>JAIUCV010000014.1:14557470-15807470 GCA_026724425.1 Erythrophleum ivorense
ACCAATTGAGAAAGAAATCAAAACTTGCTTATTAACCCTAAATTCAGCACTACCCTTCAACAAGGTATAGGGCCTAGGATGCTTCATAGTAGGCAAGTTTAATTTCTCAACTAGTAAGGTACTAGCAACATTTACATAGCTACTATTATCAATAGCCATGCTGCACACTTTCTCCTTGATAAGGCATCTAGCATGGAAATCAGGAGATGACTTTTCCTTATCTTGTCTTGTAGAGTTGGAGTTGGATTGGAATACATCTAACCATGCACAAGATTGCTTGAATCGCTCTTTGTTAGCCTCTTCAAGGAATTTGTACTCACTAGACATCTTGTCACCTTGTACTAGTGAACCAAAGCTCTGATACCAAATGATGCGAGACCCACTAGGAATATGCCCTAGAAAACCTCCAATAATTTGAAACTTTGCCCGGGACCGACTAGAAAATAAGAATGTTGGTCAAAGGAAAGACCCTAAGAGAACTTGTCTCTTAGAACCCTAGCCTCAAGACGCCACAAAGGAAGACCAATCCTTTGATAAGTCATGTGAACTTTCAGAGAACACAAAGAAGCAAAAGCCTCTCAAAGTATTGAATAATACTCAAGTTCATTCATTCATAATCTTTTAAAATAGAGTACAATAGGGAGCCTTTTATAGGCAAAATTTCTAAAAGACTTAAAATCCTAATAAAACTAAAACTCTAAAATCTAATCAGAAATATTTTAAATATTGCCTAAAATCAAGGAACAAGATTAGGATATTAATTTTAACTTAATCTCCTAGATAAGCTCCTTGACCAAGTCCAAAAAATAATAATAAAATAATAAAAACGAAATTCAAAAAGACTCCTAGTCAAAACTAATTAGCTCTTTTAAATAGTCCACATGAAATGCTCATGCTTCATTAAAAATCACATGATTGACACATGATTCTTAATCTCTTGCAATTGGACGCCAATTGGGCCTTGACACTCCTCTTGTATGAGTATAACTACATTGGGCCTTCAATATCTCCATGGACCTTCTTAGAACATTGGGCTTCCACTTTTGCATCTTTAAAGAGATTTCATATCTAAAGTCCAATTCAACATATTTTGAATTGATCAAATATGGATCTTAGGCTCTAAACTTGGGCCGACGTCTACATAGATATTATCTTGAACTCTTTGAAAATTTTGGACATAATGCATGATTTGGGCCACTTGAACTCTTTGAAGTTTTGGATGGATGAGGGTTTCTCGAACTTTTTGTGCTCCAATGGGTATGCCTACTGGTATTGTATCAGCCTCCTTCATAGCTTTGGCTCTTGATCTTATGCATGGGCCTCCCATACCTTGTAATGGATCTTTAGTTGGCCATCTTTTAGAGTCACGTCCAGCCCTTTTGTTTCCAAGCTCTTGATTTTGTTCATGCTTCTTCAAATCTCTTATCTCACCTCCATCAATGAGTGCCAAAGCTTTTCTAGAGTGTGTGTGCCATTAGAGATTGTTCCAAGAGTGTAATTAGATCCCATTTGAGAGAAATCAAGCTCTACTTCCTTGTGGGTATTTGGCCAAGGGAGGGAAAGAAAGTTCAAAGAGAAAAGTGTGTTCTTGCATACAAGGTGGCTCTCTCTTCTTTCTCTCATGCATGGTAGGATGTTTTCTTATCTTTGAATGTATGTATGTATGTTTAAACCATGAAAGATGTTCATAGCATGTATTTATATGCCATGATACCATGTTGCTTTGCATATGCATTTGAATGATATTTTTATGAATATGTTTGGCTTGCTTGAATGTGGTGAAGCCAATAGTCTCTTAGTAAGGGTGAAGATGAGCCAAAAATCCCTAAGATTGGGTGAGACAAAGCCAAAAGTCTCAAGAAGAGCAAGGCTTAGTCAAAAGTCCCTTGAAAATGGGTGAAGCAAGTCTAAAAGTCCCAAAGAGAGTAGGTGAGGCTAAACCATTATCTTGGCAAGCCTATGTATATTATATGTGACTTCTTGAATGAAGGAAATGTTACATATATGTTTATGAATTTCAAGATAGCCATGCATGCATTTTTAGACTTGAAATTGCATCCATTATATGTGTTTGAAAGGATGAAGAGCTATTGACATTCCTATAATCTCACTCTTCTTTCCCCATTGCCTAACATGTCTAGGTGGACCAAGTGAACCAAGAATGGGAGCCACCATACTTGAGAGCAAGAAGTTAGACAAGGGAGTTTATTATTTGTTCATTTTGTAACCATAACATTGTCAAATGATGTACTCCTATGATGTACATGATGTATGAGCCATTGAACACTTGTAAAAGTATGGATATATGATATATATGTATGAGAATTGGATCCATATGAATAATAGTGTATTTTTTGACATGGAAATGCAAGATGATGCATGTATGTTCCTTGTATGTATCATCAAGTGAAAGAGTGAATTTATGATGCATGGATATGTAGACCTTTTGAACATGTTTAGTAGGCTATTTCTATGATTTTCCACGTGCTCAGGTGGCCATAGAAAAGTTAGAAGGTAAAATGGACCATTTATGACCCTTAAGGTGGCATAAAAGTGTCATTTTGTAACCTTATGTCACAAACTAACCAAATGGACAAATTTTTTTGTGAAATTTGGCATGCATATAGATATCATCTAGAGCTCTTTGGGATGCTAAAGATCAAATTATTTGGAGCTTTAGAGAATAAATTATAAATTTTCAAATTTGCCAAAAAGCTACTAAACTGATTTGGTTACTATTTATATGGTTAGTTTCTTCTCCTGTATTATTTGAGGGCCAAATGGTGTCCAATGCTTATTAAATTTTACAATAATAAACTAGACATAATAATATTTCTATGGCCACCAAGATCACCTCATTTGGATGTTTGAACAGGAAGATATGAATTTTTGAAATTTGGAGTTAGCACTAGTAATACAGCAATACCTTGGTATTGTTCTATTGATTTCCAATAGCTAGATATTCTTACTTTGGTCTGGATTTATTTTTAACCTAAATTTAACATCTGTAGCTTTCTAGAATGGTATAGTGTGTTTAACTTCAATTTTTTTTAGAATTAGTTATGAATTTCCAAATTTGACACCAGAAATCTGACGGTAGAACCCGAGACTGAAATGGAGTTTTTATGTATGTATGAGACAAACCCAAGATTCTTGGAACATTCTATGATGATTTTGAGTTGTATGAGTGTATTTTAATTGGTTGATGATATGGATGAGTTTATAGGGCCCACGTGATGCAAAATGAAAATTTTAACTCTGACGTAACATGAAATAATACAATATTTTAATTTATTTTCTTAAGAAAGTGAATGATTCCATGGAAATGAACCTAGAAATGAGAAGGGAAAAACTAGGGTAATATGGTGTTACACTTTATTGGTATCAAAGCAAAGTTCTAGGCCTTCTAAGGATGGATAGGGCTTGAGGATGTAATGATATAGCTATGTGTAGGCTTGTACGGTTATGTAAATGCTTGTATAGAGTGTGTCAGGTGTTCAAGCGTGGCATAAGGCTAGGTTTCATGTCAAGTAAGTTGTAGAATGGTCTTGAATAAGTAGTGAATCTTTGGAAAGACTAGCCTCTAGAGTTTCTAGAGCAGAGCTAAATGATCTTACGACTAGAGCCTTATGAGTTGCAGTAGCTCACTAGGATCAGTGGCAAGCCGTGTATAATAGTAGCAAGAGATTATTATGTAGCTGCTAGAGAGGTTTGCTCAGAGAGATTATGAGAGGTCTAATTTCCCTAATTACCACACTCAGATTGTTGGGAATTATGGGAGGCACACAGCGGAAACGTTTAAAATTTTTATTTCAATTCCCACCAAGGATCCGTCAAAATTGCTTAAACCGAATAGGTTCAGAGAATTACATTTTCTGTCGATTGAGTTTGTTGTTTACTTTTGTTTGGATCACAGGAATTGACCGCAGATCAGCTCCTTCTACTGGTATCCACACGAATGGAGTTCAGTAACTCAAACGGTGTGTTAGCAGCCTGCCCAGTACAATTTTTCGTACAGTCCGTACGATGTTCGTGTAATTTCGTATGATGTCCGTACGATGTCCCTCTCTCTAAGGTTTTTTGGGTGTCCGTACAATTCCGTACAGTTCGTACGATTCCCTCTCTCTAAGGATTTTGGAGGCAGTTCTAGCTCTGGTTTTCTGATATGGAAACCCCTATATATAGACTAGAGTTTCAGATATATTTAATTAATAAAAATTAATTAAATATATCTATTAGTTTAAATTCAAATCTATCGTATAGTTTAAATTTAAACTAACAATATCTAGAGCTTAATTTAAATTATCTGATTAGTTTAAATTTAAATCTATCTGATAGAATCAAATTTAAATTATCTGTTTAGTTTAAATTTAAATCTATCTAATAGAATTAAATTTAAATTATCTGATTAGTTTAAATTTAAATCTATCTAATAGAATCAAATTTAAATTAATTCATATATATACATATACATATAATATCAAATATAATATATATATATATAATATATTTCACATTTCATTATTTATATATATATATATAAATAATTCTTCCATCCTAGATATTCATTGAATCTAGATACATTTCTGATTCAATGAATATGGACATTTTAGCCCAAGTTAGTCCGTTCTTGTGTGTGACCCTACAGGCCTATATGATGTTGGCAGTAGGCCAACTGCACTGTTTGACCCACAAATCATAAAGCGGCTTCTAGCAAGACATTGTGACTACCCAAATCATATGGAATCGGTGATCCGATGCAACCTATCTTATAACCCGATCATATCCCTTTTGTCACACGATATCTAGATCGAGTATGAGGCATGGAAATGTCATCCTCAACTTGCTCGATCATAACTTTCTCAATCTTCGAGCAGACTGATATAAGATGGAACCCTTTTCATCTGAGTATGGCCATGCATTTCTCAGTCACACTCATCGAGGGGCCCAGAGATATCTCTATTAATTAGAGAAACAAATTCCATCTTGAGCACTCATCTTCCTCTGTATGGATTCCATTATACCTGATCATAGTCTTTATAATCACCCAGTCAAAGGTGACATTAGACTATGCCAAAGTACAGTGTCCTTCATGTAGGAATCTATAGTGATCTCAGGTCCAAGGGATCAATGACATGGATATGAGATAAACTTATGACCTAATCCATGTAGCTTATCTCATGATAGGTCTATCCAGCATTTTGTTCTCTAACACATGCCTATGATTTTTGATTCATATCATCATACATGATTAACACTTAATTAATCAAAATCATACTAATCTTAATTCATCGTTGTTTCCACAAGGATGATTGATTAAGGATATTTTGGATAATTCAAAAAAATGATTTATCCATGGATATTATTATATATAAACATGTAAATAATATAATAATGTAATAAAAAGAAAACTCTTATCTCTTAACAAAAATAATGTTCGCAATACAATGATTGGTCTAGGGCACAATCTCCAATAACTCCCACTTGCACTAGGTTCAATCATTAATGTTTCTAATACCCATTGACCTAACATGACGATCATGCTTAGCCTGTACAAGCGGCTTAGTAAGAGGATCAGCAACATTGTCATCAGTTGGTACTTTGCATATCTTTATATCACCTCTATCAATGATTTCTCTAATAAGGTGATATCGCCTGAGTATATGTTTGGTCCTTTAATGTGATCTAAGCTCTTTAGCCTGTGCTATTGCACCATTATTGTCACAGAATAAATCTATTGGATTTGAGATGGTAGGCACCACCTTAGCTCAGTAATGAACTTTTTAATCTAAACAGCTTCCTTAGCTGCATCTGATGTTGCTAGGTACTCAGCTTCTGTTGTAGAATCAGCCTCAATGCTTTGCTTTGAGCTCTTCTAACTTACTGCTCCACCATTCAAATGGAATACAAATATTGATTGCGATCTAGAATCATCTTTGTCAGATTAAAAACTTGCATCTGTGTAACCGTTTACAATAAGCTCGTCATCTAATCCTCCATACACCAAGAATACATCCTTAGTTCTTCTCAAGTACTTTAAGATATTCTTGATGGTAGTCCAGTGATTCTCTCCTGGATCTGATTGAAATCTACTAGTCATACTCAAAGGCATATGAGACATCTGGTCGAGTGCATAACATGGCATACATGATAGATCCAATAGCCGAGGCATATGGAATCTTACTCATGCGTTCTCACTCATCACGTGTACTAGGACACTGAGTCTTGCTGAGATTGATGCCATGAGACATAGGTGTAAAATCCCTTTTTGAATTTTGCATACTAAATCTATGTAATACCTTTTCTATGTAGGTGCATTGACTTAGACTGATTAGCCTCTTAGATCTATCTCTATAGATCCTAATCCGAAGGATATAATTGGCCTCGCCAAAGTCTTTCATCAAGAAACATTTTCCTAACCAAGACTTGACAATCTGCAAGGTAGGAATGTCATTTCCAATAAGTAGGATGTCATCAACATAAAGCACTAGAAATACAATTGTGCTCCCACTAACCTTCTTGTAAACACAAGGTTCATCAACATTTTGGATAAAACCAAAATCTTTGACTATTTCATCAAAACGATGATTCCAACTCCGAAATGCTTGCTTCAATCCATAAATGAATTTTTGAAGCTTGCAAACCTTTCCAGAATCCTTTGAACGCATAAAACCTTCAGATTATGTCATATACACATCCTCAAGCAGCTTTCCATTAAGGAATGTTGTTTTCACGTCCATTTGCCAAATCTCATAATCATAGTATGCAACAATGGCAAGAAGAATCCTGATTGATTTGATCATAGCGACTGGTGAAAAGGTTTCATCATAGTCTATACCATATGTTTGTTTAAATCCTTTTACAACCAATCGTGCCTTGAAGGTATGCACTTGGCCATCCATGTCAGTTTTCTTCTTGAAAACCCACTTGCACCCTATGGCTTTTATACCTTTAGGTAGGTCAATCAAGGTCCATACCTGATTGTCATACATGGATTGCATCTCAAACTTCATAGCTTCTAGCCATTTCTTAGAGTCTGATCCCATTATGGCCTCTTGATAGGTGGTTGGCTCATCTTAATCAATGAGCAACACATCACGATATCTTTGAGGCTGATGTCGTGTCCTATCAGACCTTTGTAGGCCTTGTGTTACTTGAGTAGGCTCAACAACTTGTTGTGAGTCTTCTCGATTTTCCATCTCCGGTTCAATGCAATTTTGTGGCTCTCGAACTTCTTCAAGATGTATCTTACTCCCACTGGTTCTCTTGGAGATGAATTCTTTCTCTAGAAAGATACCATTCTGAGCAATAAACAATTTATTCTTGTTAGGGTTATAGAAGAAGTATCCCTTTGTTTCCTTAGGATACCCCACAAAAAGGCATTTTATGGATTTGGGTGCTAACTTATCTGAGGCCTGTTGCTTGACATATGCCTCGCATCCCCAAATCTTGAGAAAAGATAAACTAGGCTTTTTCCCAGTCTATATCTCATATGGTGTCTTTTCAACCCCTTAGATGGAACACGGTTTAGTGTAAATACAATTGTTTCTAATGCATAGCCCTAAAAGGATGGTGGAAGATCCGTTTGACTCATCATGGAACGTACCATATCTAATAAGGTTCGGTTCCTGCGTTTAAAAATGCCATTCCATTGTGGTGTTCCTGGTGGGGTCAATTGTGAGACAATACCACAATTTCTAAGATGATCAATAAACTCTTGGCTCAAATATTCACCACCTCGATCGGATCGAAGTGCTTTAATAGATTTACCAAGCTGATTCTGTACCTCATTTTGGAATGTTTTGAACATTTCAAAAGCTTCAGATTTGTGTTTCATTAAATAGATGTAACCATATCTACTATAGTCATCTATAAAAGTAACGAAGTACAAGTGGCCTCCTCTAGTAGTTAGTGAACCACATACATTGGTATGTACTAGGCCCAATAAGTTAGTGGGCCTCACTATGTCCAATGAAAGGTGCCTTAGTCATCTTTCCTAATATAAAAGATTCGCATGTGTCAAATGATTCAAAATTAAATGATTTCAGAAGTCCATCTTGATGGAGTTTTGAAATGCGTTTCTCATTTATGTGGCATAGACGATAGTGCCAAAGATAGGCTGGATTCAAGTCGTTAGTCTTGACCCTCTTGGTAGTTATGTTATAAATATCTTGATTATTGGGAGCATTAAGATTTAAGTACTAATGACCACTATGCAAATCACCATCCGCATAAAAAATGTCATTAAGATAAATAGAACATTTATTATTCCCAATAATTGAAATAAAACCTTCCTTATCCAAATAAGAAAGTGAAACAATATTACTACTCAAAGCAGGAACATAATAGCAATTGTTCAAAATTAACAAAAGCCCACTAGCCAAATTTACTTCATAAGTGCCTATAACTAAAGCAGCAACTCTTGCTCTATTTCCAACTCGTAGGTCTACTTCGCCCTTTTTCAACTTCCTACTCCTTTTAAGACCCTGCACATTTGTACAAATGTGAGTTCCACATGCAGTATCTAATACCCACGTAGGAAAAGTAGAAAGATTAATTTCTATAACATAGATACCTGAAGGAATAGCCCCGCTATTCTTCTTTTTCTTTAGATCTTCCAGGTAGAGCTTGTAGTTTCTCTTCCAATGACCGGGCTCATTACAAAAGAAACAAACTCCTTCCTTTGGAGGTTTTGCCTTCTTGGCGTCAGGCTTGGGTTTGGGCTTGTTTTGGTTTTTGAACTTATTGTTCAGGCCCTTTCCTTTGCCTTTGCCTTTCTTTTTCATTCCTTTACTTTTCTAAACCATTAAAACAGAGCTTGGATTTTTCTTAATAGTTTTCTCAGCAGTTGTAAGCATCCCATGCAGTTCAGAAACAAATTTCTCCATGTTGTTCATATTGTAGTTTATGACAAACTGGTCATAACTTTCAGAGAGTGAGTTTAAGATCAAATCTGTAGACAACTCCTGACTTATGGGAAATCTGAGCCTCTCAAGGTGATCAAGGTAGCCTTTCATCTTCAAAACATGAGTGTTAACTGATGCACCTTTAGCCATTTTACAGGAATGCAAGGCCTTGGTGGTTTCAAACCTTTCCTGCCTTGCCTGTTGTTGGAACATTTCCTTAAGATGCACAATTATCTCATAAGCTTCCATAAGTTCCAGATCTCTCTGAAGTTCTGGGACCATGGTGGCTAACATCAGGCATCCCACATCCATAGAATCATTGAGATGCTTAGTGTGGGCATCCTTTTGTGCTCTTGGAGCATTGGCTACAGGCTCCTCAGGAATGGGCTCATCTAGGACATATAGCTTTCTTTCTTGTTTGAGAACAATTCTTAAGTACCTAAACCAGTCAAGAAAGTTTGTCCCATTGAGTTTGTCCTTTTCAAGGACGGATTGCAATGATAGTGCAGCAGAGTTATTTGTCGACATTTTTTCTACAACAGAATATACAAAAAATCAAATTAATAACTTTCCACTAAAAATAACCCTCAATTTAATTTAGCGGACTAAAACCTATATTTCACTTAATTATAAGTCTGCTTTGGCAAGACGCTTAAAATTAAGCTATTTAGGTAGGTAACTCATTTACCAATTACATTACATATAACTCTTAGATCTTTTATAGGATTCATTCATCATATGATTTGTCATGTTTAATCCCATCTAATACCTTGAGACTCAAAACCATTTTAATAGTTTCAATTAAGTCAAACCACTATGAAACTTATGAGTATCACCATTACCCAAGCTGCCTTACTAAGATAACCTAAATGTATCCCACTTTAGTGAAACCTACAGTCAGGTGATCAAAGTCTTGGCATATGTTCATTAGTGGGTGGCATTGTAACTTAAAATTTTACACGAGGGATTTTATTTCATTATTTCATAAAACTAGTTGTCAGATAATTATATACTACGATAGCATACATGCATATGATCTCATCACAAGTCTTAAAATAAATGTGACACAATATGGCCCATTTATCCTATCTCCTCCTAAGCCAATGAGAGGATTCCTCTAAGATAAAATCTATATATATACAAAGAGAAACCTCGTTTGAACATTCGAAGGGAGTTTGAGATGAGAAAAGAATGTACATTCAGAATGAATAGAGAGAGGCACGACATGCAGGCCGTATTTTAAAAAAAAATTACAAACCATAAGCATCCTAAGGCCATATCATACACCATATGGGTCCAAGCAAATCACAACACACATGTTACAAACATCTCATCTCATATGAAAGGCTGTAAATTTAGTGAATTAATTTTAAATTAGATTATGTTATGCTAAGATTAGATAGCAATGGCAGATTCATTTAGTGCGTCACATACATAGCGAAACAAATTCGAATTAAAATAGAATATAATCTATACAAAATATATCAAAAATATATATACATATGTAACAGATTAATAATCATGTTTCCAATCACATTGAAAACTATACATATATCATATATATGAACGAATTCATTAAAAGGACCTCTACGCTTAGATTTCATGCTTTTAAAATAATTTGATCAAATCAATATCACATACATATCTTATATTAGCACATGCGAAAAATTGATTATAAGATAAAATTCTTAGAACACACAAGTACTTAATTTAAGCAATTTTTGATGTGGCTCTGATACCACTGTTAGGAATTATGGGAGGCACACAGTGGAAACATTTAAAATTTTTATTCCAATTCCCATTAAGGATCCGTCAAAATCACTTAAACAGAATAGGTTCAGAGAATTATCTTTTCTGTCGATTGAGTTTGTTGTTTACTTTTGTTTGGATCACAGGAACTGATCGCAGATCAGCTCCCTCTACTGGTATCCACACAAACGGAGTTCAGTAACTCAAACGGTGTGCTAGTAGCCTACCCCATACAATTTTCGTACAATCCATACGATGTTTCGTACAATTCCGTATGATGTCCCTCTCTCTAAGGATTTTTGGGTGTCCATACAATTTCATACAGTCCATACGACGTTCATACGATTCCGTACGATGTCCCTCTCTCTAAGGATTTTGGAGGCAGCTCTAGCTCTGGTTTTCTGATATGGAAACCCCTATTTATAGATTAGAGTTTTAGATATATTTAATTAATCAAAATTAATTAAATATATCTATTAGTTTAAATTCAAATGTATCTTATAATTTAAATTTAAACTAACAATATCTAAAGCTTAATTTAAATTATCTGATTAGTTTAAATTTAAATCTATCTGATAGAATCAAATTTAAATTATCTGATTAGTTTAAATTTAAATCTATCTAATAGAATTAAATTTAAATTATCTGATTAGTTTAAATTTAAATCTATCTAATAGAATCAAATTTAAATTAATTCATATATATATATACATATATATATAATATCAAATATAATATATATAATATATTTCACATTTAATTATTTATATATATATATAAATAGTTCCTCCATCCTATATATTCATTGAATCTAGACACATTTCTGATTCAATGAATGTGGACATTTTAGCCCGAGTTAGTCCGTTCTTGTGTGCGACCCTGCAAGCCCATATGATGTTGGCAGTAGGCCAACTGCACTGTTTGACCCACAAATCACAAGCAGCCTCTAGCAAGACATTGTGACTACCCAAATCATATGGAATCGGTGATCTGATGCAACCTATCTTATAACCCTATCATATCCCTTTTGTCACACGATATCTAGATCGAGTATGAGGTATGGAAATGTCATCCTCAACTTGCTCGATCATAATTTTCTCGACCTTCGAGTAAACTGATATAAGATGGAACCATTTCCATCTGAGCATGGCTATGCATTTCTCAGTCACACTCATCGAGGGGCCCAGAGATATCTCTCTATTAATTAAAGGGACAAATTCCACTTGAGCACTCATCTTCCTCTGCATGGATTCCATTATACCTAATCATAGTCTTTATAATCACCCGGTCAAAGGTGACATTAGACTATGCCAAAGTACAGTGTCCTTCATGTAGGAATCTATGGTGATCTCAGGTCCAAGGGATCAATGACATGGTTATATATGAGATAAACTTATGACCTAATCCATGTAGCTTATCTCATGATGGGTCTATTCAGCGTCCTGTTCTCTAACACACGCCTATGATTTTTGATTCATATCATCATATATGATTAACACTTAATTAATCAAAATCATACTTATCTTAATTCATTGTTGTTCCCACAAGGATGATTGATTAGGGATATTTTGGATAATTTAAAAAAATGATTTATCCATGGATATTATTATATATAAACATACAAATAATATAATAATATAATAAAAAGAAAACACTTATTTCGTAATAAAAACAATATTCGCAATACAATGATTGGCCTAGGGCACAATCTCCAACACAGACTATGCTAAGGTGTCTTATGCAATGCAAAAGTAGACAATGAGGTAGCGCTATATGAGGTGAAACTGTTGCTTCATAGAATAAGTGTAGAGGGAGCTATTCCCCCTACTCACGGCACCCAGATGTCAAGATGAACTAAAGAGCCTAGAAAGTTATTCCCTCAAGCTAGAGGTTAGAGTCTATAGACTACACTCCTTAGAGCCTTGACAACTTAGAGGTATCATTGATTACGAATGAATGAAGCCAAAGGGTAGAACCCTCTAACTTTGATGATGGGTAATATACAGAGATAGTAAGGGCTCGAACCTTATAGTCAGAGAAGAAGTATTTGGTTCTGATGGAGTGTGTTGCTCTATGAAAGGCCTTGTTGGTCATACTCAGGCTAATTTGGCGAATGATCTGCTCTAGGGTTAATTGGAGTACAAAGAGTTGGGACCCCTAGTAGGAACAAAAGAAAAGAAAAGAAAAGTAAATGGTCCATCAGTGGATACAAAGGATCATTAAGTGATAGACGAGCAATGGGCCTAGTAAATGAAATTGAGAAAGAGACCCATACAGTTTATGGCTTAGCCAAGAATGTTTAGTGTAATAGCTTCACCTCTTAGCTATTATACCATGATCTCCTTGTAACACCATATTATTCTAGCTCTTCCTTTCCATATATAAATTCCATTTCATTGAAATAGCAAAATTCCTTCAAGAAATTCCATTAAAATAATGTAATATTTTACATTACACAAGGTTTAAAATTTTTGTTTCACATTTCGTGGGCCACGTGAAGTCGTCCATAGTATTTTCTATTCCAAATACATGTATACAAGTCAAAACCATTCCAAAATGTTCCATTTTGCCTGAGCTTAGGACATCCACATTCAAAAATTCAAGATCAGTCTTGGGCTCCAGGGTCCAAGTTTCTATCATCAATTTTGAAAACTCATAATTAAATCTACAAAAATTGAAATCAAGTAAATCATAGCTTTTTGGAAAGCTATAGATGTCTAATATAGTTTAAAAATCATTCCAAGTCATGAAAACATCATCTAGACCACAACTAACAATAGAAAAGCACCAAAGGTCCAACTATTTAGGTTTGCTATCATAGGTTACTGATATAAACTTCAAATATTCATAACTAATTCTAAAAAAATCACAAACTAGCAAACCATACTATTTTGGAAAGCTATGTATGTTATCTTGGGGTTAAAATAAGTCTAAATTAAAACAGAAACATTACACCACTGTAATTCAATAGAATGGTACCAAAGGTACTGCTGCATTACTAGTATTGACTCTAAACTTCAAAAATTCATATCACTATGCTCTGACCTCCAAATAAGGTGATCTTAATGGCCATCGAAAGCTTATTAGGTCTAGTTTATTTTTGTAAAATTTCATACCAATTGGACACTATTTAGTCCTCAGATGACATAGGAGAAGAAACTAGCCATATGAACAGTGCCTAGACCATTTTAGCATCTTTTTGCCAATTTTGGAAATTCATAATTAGTTCTCTAGAGCTCCAAATAATCTAGTTTTTAAATTCCTAAAAAGATCTAGATGAGACCTATACTCATGCCAAATTTCATAGCAAAATCCATCTATTTGGTTAGCTTATGACACAGGGTTGCATAATGGCATTTTCATGCCTCTCAAAGGGTCAAAAATGGTCCACTTTGGCTTCTAGCTTTTCCAAAACCACTTGAGCATGTGGAAAAGCATCAAAACAAACCATTAAAAGGGTCTAAATATTCATACCACTCAAATTCACTCTCCCACTTGTTGCTATACACAAAGACCTTACATGCTCATGTTTGCCATTCAATGTCAAAATCATTCAATATCATTCATATGCTTCTGAATCTCATACATACATCATATATCTATGTATATACATATGTTCAAGGATACATCATGGGAATACATCATTTGACAATGTTATGGTTACAAAATGAGCAAATAGCAACTCCTTTATCAATCTTCTTACGTTCAAGTGTGGTGGCTCCCATTTCTTGGTTCACTTGGTCCTTTTAGGCATGTTAGGGTAATAGAGAGGGAAGAGTAAGATTCTAGGAATCTCAATAGCTATTCACCCTTTTCAATCATACATAATGAACGTAAATTCAAGTCTAAAGATGAATTCATAACAATCTAGCAATTCATGAACATACATAAAACATTTCTCTCATTCAAGAAAATATACTCATCATA
Organism: Erythrophleum ivorense; assembly: GCA_026724425.1. Classification (NCBI taxonomy): domain Eukaryota; kingdom Viridiplantae; phylum Streptophyta; class Magnoliopsida; order Fabales; family Fabaceae; genus Erythrophleum; species Erythrophleum ivorense. The sequence continues at coordinate 14,572,053 of JAIUCV010000014.1, forward strand.
CATAGGCTTGCCACGACAATGGTTTAACCTCACCCGTTCTCTTTAAGACTTTTAGACCAGTCTTACCTACTTTCAAGGGACTTTTGAATAAGCCTCACTCTTCTAGAGACTTTTGGTTTTGTCTCACCCAATCTTAGGGACTTTTAGCTTATCTTCACCCTTGCTAAGGGACTTTTGGCTTTACCAAGCTCATGCAAGCCAAAACATAATCACGAAACATCTTTCAAGAGTATAAAAAAAGCAACATGGTACCATGGCATATAGACATTTGCTAAAAAATGTTACATAATATAAACATACATACACATATCCAAAGACAAGAAACTATTCAAGAATGCATGAGAAAAAGGAGAGAGAGCTACCTTGGAGCCAATATTCCATACTTTTACTTTAACATCTTCCTCCCTCTTCTTGGCCCTACCATGAGGCTTTGAAGCACAAGGTTCTCTTGGCCTAAACACATCAAGTAAGGTATTTTTAGATAATTGGATCAAACTCTAGCATTACACACTCTATATGGAAGCCTACTTGGTCCTAAGATTTCGATATGGTTCTATAAAGTACCTAATGGAGCAACCTTAAGAATTTATGATCTTGGCTCCTTTTTCCCTTTTAATATATGATTCTTGACTCCATTGAAACCCCTTGGAGCCATCACACATTTATTTTAAGGAGCCTAGCTAAAAGTTGCTTCATTATGCTACATTATGGAACTTACACTCCCATCTCACCATCTATGGCTTCTAAAATTTTTCTAAGGCTTCCTCTCATGTTCTTCCATCAAATGTAGTGTCATTCTAGCCTTAGAACAAATTAAAACACTCCCTAGGTCCATGAACCCCTCTAGGCTGAGACATATACATTGTTTTGGACCCATGGACTTTGTTTTGTTTCTTTGATGGGAGGTGCATGTGGGAGGCTTCCTTGATGTCTTAGATACTCATACCAACTCTTAGACACCTTAAATTGTCATTAGAAAGCTTCATATCTGCTAAGGTGCAACCAAATCTCTAAATTCTATAACTTGCATTCTAAAGCTTCCTTTTCAATTCTATATATTATTAATCCTTACACTCCATAACCCTGGTTCCATCAAGAATACATGAAGAAAAACTCTTCTCCTCACTTTCTCTCTCTAGACGAAAGCTTAAATAGCTTGGAAGCATAAGATTTTGCAAGTGTTTCAAGTAAACTCTTATCTTAAAATGGAGCTCTCTTCGCATAAATTATTTTTCACAGATTGATTTCTTGAAAAAAGTTCCTTTTTGGCTTAGGTTAGACCTAAATCTTCAAGTTTTTAGGAAAAGAAAACTACCATTAGAGAGCTCTTAGAGAGAGGAACAACTTTCCTAACTGGCACAAGATGAAACGAGGCCGTTTACTTACCTAAACGGGAGCTTAAACTTTTTCTCTCTCCCTTCCCTTAATGTCATGCCATGGCTGCTCAAACTTCTATAAATGGAAGCTTGAAGAAGGTGATGAGATGTAATCTTACTTAAGAAGCCTCTTTTACAATTTTTTAAAATGACCATTTTACCCTTACACGCCTGTTTACTCTATTTAGGCTCATTTCAACTCCTTTTTTAGAACCATCTTTTCCATCATAAAATTTAGATCCTCTAATTCATAAAATGCCTTTGGTTTCATCCAAATTGGATTTAACACATTTCTAAACCAATCAGTCAAAGCGTGAGTCAACTGACACTCTAAAACATAAACCGAAGGGGTTTAAACCATTCTAAAGGTTCCTATGATTTTTATGGCCTCTGAGAATCCTAGAAAACTCATTTCTCCCCTTTAAAAATCCCCCCTTTTAGTTTTCTAAAAAGTGCTCAAAATTACAAAAATGCCACTGCATCTTCGTTAAATTTTGTCTGGTTATTCTGGCTCCATTTTCAGGGCACCTCTGGCCTTGAATCCTCACTATTTGAGGTCTAAATTATTACTCTAATTTTATTAGACCTCAAATCATTCCATCTGGGAGACTTCCTTTTATATCTAGTATATTTCATATGTTTACGAAGAAACTGAACATTACATTTCTCATGTGTACGGAAGAACCAGATGTTACATTTCCTTCCCCCTTAAATAAATTTTGTCCTTGAAATTTAGGGTGTAAACTCATCTAGCTTTTCGTATATTCTCGTTAACTGGCCCTTTCTTTCTCTTCTTCCTGCCTTTATCTATTTTTGTAAAGGCTAAGCTTTTTTGCCAGGGAATGTACAACACTAGTTTACTATATCTGATTCTCTTTCTCTGTGCTATTGCTACAGAGCATTTGACTTGCTCTTATCATCAAGGAAAGAAATTTTTGACATTGCATATACTCTTATAACTTTAGCCTATTTCTTGGGAGAGCTTACTATGTCACATCTAATTAGTCTTAACTCGTTCATAGGGGTTGACTTTCTTGCTTAGTGGACCTACTTGCATATGCCTTGGGAGATAACTTACTTAGTATTAAATATTTGTTATCATCTCTTAATGGCTTTCTAGAAAACCTCGTTATCTTTCTCTATTCATTAGCTGTCATTAGAGACTTCTGTCTACTTACTTAACTTACTTAAATATTCAATCCACCATTTAATCTTATTCGTTTTCTCACTAGCTCATCCCATGGTTACTATTCATATTTCTTTCTATCATAGGCCTCATATTTTTATCACTTACTGGGATCATAGTTCCTTTAAAAAGGGCTATTATTTTCATTTCTTACTTTAACCCTTGCCTTTAAGGCCTAAACTGTGTTTTACTCTCTTTATTCACTCGTGGGTTTTATTTAACTTTTTAGTTTAATAATTGATCATCATAACTCTTACTCTTTCCTATACTAAAATTGAAGAAAAACTACCACTGACTACTATTGAATTCTGGTGGAATGCTAACTTTTCATTATCTCAGCTATTGGAGACATAGTCTACCACTTACCTCATCAAGAAAAACTATACTTGACTCCTCTCTGAATATATAACTCTAATATATAGGGATCTCTCTATCCCTTGGTCAGGTCCAATATCTATTGAGTAGTGGTTCATCTAGCTATAATACTAGAAAGCTACTTTCTTGCTTTCCTCATCCCACACACTATGTTCATCTCTCAAAGAGGTGTAATTAGTGGTCTAACTATCTGAGTATAGCCTTCATATCTCTGTGACAATAGTTTACTAGACTTAGGAGATCTCTAGTCCCTAAGACAAAAACTATCTGAAACTATACTGGTCTCCGAGATAAACTGAGTTAGGGAAACTATCTCAGGTTTCCATCTCCCCAAAGAATTGTTGTCTGTAACCGTAGGCTCTTTGTATCTCTATGGGATCTACTACGACCCTTGGGTCTACTGTGACCTCTCAGAGCCCTACTAAGGTCTATTTTAACCTACTATATTGTGCTAGAATCTACTGCATCCATCTCTAAGTGATGTTAAAGCTTTAAGATCACTATATCTGACAATAAAATACATGCTCACTAAGTCTAGTAACCATTGCTCATAATTGCTAGGGGTAAACTTAGATGTCTACTATGCTTTTCATGTAAAGTGGGTTCTGTGTTGCTTATTTCTCTGTTGATCCCATTGGAACAATACTCAAGAGTATTCTATTTTTCACTTACTACTCTCTATGGGATCCTTAGGTTCCCACTTCAAGCCTTTTCACTTAAACTTTCTTTCTTTACTCTTACTGGCTTATTATACTTTACCTGTACTCTTTTTGTCTTTGCTCTCATATCCTGCAATTTCTAACTATGCCCCTGTTTTGCTTTCAAGTGCCTTCAGCACTAGGGCACTACACACATTAAGTATGTCTAAGATCTCTCGCAAGATAGAGATCATATGCTGGTCCCTTTTTGCTTCATTTAGTTATATCATAAAGGACTCATTCTATGCATACTGGACTCATGCTAGTTGACTTTTAACATTCTAATACTGTTAGTACATTCCCTTTTTTATTCTTATTCTTTACTGGGGATTCCTTTCTGCATACTTTTCTTATCATTCTAATATTACTGAAATCCCTTCTTTTTCTTTAACTTATCTCTTTATTTAACTCACTAGGATACTCTTCGATTATCAAGGCAATCTTTATGGTTAATGCTATTATTTGCTATGCACTCCAGTTACATTACTACTAAGTTAGGTAGACTTAATATCATGTAACCCTCGTTGTAAGCAAACCATAGCATTAATCACTAATACACAAGTGCATCATGACTAAGCTCAAGCCACTATTGCCAGTATATTATGAGTTCCCCAATAATCTAAAGTACCATCTAATTACCATGCTCTATCTTTCTTTATTTTAAATGACACTAGGGGAGAGGGAACTCTTTCTCTAATTCATATGTCATTTACTGTACTACCCTAAGGTCATTCACATTGCCCAATTATCTTTATTTAGGGCATTACATCATGCTTTATTGACATCTATACCAAGGGCAACGGTGCTTGCTAGTGCACTCCTTTATGCTATCTATTTATCTATTTTTAATTCTTGACGTCCTCGATTCTGACATCGTCACATACTTTCTCTATTCTCAAGAGCATGTTTATTCCTCCTGGGTTCACTTTTACTTACTCACCTTCTTAGGTGGCTTTTAATTTCCTCTAGCTTCCCTAGAGGCACTGAGGTATTAACTGCTTATCTTAGCTCCTCTCTCTTTTTGCTTAGACTTTTTGCTTCCATCTCTAGGAGCATAATTCATTAATTTTAAGGTTATACTAACCCGATTTAGTGCACATATTCTCGATATCTTGAATCTAATTTACTGGCACTTTATGCTTCGCTTAGCACTCTTACTACTCAAGAGCTTTTACATTACATAAATCTCATATTAAGGAAGCTCATCTGACTATTTTTACTATGCTTACTCTATTAACTCCCTTTAGTCACTACTAAAGTGAGGATATCTTTTGCCAGGTACTAATCTCTTAACTCTTCCTCACCATTTGCTTATCATTGTAATTACTAAATCAGGGTTTCACCTCTTGGAGATTTACTTGCCATTAACTGGGTGGTCCTTTATCTCATTACATCTCATTTCTTCTTACCAAACTCAGGAGGATTCTCATATAGCTATCTTTTTAAACTATTTTCTCTTTTTTGATCTTTTAACATCAAGCTAGTTATTTTATTTTAGGGTATCATCCTTAAGATATACTCTCCTTGTATACTCACTACATTCTTTTACACTATCAGCATTAAATCATGTCAATTTAAAGGCTATGAAAACATCCTATCATCAAAATCTAAGATCTTGTCGACAAAGTCTTGTATTTTGCAATATAAATTTTGAGACCTTATCAACAGGGTCTTCTTGCTAATGAGTACAAGATCTTTTAATAGTGAATAATAACATATAATATGTGAGGGTATAACATTTGTTCTTTTCCATAGATGTACCTTTCCTTACACATACACCTTTAACATGCTTTACATATCTGTAGCTTACGATGTTAGCCCATCATTCACTAGCATATAGAATAGCATTCTAGGTTAAAGTCAATGCTTCATAGGCAAATCTCTATAACCTTACTAATCCCATGTCAAATAGGCTAACTCTAGGTGCTACTTAATCTTAAACATCCTCGAGCCCATTCATAAGGTAGGCTAGTCTCTTTTTTAGACTCATACACTAGGCCCACTACTCATCTATTACTTAATTATTCTCAACATATGCTAGTGGGTCATTTATCTCTCTTTTATCTTGCTCACACTAGGGGTCTTACCCTCTGTACTCAGTCCGACCCCATGCAGTCCATTTCTCATATTAACCTGAATATGACCAACAAGGCCTTCCCTATGGTAATACATTCCATCATCACTGGTACTTCCTTTTTGACTATATGATTCGAGCCTTAACTGCCTTTGTGTTCAGCCTACCATCAAGGCTAAAGGGTTTTGCCCCTTGCATTATTCATATATAGCCAAACCGTACACCTAGGTTGTCAAGGCTCTATAGAGTATTGCCTATAGATTCTAACCTTTAGCTTGAGGGAATAATTTTTTAGGCTCTCTAATTCATCTAAACATCTAGGTGTCATGGTTGGGAGAATAGCTCTCTCTCATTTCCCCTCTAACTGATTCCTGGGCAGCAACAGTTTCATCCCATACTACGCTGCATCACTACCTATCCCTACTTTAAGAAAAATATTTCAGAATGATTGGAGTGTGGCAATCAGGGAGGATTAGGCCTCTCATGGTCTCTCCAAGCAACCCTCTCTTGTAGCTACATGATAATAACCTCTTGTTGCAAGCACACATGCTTGCCACAGATTCCAGTGAGCTACCATAGCCTATAGAGCTCCAACCATAGGATCAATTTGCCTTATTCTAGCCTTACTAGCTCAACCCTAGAGGCCTACCTCTCCTAATGTCCACTACCTACTTAAAGACCATTCTACAACTTACTTTACATAAACATAGACATATGCCACCTTCACACACCCAAAATGCCCCGAACAAGCTCATACAAACTTGTAACATTGCTTCCTCAAGCCATATACAACTCTAGAAGGCCTGAAACTTTACTCACCAATAAATGTAATCCTTCACCTCTCAGCTATTACACCATGATCTCCTTGTAACACCATATTATTCTAGCTCTTCCTTTCCATATATAAATTCCATTTCATTGAAATAGCAAAATTCCTTTAAGAAATTCCATTAAAATAACGTAATATTTTTACATTATGTAAGGCTTAAAATTTTTGTTTCACATTTTGTGGGCAACATAAACTCATCTATAGCATTTTCTATTCCAAATACATGTATACAAGTTAGAACCATCCCAAAATGTTCCATTTTGCCTGAACTTAGGACATCCACATTCAAAAATGCAAGATCAATCTTGGGCTCCAGGGTTCAAGTTTCTATCATCAACTTTGAATATTCATAATTAAATCTAGAAAAATAGAAATCAAGTAAATGATAGCTTTCTAGAAAGCTATAGATGTTCAATATAGGTTAAAAATCATTCCAAGCCATGAAAACATCATCTTGACCATGATTGATGATAGAAAAGCACCAAAGGTCCAATTGTCCAAGTTTGCTATCATAGGTTACTGATATAAACATAAAAACTCCATAACTAATTCTAGAAAAATCACAACCTAATAAACCATACCACTCTAGAAAGCTATGAATGTTATCTTAGGGTTAAAATTACAACCTAACAAACCACACCACTGTCATTTGATGGAACAATACCAAAGGTACTGCTACATTACTAGTACTGACTTAAAATTTCAAAAATTAATATCTCTCTACTCAGACCTCCAAATGAGTGATCTTAATGGCCATGGAAATATTATTAGGTCTAGATTATCCTTGTACAATTTCATAGCCATTGGACACCATTAGCCCCTCGGATGACGTAGGAGAAGAAACTGACCGTATGAACAGTGCTTGGACCATTTCAGCAACTTCTTGCAACCTTTGGAAATTCATAATTAATTCTCTAAAGTTCCAAATAATCTGGTTTTTCAATTCCCAAAAGGCTCTAGATGAGACCTATATTCATGCCAAATTTCATAGAAAAATTCATTCATTTGGTCAATTTAGGATATAAGGTTGCATAATGGCATTTTTATGCCTCTCAAAGGGTAAAAAATGGTCCACTTTGGCTTCTAGCTTTTCTAAGACCACTTGAGCATGTGGAAAAGCATCAAAACAAACCATTAAACATGTTTAAAGGGTCTAAATATTCATACCTCTCAAATTCACTCTCCCACTTGTTGCTATACACAAAGACCTTACATGCTCATGTTTGCCATTCAATGTCAAAATCATTCAATATCATTCATATGCTTCTAAATCTCATACATACATCATATATCTATGTATATACATATGTTCAAGAGGTTATACATCATATACATCATGGGAATACATCATTTGACAATGTTATGGTTACAAAATGAGCAAATAGCAACTCCTTTGTCAATCTTCTTACGTTCAAGTGTGGTGGCTCCCATTTCTTAGTTCACTTGGTCCTTTAGGCATGTTAGGGTAATGGAGAGGGAAAAGTGAGATTCTAGGAATCCCAATAGCTCTTCACCCTTTTTCAATCATACATAATGAATGTAAATTCAAGTCTAAAGATGAATGCATGGCAATCTAGCAATTCACGAATATACATGAAACATTTCTCTCATCTAAGAAAACATACTTATCATACATAGGCTTATCACGATAATGGTTTAACCTCACCCATTCTCTTTAGGACTTTTATACTTGCCTCACCCATTTTCAAGGGACTTTCGAATAAGCCTCACTCTTCTAGAGACTTTTGGCTTTGTTTCACCCATTCTTAGGGACTTTTGGCTCATCCTCACCCTTGCTAAGGGACTTTTAGCTTCACCAAGCTCATACAAGCCAAAACACATTCATAAAACATCTTTCAAGAGCATAAACAAAGCAACATGGTACCATGGCATGTGGACATTTTCTAGAAGCATGTTACATAGCATAAACATACATTCACACATCCAAAGATAAGAAACCATTCAAGAATACATGAGAGAAAGGAGGGAGAGCTACCTTGGAGCCAATATTCTGCACTTTTACTTTAAAATCTTCCTTCCTCTTCTTGGTCCAACCATGTGACTTTGAAGCATAAGGTTCTCTTAGCCTAAACACATCAAGTAAGGTATTTTTAGATCATTGGATCAAACTCTAGCATTACACACTCCATATGGAAGCCTACTTGGTTCCAAGACTTCAATATGGTTCCATAAAGTACCTAATAAAGAAACCTCAAGAATTCATGATCTTAGCTCCTTTCTCCCTTTTAATCTATGATTCTTGACTCTATTAAAACTTTTTAGAGCCATTACACATTTATTTTAAGGAGCCTAACTAAGAGTTGCTTCATTATGCTACATTATGGAACCTACGCTCCCATCTCACCATCCATGGCTTCTAAAATTTTTTCAAGGCTTCCTCTCATGTTCTTCCATCACATGTAGTGTCATTCTAGCCTTGGAACAAATTAAAACACTCTCTAGGTTCATGAACCCCTCTAGGCCAAGACATATACATTGTTTTGGACCCATGGACTTTGTTTTGTTTCTTTGATAGGAGGTCCATGTAGGAGGCTTCCTTGATGTCTTAGATACTCATACAAACTTTTAGACACCTCAAATTATCATTAGGAAGCTTCATATTTTCCAAGGTGTAACCAAATCCCTAAATTCTATAACTTGCATTCTAAAGCTTTATTTTCAATTCTAGTTGTACATTTTTAACCCTCATACTCTATAACCCTTGGTCCCATCAAGAATAAACAAAGAAAAACTCTCCTCCTCACTTTCTCTCTCTAAAATAAAGCTTAAATGGCTTGGAAATACAAGATTTTACAAGTTTTTAAGTAAAGTCTTACCTTCAAACGAAGCTCTCTTCGCGTAGATTATTTTTCACTAATTAGTTTCTTGAGTTTATTTTTGGCTTGGGTTAGACCTAAATCTTCAATTTTTCAAGAAAATAAAACTACCATTCGAAAGCTCTTACAAAGGGGAACAACTTTCCTAACTAGCACAGGATGAAATGGGATTGTTTACTTAAACCAAATCTCAAACTTCTTCTCTTTCCCTTCCCTTAATGTCATGCCATGGCTGCTCAAAATTTTGAAAATAGAAGCTTGGAGAAGGTGATGAAGTGTAGTCTTACTTAAGAAGCCTCTTTACAATTTTTCAAAATGACCATTTTACCCTTATGCGCATAGCTTGGCTTAAGCTCATTTCAACTCCTTTTTGAAAAATTTCTTTTCCATCATAAAATTTAGGTCATCTAATTCATAAAATTCCTTTGGTTTCATCTAAATTGGATTAAAAATCTTTCCAAATGAACCGGTCAAAGTTTAGGCCAATTGACACTCAAATATAAATCAGAGGGGTTTAAACTATTCTAAGGGTTCTTATGGTTTTTTGGGCTTCTAAGAATTCCGAAAAACTTATTTTTTCCATTTAAAAATCCCTCCTTTGAGTTTTCTAAAAAGTGCCCAAATATTCAAAAATGCCACTACATTTTTGTTAAATTTCATCTGGTTATTCTAGCTAGGTTTTCAGGGCACCTTTAGCCTTGGATCCTCATTATTTGAGGTCCAGATTATTACTCTAATTTTATTAGATGTCAAATCATTCTATCTAGGGGACTTCCTTTTATATCTAGTACATTTTGTACATTTACAGAGAAATTAGACATTACGCTTCTCATGTTTACAGAGAAATCGAATGTTACATTTAGGATTAAATAGTAACCCAAGGTAGAATATCAAGCACAAGAATAGTAAGGTTGTTGAGATCTGCCTATAAGGCATTGACTCCAACCTATGGTGCTACCCTTTGTGATAGGGAATAACGAGCTAATATAAGAAGCTTCAAAAGACCTTGTACTCACTGTTAAGAAAACCTTGTTGACAGGATCTTGAATTTTACAAAGCAATATGTGAGATCTTGTTGACATGATCCTCGACCCTGTTGACAAGATGTAGTATAGCCTTGAAATTAATATAATGTAAGGCTAACAGTAGTAATGTATGTAATGAGTACATGAGAGGAGTGTACCTTAGAGGTGGGCCCAAAGGATGAATAAGGCTAGCTCAATGTCAGAAATTTAGAAAAGAGAATGACAAAGGCTCAAAAATAATAAGTTCATAATAAGCCTATATGAGTTAATTAGACCTATTGTGAGCTGCAGTTTTAGTGAAATAAGTGACCTAGGCTAAGTATATGTTGAAGTTTAAGAGAAGTAACTAGTCAAATATCCTAGGTGAGACGAGATGAGTAGAAAGAGAACCTAACATAAAAGGAGGAAATAATCTAAATGAAAGTTCAATAAAAGTTCTCCCTGGGTTTGATAAAAGGAAGATAATTGTAATGAGTTAGGGAACCACCCTGCAGTGGTTAGAAAATCCTTAAAGTGAGGAAGAATAGAGCAGCTAACCAACATAAGAGATGCCCTCACTTTAGTAGTGACTGAATGAATGGAACAAGTATAGGAAAGCAGACAGATCAGGGTTTAGTAGTTCACTGGATAAGTTTCCCTAATAGGAGACTGATGTAATGAAAAAGTACGCGAGTGATTAGAGCACCCAGTGGAGCATAAGTTACCAATAATATAGTATCCAGACATGGAGAGAATGTGTCCTAAATTGGGTTAGTAAAACCCTAAAATAAGTGGACTATGCTCCTAAAAGTGGAATTGATAAGCTTAGGTGCAAAAAGGGTGCTTAACTCTTGATCCGAATGTAGAAATGAGTTAAGGTAAACAGTTAGCACCTCAGTAGTCCCAGGGAAGCTAGAGGAAGTTAGAGATCACTTAAGAAGGTGAGCTCTTGTAATATATAAAGAAGAGATCTAAGCCAAGAGCAGTAAAAGAATGCAAACTCTGGGTTCACAGGAAATGAAAATTTCCTTACAAAGGGACAGTCTAGTTAAGAATAGAGTAAGAGAAAAAGAGAGATGGGACCTTCCCCACTGTTATAAAGAGTGAGAAAGTAAAGGGTGAACCCAGAATAGATATAATTGCTCTTGAGCATAGTGAAGTAGAACAATAGCAAAGAAATACATGAGCAATAAATGATCCTTTCCCTAGAATAAAGGGATAGTAAAAGAAAGGATGTGATAATGTCAGAGCCAAGGATAGCAAATTGAGAATAGATGTAAACATAACATGAATTAGTGCGTAAGAAAGCACAATTGTCCTTGGCATAAATGTCTATAAAGCATGAGGTGATACCTCAAATAGAAATAATAGGGCAATATAGAGTAACCTCGGGATGAAACAAAAAATTTTGTGAGAATTAGAGGAAGAATCTTCTTTTCCCTGAGTGTCATATGGAATAATGAGGACTAAAGAAAAGTAACAGAAGGATACTTTAGATTATTGGAAAACTTGTAATATGCTGGCGATAGTGGCTTTGAACTCAGTCATGATACGCTAGTGTATTAGTGATTGATGCTATTATTTGCTTGTAACATTGGTTACATAATATTGGGTCTGGCTAAGCTAGTAGTAATGTGACTTGAGTGCGTAGTAAATAATGGCATCAACCATAAAGAGTGTCCCGATAATTGAAAAGTGTCCTAGTTAGCTAAGTAAAGAGATAAGTTAAAGAAAAAGAAGTTAAGGGATTCCAATAATGTCAAGAACAGTATTCAGAAAGGAATCCCCAATATAGAATGATGTAAAGAGAAACATGCTAACAGCACTAGCATGTTAAAAGTTAAATAACACGAGTTCGGTAGGCATGGTGTGAGTCCCTTATGATATAATTAAGTATAATAAAGAAGAACCAGTATGTGATCTCTATCCTGCAAGAGAGATTAGATACACATTATGTGTAAGATGCCCTAGTGCTAAAGGCACTTAAAATCAGAATATGGGTATAATCAGAAATTACAAGATATGGGAAGAAAGACATAATGAGTATAGATAATGTATAGTAAGCCCATAAAAGTAAAAAAAGAAAGAAAGAAAGCCTGAGTGAAAGAGGCTTGTAATGGGAGCTTGAGGATCCCATAAAGAGTAGTAAGCAAAGTTAGAATACTTTTAAGTAACATTACAATGGGATCAAAGGAGAAACAGATAATACAATACCCACTTCATATGAAGAGCATAATAGATCTCTGAGTTTAGCCTGAGAGATTATAAGCAGTAGTTATCGGACTTAGTGAGCATATGTTTTACTATCACATATAGTGATCTCAGACTTTGACGTCCCCTCGCAGTAGATCTTAGCACAGTATAGCAGGTCACAGTAAACCGTAACAGGGCTTTGAGAGGTTGTAGTAGACCCAAGGGTCATAATAGATTTATAGAGAGCCCACAGTTATAGTATAGTAGTTCTCTGGGGAGATAACAGCCTAAGATAACTTTATAGAGCAATTAGTCTCAGAGACCAGTACAATTTCAGTTAGTTTTGTCTCAGAGACTAGAGATCTCCTAAGTTTGGTAGATCATTGTTATGGAAATATTTAGGCTATACTCAGACAATGAGACCACTTACTAGACTTATTGATAAATGAGTATAGTATGTGGGATAAGGAAAACAAGGGAATAGCTTTACAGAATTAGAGACAGATGAACCACTACCTACCAAATATTAGGCCTAACTGAGGGATAAAGAGATCCCTATATGTTAGAGCTATAAATTTAGAAAGGTCAGGTGTAGCTTTTTTATAATGGGGCAACTGGTAGACCATGCCTTTAGTGGTTAAGACTACAAGTACAGTTACCATCCCACCAGAGTTCAGCATTAGTTAGTGGTAGTTACTTTTCAATGCTAATGTAAAAGTTAAAAAGAATACCAGTTAGTTTTAAGAGGAGGGACTGTAAAATGCCCACTCTTAAGTGAGTAAAAAGAATAAGGAAAAAGTCCCAGCCTAAAGAGGCAAATGTGATAGTAAACAGAGAAACTAGAACAATTAAGAATGGAGGCTCCTTGAAGGAGCCGTAATCCCAGTAAAGGATTAAGATGTGAGGCCTATGATAAGGAGAAACACAAATTGTGACTATAGGATGAACTAGTAAGAAAGAAAACGAGAACAAATAGTGAACAAAATATTTAAGCAAGTGAGAAACAGATATAAATCTCTTATGGCTGTTAATGAATAAAGAAAGGTAATGAGACCTTACAAAAAGCCATTAAGAGGCGATGAGGGGGGTTTATAAGTTATCTCCTAAGGTACGTAAATAAGTCCACTGAGTAGAAAAATTAACCCTATGAATAGGTTAAGAATAACTAAATGTGAAAGAGTAAGCTCTCCTAGGAAATAGGTTAGAGTTATAGGAGTATGATTTAGAGTTAGAGAATTCTTTCCTTTATGAGAAGAACTAGTATATGCTTTATAGCAATGGTACAGAAGAAAAGAAGCAAACACAATAAACTAGTAATGTAAGTTCCCTGGCAAAAAGAAACTTGAATGAGCCAGGAAGAAAGGAAAGAAAGGGAAAATTAATGAGAATATCATAGAGACCAGATGAGGTTGTACCTCTAAATTTCGAGGACAAAATTTATTTAAGAGGGGAGAAATGTAACATTCGGTTCTTTGAAAACACGAGAGAACATGAGAAACATAACATTCGATTTCTTCGTAAACATACGAAACTCACTGGATACAAAAGGAAGTTTCCCAAATAGAATAATTTGAGGTCCAATAAAATTAGAGCAGTGTTCAAGACCTCAAATAATGATGATCTAAGGCCAAAAGTGCCCTGAAACCAGAGCCAAAATAACAAGACAAAATTAAACAAAAATGTAATAAAACGTAATAATATTTTTGTAATTTTGAGCATTTTTTGGAAAACTTAAAAAAGAGATTTTTAAATGAAAAAATGAGTTTCTCGAAGTTCTTAGGGATCCTAAAAACTATAAGAACCATCAGAACAATTAAAACCCCTCTAACTGAAGTTTTATAACATCAGTTGACCCGAACTTTGACTAGTACATTAGCGAAGATTTTAGATCCAAATTAAGTTATTCCAAAGGTATTTTATAAGATTGAGAACCTAAATTTTATGATGAAAAATACGGTTCTAAAAAAGGAGCTAAAATGAACTAAAAATGAAAATGCCAAGAAATGGGACGTAAATGGAATTTTCTTGAAGCAAATTTTAATCCCTTCTTATTTAAGTGATGCATCCCACTCTTCTCCTCATTTGGCGGACCTTCTTGCTGCCTACAATAGAGAGTGAGACCAAGGGAGAGAGGCATATAAGAGAAGGGAAAAAGAGAGAAGAAAAGCCAAGTAAAAGGTATGAATTTCATGAAATTTCTTGGTCTTTCCTTCAATAAACTTATTCTCTGCCGTCTCTTCCTTTTTCACATAGTTAAATTGAGGTATTTGGTTCTATTTTGAGCCAGACCAAAAGGGAGGAGTTTGAATTCATAGGGTAGAACCAAAGCAAAGGAAAGAGCATCCAAGAAAAACTTGAATCAAGGTAGAAACCACTTCTTTCCCTGCTTGCTTCTTCTTGTTCTTATGCATGTGTGTTTCGGCCACTATATGGATAGCCAAGAGGAAGTTATTTTTGAACTAAACCAAGGATGAATCTTAGGAATTAAAGTGTGGGAAAAAAGAATATGCAAAGAGAACAAAAAAAGAACCATGATTTTTTAAAACGCATAACATAGGGTTTTAGTTGCACCTGGTCTGTAAGAAAGTTTCTAGCCATAATTTAAGGTGTTTAAGAGTATGTATAAGTCCCTAAGACATCAAGGAAGCCTCCCACATGAATCTCCCATCAAAGAAACAAAATAAACTCTATAGACTCCTTAAGGAAGCATTGCCTTGACCTAGCCTAGAAGGAGCACTAAAGGAGTGTTTTAATTTCTTTCAAGCCTAGTTTTGCATCATATATGATGGGAGAGTATGAGAGGAAGCCTTGGAAAAAAATTAGAAAGCCTAGAAAGTGTGATGGAAGTATAGGTTTCATATTGTAGCATAATGAAGCCACACATAGCTAGGCTCCTTGAAATGAATATTTGATGGCTCCAATGAGTCTAAATAGAGTCAAGAGTCATATATTAATGGAGAAAATGGAGCCAAGATCATGAATTCCCAAGGTTGCTTCATTAGGTGCTTTATGGAACTATAATTAAATCATATAAGTGCCAAAGTATTTTTAGAGTGTGTGGGGCATTAGAGATTGTGCCAAGAGTATAATTAGATCACATTTGATGTATTTAGGCCAAAGAAATCAAGCTTCACCTCCTTGTGGGTGTTTGGCCAAGGGAGAGAAAAAAAGTCTAAAGAGAAAAGTGTGTTCCTACATACAAGGTAGCTCTCTCTTCTTTTTCTCATGCAGGTTGGATGTTTTCTTGTCTTTGAATGCACGTGTGTATGTTTAAACCATGAAAGATATTCTTAGCATGTATTTATATGCCATGGTACCATGAAACTTTGCTTATGCATTTGAATGATGTTTTTATGAATATGTTTGGTTTGCTTGAGTGTAGTGAAGCCAAAAGTCCCTTAGCAAGAGTGAGGATGAGCCAAAAGTCCCTAAGAGTGGGTGAAATAAAGCTAAAAAGTCTCTAAAAGAGTGGGGCTTAGTTAAAGTCCCTTGAAAATAGGTGAGGCAAGTCCAAAAGTCCCAAAGAGAATGGGTGAGAATAAACCATTGTCTTGGCAAGTCTATGTATGTTGTATGTGATTTCTTGAATGAAAGAAATGTTCTATGTATGTTTATGAATTTCAAGATAGCCATGCATGCATTTTTAGACTTGAAATTGCATCCATCATGCATGTTTGAAAGGGTGAAGAGATATTGGCATTCCTCGAATCTCACTCTTCCCTCCCCATTACCTAACATGTCTAGGTGGACCAAGTGGACCAAGAAATGGGAGCCACCACACTTGAGAGCAAGAAGTTTGACAAAGGAGTTTGTTATTTGTTCATTTTGTAACCATAACTTTGTCAAATAATGTACTCCTATAATGTATATGATTTATGAGACATTGAACACTTGTAAATGTATGGATATATGATGTATGTATGAGAATTGAATCCATATGAATGATAGTGTATGTTTTTGACATGATAATACAAGATGATGCATGTGTGTTCCTTGTGTGTATCATCAAGTGAGAGAGTGAATTTGTGATGCATGGATATTTAAACCTTTTGAACATGTTTAGTATGCTATTTTTATACTTTCCCATGTGTTCAAGTGGTCCTAGAAAAGCTAGAAGCTAAAATGGACCATTTGTGACCCTTAAGGTGGCATAAAAGTGCCATTTTGTAACCCTATATCACAAACTAACCAAATGGACGAATTTCTCCATAAAATTTGGCATGCATATAGATCTCATATAGAGTTCGTTGGGAAGCTAAAGACCAGATTATTTGGAACTCTAGAAAATAAATTATGAATTTTCAAATTTTCTAAAAAGCTGTTGAACTGATATAGTTACTGTTCATATGGTTAGTTTCTTCTCCTATGTCATTTGAGGACCAAATGGTGTCTAATGCTTATGAAATTTTATAGATATAAACTAGACATAATAATAATTCTATTACCACTAAGAACATCTCATTTTCTGTGTAGGGAGATTTGAATTTTTGAAGTTTAGAGTTAGTACAAATAATATAGCAGTACCTTTGGTACTATTTCATCGATTTCCAGTGGCTAAATGTTCCTGTTTTGGTCTAGCTTTATTTTTAGCCAAAACTTGACATCTGTAGCTTTTCAAAATGGTATAGTGTACTTGATTTTGATTTTTTTAGAATTAGTTATGAATTTTCAAAGTTGACACCAAAAATCTGGCAACAAAACATGAGACTAAAATAGAGTTTTTGTGTATGTATGAGACAAACCCAAGATTCTTGGAACATTTTGTGATGATTTTAAGTTGAATGAGTGTATTTTAATTGGTTGATGATATGGATGAGTGCATAGGGCCTATGTGATGCAAAATGAAAGTTTTAACTCTGACATAACGAGAAATAATACAATATTTTAATTGATTTTCTTAAGAAAGTGAATGATTCCATGGAAATGAACTTAGAAATGAGAAGGGAAAAACTAGGGTAATATGGTGTTATAGGGTTGGCACTTGGGAGGCTCCCTAGATGTCTTGAGAACTCATACATATTCTTAGACTACTTAAATTACCACTAAGAAGCTTCATATTGGCCAAGGTACAACTAAATCCCTAGGTTTCACAACTTACATTCTAATGCTTTTCTTTTGAATTTAATGGCATAATATTATTTCTCATACTCTAAAACCTATGTTTCTTCCTTGGTTTTGGTCAGAACTCAATCCCTTTAGGTACTCCATAGTTGACCAAAACTCACTCAAGTAAGAACAAGTAAAGAGACGCAAGGAAAGCCATGGTTCTTACCTTGATTTCAAAGCTTTTCAAGAACTCTTCCCCTTGCTTCAAGCTTCTCATTCAAATTATAAATTTCTCCTACTGCACCAGTCCTAAATCAGTCATGAAACCTATAGGAAAAGAGAGGAGAAGGAGGAGAACAAGATTAATGAAGGAAAGAGCATGAAATTCCATGGTTTTCTTAGCTTTTTACTAGGCTTTTTCTCCTTCTTCTTCCCTTCTCCTTATGTGTCCTTCTTTGTTGGTTTCTCCTCTATTTTAGGCAGAACTTAGGTCAGTTAAAATGAGGAGAAGAAGTGGAAAGCCACATATAAGAAAAAGCTTTTTAAAATTCTTTTTAAAATTTCCCTTTTTATCCCCTTTTCTTGGCTCTTACTATTTAGGTTTATTTCAACTCATTTTCAAGAACTGTCTTTTCTATTATAAAATTTAGGTCTTCTGACTTATAAAATACCTTTGATTCACCTAAATTAGATTTAAAATCTTCTCGAATGAACTAATCAAAGTTTGGGTCAAGCGACATTCTAAAATGTAAACTGGAAGGGCTTGAACCATTCTAAGGGTTCCTATAGTTTTTGGGGCCTCTAAAAACCCCAGAAAACTCAATTTTTTCATTTAAAGATCCCTTCTTTGAGTTTCAAAAAAGTGCCCAAAATTATAAAAATGCCACTAGTTTTTGTCTGATTTTATTTACTATTCTAGCTCTAGTTTTTGGACATCTTTAGCCTTATATCCTCATTTTCAATTATTTAGAATTTTGTCCTAATTTTATTTGGCCTTAAAAATCATTCATTTTAGAGGAATTTCTTTTATATCTGGCTCATTTCTGACATTTTTAAGAAAACTAAACATTACAGCATACATCAATTTTCAAATTTGTATAAGGCATAACTCCCTATTAGATACATCATAGATCACTAAAACATAAAACTCCTACACTTAGCAATATGATTACATGATGATGCTATACAGAAGAATAAAAAAAAATGGCATCTATCCTAAGTTAGATCAACCCAAGTGTAGCATTTCCCACACAAAGTCACAACTCATGGATGTTCATCTACTTGCTTCCCTTTATCTTTACTCGAGGAGCCTTCACTTGAAAATAGTTAGCCCATGAATTAGGTGAGATATAAATCTTAGTAACCAACGGTAAATTCCATTTATATGCCTCAAATTAATCAACATACATGCATTACATTAGATAAGCATCAGAAACATTAATCATATCAGTAAATGAAATAGTTGAGCTACTAGTGACTATCGTCCCATAACAATAATCACATATAACGTGTTTAAGGCCAATAACATAAGGAGAGGCCCGTCCATGGCACCAACTCCCTAGTGAGCACAACCTGGGCTCAGTGCATATAAGGGTTTGATCATAACTCAGTGTCCGATCGAAACTCAATGCATGGGTGGCAGCTACACCATAGCTCTACTATGGATTCACAAGGTTCAATCACAACATATCAGATAGTCAATCATTCATTTAGCATTTAAAATCATACATGTATAGTAGATATAAGAGTAAATTGAACATATACAAGGAATAAAGAATTAACCCCAGTTACCTTACTCGAATGAGTGAAATTTTGAAGCCAAAGATGAATCCCCACACTCTAGAGATCCTAAATCAAATCAAGCATATCCTCATATGAGAATTGTAACATAAATTAGATACTATAAGACTCAAGCATCATAAACTACCTAAAGAACACTTACCCAGCCATTATAAGACTCCAAATTTGGATTTTGTGTTCCCCACATTAGAAACCTCAAGATACCTCTAAATCTTTTAGGTAAATTCATAAAAAATTAATGTCCATATTATAAATCAACTATAAGGGTTTCAAACTAGCAAAAAAATGCATCAAAATAGGAAGGAAACACTTACCTAACAACACCCCTAGCCTTAACCTCTAAAAATCCACCATGGAAACACCAAACAATAAGTTTCAATTTTGGGTGGAAGATGAAAATGCTCCAAATGAAAAACCAACCAGTTCAAATTAAAGAAGAAGAAGAAGAAGAAGAAGAAAAAGAAGAAAGGATTAAGTTATATATAAGTTACCTTGGTTGAATCTTGCTTTAGGAGTGAGAAATGATGGAATTATGTTGCTAACCCTAGCCTCCCTTTTGGACCTCTGAAATTCCCTTACCTCTTTTTTTTTTTTTTTTTTTTTGCAAAATGAGGAAGAGATTGAAGTTAGTTAGGTTTTATATGGGTTTTAATTGGGTTATGGGCTGATCTAAAGGTCTAATTCTAAGTGGGTTTCAAATTTTTGGCTTGTTGGGCCAAGTTTGATGGGTCCATTTAAGTTGGGTCTACACAAAATAAATGTTGGGCCTTTAAGAAATAGAATTGGATCTCTTTAAGGCTAAGATTGGGCTTCTACACTTAGCCTAATGCATAATTAAATTAATCATAATAAGCCCAAAATTAATGTCCACGTTTCTTAATTAATTTTTCTAATTAAACCTATATTAATTCCTAATTAATCATAATTATCCTTAATTAATTTTAAGGTGTTACAAAAGCAACCAAATATAGCAAGAGAATCCCCATTTGGCAAGCTTTCAAATAAGGTATGTTATACAATAGAAAGACTTGTTGTTCTTTGAATTCCAATGGCTTCCATACTCAGTCAAGAGAGAGAAATGAGAGAGGGAAAGTGAATTTGACTAAAACTTGAGGAAATTAAAGGTTTAGGATAATAGAGAATAAGATGATGCAAAAGAAAGCAATTAGGAAGCCATAGAATGCAAGTTAAGCTACTAAGGTTCCATTTGCACCATGGAAGTTGTGGAACTCTAGGAAAATGTTTTAAGCCATGTAAGATCATATTCAAACTAGAAATAAGCCAAGGAACCTTAACATGCATCAAATTCCCAAGAAGAATGAAGAAAACTCCATTAGGCTCTTATTTGTCATAAGTTCAGCCAAAGCAAGTTAAAGCACCTAGGAAGAGTTTTCTTTGATTCTAAGATTATAAATGGTCTAGATATGAATTATAAACACTAATAGAAACATTGGATTGAAATTAGAAACCTTATTTTGAAAAGTGAAATTTTAAGGCACTTAAAGGACCTAAAGAACAAGTTCGCCCTAGGCTTGTGTAATTATATAAATCATGGTCCAAATGAGTTTTATTAGACTTATATGACTTATAGTAAGTGAGAGTTTAGAGCCTAGAAAGTGAAATCCAAAAATTGCCTCTTGAGGGACCTAAAATGACTTAAAATGGCATATTGAGTTCTAATATGATCAAGTGGTGATACTATAAGTTGGAATGGGTTTTGATGAGTTCTTTTGCATGGAATATTGCTATTTGTAGGGCAAGCAAATGCAAGTTCACTTGAGAGAGGTGTGAACCTGAGAAAAATGAAGAAAAAAATTAAAGAAAGGAGAAGGTCATGGGAGTTAGTTGTAGCTTGAGGCTCCTAGCTTCACAAGGTAGCTTTATCTCCCTATTTTGCATGTCTTTAAATGAGTTGAGATGCATGTATGTGCAATTGCTTAATATATTCATAAGTTATGCTTTTGTATGATCTTCATCATGAGTTTTATACATGTGTATTGTTATGTTTTGGCTCCTAACTCCTTATAGCAAGGAATTAAGTATAAGAACTCTTCTTTGGCTCAAAGTTGAGGTGAGTTAAGCCCAGCTAATATATTGAGATACCATGGCTTAATAAGAAATGAATGTAACATTCCTAAAATTAGGATTTTCTAATTATTTAGTATTTTATGTAATGAATTTATTAAACTTTAATAAAAAGAATTTGAACAAAATAATTTCATATATGACAAGTATAAGTTGAATATGACCCTTAGAAATTTTTGAGATTTTAAGGGGGTCTAGAGGGCCTAGGGGCAAAATTGTCAATTGTCACTGTGACGAACTTTGATATTTTTTGTAGAAGGAAGGGGAATTCAGAACTAGTCTTGTAACACCATAATTTCCTAGCTTTACCTCATGCTATTTCCAAATCTCATGTTATAAAATTCACAAGAATGTAAGAAAATAACATATAAAAGTGAATATTTTAGCGTTGCGTCGCATATAAATTTTTTGTTCTGTGTCCTATAGCATGTGAGCTCATTTCTATCCCCAAAATTGGCCTAGAACTCATGTATGGCAAGGAGATACATAAAATTTATGAATGCAATTTCGACCAGAACTTTGCCTTTTCTATCACAAAATTTGGAAAATCATAACTAATTTTAGAAAAATTAAAATCATGAATTCTTTGCTATTCTGGAAAGCTACACATGTATAATTTATGCTAAAAATATATCTAGATCATGAGATACCACATAGAAGACGTTTGACATTCGAAAAGGTGCAGAGGTTAGGCTGGCTACTAGTACTATCACAAGTTTCTACTACAAACTTCAAAAATATCCAATTAATTCCAAAAAATTCCAATCCATACAAATAATACCAATCTAGAAAGCTATGGATGTTAGATAGAGAGGAAAAATAATTCTAGACCATTTTAGGCACGTCCAGGCTTCAAAAACTAATCAAATAGTACTTGAGGTCAGTTTGAACACCTTATACTGGGTAGAAATTTTACAAAATTCATATCTCCCTCTCCAGACATCCAAATGAGGTGCATCTAGTTGGCACAAGTCACTAGGAATGTCTAGTTTGTTTCTATAAAATTTCATGGAATTGGACATCATTTGACCCCTGAGTGATAGAATTCATTTTTGGATCAGTATGAATAGTAACCTGACTAATTTCAGAAAATTTTTCAACTTTGAAAATTCATCAAATATTTCATAGACCTCCAAAAATTCTGCACTTTAGCTTCTTAACAAGCTCTAATCTCATGCCAAGTCTCAGATCAAGAAGAATTCATTTGGGTAAAAAGTGGTATAGGTTTCCAATGTGGTAAATTTTTGCTCCATATAAGATACCAATGTGTCCAAATGACTTTCCTTGATGTTTGGCACCTCTTGGACAAGTTTAAAAACATGAATATGACTTATATGGATTGCCCAAGTGATTCCAAACCTCATGCATCTCAATTTGGCCATCCCACTTGCATTTATACACACACTTCCGTAATGCAAATTTGCCATTACATAACCAAAATGTGCATTTCTATATATACAACCTTAGCTCTCATTTATACATGATACATTAACATAATTATACATGTTCATAAAATCATAGGACATATACAACCATAGATTACATTATTTGCCATCTATGTGGTCTTAAAGAACATAATCCATGCACTTTGATGTCACATTCTTATCTCTCAAGTGGTTGGCTCCCATTTCCTTGCTCTCTTGATCCACCTAGCATATTAGAACATTGAAGAGGAGGGAATGAGATTCAAAAAATCCTAATAGCTCATCTCCCTTTCAATCACACATAAAAGATGCAAAACCAATCTTGAAAATGCATGCATGAGTATTATAGGATGTGCAATCATTCAAGAGACATTTTCAAAATTTGAACAAGTCATATATAGCATATAAAGGCTTGCCAAATTAGTGGATTAGCTTCACCCATTCACTTATGGATTTTGGACTTGCATCACCCATTTTTAAGAGGTTCTTGGACTCAATCTTGTTCTTGGGAATCAACCTCACTTTTGGGAGACTCTTTACTTTTGTCTCAATCAATTTTAGAGGTTCTTGCTCATCCTTACCATGGCTAAGAGTTCTTGATATCACCACACTCAAGCAAACTAAAGCAAGCATCATAAATATCATTTAGAAACATAATGCATCATCATGGTACCATGGCATTTGAAATCATGCTAAATTACTTTTCATGGCTTAAAACACACATACACACATTCAAAGGACAAGTCAGGCATACATTCATACATGAGAGAAGGAGGAGTGAGGCTACCTTGGAAGCAACTACACACTTTTCTCCTTGAATTAATGCTCCCTTCTTTGGCCTCACACACACAAAAGTGTGGGAATGATTTCTCTTGGCCTAAACAAAATTTATGGTAGCTAGTTAGGTTCATGGATTAATTCTAAGGCCACATACTTGCTTACACACTAACTTGGTCTATAAACCCCTTTATGTTTCCAAAAATGCAACCTAATGAAACAACACCTATCAAATACATTCTAGGCTTCCATTCTTTCCTTTCATATATGATTCCTTGGAGTCATCACACAATTAAAATAAAGAGCCTAACTACATGTTGCTTCTTTAGGTCATATTATGAAACATAAGGTACTAACTCACTTACTATGGTTTCTAAATTTTTTTCAAGGCCTCCCCTCTTCTTCACTCATCATATATGACTCAAAAATAGGTTTAGAACAAATTAAAAGCTCTCCTTAAGTATCCTAACTCATCTAGGCTGAGTGTAATACCATAATTTCTTAGCATTAAAACAATGCATTTCTTAACGTTGCGTCGCGTATAAATTTTTCCTTCAAAGTCCTGTAGATCATGTTAGCTCATGTATCACATTCTCATATTTAATTACATAGATACAACTTATTTCTATCATCAAAAGTGGCCTACAACTCGTGAAAAGAAAAGGAAGCATAAAATACATAGTTTCATTTTCAGCCAACAATTCCCCTTTTCTATCACAAATTTTAGAAAATCATAACTAATTCTAGTAAAATTGAAATCATGTATTCTTTTGTATTCTAAGAAGCTACACATGTCTATTTTATGTTAAAAATATTTCCCAGCCATGAAACATAACACAGAAGATGCTTGACATTCAAAAAGGTGCAGAGGTCTAGCTGGTTTATGGTACTGTCACAGGTTTCTGCTACAAACTTCAAAAATGTCCAATTAATTCCACAAAATTTCAATCCATGCAAATGATACCAATCTAAAACGCTATAGATGTTACTAGAGGAAAAAAATAACTCCAGACCAGTTCAGGCATGTCTAGGCATCAAAAACTAATCAAAAAGTACATAAGGTCCGTCTGAATGCCTGATACTAGACAGAATCTTTAAAAATTCATATCTCCCTCTCTAGATCTCCAAATAGGGTGCTTCCAATTTATATAAGTCACTGGGAATGTAGTCTCTCTTTATAAAATTTTGTGGCAATTGGACATCATTTGAGCCCTAAGTGACAGAATTTATTTTCAGATCAGTATGAGCAGTAACTTGACCAAAATCAGAATTTTTTTTAACTTTGAAAATTCATCAAATATTCCATAGATCTCCAAAAATTCTACACTTTA
This sequence comes from Erythrophleum ivorense, assembly GCA_026724425.1. Classification (NCBI taxonomy): domain Eukaryota; kingdom Viridiplantae; phylum Streptophyta; class Magnoliopsida; order Fabales; family Fabaceae; genus Erythrophleum; species Erythrophleum ivorense. Next base: position 14,597,088 of record JAIUCV010000014.1, read on the forward strand.
ATTTCTCAAAAAACTCTCAATAAGCTCTAATTGCATGCCAAATCTCAACTCAAAAAGAGCTCATTTGGACAAAAAGTAGTATAAGTTTTCAATATGGTCAATTTTTGCTCTATATAGGACCTTGGTGTTTGGCACCTCTTGGGCAAGTTTAAAGTATGATTATGACTTGTATGAACTAGCCAAATGGTTCCAAACCTTATGCATCTCAATTTGGCCATTCCACTTGTATTTATACATACACTTCCATAATACAATTTTGCCATTACATAACCAAAATGTGCATTTCCATACATGCAACCATAGCTCTCATTAATACATGATACATTAACATAATTATACATGGTCAAGAGGTTATATGTCATGTACAATAATAGGTTACAACAATTGCCACTTAAATGGCTTTAAAGAAAACACATTCCATGCACTTTGGTGCATACTCTCATCTTTCAAGAGGTTGGCTTCCATTTCCTTGTTCTCTTTGTCCACCCAGCATGTTAGAACATTAGAGAGAAGGGAATTAGATTCAAAGAATCCCAATAGCTTATCTCCCTTTTGAATCACACATAAAAGATGCAAAACAAATCTTACAAATGCATGCATGAGTATATTAACATATGAAAACATTCAAAAAGCATTTCAACATTTGAGCAAGTCATACATAGCATACAAAGGCTTGCCAAGGAAGTGGATTAGCCTCACCTATTCACTTGTGGATTTTGGACTTGCCTCACCCATTCTTTAAGAGGTTCTTGGACTCAACGTTGCTCTTGGGAGTCAACCTCACTTTTGGGAGACTCTTTACTTTGTCTCAACCAATTCTAAGGGTTTTTGGCTTATCCTCACCATGGCTAAGGGTTCTTGGCCTCACCACACTCAAGTAAATCTAAGCAAACATCATAAACATCAATTGAAAACATAATGCATCATTATAGTACCATGGCATATGAAATCATGCTAGAATACTTTTCATGGCTTGAAACACACATACACACATTCAAAGACAAGTCAAACATACATCCATGCATGAGAGAAGGAAGAGTAAGCTGCCTTGAAAGCAAGCACACACTTTTTCTCTTGAATTTTCTCTCCCTTCTTCGGTCTCACACACACAAAGGTGTGGGAATAATTTCACTTAGCCTAAACACAATTTATGGAAGCCAATTAGATTTATGGAATTAATTATAAGCCCACACATATTGTTTAGACACTCACTTGACCTATAAACACCTTTATGGTTCCAAAAATGTACCCAATGAAGCAACACCTATTAAATAAATTATAGGCTTTATTCTTTCCTTTCATATATGATTCTTGAATCCTTTTAAGTCTCTTGGAGTTATCACACAATTAAATTAAAAAGCCTAACTATATGTTGCTTCTTTAGGTCATATTATAGAACATATAAGGCCAACTCACTTTCTATGGTTTCTAAATTTTTTCTAAGGCCTCCACTCATCTTCACTCATCATATATGACTTAAAAATGAGTTTAGAAAAATTTAAAACTCTCCCTAGGTACACAAACTCCCTTAGGCCGTGATAATGGAGGATTTTGGCCTTCATGGAATTTGGTTTGTTTTCTTGATGGAGGAAGCACATGGGGAGACTTCTAGGGATCTTATGAGCTTATTTAAACTCTCATTTAAGCATAGAAATCAAGGTATCAAATTAGATTTTGCAAAGAACATATGAAACTCTAGAATTTGCATCTTGAATTTTCATGGTTATTTGTTAATTCTTTTTGCATATTCTTAATCTCCACACCCTTTTTCCTAAGAATCACCCTTAGTTCTGCCTAAAATCTAAGCCCTCCTAGGACTTCTTGAGAGGGACAAACCATAGAGAGAAGAGGAGCAAGGGGTAACAACCATGGAAGAAGAAATTACCTTGTTTTTCCTTGTTTTCTCACTTGAATCTTGTCTTCTTTGGCCTCCTCTCTTCAAATCCGAATTGTCCCCTTAATTTCTCTCTCAAAATAGATTTATAAACTTCATTATAATCATAGGAAATAAAAGAGAATGGAGGAGAAGAATTTGGAAAGGAAAAAGCATGAAAAACTACCAAAATTCCATACCTTCATGCCTTGATTTCTCCTCCTCTTCTTCTTCCTCTTGTGCGCCACTCTCCTAGGGTTTCTTCTCTGGTTTAGGGCAGAAAAATATAAGGCTATGTGAGTGGGAGAGTGGGGTGCCCTATATATATAGGTGGAGGAAGAATAACTTTTCAAAAATTCCTATTTTGCCCTTCATTTTTGACATTTTTGTTTCTAATTTGTTTTAACTCCTTTTTAAGAACCGTCTTTTCCATTATAAAATTTTTGGGACCTTAACTAATTTATTTTAGGGGACTTACTTTGAAAACATGCCTATTTCCTTCATTTAATGAAAATCATACATTACAAGTCCAATATATATATCAATAGTTAGAAAATAATGCATAGAAAATTATAAAATTCATTGCATGAAATTCTGGATTTGTTAGGACCAGGAAACGGCCTGAAATGATTACAAGCTTATACGAAGACAAACTAAAACCCTGAACCCATGTTAGCTATCTCAGGAAATTCTATGCAGAAAAATCTACCAGGTAGTGGTGACAGAATCCAAAAATATAGAGTTACAGAAAAGATATAAGTGTAAAACGAACAGACGTGCTTGTCTATCACGTCACTAATAGGGGCAAAATGGTCATTTGGACCATAAAATAATAAAATATTAGGAAAATAAATAATATTTAAATATATGGTTGGAGACCTTAAACAGGACCCACATAGAGCCAAATAATATTAAAATATAGCAGAGAACTTAGAAAATGCAGATTAAATAAGATATTTTGGAGAACCTAGGAAACGAGGGCAATTTTATAAGTCTAACTGAGGAAGAGCTGACGTGGCACCAGGGAGCTAGGAAGGTGTTGATGTGGTGCATGTAGAAGGGAGAGAGATGATGTGGCGCCATGTGTGAAGAAGAAGCTGGAAGTTGGAAGAGAATTCTGGAAACTGCACGAACTACAAAGTGATTACACAGGCTTACATCAGCAAATCTTAGAAATCTTACGCATTATGAAAAAGTTACCACTAACTTCAGCAAGACATAGACGCTTACTTGAGCAACATTAAATGCAATCTTATCTTCCCACATTACGAAAAAGTAACCAGGGTAATCCAATGGCTAATATTCATCCGTAAAATGTGATATGATCTAAACCGTTGAGTAATCCAATATGATAGAGTACCACGGAGCTTCAATGACCACCTTCAAGGAGACCATGCATGGCGTAACCATCAAGGAAAGCTTGGACAAGTTGCTGAACGTGAGCATCAATTTTCAGACCATTAGTATTATTTAGTTTCTATTTTAGTGATTTGAATAAGGCCATGTAGTCAATTAAGTTTTTAGAAAGTTTTCTTTCCTTATTATTTCATAATTATTTGTTTCCATTTCTTTTAGGGGTTGATTTGTGTAACAGCCAAGAAAAAGAAAAGAAAAAGAAAATAGAAAAGAAATGAGAAAAGGAAAGGAAAAAGAGAAGCTGGAAAATTTTCGAAGAGCTGAGAATTTTCTAAGTCTTCTCGCCATAGCGAGATATGGAATCGCCATAGCGAGAATGCCTCTTCGCCGTAGCGAATATGTTCCTAGCTATAGCGAGTGCGGCATTCCATATAGAGACCAGTGAGTTGCTCGCCGTAGCGAAATTGTTCCTAGCTATAGCGAGTATGGCATTCCATATAGAGACCAGGGAGTTGCTCGCCATAGCGGCGCTAGAGCGAAGGCAGAAGTCTGGAACAAACACGATCTCGCCGTAGCGACGCCATAGCGAAGGCAGAGGTCTGGAACAGACACGAGCTCGCCGTAGCGAGGTCACTAACTCGCTATAGCGAGAGCGGTCCAGAAAAGCGAGAAAAAGAGAATTCGACTTTTTAAAAGCTTCCAAATCTCTTCTTTCTTCTTCTAACCGACTCTAACTCGTCTTAGGAGAGAGAAAAGGGCGGAGGAGAGAGTGAGAAGCTGAAGAGAAGAGGAAAGCACAAGAAAGGTATGAATTTTCATAGCTTCCTCTTAGTAAGTTGCCCTTCTCCCCTTTTCCCCTCTTTCCTACGGTTTCAATGGTCGAAAATGGCTAGGTCTTGAGTCTGGTTCAGAGGAGAGAGAGTGGGAAACCATTCTTGAGAGAGATTAGAAGTAGATAGTCTTCTCTTTCTTGCTTTTCCCCTTTCTTAAGAGTTGAGAAAAGAGAGGGATAGCTCATGGGCCTTAGAGTGAGGAAAGACCTAGAGTGAGAAGCTCAGTAGAGCCAATTAGAAGAGATCCCTAGCTTAAGAATTGAGTATAAGGTATTAATTCCATGCTTTTGTGTGGTTAGGCTCAAGAGAAACTCTCCCATCTAGAAGTTGTTGTGAAACCAACAAGGGAGGAGACCATTGACAGAGCAAGTAGTAGATAGTCGACAAAGGTAGTTCTCTCCACTTTCTCTCATGCATAATTGTGTGTTTACATTGTCTTACTTGTGTGTATGAATGATATGAGCTATGAGAAGTGTGTTAGCATGATTAGATGTATGATTGAGATGACGTTTTAAATGATTGTTTGGTTTGCTTGAGGAAATGGAAAAGCCAATAACCCTATAGCCGAGGTGAGGATGAGCCGAAGCCCTAAGTTGGTTGAGCCATGTCTCCCAAAATGAGGTTGACTCCCAAAGAGTAAGGGTGAGTCTAAGTACCTCTAAAGTATGGGAAGGCAAATCCAAAAGCCATAAGGGAAGGGGTGAGGCCGATCCAAGTACTCAACGAACTCTTGAATGTTATCCATGGCCATTTCACATGTTTTAAATGTTTTTCAGCATGTTTTATATGCTAACATGCCATACATGCATAATGAGACTTGTTGCATGCAATATATGTATGTTTGAATGAGAGTTGAACTACTGAGATTCTTCGAATCTCACCCTCCCTCTCCACCATCCAACCATGCCAGGTGGCCCAAGTGAGATAAGAGATGGGAGCAACCACCAACAAGCATGAGGCTAGGGATAGAGATGAAGAAAAGTGTAAAGCACATTGTATATGAGAATTGTACATGAGATGTAAATGATGTATATGATGTAGCATTTACAAATGTTGTAAGACAATGTATGTATTAATGATGAATGTATGAGAATGAGATTTATGATGAGTGAAAAGCTATGCTTGAATGTGAAAGAACCAATGATAGTCTAGTATATACGGGTGCATAAGTGGGCATGGGGTAGTGAGTTTCCCCAATCTGAGTTATTAGACACTTGAGGCATGATTGATAGCTCCTATAGATGCTTTCTCATGTGCTCAAAGAGTCATAGAAGTAGAAAACTTAAGATTGGACCCCATTAGCCACACTTTTGGCCAAGAAAGGGCCTTTTTGCACATGATGTCATAGAATATCCATATGACCTCTTTTAGCTATGAGATTTGACATATAGCTAGATTATGTTTAGAGCTTTCTGGGAAGCTAGAGTTCATGTCAAATAGAGGTCTATAGCATTTTCTATGAGCATTCAAAGTTGACATCAGAAATTCGGATTTCAGAAAATCACTGTTCATTTGGTCAGTTTTGAAATCATGTCATCCGAGGGGCAAACGTAGTCCAATGGCTACGAAATTTTATACACAGAAACTAGATGGTCACAGTGACTTGTAGGAACTGGAAGCACCTCATTTAGAGGTCCATAGAGTGAGTTATGCAATTTCGAAGTTCCTGCCCAGAATCAGACCCCCAACCAGACCCGAAGTACTGTTTCATCGGTTTCCGGGAAATTGGCTAGGTGGACTGATCTGGAGATATTTTTTTCCTCTAGTTAACATCCACATCTTTCCATAGAGATAGAGTTTATGAGCATTGGATTTTTTTGGAATTAGTTAGACATTTTCAAAGTCCATATCAGTAAACTGTGACAGCAAAGAAGCCCCCTCTGACCAGTGAACTATTTCGATGTCAAACGCAGAGTATGTGAGAGATTGAGACTTCTACTTATTTTTAGCATGAAGTAGACGTCTCAACCTTTCTATAATGACCCAGATCATGCAGATAAGATTTTTCTGCATTTAGTTATGAATTTCCAAAGTTAGCCCAGAAAAGAGGCAAAATCTGCCACTAGCGAAAATGCATGTCTCCAATCCCTTTTTGCTTTCCATGAGTTCTAAGCATATAGTAGGGATTGAAATAAGTCTCAATAGAATACTTGAGCATGAGGAACCATAGAGAGAGCTCAACCGGTCCATGTTACTTCTAAGTGGATCTCTACCCACACATAGTGCCATAGAAAAAGCAAGCATAAGGTAGAGAGTTTATCTCCCTTGTGAGTTCCGCATATGTATATGAGTAAGAGGGCACGCTGGGTATGAGCTAGAGATTAAGGTGTCACATTTGGTGGTATCAGAGCAAAAGTTTCAGGCTTTCATGATAAGTTAGAACATCAGAGCAAAAGTTTCAGGCTTTCATTATGAGATGTAGTATAAGAGCAGTAAGGTTCAGGCTTTCATTGTGGATTGTAGCATATGTTTGTGAGTTGCCAAGATGTTTATGAGCTTGCTATGGATGATTGAGTGTATGAAAGTGGCATGTGTCCCTATTATGTATGCTAAACCATGTTATATGTTTCAGAAAGATGGTAGACACTCGCCAAGGCAGAGGCAGAGGTAGAGGTAGAGGAAGAGGTAGGCCTTCCAGAGCGGCTCAGGCAGATGAGTCTTAAGTCTTACTTTTAGGGTTTGCTTAGTATTCAAGTTTTGGATTTCCTTTGCCTATAAATAGGCTATCTTTGTATTCAATTAAAAGAAATGAGATGAATAAATAGAATTTTCTTTTCAGGACTTATGTTCTGTTTTTGTGAGGTTCCTCTTGCTCCTTGAGCAATGGAGTGAATTTAACTCGGACTTATCAAAGGAGTGGTCTTCCTTTGTGGCGTCTTATGGTTAGGGTTCTAAGGGACGAGTTCTCTTAGGGTCTTACCCACTTGACCAACTATCTTTGTTTATACGTGTTCTTATTCTTTACTAGTGGTTTTGTCTTCTATTTGCGTGATTGTGTTCTTGAATCTTGCACGATCCGGGTTATGTTGTCAAAAAGAAGGTTCCTAGGACTTATTCCTACGGGGTCTCTCATCACAATGGCTTAGATTTCTTCACCTTTTCAAGATTAAACCATAACCTTTGATCTAATCCTAAGGCCTGCATTTTATCTCTTATTTCAAGGTTAAATCTTAACCACTCATGTAATCTAAAGGCCAAGATCTTCCATCTTAAAATTAATTAAATCTTAACCATTCATAACTAATATATATACACCATACATACACCTTTATGCCATTCTCACACACAAATATACACACCAAATTCAGCCAAGACAAGGAGAAGAAGCTCAGCCTAAGGAAGAAGAAAAAGGAGGAGGAAGAGAGAAGGAAAAGCCACCGGGGAAAATCAAACACTGTGGAGCTATGGTAACATAGATAACCTTTCTTCTTCTTGTTTTTTCTTCTATTTTTCTCCAAGAATTTTCTTTTCTCTTTTTCTCTAATTTTCGTCCATGGCAAGAAGGGATGGGAAATTTTTTTGTTTACATGAATTCTAGCCAAGAAAAGATGGAGAAATCATATATATGGCTTATGGATTCATGTGATTCAAGAAAATTCCTATTCTTGGCAATTTTTCTACAAATCAAGCTTTGTATTCCAAGATGCCATGGTAGAAATTGAAGGGAAAATAAATGGGGAAGTGATGGAAGAAAGCCTAAGGAAGAGGAAGATTAATATTGCCTTAATTTTCATGAAGAAAGTGGCAAGAAACCCTAGAATTTTACCTTGAGAAAATTGTAGAATACATATGAAATCTCTAGAAATTGATTGAGGGCTTTTGTTTATCTCCTTTGAATATGTATGTGTGGCTATTTGGTGACATAAAAATGAAGCAAAATCATGTCTTCCTTGATGCATAGGTTCAGCCAACACATATACATGTACCTAGGGAAGAGTTTTCTTAAATCCAACTAAATTAGGTTAATCTACATAAAAAATAAGGTCTATGGTGAAATTTTAGTAATTTATGGATCATTATATAAAAAGTCAAATTCTTGAGGAAAAGTGTTGACCAAGATGTTCTTGAATTTTTCCTGATGTTATTTGATATATTTTGGATGATTGTTGTGGCCTAATATGTTCTATGTGCTATCTGGATTATGCTGATATTTATTTTTTGAATTTTTGAGCCCATTTATGATAGTTGAAAATTTACGCAGCGTTTTGTCAAAAATGGAATATGTGATAACATGTATTCTGGAATTACACTGTTTGCTGTGCTGATATGCTGTCTGATTTCTTGACATGGATAATATGTTGTTTATTGCTTGATTATATGAGTATAGGTTATTTAGTAAAGGATTGGCCAATATATATAGGGTAGATAGGGGGTGAGCCCTGTGTGTGTGTGCGCCAGAGTTGGCCATTAGGTAGCTACTGTTATGATGGATGTCCAATCTCAAAGATACTTAAAAATATTTAAACCACTCATTTTTGGACTCTAATATGCTATCATGCTATTAGGATTATTTATGCACAGAGTTATGCAAGGTAGTTCTTTTCCAAATACACCTATTATGCCTTGATCAAATGATGATTTGGATGACATATTATTATGATATTTTATATGACTTTCCTTAGGTACCCACTGGGGGATGCCTCAATAAAGGAAGTAGGGGTGAGCCTGTTATGTCATGGTAGTGCAACATGATCTAGGTATTGAGCCTACCAAAGCCAGTGCAACATGATTTGGGTATTGAGCCTGGCAGTCTCCAAGGCCTAATGGTTAAGAGGGAATAAATATTGTTTGTTATATGTTCTGTATTCTATGCATGTAGAAATCTAGTGAATATCTTGCAACTGCTGAATATTAATTATGTTGAGATAATTCTTATGTTCATTCATGTTCTATCTTTAGATGTAATTTTTCTATTCACTTTGCTATTTGATATTCACATTAGATATTGCTAACAGGTATATCTCTCTGTTTATATTGTTTAGTAAATTAACTGTCTTGCCATTATATTACTTGCTGTCTGTTAAAATTGCTTGACTTTTTTTCATGGATATTATGTGGTATTAATTCTATCTATGTTATTGAGAAAATTATTTCTCACTCTATTGTGGTTTATACTTTTCTTAGATGTCGATTTATCAAGTGACCTTAGAACTCTAGGCGAAGTGGATCCAGTTCCCACTCCGGGGATGGATCTTCATCATCTATAATATACGCATCATATCATGTGATGATGTTGTTCGTTCTGTACCAGTGTACTTTGTGTCCCCAGAGGAGCTAGAGTCCCACACATTCTCAGTGGGTGGAGTTAACCTTCTTGCCCCTCCATTCACGTAAATAGAGGCCTAGTCATTGATATTGACCTTTTGTGAATATAGGGGACTAACCTTCTTGGTCCTTTTGTTATCTGGGGATTTTCTTTTTAAATAGTCATAGAATAGATCCCCCTTTGATGTGATGTGACTTGTATGACCCCACTCTCTTATGAGGAAACTCTTAAACTAGTTTGTATAAATTATAGTGTATTTCCATTATTCTTGTATTCTGCTATGGTATTACTTAGATTCTATTGTGAAAGGATAATTACCATAGAAAAAGGTAATTAAAATTAAATCAGAAATTTCAAAAAACAAAGTTATTGCTGAAATTGAGTATTTAGAAGAGGCGTTACAATGAGTTTTCATGCTAAAAGTATGTTGAGTTACACGATGCATATTAATCACATATTCACACCACATGCATTGCATTTCCTTATCCCATTCATGTATACATGGATATGATTGAGATTAGCTACTGAGATTTTTCCTAAAGTCTCACTCATATTCCTCACACTAATCATTTTAGGGTCTTCAAGCATAGAGAAGAAAAATGAGAAGCCATAGAATTTAGAAGTCATGTATTAAAAGTCTTTTATTGTAACTATGTATTTAAGAATGTATGTGACACATTAGTGATGAAATATCTTGTATTTGGCAAACAAATGTAATGTTAACATGTGTATGAGCATAAGACCATAATTATATGACATTTAGATGCATGGATGTGTAGTTGCTTAATGTATTCATAAGTTATATTTTTTGTAATTAAACTTATGTATGAGAATGATTTATAGATGGATTAAAATTTGCTCAAGGGAAAAGATTACATACTAGAAGCCAATGGGGCCACTTTAGAACTAAATTTTGATTCAAATGAGCCATAAATTATATCTCCATCATTGACAACCCCAATTAGTTAGTTTGGGGTAAAATTTTGGCATACAATTAGAGAATTTATATAGCTTTCTAACAAGCTTAGGTCGATGCTTAATGTATCCCTAGGTGCTCCATCTAGCTTAGGCCGATGCTAGGCTTCAAGGAAGCATCAAATGGATTTGCTTTGTTTTCTTAATGGAAGATGCATATGAGGAGCCTTCTAGGGATCTCAAGAGTTCATCTAAACACTTATTTAAGTCTACGAATTATTGTATCAAATTAGATTTTTGATGGAGCACTTGAAACCCTAACTTTGCTATCTTAAAAATCAATGGCTTTTACTTGATTTTCTTTGCATATTCTAAATTCTCATACCTTAATTCACATGATTCATTCTTGGTTCTACCCAAAAACACTCTCCCTTTAGCTGGCTATAAGGAGGATGAAATGCACACAAGAAGAACAAGAAAAGTGAAGCATGGAAACTAAGACTTTCACCTTGATTTTAAGTTTTTCTTGAATGCTTTCCCTTTTCTTCTAGCTCTCCTCCTTAAATTCAAAATTTTCCCCTTGGGTTTGACCTCAAAACAGCCCCAAAAACCTCAATAAAACCATGAAAAGGAAGAGGGGAAGGAGGAGAAGAAGTTTAGTGAAGGAAAGTGCTTGAATAACTATTCTAGCTATTCTTCTTGTCCTAACTATTCTAACTATTATAGAAAGGTATGAAAATCTGAAATCTGTCTAACTATTCTAGCTCCTAACTATTCTAGCTCTAGTTTCAAGGCACCTTTGACCTTAAATCACCATTATTTGAGGTCTAGAATATTATTCTAATTTTATTGGACCTCAAATCACTCTATCTGGAGGACTTCCTTTTGTATTGAGTAAATTTTGTGTGTTTGCGGAGAAACCATACATTACGTTTCTTGCATTTTTTCTTATTTTTAGAGAACCAGATATTATAGTGCTAATGTAGAAATATATACAAACCATAAAAGCTTAAAATACTTGTTTGACCAGAAGGAGTTAAATATGAAATAAAGATGGTGGATGAAATTCATAAAGGATTATGAGCCTATAGTGAGATACCACCTAGGCAACCAAGATGCCTTAAGTAGGAAATCTGTAATATCATATGAAGATGACACTTATTTTGCATCACAAATAGCGTAAGGCATCCATTTTCATAAAAACATTACTTTTAGCAGTGGTAAGTGCCGTCATTATAAGGCAAATTAATTCATTTTTAGTTAAATGAACCATTTAGGCTTACCAATCTCATCTTCCATCCTTAACACACTTATTTAAGTAGAAACATCATAATTTAAAGTATGCATTTCAAGTTTGGACCATACATATCAAATTCAATATCACACTTGCATTTTCTATAGGTTCCATATTTTTGTCCAAATTTCAAAAATTCATAACTTGAGCTAAAAAATTTCAAATCATACAAATTAGGACTTTTTGGAAAACTTAGACATATCAAATAACTACTGTAAAAATTTTAGATTAAAACAATATCAATTGGCCTATGAAATGCTAACAACAGTAACGAGGTCAATAATTCAGACTACAGCAAACATGCAACTTTGAAAATTCATATCTCACTCTAAAAAGCTCTAAATTGACTGATCTTGGTGGCTATGGAAAGCTTATGATGTCAACTATATGTTTGTAAAATTTCATGAGCGTTGGAATTCATTTGTCCCCTCAAAGATACCAAAAACCAAACTGATCAAATGAACAGTGCACAAGTAGTTTTTACATAATTTGGCCAACTTTCTAATGGTAATTTATACTATCTAAGACTATGTTTGAGTTCTTAAAACATCTAGAAAGCTTCATAGTTTCCAAAACCCTTAAGAAATTGAATGAAACTCCATGGGCTCTTTACTTGCTACATGTCTCAGCCAAGAGAGAGAATAAGTACCAAGGGAGAAATTTCTTTGATCCTAAGGCTAGAAATGGTCTAGATATGAATAATAAACACCAAAGGAGTTATTGATTTGAATTTAAAAACCATGGTTTGAAAGATGAAAGTTTAAGTTCCTTTTTAGCCATAAAGATGCAACTTGGTGTTTGCCTTCTTGAATTGAGTTTGTGATAACTCTACTAAGTTTAAATAGAGTCATAAGACCTAGATTGAGTGAGAAATTGGAGCCAAGATTATGGAATGATAGGAGTTGCTTCATTATACCCTTGTATGGAATGATAACCATACTATAAGCTAGAATATGTTTGTGTAGAGTTTATATGAGGTTAGAAGTGATTCCAATGATTTTTTGTGTTTTATTTGACATATCTAGGCCAAGCAAATCAAGCTCCTCCTAGATGTGTGTGTCAAGCCAAGAACGGGGAAGGAAGGCTCTAAGAAGAAAGTTTGCAATTCTTAATTCAAGGGAGCTCTCCATCCTTTATTGTATGCATTGCTTGGATGTTTAATTGTTATTAGATGCTTGTATGTATGTTTAAGTCATGAGATATGCTTATAGCTATTAGTTTAATGCTTTAATATCATTATGTTTCTTAAATGATATTTGAATGTGTATGGCTCTTAATGGGTGAGGTTATGCTAAAAGTCCCTTAGAGTGAGTGAGGAGAAGCTAAAAGTCCCTAAGAATAAGTGAGACAAAGCCAAAAGCCTCAAGAAGGAGTGATACTAAGTCAAAAGTCCCTAAAAGTGGATGAAATTAATCCAAAAGTCTCAAAGAATTGGATAAGACTAGACCAAAAGTCCCTAAAGCTTATGTTTAAATTGGAATGATTTCATGTGACTTGAAAATGTGATTCTGTATACCTACTAGAAGCATTTGTAGCATGCTTGCATTCTTTGACATGAAAATGTGCCATATATATATAATTGAAAGGATGAATGAGCTATTGAGATTCTTTGAGTCTCACTCTTCCCCACTTTATGTCTAACCATGTCTAGGTGAGCTCATAGAGCAAGGAATGGAAGCCAAAGGAGTATGAATGACGATAATTTGACAATATAATAGGATTTTATGTAATTGAATATCAAAATATGTATGTATATGATGTTTATGAGATGTAAACCTTTGATAATATGTAAAAGTATATGAATTTGATGTATGTAATGGATATGGAGTCAAATGTATAAGAATGTAGGTTTATGACATCCTTGAGCCTTGTCATGCTTATGTATATGAATAAGTAGTATGATGGTTTTAAGTTCCATGATGAATTGGACCAATTATGATACTTCTATATGTTGTCTTTAAGCTTTTGGATGTACTCAAATGGTCACCTACATTAAAGAACTTCATTTGGACCATTTTGGTGCTTTTTGAACCTCAAAATGAGCTATATTTTGCCCCGAACCAAAATCAAACCACATGGACAAGTTTTGGCATAAACTTTGGCAAGCCTCATCTAGAGCTTTTTACAAAGCTAAAGAACACAATTTTGTAAGCTTTAAAGAATTTATTATAATTTTTCAAAGTTGGCCAAATTATACAAAAATTATCACTGATACTATTCATTTAGTCAGTCTAGTTTTTAATGTCTTTAAGGGATAAAATGAAGTTCAATGCTCATGCTATTTTATAGACATATATTTGTCATTATAAGCTTTCCCTACTAAAAGTACTCAATTTGATCTGTGTAGAGAGAGATATGAATTTTTAAAGTTCTAGATCTATTGTAGGACGAGAATTAGACCCCGTTACTATTCCATTAGCATTTCGTAGGTAAAATGATATTATTTTGATCTAAAATTTTTACAGTAGTCATATAACTTCTTGAGCTTTCCAAAAAGCTATAACTTTTATGATTTGGAATTTTTTTAAATTAGTTATGAATTTTCAAAATTTGCATTAGAATATAGAATATGTGGAAAAATGCAAGTGTGATTGTCAAACGGAGATGTATACCTTAAACTTGAAATTCATAATTCAAATTGTGATGTTTATAGTTGAAAAAGTGTGTTATGAATGGAAGATGACTTTGGTAAGCCCACATGACCAATTTAGCCAAAGATGAAATATTTTGGCTTTTAATAATGGAAATTTTCACTATTAAAGGCAACCACTTTATGAAAATGAACAATTTAAGCCAAATGTGCTATAAATTAAGTGCTATATAAATATGGTGTTACAATTTGAGTATGTCTAAAAACTCAAACACAATATATAAAAGCATCATAACAGGTCTAATTCATTATGGAACTCAAATTCACCATCTCACTTATTCATATATACATACATACCATGGCTTAAAAATGTCAAAAACTTATATTCTCATACATTTGGCTCCATATTCATTACATATAACATATTTCCATACTTTTATGCATGAACAAAGATTTTCATCTCATAAATAACTATTACATACACACTTTGACATTAATTTATATCAAAATCTATTCTATTGTCAAAGTAATACAATTTACACTCCTTGGCCTCCATTCTTGGTTCCTTGAGCTTCACCTGGACAAGATTAGATGGAAGGTGGGACAGAGTGAGATTCAAAGAATCCCAATAGCTCATTCATCCTTTCAAGTAGGCATAAATGGCATGTTATCATATCGAAGAACACAAGCATGCATCAAATGCTTCCAATAACCAAACATAAACATGTTTTCAAGATCATATAAACACATCAAGATTAAAATCAAGTTCTAGGGATTTTTGGTCTAGCCTCACCCAATTATTTGAGATTTTTGGATTAGTCTCATCCAATTTTTAGGGACTTTTGACTTAGCCTCACTTATTCTTGAGACTTTTGGCCTTCTCTCACTCATTCTTAGGGATTTTTGGTTTTACCTCACCCAATCCAACAAACTTTTAGCATAACTTACCCATTAAGAGCTATCTCACATTCTAAATATAATTCAAAAAGCATAGTGGTACCAAAGCATCAAACCAATAGCTAGAGGCATATTTCATGGTTCAAACATATATACAAGCATTCAATGATAATCAAACAACCAATAAATGCATAAAAGAATAGATGAATAACTACCTTGGTCCAAGAAACACAATTTCTTCCTTGATTCTCTAGCTCCTTGGTTCAGCCTCACACACACACATGAATAAAGCTTGGTTTGCTTGGCCTAGACATATCAAACAAGACATAAACACATCAATGGAACCATCTCTAGCCTTACATAAACTCTACACAAGCTATTTCTAGCTTGTGTCATGCTTATGGCTCTATACAAGGGTATAACGAGGCAACTCATATAATCCATGATCTTAGGTCTAATTTCTCACTCAATCTAAGTCATATAACTCTATTGAAACTCATTAGGGTCATCTCTAACTCATTTTAAGGAGCCTAACACCAAGTTGTTTCTTTATGCATAATGGAACCCTAAACTTTCAACTTTCAAAATATGATTTTTAAATTCAAACCAATAGTTCCTTTGGTGTCTATAACTCATATCTAGACCATTTTTATCCTTGGAATTAAAGAAAATTCTCCCTAGGTAGATGGAGTGCTTTTTGACTGAGACATAGAGCATTTTGAGGACCCATGCAATTTTGTTGATTTTTTTAAGGAATTTGTCATCCATGAAGCTTCCTAGGCCTCTTATGAACTCAAACATACTCTTACATAATCTAAATTACTATTGGAAAGTTTCATAAATCCTTAGGTGCAACTAAAACCCTAATTGCCATAACTTGTTATCTATAGGTTTTTTTAAAGCCTAATTATTCCATATGATTCCTTATGCTTCAAAACCCCAATTCCTATCAAGTTTGGATTAAAATCAAATCCCCTACATATACCCTTAGGTCTAGCCAAACACATAAGCATGGAGGAAGTCAAGAAAAAGCAACTTAGGTCATGGTTTCTTATGCTAATTTCAAAGCTTTCCAAGAGAGTTTTCTTAAATGTCTAAGCTTTCCTTCAAACTCTGCCTCTCCCCTATTGAACTAGTCATAAAACATGTCCAATTAAGACACCATGACTATGAGAAGAGAGAGGAGGAAGAGGAGAAGAAGTTTAATGAAGGAAGAAGCATGAAAAAGTAATGCTTTCAAGGCTTGATTTTCTTGCCCTTGCTTCCTCTTCTTGTGTACCAGTTAGGTCTCTTGGATCTTTTTTGGACCAAAGTAAAGTCAGTTAGGGTGATAGGAAGAAGTGGGACGTGATATAAGAAGCAAGGGAGCCCATTTATAACATTTTTTAAAATTTTCATTTAGTCCCTCATCTTTGTTTCTTCCATTTCAACTCTTTTTGAGAACCATCTTTTCCATCGTGAAATTTAGGTCCTTTAATTCATAAAATGCAGTTGGTTTCACCCAAATTGGATTTAAAACCTTACTGAACTATTCGATCAAAGTTTTGGTCAACCGATGACCTAAAACGTTCACTAAAGTGGTTTTAACCATTTCAGGGGTTCCTATGGTTTTTAGGGCCTCTGAGAACCTTAGAAAACTCAATTTTTCCATTTAAAGATTCCTCTTTTAAGTTTTCTAAAAGTTGTTCGAAATTATGATTATGCCATTGCATCATTCCTTAAATTCATTCAGCCATTTTAGCTCCAATTTTGGCTATTCTAAGGCTCTTAACCACATTTTTAGATGTTATAATCAACATTCTAATCTCAATTAGCCTTAATTCACTTTACTTTGGGGCCCTCATTCATTAACCAAATGGTTTTGATTTCATTTTATCGTAGTTCCTATTGGCCTTCATTAAGCCCATAGCCCCCTATAAGTAATTTATTCCACTTTTTAAGAATTTTTTTGAATTTCTAAATTATAGGATATTACAAAATCTACCCACATAGCCATGGTAATACTAAAAGAACAAAATTTAATCAAAAGTTTTAGAGATATGAGTCTCATGTGTCAAGTGCAATTAGGTAGTTTATTATGAGTGAAACCAAAATAAAAAGTGAATTTCGGACTCAAGTAAAAAAGGCTCAAGAAAGAGATGTTTATGTAAAAGAAATTATGAGTCAACTTTCCCAGGGTAAAAACCTAGAATTTAATGCTTTAGATGATAGTATTTTAAAATACTATGATAGATTGTATATTCCCCCTGAGTTAGAATTGAGAGAAAAGATCTTAGAAGAAGCCCATAAGAGTAACTACACTCTCTATCTAGGTAGTACAAAGATGTATTTAGATTTAACAGAAATGTTTTGTTGGCCTAGGATGAAGAAGGATATAGTTGAATATGTATCCAAATGTTTTGTGTACGAGAAAGTTAAGATTGAACATCAGAAACCAGCAGGGCTATTTAAACCTTTAGATATTCCTGAATAGAAATAAGATAGCATTTCCATGGATTTTATTATGGTTTTA
Organism: Erythrophleum ivorense; assembly: GCA_026724425.1. Lineage (NCBI taxonomy): Eukaryota > Viridiplantae > Streptophyta > Magnoliopsida > Fabales > Fabaceae > Erythrophleum > Erythrophleum ivorense. The sequence goes on from JAIUCV010000014.1 coordinate 14,614,624, forward strand.
CCTAGAACATCTATAGGGAATGGTGCTATTTGGGTGATAATGGATAGACTAACCAAGTTTAGACATTTCTTACCTATTAAAGCCACTTACACCCTAGATGGACTAGCTTAATTATGCATAATAGAAATAGTAAGGTTACATGGAGTACCTAACAATATAGTATTAGATCGAGACCCTAGGTTTACTTCTAATTTCTAGAAGTCATTGCAAGAAGCTTTAGGATCTAAGTTAAGATTTAGTATAGCATACTACCCCCAAATAGATGGTCAGACAGAGAAGACCATTCAAATTTTAGAAGATAAGTTAAGGGCTTGTGTGCTAGAAATAAAAGGAAATTAGGATGTGTATTTACCATTAGTAGAGTATGCTTACAATAATAGTTTCCATTCTAATATAAAAATGACATCTTATGAAGCACTTTATGAGAGGAATTGTAGGTCCCCCTTATGCTAGGTTGAGTTAGGAGAAAGAACTTTATAGGCCCTGATATAATGGACCATACCACTAAGCAGATAGAGTTCATTAGGCAAAAGCTTTTAGCAGCTCAAGGTAGATAGAAAAGCAATATAGATACCAAAAGAAAGTTGTTAGAGTTTGAGGTTAGAGATCACATTTTCATCAAAGTATCTCCAGTATCTGGTGTGGGTAGGTCTATGAAGGCAAAGAAACTCAACCCAAAGTTTTAGTTCCATTCTAAATCTTTTCAGAGTCAAACTAGTGGCTTACATTTCTAGTATCTGGTGTGGGTTGTAACAATTCTAACTTCTAATTATAGTAAGTAAGCTTACATATGTGATTAATAATCATAAATCAAGGTCTAGAACCATTTCAGCTAAACAATTGAGGAAAATGTAAGGAAAATTGAACTTTGATGTTATTTGAGTCATTAACTAACTAATCATAATTATTTATGCACATAAGTGAATCTAATCCTTGTTTAAGAGCCTTTAATTCATTTATCCATAAATTCCAACTCATAAAAACCTCCTACAAGTGTTTCTAAATCATCCCTTAGCATTACCATAGGAAAAATCAAGGTTTCTAGGCTAAACGTAAAAGTTTGGGAATCTTTGCTATGACTTGAAACCTTTCTGCCACGGCTAAGTTGGCTATTGGGCTAAAACCAAATTTCACATCTTGCACCACAGCCTAAGATTTTTACATTATAGCGAAGTTGCTCTCTGGCTTAACTTCTCACATTTTTGTAAATAACCGCAGCGAGGGTTCGGCAAGTTGGACCCTCGCCACGACTGGCCTATGTGGTGCCACGGTGGAAAACACCCCCTGGAGCTACTGTACAAAGTTTCACAATTTACACCACAGTGGGCTGTACTTGTGTCGCGGTGAAACTAGCTACTAGAACCCCATCACCTATTTTCCCCTAACTTGTGTCGTGGCTAAACATTTTGCGCTATGGTGAGGTTGCTCTCTCTTACCCTCTCTAGGTAACTGATGCGATCCATCAAAGGGAGCAAGCTGTCTCAAATACTTGGAATGATCCTCTACAAATTCCAAGTGGCCCAATGACAAGAGCACGAGCTAACAGAATGAGAGAAGCCTTAAGTGGACTTGTTCAAGAGACCTGGACTAAGCAAATAGCAATTGAAGCAACAAAAGTCAAGCGAGATCCAAACATTTCTAATGTGGACGTCCTCAACATCATATGGGCTGAAGATGGAGTTGCTAAGGCTAAATTGGGCCAAAACATTATAAATTGAAGTACTTGAACCATGGACCATCCATTGGTGGGCTCATTTAGGGCTAAATAATGCCATTTTGGGCTTAATAAGCTGATTTGTAGAACCCTAATGTATTTGGACGAATTTAGCTTATTTAGGGGGATTTATTTCCTTTTTAGTCTTTAAGAGAATTTGACTTTTATAATTCTGATTGCATAGGTCATTAATTAGGATATTTGCCATTAATTTCCCTAGTTTTCCTTTTCCATGAGCATTGAAGGCAGATTTGACTTACACACTATATAATTGTACTCTGCCTCCCATTGTAACCAGATTTGAATGAATAAAATTGTATTTTCTGGAAATCCCAGACTTGAAAGGAGTGCTCTCTAGGGTTCTTCATTGAACTTGTAGACTTATCAAGGCTTGATCAACCTTGTGGCATCTTCTAACACTCGGGGTCCTTGTCTCTTCGTATTCAGGGGTTCCAAGTGGATCGTTCAGACTTGATTTGGCTTTCTTGGGGTGTGTATATTTGAGATCGATTGTGGGTTCAAGGAGACTTGACTCCTAATGGGTTCGCACCAGTAACTTATTCATTTTGTGCCATGGCGGGACATCTCAAGCCACAATGCTCCTCACCTCTGCTTGACTCATTTCCATGGCAAGCTCTTCTTGGCCACGACGTGATGCCCTTCTGTGCTAATTCTCCCTAAATTTCATCCCATACACTTTAATTCTCCTTCTAGGAACACTCTAGGATCACTCTCCCTCAATTTATAAGACTCTAATAGCATTTATCTACTTGATTTACCCAAATATCTAACCTTACTAATTCAAAGCTTAAATGTTAATTTCTACTCTGCTAGCTACCATATATCAGTAATTTCCAAGATCCATGAAAGCAAGGGATTCATAAATGTTCAACATTATCATTCAAATATATTATCTATTAGAGGTTCCATGCATCAGTAGTGTAAGTCAACATCTAATATATCACATGATTACAGTCCCTATACTTGGTAATATATGATGCAAAGTGGCAATATTACAACACAACAAATAATGCTAGAATACCTACTGTACAATCTGTTTAAACAAGGCATTTAAGCCTATACTCTGCCAAACTATCATGATAAGCTTCCATTAACTTCTTACTATTAAGAGGTTCGGTCTCTGAAAATGTTAGTCCATAATCGGGTGAGATATACAATCTTAATAACAAGAGGCAAATTCCACATATATGTATAGATTAATCGACATAATGCATTTTCATGTGATCAAATACCAGAATTATCAATTCAACTAGCAAATGAACTAGTTAAGCTACTAATGACTACTGTCCCATACCAGTAATCACATACACATGTTAATGGCCAATAACACTAGAAGTAGTCCATCCATGACACTAACTCCCCAATAAGCACAACCTAGGCTCAGTACATTCAGGGTTTGATCACAACCTAATGCCCGATCGAAGCACATGCACGGGTGGCAGCCACACCATAGCTCCACTATAGACTTACAAGGTCCAATCACAATAATAATTTAAGTAGTCAACTAATCATTTAGTATTTCAAAATCAATCATGTGTAGCAAATATCATATTAACATGAGCATATACATAGACTTAGGAAAATAACCCCAGTTACCTTAATGAAGCCAATTACTCTTCCTCTAGCTACCATCATGATTCAAAGCAAACCAGGCCTAACATAAGCATAACCATCATCATTTAACTATCATTAGCAAGGAATTTTCCTATCCACAGATTAATCTTAACAAGAATTCATTAAGAACTTCTTACCCAAGCTTCCTAAGGGTCTATTACACCAATTTAGGTCAAGACATCAAAGCTCACAATGGTTCACTCCCCACACTTCCATTTTCCCACATGTACAAGCCCTATATGTGACAACCCTACCTTCTAATCATTGTAATTATAGCTAAATACAAGGTTTATAAATTAATGATCAAGGTTTTAGGTCATTATATGTTACCGCATTATGAAAATGTGAGGAAATTTGAACCTTGATGTTAGGGTCATCACCATGCCACCTTAACAAAATAAAATGTGCATAAAAGAAATCTTACTACCATAAGAGACTCATGATTCGATCATCCATTAGTTTCAACACTCAATAACCTCCCGGCTTGTATTCTTAAATCATTCCCCAAATTTCACAAATCTCGCCGCGGCCAACCTATATGGCGCTGCGGCGGGAATGCTTCCTGGAACTTCTACTCGACTCCCAGAATTCTCGCCTCGGCGTAATATATTCGCACCGCGGCGAGTTTTGCCTTTGTCCAACACAAATTTTAATTTTTCGACTCGCGCCACGACGGGAAACACTGCGCCGCGGCGGGTTTTGGTTCTGTTACCCCCCCTGGGTGAATTTTTCGCTTCGCACCGCGGCGAGGTTTGTTGCGCCGCGGCACCTTTCGGCTCTGTCTCCCCTTTGGCCACGGCGAAGCCTTCTTGGCCTCGGCGGGATTCCCTTCTGTGGCCATATTACCCGAATTTCGCCCTCTACACTCCAATTCTCACCTTAGCAACACTCTAAGTCCACCTACCCTTGTTTTAAGTGATCCTAATGGTGTTTATCTACCCTATTTACCCATCAATCCATCCATTACCATTGTGAAACTCAAATGTCACTTCCTACTTGTTCCACTAACTCATACCAACAAATTCATAAATAAATGGCAGCAAGATCACGTACATTATCAACAATTTCCATCCCATGCTAATTTCATAAAGATTCCATTCAACAATAGCTTACCTCTAAGGCATCATATGACTACAAGCCTCATATGATAATCCACATCATAATTCCAATAAAACCACATATATATATTGCTATAAGTTCATACAATAATATTCAATTATAATGAAACTTGAATTCTTAGCGATTACATTCTAATCAAACAAAATATGAGCGCCTACACTTGGCAATATGATTACATGATGATGCTAGGTAAATTAATTACAAAAATTGCATCTATCCTATCCTACTCAGACCAAGTGTAGCTCCCCACACCCGGCCTCAGCTCATGGATGTTCATCTACTTGCTTACCCTTATCCTTACCTGAGGAACTTTCACCTGAAATGTTAATCCCACAAAACGGGGTGAGATATAAATCTCAGTAACCAAGGCAATTCCATTATATATCCAGTTTAATTACCACATATGCATAAATCAAAATCAGCATCAGAATCATATCCAATATAACAGCAAATGAAACAATTAGGCTATCATGATTACTATCCCATACTAGCAATCATATTATCACATGTTAAAGGCCATTAACACCGGAGAGGCCCGTCCACGGCACCTACTCCTCATTGAGCACAACCGGGGCTCAGTGCATCTGGGGTTTGATCATAACCCGGTGCTTGATCATAGCACATGCACGGGTGGCAGCCGCACCACAGCTCCACTATGGACTCACAAGGTCCAATCACAAATCAACAGATAGCTAACCAATTCATTCAGCATTTTTCAATCAATCATATATAGCAACATATGGAATTAAATCAAATATACACATGGAATTGATATAAACCCGGTTACCTCACTTGTAGACACTTGTAACAATCACCAATTGTGCAGAATTCCTCCTATAACCATAACATCACATAATTACTACTCTAATTCATCATTAATAATCATAATCAGTACCCAAGGAATTTAAAATGCTAATGACTACCCAAGAATCATTTACCCAGCCACAACAAGTCCCAATTTCGGATTTAAGTTTCCTCCACCAGAAAACTCAATATTCCACCCAAAATCCTAAGCAAATTCGTACATAATTAATACCCATTTTGTAGATTAGCTATGGGGGTCTCAAATTAAGCATTAAAGCATCAAAATGGAGGGTTTAAAGTCACCCAAGGTCAGCCTTAATCCCAACCTACGAATTTCATCAAGAAGATCCCCAAACACTCACATTTCATATTTTTGGGTAGGATGAAAATGCTCCAAATGAAAAACTAATCGGACCAAATTAAGGAGGAAGATGAGAGGATTAAGTTGTATAACTATTACCTTGGCTGAATCTTGCTCTAAGTATGAGAAAATGCAGAATTTTGGTCCCAAACCCTAGCCTCCTTCTCCACCTCCGATTTTGCCTTTTGAACCTTATGTTTCAGCAAGTGAGTAAGTGGGTGGGGTATTAGGGTTTAAGTTGGGTCAAGTATGGGTCAAGTATGGGTCATGGGCTGCTCCAAGATCCATCTCTACTTGGGCTTTAGATTTTTTTAAGTTTGTTGGGCCAATTTAGAGGTGTTGGGCTGCAGAATTTACTGGGCCAGTTTTTATGCATTTGGGTTGCTGAAATTTAATTGAGCTTGGACCAAGTTTGAGAAACTCAAGAATGTGGATCTGCACAAGGATTATTGGGCCACTTAGAAGAGTCTATACAAGATAAATCTTGGGCCTCCATCACACTGAATTATGTTAAGTTTGCACATGATCCATTGGGCCTCCATTAACCTCTTCTCATGATCTATTAATTTAGGCCTAGATAGAATTTCTATCCCAATTAAATCTCAAACCCATATTAATAATTTATCTCTCTAAAGTCTCCACTCACTTAACTTGCCCAATGAGCCCATATTAATTACTCTTAATTAATTCAAATCCATGATTAACACCTTAATTAATTATGGGGTGTTACACTATACCAAAAGTTAATCCAAAAGCTACAATTTCAGCACATACACTTCACAAGAGAAGGAGAAAACACCTACCTATACACCTAAGAGGTCAAGTGGATTGGGTTGAAACTCAACTACCAAGAACACACCGTAGAACATTCCCAAAATTCGGGTTTGAGTTATCCAGCCCAAAAAATTTAGTGTTTCATCTTCATTTCCTTATAATTTTACACAATAACAGAACCCATTATAAAAATCAATGCTTGGGGACATTTTCCAACAAAATAACCTCGAAATACTTACCCAATCACCCTTCTAACTTCTAACCCCAAAAATCTTGCAAAGAATAACCTAAACACCAAATTTTAGATTCGAGAAAGAGATGAAAATGCCTAAAACTAGAAACTAATTAGACCAAAATGAAGAGGAGAATGAAGGGCACATGTTTTATATAGATTACCTTGGCCAAATCTTTCCCTAGAAGTGAGAAATGGTGGAAGAATGTAGAAAAACCCTAGCCTCTCTTCTCAAGTGAGAAAATGGCTTCCTCATTCTATAGAACATGAGTGTCTTAACAGCCAAATAGGTGGGGAGAAGGCTTCTTAGGGTTTTAATGAAGATGGGCTGGTCCAATGGGCTTATTTTTCCAAGTAGGTTAGTGTTAGATGAGATGGGCTGTAGAAACTCTTGGGGTTAAGGAGAGTGTGTTGATCTAAAGTGTAATATCATATTTATCTAGCCTATCTTATGCCATTCTAATCACATTTCCTTGGTGTAACACACTTACTCAAGAAAAAGCAATAAAAATAATGGATTATTTTGCATTACGTCGCAGATAAATTTTTCATTTTATGTCCCTTGGATCATATGAACTCATCCATCTCATTCTCCTATTTAAATACACAAATACAACTTAAAACCATCTTAAGAAGTGGCCAAAAACTTGAGCTCATGGAACATATACATAAAATTTGCATGTGCAGCCTTGGATTAGTATGTTAGTTTTTTGTCATGAACTTTGGAAAATTATAACTAATTCTATAAAAATTAAAATCAAGCACACTATACCATTTTAGAAAGCTATAGATGTCTGCTCTATGCTAAAAGTAAGCCTAGATCAAAACAGGGATGTCTAGATACTAGAAATTGATGGAATAATAACCAAACTTGCCTGGCCCTACTAGTACTATCATAGAACTTTAAAAATTCATATCTCCCTGCTCAGACATCCAATTGGAATGATCTTTGTAGACATAGAAATTTCATCATATCTACTTTATACTTGTAAAATTTCATGAGCATTGGATACCATGGGCCCCTCGAATGATACAGGAGAAGAAACTGACCATATGAACAGTAACTATACTAGAACAGTTGACATTTGGCAATTTTGAAATTCATAATTAATTTCACAGAGTTCCAAATAATCTGTTCTTTAGTTTCCCAAAATTTTTTAGATGAGATCTATATGCATGCCAAATTTCATGGGTAAATTCATTCATTTGGTTAGATTGTGCTATAGGGTTACAAAAATGCTCTTATGCTTCTTAAAGGGTCTCAAGAGGCTCAAATTTAGTTCCAAGGCTTTCATGGCCGTTTGAGCATGTGGGAAAGCACCAAAATAGTCTACTAAACATGTCTCAAAGGTACACAAACCCAAATTTCACAAACTCACTTTCTCACCCCAAGATATACATAAGAACACATAAGCCATATCTTGCCATTCAATGTCAAGAACTTGCTACAACATTCACATGGCATCAAATCTCATATATACATTAAATATCCATGTAATTACATATGTTCATAAGCTCATACATCATATACAATATTGGATTACATTATATGTCATTCATATGGCTACAAAATGGACAATTTCACACACTTTGTTGTCAATCTCTCTTCTTCAAGCTTGGTGACTCCCATTTCTTGGTTCACTTAGTCCACCTAGACATGTTAGGCAAATGGGGATAAAGGGATGAAATTCTAGGAATCTCAATATGATACAATATCAGTAGGCATACTCATTGGAGCACAACAAGTTCGAGAAACCCTCATCCATCAAAAACTTCATAGAGCTCAAGAGGCCCAAATTGTACTAGTATATGTCCAAAAATCTCAAAGAGCTCAAAATAATACCTATGTTGGACGTCGGCCCAAGTTTAGAGCCCAAGATCTATATTTGATCAACATCTCTTTAAATATGCAAAAGTGGAAGTCCAAGTGGAAGCCCAATGACAAGAGGAAGAGTTAAGCGTCTACAAAGAGCAATTGGGCTTCAATTTGCTGAATTAGAAGCCCATAATGTTAGTGCATGCATTAAGGAAGCAAATAGAGCCTTAATCATGCTTATTCAAGCCCAAGTTGATGCTTAAAGAGCCCATTAAAGCTAGAGGACGTGAATAGTATTTCAAATACAAGATGTCCAGCCCATTAATATTAATTAGTTTTGACTAGGACTCTAGTTTTGACTAGAACTCTTTTTGAATTTCGTTTTTTATTATTATATTATTTTTTTGGACTTGGTCAAGGAGCTTATCTAGGAGATTAAGTTAAAATTAATATCTTAATCTTATTCCTTTATTTTAGGGATTGTTTAAAATATTTCTAATTAGATTTTAAGAGTTTTAGTTTAAGTAGGATTTTAAGTCTTTTAGAAACTTTGCCTATAAAAGGCTCCCTATTGTACTCTATTTTGAATCATGAATGAATGAACTTGAGTATTATTCAATATTTTGAGAGGCTTTTGCTTCTTTGTGTTCTTTGAGAGTTCACGTGACTTATCAAAGGATTGGTCTTCCTTTGTGGCGTCTTAAGGCTAGGGTTCTAAGAGACAAGTTCTCTTAGGGTCTTTCCTTTGACCAACAGTCTTGTTTCTAGCCGATCCCGGGCATAGTTTCGAATTGTTGAAGGTTCTCTAGGGCATGTTCCTAGTGGGTCTCGCATCATTTGGTATCAGAGCTTTGGTTCGCTAGTACAAGGTATATTTTTGTGTTTTTCCTACCGTTATTCTTCATACCTTCTCTCCTTCCATTTGTGTTACCTTTTTATCTTCACCCTTGTCTTCCATCTTCTTCTTTCTTCCATTGTTGTGTGCCTCCATCCTTATTCAAAAAAAAAAAAATTCAAAAAAAAAAAATTCAAAAAAAAAAATTCGAAAAAGAAGAATTCAAAAAAAAAAAGTGAAAAAAAAAAGAAAGAGTGAAAAAAAAAGTTGCAAGTTGTGGAGTTAGTTTTCTAATTGGAGACAATTTCCTAATTAGAGTTAGTTTCCTAGTTGGAATTAATTTCCTAATTAGAGTTAGTTTCCTAGTTGAAATTAATTTCCTAATTGGAGTTAGATTCCTAGTTGGAGTTAATTTCCTAATTGGAGTCAATTTCTTAATTAGAGTTAGTTTCCTATTAACTTGGTTCCCAAGTAGTTTCCTATTTTTAAAGTTTCTTATTTTTATATTTTCCCTTTTCTTCTCCTTCCTTCCAAGCCATCCCAACCTCCTCTCCCCCCTTGTTCTCCTTTCCCTCTTTACCTCTTTGTTACACACCCTTTTTTTTTTTCCTTTGTTTGATTCTTTGGGAATTTATATATTAGGATTCTAGTTTTTTGATTACCACTAGTATGATCTTTCATTTGATTTGCTTGTGACTTACTTAGAACACTTGTAAGAAGCAAATTGTTGAGTGGTAAAAGGCAAGAGTGCAATTAACATTAAAGAAAAAGCCAAAAAGAGAGTTAAACACGAGTGAACTTATCATCTTTTGAGTGTAAACACGAGAGAAGAGTGTGCGAGGTCCTATTTCTTCGTTGACTAACTTTTCAGGTGACAAGATGTCTAGTGAGTACAAATTCCTTGAAGAGGCTAACAAAGAACGATTCAAGCAATCTTGTGCATGGTTAGATGCATTCCAATCCAACTCCAACTCTACAAGACAAGATAAGGAAAAGTCATCTCCTGATTTCCATACTAGATGCCTTATCAAAGAGAAAGTGTGCAGCATGGCTATTGATAATAGTAGCTATGTAAATATTGCTAGTACCTTACTAGTTGAGAAATTAAATTTGCCTACTATAAAGCATCCTAGGCCCTATACCTTGTTGAAGGGTAGTGTTGAATTTAGGGTTAATAAGCAAGTTTTGATTTCTTTCTCAATTGGTAAATATCATGATAAGGTGTTATGTGACGTAGCTCCTATGTTTGATGGACATATTATGCTTGGTAAACCATGGAAACATGTGAGAAAAGCTAAATATGTTAAGCATAAATACAAATATGCTATTGCTATTCATTTATATTCAATGAAAAACATCATGTATTAGTACCTCTTGATCCTATGGATGTTTATGAGGATCAAATGCGAATAGTACAAGCATATAAAATGAGAACAAAAGAAAAAGAGAGAGAACATGAGTTAGAGAAAGAAAAAGAAAAAGAAAAAGAGAGAGAACATGAGTTAGAGAGAGAAAAAGATGAGTTTGAAAAAGAAAAGAATATGAGTGAAAAGAAAGAGCTAGAGAGTTGTGAGAAAAGTGAGAAAAGCATGAGTGTGAGCTTGTTTGATGAAAAAAAAGAGGTTGAGAGCGTGTGTAAGGATGTTTGTTTATCTACTAACAATCTTAACCTATCTTTATCTATTATTGGTTCTAGCTTCTTGCAAGTATGTGAAGATTTGTTTTCAAAGAAGCTATCCAATGGACCCTCATCTTCAACTAGCATCGAAAAGAGTTGTGATTTAGATTTGCTTCCTATGAAACCACCTGATGGCGAAGATTCGAGGACGAATCTTTTCAAAGAGAGAGGGAATGATACAATATCAGTAGGCATACTCATTGGAGCACAACAAGTTCGAGAAACCCTCATCCATCAAAAACTTCATAGAGCTCAAGAGGCCCAAATTGTACTAGTATATGTCCAAAAATCTCAAAGAGCTCAAAATAATACCTATGTTGGACGTCGGCCCAAGTTTAGAGCCCAAGATCTATATTTGATCAACATCTCTTTAAATATGCAAAAGTGGAAGTCCAAGTGGAAGCCCAATGACAAGAGGAAGAGTTAAGCGTCTACAAAGAGCAATTGGGCTTCAATTTGCTGAATTAGAAGCCCATAATGTTAGTGCATGCATTAAGGAAGCAAATAGAGCCTTAATCATGCTTATTCAAGCCCAAGTTGATGCTTAAAGAGCCCATTAAAGCTAGAGGACGTGAATAGTATTTCAAATACAAGATGTCCAGCCCATTAATATTAATTAGTTTTGACTAGGACTCTAGTTTTGACTAGAACTCTTTTTGAATTTCGTTTTTTATTATTATATTATTTTTTTGGACTTGGTCAAGGAGCTTATCTAGGAGATTAAGTTAAAATTAATATCTTAATCTTATTCCTTTATTTTAGGGATTGTTTAAAATATTTCTAATTAGATTTTAAGAGTTTTAGTTTAAGTAGGATTTTAAGTCTTTTAGAAACTTTGCCTATAAAAGGCTCCCTATTGTACTCTATTTTGAATCATGAATGAATGAACTTGAGTATTATTCAATATTTTGAGAGGCTTTTGCTTCTTTGTGTTCTTTGAGAGTTCACGTGACTTATCAAAGGATTGGTCTTCCTTTGTGGCGTCTTAAGGCTAGGGTTCTAAGAGACAAGTTCTCTTAGGGTCTTTCCTTTGACCAACAGTCTTGTTTCTAGCCGATCCCGGGCATAGTTTCGAATTGTTGAAGGTTCTCTAGGGCATGTTCCTAGTGGGTCTCGCATCACAATAGCTCTTCTCCCTTTCAACCATACATAAAGAATGGAAATCCAAATCTAAAAATGCATGCATGGACATCATGGCTTTTATAATCATTCATAGAACATTTTTAGCATTTAAGAAGTCATACAAAATATACATAGGTTTGCCAAGAAGATGGTTTAGCCTCACCCACTTCTTTTGGGGATTTTTTGACTTGCCTCACCCATTCTCTTAAAGGGTTCTTGACCAAACCTCACTTTTTGGAAATTTTTGGCTTGTCTCACCCATTCTTAGGGGCTTTTGGCTCATCCTCACCCTAGCTAAGGGACTTTTGGCTTCACCACACTCAAGCAAATCAAAACATGTTTATAAAGCATCATTTAAGTGCATAACAAGGCATCATGGTACCATGGCATATAGATACATGCTAAAACATCTTTCATGGCTCAAAATATACATACACACATTCAAAGACAAGATAAACATTTGCTTATGCATGAAAAAAAGAAGAGAGAGTTACCTTGGTTACAAATGCACACTTTTCCTTTCAAGAATGCTTCCTCTCCCTCGTCCACACACTCACAAGGATGTGAGACTTGGTTCCTTTGGCCTAGACACATAATATGGAAGCCAATTACACTCTTGGAACAATTTCTAAAGCTACATATTCACTTCAAAAGCTAGGTGGTTTTTATGACTCATTTATGGTTCCATAATGCACCTAATAAAGCAACTTTAGGAAAACATGATCTTGTGATGCAAGACCCACTAGGAACATGCCCTAAAGAACCTTCAACAATTCAAAACTTTGCCTGGGACCGGCTAGAAACAAGAATGTTGGTCAAAGGAAAGACCCTAAGAGAACTTGTCTCTTAGAACCCTAGCCTCAAGAGCCACAAAGGAAGACCAATCCTTTGATAAGTCACGTGAACTCTCAGAGAACATAAAGAAGCAAAAGCCTCACAAAGTATTGAATAATACTTAAATTCATTCATTCATGATCTTTTTTAAAATAGAGTACAATAGGGAGCCTTTTATAGCCAAAATTTCTAAAAGACTTAATATCCTAATAAAACTAAAACTCTAAAATTTGATTAGAAATATTTTAAATAATGCCTAAAATCAAGGAACAAGATTAAGATATTAATTTTAACTTAATCTCCTAGATAAGCTCCTTGACCAAGTCCAAAAAATAATAAAATAATAAAAGAATGAAATTTAAAAAGAATCCTAGTCAAAACTAATTAGCTTCTTTAAGTAGTCACATGGGATGCACATGCTTGATTAAAAATCACATGGTTGACACATGATTTTTAATCTCTTGTAATTGGACTCCAATTGGGCCTTAGCACTCCTCTTGTATGTGTATAACTACATTGGGCCTTTAACATCTCCATGGACCTTCTTAGGACATTGGGCTTCCACTTGGACTTCCACTTTTGCATCTTTAAAGAGATCTCATGTCCAAAGTCCAATTCAACATGTTTTGAATTGATCAAATATGGATCTTGGGCTCTAAACTTGGGCCGACGTCCAACATAGATATTATTTTGAGCTCCTTGAGATTTTTGGGCATATACGAGCAGAATTTAGGCCACTTGAGCTCTATGAAGTTCTTGATGGATAAGGATTTCTCGAACTTGTTGTGCTCCAATAGGTATACCTACTGGTATTGTATCATTCCCTCCCTTTTTGAAAAGATTCGTCCTCGAATCTTCACTATTAGGTGGATTCTTAGGAAACAAATCTAGGCAATCCCAACTCTTTTCAATGCTAGTTGAAGATAATGGTCCATTGGGTGGCTTCTTTGAAAACAAATCTCCACATACCTGTAGGGAGCTAGAACCAACAATAGGCAAAGATAGGTTAAAATTGTTAGTAGATAAACAAATATCCTTACACATGCTCTCAACCTCTCCTTTTTCATCAAACTTGCTCACACTCATGCTTTTCTTACCTTTCTCATAACTCTCTTGCTCTTTCTTTTCACTCATACTCTTTTCTTTTTCAATATCTTCTTTTTCTCTCTTTAACTCATGTTCTCTCTCCTTTTCTTTCATTTTGTATGCTTGTACTATTCTCATTTGATCCTCATAAGCATCCATAGGATCAAGAGGTACCAATACATAATTTTTTTCATTGAATACAAATGAATAGCAATAGCAATATCTGTACTTATACTTAACATATTTAGCTTTTCTAACATGTTTCCATGGTTTACCAAGCATAATATGTCCCTCATACATAGCAGCCACATCACATAGCACTTTATCATGATATTTACCAATGGAGAAAGAAATCAAAACTTGCTTATTAACCCTAAATTCAGCACTACCCTTCAACAAGGTATAAGGCCTAGGATGCTTTATAGTAGGCAAGTTTAATTTCTCAACTAGTAAGGTACTAGCAACATTTACATAGCTACTATTATTAATAGCCACGCTGCAAACTTTCTCTTTGATAAGGCATCTAGTATGGAAATCAGGGGATGACTTTTCCTTATTGTCCTGTAGAGTTGGAGTTGGATTGGAATACATCTAACCATGCACAAGTTTGCTTGAATCGCTCTTTGTTAGCCTCTTCGAGGAATTTGTATTCATTGGACATCTTGTCACCTAAAAAGTTAGTCAAAGAAAGAAAGAAGGAATAGGACCTCACACACTCTTCTTACGTGTTTACACTCAAAAGATTATAAGTTCACTCGTGTTTAACTCTCTTTTTTGGCTTTTTCTTTAATATTAATTGCACTCTTGCCTTTTACCACTCAACAATTTGCTTCTTACAAGTGTTCTAAGCAAGTCACAAGCAAATCAAAAGAAAAGATCAGACTAGTGGCAATAAGAAAAAACTAGAATCCTAAAATTCAAATTCTCAAAGTATCAAACAAAGAAGAAAAAGAGGTGTGTAACAAAAAGGGAAGGAGGAAAGAAAAAAAAAGGAGGAAGGGAGGTTTGGATGGCTTGGAAGGAAGGAGAAGAAAAGGGAAAATCTAAAAAAAATAGGAAACTACTTGGGAAATTCGGAAACCAATTTTAAGAAAATTTGAAAATTAGGAAACTAACTCCAATTAGGAAATTAACTCCAATTAGGAAATTGACTCCAATTAGGAAACTAACTCTAATTAGGAAATTGATTCCAATTAGGAAACTAACTCTAATTAGTAAATTAACTCCAAGCTTTTCAATTTGCACAACTTGTAATTTCTCTCTTTTTTTTCACTCTTTCTTTTTTTTCATTTTTTTTTCGAATTCTTTTTTGAATTTTTTTTTTTAAATAAGGATGGAGGCACACAACAATGGAAGAAAGAAGAAGATAGAAGACAAAGGTGAAGATGAAAAGGTAACACAAATGGAAGGAAAGAAAATATGAAGAACAACGGTAGAAAAACACAAAGATATACCTTGTACTAGCGGACCAAAGCTCTGATACCAAATGATGCAAGATCCACTAGGAACATGCCCTAGAGAACCTTCAACAATTCAAAACTTTGCCCGGGACCGGCTAGAAACAAGAATGTTGGTCAAAGGAAAGACCCTGAGAGAATTTGTCTCTTAGAACCCTAATCTCAAGATGCCACAAAGGAAGACCAATCCTTTGATAAGTCACGGAACTCTCAGAGAACACAAAGAAGCCAAAGCCTCACAAGGTATTGAATAATACTTAAATTCATTCATTCATGATCTTTTTTAAAATAGAGTACAATAGGGGGCTTTTTATAGGCAAAATTTCTAAAAGACTTAAAATCCTAATAAAATTAAAACTCTAAAATCTGATTAGAAATATTTTAAACAATGCCTAAAATCAAGAAACAAGATTAAGATATTAATTTTAACTTAATCTCCTAGATAAGCTCCTTGACCAAGTCCAAAAAATAATAAAATAATAAAATAATGAAATTCAAAAAGAATCCGAGTCAAAAATAATTAGCTTCTTTAAGTAGTCACATGGGATGCACATGCTTGATTAAAAATCACATGGTTGACACATGATTTTTAATCTCTTGTAATTGGACTCCAATTGGGCCTTAGCACTCCTCTTGTATGTGTATTACTACATTGGGCCTTTAACATCTCCATGGACCTTCTTAGGACATCGGGCTTCCACTTGGACTTCCACTTTTGCATCTTTAAAGAGATCTCATGTCCAAAGTCCAATTCAGCATGTTTCGAATTGATCAAATATGGATCTTGGGCTCTAAACTTGGGCCAACGTCCAACATAGATATTATTTTGAGCTCCTTGAGATTTTTGGGCATATACTAGCAGAATTTGGGCCACTTGAGCTCTATGAAGTTCTTGATAGATGAGGATTTCTCAAACTTGTTGTGCTCCAATAGGTATGCCTACTGGTATTGTGATATAATATCAGTAGGCATGCCCATTGGAGCACAACAAGTTCGAGAAGCCCTCATCCATCAAGAAACCCAAATCATTCAAAAGCATATGATTCAGGTCCAAATGGCCCATGAAAGGATGGCCTATGCTCAAGAGGCCCAAATTATGCTAGTATATGTCCAAAAATCTCAAAGAGTTTAAGATAATATCTATGTTGGACGTGGCCCAAGTTTAGAGCCCAAGATCCACATTTGATCAATTCGAAACATGCTGAATTGAACTTTGGACATGAAATCTCTTTAAAGATGCAAAAGTGGAAGTCCAAGTGGAAGCCCGCTGTCCTAAGAAGGTCCATGGAGATGTTAAAGGCCCAATGTAGTAATACACATACAAGAGGAGTGTCAAGGCCCAATTAGAGTCCAATTGCAAGAGATTAAGAATCATGTGTTAACCATGTGATTTTTGATGAAGCATGTGCATCCCATGTGACTACTTAAAGAAACTAATTAGTTTTGACTAGGAATCTTTTTGAATTTCGTTTTTTTTATTATATTATTTTTTGGACTTGGTCAAGGAGCTTATCTAGGAGATTAAGTTAAAATTAATATCCTAATCTTGTTCCTTAATTTTAGGCATTATTTAAATATTTCTAATCAGATTTTAGAGTTTTAGTTTTATTAGGATTTTAAGTCTTTTAGAAATTTTGCTTATAAAAGGCCCCCTATTGTACTCTATTTTGGAGGATCATGAATGAATGAATGAGTATTATTCAATACTTTGTGAGGCTATTGCTTCTTTGTGTTCTCTGAGAGTTCATGTGACTTATCAAAGGATTGGTCTTCCTTTGTGGCATCTTGAGGCTAGGGTTCTAAGAGACAAGTTCTCTTAGGGTCTTTCCTTTGACCAACAATCTTGTTTCTAGCCGGTCCCGGGCAAAGTTTCGAATTGTTGAAAGTTCTCTAGGGCATGTTCCTAGTGGGTCTTGCATCATTTGGTATCAGAGCTTTGGTTCACTAGTGCAAGGTATATAGTTGTGTTTCCCTTCCACTGTTCTTCATATTTTCTCTCCTTCCATTTGTGTTATCTTCTCTCATCTTCATCTTTGTCTTCTTTCTTCTTCCCTCTTCCATTGTTGTGTGCCTCCATCCTTATTCAAAAAAAAATTCCAAAAATTCAAAAAAAATTCAAAAAAAAAAACGAGAAAAAAAAAGAAAGAGTGAAAAAAAAGTTGCAAGTTGTAGAGTTAGTTTCCTAATTGGAGACAATTTCCTAATTAGAGTTAGTTTCCTAATTGGAATCAATTTCCTAATTGGAGTTAGTTTCCTAATTAGAATCAATTTCCTAATTGGAGTTAGTTTTCTAATTGGAGTCAAGTTTCTAATTAGAGTTAGTTTCCTAATTTTCAGATTTTCTTAAAGTTGGTTTCCTAATTTCCCAAGTAGTTTCCTATTCTTAAAGTTTCTTATTTTTTTTAGATTTTCCCTTTTCTTCTCCTTCCTTCCAAGCCATCCAAACCTTCCCTTCCTCCTTTTTTTTTCTTTGCTCCTTCCCTTTTTGTTACACACCCCTTTTTTCGAATTTGTTTGATTCTTTTGGAATTTGCATTTTAGGATTCTAGTTTTTTTGATTGTCAGTAGTTTGATCTTTTCTTTTGATTTGCTTGTGACTTGCTTAGAACACTTGTAAGAAGCAAATTGTTGAGTGGTAAAAGGCAAGAGTGCAATTAACATTAAAGAAAAAGCTAAAAAGAGAGTTAAACACGAGTGAACTTATAATCTTTTGAGTGTAAACACGAGAGAAGAGTGTGTAAGGTCCTATTTCTTCTTTCCTTCCTTGACTAACTTTTTCAGGTGACAAGATGTCTAATGAGTACAAATTCCTTGAAGAGGCTAACAAATAGCAATTCAAGCAATCTTGTGCATGGTTAGATGCATTCCAATCCAACTCCAACTCTACAAGACAAGATAAGGAAAAGTCATCTCCTAATTTCCATACTAGATGCCTTATCAAAGAGAAAGTGTGCAGCATGGCTATTGATAATAGTAGCTATGTAAATATTGCTAGTACCTTACTAGTTGAGAAATTAAACTTGCCTACTATAAAGCATCCTAGGCCCTATACCTTGTTGAAGGGTAGTGCTGAATTTAAGGTTAATAAGCAAGTTTTGATTTCTTTCTCAATTAGTAAATATCATGATAAAGTATTATGTGATGTGGCTCCTATGTATAAGGGACATATTATGCTTGGTAAACCATGGAAACATGTTAGAAAAGCTAAATATGTTAAGCATAGGAACAGATATTGCTATTGCTATTCATTTGTATTCAATGAAAAAAATCATGTGGTACCTCTTGATCCTATGGATGCTTATGAGGATCATGAATGAATGAATGAGTATTATTCAATACTTTGTGAGGCTATTGCTTCTTTGTGTTCTCTGAGAGTTCACGTGACTTATCAAAGGATTGGTCTTCCTTTGTGGCGTCTTAAGGCTAGGGTTCTAAGAGATAAGTTCTCTTAGGGTCTTTCCTTTGACCAACAATCTTGTTTCTAGCCGGTCTTGGGCAAAGTTTCGAATTGTTGAAGGTTCTCTAGGGTATGTTCCTAGTGGGTCTTGCATCATATTGTATCATCTTGGCTCAATTCATTCCATCCATTTATGACTCTTGACTCCTTTTAAGCCTCTTGGAGCCATCACACAATTAATTTAAGCAGTCTAGTAGGTGTTGCTTCTTTAAGTCACAATATAGAACTATAACTACATCTCACTATCCATGACTTCTAAAATTTTTTCAAAACTTCCTCTCATCCTCTCCCATTATATATGACACAAAACTAAGCTTGGAATAAATTAAAACTACCCCTTGGTGCTTCATCCTCCCTAGGTCAAGGCTATAGACCATGAGAACACCAAGGGAGTTTATTTTGTTTGAGAAGCCTTCTAGAGATCTTAGGAGCTCATCCAAACATCCATTTTGGCCTAGAAATTCTTGCATCAAAACACAATTTTAGAGGAGCACTTGAAACCCTAACTTTGTTATCTTAAAATTTCATGGTTATTTGGTTATTTCTTTTGCATATTCTTGTTCTTCTCCCTCATTTTCCTAAAATTTACTCTTGGTTTGGCTAGAAATTCAACCCCTTATGGCTGGTCATATATAGGTCAAAAATCACAAGAGAAGGAACAATAAGAATCAAACTTGAAGCATAGCAAATTACTTTAGTTTCTTGGCTTCCTTTGCTTGGCTTCTTCTCCTCAAACTCAAAATTTCCCTTAGGTTTGACCTCAAAACAAACCCAAAAGCTTTAATAAACCCATGGGAAAGAAGAGAAGAACAAGGAGAAGAAGTTTGCTAAGGAGAAACTAAGAAAAACCATGAAAATCCATACCTTTCTCTTGCTTTTTCTTCTCCCTTTCTCTCCTCCCTTATGTGCCTCACTCTCTTGGTCTTTTCTTTGGTTTAGGGAAAAAATAAAATGAACCAAATGAGGAGAAGAGTGAAGCGTGGGGCATATATAGCTAGATTTCAAGAATTGTTTCTAGAAATTCCATTTATGTCTCTTAATCTTGGTATTTTTGTTTTCGGTTCGTTTTAGCTTCTTTTTTAGAACTGTCCTTTCCATCATAAAATTTAGGTCTTCAATCTTATGAAATGCCTTTGGAATCACTCAAATTAGAGCTAAAACCTTCCTGAACAAAAGGATCAAAATTCAGGTCAACCGACATTAGAAAACGTGCACTAGAGGGGTTTTAACTGTCTCAAGGCTTCCCATAATTTTCAGAGTCTCTAAGAACCCCAGAGAACTCAGATTTTTTATTTAAAAAGCCTCCTATGAGTATTCCAAAATTTGCCCAAAATTACGAAAATACCATTTCGTTATGTAGCTATTTTATTAAATTTCGTCTAATTATTTTAGCTTTTGTTTTAGGGTATCTTTGGCCTCCTAATTTCATTATTTAATGTCTAGATCATTATTCTAATTTTTTTGGACCTTAACCAATTCATTTTAGAGGATTTACTTTGAAAACGTATCCATTTCCATCATTTTTATGAAAATCAGACATTACATAAAGGCCCAAAAATCCATTTAGGTTATGGTGGGAATTTATTAGGCCATAAGTTGGAGGGTTAATGATGGGTTTGAGCTGTCTTAAGGGCCCATTTAACTTTGGTCTACACCACATAGTTGTTGGGCCATTTAGAAGTGGAATTAAATCCTCCTATGACTAAGGTGAGGCTTCTACATTTAGTCCAAAACTCAATTAAGTTATCTATATGGCTTAAAGTAAAAGTCCACCCTCTTGATTAATTTTTCTAATTAATCCACATTAACTCCCTAATCACTATAATTAGTCTTAATTAATTTCAAGGTGTTACATGGGTAGGTCTATAAAGGCAAAGAAACTCAACCCAAAGTATTTAGGTCCATTTTAAATTCTTTCCAGAGTCAAACTAGTAGCTTACAGAATAACCTTATCTCCCAACCTAGCCCAACTCTATGATGTCTTCCATGTATCCCAATTGAAAAAGTACCAACCAGACCCTTTACATGTTATAGAATATTAAAATGTAGCATTACAAGATAATCTTTCATTTGTCGTGACACCACAAAGAATTATAAATATTAAGGCCAAGGCATTGAGGAACAAAAGAATTCCTTTAGTGAAAGTGGTCTGGAAAGGGCTAACTCTAGAAGAAGCTACTTTAAAGATGGAAGCATATATGAAGGAGAAATATCCAAAGCTTTTTCATTAAGGTACATTCTAAATTTTAGGAATGAAATTTCATTTTTGGGGGGTGAAATGTAACATCTGATTTTTTAACTGAATTAGAACCAGTATGTTAATAAAAGAGGACCCTAAAGTAAATGGAATTAAGGCTAAATGAGGGTAAAATACTAATCCCCATATCAAGAAATGGGGTTAGGAAATCACACATGAAAAAAAAAAACAAAGTTGAAATGGCTAAACAAAGAAAAAGGGTATATCAATGGCAAAATTTTAATTTTGACCAAATTTTAGAAAGCTCAAGGAAAAGAGTTTTAAAGTCTGAAATTAAGCTCACTATTTAGAGTTCCTTAAAACATGGGGGTAATCAGAATCAATTAAAACCCTTTTGGTATACTGAAAAAGTTAGACAATACCAGGACTTTAGATGAAGCTATTTTCAACCATTTTAAGTCATCTAAACCCCAAAAATAATGTTTTTATGTGAAAGACCATCTAGAAATTTTTATGGAGTACTTAGATCTTGAAAAGCTTGAAAAATAAGTCTAAACGGAGTAAATGTGCAAGTAAGGGCAAAAAGATTATTTTGAAAAATTATAAAATGAAGCTTCTTAAGCAAGCCATGTCCCTTATCTTCTTTAACCTTCCATTTTCAAATTTAAATGCCATTAATGGCGTTACATTTGAGAGAGGAGAGAGGAGGATTTTAAGCTTCTATTTAGGTAAGTAAACGGTCTGGTTTCTCCTCAACTCTTGTTTCCTCTCTCTAAGAGTTTTCTAATGGTGGTTTTCTTCCCATGAAGTCTTGAAGTTCGTATCTAATCCAAGGCAAAAAAGAGCTCTTTTTAAGAAATTGATCGATGGAAATTAGTCTATGTAGAGAGTACATCACATTGAGGTAAAGTTCTATCTAAAACACTTGTAAAATTTGTGTTTCTAGGCCATGAAAGTTTTAACCATGGGAGAGCAAGTGAGAAGGAGAGTTTTTCTTCATAAGTTCTTAATGGAACCAAAGGTTTTAGCATGCAAGGATTTCATATCTAACATTAGTTTTAATTAAATCATGAAAGGAAACAATCTAGACTATGTTGTGCTATAGGTCCGTCCAAGGCTAGATGAATGGGTAACCATGTTATTTTTGTTAGGATTTTTGGGACACATAGCGAAAATTTAAAAAAAAATGAATTTGAATCCCTCCCATAGATCCTTCAATGTTGTTTAAATGAAGTAAAGCTAGAGGCTTTTACCTTTGTCACGTGATTCTTTTAGTTCTCTTTCTATCATCAGATCTCAAGAACTGAGGCTTCAGACCAGTTCCCTCTACCGATATCCACACGAATGGTCACTGCAACTCAAATGACGTGCTAGTGCCACTGAACATGAACGCCCATAGGTTTAAGGAGAGAATGTGACGACCCTACCTTCTAATCATTATCTTTATTGTTAAATGCACGATTAATAGTTAGTGATCAAGGTTTGGAGTTGTTACAGTCTATTACATTATGAAAATATAGCGAAATTTGAACCTTAATGCTAGGGTCATCACTAAACAACCACAACCAAAACAAAGATGCATAAAAGAAATCATACTACCATGAGGGGTTTATAATTCATCCATTCATCAGTTTCAACACACAAAAACCTCCCACAAGTATTCCTATATCATTTCCTAGCATTATTGTTGAAGAAATTGGGGTTTCTAGGCTAACGGTAGGGGTTTGGGGTCTCGCGCCACAGCTAAGATAGGTATTGGAATCATTGGGCAATTTTTGCACATCCACGGTAAGTTGGACCATCGCCGCGACAGAAATGCCCCCTAGAGCTACTGTTCTAAGTCCTAAGATTCTTGCCTCGTGGAATATATTTATGTCGCAGCGAGTTTTGCTACTGTATAACCCTTAACTAGTTTTCCCAACTTGCGACGTGGCAGGACCTACTGCGCCACGGCGAGTTTCAGTTCTATCACCCTCCTGGGCAATTTTTCTCGGTTTGCGCCGTGGTGAGATTTCTCAAGCCACGGCGCTCCTCGCCACTGTCACTCCTCAGGACAATTTTCTTCTCTTGCACCATGGCGGGATTCATCATGCCGCAGCACCCCTCGACTCTGTCACTCATTTGGTTGCGGCGAATCCTTCTTAGCCGTGGCGTAACTCCCTCCTGTAGCTACCTCTCTTAAGTTTCATCCCTTACACTCCAATTCTCATCTTAGAAACACCCTGGGACCACTTTCTCCCATGTTGTATGACTCTAATGGTATTTAGCTACCCTATTTACTCATCTAACTCTCCATTACTAATTCAAAACTTAGATACTATTTTCTACTTGTCCAACTATTTCATATCAGCAAATTTATAGGATAATGAAACAAGAACTCATGCATTAGCGATAATTAACATTCCATGCACATTCCATAGAGATTTCATTCATCAATAGTTTATATCAACATCTAATGCATCACATGACTATAATTCCCAAATGGTAAACCATATCACAAATTCAACAAAGCTATATATATCAGATATTACAAGTTCAAACATCAATATCCACTATAATGAGACTTAACTCCTTAACGGTTACATTTCCACCAAGCAAAATATAAACACCTACACTTGGCAACATGAATACATGATGATGCTATGTAAACTAATAACAAAATTGTATCTACTCTACTCAGATTAGCCCAAGTATAACTTCCTCCACACATGGCTAGAGCTCATGGATTTTCATCCACTTGCTTCCCCTTATCCTTACCCGAAGAACCTTCACTTGAAATATTAATCCCATAAAATAGAGTAAGATGTAAATCTCAGTAACTAAGGCAATTCCATCATATATTCCAGTTTAATTAGCATACATACATAATTTCACATAAGCATCAGAAGAATACTAGTCATATTAGTAAATGAAACAAGTAGGCTATCATGATTACCATCCCATACTAGCAATCATATTTACATATGTTAAAGGCCATTAACACCAGAGAGGCCCGTCCACAGCACCTACTCCTCATTGAGCACAACCAAGGCTCAGTGTATCTGGGGTTTGATCAAAACCCGATGCTCGATCGAAGCATATGCACGGGTGGTCGTACCACAGCTCCACCATGGACTCACAAGGTCCAATCACAATATAATGATAGCCAACCAATTCATTCAACATTTCAAATCATTCATGTATAGCAAAATATGAAATTAAAACAGATATATGCATGGAATTAATATAAACCCGATTACCTCACTTGTAGACAATTTGTAACAGCCACCAATGGTACAAAAATATCTCTATAACCATAGCATTAGAGAATTACTACTTTAATTCATCATCTACAGTAGCAACAAGTACCCAAAGAATTTAAATACTAATAACTACCTAAAGAACACTTATCCAGCCACCACAAATCTCTAACTTCGGATTGAGTATGTCCCCCACCAGAAACTTTAGTATATCACCCAAATTCCTAAGCAAATTCGTACATAATTAACACCCACACTATAATCAAGTCATTAGGGTCTCAAATCAACAGAATTACCTCAAAAAGAAGAGTTCATACCTATCTAATGACAGCCATAGCCTTAACTTACGAATTTCATCAAGAAAATCCCCAAACAACCACATTTCAGATTTTGGGTATGGTGAAAATACTCCAAATGAAAAACTAATTAGACCAAAATGAAGAGAAAGATGAAAGGATTAAGTTATATAACTATTACCTTGGCTGAATCTTGCTCTAAATGTGAGAAAATGTGGATTTATGCCAAGAACCCTAGCCTCCCCTTTGGACCTCCGATTTTCTCCTTTGTGTTTCAGAAAAATGGGATAGTGGCTGAAGCATTTAGGGTTTAGTTGGGTTTAAGTTAGGTCAAATATAGGTCATGGGTTGCTCCAAGGTCTAACTCCTAATGGGCTCATATTTTTGCTTTGTTGGGCCAGTTTTTAAGTTGTTGGGCTACAAAATTCTGTTGGATCAGACCTAGTTTTAGGATCTCTATTATTTTGGGTCTGCACAAGGTTTATTGGGCTTTCCTAAGAGCATAGGTGGACCTTGGGCCTCTATCACATTGAATCATATTGGGCCTGCACCTAGCTTATTGGGCCTCCATTAGCCTCTTATCTACTTAATTTAATTTGGGTCTAGATGAAGTTTCTATCCCAATTAAATCTCAAACCCATATTAATAATTTATCTCTCTAAAATCTCCATTCACTTAACTTGCTCAATTATCCCATATTATTTATTCTTAATTAACCTAATCTATGATTAACACCTTAATTAATTATAGGGTGTTACAAAAAGGACATTCTTCTCTTTCTCTCTTTATGCATCCATGCACTTTCTCTCTCTAAGCTTCTGTACACTTTTTCTCTCTAAGGTGGGAGGTAGCTCTCTTTAAAAAAAATCATCATCCTAGAAAACCCTAGCCTCTCTATTTATCGAGATGTGTTATATTAGGGTTTTAAGATATATTTAATTAATTTAAATACA
Source organism: Erythrophleum ivorense (assembly GCA_026724425.1). Classification (NCBI taxonomy): domain Eukaryota; kingdom Viridiplantae; phylum Streptophyta; class Magnoliopsida; order Fabales; family Fabaceae; genus Erythrophleum; species Erythrophleum ivorense. Next base: position 14,640,233 of record JAIUCV010000014.1, read on the forward strand.
TTTAAATTAATTCAAATCATAATTAATTTAAATTTAAATCTATCCTATATAATAAATTTAAACTAATTATTTAATCTAAATTTAGAACCAAATTTAAATTTAATTTATCATATAAATTAAATTCAAATTATCACTTTAGTTTAAATTTAAATCTATCATATAGAATTAAATTTAAAATTAATTTATTTAAATTAACTAGAAAAAATATATATTTTTTGAAATATAATATATCAAATATATATTTCAAATTTTATAAAATATATATATCAAATATATTTATAAAATTCCTCCACCCTAAATTGAACATTACATTTATTGAATCTGGACGTATTTTAGGTTCAATGAATCTGGGCATTCTAGCTCGAGTTGGTCCATTCTTGTATGCGACCTTGTAGGCCCATATGACGTTGGCAGTAGACCAATAATACTATTTTACCCATAAGTCACAAGTGGGCTCTAGCAAGACATTGTGAGTACCCAAATCATATGAGGATCAGTGATCCAATGCAACCTATCATTCGACCCTGTCACAATCCTTTTGTCACATGATATCTAAGTCAAGTATGAGGTATGGAAATGTTATTCTCATTTTACTCGACCATCACATTTTCGGCCACTCATCTTCCTCTACATGGTGATCCTCATGTATGAATCTATGGTGATCTTAGGTTTGAGGATTTAGTGACATGGCCATATATGAGATACATTTATAACTTGATCCATGTAGTTATCTCATGACAAGTTGATCCAGCATCCTGTTCCCTAACAAGTGCCTATAATCTTGATTTGTATCTTCATACATGATTAACACATAATTATCAATCAAAATTATAATAGCCTTAGTTCATTATCGTTCCCACACAAATGATCAACTAAGGATATTTAGGATAATCAATATAATTTATCCAAGGATATTATTATTATAGTAAACATGCAAATAATTTAATAAATGTAATAAAAGAGAAACTTATTTTTTCTTAATGAAATACAATGTTCATAATACAATGATTGGCCTAAGGTATAATTGTAACACCCTAAAATTAATTAAGGTGTTAATCATGGATTTGGATTAATTAGAAATAATTAATATGGAATAATCAGGTAAGTTAGGTGAATGAAAATTTTAAAAAGATAAATTATTAATATGGGTTTGAGATTTAATTAGGATAGAAATTTTATCTAGGCCCAAATTAATATAGACGATCATGATAAGAGGCTAATGGAGGCCCAATAAGTTAGGTGCAGACCCAATTTGATTCAATGTGATAGAGGCCCAAGATCCACCTTGTATGGGCTCTTATAATTGGCCCACCAACCTTGGTGCAGACCCAAATCAATTGAGTTCTTCAAACTTAGCCTAAACCTAATGAAAATTCAACAACCCAATGCATAAGAGCTGGCCCAACAAAACTTAAATCCGAAGCCCATTTAGAGTTAGATCTTTGGAGTAGCCCATGACCCATATTTGACCCAACTTAACCCAACTAAAGCCCTAAACACTTCAGCCCCTTCCCCATTTTACTGAAACACACATCTCATTTTTGGAGGTTTAGTGGGAGCTAGGGTTTAGGGCAAGAAATCCATCATTTCTCACATTTAGAGTAAGATTCAGCCAAGGTAATAGTTATATAACTTAATCCCCTTATCTTTCTCTTTAATTTGGCTCGATTAGTTTTTCATTTGGAGTATTTTCGCCCACACCCAAAAATATGAAACTCGCCATTTGATGTTTCCATGGTGAAAATTCATAGGTTGAGGTTGGGACTGACATTAGGTAAGTATAAACTCTTCTTTTTGAGGTATTTCTGTTGGTTTTAAGACCTCAATGATTGGATTATAGTATGGGTATTAATTTTATACGAATTTGTTTAGGATTTTGGATGAAATATTGAAGTTTCTGGTAGAGGACATTTCAATCCGAATTTGGGGATTTATAGTGGCTGGGTAAGTGTTCCCTAGGTAGTCATTAGCATTTTAAATTCTTTGGGTACTTGTTGCTACTGTAAATGATGAATTAAAGTAGTAATTCTTTGATGCTATGGTTATAGGGAGATTTTTGTACCATTGGTGGCTGTTGCAAATTGTCTACAAGTGAGGTAACCGGGAACTATATTAATTCGATACATGTATCCATTTTAATTTCATATTTGCTATACATGAATGACTTGAAATGCTAAATGAATTGGTTGGCTATCTATTGTATTGTGATTGGATCTTGTGAGTCTATGGTGAAGCTGTGGTGCGGTTGTCACCTGTTCATGTCCTTCGATCGGGCATCGGGTTATGATCAAACCCTAGATGCACTGAGCCCTGGTTGTGCTCAATGGGGAGTAGGTGCCGTGGACGCTCTCTCGATGTTATTGGCCTTTAACATGTGGAAATATGATTGCTAGTATGGGATAGTAATCATAATAGCCTAATTGTTTTATTTACTGATATGACTGGTATGTTTTCTGATGCTTATGTGAAATTATGCATATATGTTAATTAAACTAGAATATATGATGGAATTGCCTTGGTTATTGAGATTTGCATCTCACCCCGTTTTATGAGATTAATATTTCAAGTGAAGGTTCTTCAGGTAAGGATATGGGGAAGCAAGTGGATGAAAATCCTTGAGCTCCAACTATGTGGGGAGAAGGCTACACTTAGGCTGATTTGTTCAGTATAGATGCTAAATTTTGTATTCCTTTTTATATAGCATCATCATGTAATCATGTTGCCAAGTGTAGGCTTTTATCTTTTTGATTACTTAGGATGTATTTATTGAGGAGTTAGGCCTCATCTTAACTTGGTATTGGATGTATAAACTGATAGTATCTGATATATGAACTTTGTTGAATTTATGATATGGTTTACCATTTGGGAATTGTAATCGTGTGATGCATTAGATATTGATATGAACCATTGATGTATGAAATCTCTAACAGAATGCATATCGAATGTTAATTGTCAATAGTGAATGAATTCTTGTTGTTATTACTCCATGGACTTATTGATATAGGGTAGTTCGAGGAGTAGAAATTTACATTTTAGTTTTGAATTGGCAATGGTAGCATAGCTAGGTGATTAGGGTAGATAAATACCAGTAGAGTCATATAAAATAAGAGGAAGTGGTCCTAGGGTATTCCTAAGATGAGAATATAGTGTATGGGATAAAATTTAGGAGATATAGTTACAGGAGGGAGTCACACCGTGGCTAAGAAGGCCACACCATTGCCAAATGAGTGACAAAGGCAAGGGGAGCCATGGCCTGAGGCATCTCACCACAGCGCAAATGAAGAAAATTTCCCTCGGGAGTAATAGTGACGAGGAATGTCACGGCTTGAGGAATCTCGTCACTACTTAAAGTGAAAAAAATTTGCCCAGGAGGGTAACAGATGAAACATCACTGCGGCGCAGCATGTACCGTCGCAGCGTTAGCTGAGGAAACAAAGTGAGGTGTGTCCAATAGCGCATCTCGCCGCGGCACCAATGTATTCTACCGGCCGCGACGATGGTCTAACTCGCCACAACAAAATTTTGTGAAGTTGTCCAGTGGTTCCTGAGAGTAACTTAGCTACGGCGTGAATGGTCAGGGCCGCTGCTCGGGTCTCCAAACTCCTACCTTTAGCCCAAAACCCTAGTTTCTTTAATGGTAATGCTAGGAAATGATATAGGAACACTTATGGGAGGTTTTTGTGTGTTGAAATTGATGGATGGATGAATCATAAGCCCCTCATCATAGTATGATTTCTTTTATGCATTTTCTTTTCGTTTGTGATTGTTTGGTGATGACCCTAACATCAAGGTTCAAATTTCCCTATATTTTCATAACGTAACAAACTGTAATGACTCCAAACCTTGATCATTAATTATTAATTATATATTTAACTTAATTACCATGTTTAGAAGGTAGGGTTGTCACAACAATCTCCAACAATTTTAAACTCCTAATTAGTATGTTTAGATGTTTTATGATGTAAGAAACAAGAATCTAAGCTTAGAATTGATTGAAACTTTGAAAATCTCCAAGTTAGGGTTTGATGGTACCATTTTGGCCAAGAATAAATTCAAAGGGCTAGAAAGTTGTTCAATGGATTTTACAGACATGAATAGTCTTAAAATAATATGAGAACAATAATGGAAGCATTAGATTGAATTTTAAAGCTAGATTTTAGAAGTTGAAAATTTAAAGTTCCAAAAAGGGTAATATGGAACCAATTGGCATTAAGTTTGTGTGAGCAAGCTTGTTATGCTTCTAATAGATCCTAACATGGTTATATAAATCATATATGATGACATTTTGAAACCTAGAAGTTGAATTTTTGAAGCTACCCTTTGAGGCTTAAGGTTATATAATGAGTCCCATTATGTAGAAAAGTGAAAATAACAAATGAATAGTGTAATGACCATATGAATAGTAAATGCAGAATTTGTAGCTTAAATTATGAATTTAAAAACATAAGTTGACTTAGGATTTAAACTTAGTGAAATCCCTAACCTAAAGCCTAAGTGATGAACTGATTAAGGAAAGCTAAAATCCAAAAAGAATTTCATAAATTTAGGCTCTTGAATGTGGTCAAATTTGAGTATTTTATATAACATATTTACCACCCAATAAGCATGTGTCTTAAAAGCAGGTAAAAAAGGGGTTTTAAGTGCACTTTAAGTGGCTTAAAATATAGTTAAAAGTCAAAGAAGTTTATGAGAGGTTGTTATGAGCTTTAGATGTTGATGATGTGTTTATGTGATATTTTATAACAAAATAGTGAGACTTCATCCCATTGTATGTCATACCATCATATAATATATATTCATTCAACATTACATATGTCAAAAATTCTTATGACAAGAACCTTGTTGACAAGGTATTCGTGGGATTGCTTGAGACTTAGTTCTTCTAAGTCTTCTTAATTGAAGAATATCTTGTTATACTGCAAGTGTAACATCTGATTCTCCAAAAATGAGAGAAAACACGAGAAATATAACATACAGTTTCTCCGTAAACAAATGAAATTCACCGGATACAAAAGCAAGTCCCCCAAAATGACTTAGTTGAGGTCTCAAAAAATTTGAAAAGCATTCTAGCCTCCTAAAAATGAGAATCCCAGGCTCAGATGAAAAGAAAAATGGAGCTAGAATGAAGAAATAAATTATAACGAAAGATTGACGAAACGTAAGGGCATTTTTGTCATTTTGAGCAAATTTTGGAATTCTCATAGGAGGCCTTTTTAAATGAAAGTTTTGAGTTCTCCAGGATTCTCAGGGGCACTAAAAACCATGGGAAACCCTGAGACAGCTAAAGCCCCTTCGATGGATATTTTTCAATAGAGGTGAACCTGAACTTTAACAAATCCATTCGGGAAGGTTTTAGTTTCGATTTGAATGATTCCAAAGACATTTTATTGAATTGAGGACCTAAATTTCATAATAGAAAAGACGGTTCTCAAAAAGGAGCCAAAACGAGTTAGAAACGAAAATGCCAAGAATAAAGGGCAAAATGAAAATTTTGGAAAAGTCCTTCTTAAACCTTCCTATATATATGAGGCGCCCCATCTTCCCCTTCAGTTAGCCACACATGTTTCTGCCCTAAACTAGAAGAAAACCTTAAGGGATGAGGCATACCAAGAGGAGGATGAAGGAAGGAGAAAAACAAGGTAGAAAGGTATGAATTTTCTTGGTTTTTCATGCTTCCTCCTTAGCAAACCCCTTCTCCTCCATTTCCTTTTCTTTCTTATGATTTTATTGAAGTTTATGAATCCATTTTGAGGGTAGAACTGAGAAACAAGCAAGAAAATCCAAGAAAACAAGGTAAAATCTCCATCCTATGGTAGCTACTCCTTCTCCTTATTTCACCCTATATATGTAGCTACAAGAGGGCTAGAATTTTGGAAAGAACCAAGGGTAAATTCTATGAATTTAAGGGAGGAGAGTAAGAATATGCAAAGAAATCCAAGTAAAAGCCATGAATTTATAAGATAGGGAAGTTAGGGTTTTGATTGCACCTTGAACTCTACAATGAAGACATATTTTATGATGTTTAAGAGGTTATATAGGCTCTTAAGACACCAAGAGAGCTTCCTAGATGATTCTCACATCAAAGGAAGCAAAGAAACTCCAAGGATGCCAAGAAGAGCATATGTTTTAGCCTAGAGTAGAAATGGCACCTAGGGATAGTTTTAATTTGTTCTAAGCTTATTTTTGAGTCATGTATGATGGGAGAGTATGAGAGGAAGCCTTAGAAAAATTTTAGAAATCATAGAAAGTGAGATGGCCTTATATGTTCCATATTATGGCTTAAAGAAGCAATACCTAGCTAGGCTCTTTGAAATGATTGTGTGATGACTCCAAGAGGTTTTAAATGGAGTCAATAATCATGAATATATGAAGAGAATGGAGCCAAGATGATATTTTCCTAAGGTTGTTTCATTAAGTGTATTATGGAAATATAAAAGAGACATAAGAACCACCTAGCTATCCTAATGAATGTGTGGCCTTAAAATTTGATTCAAGAATATAATTGGCTTCCATATGATGTGTCTAGGCCAAGAGAAGTGATCTCCACCTTTTTGGGTGTGTGAGGTCAAGGGAGAGGACTCAAGGCTTAAGGGAAAAGTGTGCAAATGCAAACAAGGTAGCTCTCTCCACCTTCTCTCATGTATGGATGTGTGCTTACATTGTTTTTGAATGTTTGTACATATGTTTTAACCTATGAAAAGTATTTTAGCATGAGCTTTTATTCCATGGTACCATGATGATGTTTTATACATGTAAAATGATGTTTTATGTGCTTGCCTTAGTTTGTTTGAGTGTGGAGAAGCCAAGAACCCTTAAACTTAGTTGAAATAAAGTAAAGAGTCTCCCAAGAGTGAGGTTGACTCCCAAGAGTAATGTTGAGTCAAAACCTCTTAGAGAAAATGAGTGAGGCAAGTCCAAAATTCACAAGTGAATGGGTGAGGCTAATCTACTTACATGGCAAGCCTATGTATGCTAAACATGATGTATTCAAATGCTAAGAATGTTTTGTAAATACTCATATATGTCAATTGTGACAACCCTACCTTCCTATCATTGTAACTATGGTTAAATATACGATTAATCATTAATTATCAAAGTTTGGAGTTGTTACAATTCATCACATTGTGAAAATATGGAGAAATTTGAACCTTGATGTTAGGGTCATCACCATACCCCCACAAATAAAACAAAATTTGCATAAAAAAAATTCTACTACCATAAAGGGTTTATGATTCGTCCATCCATTAGTTTCAATACCCAATAACCTCTCACAAGTGCTCCTATATCATTTCTTACCATTACCATTAAAGAAATTGGGGTTTCTAGGCTCAAAGTAGGAGTTTGGGGACTTGCGCCGCGGCCAGCCTTCATGGCGCTGCGGCGGAAATGCCTCCTGAAACTACTTTTCTCAACCCCCACGATTCTCGCCTCGGCGCAAATATTTTGCGCCGAGGTGAGTTTCCATTCTGTCAACTCCACCTTGACGCAATATATTTGTGCCTCGGTGAGTTTCCATTCTGTCAGCTCTTAGGCAATTTTTCCCACTTTACGCTGCGGCGCGATTTATCAGGGCGCAGCGCTCCTCGCCACTGTTACTCCCCAAGCTAATTTTCTTCTCTTGTGCCGCGGCGGGATTCGTTATGCCGCGGCACCCTTCGATTCTGTCTCTCATTTGGCCGTAGCGAAGACCTCTTAGCCACTGCGCAACTCCCTCCTATAACTACATAACCTAAATTTCATCCCCTATACTCCAATTCTCATCTTAGGGATACTCTAGGACCACTCTTCCTCCATTTGTGAACCTCTAATTGTATTTATCTACTTGATTTACCTAGTTAATCTATCCTTATCCATCTCAAGATTTAAAGTATTATTTCCTACTTACCAAGCTACCACACATCAATAAACCATAATTTAATAACAACGAATGTATTCTGGTCACAAGGTGTATGGGGCCTATGCTTAATGCTCATATAAAATCAGATCACTTATCCATTATTAGTCAATTACAATCATAATGTTCAATTCTATGATAATTAAATTACATATACAGTCCCTATACTTGGCAACTCATGATGCAATGCAGCAATGATACAAAACTAGCAATTTAGTTACAATACATTTTGTCAAAGTTCCCAAACCTATGTGCTACCAAACCATTTAACAATCTTCCATTAATTTTCTCCTTGCCACTAAGAGGTCCAGTCCCTGAAAATGTTAGCCCACAACGAGGTGAGATATACAATCTCAGTAACAAAAGGGCAGATTCCATATATATGTACAAGTCAATCAATCCAATGCAATTTCATGTCATCAATACCAGAAACATCAATTCAATTCGCAAATGAACTAGTTGAACTACCAATGACTACTGTCCCATACCAGCAATCATACACAACATGTTAATGGCCAATAACATTGGGAGAGGTCCATCCACGGCACCTACTCCATAATGAGTACAACCAGGGCTCAGTGCATCGAGGTTTGATCACAACCCGGTGCCCGATCAAAGCACATGCACGGGTGGCAGCCGCACCACAACTCTACCATAGACTCACAAGGTCCAATCATAATAACAATTCAAGTAGTCAACCAATCATTTAACATTTCAAAACCATATATGTGCAAACAATATCAGATCAACATGAACATATACATGGAAGTGAAGAATAACCCCTGTTACCTCAATGAAGCCAATTACTCTTCTTCTAGCTACCATAATAATCCAAATGCACACCAAGCCTATAACAAGCATAATTATCATTATTTCTAATCACAATCAAATATCCAAAGCGTTGAACTACTAATGACAGACTAGAGGTTACTCACCTAATTACGAAAGAATTTAATTTCGGATTCCAACTTTCCCACACTAAAAATTGTCATAGTTCACTCTAATTTCTGGGTAATTTCATATGAAACTAAAGCCCATATCATAGGTCAACTATAGGGGTCTCAAACTAACAGAAAATGCATCAAAATGGGAAGGAGATACTCACTTAACAACAGCCATAGCCTCACCTCCGAAAATCCACCATGGACTCACCAAAATTCGCATTTCAATCATCAAGCCCAGAAAATTGGGTTTTCTACCATTATCTCCTTGTAATTTCACACAATAACAGAACCTATTATGATAATACATCCTTAGGGGCATTTTCCACCAAAGTGATACACAAAATGGAAGGGAAAAGCTTACCTAATCCTCCCTCTAACCTCCAAGTCCGAAAATCTTGCAAGGAATCACCCAACACCAAATTTCAGATTTGAGAAAAAGATGAAAATGCTCAAATCCAAAAATTAATCGGACCAAAATGAAGAGGAGGATGAGAGGGTCAAGTTATATATAACTCACCTTGGCTAAATCATCCTCTAGAAGTGAGAAATGGTGGAGGAATGCAGAAAACCCTAGCCTCCTCTCTTCCTAGGCGAAAATAGAGTTTTCCTTTACCAAAGATTGAGTTGGTCTGCAGAATAGAGGGTAAGGGGCTAAGTAAGTTAGGGTTTAAAATGGGTTTGGGTCAACCCTAAGGCCCAAAATCCACTTAAGTTCATATGTGTGCTTATTAGGCCTTTGTTTAGTAAGGTGGGCTGCAGAACATTTAAGTTTAAGTGAAGTATGCTGACCCAATGGCCCAATTCTTTGTAGGTTTAGATTTTTATGCTTATTGGGCCTTATCTCATAAGTTGGGTTGAATCTCATGAGTTGGGCTTCAGAGTTATAGTTGGGTTAGGCCAAATTTCAAGAGCCAATCTAGTTTAGGTCTGCATAATATGTGTTGGGCCAACTTAAGGGCTCATGTAAATTGGGTCTTAGGCCTTCATTTCATTAAATCAGATTGGGCTATTACTAGGTGATCTCTCTTGGCCCAAATCTCATGATAAGGAGTTGGGCTTACACCTAAAATCATTGGGCCTCCACAAATCCTTACCCATGGCTTATTCAAATTAATTTTGGGCCCAAATTAAGCTTTAATCTAATTGAAATCTTAAACCCATATCAATAACTTATTTCTCTATAAATTTTCATTCATATAGCTTACCTAATTATTTCATAATAATTATTCCTAATTAGTCTAAATACATTATTAACACCTTAATTAATTTTTGGGGTGTTACATTATATGGGGTCTTAGACACTGGACCCGACCTAAGTATAATGTTTATGGGAAACTCAACTTTTCTTTTTGGGGGTAGTCTGCTAATCTCTTTAGGGAACACTTCTGGGAACTCTCTCACATACCAAGATTGCATCTGAATGATCATGTCATCTATTATGCTCATGCATGTATTTTCAAGACTTATTTTGCATCTTTTATGTGTGATTGAAAGGGAGATGAACTATTGGGATTCTTTGAATCTCATTCCTTTCTCTCTAATATTCTAACATACTAGGTGGACTAAGTAGACAAGATAATGGGAGCTAACAACTGGGAAGATAAGAGATTGACAAAATTTGCATAAATTTTGTTGCTTTATAGCCATATGAATGGCAAATATTGTAATCTATTATTGTATATTCCTATGGCATTAGGAACATGTGTAATTATGCTAATGTATCATGTACAACTGAGAATTTATGTTATGTGAATGTTATAATGCAATTTGGGTATGTTATGGCAAGATTAGCATTATGAAAATTTGTGTATGGCATGGGGTGAGAGTGTGAGTTTCCAAATTCTAGGTTTGTACACCTTTAAGACAAGTTTAGAAAGTCATTTTGGTGCAATCCAACATGCTCAAGTGGTCACACAAGCTTAGGAAGCAAAATTGGACACTTTGAGGCTTGTAGAAACCATAAAAATGACCAAACCAGAACCTTATGGCACAAACTGACCAAATGGTTGATTGTAATACCATATTATATGTAACACCCTAAAAATTAATTAAGGTGTTAATAATGTATTTAGATCGATTAAGAATAATTATTATGGAATAATTGGATAAGCTATATGAATGAAAATTTATAGAGAAATAAATTATTAATATGGGTTTAAGATTTCGATTAGATTAAAGCCTAATTTGGGCCCAAAATTAATTTGAATAAGATATGGGTAAGGATTTATAGAGGCCCAATGGTTTTAGGTGCAAGCCCAACTCCTTATCATGAGATTTGGGCCAAGAGAGATAACTTAGTAATAGCCCAATCTGATTTAATGAAATGGAGGCCCAAGACCCAATTTACATAAGCCCTTATAGTTGGCCCAACACACATTATGCAGACCCAAATTAGATTGACTCTTGGCCTGACCCTATCAAGTTGCTGCAGCCCAACTTATGAAATAAGGCCTAACAAGAATGAAAATCTGAACCCACAAGGAATTGGGCCATTGGGTCAATACATCCCACTTCTAGGTTTAAGTTTTCTGCAACCCATCTCATTTAGTACCAACCCACTTGAAATAATAAGCCCAATTAGACCTTGGGCTAATAGGTCAACCTATTTTTCATTAAAAACCCTAAGGGTCTGTTTGGTTTGAGGGGAGGGGAGGGGAGGGTCTTTCCTTGTTTGGTATGAAAAAAATGGAGGGGAGGGGAGACAAAATACCCCCTCCTCTCCCCTCCCCTCCAAAAGTGGGGGTTTTTGGAGGGGAGAAAATTTGTATCTTCATTTGACTAAATTGCCCCTACTTTGCTCTCATTTAAAACATAATATAGATCTTATTTTTTTAATAGGATTTAAGATAATTTTTTATAAAAATAAAAAATATTTTTAAATAAAAATAAAACAATTATTTTTTATAATAAAAAATTAGAAAAAGCTTTTTTTTTTTATATAAAAATATCTTAAAAATAAAAAAAATTAATTCTAATATCATAAGGGTATAATTGTCCATTAATCCTTTCCCTCCCCTCCCCTCCCCTCCCCTTCTCAACCAAACAACATATCATTAAAATCCCTCCCCTCCCCTCCCCTCCAAATTAACCAAACAACATATCATTAAAACCCCTCCCCTCCCCTCCATTGAACTAAACACTATATAAGGGTTCAGCAGCCTCCCTCCCTATTAAGCAAAAAACACAAGAGGCAAGGGAGAAAATTCGGAGGTTTAAGGAAGGCTAGGGTTCTACCAACATTGCAACTCCATTTTTGACTCCTAGAGGATGATTTGGCCAAGGTGAGTTATATATAACTTGACCCTCTCATTCTCCTCTTCATTTTGGTCTGATTAGTTTCTGGTTTTGAGCATTTTCATCTTCTTTCCAAATCTGAACCTTGGTGTTTTGGTGTTTCCTTGTAAGATTTTCAGAGTTAGAAGCTAGAGGGATGATTGGGTAAGCATTTCCCTTCCATTTTGTGTATTATTTTGCTGAAAAATATCCCTAAGGGTTGATTTTCATAATGGGTTCAGTTATGGTGCGAACATACAAGGAGATGAAGGTGAAACATTGAAAATTCTTGGCTTGATGACTGAAATATGAATTTGGGAATGTCCTATGATATGTTCTTGGTAATTGAGGCTCAACTCAATCTATTAATCTCTTAGATGCATAGGTAAGTGATGTCTCTCCTTTTATGAGATGTGTGTACTAAATTCCCACCATTTGGACTGACTTTTGGTGCATGGTCTGTGTATGTGCAAAAATGAAAATGTGGAAAGTGAACTGTCGTGAGCTTTGATGAAGAGACCAGGAATTTGAGCAATTGACCCTTAGGATGCTTGGGCCTGGTGTGCTTTGAATCATGATGGTAGCTAGAGGATGAGTAATTAGCTTCATTGAGGTAACCGGGGTTAATTTTCCAATTCTATGTATATGTTCATGTTAATCTGATATTGTTTGCACATATATGATTTTGAAATGTTAAATGATTGGTTGACTACTTGAATTGTTATTGTGATTGGACCTTGTGAGTCCATAGTGGAGCTGTGGTGCGGCTGCCACCCGTGCATATGCTTCGATCGAGCACCGGGTTGTGATCAGACCCCAAATGCACTGAGCCCTGGTTGTGCTCATTATGGAGTAGGTACCATGGACGGACCTCTCCCAGTGTTATTGGCCATTAACATGTTGTGTATGACTACTGGTATGAGACAGTAGTTATTGGTAGTTCAACTAGTTCATTTGCAAATTGAATTGATGATTCTGGAATTGATGATATGAAATTGCATTGGATTGATTAGCTTGTACATATATATGGGAATTACCTTTTGTTACTGAGATTATATATCTCAACCCGTTGTGGGCTAACATTTTCAGGGACCGGACCTCTTAGTGGCAAGGAGAGAAATTAATGGAAGCGCATTAAATGGTTTGGTAGCACATAGGTTTAGAGGCCTTGTTGAATTGTATTGTAACTTGATTGCTAGTTTTGTATCATTGCTGCATAGCATCATGAATTGCCAAGTATAGAGACTATATATGTAATTTAATTATCATGGGATTGAACATTATGGTTGTAATTGGCTAACAATGGATAAATGACTTGATCTTGTATGAACATTAAACATGGGCCCCATGCATCTTGTGACCAGAGTACATTTGCTGTCATTAAATTATGGTTTTGTTGATGTGTGGTAGCTTGGTAAGTTGAAGCCAATACTCTAAATCTTGAAAGGGATAAGGATAGATTAATTAGGTAAATCAAGTAAATAAACACCATTAAAGATTCACAAATAGAGGGAGAGTGGTCCTAGAGTATCCCTAGAAAGAGAGTGGAGAGTTTGAGGCAAGGTTTTAAGTGTAGTAGGATCAGACGGTATTTGGCCGTGGCCAAAATATTGTTAGTCGCGGTCAATAGTGGCGAAGTTGCCTAGAGAGAGCACCAGAGAGCAATTCGCCGCAGCGAATATGGAATTGGCTGCGGCGAAATATGGGAGGTAAAACTGGGAGTCGTTTAGAGGGAAATTCGCCATAGCGAAGTGGGTAATTGGCTGCGGCGAACTTTTGTGAAAATGAGCCAGGCATTCCAGAGAGGGATTGGCCACGGCGAAAGGAGGTATTAGCTGCGGCCAATAGCGAGAGGCGAGCGAGGGAAGTTCCAGGAGGCTTCTTCGCCGCAGCGCCATGTAGGTTAGCCGTGGCAAAATTAGTAACGATGCGAGGGGTGAAGTCGAGGGGAATTGGCCGCGGCTAAGGGGGAATTGGTCGCGGTGAATGTCCTGAAACTCCTATATCTACTAGAAAATCTTGGTATTCCATATTGTAACCTCAAGGGATGACTTGTAAACATTAATAGAAAATAAATGTGAGTTTTAAATGATAGGTAATAGAATCAAGGCTCATAAATGAATGTTTGTTTCCCCGGAGGTATGTAAGTGTTTGTAATTATATGGTTGATGACTCTAATGAAATTAAGGTTCAAATTTCCCTATATTTCCACAATGTAATTAGACTTAATCATATGTAACCATGGATTAGGGTTGTTAATCACATATTTAACCTTAATTACAATGATAAGAAGTTAGGGTCGTCATATTATATTCTAACATTGAACCTCATCTCACAAGTGAGATTATACAATTCATTCAAGAAATCTCAAGAAATACATTAAAATAATGAATTTAATTGCATTCATAGCAGATAAATTTTTTATTTCACATCTTCGGAACCCCATGAACTCATCAACAACAATATAAAATTATTTTTCATACATACAAATCATAACATTCTCAAAAAATGGCACAAACCATGGATCAAGGGTTAAAAACCCCAAAATTTTCCTTATTTCCCACGGCTGTACAGTGGCAGATTTCAAGGGCAACTTTGAAAAATCATAACTAAATATAGAAAAATTAAAATCACATAAACCATAGCTTTTTAGAAATCTCTAGATATTAAATTCACACTAAAAATAATTTTAGGACATGATCATAGTCTTTGGACCATGTTTGACAACAAAATAGCCACAAAGGTTTAGCTATCCTTAGTACTGATATAATTTATTATCATAAACTTCAAAAATGTCCAATTAATTTCAAAAAATTTCAATCCATGCAAATGATACCAATATGGAAATCTACAGATATTAGCTAGAGGGAAAAAATAACTCCATACTAGTCCAAATCACGTCCAAGTCTCAAAAACCAATCAAATATTGACATAGGTCTAACTAGAAGCTCGATATTGGATAGAAACTTTAAAAATTAATATCCCCCTCTTTAGACATCCAAATGAGGTGATTCTAATTGGCACAAGTCACTTGGAAGGTCTAGTTTCTCTTTATAACATGTTGTGGCAATTGGACATCAATTGACTCATAGGTGATAGAGTTTCATTTCGGGCCATAGCTATAGTAACAGTGACCAAATTAGAAAAAATTTTCAACTTCAAAAATTTACCAAATATTCCATAAACCTTCAAAAATTCTTCACTTTAGCTTCCCAAAATTCTCTCAATAAGCTCTAGATGCATGCCAAATCTCAAACCAAGAAAAGCTCATTTGGACAAAAAGTGATATAGCTCACCAATTTAGTAAATTTTGCCTCTCATAAGGTGTCACTTTAGTCCAAATAGCCTTCCTTTGAGTTTGGCACCTCTTGGGTAAGTTTAAAAGCATAAATATGACTTGTAGAAACTAGCCAAGTGGTCTTAAATACCATGCATCTCATTTTGACTACCTCACACCTAAGAATATATACATTCAAGTGTGCACTCAAGTGTTCAATGTCCATATTTCCATTGTCTTGGTACCATACAAGGTTCATACATTATTCATACATAATGTTACATTTGTTCATAGTCTTACATTGCAAAAATAATATGTACAATATCACTCTCACATTTATACACAAAGAAAACTATAAAAGTTTAAAGTATAGCCCTTCAAGGCTCTTGGCTTGCTTTCTTTGCTTCTTGTGAGACACCTAGACAATTCAAGATGGAAGGGGAAAGGGGAGTGAGATTCTAATAATCTCAATAGCTCACACACACATTCAAGGCATATACACATCAAAGCATATGTATGAAAGGTTTGGCAACCATAAAGTATGCAAAGTCATAATTTTTAAGCCACTTATTCACATTCAAGCCAAGACCATGCTCTAAAGACTTTTGGTTTTGCCTCACCCCATTTCTAGGACTTTTGGATTTGTCTCACTCTTGCCCTAGGGACTTTTGACTTGGCCTTACCCTTCTAAGAGACTTTTGGCCTTGTCTCACCCATGCCATGAGACTTTTGGCATCTCCTCACCTTTATTAAGAGACTTTTGGCATCACCTCACCCTTATAAGCCATTCCCAAAACCATATTCATTCAAGAAAACACATTGGTACCAATGTAATATCAAGGCATCAAGTGACATATAATCAAGTTACAAGAACACACACAAGCATACAATAACAAACATATGCATACAAAAATGTAAGGAGAATGAGTTGGAAAGCTACCTTGGATTTATGCAAGTTTTCTTGATCCTTTCCTTCCCTCTTTTCAACCTCACAAGTGCACCTAGGTGGGTGGATGTTCTCTTGGCCTAGCCACCATAAACAACAGACAATTACACACTTGAAACAAGCCAAGACACTAAACTAAAGTTTGAATACACACTTGGTCTCATAAGTAGCATAATGGTTCCATAATTGGCCCAATGAAGCAACTCTCATATTTCAAGTTCTAGGCTCCATTCTTTTGTTATTTATAGACTTCTTAGACTCATTTAAGGTCCTTGGAGCCCTCATGCATTTACTTGCACAATTGGAAAATCAAGTTGCTTCTTAAGATACTATTATGGATACTATTGCTCCATCTTCCAATCCATGACTCCTAAATTTTTTTCAATGGTTTCTCCTATCTTCTAATATCGTATAAAGTCCCAAACCAGGGTTAGAACAAATTAAAACACTCCCTAGCCCTTTGAACCTAGCTTGGCTTAAACTAGTACCATGGAAGGGCTTCTTGGAGTTTTAAATTTTTCCTTGATGGGAGAGTCACTTGGGAGGGTTTCTAGAGGTCTTAGAAGCTCAAGGAAACATTCAAATAGCCAAGGAATTACTCACACAAAATTAGATTTTACAAAATCCTAAAGAAGCCTATACTTTTCTATCTTATTTTCTATTGGTTTTCCTTGGAATTTCTTGCTGTAATACCTTATATTTCTAACTTATTTCATACACATTTGCATGCTCATATGATACATCCCATGAAGAAAGTAAGAAAAATCCATTAAAATAATACATTTCTTTGCGTTGCGTCGCGTATAAAAATTTCATTCAGTGTCACATGGACCATATGAGCTCATACATCATATTCTCATATTTAATTACATGAATACAACTCATTTGCATCATCAAACGTGGCCTACATCTCAAGGAACTCAAAGGAATGCATGAAATATACACATAATTTCAGCTAGAATTTTCCACTTTTCTGTCACAATTTTGGAAAATCATAACTAAATCTTAAAAAAATTTAAATCATGCATTCTTAGCTATTTTGGAAAGCTACAAATGTCTACTTCGTACTAGAAATATGTTCATACCATAACATCAAACACAAAGGACGTTTGACATTTGAAATGGTCCAGAGGTCAAACTGTCCACTGGTGCTGTCACAGATTTCTATAGCAGACTTTAAAAATGTCCAATTAATTCTACAAAAATTTAATCTATGCAAATGATACCAATCTAGAAAGTTATAGATGTTAGCTAAAGGACAAAAATAATTCTAGACCAGTTTAGGCACACCTAAACCTTGAAATCTAATCAAACAATAATAGAGGTCGACTGGAATTCCTAATACTAGACAAATTCTTTGAAAATTCATATCTCCCTCTCTAGACATCCAAATGAGGTGCTTCTAGTTGATGTAAGCCACTAGGAATATCTAGTTTCTTTGTATAAAATTTCATGGCAATTGGACATCCTTTGGGCCCTGTGTGACAGATTTTATTTTTGGACCAATATATGAACAGTGACATGACCAAAACCAAAAAATTTCTCAACTTTGAAAATTCATCAAATATTCTCTAGACCTCCAAAAATCCTGTTCTTTATCTTCCTAAAAATTTCTCAATAAGCTCTAATTGCATGCCAAATCTCAGATCAAGAAGAGCTCATTTGGGCAAAAAGTGATATAGGGTTCCATTATGATCAATTTTGGCTCCATATGGGATACCAAAATGTCCAAATGGCTTTCCTTGGGGTTTGGAACCTCTTGGGCAAGTCCAAAAGCATAATTAGGACTTTTGTGAGCTGCCCAAATGTTCCCAACCCTCAAGCATCTCATTTTAGCCATCTCATCCACACATATGCATAATTCCATAAACTAATTCAAGAAGCTACATTGCCCATACATACTCAATTTGCATACTAGTAGTCACATAATACATTCTCCCATTTAAACATAACATATTATCATAATTACATATGTTCCAAAGGCCATAGACCATTTACAATAATAATTTACATCATTAGGCATCATTATGGCTTCAAAGAGCAAAAATCATACATATCGGTGTCAATCTCTTCTCTTCAAGGTGGTTGGCTTCCATCACCTTGTCCACTTAGTCCACCTAGCATGTTAGATCATTGGAAAGGAGGGAATGAGATTCAAAGAATTCCAATAGCTCATTTCCCATTCAATCATACATAATAGATGCAAACAAGCCTCATAAATGCATGTATGGTCAGTTGACATGTGCAAACATTCAAGAAGCATTTTCATCATTTGAGAATATCATGCATAGCATACAAAGGCTTGCCAAGCAAGTGGATTGGCCTCACCTAATTTCTTGTGGATATTGAACTTGCCTCACCCATTCTTTAAGAGATTCTTGGACTTAACCATACTATTGGGAGCCCATCTTGCTTTTGGGAGATTCTTTGCTTTGTCTCAACTAATCTCAAAGGTTCTTGGCTCATCCTCACCATGGCTAAGGATTCTTGGCCTCACCACACTCAAGCAAACCCAAGCACATATCAAAAATATCATATAAGAGCATATTGTAACATCATGGCACCATGGAATTAAGGTCATGCTCGAACACTTTTCATGGCTTAAAAATACACATACATACATTCAAGACAAGCTAAGCACACATCCATGCATGAGAGAAGGTGGAGAGAGCTACCTTGTACATAATTACACACTTTTTCCTTTGAATCCAAGATCCCCTTTTTGGCCACACACACACAAAAGTGTGGAAAAGTTTTCTCTTGGTCTAAACACAATTTGTGGAGGACAATTAGGTTCATGAACTCAATTCTAAAGCCATATAATTTGCTTAGACACTAAGTTTGCTTATAACCTCATTATGGTTCCATAATTGCACCTAATGAAGCAACACCCCTCAATTAAATTCTAGGCTCCATTCTTTCCTTTCAAATATAATTCTTGACTCCTTTTAAGCCTCTTGGAGTCATCACAAAATCAAAACTAAAAGCCTAACTACATGTTGCTTCATTAAGTCTCATTATGGAACATAAAGCACTAACTCACTTCCTATGGTTTCTAAATTTCTCCCAAGGCTTCCCCTCATATTCATTCATCATATATGACTCAAAAATAGGTTTAGAAAAATTTAAAACTCTCCCTAGCTACACAAACCCTTTTAGTCCGAGGCCATGGAAGAAACTGGGCTTTTTGGAGTTTGCTTTGTTTTCTCAAGGGAGGATGCATATGGGGAGCCTCTTAGAGATCTTGGGAGCTCATTTAAATTCTAATTTAGGCCTAGGAATCATCATACAAAATTAGATTTTACAAAGTGCACTTGAAACCCTAGGTTTTGCACCTTGAAATTCCATGGCCTTTTCTTGAATTTCTTTGCATATTCTTACTCTCCTCCCTTAAATTCATGGAATTCAACCTTGGTTCCCCTCAAAATTCCAGCCCTCTAGCATCTACATATATGGGGCAAAATATGGAGAAGAAGGGGGGAGGAGTAGCTACCATGGGATGCAAGATTTACTTTACTTTCTTGCTTTTTCTCACTTGAATCTTGTGTTCTTTGAGCTCCTCTCTTCAGATCCGAATTTTCCCCTCAATTTTTCCTTTAAAACAAATCCATATACTTCATTATAATCATAGAAAATAAAAGAGAATAAAGGAGAAGAGGTTTGGAAGAGAAAAAGCATGAAAAACTACTAAATTTCTATACCTTAAGTCTTTGATTTCTCTTCCTCTTTGCCTTCCTGATGAGAGATCCCGGAGGAATAAGTCTTAGGAACCTTCAACAAGATGATACATTGCTCGGGATCGGCTAAGAACAAGAAATGTTGGTCAAGTAGATAAGACCCTAAGAGAACTTGTCCCTTAGAACCCTAGCCTTGAGACGCCACAAAGGAAGACCACTCCTTTGATAAGTCACTTGTATTCTAAAGAAGAACACACAGAAGTAAGACTTCTCACAATGAGAAATAAAATTCTGAATTCATTCCAATCTCTCAATAGTACAATAGGTGGCCTATTAAATAGGCATAAAAGAAAACCCTAAACCTAACTTAATCTCTAAGAATTCTCCTCCAAGAAATAGGAAACAAAGAATCCAATTTTCATGGGAGGAGATGATGCCATTTACTACAAGAAATCCTAAAGAAAAGGAAAGAAAGTAATAAGTTTTCAGCAACTAACGAAAATGGAAATAAACAAAATCTGAAACTTAAATCCTAAGTCTTGACTAAATGGCCTTATTCAAACTAATGGAAATGGAAACTAATGAAAATCAAATAAAAGACATCCTAATAAGATTTAAAACTCCTATTCACGTCACTTTTGTTGCCCATGTGAATTGCACATGCTTGTTAATTGATTTCTTCAAGTTGGACTCTATTTGGACCTTGCAGCATATCTTGTTGGGCTTGGACAATGATGATCAAGTCCCTTGGGCCTTGTAACTCTTCAAATTGATGCAAAAGCATGGGTTCAAGCTCTTGAACCTTTTGGACAATGCGACTCAAATCTTGCTTCATGGCTTTAGCTCTTCCTCTAGTCATTGGGCCTCCTATGCCCTGTAATGGGTCCATTTGCATGTTGAACTCTCTTGTACACCCTCCATGCTCTTTTAGGTCATTACACCATGCTCCCTTGTCTACAAGCTCATGGGCCCCTTCATCATTCCCTCCCTTTTCAAAAGGATTCGTCCTCGAATCTGCATAATTAAAGGGAGATAAATCAGTAACATTAAATGTAGCACTAATATTTCCATAAGAGCTTGGCAAATCAATTTTGTATGCATTGTCATTAATTCTTTCCAAAACTTGAAAAGGTCCATCCCCTCTAGGGTGTAATTTTGACTTTCATTTCTCAGGGAATCTTTCCTTTCTCAAGTGTACCCAAACCTAATCTCCAGGTTCAAATACCACACGCTTTCTACCCTTATTAGCATGCTTGGCATATTGTTCATTCTTCCTCTCAATGTTAGCCTTAACTTTGGCATGTAATTCCTGCACAAACTTAGCTTTCTTCAAACCATCAAGATTAGCAAACTCATTAGAAGGTAAAGGAAGAATATCAAGAGGAGTTAAGGGATTAAAACCATAGACAACCTCAAATGGAGAAAATGAAGTAGAAGAGTGCACTGTTCTATTATATGCAAACTCAATGTGAGGCAAGCATTTTTCCCAATTCTTTAAGTTTTTTTGAATGATAGAACGAAGCAAGGTTTAAGAGTACGATTCACAAATTCAGTTTGCCCATCCGTTTGAGGATGTGCCATAGTAGAAAACAACAATTTAGTTCCTAGCTTAGACCACAAAGTTCTCCAAAAATGGCTAAGGAACTTTACATCTCTATCACTCACAATAGATTTAGGTAAACCATGCAACCTCATAATTTCTTTAAGGAACAAGTCAGCAATATGTATGGCATCATTAGTTTTTGAACATGCAATAAAGTGTCCCATTTTGCTAAATCTATCAACCACAACAAAAATGCTATCTTTTCCACTTTGAGCTCTAGGTAAGCCCAACACAAAATCCATAGAAATATCAGTCCAAGGTTGAGAAGGCACGAGGAGGGGAGAATACAAACCATGAGATTGAACTTTAGATTTTGCATGCTTACATGTCACACATCTATCACAAACAGCAATTACATCTGTCCTCATGCTTGGCCAATAAAAATGTTCATGCAAAAGAGCTGAAGTTTTCTCCACACCAAAGTGTCCCATTAAAGCACCACCATGAGTCTCTTTAACAAGCAATTCACGCATAGAACAAGATGGAATACATAATTTATCTTTCTTAAACAAAAATCCATCAAATTTGTAAAAGTCATTAAAACTATGTTTCTCACACAATTTCCAGATTTACCAAAGTCACAATCAGATTCATACATGCTTTTTAACATCTCAAAACCAAGTAATCTAGCATGCAATGATGTAAGAAGACTATATCTCCTAGATAATGCATCAGCCATAACATTCTCTTGACCTTTCTTGTGCTTGATGACATAAGGAAAAGTTTCAATGAATTCAAGCCATCTAGCATGTCTCTTGTTCAATTTACCTTGAGACTTTAAAATTTTCAAGCTTTCATGATCAGAATGTATAATGAATTCTTTTGACCACAAATAATGTTGCCAAGTCTCTAAGGTTCTTTTTAAAGCATACAACTCTTTGTCATATGTGGAATAATTCAAAGTAGCTCCGTTTAATTTTTCACTAAAGAAAGCAATGGGCTTAGAATCTTGCATTAAAACAGCCCCAATTCCAATTCCAGATGCATCACATTCAATTTCAAATACTTTAGAAAAATCAAGTAAAACAAGTAAAGGAGCATTAGTTAATTTTTCTTTCAAAGTGCTAAATGCAACCTCTTGTGTTTCACCCCACTTGAAAACTACATTTTTCTTTACCAAATCATTCAAAGGTGCAGCAATGGAGGAGAAGTCCCTCACAAAATGTCTATAGAAGCTAGCCAAGCCATGGAAACTCCTTACTTCATTTACATTCTTTGGTGTAGGCCACTCAAGGATAGCTTTCACCTTCTCTTCATCCACACGAATCCCTTGAGCACCTACAACAAATCCAAGAAACACAATAGAATCCAAACAAAAAGAACACTTTTCTAAATTTACATAAAGGCTATTCTTCCTAAGAATGCAAAAGACCTCACGCAAATGACCAAAATGATCATCTAAACTCTTACTATAAATCAAAATATCATCAAAATAAACAACAACACATTTCCTAATGAGAGAACGAAAAACATGATTCATTAAGCTCATAAATGTACTGGGTGCATTAGTTAATCCAAATGGCATAACTAACCACTCATACAATCCAAACTTAGTTTTAAATGTAGTTTTCCATTCATCACCTTCTTTCATTCTAATTTGATGATATCCACTCCTAAGATCAATTTTAGAAAATAAAGATGCACCATGCAACTCATCAAGCATATCATCTAATCTAGGAATGGGATAACGATACTTAACTGTGATTTTATTGATGGCTCTACAATCCATGCACATTCTCCACTTGCCATCCTTCTTAGGCACTAGGATCACTGGAACCGCACAAGGACTTAAGCTCTCTCTAACAAAGCCTTTCTTCATGAGCTCTTCAACTTGGCATTGGATTTCCTTAGTTTCTTCTGGATTGGCTCTATATGCTGGTCTATTAGGAATGGATGCTCCGGGGATGAAATCTATACGATGTTCAATGCCTCTCAAAGGGGGCAAACCATTGGGAATTTCCTTTGGAAACAAATCACCAAAATCTTGCAAAAGAGACATAACACTAGAGGGCAAAGAGGGATCAAGTTCATTAGTAGAAAAATAAATTTCCTTGTACAAGAGTACAAGTACTTGCTCATCAGCCAACATAGCTCTCTTAATCTCTCTTTTTCCAGAAAAGAAACTCACTTTTTTTTCATCAATTTTCTCACTTTCATGCTTTTTCTTTTCAATCACTTTCTTTCTTTTTCCCTCTCCTTTCTTTCTTTTCTCTCTTTCTCTCTCAATTTGCACTCATTTTCAATTCTAAGTTGATCCTTATAAGCTTGCATGGGTTTGAGAGGAGTAAGCACAACAATTTTATAGTTGAAAGGAAAAGAATGGCAATTTTTATATCCATCATGTTTAACACGTCTATCAAATTGCCATGGTCTACCAAGCAAAATATGTCCAGCATACATAGGAGCTATATCACACAAGACCTCATCATGATAATTACCAATAGAAAAAGAAATTAACACTTGCTTAGTAACTTTAACTTCAGCACAATCATTAAGCCATTGCAACTTATAAGGACTAAGATGCTTTAAAGTAGGCAAATTCAGTTTATCAACAAGCAAGATACTAGCAACATTTGTACAACTACCACCATCAATAATCATGCTACATACCTTGTTCTGGACAAAACATCTAGTATAGAAAATGTGCTCACGCTGCTCTTTCTCATGATCTTCCTTGGGTTGAATATTTAGAGCACGCCTAGACACCAAAGCCTCTCCATGCACGGGGTCACTAAGCTCCAACTCAAATTCTCCACCAAAGATGGCATACTTCCATTCGAATCTTCATCACTATTCTCCTCACTAACTACATCACCATTCTCAAGCAAAATCATAGTTCTCTTGTTTGGACATTGAGAAAAGATGTGATCAAAACCTTGACATTTAAAACACTTAATTTTTGAAGTAGAAGAAGAAGAAGAGGAGTTAGAGTTATACTTACCTTTAGGAGGTGGATCGGAACTTTTGGGCTTTGCTTCCTCCTTTGGCTTGCTTTCTTTGGATTTGAAGGAGGATTTGGAATCCTTCAAACCTTGCTTCCAAGACCCAGAACCAGCAGCAAATCTGAATTTCTGTTGAGATTTAAGTTGTTTTTCCACTTTAATAGCTTTGTGTAATAGCTCTTCCATGTCAACATAATGTTGGAGATCAACAATTGCAGCAATTTCAGGGTTCAAACCATCTATGAATCTTGCCATGGTTGCCTCTTTGTCTTCCTCAAGATTGGCTCTAATCATAGCCATTTCCATCTCTTGATAATACTCCTCAACACTCATGGAGCCTTGTCTCAATTTCTGCAATTTCTTGTGCAAATCCCTATAGTAATAACTAGGGACAAATCTCTTTCTCATAGTGATTTTCATCTCATGCCAAGCCTGAATTGGAGGCTCTCTATTTCGCCTTCTATTGATGAGAAGTTGATCCCACCAAATACTAGCATAATCTGAAAATTCAACGGCTGCTAATTTCACTTTTTGCCCTTCAGAATAATGATGGCACTCAAAAACATGCTCAATCTTTCTTTCCCACTCCAAATAAAGCTCTGGATCATTCTTTCCTTGAAAGGAGGGAATTTTCATTTTGATGTTGCCTAGACCATGCTCCTTATGTGGGGGAGCTTGCTTGTGCCTCCTTGGAGTGAAATCATCAAAGTCAGATTCTCCTTCATACTCCTCTTCAACGCCTTTTTGGAATTTTAGAATTAGATGGAGATTCAAAGTCATCCAGTCTTGCATTGAGCATTTTGAATTACTCATAGACACTTTTCATGAAAACTTTAAGATCAACATCATTAGGCTCATTTTCAGCCATTTTACAACTTGAAATGTTAGTGGACAGAAAAAAAATAAAATAAAATAATATGAAGTAGGACCTCACACACGCTTCTCACATGTATCACTCAAAATATTGCAAATTCACTCGTGTTTCACTCAAAATTTGGCTTTTATCTTTAATATGACACTCTTGCCTTTTACCACTCACTTGCTTCTTTTTAGTGCTCTTAATTAGAAACAAAAACAAATCAATAGGAGCAAAGAATAAAGTGGCAATCCCAAAACCAGAAAATTCTAAGTTAAAATCCTCAAAGAGCCAAAAGAAAAGGGGCAAAGGGATAGTAATAATAATGCAAAAGAAAAGAAGAAAAACGTGTAGCAATATGGGGAAAAGAAAGAAATCAAAACAAGAAGGAAACAAGAGAAAGGAACATGAAACAACAATAGAGGAAAGAGAGTAGATTCAACAAAAAAAAAGGAAAAACAAAATTTGACAAAATGGATGTGAGAGGGAGAGGGTAAATCACATTTTAGACCTGATCAAGGAAGGAGAGAGGCACAACTTGAAGGACTTGGAAAGAAAACCATGAGATCTAAAGCAAAAAAATGGAAAGAAAGAAAGTCAGCAAATTTGGAAGTAGAAAGGAAATAAAAAAAAATAGGCAAGAAGCAAATTAGGAAGTAGATAAGAATTTAAAAGGGCAAGGATCTGAAACAAGCAGTTTGGAAAGAATTAAAAAAAAGGAAAGTCAGGTTCAATTTAGGAAATTTGGAAGCTTACCACCCAAGTTTACAGAATTAAGAAAGTGATTGCTACTTGTAATGTAAGTTCTTCACAAATTGGTAACTTCCTACAACTTGCAATTTAGGTTAGCCAAAATAGGAACTTTGAAAATAGGAAACTAATGGGATGCCAAGCAATTGCAATCCATCACAATGAAATAGGAAATTTGTTACTTGAACATAAAAAGACAGAACTTGATAGTTACTCAATTCAAATTGGAAATTCTTCTTTCTTTCTTTCTTTTTTTTCACTTCTTTTTTCACTTTTTTTTTCGAATTTATTTTATTTCTTTTTTTTTTTCAAATTTTTTTTTTGAGTATCACACACTCTTTTTTTTTTTGAAGAAACAAAAAATGAAAATATGGCAAAGAGGACAAAACTCTCACACAAGTTAGCAAATCACAAGAAAAAAAACAAACAAACTATGGATGGTATGAAAAGGAAGATGGAGGCACACTACACAATGGAAAAAGGAAAAAGATGGAAGACAAAGATGAAAATGGAAAAGGTAACACAAATGGAAGGAGAGAAGGTATGAAGAACAGTGGAAGGAAAACACAAAGATATACCTTGCACTAGCGAACCTATGCTCTGATACCAAATGATGAGAGACCCCGTAGGAATAAGTCCTAGAAACCTTCAACAAGATGATACATTGCCCGGGATCAGCTAAGAATAAGAAATGTTGGTCAAGTGGATAAGACCCTAAGAGAACTTGTCCCTTAGAACCCTAGCCTTGAGACGCCACAAAGGAAGACCACTCCTTTGATAAGTCACTTGTATTCTAAAGAAGAACACACAGAAGTAAGACTTCTCACAATGAGAAATAAAATTCTGAATTCATTCCAATCTCTCAATAGTACAATAGGTGGCCTATTAAATAGGCATAAAAGAAAACCCTAAACCTAACTTAATCTCTAAGAATTCTCCTCCAAGAAATAGGAAACAAAGAATCCAATTTTCATGGGAGGAGATGATGCCATTTACTACAAGAAATTCTAAAGAAAAGGAAAGAAAGTAATAAGTTTTCAGCAACTAACGAAAATGGAAATAAACAAAATCTGAAACTTAAATCCTAAGTCTTGACTAAATGGCTTTGTTCAAACTAATGGAAATGGAAACTAATGAAAATCAAATAAAAGACATCCTAATAAGATTTAAAACTCCTATTCACGTCACTTTTGTTGCCCATGTGAATTGCACATGCTTGTTAATTGATTTCTTCAAGTTGGACTCTATTTGGACCTTGCAGCATATCTTGTTGGGCTTGGACAATGAGGATCAAGTCCCTTGGGCCTTGTAACTCTTCAAATTGATGCAAAAACATGGGTTCAAGCTCTTGAACCTTTTGGACAATGCAACTCAAAGCTTGCTTCATGGCTTTAGCTCTTCCTCTAGTCATTGGGCCTCCTACGCCTTGTAATGGGTCCATTTGCATGTTGAACTCTCTTGCACACCCTCCATGCTCTTTTAGGTCATTACACCATGCTCCCTTGTCTACAAGCTCATGGGCCCCTTCATCACTTCCTCTTGTGCGCCACCCTCCCTAGGGTTTTCCTCTAGTTTTGGGCAGAACTTTGTCATGCAACATGAAAGGAGAAGTAGGGTGCATCATATATATAGGTGGGAGGAAGTTACACTTTTCAAAAATTTCCATTTTGCCCTTTGCTCTTCGCATTTTCGTTTCTTCTTTGTTTTAGCTCCTTTTTTAGAAACTTCTTTTTTATTATGAAATTTAGGTTCCCAATTTAGTAAAATTTCTTTGGAATCACTCAAATCGGAGCTAAACCTTCCCGAACGAATCTTTCAAAGTTCGGGTGCACTGACGTTAGAAAATATCTATCGGAAGGACTTTAGTTGTCCCGGGCCTTCCTATAGTTTTTAGGGCCCCTGAGAACTTTGGGAAACTCAAAAATTTCATTTAAAAAAACCTCATGTGTGAATTCCAAAATTTGCTCAAAATTATAAAAATGCCATTACGTTTCGTAAGTTTTTCGTAAGAAATTATTTCTTCATTGTAGCTCCATTTTTCTTTCTGTCTGAGCCTAGAATTCTCATTTTTAGGAGTCTAGAATGCTTCCCAATTTTTTAAGACTTTAACTACATCATTTCGGGGGACTTCCTTTTGTATTCGATGAGTTTCGTTCATTGATGAAGAAATCGTACGTTACATTTCTCACGTTTTCTCTCATTTTTAGAGAACCAGATGTTACGCTTGCCATATTCCTCTCCCCATGGCTAAAACCCTTGTTTCTCTCTTTCTTTTGGACAGAACTCCCTCCCCTCTAATGGTTCTGTACAAGGCCGAAATCATACACAAGGAGAAGCAAGAGGAGAAAGCAATATAAGCAAGGATTTACCTTAGGTTTAAGCTTGTCTTCAAGACTTTTTCTCCTTAGTTGGCCTCCTCTCAATTAATTTGAACTGTCCCCTTATGTTCTGGACCAAAAATAGATTCAATCATCTCAAGAAAACCATAGAAAAAGAATAGGAGAAGAGAGGAACACGATTGGAGGAAGCAAGGGCATGAAATTCCATTGACTTACCTATCTTTTCCTTAATTTTTCTCCTCCTTTTCTTCCCCTTCTTATGCACCTAAGAGATCAGATCATGTTCTATATTTTAGGTAGAAAATTTCATGCTTAAGAAGGTGGGAGAAGAAGGGAGAAGTGTGTGGGAGCTTTTAGAAACACACTTTTCCAAAATTTCCAATTTCATCCTTCTGTAATGGCAATTTTGTTTCAGCTTCATTTTAGCTCCTTTTTTAGAACCTTCTTTTGCGTTATAAAATTTAGATTCCCAATTTAATAAAATACCTTTGGAATCACTCAAATTGGAGCTAAAACCTTCCCGAATGAATTTGTCAAAGTTTAAGCTCATCGACATTAGGAAACGTACACCGGAGGGGCTTTACTAATTCCAGGGCTTCCCATGATTTTTGGGGCCTCTGAGAACCCTGGGCAACTCAAATTTCCCATTTAAAAAGCCCTCCTATGTATTTTTCCAAAAGTTACACTTATTTATGAAAATACCACTACGTTTTGTCAGTTTTTGTTACAATTTATTTCACCGTCCTAGCTCCATTTTTCTTTTTTTCTGAGCCTAGAATTATCATTTTTAGGAGTCTAGGACTCTACCCAAATTTGTTGAGACATTATCTACCTCATTTTAGAGGACTTACTTTTATACAGCTCATTTCGTAATTTTATAAAAATTATGTTTGTTACATGAATCTTCCCATGAAATTTGGCAGACATGTAGAACACATTGAGAGCTTTTTGGAAAGCTAAAGTGCAAAAAAATTAGAACTCTATAGAATAAATTATGAATTTTCAAAGTTGGGATTTTTCTGCTGTTCTGGTGCATGTATTGTTTATATGGTCAATTTTGTGTTCTGTGTCATCCGATGATCAAATGGTGTCCAATACTTGTGAAATTTTACAGGCATAAACTAGAGTTATAATATTTCTGTGACCACCAAGATCACCTCATTTGGAGGTCTGAGTAGAGAGTTAAGAATTTTTGAAGTTTAATGTCAGTACCAATAGCACCACTTGACCTCCAGTATTGTTCCATCATAATTTAGTTCCTAAATGAACTTGGCGTGGTTTGGAGATATTTTTCACTTAGATTTAACATTTATAGCTTCTCATATTGACTAAATTTGCATAATTTGGATTTTTCTAAAATTAATTACGAATTTCTAAAGTTTATGACAATGACCTGTGATAGTAGCCCAGATAGTTGAGACCTTGGGTGCTTTTCAAATGTCAAACATCTTCTACTTGATGTCTCATAATCTGGAACTATTTTTATCATAAAGTATATATCTGTAGCTTTCTATAATGGTAAGGAATGTCTGATTTTGATTTTTCTAGAATTAGTTATAATTTTTCAAAATTTGTGACAGAAGTATGCAATTTTGGCCGAGGCTACACTATGGAATTTTGTATGTTTCTTTCACTTGCATGAGTTCTAGGCCACTTTTGGTGATGGAATTGAGTTGTATTTATGTAATTAAATATGAGAATATGATACATGAGCTTACATGGTCCACGAGATACCAAATGAAAACTTCATATGCTACGCAACATAAAAATATCTATTATTTTAATGCCATTTTCTTGCCTCCTTTGTGATATGCATGATTTAAGGCATGAGAATAGCATAAGACAAGCTAGAAATTTATGGTGTAACAAAATTCAAGAAGAGCAAGAACACCAAGGAAAAGCAAGTTTTTAACATGGCACCATACTTTGTTTGAAACCTTGTGTAATAAGGATTTTGGTGGTGCAATTGGTTACTTCAAACTCTTTCTTTCCCTCAAGTGGTCAGCCACCAAGCTCATCCTTTTAAGAAGACAAGACCATCATTAGAAAGAGTAAGAATAGTAGAGCAAGGTTTTTAACTACAATGCATCAGATTTGGCATATTTTCTTACCTTTTTGGCCTCCTTTTGTTCTCTCTTTCCTCCCATAATTTAGATGCCATGGCTACTATTCCAAGAGCTTCAAGGTTGGTTTAGGGGAGATAAGGAGGTGGCATGGTTATATGTGAGGTGGAGGAAGATTTTTATAATAAATTTCAAAATTCCTATTATGTCCCGCAACTTCAATCTCTTCATTTGAGCTCATTTTGTATCATTTTTGGAAACCATCTTTTCCATATGAAATTTGAGGCTCTCTAGTTTATTAAAGAGTTTTATTTGAAATTTTTTAAATTTAAAACCTTACCAAACTATCCGATCAAAATTTTAGTCAATCAATAATCTAAATTGCAAACCAGAAGGGTTTTAACCATTATGTCGATTCCTATGATTTTCTAAGCCTCTAAAAATCCCAGTGAACTTAATTTTATCTTTTAAAACTTCCTCCTTCATGTTTCTTAAAATTTTTAAAACTATGATTTACCATTACATTTTCGGCCATCCCATTTAGCTATTTTGGCTTCAATTCTGGGTCATCCTTGGTTTTCCAACCTCATTTCTAGAAGCTCTATTTAGCATTCTAGCCTTAACTTGCCTCAATTCATTTTGCTTTAGGGCCCTCTTTCATTAACCATGCAATTCAAAATTTCAGTTTCTCTTAATTCATAATGTTCGTTTCTAAGCCTGTAACTCCATTTAAATAATTTATTCCACTATTTAAGAGCTATTTTGAATTACCAAATCATAGGATTTACATTGTAGGTGTAGAGCTGAGAAAAAAAAGGAAATAGAGAAGAAACAAAGTGGGAAAGTTAAAGGTTTATTAGATTCTTATCACCTATACAAAGTAGCTTACTCTTCTCTATCTAGTAGTATATAGAATTGTTTGAGCTTGATATGCATTGTATGTAGTAAGCTTTACTTTCTTAGTAATGTATTTATGTGCATTAATATACTCCTAACAGTGATGTAACTCGAACTTGAGTTATTCAGAACTAGATGATGACATATGCTTAGATTATGTTATTTGATGTTGTTATTATCTGTATTTTTCCATGTCTATGAGTTTAGGCTAAAATGTGGCCATTTTATTGGTCTAAATAGTTAGTTTTATAAGGAAAAACTATGTTAGATTTTTCTTAGATTGTTATGTACATTTTACTTTTGTAGTAAACTTAGATTAACATGGAAATTATGAAAGAGGCCAATGTTTGTATTTTGGATTTGATATTTTTCTTCCAACAATAAATGAACTTGTTGTTAAACCATAATAAGTAAAGAAGAGCTAGATAGTTAAGGTGTTAATGATAAACTAAACAATCTAGAAAACTTTTCCTCTTCAAGCCAAAACTCATAGGCATCACTCCATAGAGCCCTATCTAGCCTAGACCCACCATCTAGCTAATGAGTAAGTAATATGGAATGCAAAGTCCTTTAGCCTAATGGTGGGCTAAATGTGGATTAAGATAAGGCTCAGATTATATGGTTACAAAGGATATGTAAAGTAATGGAGTGTATCTTAGAACAAGAGGCGTTGTTGGCCATTTTCAGGCTAATGAGGGAAATCAATTGCTGTGGGTCAAGCGAAGAAAAGAAAGTCCGAGGCCCTTAGTCTAAAAGAGATTAAAGATAGCCAAATAATAGTTTTAGTAGGCTCATTAAGAATAGATGAGTGATAGAATAGTAGTGGGCCTAATGTGTGAGTTTAAAAAAGAGACTAAGGTATTCTATGACTAAGCTCAAGAGTGTTTAAGCAGCAATGGTAGTTTAGAATAATGATGACGGTGTATAGGAGTAATAAAGGTTGTAAAGACACCCCTAAGGTGTTGACTCCAACCTAAGATGTTAACCTATGTAATAGTAAGTGATAAGCTAATAGTATAGCCCTAAGACATGTAGAAACTGTTATCAATACATAAAAAGGGTGTACCCTAAAGGTGGTGTACCCCAAACATGAGTAGTTTAGTGTCAATAACTAGAGAAATTTCAATACCCAATATCACACTAAAGTTACTAAAGTCCCTCATTAGATCTAGAAAAGAAAATAAGATCATAAGAGAAAGGCCTAAGAGAATTGAGTAGCTATATACAATAAGTCCATATAAGTTAGCTAAATCTATAGTAAATTCCTATTTGGAAAATTTTAGTAAAACCCTTAGTCAGGAGAGCATTTTAGGTTGAGTTATAAGTTGGAGTCTAAGGATGGTAATAAGTAGAAATTCAAACATAAATGAGACAACTAAGAAAGAGAATCTCAATCTAAAAAGGAAAAGGCTTAAAAAGTTAATCGAAAGAAGGTTTTCTCTAATCAAATAAGAAGAAAGTAAGATATAATGACTTAGAAGATCACCTAGTTAGTGGTCAGTATCTCTCCAAGAGATCAGGCCCCTGAATTTGTAATTTTAGAAACATAAAGAAAGCAAAGAAAAGTTGAGAAACCAATACATAGAAGGAACATCTTCACTTTACTAATGATTAAAAGAAAGTTAGATTGAATATAACAAAAGTAGACATAAATTATAGTTAGAACCTAGTAAATGAAGGGATAGGAATTCACCTTTAAATTAGATGAGCTTCCCTAGTATGAGATGGGTACAACGTAAAAACACATGAATAGCTAAGTCAATAGCTAGAGCAGAAAGTTGTCAATAACATAGGTTTAGGATAATTGAGAACATGTGACCTAAATTGGGTCAGTAAGGCCCTAAAACTAGTAAATTATGTTTTTAAATGTGAAAGTAGAAAACCTAAGTAAGAGAGACCCTAGTCCTTATTTAGAATGAAAAAGTGAATTGAAGCAAGTAAGTAGTGCCTTAGTATTTTCAGGGAACCTATAGGAAATTAAAAACAAATAAATTAAGTTGGTGAGTTCCAAAACACAAAAGAATAACTGTATAAGCTTAGGAGCTCTAAAAGTGATAATTTATGGGGTTCACATAGAATAAGTTCCTTTTAGGAGAAATAGTCCAATTAAAGATTAAAAGGGAACAATAAAAATAAATTACACCGCTTCCATTTTTACTAAAAATAAATGAGCTATAGTGAATCCAGAATGTAAGAGAGAGCTCTTAAAGGACAAGTAAAGGAATAATGAGAAACTAGATAAGTAAGAGGAATAGCTTTTGATAAGAATGAAGTAATAACAAAGGTCAAAGAGTAAGAACATAGCAACCCCAGAACCAGGACCTAAAAAAGTTAGGCATAGATGAAAAGTAACACAAATGAATGCACTAAAATGTGCATTAGAAGGTATTGTTGTCCTTGGTATAACTCTTTATATAGTATGATATAGTGCCTTGAGTAAAAACAATTGGACAAGAGAAGAAAGCCTAGGATAATATAATGATTAAAAGAAAAAGGATAGAGAAAGAGTTTCTTTTATCCCTAGTTACCACAGGATATAAAGAAAGTTATAAAAAGTAAAAGAAAGGTATTCTAGATTGTTGAGAAACTTGTAATATACTAGTGATAATGGCTTGAGCTTAATCATGATATACTTATGTATTAATGTTTGATATAGTGATTTGCTTGCCATAGTGGTTACATGATATTGGATCTGGCCAACTTAATAATAATGTAACCTAAGTGCAGAGCAAATGATAGTATTAACCATAAAGAGTGTCCTAATAATCAAAGAGTACTCTAGTCAGTTAAATTAATGGATGAGCTAAAGATAAAGGGAGCTAAAGGATTCCAGTAATACTGAAAATGTAAGGAAAGTATTCAAAAGAGATCCCTAGTATAGAATTATGTAAATCAAAGGTGACTAGGGCACTAAAGCTTTAAGCCTTAAATAACATGAGTTTAGTATGTTTAGTCTGAGTCCCTTATCCTATAACCAAATGAAATAGGAAAGGGACCAGCATATGGTAATTATCTTATGAGAAAATTTAAACACATTTGATATGTAATGTGAAATGCCCTATGAAATACAAATTGCATTAGTACTAAAGGCACTTGAATATGGAATATGGGTAGAGACAAAAATTTGCAAGATAAGAGAAAGAAGTTAGAATGAATACATGAAAAAATGTAAACCTAGTTTCAATTACTAAGGAAAATAAGACAAGTAAAGTGAAGTAGTAATAAAAAGAAATGAAGAAAATATGATGAGGCTAAAAGTAGGAAATTGATGATCCTGTAAGGAGTAGTGAGTAAGTGCTAAAATACTCCTGAGTATCATTACTATGGGATTGTTATAAAACCCATTTCATACAAGAAAATTTTAGAAGAGCATAATAGGCATTTGAGTTAGCCTCATAAACTATGAATAATAGTTGCCAGACTTTGTGAGGATGAGTTTTAGTATGAGTTTTATTTATAGAGACAATTATCTTAGGCTTTAAAATCTCTTAGAGATAAATCATAGTAGATCCCAGCATAGTGCAATGGGTTATAGTAGACCTCAGTAGGGCTCTAAGAGGTCGTAATAGACTTAAAGGTCACAGCAGATTCCACAAAGTTATTGAGAGCCTTAAGTTATAGTACACCAGTTCTTTTGGAAAGATGACAGCTGTCATACCTAGCTTTATCTAACTCATTCATATAATACATGAAGTTCACAGTAAAGTTCACATCGGCTTTTAGGTTTTTCAACACCAAAATCAATATATTATAGGTCATATGGAGCTATAGGGGTCCAAATTTAATTGTTTCTTTTCCTTTATTCATATTCATCATAAACAAACTTAATTCAACCCATTAGATTAGAAATTATGCATGTGGAGGCTCATAAATGAATTTGACTCGTAATGGTGCAAATCACAAAAAATTTACACTAACTTTAAAAATTCATAGCTCAGTATATATAACTTCAATTCATCCAAATTAGGTGTTTATAGAAAGTTTAGGATGTGAGCTACATGCTGTAAAAATTTCAAGTCAATCTAACTTCATCTAGACCACTAAATTCAATTCGGAATATGAACAGTACAGGCACCTAAATCAAACCCTAACTTCATAAATGCATAACTTTTGCTACACAACTCTGATTTATGCCCTCTTAGTGGCTATAGAAATCTTATAATATCAACTATATGCTTGTAAAATTTTATGAGCATCAGAGTTCATATAACCTCTCAAAAACATGCAAAACTAGATCTACACTAGGTGAACAATAATAGGACTAATTTGAAATTTCTATAGAATTTCATAAATTCATAAAATATTCTATATAGCTTTAAAAATTCGGGTGCTTAGCTTGTTAGAAAGCTCTAATTTAGCTTGTTAGAAAGCTCTAATAAAGGTCTAAATACATGCCAAATCTTTGACTCAAACTAAGTCATTTAAGCCACTTTTAATATAAGAGTTGTTTGTGCCTCTTTTATGGCCAACCTTGGTACCAATTTGAATAATTTGATATCCAATTGAAAGTCTTACACTTGGAACAAGTTTTAATCATCCTAAATGATATTTCCAACTATTCCATGACATGCCAAAAGGTTGCATCAAAAATTGACCCCTTGACACAAAAATATACACACATGTATAATGGTGCCAAACATGACAATTGCTACATAAAGCCTTATATACCACCATAAAATGCCATACATTCAAAATCTCATACTTTTGCATATAGTCTTATCATAAGATATGGGATATCCTCATCAAATACATCATAAGTCCATAATGATACAAATAAAGTGTCACATGAGTACATACATCAAAATCTAATACAAAAAGATTACTCATACATCATTTCTTAACTTTTATGCCTTCTCATGGTCTTGGCTTTGACCTGGTGACCCTGAAATGGTTAGTGGGAGCATGGGAGTGAGATTTAGGGAGAATCTTAATAGTTAATCTCAACCAAATTAATGCACACAGGAATATCATGATTGAATTTCATGTATGTAGTGCAAGAATGCTATGCATATGCATCATGTAAGTCAATGCATCATATAGCATGAAATCTCATTCATTTTCTAGCCATGGCATCATTATAAACTTGCTAGGCTCAACTAATCTCAACCAGGGTCAAGGGAGAGCTACTGCGCTCAATTCCATGCCTTAGAGAGTTAAAAGCCAAAAAACATATGATACTAATATATAAAGCTCATTATCGAAAATATAACATGACATACTTCATGAAAGCATCAAGCAACAACACACACAAGCATTATAACTCATACAAGCATTCAAAGGTATGCAAGAAAAGGAGATAAAGCTACCTAGAAACTTGTAGGAACTCAAAGTGCCACTAACCCACTAGACTTGCCTTTTCTCTTGGCCTTCTTTCACTTGACACTTACATTTAATAGTTTTCTAGCTAGATGGGCTAACACAGAAATTTCAAGACAAATTTACCGCATGAAACTCATTTGGGGCTTTATTATCTTTCTTAAATCTCATTAAAGCCTAAGGTGATACATAAAGCGAGTTTTAGGCCCATTATTAAGCTACATTTGATTTTTGCTTTCCAAACCCCAAACTCTTGTTTGCTATAAGTCTTATAACTCCCAAAACACTCATTTGAATCATTACATGCTTGATTAGAAGGGTTTAGAGCTAACATATTTCATTAACCCCATTTAGGCCCTAAAATTTCAACTTTCATTCTAGGGCTCCTAAATTCAATCCAATGCTTTCATAATTATTATTCACCATACCTAAGTCTCTAAATTTATTAAAATTCAAAGAAACACACCCTAGGTACTACATTCGTGCTTAGGCTGAGACACCACTCCAAAGGAAGCAACATGGAATTTTGTTGTTTCCTATTGGGAGTTTGATGCATACCGATGTTCCTTGGTCTCTCTTTAGTCTAATTATGCTTTCTTATTGCTTAAATAAGGCTCCTAAAGTTCATATCTTCTTAGGTGCAATTAAAACCTTAATTTTCATATCTTGAATTCTAAAGGTTTTTAATTGATTCCAATTGCATATTTTTATTTCTTATGCCTCAAAACCCTTGGGTCAGCTTTGCTATGGTTGAAATTCATCCTCCCCATATGGGTCTAGGTCTAGCTGAAACTATGAAGAAGGAAAAGGCAAGGTACAGCAAAATTTTTACCATGAAACATACATTGTTTTAAAGCCTTTCAAGAGAGAAGTTTGATGCTTGGTTTGTTTTCTTCAAACTCTCTCCTTTATCCAACAAATCAACCATAAAAATACTTCTTTCAAGAAATTAAAACCATCAAAAAAAGAGTTTAAGAAGAAGAACCAAGTTAGTAAAGGCAAGTGATATGAACCAGACTCATGAGGGGAAGGATGCTCATGTGGAGAAAGACTTGATGATAGATGGCCCAATGACAAGAGGAAGAGTTAAGCATCTACAAAGAGCAATTGGGCTTCAATTTGCTGAATTAGAAGCCCATAATGTTAGTGCATGCATTGAGGAAGCAAATGGAGCCTTAATCATGCTTATTCAAGCCCAAGTTGATGCTTAAAGAGCCCATTGAAGCTAGAGGACGTGAATAGTACTTCAAATGCAAGATGTCCAGCCCATTAGTATTAATTAGTTTCTATTAGGCTGATTATCTTTCCTTTTCTGTTTTTAAAAAGATTTGATTTTGTATCCCTATTTTTTAGATCTTTCAGTTAGGATTATATAGTTAGTTTCCTACTTTTCCTCCAGTAGATAGGTTTGAGCTACACTATAAATATATGTATTCTGCCTTCATTTGGAACACAATTGGAAGTAATAGAATTATTTTGAGTGTTTCTCTAATTGTGAGAATCTTATCTTTTCTTTGCTCTTGTGAAACCTTTGTCTTGTCAACCTATCTTTAGGTTAGTGATTCAAGTTTACAAAAGCCCCCAATTTGTGCTTTGATCCAAGTGCGTAGTTGTGTGGGTTGGTTTATTGTGTTCGTGGTTAGGTGCATTGTCTAAGTAGCAGGTCAACGTTCTTATAACGTTGGTTGGCTATTTGTTTCTGTCAGGTCTCGAACCATCATCTATCCATCAACCTACGTCGTGAAGATTGGGCCACCCCTTGATTTCGCATCAGTAAGAGCATGAAAAAGGGACTTTTTCTTACCTTTATTTGGCCTTCTTTCCTTCTTCTTCCTTCTCTCTTTGGTGTGCCTTATGGTTCTAGTTTAGAAGCTATGGAAGTCGATTATGAGTCTTTAGAAGTGGCATGGCTGATATAAGGAGGAAAGGGAGTGAGTTATAATAATTTTCATAATTTCCATTATGCCCTTTAACTTCTATTTTTTGGTTTTCACTCATTTTAGCTCTTTTTTAGAATCATTTTTTCCATATAAAAATTTAGGTCCTCTAGTTTATTAAAAATATTTACTTTTAATTTTATGAGGTTCAGAGCTATCCTAAATCATCCTGTCAAAGTACTAGTCATCTAAAAGCCTAAAATGTACACTGAAAGGGTTTTGGCCATTCTAAGAATTCTTATAGTTTTTAAAGCTTTTGAGAACCATGGAAAACTCAATTTTTTCATTTAAATCTCTCTCCTTTGAGTTTCTAAAAAAAGTTTGAAATTATGATTTTATCACTATATTTACGATTAAATTTATTTAGCCATTTTGGCTCTAGTTTCAGGCCATTTTTAACTTTGTATCCTTATTTCTGGATATCTAGATTATTATTCCAATCTTGCTTAGCCTCAATTCATTCAATTCTGGGTCTTCCTTTCATATCTCATCCGTTTTAGTTTAGTCTATAGAAAGACTAGGTATTACAACAGCCTAGGATAGTTTTTACAAATCAATTAGTCTCAAAAGCTAATATGATTTCAAACAGTTTAGTTTCAGAGACCATAGTTCTCATAAGTCTAATAGACTATTGCCATAGAGTTATTAGGGCTTTTCTCAGATAGCTAAGCCACTGACTAAACTTCTTCGGTAGATGAGTAAAGCATATGGGATTAGGGAAGTAAGAAAGTGGCTTTCTATAATTATAATTAAATAAACCACTACTCAATAGTTATTATACCTAGATAAGGGAAAGAGAAATCCCTGTATACCAAAGTTGAGTATCCAAAAGAGAAGTCAAGTGCAATTCTCCATAATAGGGTAAGTGATAAAGTATGCCTCTAATAGCTGAGGATATGAGAAATTGGTATCCCACATGAATATAATATTAGTCAGTGGTAGTTACTTCTCAATACTAGCATAAAAAGGTTAAAAGTTATACTACTCAATTATAATGATAAGAATCTAAATAAAATATACTCTTAAGCAACTAAAAGAAGTAAAGAAAACTTTAAACTTAGAGAGCAAGTATAGTGATAGATAAAAGGCTAGTATAATAACAGATGAAGGCACTAGAATATTCAAGAATATAAGCCCATCATGAAAGCTATGATCCTAGTAATTAGTTAAGTATAAGGCTTCTAACGAGAAAAAAGACAACTTCTTGTGGGATAAGTTAAAAGTCCTTATTGTAACTAGGTATTTAAGAATGTATGTGATATATTAGTGATGAAATATCTTGTATATGGCAAACAAATGTAATGTTAACATGTGTATGAGCATAAGGCAATAATTATATGACATTTGGATACATGAATGGCCCTTTGATAGATGGTCTATATGTGAATTGCTTATGGTTTATGTGTATAAATGAATGTGCGATGGTTAATTTTTGATACAAGCCATATTTAATGCAATGAAATTTATAAGAATGATGTATAGATGGACTAAAATTTGCTCAAAGGAAGAGATTGCATACTATAGGCCACTTGGGCTACTTTAGAACTAAATTTTGGTCCCAATAAGCCATAAATTGCACCTCTACCATTTATAGCACAAATGACCTAGTTTGGGGGTGAAATTTGGCATGCAATTAGAGAATTTATAAAGCTTTCTAACAAGTTAAGAATGGAAATTTTTAGAGCCATATAAAATATTTTATGAATTTTCAAATTTGGAAAAATTATGTAGAATGGTTTGGTACTATAGCACCTGATGTAGCCTTGGTTTCATGGGTTTTTTAGAGGCCAAACAAATTCATTTTTATTTGAAAATTTTATAGCATAAACTTTAGATCATAAGCTTTTCATAGATACCTAATTTACATAAATTGGAGTTATGTAACCCAAGTTATGAATTTTTGAATTTTGAGATTTTATTATATCAAAGAGTCAAGAATGGGCTATGCGACTTCCATATGCAAATGGGTTTTGTATCTTGGTTTTATGGATCCAAACAAACTTGCCTATGGTAAAATTGAGTGAAAAAAGGAGAGGAATTGAAAATTTAACCCTTATAGTTCAAATTGATGTTTTAAATAGACCAAAAATCACAGCCTTAAATGAGGCCACGGTGGAATTTTTGTTGTTATTGGTTCGTATTGATATGAAAATGTGCATAAAGAGTATGTTATGACATTGGTCACTTATTTGATGGTAGAGGCAGCTTGTGCATAGCTTCTTAAATCTCTTCCAATACTTATGTAATGTCTCTCCATTGATCTAATGAATGCCATATATATCTTTTTTGATAGAAGTAGTTCTTGAAGTAAGAAAGAATTTTTTAAGAGACAATCTCCTCAAATCATTCCAACAAGTCATAACTATAATAACCGATTTTTCAAAAATTGAACTAAAACTGATAAAATGAGATAGGACCACCCTAAAGCAAATCAAATTGTGGCTCATGAAGATTAGAATGTTAATTAAAACATCTAAAAATATAGTTAAAAGTCTAAAGATAGCCCGAAAATATAGTCAAAAGGGCTAAACGAAGTAAAGGATAAATGTAGTGGCAAAATCATAATTTCAGGTAACTTTTTAAAACCTCAAAGAAAGGAGTTTTAAATGATAAAATTGAATTCACTAGGATTTTCAGAGGCTTAGAAAACTAGATGAACCATTAGAATAGTTAAAACCCTTCCAATTTATAGTTGTTATCGTCAGTTGACCAAAACCTTTACTAGATCATTCAGGGTTATTCTGAATCCAATTAATTTGAAATGAAAGGCATTTAATGAAATAGAGGGCCTAAATTTTCATATCGAAAAGATAGTTCTCAAAAGGCAATTAAAACGAGCGAAAATGAAGAAATTAAATTTGAAATGGCAAAATGGGAATTATGGAATTATTGTAAATCGCCCAATTTCCTTCCTTATTAGCTCACGCTGCCTCCAAATTCTACTCTTCAAGTCACACAAGAGAGAAGAAGGAGAAGGAGGAAACAAGCCAAGAAAAGGTAAGGATTTTGGTTCTTTTTTATGGCTATTCCTTCATCAAACTTATTCTCCTCCCTGTGCTCTCTTTCTTGATAGTTTTGGTTACCTAAAAGGAGAGTTTTCATGTCTAAACTTTAGGAAGAAGGTGAAGAATTGAGAAAACAAGTTGTAATACCAAATTCTCCTTTTACAAGCTTTAAGAAAAGGTATGCAACCATGGCCAAAACTTACTTTTCCTTGGTCTTCTTCTTTTGTGTGTGTGTTTGACCAAGCTTAGAAGAGAAGAAGAGAGATGACTTTGTGACCAAAATAGATTAGGAACAAGGGTTTTAAGGCATGGAGAATTAGAATATGCAATTAGAATCAAGAAAGGAGCATTAGAAAACAAGATAAAGAAATTAGGGTTTCAATTACACCTTGAAAGTTTTGGAACCTTAAGAGGATAATTCAAGCTATATCTAATCATGTCTAGGTGAAAGAGAAGCTAAGGAATATAGGTATGTATCAAATTCCTAAAGGAAAGAAGCAAAATTCCAAATGGCTCTTTAAGAGTACATGTCTCAACCTAAGCATAGAAGAAGCATCTAGGGAAAACTTTCTTTAATTCTAAGGATAGAAATGGTCTAGATATGAATTATAAACATCAAAGGAACCATTGGTTTGAATTTGGAAGCCTTATTTTGTAAGGTGAAAGTTTAAGATCCATTATACATAAAGAAGTAGTTTGGTGCTAAGCTCATTGATTTGAGTTTGTGACAACTCTAATGAGTTTATATGGAGTCATATGACTTAGATTGGGTGAAAAATTGGAGCCAAGATGAATTATGTGAATTGCTTCACTATGCCACTAAATAGAGCCATATGGATGCCTAAAGTTAGAATTGGCATATGTAAGGCTTGTGTGAGGTTAGAGATGGTTCCATTGATGCATTTGTGTCTTATTTGATGTGTCTAAGCTAAGCAAGTAAAGCCTCTCCCAAGTGTATGTGTGAGGCCGAGAAGAGAGACTAAAGAACCAAGGAGGAAAAATTATACTTCTTAAGAAAGGTTGCTCTTCATCCATTCTTGTATGTTTTTTTTAGTTGTTTGATTGTCATTGATTGCTTGTATGTGTGTTTGGACTATGGATTATGCCTATTGTCATTAGATTGATAATTTGATATCATTATTTTTCTTGAAGGCAACTAGAATATAAAATGGCTCTTAATTGGTGAAGTCATGCCAAAAGTCTCTTATCTTGGGTAAGATGAAACTAAAAGTCCCTAAGTAAGGATGAGACAAGGCCAAAAGTCTCAAGGAATGGGTAAGGCTAAGTCAAAATATCCTAAAATAGGTGAGACTAATCTAAAAGTCCCAAATAATTGGATGAAACTAGACTAAAAGTCCCTAGAGCTTGATTTTTACTTCCATGGATCCATATGATTTCATAAACATGATTATGTTTGTTATTTAGATGCCTATGATGCATGCTTGCTTTCTTTGACATGATAACATGCCTTATAAGTATGCTTGAAGGGTGAATAAACTATTGAGATTCATAGAATCTCACTCTCCCCTATATTATTTCTAGCCATGTCTAAGGAACTCTCATGAAGTAAAGAATGGAGACCAACAAGCTTGAATTGTGCTACTTTGATAATGGATTAGCATTTTGTGTAATGTATTACCAATAAGAGTTTGTACTTGTCATTTTTGTAATGTAAACATTCCATCATATGTAAAAGTATAAGATTATGATATAGATATCATTTTTTGATGTATCTATGCAAGAATGAGACATTTATCTATGTATGTGCCATGAAAAGTGTTTGTATAATGCTAAGTGGAGGAGTGATCTTGAGTTTCATAATGTTTAAGACCTGATGAGATGGTCATATATGTCGCATTTCATGTTTGAGACATGCTCAAATGGCTACATGCATGGAAGCAACTCATTTTGAACCATTTGATACCATGTATGCACCAATTTGAGCCATTTTTTACCCTTGAACCAAAAACTGACCAAATGAATGAATTTTGTCATAAAACTTAGCACACATTTAGATCCTATTTAGAACTTTTCATAAAGTCAAAAAACAATATTTTTGGAGCTTTATAGAATTTATTATGATTTTTCAAAGTTAGTTGAAAAATGTAGAATTGCCTAGGTACTATTCATATGATCAGTTTTAGTTTTTCATGTATTTGAAGGGCCAAATGGAATACAATGCTTATGAAATTTTACAGGCATATAGTTGACATTATAAATCTTCCATAGGTATTAGAGCTATATAGTTAGAGATATGCATGCTCAAAGATTTAGGTTTAGGTTGTATCTGAGATACTGGTATGGTTACTCTTCCATAAATTTTCATGGCCCAAAGGAGCTTTTTTTTAATCTAAAATTTGTACAGCATGTAATTCATGTCATGAGCTTTCCATAGAGCCTTAGTTTGAATAATTTAGAGTTGTTTAGCTTAAGATATGAATTGTTGAAATTAGTGACTGTAATATAGATGAAAGTGAAATTATGGAAATGTGGTAAATTGAGATGCATGACTTAGAACCTGAATTTATTGCTCATTTTTGTGATGTTTTTTAGTTAGCCAAATATGTTAAAGAAGGATTTTGATATCTAAAAGAAAAATTCATGGATTTATGGTTAAATTAAGAAATTGAGCCTTTAATATCGATATTTTCTACTACTAAAATTATTAGGAATAAGGAAATGGTTGTTATAAGCACGTTATAATGTAAAATTTGTGCTACATCATTATGGTATGACATTTTTTGGTGTTAGAGCCTTGTTCAGGCAACCTAACTCT
Source organism: Erythrophleum ivorense (assembly GCA_026724425.1). Taxonomy (NCBI): domain Eukaryota; kingdom Viridiplantae; phylum Streptophyta; class Magnoliopsida; order Fabales; family Fabaceae; genus Erythrophleum; species Erythrophleum ivorense. The sequence continues at coordinate 14,684,728 of JAIUCV010000014.1, forward strand.
ATGTTTGGATCTTGAATTTCTTGAATAACACGTGCTTACGGTGTGTTTGTCAGGAATATAGTTAAAGTGGATCTATATATTGTGGAATTGCATTTGCATATTTAAGGTTATGATTCATTTTAGATATTATGGTGAACACAAGAAAGGGTAGACCAACTAGGGATAGGGCTGTGGACCCTATGTAGACCATCATGGATTAGTTAGATAGACAACAAGCCATGATGGAGCAGTAGAAGGCAATGCTAGAACAACAAAAACAAATTATGCAACAACAGTAGGAAATGATCCTGTAGTTGTAAAATACCCTAGTTAGTAAGAGGAAATGAGAAGAGAAGCCCCTGAACCACAGCCACCTACTCTTAGCAATCCACTAGCACCTTCTCAAGAGCCAACATAGTTCTAAGTATCTACTCAAAAGCTACTTAACTAGTTTAGGAAGAATAGTCCACCCTCCTTTAATGGAGAATTAGATGTGGATAAAGGCATGGATTATGTAGCTTGGAAAGATCTTCAAAGTGATGGGCTATACATCTAAGCAGGAAGTCATACTTGCCATATTTATATTAGAAAAGAAGCAGATCATTGGTGGCATAGCACAGAATCTATTATGCAAATGAAGAACATCCTGATCAACTAGGAGAATTTTTTGGTAGAGTTTTATGAGAAGTACTTCCCTAGCTCCATCCAAGATCAGAAGGAAATGTGACTTTTGGCTAATTGAAGTGAGATTCTTAGGTCATGTTATATCATAGGTGGTGGTTGTGGTTGATCCCTATAAAGTAGAAGTTATGTTATAGTAGGATAGGCCTAAGACTATCACTGAGGTTTGGAGCTTTCTAGGTTTAGCAAGATATTACAAATGATTCATATAGGGTTTTTCTCAAATAGCCTTACCACTAACATGACTAACTAGAAAAGAGATGTTATTCATGTAGGATGACAGATGTGAGAGGAGTTTCCCAGAGTTGAAACTCCGATTAACTACTGTCTCTGTACTAATTATACCTAACCCTAATAAGCCATTTATGGTTTATAGTGATGCCTCGAGAAAGAGGTTAGGATGTGTCTTGATGCAACAGAGTAGAATAGTGGCTTATGCTTTTAGGTAATTAAGGCTTCAGGAGGAAAATTACTCCACACACGACTTAGAGTTAGCTGTAGTAGTATTTACCCTCAAATTTTAAAGGCATTTCCTATATGGTGGTACAATAAAAATTTATAGTGACCATAAGAGTCTGAAATACCTGTTTAACCAAAAAGAATTAAATATGAGATAAAGATGATAGATGGAATTTCTAAAAGACTATGATTAGACTTTAAAATACCATCCAGGTAAGGCCAATGTAGTGGCTGATATTTTGAGTAGGAAATCCATCCATGCAGTCTTTATAATGGTCAGGGAACAGGAACATAGAGAAATTTAAGGATATGAATATCTCTTGTCATATGAAGTTAGGTAAATTATTATTAAGTGAAACCTAAAGAGAGAATGATTTAAAAACTCATATCATAGATGCCCAAAGAGAGGATGAGTTCTTAAAACAAATTCAAAGTAAAATTTCCTAGGGTAGGGCTTCAGAGTTTGGAGTGTCTAAGGATAGTAGGATAGTATACCGAGATAGAATTTGTGTGCTAAACCAAATTGAATTGAGAGATAAGATTTTAAAAGAAGCACACAAAAATAAATATACCATCCACCAAGTGCTACCAAGATATATCGGGATTTGAAAAGGATATTTTAGTCACCAAGTATGAAAAATGACATAGCCAATTATATGGCCAAGTATTTGGTATGCCAGAGGATTAAGGTAGAATATAAGAGACTAGCTGGGTTATTACAACCTCTAGACATTCCTAAGTGGAAATGGGATAGTATAATAGATTTCATTATGGGTTACCTAGGACATCCTCTGGATATGATGCTATTTGGGTTATAGTGGATAGATTGACGAAGTCTACACACTTTTTTCCCATTAGGGCTATGTATACACTAGATAAATTAGCCTAATTGTACATAAGAGAGATAGTGTGACTTCATAGAGTATCCAATAACATAGTATTAGATAAAGACCCCAGGTTCACATTAAACTTCAAGAGGTCATTACAGATAACTTTAGGGAATAAACTAAAGTTCAGTACTGCATATCACCCCTAGATAGATGGTCAGACTAAAAGGACCATTCAAACCTTATAGGACATGTTTAAGGTGTGTATTTTAAAGATGAAGGGGAAACATGTGATGTGTACTTACCATTAGCTGAGTTTGTATATATCAATAGTTACCATTCCAGTATATAGATGGCCCCATATGAGACTTTGTATGAAAGAAAGTGTAGATCACCTCTATGTTGGGTTGAACTAGGTGAGAGGAGTTTGACAAAACTTGAGATAGTAGACCAAACTACTAGGTAGATAAAGCTAATTAGAAAGAAACTCCTTACAACCTAAAGTAGATGTCATACCTAGCTTTTACTAGCTCATTCATACAATATATAGAAATAGTATCAAAATTCATATCCACACCTAACCTTTTTAATATTGAAATCGAGTCGTTTATGGGTCCTTTTGAGTTATAGGGCTCCAAACATGATTATTTCCTTTCCTTAACTCATTTTTATCATAAACAAGTCTGTTCATACTCAATTTATGGTGCATAACTCATGGAACCCCTTTAAACACCATTGAACCCAAAATGATAGCATAAGTTCCAAAATCTATACTAACTTTGAAAATTCATAACTTAAGTTATGCAATTTCAAATCATGAAAATTAGGTATCTATGGACATTTTAGGATGTGAAATACATGCCATAAAAATTTTTGGTGAAATTGAGCTAGAATAATAACATAGGTCAGAATTGGAGGCATGTAGCATACCTAAACTTTGAAATAGCGTATCTTGAGCTATACAACTCCAAATTAGGTGCTTTTAGTGGCTACAGAAAACTTAATATGACATTTAATTGTTGTAAAAATTTTAAGAGAATCTCAGCTCATTTGACCCACAAAAGGCATGGCATATTAGTGGCTGCTATAGTACTCAGATACATTCAGACCCCTAATTTAAAAAATTCATAACTTCCTCTGTACAACTCCTTTTTATGCAAACTTGGTGGCTATAGAAATCTTATAATATCAAATATGTGTTTGTAAAATTTCATAAGTATTCGACTTCATTTGTCCCTTGAAAAATCTGAAACATCAAACCTATTATATGTGAACAGTACTAGGATCTAAATGAATTTCTATCCAATTTTGAAAATTTGTAAAATATTCTATACAACTCTAAAAATTATGGTTCTTAGCTTGACAAGAAGCTCTAGGAGGGGTCTAAATGTATGCCAAATTTTAGGCTTAAACTAGATCATTTAGGTCACTTTTGACGTAGGAGTTTTTTATAGCAAATTTAAAACCATGTTAGGTACCAATTTGAACCATTTGATGTCCAATTGGTTTCCTTCCACTTTGAGCATATTTTTTCCATCCTAAATGTCTTTTCTGACCATTCCATATCATTCCAAAATAAGTGGATCAAAATTTGACCCCTTGACAAGTAAGTATACATATATCCCTGTTAACATTTACATAGTCAATCATCATCATAATGCTCATACTTTGTCATAACTTGCTCTACATCCATGGTCTCATACTTATATATATGGTTTCATCATAAAGCATGAAGAATTATCATCATATACATTATATGTCTATAAAGATACAAGAAATGTGCCATATGAATACATACATCATAGTTTAATACAAAAGAAAGCATTATTACATCCTTTCCTAACATCAAAGTCTTCTCATGGACTTTGGCTTGGTGACCCTAAAATAGTTAGTGGAAGCATAGGGGGCAAGATTCGAGAGAATCTTAGTAGTTAATCTCAACTAATTCAATACATACAAGAATGCAATAGTGTATACCATGCATGTGGTGCAAGAATGCAATGCTCATGCCTCATATGAATCAAATGCATCATAAAACATAAAAATTCATTTCTTTCATAGCCATGGCTCCATCATAAACTTGCTAGACTTAACTTTTCTCAACCTAAAGGCCAAGGAAGAGCTACTATGCTCAATTCCAAGCCCTAGGGGAGTTAGGAGCCAAAACATGTATCATTCTCATTCATATAGTTCATTAAGGAAATTATGTTAAAAAATATATCATGAATGCATCAAGCAAAAATACACATAAGTATTACAACTCATTCAAGCACTCAATTGTATGCAAGAAAGGGAGATAAAGCTACCTTGTGATTCTAGGAACTTGAATGTACTACAATCCCACTTATTGGCTTCCTTTTTCCTTACTTTCTTTGGCTTGGCACTCATAAATGAAGGAGTATGGATTACCTTGACCTACATATGACAATCACAAGATAAATTAATCTCATAGACTCGTTCTAGGCTTCATTATCTTTATTGAATCTCTTTAGGACTCAATATGTTACATAAAGCTAGTTTTAAGTCCATTATGAAGCAACCTTTGGTTTTTTCTTTCTAAACTTCAAAATCTTACTTTTTACAAGTCTTATAACTATCAACAAACTCATTTGGACCATTACATACTTGGTTTGAAGGGCTTAGAACCAACTTGCTTCACTAACCTCTTTTGGGCCTTAAAATTTTAACTTCCATTCTAAGGTTTCTAAATTCAATTCAATACTTCCATAATTCTTTATTCATCATGGCTAAGTCTTTAAATTCATTAGAACTTAAAGAAACACTCCTTAACTATCCATTCTCTTTGTGGCTGAACCATACATATATAAAAAGCTATATGGAGTTTTGTTTATTTTATTTGGGAAATCGATATATACCTATATTCCTTGGTTTCTCTAGAGTCTAGACATAATTAAATATGGCTTACATTATCTGTAATACCTCAAAATTAATTAAGGTATTAATCATGGATTTGGGTTAATTAAGAATAATTAATATAGGATAATTGGGCAAGTTAAGTGAATGAAAATTTTAGAGAGATAAATTATTAATATGATTTGAGATTTAATTGAGTTAGAAACCCTATCTAGGCCCAAATTAAATTAAGTAGGCCAAGGTTAGGAATGAATAGAGGCCCAATAATTTTAGGTGCAGACCCAACCTTTTGATGTGAGACTTGGCCCAAGAGAGAACACCTAGGGAGGGCCCAATTTGACTTAATGAGATAGAGGCCCAAGACCCACCTTATATAAGCCCTTGTAATTAGCCCAATACCCCTTATGCAGACCTCAACTAAGTAGACTTTTGAAAACTTGACCCAACCCAACTAAAAATCTGAATTGTTAAAGTTAGTCCAACAAATTATAACTTCAGCTCAACAACTAATGGGAGCCCAATAGGTCCTTGGGTTGATGGGTTAGAGGAACCTATAACCCATTTAGAACTTAAGTTAAAACCTTAAAAACAAGTTTAGCCACCCCCCTTCTGTAGAAACACAAGAAACAAAAGGGAAATTCGGAAGTTCAAAGGGGAGGCTAGGGTTCTTGACACATTTATACCATTTCCCACTTCTAAAGCAAGATTCAGCCAAGGTAATACTTATATAACTTAATCTTTTCCTCTTCCTCTTCAATTTAACCTAATTGGCTTCTCATTTGGAGCATTTTCACTATACCCAGAATCTAAAATATGGTTGTTTGGTATTTTTTTAAAGGATTTTCAGAGGTAGAGGCTAGAAGGGATATTGGGTAAGTGTAAACTCTCAATTCTAATGTATTTTCTACTGGTTTAAGACCTCCATGGTTAATTTGTAGTATAGGTATTAATTTTGTATGAATTTGCTTAGAAATTAGAGTGATATATTAAAGTTTCTGATAGAGGACATATTCAATCCGAATTTAGGGATTTGTAGTGGTTAGGTAAGTGTCCTCTGGGTAGTCATTAGTGTTTTAATTCTTTAGGTACTTGTTGTTGCTATACATGATGATTTAAAGTAGTAATCTTCTGATGATTATAGGGAGATTTTGACACTACTGGTGGCTTTTCAATTCTCTGCAGAGTGAGGTAACCGGGGTTCATGCTAATTCCATGATATTTCTATTTTAATTTTGTATTTACTACATGATTATGATTTTGATGATAAATGAATTGGTTGGCTATCTGTTATTTATGTTTGGAACTTGTGAGTCCATGATGGAGCTGTGGTGTGGTTGCCACCCGTGCATATACTTCGATCGGGCACCGAGTTAGGATTAGACCCCAGATGCACTGAGCCCTGGTTGTGCTCATAAGGGAGTAAGTGCCGTGGACGGGCCTCTCTCAATGTTATTGGCCTTTAACATGTGAAATAGTGATTGCTAGTATGGGATAGTAATCATCAATAGCCTAATTATTTCATTTACTGATATGGTTAGTATATTTTCTTATGCTTATATGAAATCATGCATATATGTTAATTAAACTAGAATATATGAATGGAATTTGCCTTAGTTACTAAGATTTGTATCTCACCCCATTTCATGGGATCATACTTTCAAGTGAAGGCCCTTTAGGTAAGGATAAAGGGAAGCAGGTGGATGAAAATCCATAAGCTCTAGCCATGTGTGGAGGAGGCTACACTTGGGCTGATTTGAGTAGAGTAGATGCAATTATGTTATTCTTTCATATAGCATCATCATGTAATCATGTTGCCAAGTGTAGGTGTTTGTATTTTGATTATTTCGAATGTATCTATTGAGGAGTTAGGCCTCATTTTAGCTTGGCATTGGATGATGAACTTATAGCATCTGATGTATGAACTTTGTTGAATTTATATTATGGTCTACTATTGGAAATGTAATCATGTGATACATTAGATGTTGATTTGAACCATGATGTATGGAATCTTTAATGAAATATATGTTTGAATGATGCTTGTTAGTAGCTTATGAATTTCTTGTTGTCATTAATCCATGAACTTGCTTATGTCTGGTAGTTGGATGCATAAGAATTAACACTTAAGTTTTGAATAGGTCATAATAAATGAGCTAGGTAAATTAGGTAGAAGAAAGCCATTAGAGCCCTATAAATTAAGGTAGAATGGCCTTGGGGTGTCATTGGAGGGAGAGTGGAGAGCATGAGATAAGATTTTAGAAGTTGTAGGATCAGAAGGCATTCTGCCGCGGCCAAAATAGTATTAGCCACGGCCAATAGAGGCAAAGTTGCCCAGGGAGAGTACCAGAGAGCAATTCGCCGTGGCGAGAAGTGGAATTAGCCACGGCAAAATGTGAGAGGCCAAACTGGAAGTTGTCTAGAGGGTAATTCGCCGCAGCTAAATGAGAATTAGCCGCGGTAAAATTTTGGGAAAATGTGTCAGGCGTTCTAGAGAGGAATTAGCCGTGGCGAAAGGGGGAATTAACAGCGGCTAATAGCGAGAGGCGAGTGAGGTAGGCTCTAAAAGGTCTCCTCACCACAGCAACATGTAGGCTAGCAGCGCAAGGGTGAACCGAGAGCAATTGGCCGCAACGTAAGGACATTTAGCAATGACTAACCATCCCAAACTCTCATTCTAACCTAGAAACTTTGGTTTTTCCCATGGTAACCTCAAGAAATGACTTAGAAACACTGGTAGAAGATTCCTATGAGTTGGAATTAATGGGTAACAAAACCCAAGGTTTATAAATGAGGGTTTGTTTCTCTTGTGTATATGAATGCTTGTAATTATTTTGTTGATGACTCTAATAACATTAAGGTTCAAATTCCCCTACATTTTTCTGAATGTAATTAGTTGTAATAACTTGTAACCTTGATTTATGATTAGTAATTACATATTTAACCTTAATTACAATGATTAGAAGTTAGGGTCGTCACATTATCCTCTTAAAGTTCCAAAACTCTCAAGGTGCAATTGAAACCCTAACTTTTCTACTTTGTTTTCTAATGCTCCTTTCTTAAATCTAATTACATAATTCAATGCCTTACACTCTAAAACCTTTGGTTCTACCTTGTTACCATCCAAAACATTCTCATTCTTTATAGGTCCTAGGGTGGCCAAATATGAGAAGGAGAGAGAAGGCAAGGGGAAGCTAACTTTGCACCTTGTTCCATACATCTTCTTAAAGCTTTTCAAGACAAGAATTTGGTGCAAAGCTTGGTTTCCTCAAATCCTCTCCTTTTTCCACAAGTCCAGCTATGACAAGCCTCCTCTTAGGAAACTAAAACCATGAGGAAAGAGGGTTTAAAGAGGAGAATCAACTTAGTGAAGGAAGAAGTACAAAAAAGTGCCAAAATACATACCTTTTCTTAGTTTGTTTTCCTCCTACTTTCTTCTTCCTTTAGTGCAACTTAGAGCTCTAATTTAGGGAAAGGGAATTTTGTTGTAGATGGTGGGAGACATGATGGCCTATTTTAAGAAGAAGGTAGATGAGTTATAACATCTTTCATAATTCCCATTTTGCCCTTCAATTTCATTTTTCCTATTTTTGCTCATTTTAGCTTATTTTTTAGAACTATCTTTTCCATATGAAAATTTAGGTCTTTAATTCATAAAATGTTTTTAGTTTCACCCAAATTAGATTTAAAACCTTACCAAATCATCTGATCAAAGTTTAGATTAACTGACGTCTAAAATCACACACCAGAGGAATTTTAACCATTCTAAGGGTTCGTATGATTTTTAGGGCCTCTGAGAACCTTGAAAAACCCAATTTTACCATTTAAAACTCCCTTTTTTGAATTTCTAAAAAGTTACCCAAATTACAAAAATGCCACTACATTTTTGAATAATTTTATTTAACTATCTTGGATATGGTTTTAGGGCATCTTTAGCTTTGTATCCTTATTTATAGATGTCTAGATTATTATTCTAATTTTATTTAGCCTTCATTCCTTTGATTATGGGATCTTCCTTTAACTCATCAATTTCAGTTCAATTTTAAAGAGACCAGATATTACAATAAACAAAAGAGTTGTGCTAATAAAAGAAAGAGGCCATTAGAGTTTGAGACTGAAGACCATGTATTCATTTGGGTATCTCTAGTTACTAGTATAGGTCGGTCCATTAAGGTAAGGAAACTTAGTTCTAGATATATTGGTCCGTTTGAAATTCTTGACAAAATTAAACCTGTTGCCTACTATGTGGCCTTGCCTTCTAACCTAGGCCAAATTCATAATGTGTTTCATGTCTCCTAGTTGAAAAAGTATTTGCTAGATCCCTCATATGCAATAAAATATAAGCATATTCAATTGTAGGATAACCTATCCTATATGGTAACAGCAAAGAGAATCATTGATACTAAAATTAAATAGAGGAACAAGAGCATTCCTCTGGTAAAAGTGGTCTAGAAGGGCTTGTCTTTTAATGAGGTAACCTGAGAATTAGAGGATGACATGAGGAAGCAACATCCCTAGCTATTCAATTAAAGTACGTATTTAGATTTTGAGGACAAAATTTATTTTTAGGGAGTGAAATATAATAACTAGTTTTTCAGACACAGAACTGAAATTGATAAAATGAGATAGGATCATCCTAAAGCAAATCAAATTGAGGCTAACTGAGATTAGAATGTTAATTAGAACATCTAAAAATGTAGTTAAAAACCTAAAGATAGCCCAAAAACGGAGCCAAAATGGCTAAATAAATTAAATGATAAACGTAGTGGCAAAATCATAATTTTAGGTAATTTTTTAAAAACTAAAAAGAAGAAATTTTAAATGATAAAATTGAATTCACTAGGGTTTTTAAAGGCCTAGAAAACTATAAGAACCGTCAGAATAGTTAAAACCCTTCTAATTGATGGTTTTTATCATTCGTTGACCAAAACTTTGACCAAATCATTTAGGGTTTTCTTGAATCCAATTAATTTGAAACCAAAGTCATTTAATGAAATAAAAGACCTAAATTTTCATATGGTAAAGATAGTTCTCAAAAAGGAATTAAAATGAGCGAAAACGAAAAAATTAAAGTTGAAAGGGAAAAATGGAAATTATGGAAGTATTGTAAATCACCCCATTTCCTTCCTTATTAGCTCACGCTACCTCTTCACATTCAGAACAAACCTAGAGTGTTCCAAATTCTGCTTTCCAAGTTGCACAAGAGAAAAGAAGGAGAAAGAGGAAACAAGCTAAGAAAAGGTAAGGATTTTGGTACTTTCTCATGACAATTCCTTCATCAAACTTGTTCTCCTCTTCATGCCTCTTTCTTGAAGGTTTTCATTAAAAGGAGATTTTTCATTACTGAACTTTAGGAAGAAGGTGAAGAATTGAGGAAACAAGTTGTAACACCAAATTCTCATCTTGACAAGCTTTAAGAAAAGGTATGCAACCATGGCCAAAACTTACTTTTCCTTGGTCTTCTTCTTGCGTGTGTGTTTGACCAAGCTTAAAGAGGATGAAAAGAGACAATTTTGTGACCAAAATAGATTAGGAACAAGGGTTTTAAGGCATAGAGAATTAGAATATGCAATTAGAATCAAGAAAGAAGCATTAGAAAATAAGACAGAGAAATTAGGGTTTCAATTGCACCTTGAGAGTTTTGGAACCTTAAGAAGATAATCCAAGCCATATTTAAGCATGTCTAGGTTAAAAAGAAGTAAAGGAATATGGTTATGTCACACCATACATATCTAGCATCCATTTCACATCTAAATTTGGCTAAAAGGATTCATTCTTATAAATTAAGCACCTTTGGTAGTGGAATTTATCATCATTAAAAGCCAAAGTAATTCATTAATTGCCAAATGGATCATGTGGACTTACCAAACTTATTTTCCATCCATAACACATTTGTTCAACCACAATTAACATAATTTAAAGCTCAAAATTCGGGTTTAAGGTGCATAACAGAAAATCACAACACACTTGCCATTTTGTAAATGGTTCATATTCTGACATGAATTTTGAAAACTCATAACTAATTCTAGAAAAATAGAAATCATTCCTACTATAGATTTCTAGAAATCTTAGGATGTCATCTAATTACCATAAAAATTTTAGATCAAAACAACTAGGTTTGACACATGAAATTTAATGGAATAGTAACACTGATCTGAGGGCATCCTACAACTAACATCCAGTTTCAAAAATTTATATCTTCCTCAATACAGATCTAAATAAGGTACTCTTGGTGGCTATGGAAAGCTCAAGATGAAACCTAATTTTTTTAAAAATTTCAAGGGCATATGGGTTCATTTGTCTCATGAAATCAATTACATATCAAAGTCTACTATAGTACTCGGGCAACACCAAACCTCTAACTTCAAAAATTCATAACTCTCTCTATACAACTCCTTTTCATGTAAACTGAATGGCCCTAGAAAGATTATAATGTCAGCCATATGTTTATAGAGTTTCATAGGCATTAAAGTTCATTTGGCTCCTGAATGACATAGAAATGCAAACTGACCATATGAACAATGATTGAGGCAATTCTACATAATTTGGCCAACTTTAAAAATTCATAAATAATTCTCTAGAGTTCCAAATTAGGTGCTCTCTAACTTTGTGAAAATATCTAGATGAGACTTATATGTCCGCCAAATTTCATGTAAAAATTCGTCCATTTGGTCAGTTTGTGGTTCAATTCAAAAATATGGTCATTTTAAGGGTCAAAATGGTTTAAAAGAGTGCCAAATGACCTTCCAATCAATCCATAGCCAATTGAGCACGTCCAAGAACATGAATATAGAATAGGGAAGCATTCCAAATGGTCTAAATCATCATGTATCTCAAAACCACTATCCTAGTTGTCATTATACACAAGTGCATCAAGGCTCTAGAATGTCAAACTTATGCATAAACATTCATTTGGTTCCAAATTCCATTCATACATGATATTCTCATACTTTTATATATGCTCAAGGGTCTACATCTCATATACATCATATAATTACATACTTTGATATCAAAATACCAAATTTTCTATTTTATTATCAAAGTCTTACTCTTCAAGTAGCTTGGCTTCCATTTCTTGCTCCATGTGGCTCACATAGACATGATTAGGCATAATATGGGGAAGAACGAAATTTAAATAATCCCAATAGCTCTTTACCCTGTCAAACATACATGTATGATGTAATTATATGTCAAAGAATGTATATATGCTATAAACATTTCTCATGAATATACATTAATCAATTTTCTTATCATGTGGACTTATACATGTCAAATATAAGCTCTAGGGGATGTTAGTTTAGTCTCACCCAATTTCTTTGGGACTTTTGGATTTGCTTCACCCACTTTAAGGGACTTTTGACTTAGCCTTACTCCTTCTTAATACTTTTGGCTTTGTCTCATCCATTCTTAGAGACTTTTGGCTTATCCTCATCCATTCTAAGGGACTTTTGGTATAACCACATCCATTCAAGTCACTTTGCACTCAAAATTGCATTTTAAGAAGCATAACGGTACCATATCATGAAATCAATAGCTAAAAACATATTTCATAGTTCAAACATACACATAAGCATTCAATGACAAGCAAACATCTAAGAAATGCATGTAAGAAAGGTTAGAAAGCTACCTTGAAGCAAGAACACAACTTTTCCTTTGTATTACTCCTTCCCCTTTTTGGCCACACACATGCACCTAGGTGAAGCTTGATTCACTTGGCCTAGATACATCAAATGAAGCACAATTACATCATTGGAACAAGTTCTAGCCCTACACAAACTCTATGCAAGCTCACTTTCTCTTATGAGACCATTATGATTCCATACAAGGCATAATGAAGCAACCCTTAGAATTTATGATCTCAACTCTAATTTTTCATTCAATCTAGGATAAATGACTCCATTAGAACTCATTAGAGTCATCACCAATTCAATTCAAGGAGCCTAGACTTAAGTTGCTTTGTTATGTCTTAAAATGGAGCCTACACCTCCATCTCATAGACCATGGCTTCTAAATTCAAACTAATAGTTCCTTTAATGTTTATTTATCATATCTAGGTCATTCCTATCCTTAGAAGTTAAGAAAAATCTCCTTAGGTGCTTCTTCTAAGTTTAGTTGAGACATATGCACCATTAGCCACCCATGGAATTTCATTTATTTTTTCTAGGGAATTGGCACTTGTGAAATTTTCTTGATGTCTTATGATCTCTTACATACTCATACATAAGTTAGATTATTACTAGAAAGCTTCAAAATTGGCTAGGTACACCAAGAACCCTAAGTCATATAACTTGATTTCTAAAGCTTTTCTTTTAAATCTAATTGTATATTCTTATTCCTCATACTTGAAAACCCTTGTCTCTACTGCATTTTGGTTTGAATTCATTCCCTCTTGATTGGGCCCAGTGTTGGCTGAGCATGGCATGAGAAGAACAAGTGAGAGGAAGCAATAAAAGGCCATGATTCTTACCTTGTTTCAAAGCTTGTTTAAGGAGCTTCTAAGTGCTTCTAGCTTCTCCTTCCAATTCTAACTCTCTCCTATTAAACCAGCCATAAATTAGTCCCAAATTAGTCACTAAAACCATGGGAGAAAAGAGGAGAAAGAGGAAAAGAAGATTGGTGAGGGAGAACGCATGAAAAACTATAGATTCCTTACACTTTTTAGATGGTTTTCTTCCTCCTTCTTCCTTCTTCTTGTGTGCCACTTTCTATAGCCCTTGGTTCTATTTTAGTCTAGAAATAAGTCGGTCTTTAAGGCTAGACAAAAGGGTGTAACACCTCAAAATTTATTAATGATAATTATGGAGAATTAAGGAATTAATACAGGGATTTGGGAAAAATAACAAAAATAAGGTTTCTAAAGAAATAGGTCTATTTTAGACATTTTGAGGTAATAATTATATTTAGTTATTGTTAGATGGAAATATATTAATTATGGTTATAGGTTTAATTAGGAAATTAACTAAGGGAAGTTAGAAATTTAATTTAAACATTATAATCAATGTATTTATGCCATAAGCCAAAGAAGAAAGCCCACTTCTAGTTTGTAAAAACGTCCAATCTCATTTCTTAACAGCCCAACTCTCATTTCATCAACTAAACCCTTCAACTTATGGCCCAATAAACACATATCTAAACCCAATTAGATTTTAGGCTTTAGGGTTGGCCTAAATCCATCTAAAACCCTAACTTACTCATCCCCTTATTCTATATTCTGCAAACCAACTTAATCTTAGGCAAAGGAGAACTCTATTTTCTCATAGGAAGAGAGGAGGCTAGGGTTTTCTGCATTTTTCCACCATTTCTTACTTCTAGTAGAATATTTGGCTAAGGTAATCTATATAAAACATGTCCCTCTCATTCTTCTCTTCATTTTGGTCCAATTAATTTCTAGTTTAATGAATTTTTATCTCTTTCTTAAATCTGAAATTTGGTGCTTGAGTGATTCCTTGCAAAATTTTTGGAGTTAAAAGTTAGACGGATGATTGGATAAGTATTTTCCTTTCATTTTGTGTATTATTTTACTAGAAAATGTCCCCTATGGTTGATTTTCATAATGGGTTCTACTATAGTGCAAAAATAAAAGGAGATGGAAGTCAAACACTATAATTTCTAGGCTTGATGACTCAAATCCGAATTTTATGAGTCTCTAAAGGATTGGTTAGTGTCTCCTACCATTTTGTGATGTGTAAATGTTGGAACTTGGCCATTTGGATTGATTTTTAGTGTATAGCTTTTTCATGTACAAAAATGAAGGAGTAGAGAGTGAACCATTATGAATTCTTGGTGTTTTGACCTTGAATTGGTATAATAGACTCTTTGGGAGCTGGGTAAGCAATTCTTGATAGATTCTTAATAGAATAAATCAATGGATAGAAAATTTCTTACTAATGATAATTAAATGATGATAATTATACTTATCTTAGGCTTTGTGTGCTTTGGATCATAGTGGTAGCCAAAGTAAAAGTAATTAGCTTCATTGAGGTAACTGGGGTTAATTTCCTAATTTCATGTATATGCTCATTTTAATTTGATGTTTTACTATACATGTATGATTTTGAAATGCTAAATGATTGGTTGGCTACTTGATTGTTGTTGTGATTAGACCTTGTGAGTCCATGGTGGAGCTGTGGTGTGACTCCACTCGTGCATCGTGTTTCGATTGGGCACCAGGTTGTAAACAGACCTCTCAATGCACTGAGCTCAGGTTGTACTCATTAGGGAGTTGATGTCATAGATGAGCCTCTCCCAGTATTATTGGCCTTTAACATGTTTGATGTGATTATTAGTATGGGATAGTAGTCACTTGTAGATCAACTAGCTCATTTACTAATTAAATTGATGATTCTGGTATTTGATGATATGAAAATGCATTATATTGATTAATTTGCACATGTATATGGAATTTACCTCTTGTTACTAAAATTGTATATCTCACTCCGGTTGTGGGCTAACATTTTTAGGGATCGGACCTCTTAGTGGCAAGGAAAAATTAGTGGAAGCTTATTGTATGGTTTAGTAGCCATAGGTTAAAAGATCTTGTAAGGTTGGGTTTATGTAATAAGAATACTAGTTCTGTGTACTTGCCACATTGCATCATGAATTGCCAAGTATAGGGACTATCTATGTAATACATTTATCATTGAATTGAACATTGTAATTGTAATTGACTAATAATTGATGAATGACTTGATCTTTTATGTCTATTAAGCATTAGCCCTGTAGACATTTGGGGTTGAACCATTTTGCTATCATGGAATGGGAATTAACTGATATGAAATTAAATTTGATTATTCTAATTCAATCCTAGACCCTTAGATAATGAAAATTAGTAAATCCATGATATTAGAGAATTGGGAGGTCTGGAAAACTATGCATGTTAGTCATGAAGGCCTTAGAATTCACCTAGAATAAGTGGCATGGGGTTAGAAAGCATGAAAATGAGAAAATAGCATCAAAAGAGGCGAAGTCGCAACTTAAAAAGACTTAAGTCACAACCAAAATTGAAGTTCAAGGTAACAAAGGCTAGGAGTGTTGCAGCCAAGGTAATTTGAGCTATGGTGCAAGGTGAGAAATTAGCTCCAGGGGGTAACAGAAAGCAGTCTCGCCAAGGCGCAAAGGAAGCTCATCGCGACAAGAATCGAGAGGTAAGCTGGGAAAGTTTCAGGAGGCTCTCTCACCACGGTACCATATAGGCTCATCGCAGCAAGACACTCAACTCGCTATAGTGAGACACCCAACTCGCCATAGCACTAGCAAAGCTAGTCGTGATGAGAATCGTGAAAAAGTGAACAGTAGGTCCCCAAGAGCACTCCGCCGTCGCGCGAAAAACCCAAGCCATGATGTAAGGTGTGAAATTTCAGTTTTGAGCTCCAGTAGTCACTTACACCATGGCACAGATGTACTAAGTTACAGTGGGTGTAACACCATAATTAACTAGGCTATCTCATATTATTCTAAGCACATTTCCTTAGTCTTGCATCCTTTCTTAAGAAAAATGAAATAAAAAAATAATAGATTATTTTGCGTTACGTCGGAGATAAATTTTTCATTTCGTGTGCCATAGACCATATGAATTCATCCATCTTATTATCCTATTTCAATACATAAATACAACTCTGAACTATCTCAAGATGTGGCCAAAAACTCGAGCTCATGAACCATATACATAAAAATTACATGTGCAGCCTCAGGTTAGTGTGCCAGCTTTCTGTCATGAACTTTGAAAAATCATAACTAATTCTAAAAAAATCAAAATCAAGCATACTATACCATTCTAGAAAGCTATAGATGTCTATGTTATGCTAAAAATAAGCAGACTACAACAGGGATGTCTAGCCATTGGAAATTGATGGAATAGTAACCAAACTCGCCTGGCACTGTTGGTACTGTTATAGAAATTTAAAAAGTCATATCTCCCTGCTCAGACATCCCATTGGGGTGATCTTAGTAGTCATAGAAATCTTATTATGTTTATTTTATATGTGTCAAATTTCATGAGCATTGACACCATTTGGCCCTTAATGACACTAGAGAAGAAACTGATCATATGAACAGTAACCACCCATAACAGTAGAAATTTGGCAACTTTGAAAATTTATAATTAATTTCACAGAGTTTCAAATAATCTAATCTTTAGCGTCCAAAAAAGATCTAGATGAGATCTATATGTATGCCAAACTTCATGAGGAAATTCATTCATTTGATCAGAACGTGTCATAAGGTTGCAAAATGACTTTTTTATACTTCTTAAAGTGCCACAAGAGGTCCAAATTTGCTCCCAAGGCTTTCATGGCTACTTGAGTACGTGAGAAAGTACCAAAATGGTCTATTAAACATGTCTCAAAGGTGCACAAACCTAGATTTCACAAAGTCACACTCTCACCCCAACGTATACACAAGAATACATAAGCTTATCCTTGGTATTCAATGTCAAAATCATGTAATATCATTCATATAGCTCTAGTTCTCATACATATACAATATATCCATGCATTTACAAGTATTTATAAGCTCATACATCATATACAACATTGGATTACATCATACACCAATTATATGGCTATAAAATGGACAATTTACATAATTTTATGTCAATCTCCTTCCTTTATACTTAGTGGCTTCTATTCCTTGGCTTACTTGGTCCACCTAGACATGTTAGGCAAATAAGGAGGAAGAAATGATATTCTAGGAATCCCAATAGCTCTTCTTCCTTTCAACCATACATAAAAAATGCAAGTCCAAGCTTGAAAATGCATGCATGGATTTCATGGAGTACATAATCATACATGGATCATTTCTTGCACTCAAAAAGTCATATAAAACATACATGGGCTTGCCAAACAAGTGGTTTACCCTCACCCATTCTCTTTAGGGATTTTGGACTTTCCTCACCCATCTTCTCAATGAACTTTTGATTAAGCTTCACTTTTGACTAAGCTTCACTTTTTAAAGACTTTTGGCTTTGTCTTATCCATTCTTGGGGATTTTTAGCTCATCCTCACTATTTCTAGAAAACTTTTGGCTTCACCACACTCAAGCAAACCAAAACATATTCATAAAACATCATTTGTGTGCATAACATAGTAACATGGTATCATGGCATATAGATACATGATAAAACATCTTTCATGACTTAAAACATACATACACACATTCAAAGACAAGATAAACATCCACTCAAGCATGAAAGAAAGAAGAGAAAGCTACCTTGGTTACAAATGCACACTTTTCCTTTCAAGAATGCTTCCTCTCCCTTGGCCACACACTCACAAGGATATGAGACTTGGTTCCTTTGGCCTAAACACAACATATGAAAGCCAATTACACTCTTGGAATAATTTCTAAAGCCACACATTCACTTCAAAAGTTAGATGGTTCCTATGGCTTATTTATGGCTCTATAATGTACCTAATGAAGCAACATCTATAAATCATAATCCTTGCTCCATTCTTTCCATCCATTTATGACTCTTGACTCATTTTAAGCCTTATGGAGCCATCACACAATTAATTTAAGGAGTCTAGCTAGGTGTTGCTTTTTTAAGTCATAATATGGAACCTATGATATTATCTCACTATCCATGACTTCTAAAATTTTTCCAAAGCTTCCTCTCATCCTCTCCCATCGTATCTGACATAAAACCAAGCTTGGAAGAATTTAAAACTATTCCTTGGTGCTTCATCTCTCTAGGCTAAGGCTATGCTTCATGAAAACACCAAGGGAGTTTGTTTTGTTTTCTTGATGGAAGATGCATGTGAGAAGCTTTCTAGGGATCTTAGGAGCCCCTCCAGACATCCATTTTGGCTTAGGAAGTCTTGCATCAAAACAAAATTTTGGTTAAGCACTTGAAACCCTAACTTTACTATTAAAATTCCATGGTCATTTGGTTGTTTCCTTTGCATATTCTTATTCTTCTCCCTCATTTTCCTAAGATTCACTCTTGGTTTGGCTAGAAATTCAACCCCTCTTGGCTGGTCATATATAGGTCGAAACATATAAAAGGAAGGCAATGGAAGAACAAGCTTGAGACATAGCAAATTATCTTGATTTCTTGGTTTCCTTTGCTTGCTCTTCTCC
This sequence comes from Erythrophleum ivorense, assembly GCA_026724425.1. Lineage (NCBI taxonomy): Eukaryota > Viridiplantae > Streptophyta > Magnoliopsida > Fabales > Fabaceae > Erythrophleum > Erythrophleum ivorense. Next base: position 14,703,618 of record JAIUCV010000014.1, read on the forward strand.
TTACTTGGCTTTTTCTCTTGAATTTTCAAAATTTCCCCCTCTTGTTCTGACTCCAAAATAGACCTAAAAGCTTCAATAAACCTATGGGAAAGAATAGAAGAAGGAGGAGAAGAAGTTTGCTAATGAAAAACTAAGAAAATCTATGAAAATCCATACATTTCACTTGTTTTTTTCTTCTCCCTTTCTCTCCTCCCTTGTGTGCCTCACTCTCTTGGTCCTTTCTCTAGTTTAAGGCAAAAATAAAATGAACCAAATGAGGAGAAGAGTGGGGTATGGGGTATATATAGGTAAGGTTCAAGAATTGTTTCCAAAAATTCCATTTATGTTCCTTAATCTTGGCATTTTCATTTCTGGTTCATTTTAGCACTTTTTTTAGAACCATATTTTTTATCATAAAATTTAGATTCTCAATCTTATAAAATGTCTTTGGAATCATACAAATTGGAGCTAAAACTTTCCTGAATGAAAGGGTCAAAGTTCGGGTCAATCAACGTTAGAAAACATACACCAAAGGTGTTTTAACTATCCTGGGGCTTCCTATGGTTTTAGGGCCTCTGAGAACCTCAAAGAACTCAATTTCCCCATTTAAAAAAGCCCTCCTATAAGAATTCTGAAATTTTCCTGAAATTATGAAAATGACATTACGTTACGTAATAATTTCGTTAATTTTCGTTCGGTTATTTTAGCCTCTGCTTTAGGACACCTCTGGCCTCTAATTTCATTACTTAATGCCTAGATCATTATTCTAATTTTTCTAGACCTTAACCAATTCATTTTAGAGGACTTATTTTGAAAACGTATCGATTTTTGTCATTTTTATAAAAATCAGACATTACAACGGGAGTCCCCAAACTTGGTTCCTAGCTCTAGTAACCAACTTAGCTGCGGTGGGGAAGGTCTAAGTCACGGCGAATGTTAGACCTTACTATATAACATTTTTTCTACTACAAATACCTCGTATAGAACTTAGAAGAGTCAATGGAAACTTAAACTGATTAAAATTTTAAAAAAAAACTTCCTTATATAATTTCACTATTCATTTGGTCATTCCCAGAATTTTGTCCAACCTTGAAAATACATAATTAATTTTAAAAAAAATCATATGAGCTTGGTTCAGGACTCTACTTCAAGCTCTCTAAATCCTTTACAAGGGAAAAATACTTACTTAGTAGAGTATATATAAATTCATATAAAGTTGCCCCTAAAACAAACTAGATGGTTCTACCCCTCATTTGTCATATTATTATTACTTTGCCTTTATATAAGCACCGACATCCTTGCATTTTAGACACGCTAGTCATATTCTTTTTACGTTAGGGTTGGGTATAGATATGGCTTTCTGTTACATACCCTATTATCATACAGTATTATAACACAACTCATACATACCATAATCCAAAGATATTTAATTACATGACAACATGTGATGCATAAAAGTAAGGTCCTCAATTTATACCTCCACACCCTTTGCCCTTTCTTTGCTTGAACTCAGACCTAGCATGGGTTATATTTAGGGTGAGATTATAAAATCTCAATAGTAGTAAACTAGTCTCATTCACAAGCAAGCATGTAAATACAAAACATAATGCCAATCAAGGTGCCACATATCACATAGTAATACAAGGAATTTCATACAAGGCCAAGCACAATCTAAGCATACATGTCTCATCTTATAGTATAAATGACAACTTGATATAGCATAATACTCATCATTATACAAACATACAAGCTTAAAGAAAGAGAAAGGAAAACTACTACCTTAACAAGCTTTGCTCCTCAAGCCTTAGAACTCAGTTTACTTGCTTTTAGAGTTCCCAGACAAATATCAAACCCTATAATCATAATGATAATTCATTACAATTAACAAATAAACTTTAACTTCTAAAGTAGTATGGCCCTTTTAAACTCATTGGAACCATTGGAATTGGAAAAATCCAACTCCTTTCCTTCCAATCCACTATGGCGATTAGTGTGCATTTCTTGGCCAAAATTTAGAAATTTTATTCCATGAGTTTTGGGGGCTTTGCCATAAGTATTCCTAGCTAAAAACACCCTTTTGAATCTATTGGAATGGATAAAATTATCAAATTCTAGCCCCAACAATATGTTTTGGTCATAACGTAACCTAGCTCCATTTTAGGCCCAAAAGTGAGTTTCTTTGGTTCTAAAAATTCCATAGCCTCTTCCTTTATGTTTTAGGACTTGAAATTTGGTATACATGACTTTAGGACATTAATAAAACACCATAAAAATTTTGAGAAAATTCAGACAGGATCTCCCTAACATTTCCATTTTCCCAAAAATTGTAATCTTTGTGTTTTTCAAAATTCTAGCACATAACAAAAATAGATAAGCTCATATGGCTTGCATAGTCAATATATAAACTCCATTACTAGGCCTTCATATTCAACATATAAACTCTATTTCTAATCACCTATATGCTATCCAAAAGTGGCCCATAGCTAGGGTTTAACAAAACTAACTTAAACCATGTGATTTTCAAGTGCAAGGTGGAGAAAACTTACTCTTTAAGCTTAATCCTTACTTCCTTTGCTTTTCTCACACTAAAATCCCTTCTTTTCCTACTTAGAGCAACATGCCACCCTGAAGAAAGGATGAAGATGTAGCTACCCTTTGGAGAACATGATTGGAGGATGAAGAAGATAAAGAAATTTGACGAAAAATGGTGATAGTTTTGCTTGATTTCACTTCTTCTTCCACTTTTTCTCTCTCTCTTCATGTTTTTCTCTCCCTCTCCCTTGTGTGTGGTGTGAAAATGGTGAAATGGAGGTGAAGGAGATGAACTTAAATGAAGTTAAATGGTCATACCAAATTTGGACCCTTGGATCAACCTTTTCAAGATCAAATCTTAGCCTTCCATTCCTTTTTTCATTTGATTTTCTAATTTCATGACTAAATATCTTCTTCCCAAAATTCCTTGGCCACACACTTGGATGCTTATTCTTAGCCCTTAAGTTATGGTGATTTGATGGTTAGTAACCATGGTTAATTTTTTTAACTCAACCTTGGCCAATTTCTGTCAGACCTTATTTTATAACACTTTTCCTACTACAATTACCTCATATAAAACTTAGAAGAGTCAACGGAAATCTGAACTAATAAAAATTTTTTATTTTAAAACTTCCTCATACAATTTCACTATTCATTTGGTCATTTCCAAATTCTTATCTAACTTTGAAAATACATACTTAATTGTAGAAAAATCGTATGAGTTAATTCAGGGCTCTACTTCAAGCTCTTTAAGCCCTTTACTAAGGAAAAATACTTACTTAGCGGAGCACATATAAATTTATATAAAGTTGCCCCTACGAAAAACTGTGCCGTTTTACCCTTCATTGGTCATATTATTATTATTATTTTGCCTTGATATAGGCACAGGCATTCTTGCATCTTATGCACGATAGTCATACTCTTTTTACTTTAGGATTAGTATATACATGGCTTTCCATTTCATACCTGAGTACCTTACATTATCATAACATAACTCATACATGTAGTAATCTAAAATATTTAATTACATAACAAAATATGGTGCATAAAAGTAAGGTCCTCGATTTATGTCTCCATATTCTTTGCTCTTTCTTTGCTTGAACTCGGACCTAGCATAGGTTATATTTTGGGTGAGTTATGAAATCTCAGCAGTTAGTAAACCAATCTCATTCACAAGCAAGCATGTAAGTACATAACATGATGCCAGTCAAGATGCCACATATCGCATAACAATACAAGGAATTTCATACAAGGCCAAGCACAATCTAAGCATACATGTCTCATCTTATAGCATAAATGACAACTTGATATAGCATAACGCTCATCATTATACAAACATACAAGCTTAAAGAAAGAGAGAGGAAAACTACTACCTTAGCAAACTTTGCTCCTCAATCCTTGGGACTCGGTTTACTTGCTTTTAGAGTTCCCAAAACAACATCAAACCCTATAATCATAATGATAATTCATTACAATCAACATATAAACCTTAACTTCTAAAGTAGGATGACCCCTTTTAAACTTAATGGGACCATTGGAATTGGAAAAATCTAACTCTTTTCATTCCCATTCACTATGGCCGATTAATATGCATTTCTTGGCCAAAATTTAGGAATTTTATCCCATGCGTTTTGGGGGTGTTCCCATGGGTATTCCTAGCTAAAAACACCCTTTTGAATCCATTGGAATGGATAAAATCATCAAATTCCAGCCCCAACATCACGTTTTGGTCATCACATAATCTAGCTCCATTTTAGGCTCAAAGTATGTTTCTTTAGTTCTAAAAATTCCATAGCCTTTTCCTTTATGTTTTAGGACTTGAAATTTGGTATACATGACTTTAAGACATTAAGAAAACACCATAAAAATTTTGGGAAAATTCGGACAGCATCTCCCCATGCTTTCTGTTTTTCCAAAAATTATAGTCTTTGTGTTTTCCAAAGTCTCAGCACATAACAACAATAACTAAGCTCATATGGCCTTCATATTCAACATATAAACATCATTTCAAGGCCTTCATATTCAACATATAAACTCCATTTCTAATGATTCATATGCTTTCCAAAAATAACTCATAGCTAGGGTTTAACAAAACTAGTTTAAAGCATATGATTTACAAGTATAAGATAGAGAAAACTTACCCTTTAAGCTTAAGCCTTGCTTCTTTTGCTTTTCTCACACTAAAATCCCTTCTCTTCCCACTTAGAGCAACATTTCACCTTGAAGAAAAGATGAATATGTAGCTGCCCTTTGGAGGAAAAGGTTGGAGGATGGAGAAGATGAAGAAATTTGGTGAAGAATGGTAGTAGTTTTGCTTGGTTTCACTTCATCTTCCACTTTTTCTCCCTCTCTCTCTCTCTTCATGTTTTTCTTTCTTTCTTCCTTGTGTGTGGCATGGAAATGGTGGAATGGAGGTGAAGAAGATGAATCTAATGAAGTTAAATGGTCATACTAAATTTAGACCCTTGAATCAACCTTTTCAAGATCAAATCTTAACCTTCCATTCCTTTTTTTCTTTTGATTTCTAATTTCATAACTAAATATCTTCTTCCAAAAATTCTTGGCCACACACTTGGAAGCCTTGCCTTAGCCCTTAAGTTATGGATAGTAACTATGGTTAATTTCTTAACTCAACCATGGTCAACTTTTAACTCAACCATAGTTAGTTTCTAACTTAACCATAGTTAATTCTTTAAAATAACTAAAATCTTTTTCTCCTTTCTTTTTTATTTTAAATTTATATTTGGGTTTCATCTTCTTTAAAACCCTAATTATATCTTCTTTTCTCTTTTGGGCTTTTAGAATCAGCTATTGGGCCTTACAGCAGTCTAACAATTGGTATCTGGGCCCGATTAAGGCTTTACGGTATAATATTTACCTTTAGACTTTCTAAAATTTATAAATATTATTTCCTCTATTTTCTGGACATACTGAGCTTCAAATATGGTTCAGGGGCCCTTAACCTCAATCTTTACAAATTTCGGTGTTAATCAGACACCCAAGTCTATAGATGTAATTTTTACCGTTATGTATTATGATTGTGCTATAAACTTTTCATTTACTACAATTCTATCCCTGAAACTCCTTTAGGGTTTCTTAACCCTTTAGCTATTTTTATTTCTATAGTTGTTACAACTTCCTTTTTTTATTTTGCTCATCGCTACTGATCGGGATAACCAGATCCCAAACCGGATCCCGCCCGGCCATCTGGACAACTTGGCATCATTGGACCCATCTCATCAAACTGAGTTTAATCGTAAGTCACGGATTTCTGAGATTCTTACCTGATTTTTTGATATTCGTGCTTAAAGCCACGAATGGAAGGTGAAACTAGGGTTCCCTAAACTTTAGGGCAATTTATACATTTTGGCCAGTATATAACTTTTCTTTGCATTTTAGTCCCTGGCTCCTTCATACTTGACTTTGGAGGCTCTTCGGGACCTTTTTCTGATCTCTTTTTTTTTTTTTCTATTTTAGCCCAAATTGTAAGGCACCTCTGGCCTTGATTTATCATTATTTACGATTTAGAATATTATTCTAATTTTATTAAACCTCAATTTATTCTATTTGGGAGACTTTCTTTCATATCCGGTGAATTTCATACGTTGACAGAGAAACCATATGTTACGTTTCTCGTGTTTCCTTACATTTTTTTAGATTTTCAGAAAACTGGATGTTACAATTTCTAATTCAACCATAGTTAATTTTTAACCTAACCATAGTTAAATCTTTAAACTAACTAAAATCATTTCTTTCTTTTTATTTTATTTTATATTTATATTTGGGTTTCATCTTCTCTAAAGCCCTAATTATATTTTCTTTCCTCTTATTGGGCCTTACAACTGTCTAAAAATCAGTGTCCAGGCCCGATTAAGGTTTTACAATACAATACATACCTTTAGACTTTCTAAAATTTATAAATATTATTTCCTCTACTTTCTTGTCATACTTAGCCTCAAACATGGATCAAGGGCCCTCAACCTCGATCCATAAATTTTAGTGTCAATCAAACATCCAAGTCTTTAGGTGTAATTTTCACCGTTCTGTATTATGATTGTGTTCTAAAATTTTTATTTATTATAATGTAGTCCCTGAAACTCCTTCAGGGTTTCTTAATCCTTTAGTTATTTCTATTTTCATGGTTGTTATAACTTTCTCTTTCTATTTTGCTCATGGCTACTGATCGGGCTAACTAGATCTCAGATCGGATCTCGCTGGCCATCCAAATAATGTGGCATCATCGAACCCGTCTCATCAAACGGAGTTTAACTGTGGGTTACGGATTTATGAGATTCTTGCTTGATTTTTTGATATTCATGCCTAAAGCCAAGAATAGAGGGTGAAACTAGGGTTTCCTAAACTTTTGGGCAATCTATACATTTTTCCTGGCACACAACTTTTATTTGCATTTTAGTCCTTGGCTACTTCATACTAAACCTTGGAGACTCTTCAGGATCTTTTTCTGATCTTTTTTTTTCATTACTTTTGGCCCCAATTTTAGGGCACCTCTGGCCTTGACTCATAATTACTTGTGGTCTAGATATTATTCTAATTTTATTGGATCTTAATTTACTCTATTTGGGGGACTCCTTTTTATATCCAGTCAATTTCATATGTTGACAGAGAAATCGTATGTTACGTTTCTCGCATTTTCTTATGTTTTCTTACATTTTTAAGGGACTGGATATTACAGCGAAGGTTCCCAAACTCTTAGTTTTGACTTAAAAACCTTGAATTTCACTATGTTAAGGTTATGTAATGACTTAAGAATATTCATAAGAGGTTTTTGGTGAGTTGAAATCAATAATAGGAGAAACCAAAAGTCTTAATTGATGATTATGATCACTTATGGATTCAACTAGTTATAGTTGCTTAGTTAATTACTCTAATAATATTAAGGTTCAAATTTTCTACTTTTTCCTATTTTATTTAATTGTAATGATCTTAGACCTTGATTTACAATAGTTAACCATATAATTAAGCTTAATCACGTAACTAAGAATTAGGGTTGTCTCAGAGGGGATGTGATTTAAGAAGGCTAGGGTCCCTTTTTGGCAACTTTTAAAAATTGGAATGTAGTCCCTCATCTTAGTTTTTTTCATTTAGGCTCATTGCAACTCCTTTTTTAGAACTGCATTTTCTATCATAAAATTTAGATCCTCTAATTTATAAAAATCCTATGGTTTCACCCAAATTAGATTAAAAACCTTTCCAAACGAATTGGTCAAAGTTTTGGTTAACCAATGACCAAAAATATAAACCAGAGGAGTTTTGACTATTCTAGGGATTCCTGTGGTTTTTAAGGCCTTTGAGAACTTCAAAAAACTCAATTTTCCCTTTAAAAATCCGTCCTTTAAGTTTTCTAAAAGGTATCAAAAATTATAAAAATGCCACTTCCTTCTTACTAAATTTTATTTGGTTATTTTGGCTTCAATTTCTGAGCATCTTTAGCCTTATATTCTCATTCTTTGATGTCTAGCTTATTGTCCTAATTTTGCTTGTCCCCAATTCATTCAATTTAGAGGACTTCTTTTTATAACTAGTTAGTTTTAGGCCATTTTGGAATAATTGGGTTGTAGGGTATCATCAAATTCTTAAAGGAAAAAAGTAAAATGCCAAATGGCTCCTTAAGAGTACATGTCTCAACCTAAGCATAGAAGAAGCACCTAGGGAGAATTTTTTTTTATTCTAAGGATAGAAATGATTTAGATATGAATTATAAACACTAAAGGAACTATTGGTTTGAATTTTGAAGCCTTATTTTGTAAGGTGAAAGTTTAAGGTTCCATTATGCATAAAGAAGCAACTTGGTGCTAGACTCCTTGATTTGAGTTAGTGACGATTCTAATGAGTTTATATGGAGTCATATGACTTAGATTGGGTGAGAAATTAGAGCCAAGATAATGAATTATGTGAGTTGCTTCATTATGCCACTAAATGAAGGCATATGGATGTCTAAAGCTAGAATTGGCTTATGTAAAGCTTGAATGAAGCTAGAGATGGTTCCATTAATGCATTGGTGTCTTGTTTGATATGTCTAGGCCAAGCAAATCAAATCTCTCCTAAGTGTGTGTGTGTGAGGCCAAGAAGAGAAACTAGAGAACCAAGGAGGAAAAATTGTGCATCTTGAGAAAGATAGCTTTTCATCTATTCTTATATGCTTATCTTGGTTGTTTGATTGTCATTGATTTTTCGTATATGTGGTTAGACTATGAATTATGCCTATTGTCATTAGATTGATGATCTGATATCATTATGTTTCTTAAAAGGCAACTAAAATATGAAATGGCTTTTAATGGGTGAGATTGCGTCAAAAGTCCCTTGTTTTAGGTAAGGTAAAGGCAAAAGTCCCAAAGTAAGGGTGAGGCAAGGCCAAAAGTTTCAAAGAATGGGTGAGACTAAGTCAAAAGTTCTTAAAATGGGCAAGGCTAATCCAAAAGTCCCAAATAATTGGGTAAGATTATACTAAAAATCCCTAGAACTTGATTTTGACTTCCATGGATTCATATGATTTCATAAACATGATTATGTTGGTTATTTGGATGTCTATGATGCATGCTTGCTTTCTTTGAAATGATGACATGCCTTATAAGTATGCTTGAAAGATGAATGAGCTATTAGAATTTTTAAAATTCCACTCTCTCCTCTATTATTTCTAACCATGTCTAGGGAACTCTTAAATAGTAAAGAATGGAGACCAACAAACTTGAATTATGCTACTATGACAATGAATTAGCATTTTGTGTAATGTATTGTCAATGAGAGTTTGTACTTGTCATTTTTGTAATGTGAATATTCCAACATATGTAAAAGTATAAGATTATAATATAGATATTATTTTTGGATGTATATATGCAAGAATGAGACATTTACCTATGTATGTGCCATGGAAAGTGTATGAATAATGCCAAGTGGAGGGGTGATTTTGAGTTGCATGATATTTGGGACTTGATGAGATGGTCATATATGCTATATTTCATGTTTGAAATGTGCTCAAATGGTCACATGCATGGAAGAAACTCACTTTGAACCATTTGATACCATGTATGCACCAATTTGAGTCATTTTCTTCCCCTAAACCAAAAATTGACCAAATGATCGAATTTTGGCATAAAATTTGATAGATATTTAGATCTCATTTACATCTTTTCACAGAGATAACAAATAAAATTTTTAAAGCTCTGTAGAATTTATTATAATTTTTTAAATTTAGTTAAAAAATGCAGAATTGCTTAGATACTATTTATATACTTAAGTTGTGTTATACTATACTTAAAGTTTATTTTAGCTTAGATTTACTCCTTATGGACTATGTTGGATAATTACTTTAGAGATTATAAGAAGAATTTAAATTATAGATTTCAAATTTTTTATCTAGTTGATCCTTTATTTTAAAATATTATTATGGTTTTTAGTTTTCATAAATGTATATTATTGAAGAATTTATAGTTATTATTACATAAATTAGATATTTAGAATATAGGAGTTACATTCAAGAACCAAGTTGCGACTTGAAATAGTTGAGTCAACATAATTTGTCTTTTGAACCCTTATAAACACCAACATGCATTTCTTGCCATAACATGGAGTTATGCTGCAACATAACATAGTTTTAGGCAACCTCCTACCAAAAAAAAAGAAAGAAAGAAAAATATTGGCATCATGGTGCAAAACATCCGAGATGTGGCATAAATCGCCCCTAGGCAATATTTCACAAAGAAACACAATTTACGTTGTGGTGTAAGGCATCTTCGCAGTAGCATAAATTGTCTTTGGCCTTAATCTTTACACTTAAATCATTTTATGTCTTGATGTAAATGCTTCTATCTTAATTATCAAAACAAAAAGTGTAACATCATATCTATCTAACTTATGTCATCTCATTTCTAGTCATACATTCCCTTAGATAACACAACTTCTCAAGAAAACTCAAATAAAATAATTGATTATTTTGTGTTACGTGGCGAATAAAAATTTTATTTCATGTCTCGTGGGCCATACAAACTCATCCATCTCATTCTTCTATTTAAATACATACATACAACTCAAAACTATCTTAAAAAGTTGCCAAAATTTGGAGCTTATAGCATATATACACAAAATAATGCAGGGCTATCTCGGGTTCTGCTACCAGATTTCTAGTGCCCATTTTGAAAAATCATAACTAAATCTAAAAAAAATAAAATCATGCATACTATACCATTCTGGAAAACTACAAATGTTAAATTTATTCTAAAAATAAGTCCATACCAAAACAGGAATGTCTAGCTACTAGAAATTAATGGAATAATACCAAAGGTACTGATGCATTACTGTTATTTACTCTGAACTTCAAAAATTTATATCTCTCTGCTCAGACATCCAATTGAGGTGATCTTAGCGGCCATAGAAATCTTATCATGCCTAGTTTATGTTTGTAAAATTTCATGAGTATTGGACATCATTTGGCCCTCAAATGATATAGGAGAATAAACTAACTATATAAACAGTAACTATATCAGAACAGCAAAAATTTGGTAACTTTGAAAATTCATAATTAATTTCACAGAGCTCTAAATAATCTAGTCTTTAACTTTCCAAAAAGCTCTAGATGATATCTATATGCATTCCAAATCTCATGAGAAAATTCATCCATTTGGTTAGTTTGTCTTATAAGGTTCTAAAATAGTATTTTTCAAGCTTCATTAGGGGTCAAGAGGGACCAAATTGGCTTCTAGCATTTCTAGGGCCACTTGAGCACATAGGAAAGTATCAAAATAGCCTATTAAACATGTCTCAAAAGTCCAAAATCCTAGATCTCACAAATTCACTCTCTCACTTCTTGCCATGCACAAATGCATACATAAGCAATTCTTGCCATTCATTGTCAAAAACTTGCCATACTATTCAAATGGTATCAATTCTCATATATACATCAAATATCCATATAATTACACATGCTTAAAAAGGTTTACATCACATTCATCATAAGATTACATCACATGCCATCAAAATAATGACTTTTTTCTTGGCCTGAACCCAGCATATGAAGAAATTTGTGGTAAAATAATGACTACTAAACCACTACCTACGATTCAAGAGGTGGTGAACCTTGTGAAGTGTGAAGAAAGCAAAAACCAACTTGTTCAAGGGACACCTAGTGGTCAAACCAATTCAAAATCATTTGCCATGGCTGTTAAAGGTGCAAATGGATAAGATTCAAGGAAGAAGCAGGGTAAGGGCTGGTGTGAACACTGTCAAAAGAGTGGGCACACTAGAGACAACTGCTGGAAGATACATGGCAAGCCTCTAAATGAGAGACATAAATTCAGGTCAGAAAACAAGAGTTATGTGGTTGTTGGAAGTGAGAAGACAGATGAAGAAAATTCACAAATGAGCAAGGAAGAGCTCTGAGTTGTTGAGAAAAATTCTCAGCAAATATGACTTAAAAATTGAAAAGGTTGTCTCCACTAGTAATATGGCTCACATAGATAATGATGGTACTACTTTGGCTGTTAAAACCTCTAATGAAAAGGATTGGATTGTAGATTCTAGTTGTACAGACCATATGACAGGTGATGATACTTTAATTGATGATATAAGGCCTTGTCTAGGTAATAGAAGGGTGAAAGTTGCCAATGGTAAATTTGTTAAGGTCCAAGGAATGGGTACTGCTGTTATTGGTGATAAACTTATTTTTAAAAATATTCTTTATGTACTTGAATTGGACTACAACTTATTATCTGTCAAAAGGCTGACCAAGGATCATAACTGTAGTGCTAACTTTGATTCTGATGGTTGTTTACTCCAGGATTTGAAGTCGAGGAAGAAGATTGGCAATGCTAAAGAGATTGATAGTTTATATTACATTGGAAGTTTTTAGATGAATAAAGCAAATGTTATGTTGCCTACAAATAATGAAATTGCTCTATGACACTATAGGTTAGGCCACCCTAGTTTAGATTATATGAAAAAGTTGTATATAACCTTCTTCAATAAAAATATTGATTTTCAGTGTGAATTCTGTCAGCTCTCTAAACATACTTGCACCTCTTACTTGCCCCGACCATATGTACCATCAAAACCTTTTTCCTTAATCTATAGTGATGTTTGAGGGCCATCAAAAGTGAAAACTCAAAACAGTGCCCAATGGTTTGTAACTTTTATTAATGACCACACAAGACTCACTTGGGTATATCTCATGAAAGATAAATTTGAGGTTTTTTAGGTTTTCAAAAATTTTTGTTCTCTCATTAAAAATCTGTTTCATACAACTATTCAAATTTTCAGAAGTGATAATGCAAAGGAATACCTCAGTCATGCTTTTGAGCAATTTTTAAATGACAATGGTATAATACACCAAACCTCATGTGTCAATACACCACAACAAAATGGTGTTTCTGAATGCAAAAATAGATATCTACTTGAAGTTGCTAGATCCCTTTTGCTCACTTCTAATGTACCTAGTCATTTTTTAGGAGAGGCCATTCTCACATCTGCCTATTTAATAAATCGTATGCCCTCCAAAGTTTTGGGATTCAATACACCTTTGAAAAAATTGTTAAAAACTTACTCTTACATTTCTTTTGCTCTTACTCTAGCTCTAAAGGTGTTTGGGTCTGTTGCCTTTGTGCATAATTATGAAGGTAGCAAATTAGAGGTTAGGGCACATAAATGCATTTTCTTGGGCTACTTTTCTAACAAAAAAGGCTATAAGTGCTACTCTCCCATCCTCAATAAGTATTTTATCACTATGGATGTAACCTTTTTTGAAGATAAATCATATTACCCAAAACTATCCATTCAGGGGGAGAACAGTGGACACGAATGGCTTATTTTGGGTGCCAATTCAAAACCTGTACCATCCTTTGATGCACCTGAAATGTCCAAACATGGACTTGAATCTTTTTCTGAAATACCTAGCCCAGAATCCCTTGATAATGAACTCAAATTTGTACCTATCCCAGAATCCACTGATAATCTAGTTTTAAATCTAGAAACTGATCAAAATTCCACTAAACTTGTAACTAAGAGACTAGGGTGGATAGACCTATAAATGAAGCTCCAAGGTAGTACACGAGAAGCAGGAGAAATCAGCAGATAAGTAGTGAGATACAACCAAAACAAACCATCATGATCTCTGAGCAAAGCCATGAATCCAACCCAACTTCAAATCCTGAAGAGTTATGTTGGCCAATAGCACTAAGGAAGGGAGTCAGGTTATGAACTAAACATCCGATCAATAATTTTGTTTCTTATGCAAATTTTTCTCTTTGGTTTCAGACCTTTGTGTCTCAGTTGAATGCAAAAAAATTACCTGAGAATTTCTAAGAAGCAGTGAAGGATCCAAGGTGGAGAGAGGCTATAAGTGAAGAGTTAAAGGCACTAGAGAAGAATCAAATATGGGTAATAACTGATTTGCACAAGGGAAGTCCATAGTAGATGGGTCTTTATCATCAAGTACAATTATGATGGTAGCATTAGTAGGTACAAAGCTAGACTTGTAGCTAGAGGATTTACACAAACGCAAGGAATTAATTACTAGGAAATCTTCGCACCAGTTGCAAAGTTTAACACCATCAAAATTTTGTTATCTTTAGCAACAAATCTAGACTGGCCATTACATCAATTAGATGTAAAGAACGCTTTCTTAAATGGGGACCTAGAAGAAGAAGTTTACATGGAGATGCCACCAGGTTTGAGAACTACTAATCATCCTTCTAAGGTACGCAAACTCAAGAAATCCCTATATGGCCTTAAACAATCACCTAGAGTTTGGTTTGATAGGTTTACAAAAGTGGTTAAAAAGCTTGGTTATTATTAGTGTCAAATTGATCACACACTTTTTGTAAGACATTCAGATAATGGAAAACTTGCTATTCTTATAGTATATGTTGATGACATTGTCATTACCGGTGATGATCATAAGGGTATTTCATGCACTAAAAAAGGCTCTAGCTGTTGAGTTTGAAGTGAAGGATCTAGGAAACTTGAGATATTTCCTAGGCATGGAGATTGCAAGGTCCAGCAAGGGAATATTAGTTTCTCAAAGGAAATATATACTTGATTTGCTCAAGGAAACAGGTATTATGGGAGCGAAACCAACTGAAACTCCTATGGAGTCCAATTACAAATCTAAAAAAGGAACTAATTGATAAGGGAAGATATCAAAAGTTGGTAAGTAAGCTGATTTATCTCTCACATACACGGCCTGACATCAATTTTTCTGTTAGTGTAGTGAGCCAATTCATGAGTAATCCACAAGAAGAATGTATGGATGCGGTTTTCAGAATTCTTAAATATTTAAAGATGACACTTGGGAAGGGTTTATTTTTCAAGAAAGGGGGATTTAAAAATATTGAAGTATTCACAGATGCAGATTGGGCTGGATCAGTTACTAATAGAAGGTCAACTACAGGCTATTGTACTTTTGTTTGGGGTAATTTGGTTACTTGGAAAAGCAAGAAACAACCTGTGGTGGCCAGAAGTAGTGCAGAAGCTGAGTATAGAGCCTTGGCACATGGTATTTGTGAAGGAATGTGGATAAAAAGGTTGCTGGTAGAATTGAAAATACCCTTTGAAGCTCAGATGAAGGTGTGGTGTGATAACATGGCAACTATCGGGATTGCTAAGAATCCAATTCACCATAATCATACTAAACATGTAGAGATAGATAGACATTTTATAAAGGAAAAGGTCGATTCTGGACTAATAGATCTTACCTACGTATCCACTAGCAACCAAGTAGCAGATTTATTCACAAAGGCCCTAGCGCGTGTCATATTTGAAGGCTTGAATTGCAAGTTAGGAATGATAAATATCTATTCACCAACTTGAGGGGGAGTGTTGGAGGAATATTATATATTAATATTCTGATAATATTTCCTTTTCTGTTTATCAGTTTTTCTAACTTTTTTTGTTTCCTTATTTAGTTACAGATTTTTAGGGATTTTATTTTGTATTTTGATTTCCCTTTATTTTCCCTGCTTCTTGGCTATTGGGATTGAATGGTAGCTCATTGTTGCTCATCATCCTTATTTGTACCCTATGTTTATTCAGTGAATGATTATTGAAATTCATTCCCAAATTATTCAATCAGCATATCAATCTTAGTATTTTGAATTTCTAGGTCAACTAGATAAATATTTTGAAATATTTCAAAATATCTAAATCGTCCAACACTCCAACAAATAAGAAGTTTGTGCAAAAACTTGGGTTTACATAGAAGAGATATGTTTTATTTGAGATAGCTATAGCGCTATTCATATTTGGAAGAATCTGACTTTTTATGGTAGGGTCAAGACATATACTAATGTCAGTTATCACTGGCTTAGATTTGTTCTAGACTCTAGGTTACTTGAACTTGAGAAGCTTTCGATTCGGACATGTTGATAAAATGTTTATCGGGCTAAGGGAGGTTGAGACTTATTGTTGAATTGTTGGTTTAGCAAATTTCACTTAAGTCAGGAAGAGCAGATTTGTTGCGAGTCTCTCCTAAAATGAGTTGCCAACTACTTTTGACCATGATCATTTAGTATTTAAAAAAGAAAGAGAAATAAATTTGAATGGTCGGGTGATAAGTACTAATTTTCATATATTTTATCCACATTTATTATTGTTTTTAATGATTAATTTGAGCTTACATGTATTTATTATGCAATATTTGAAATTGTGGTTAATTCTGGAAAACAATATAAATTTGAATTAATAAGGAGAATTTTTGGATTTAAATTACTAAAATTTTATTCTCCAAAACTCTTTGATGATTAAATATTTTCAATCCTTAAAACATTTTTTAATTTTGGGCAGAATTTTCTTTTGGACAAATGGATTGAAAAATTAAAATGAATTAAGAAAAAAAAAAGGAGAGTAGATGATAATTTTGTTTTTATTAATAATATATTATATTTTAATATACTGGCTTGGTTTTCTTGGGCAGAAAAACACAGCAGCAAGGCATGAAGAATGTAGCAACGTGGAGAGCTAGATAGAGTGCAGAAGAAATGCTTCTTTCTGGCTGCTGTTCCTTCTCCTTCGCTGGACTGTCCAAGAAAAAGGAAGCTTGGGTAGAGAGGGACTGCAGAAGACTCGAGCAACTGAAGGAGCTAACTCGAGCAGAACGCATGCAGAAGAAGAAAGGCTGGAGCTGAAAACAAAGAAGCTTGAGAATAGAATGAAGAGAAGCTGCACGTGGAAGACGCTGAAGTGAAGAAGCTGGGTTGCACGAGCTGAACTTGCATGAGATGGGAGAAACACGAGCTGAACGAGTTCCACGAGGAAGCACCAGTCGAGTAGAACATGAAGAAGAAGATGCAACAGAAGCTTTCCACGTAAAAAGCAAAGTAAAGAAGCAGCTGTAACATGCAGAAGCATCATGTGGTATTAAGAGAACAAACATGCCCAAGAAGCCTCTATTTTGGAGTTTAAGAATAGAGCAAGCAGCAACATATAGCAGAAACACGAATGAGCAGAAGGAGCTGTGCATGCGTGCATAAATGAAGAGCAGCCACGTGAGTTACACTCATGCAGCTCCAGAACAGCAGAATGCTCGAGTCTATGGACAAACGCATGAACAACGTTGGACTGGGCAGAACCATGCATGAAGAACGAGCTGAATCATAAGCCACAGACCATGTGGATTAATGAAGCAAGAGCTGGAGATTAATGAGCATATTCCGTGGAAGAATTTGAGCTCTAGCTTGAGGATGAACTAGCTATGTTTTTGAACGAAGAGAATAAACTGCATGAGGGCAGCTCGCGAGATGAAGAAGCAACTGCAAGAAGCAAACTCAAGGAGAGGCTGGGCACGTGAATAATAATGCGAAGAAGGAGATAAGAAGCTGCATATAATTCATTAAAAAAAAGGCACGTGACTAGGCAGCAGCATACATCGTCCAGACTTCATTCTATCTCATGTCTCTACACTACATTCACATCTCCATATCCTAGTCCATTCACAATTCATCCACTCACGTCTCTGAAATTCACTCACGTCTCTAATAATCTCGCAGCCCCTCATGCCTATATATATCACACCATTCTTCGTCCAAGAGACGCGATATACTTCCTCCATTCATCCATTCCATCCATCCATCTTCATCATCCCATGATTTTCTAATCCACCTTGAGGCTAGCTAGAAGGAATCCTTGGAGAAGCTTGAATCCATGAAAGAATAAATTCAGAATTTTGGCTAAGAATTTCCTTATTTTTCCTACACTTTTCTCTTTCAATTATTATCTTGGTTAAGTTGTATTTGATAGAGAATTTGTGTAATTATAATTAGTGGCTGGTTAGACACTAATTAGGAAGTATTTTTGTTGATTAATTGATCTGATTAATTTCAATATTATCTGAATATCCATGTATGCTTCGAAGGTGTTCGATAAAATACAGGAATGAGATTATGTGCTCAAATATTTAAATTGAGGATTCCTTAATATTTAGTTAGTTAATTAAATATTTAGGATGATTCAGAGGTTAATCAAATTAGTTAATCAATTAAATTGGATATTCATTGATCCTAAAATAAGAATTAACAATTTAATGCGGGATTGAGGTTTCAATTCAACATTAGATAGTTAATCTCTTGAATCTTGAGTGGTTACCCAAGATAATTTGTTATGAACACAATTAGGAACTCTTAGACCAGAATAAATCACAATTAGAGTAGGATAAGGATAGTGGATACCAAGGGACGAATCCGAAGCTAGTCACAAGACCATAATCCATACAATTAGATAGCAATTAGGAAATTTAATTCAATTTAGTTTTTGCTTAGTTTAATTAAATCAAAACCCCCTTAGTTTAAGAATTTTTAGAGCCTTTTAACATTTAGAACACTCAATTAAACATTGAACGCCAATTCCAAGGGAGATGACCTAGGTTGTGCCATTAACTGCATATTCTATCAGCCTAGTATTATTTTGAGGGTTATGCGACGATCCACTCAAAATTTGGTTGGGCTTCCTTGGTAGTCTTCCTTGCAAAGCTTTATAGTTTAAAGAGGTGCAAAAGTGTGCTTTTGTTGGTGCATCATGGTAGCCAACATGAGTGAGAAAATGGTGAAGAGTTTTTCTCTTGAATTTTCAGCAACAATTCTTGCATAGGAGAAGGAAAAGAATCTTGGACCAATAGTATTGATGGTAGTTTGTGCTCTGATTCTTTTGAATTTTTCTAAGTATTTGTAGGCCTTTATTTGTATGATCAGACTGATTTTTTCTTCTTTTTTTATTTGGCAAAGTGATGGTGGATAAAGGGCTTCAAAGTATCGGTCTTATGAATAAAGCCCTCCTTAGTAAACAAGATTGGAGAATTGTGGATTAATCGGGATCATTATACAGTAGGTGGATGATAAGCAAATATGGTTTTAAACTTTTGAATTTAACAACTCAATCATCTTGGATTTGAAAAGTTATGGTGAGAAACAATGGTTTAATTTAAGATAATCTGCGATAGTTGTTTGGTAATGGAAATAAAATTAATCTCAAAAGTAAATTTTGATGGACACCTCCTAATAATCCAAACAAGTTGCAGTTGTTCAGTGATCTATTTGATAATTTGTCGAACACCCTATTTAGAATGAGGTTAAAATTTGAAATATGTTTGTTCAAAATGTGTGCAACCCAATTCTATTGATCCCATCTTTTAAGTGTGGAGTGGGAGACAGGTTAATTTGGACTCGGTCCACAAAAAGTGTGTATTTTATAGCAAATGGGTATAGAATTCTAGTTCATAAATGAACCTTTTCTGGGTAGAAATGATTTTTCTTAGAATTATTTTTAGAAGATTAAAGCTCCCTACAGATTATTACTCTTCATATGGAAATTAAGAAATAAACCTACTTCTACTGCACAAATTCTCTGAAAACATCATTTCAGTATTCCATCTAAATGTGGATTGTGCAATTGTGATGAAACTCTAGATCATATATTTTAGGAATTTCATTTTACCAAGGCATTGTGGTTTGGTTCTAATATATCTCTTCGTCCTAAATTTGTTTGTCAAAGATCTATTACTTTCTTGTTGGACTATTGGTTTAATCAGTAGAGTCTAAATAAGGATGATTTATACGAAATATCAATTTTGATTATGGTTATTCTGAATAATATTTGGTTTGCCTGAAACAAATGTCTCATGGAGAATAAATCCTTAAATACTTTGGAGGTTTTATTTCATCTCAAAACACATGGAAAGACTATATATGTTTCCGTAAATTGTGTACTTATGGAGTTAAACAGGTTCGTAATTCCATCTTCAAAAACTCAGTGAGTGCTTCACCTAGGTCAAAGTAGTGAATAAGTGTAGTAGTAGTGATATGGCAATTTTCAATATTATTCAAGATATGCTTATAGGCATGGACATGCAGGATAGAGTTAGGAAAATGGATCTTATCCATTTCTTTTGTTTGGTCAATTTTAGAGAGAGAAAGGTACAAAATATGTGAAGTTCATCATTTAAGTAAGTTTCACACATTCAAGTAGGACTCATCACTTAAGTGAGTTTTCCACATTGTGTCTATTTTTCTTTAAAACTGATGTGGTCAATTTCACCCAAAAAAAAAAGAATCTAAACTATAGTTAGTCTAAAAATGGGAATTTCCAAATTTGGGTCCAAGTAATGGCTTTATACATAGTTTAACAAACTAGATTGGACTATCATAGTTTTGATGCGTTTGACCTTCCAAACCAGCCATCTAAAAAAAGATAAAAAACTAGATAAATTGATTAAATTGGCAAAAATAAGATTTAGCTCTAAACCAAAGTTATACTTTTTTCTTTTTGGTCTACCAAATTATAGATTTCTTCCATAGCTAAAACTAACAAAGTGCTAGAAGTGGATATTGAAAACTAAGAGATGAGATGGATATGATTATTAGTTAAAGAAAATAAGATGAGAGGGGGAGAGTGAATGGATTAACTAGAAATTTGAGTTTAAAATGCATTACATGTTTTCTTCTTCATCTTGACTATCTCTTTTGGTCCTTCTCTCTCTCATTTTCATCATATCACATATTGATCTTGTATTGCCAAAGGAGCAATAGATTTAGATTGCTCAAATTTTAAATTTTCTATTTATTTCAATATCAATCATTTATTGTTTTTGTTTTGATTTTTTTTTATTTTGAATGAAACAAAATGTAAGATGAAGATAATTTTTCAACTTCCATTAGAAAGACTTTTATCTAATGGAAGTTGGAAGACTGTCTTCATTTTGTGTTATATTTCCTTTAAATTAAAAAAATAGATGGTTAGATTTTAAAAAGAGAAAAAGAAAAGATAAAAAAAACTACAAAGAAGGATCTTAAGTTGCCCTTATTTATAATAAAAGGATTTTAAAAACTCAAATTATTTAGGACCAAAAGACCTAATTTTTCTATAGAATGGATAGTAATGCCCCTTTTATTTACTTTCTTTTCTTTATTCTCATTTGTGCCATCTCATCTCTCTCTCTTTCTCTCTTTGAAGGACAAAGCACGAAACCAAGTACATGAAGAATGGAGATTTTGTAAAACTTGGAATCGGGGCAAGAAAGCATAAGATCTCATCTTTGAAGATTCTTAAATCTACAAGTTTCTTGCAATCTTATAACTGCCATTCACAATCTATAGGTTTCTTCTTTTTTTTCCTCTCTAAACTTTTTTTTTTTGCAGAATCATTCGATCTATAACTATGTATTTCTATTAGTAATATTTTATAGTGATTAGCAAAATGGATGACATTGTAACAAACAAACATTATTGGGCAATTAATGAATCAAGGTCGTAATGAACCTAAAATTAGGTAGCAATAATAGTAAAAGTCCTTTATAATTATGGGAAGCCACGCTGGTAACTAATTTTCATTGAAACTTGTGCATGTAAGTGACATTAGAATTTGGAAGCAATGTGGTAATGAACCTCAAAAGTCTCTTGTAACTCCAATAAGCCTCCATAATAACTAACTAAAGTTGTAACTTGTGCATGAAGTGGCCATTAGCTTTGGGAAGCAATGTGGTAAGAAACTTAAAACTTGATAAAAATAACCCTAAGAGTCCTTTGTAATTCCATGAAGCCTATGTGGTAACTAACTAAATTTATAACTTATGTATGCAAGTGCCCTCAAAATTAGGAAGCATAATGATAACAAACTTAAAACCTGATAGTAATAAACTTATGAGTCCTTTGTAACTCCATAAAACTTAAGTAGTAACTAAGTAAAGTTGTAACTTGTGCATGCAAGTGATCTCAAAGTTAAGAAGCAAGGTAGTAAGAAACCTAAAACCTAGTGGTAATAACCTAAGAGTCCCTTGTAGCTCTAGGAAGCCTAAGTGGTAACTAATTGAAGTCGTAACTTATGCATGCAAGTGACCATAAAATTAGGAAACAAGATGGTAACAAATTTAAAATCTAGTAGTAATAACCTTAAAAGTCCTTTGTAACTCTAAGAAGCCTAGATGGTAATTAACTAAAGTTGTAACTTGTGCAAGTGACCTCAAAATTAGGAAGCATAGTGATAAGAAACTTAACTCGGTAGTGATTACCCAATAAGTCCCTTGTAACTTCAAAAAGCCTAGGTGGTAACTAATTGAAGTATGTTGTATAATTATTACCAAAGTAATCAAATCGTGATTCAAAAAGTAAATCGTATCGAATCGTATGATTCAAAAACATATTTAAAAATAGTTTAAAATATATGAGATAAATTATGTATACCATAAAAAAAGCTTATAATATTAAATTTAAACAAGAATTGATAAAAATTTAACCATAACTTATACAAAACAAAATTATAATTTATACCATAAATTTAAGTTATAACTTAATAATTGTTTAACTGATACTTTAATAAATTAAAAAAAAACTCACAAATAACTAAGTTTAAAACTAATTACCTTCTTATACATTGAAACTATCATATATATATATATGTAAGTTTTTTTTATCACTATTATCTTTGTCATTATCTAACATAATGATTCCTCCATCTTTTTCCTCTTCTTCTTGTGTCATTATCATACACATACATATATATATACACATATATATGTAGGTTTTTTCTATCATATATATATATATGCAGGTATATACAGTTTAAGTGAGTGACTGATGTTTTATGACCCCAATTGCTAATTGTATTTTTATCCAAAGTCAAATAGTTTATTATACCTAATAAGAAAGCTATATCTAATAGGAAAACAGTCTGACTTTCAGTTGAACGAGGTTTGTGCAAGGCAATAACCTTTTTCATGATTTATTTTAAATATTATATTATATAATATTTCCTATATATAATATAATATAATATAGTTTTATGTAAGATGCCATGATCTTTCCAGCTAGTTAACATTAAGGGACAGTTTTTCCTTTTCGTTGAAACACATCGCATCACCACATCAGCAATTAGGAAACCAAAAAAAAAAGCTTGCATTGTCTTCTCTAAAGAACAGGTTATGTCGAGTCATAAAAGACCCAATGTTGTGCTCGACAAAGTTGCAATTTTCTAAATCATTGGATCGTTGGTTCCAGCACGACTCGTATGATTCTGACGATAACTTTTGATTTTGGCTCTTCTTGATTTATTACACAATTTGAATTGTTTTCTAGTTAAATCAAGTTGGATTGTGTGTTTTGAATCTAGAATTGGATGATTTCTACTACTATGATTATTACTACCAAGATTGATGAATTAAAGTGGTAACAAACTTAAAACTAGGTAGTAATAACTTTAAAAGTCCCTTGTAACTTTAGGATGCTTCAATGGTAACTAAATCTGATGGTAACTTGTGCACGCAAGTTACATGAGAATTCGAAAGAAAAATGGTGACAAACTTAAAACTGAGTAGTAATAATCTTAAAAATCTCTTATAACTCTACAATACCTTAATGGTAACTAAGTTCGACAATAACTTGTGCATGCAAGTAACATGAAAATTGGAAAGCAAGGTGGTAACTAACTTAAAACTAGATAGTGATAATCTAAAAGCCCCTTGTAACTCTAGGATGCCTCAGTGGTAACTAAACCTGGTAGTAACTTGTGCATGCAAGTTACATAAGAATTGAGAAGCAATGTAGCAACAAATCTAAAATTACGTAATAATAATTCTAAGAGTCCCTTGTAACTTTAGGATATCTAAGTGGTAACTAAGTTCTATGGTAACTTGTTCATGCAAGGGACATGATGATTAGGGAACAAGGTGGTAACTAACTTAAAACCAAGTAGTAATAACTCAAAATCTTTTGCAACTTTAGAATGTCTCAGTGGTAACTTGTGCATGTAAGTGACATGACAACTGGCAAGCAAGGTGGTAACTGATATGAACCAGACTCATGTGGGGAAGGATGCTCGTGTGGAGAAGGACTTGATGATAGATGGCCCAATGACAAGAGGAAGAGTTAAGCGTCTACAAAGAGCAATTGGGCTTCAATTTGCTGAATTAGAAGCCCATAATGTTAGTGCATGCATTGAGGAAGCAAATGGAGCCTTAATCATGCTTATTCAAGCCCAGGATGATGCTTAAAAAGCCCATTGAAGATAGAGGACGTGAATAGTACTTCAAATGCAAGATGTCCAGCCCATTAGTATTAATTAGTTTCTATTAGGCTGATTATCTATCCTTTTCTGTTTTCAAAAGGATTTGATTTTGTATCCCTATTTTTTAGATCTTTTAGCTAGGATTATGTAGTTAGTTTCCTACTTTTCCTCCAGTAGATAGGTTTGAGCTACACTATAAATTTATGTATTCTGCCTTCATTTGAATCAGATTGGAAGTAGTAGAATTATTGAGTGTTTCTCTAATTGTGAAAATCTTATCTTTTCTTTGCTCTTGTGAAACCTTTGTCTTGTCAACCTATCTTTAGGTTGGTGATTCAAGTTCGCAAAAGCCCCCAATTCGTGCTTCGATCCAAGTGTGTCGTTGTGTGGATTGGTTTACTGTGTTCGTGGTTAGGCGCATTGTCTAAGTAGCAGGTCAACGTTCTTATAACATTGGTTGGCTATTTGCTTCCGTCGGGTCTCGAACCATCATCTATCCATCAACCTACGTCGTGAAGATTGGGGCACCCCTTGATTTCGCATCATTTGGTATCAGAGCTTCGGTTTACACGGTAGGTTGTCTATCATACATTCATCATCCACCATTCTACTTCTTTTCTAGCCTCCATATTTTTTTTCTATATCCATTCATTGCTACCTTTTATTATAAAAAAAAAATACTAAATTTTCTACCTTCCCTTGTTTCCAGATTTGATCCTTAGTGTGCAAGATTTGGTTTTTTATGCTACAAGAGCCATTCATTTTGTAATCTGGAAAACTTTTGTTCTGGACGTGTTATTTTTCCCTTATCTGTTCAACCCCTTTCCTTTTGAGATTTTGGACGATTAATAGGTCAATCCTAAGTTTCAGAATCTCAACTTTCATTTCGTTTTAGAATCATCAAATTCGGAGTTCTCTAGAGGAAGTTATTGTTATTTTTAGCGGTAATGTTTTCTGATCTGTTTCTTATTGTGTGATCTTGTGATTCTCTTTCATCTGATCCAAAAAAAAAAAAAAAGAGGCAAAAAAAAAAAGGAAAAGGAAAAGGAATAGAAAAGAAAGGCAAAAAAAAAAAGTTAGCCAAAAAAAAAAGTGAAAAAAAAAAACGAAAAAAAAAAAATTGTGATCAGATTTCTTTCATTTGTGATCAGCATTGTTTCCTTTTCCATTTGTTTCCTTCTTTTATCTTGTGATTGTGGACTTTCCTATTGTGACTTCAACTTGTTTCCTATTCCTTTGATTTGAACTTTCCTAATCTAACCCTCCATTGATTTCTCATATCTTGGGTTTTTAGAATCATTGTAATTTGGCTCTTTGGTATTTTAAACTTGATTTTGCATTGCTAAGTGGTTAAATCTTCCCTTTTTCATATTGGAACCCTAGCCTAACCAAACCCTAACCTTACTTGTAACTTGTATGCGCCAATCACAACTTTTCATATCATCCACCAGCACATACTTTGGTGAACCGAGAATTGGCAGTCCTTGATCACTTGACAAGGTCTTAGGTAACATAAGAGCTTGGGATTTGATATTGAGAGGTAAAAGGCAAGAGTGGATAAGATCATTGTAGAAAAAGCCAATAAGAGAGAGTAAACACGAGTGTGAGTGTTATATCTCAATTGAGTGAAACACGTGAGGAAATATTTGTGAGGTCCTATATACTTGTGTTTCTTTTTCACTAACATGGCAGATAATCGAGAAAAAGGAGTAGCACATGAAAGTGATAATGATGATCACAATTCATTTGGAGTAGCGCCTTTGCAAATGAAAGCTCTAGTGGGTCATTTTGAAAGGATGCTTGATAAGAAGTTGGAAGGACTCCATGAACGCTTAGATCGAGTGGAGAGTAGAACCTCTAGCCAAAGGACTACTACTCAAGCTAACCAAAGACAAGCTCATGCTGCACACCCACAACACCGTGAATATGCGGAAGACATGGAGAGCCATGATGAAGATTATGAAGGAGAGGAGACTCAGCCAAGAAGAAGGCCACTCAACATACAAAGAAGACCACTGAGGAGGCCTAGAGATGAAGAAGAAGGCCTTGGAGGAGTCAAAGTCAAAATTCCTTCCTTTCAAGGCAAGAGTGATCCAGAAACATACATGGAGTGGGAGATGCGTGTAGAGCAAATCTTTTCATGCCATAACTACTCTGAGGGTAAGAAGGTCAAAATTGCTGCTCTTGAGTTTACTGATTATGCTCTTATTTGGTGGGACCAGATGCAAAAGGAGCGGATTAGATATAGAGAGCACCTCATCTCAACATGGGAAGAGATGAAGGCTATCATGAGGAGACGATTCATTCCATCCTATTTTCGAAGGGAACTTCACAATAAGCTTCAACGCCTCACTCAAGGATCCAAGAGTGTGGATGAGTACTACAAGGAAATGCAAATAGCCATGATTAGAGCTAATGTAGAGGAGGATCCAGAAGCAACAATGGCTCGTTTCTTAGATGGGCTTAATCGTGACATAGCCGATGTTGTGGAGATGTACCATTATGTTGAGATTCATGACTTGGTCCACCAAGCTGCCAAGGTGGAAAAACAACTCAAAAGGAAGAATATTGCAAGGAAGAGCTCCAGTTCAACTTCTTTCAACTCATGGAGGAACAACCCAAAGAAAGATATTCCCTCTACTTCAAATTCAAAGGGAAATGAAATAAAGAAAGAATAAAAGCTGGCTGCACCACCCAAGAAGGTTCAAAGTGGGCCTAATCCTTCAAGAAATCGAGACATAATATGCTTCAAGTGCCAAGGGAGAGGACACATCTCTAGTGAATGTCCTAACAAGCGAACCATGAATATCAACAACCTTGGTGAGTGGGAAACTGAAGGAGAAACAACAGAGGAAGAAGAAGAGCTATTCATGGAACATGAAGATGGAGAGTATGCAGAAGAAGGAGAACTCCTTGTAACTAGGAGAGCCCTTAGTGCCCAGATGATGGCAGATGAAGATAAACAAAGAGAGAACTTATTCCATACTCGTTGCCAAATCCAAGGAAAGATATGTGGTGTGATTATAGACGGAGGAAGTTGCTGTAATGTGGCAAGCACTGAGCTAGTGGAGAAGTTGAATTTGTCTACTTTCAAGCATCAACGACCTTACAAACTCCAATGGCTCAATGAATGTGGAGAATTGAGAGTAACCAAGCAAGTTAAGGTAATGTTTTCAATTGGCAAGTATAAGGATGAAGTGCTTTGTGATGTTGTACCAATGAAAGCATGTCATATTTTGTTAGGTAGGCCTTGGCAGTATGATAGACGTGTTACACATGATGGTTTTCTAAATCATTATTCTTTTGTACTTAGAGGGGAACCTATAACCCTCCTTCCTATGTCACCAAAGCAAGTGTTAGAAGATCAAATCAAGAGAGAGAAGAAAAGAGAAAGTGAGTGTGTAAAAGTGTCTAAAAAAGAGGAGAGTAAAATTGAGAAAAGAAAAGAGGGCAAGCCAAGAGAAGAGAGAGGAAAAGGAGAGAGAGCTAAAGGTAAAAGAGAGAAAGAGGGAGAAAGAGAGAAAAGTTTGTTAGTAGCAAGAAAGAGTGAGATCAAACAAGCTTTGTTTTCTCAACAAAACCTCCTAATAGTTATCTATAAAGAGGCTATGTTGAATACTAACGACTTAACCTCTACTTTGCCTAGTCTTGTTATATCTCTTTTGCAAGAATATGGAGATGTCTTTCCCGAAGAGGTACCACCTGGGTTGCCACCAATTAGAGGGATAGAACATCAAATTGACTTTATACCTGGAGCGCCTTTGCCCAATCGTCCAGCTTACCGAGCTAATCCTGAAGAGACCAAGGAGATTCAAAGACAAGTGCAAGAGCTGCTGGAAAAGGGATATGTGAGGGAGAGCCTTAGCCCATGTGCAGTACCAGTGTTGCTCGTGCCTAAAAAGGATGGCACATGGAGAATGTGCATTGATTGTCGAGCCATCAATAATATAACGGTAAGATATCGTCATCCTATCCCTAGGTTAGATGATATGCTTGATGAATTAAATGGCTCCACTATCTTCTCTAAAATTGATTTAAAAAGTGGCTACCATCAAATTAGGATGAAAGAAGGAGATGAATGGAAAACTGCATTTAAGACTAAACATGGACTTTATGAATGGTTAGTTATGCCTTTTGGTCTCACTAATGCACCTAGCACATTTATGAGGTTGATGAATCATGTCTTGCGTGCATTCATAGGTAAATTTGTGGTAGTTTACTTTGATGATATCCTTGTGTACAGTAGGACTTTGCATGAGCATGTAGATCACTTGAGACAAGTCCTAGAGGTTTCAAGAAAAGAAAGATTGTTTGGCAATTTGAATAAGTGTGATTTTTGCACTAATAAAGTTGTTTTTCTTGGTTTTGTTGTGAGTGCTGAGGGGGTTGAGGTTGATGAAGAGAAAATCAAAGCCATTCAAGATTGGCCAACCCCTACCACTATCGGACAAGTGAGGAGCTTCCATGGACTTGCAAGCTTTTATAGGAGATTTGTGAGGGACTTCAGCTCACTGGCAGCTCCTTTGAATGAGTTGACAAAGAAGAATGTTCCATTCAAGTGGGGAGAAGCTCAAGAGAAAGCCTTCCAAACCATCAAGGAGAGGCTCATACATGCACCTTTATTAGTCCTTCCAGATTTTGGAAAGATTTTTGAGGTTGAATGTGATGCTAGTGGAATTGGCATAGGAGGTGTACTCATGCAAGAAGGTAAGCCCATTGCATATTTTAGCGAAAAGCTAAGTGGTCCTACTCTTAACTATCCTACATATGATAAGGAGCTATATGCTTTAGTTAGAGTGTTGGAAACTTGGCAACATTATTTGTGGCCTAAAGAATTTGTCATACATTCTGACCATGAGGCTCTAAAACATATTAAGAGCCAAAACAAATTGAATCGAAGACACGCTAGTTGGGTTGAATTCATTGAATCTTTCCCATATGTGATTAAGCATAAGAAAGGTAAAGAGAATATTGTTGCTGATGCACTTTCACGTAGGTATGTTCTTCTTTCCATGTTAGACTCTAAGGTTCTTGGTTTTGAGTTCATCAAGGAATTATATACAAATGATGTTGATTTTGGTGAAGCTTTTAACTATTGCAAGCCTGGAGTTGGTTGGGACAAATTTTACTTGCATCAAGGATTCTTGTTTCGTGTTGATAAGCTTTGCATTCCTAATTGTTCTCTGCGTATGTTATTGATGAAGGAAGCACATTCAGGAGGTTTAATGGGACACTTTGGCATTGTTAAAACATTTGATATCTTGAATGAGCATTTTTATTGGCCTAAGATGCGTAGGGATGTTCAAAAGTTTGTGGGGAGATGCGTTGTATGTCATAAAGCAAAATCTAAATTAAATCCCCATGGACTGTATACTCCCCTCCCTATTCCTAGTGTACCTTGGGAAGATGTTTCCATGGATTTTATTGTGGGATTACCTAGGTCTAAGAGGGGGAGGGACTCTATTTTTGTTGTTGTGGACAGGTTTTCTAAAATGGCACACTTCATTGCATGTCATAAGGTTGATGATGCTTCTAATATTGCTAATTTGTTCTTTCAGGAAGTTGTGAGGTTTCATGGGATTCCGAGGACTATAGTGTCAGATCGTGATGCTAAGTTTCTAAGCTATTTTTGGAAAACTTTGTGGAGCAAGTTTGGAACTAAATTGTTATTCTCTACTACTTGTCATCCGCAAACTGATGGACAAACTGAAGTTGTTAATAGGACACTATCTTCTTTGTTACGAACTGTGGTTAAAAAGAACCTGAAGAATTGGGAGGAGTGTCTCCCACATGTCGAGTTTGCATACAATAGGGCTGTTCATTCCACTACTAAATATTCACCATTTGAGATTGTATATGGTTTTAATCCTCTTGCACCCATTGACTTAGCTCCTTTGCCTTTGCAGGAAAGAATCAATATGGATGGACAGAAACGTGCTGAGTTTGTTAAACAAATCCATGAGAAAGCAAAACAAAACATTGAGAGGATGACTCAACAATATGTAGAACGTGCTAATAAGGGACGAAAGAGGGTTATCTTTGAACCAGGAGATTTGGTTTGGTTGCACCTTAGAAAAGAGAGGTTTCCTGACAAAAGAAAGTCTAAACTTATGCCTCGCAGAGATGGGCCTTTCCGCGTGCTAGAGAGAATTAATGATAATGCCTACAAGATAGATTTACCAGGTGAGTATGGTGTAAGTGCTACTTTTAATGTTTCTGACCTTTCCCCTTATTTTGGTGCAGACTTTGAAGAGTCGAGGATGACTCCTTTTCAAGAGGGGGAGGATGATATGAACCAGACTCATGTGGGGAAGGATGCTCGTGTGGAGAAGGACTTGATGATAGATGGCCCAATGACAAGAGGAAGAGTTAAGCGTCTATAAAGAGCAATTGGGCTTCAATTTGCTGAATTAGAAGCCCATAATGTTAGTGCATGCATTGAGGAAGCAAATGGAGCCTTAATCATGCTTATTCAAGCCCAGGATGATGCTTAAAAAGCCCATTGAAGATAGAGGACGTGAATAGTACTTCAAATGCAAGATGTCCAGCCCATTAGTATTAATTAGTTTCTATTAGGCTGATTATCTATCCTTTTCTGTTTTCAAAAGGATTTGATTTTGTATCCCTATTTTTTAGATCTTTTAGTTAGGATTATGTAGTTAGTTTCTTACTTTTCCTCCAGTAGATAGGTTTGAGCTACACTATAAATTTATGTATTCTGCCTTCATTTGAATCAGATTGGAAGTAGTAGAATTATTGAGTATTTCTCTAATTGTGAGAATCTCATCTTTTCTTTGCTCTTGTGAAACCTTTGTCTTGTCAACCTATCTTTAGGTTGGTGATTCAAGTTCGCAAAAGCCCCCAATTCGTGCTTCGATCCAAGTGTGTCGTTGTGTGGATTGGTTTACTGTGTTTGTGGTTAGGCGCATTGTCTAAGTAGCAGGTCAACGTTCTTATAACGTTGGTTGGCTATTTGCTTCCGTCGGGTCTCGAACCATCATCTATCCATCAACCTATGTCGTGAAGATTGGGGCACCCCTTGATTTCGCATCAGTAACTAACCTAACATTAGGTAGTAATAATTCTAAAAGTCTCTTGTAAATCTAAGATGCCTCTTTTTTATTTTTTGTCATCAAGTAAGTGACTAATGAGAAATGATCATCTTTTAGGGCATGAAAAGAGTGTGCAAAATGGGAATGGGTTGAGCATGGGCTTTGATATGAATGAAGTAGAACAATATTATATAAATATAGAGTGTATAGGAGACACATATCAAGGCAAAGAAAATCATGGAGTATTATGTTTTTTACACCAAAACAGCACTTGTGGCCATAAACAAATCCTTCAAAAAGCAGTAGGCCACCCTCCCCTAATTAAATTGTAATTGCCATGCATCACATAAAAGTCCATGTAGGTGCTTTTTTTTCATACAATCATTAGTACTTTCATGTTTTTAATGCTCTCTCGCTCTCTCTCTCTCTCTCTCAAACTTGTCATTTTCCATATTTTTCGTCATCTTTGTCCTAGACTTAGCATTTTCATAGTCAACCCTTTTTTGATTGAAGATGGTGATTCATAAGCCTCTGTTATCGAACATTATTTCAAGACTAGACAAAGAAACTAACAATAATGATTTTGAATTCGAGACTTTGATTCCCAGGTTGCCTAACGAAATCGTTAAGCTTTGTCTTTTTCATCTTGTATATCCATACTAGGCTTTAGTGCACTTTGTTTCATCTTTATGGAACAAAGCCATCACACACCCTTTTTATGTCCCTTGGCTTTCTCTCCTTTGTTTTTTGCTCTTAAAGGCATTTTTTTCGTCCATTCACATTAAAAAAAGATCATTTTAGCCTTTTGAATAATTTGAGTTTTTAAGGTTCTTTATTGTAAATTTTGACAACTTATGATCCTTGGATGCACTTTTTTCTTTTTCTTTTTTAGTGATAAAGCCAAAATATATAAGAGGAGTCTTGAATCTAGTTAAGGAAAGAAGAGTAATAAAAAGGTTGATGATGAAAGGACTTTTCCAATTGTAGAGCCAATTGAAGTAGTGATGGAACTTTGAAAAGCAAAGTTAACAATGTCAAATAAAAGATGTTTAAAAAAAAGTTAAGATTAAAATAGAAATTACTAGTTGAAAATCATCCCTTAAAAAAATACTAGTTGAAATATAATTGCTAAAAATTACCCTATGCAATAAGCTTAAAAAATTTATGCCATAAAAAAAAATTAATTTGTTTACCAATTTATTGATTTTAAATGTTATTTAATAATATATATGTATGTATGTATGTATATATATATATATATATATGTTTATTTGATTTTAAAATAATGTATAATGATATTATTTAGATAAATATATTAAAAGTGATTTGACTATAATCAAACTATTGAAATGTAAATTGTGTTCTATTTCAATTCAATGACTATTTTAATTTTTAAAATATTACTTCTATCACCTTAATTGGCAAATTTGGATGTTCAGACAATTTAGGACATAAATAGGTTTCTTAATTCACCAATGGATTAAAAAGTATTTTTACTATCTTAGGATATTTTTTTTCTTTTGTTCATTCTATTAAGTAAATAGTTCTTATGTATATACTTCCAGATTCAGATAATTTTCACTCCTTTTGTAATTTTTATTGCTATCAATAAAAAAAAATTAGACATTAAGGGAAAAAAAAGACTTAGATATAGTTTCTGCAACACCCCATACTTAATTAAGGTATTAATCATAGATTAGATTAATTAGGAATAATTAATATGGGTTGAGATTTAATTGAGATAGAAATCCTATCTAGGCTTAAATTAATAGATCATGATAAGAGGCTAATGAAGGCCCAATGGGTTAGGTGCAGATCCAACCTAATTTAGTGTGATAGAGGTCCAAAATCCACCTTGTATAGACCCTTCTAAGTGGGCCAATAACCCTTGTGCAGACCTACATTTTTGAGCTCTTCAAACTTGGCCCAAACTTAATTAAACTTCAGCAACCTAATGCATAAAACTGGCCCAACAACTTAAAATCTGAAGCCTAAGTGGAAATGGACCTTAGGGCAGCCCATGACCCATCTTTGACCTAATTTAAACCCAACTAAAACCCTAATATATCAGCCTCTTCCTCACACTTGTTGAAACATAAAACTCAAGAAGCAAAATTCGGAGGTTGAGAAGGAGGCTAGGGTTGGGGGCAAGAATTCTGCATTTTCCCACATTTAGAGTAAGATTTAGCTAAGGTAATAGTTATACAACTTAATCCCCTCATCTTTCTCTTTAATTTGGCCTAATTAGTTTTTCATTTGGAGCATTTTCATCCTATCCAAAATCTGAAATGTGGGTGTTTGGGGATTTTCTTGGTGAAATTCGTAGGTGGAGGTTAGGGCTGACATTAGGTGAGTTTAAACCCTCCATTTTGATGCTTCATTTGTTAATTTGAGACCCCCATAGCTGACTTATAAAATGGGTATTAATTCTGTACGAATTTGCTTAGGATTTTAGGTGGAATATTGAGTTTTCTGGTGAAGGACACTCTAAACCGAATTTGGGATTTGTGGTGGCTGTTGCAATTTGTCTACAAGTGAGGTAACCGAGTTTATATCAATTCCATGTATATATTTGATTTAATTTCATATGTTGCTGTATATGAATGATTTGAAATGTTGAATGAATTGGTTGGCTATCTGTTGAATTATGATTGGACCTTGTGAGTCCATGGTGGAGCTATGGTGCGGCTGCCACCCGTGCATGTGCTTCGATCGAGCACCGGGTTATGATCAAACCCAGATGCACTGAGCCCCGGTTGTGCTCAATAGGGAGTAGGTGTCGTGGATAGGCCTCTCTCGGTGTTAATGGCCTTTAACATGTGATAATATAATTGCTAGTATGGGATAGTAATCATGATAGCTTAATTGATTCATTTGCTGATATGATGGATATGATTCTGATGTTGATTTTGATTCATGCTTATATGCTAATTAAATTGGATATATGATGAAATTGCCTTGGTTACTAAGATTTATATCTCATCCCGTTTTATGGGATTAATATTTCAGGTGAAGGTTCCTCGAGTAAGGATAAGGGTAAGTAAGTAGATGAACATCCATGAGCTGAGGCTGGGTATGGGGAGCTACACTTAGTCTGAGTAGAATAGGGTAGATGCAATTTTGGTATTAGTTTACATAGCATCATCATGTAATCATGTTGCCAAGTGTAGGCGTTCATATTTTGTTTGATTAAAAATGTAACCGTTAAGGATTTAAATCTCATTATAGTTGAATATTAATGTATGAACTTATAATATCATATATGTAGTTTTGTTGAAATTGTGATATGAAAATTTTAGTCATATGATGTCTTGGATATGGACATAAGTTATTGTTGAATGGAATCTCTATGGAATGTGCATGGGATGTCAATTGCTGCTAATGCATGTGTTCTTGTTGTTATATATTCATGAATTTGCTTATATGAGCTAGTTGGGCAAGTAGGAAGTAGTATTTAAGTTTTGCAAGAGTAATGGACAGATTGATAGGTAAATAGGGTAGATAAGCACCATTAGAATCACATAAAATAAGGGGAGGTGGACCTGGAGTGTTCTTAAGATGAGAATTGGAGTGTAGGGGGCGAAATTTAGGTAATGTGGTCACAGGAGGGAGTTTCACCGCCGCTAAGAAGGCTTTGCCGCGGCCAAATGAGAGACAGAGCCAAAGGGCGCCGCGACATAACCAATCCTGCCGTGGCGCAAGGGAAGAAAATTGGCCCAGGGAGTGACAGTGGCGAGGAGGGTCGCGGCCTGATAAATCTCGCAGCGGCGCAAAGTGGGAAAAATCGCCCAGGAGGGTAACAAAACCAAAACTCGCCGCGGCGCACTATGTCCTGCCGCGGCGCGAGTCGAGGAAATAAAATAAAGGTTGGACAGAAGCAAAACTCGCCGCGGTGCAAATATATTGCGCCGAGGCGAGAATCGTGAGAGTTGAGAACAGTAGTTCCATGAGGCGTTTCCGCCGTGGCCCCACATAGGTTGGCCGTGGTGAGATTTGTGAGATTTGTCCAGTGATTCCAGAGAGCAGCTTGGCCGCAGTGGGGAAGGTATAGGCCGCGGCGCAAGTCCCCAACCTATTCTTTTTAACCTAGAAATCCCAATTTCTGCAATGGTAATGGTAAGAGATGATATAGGAATACTTGTGGGAGGTTATTGGGTATTGAAATTGATGGACGGTTGAATCATAAACCCTTTATGGGAGTAGGATTTCTTTTATGCAAAATTTTGTTTTAT
Organism: Erythrophleum ivorense; assembly: GCA_026724425.1. Lineage (NCBI taxonomy): Eukaryota > Viridiplantae > Streptophyta > Magnoliopsida > Fabales > Fabaceae > Erythrophleum > Erythrophleum ivorense. The sequence goes on from JAIUCV010000014.1 coordinate 14,738,902, forward strand.
GTGGTGGTATGGCAATGACCCTAATGTCAAGGTTTAAATTTTTTCCATATTTTCACAATGTGATAGATCGTAACCACCCAAACCTTGATCATTAATTAATAATTTTGTATTTAACCATAATTACAATGATAACAAGGTAGGGTTGTCACAGCTTCTTATATTTTTGTTATCAAGTTCCCCAATTAAAATATAAAAAGTGTATGATTTTTTAATTAAAATATGACAAGTATATAGTTTAATTAGGAAATCATACACTTGTTTGTAAAACTTATATACTTTGTCAAATTATTATTGAAAAAAATTACACACTTGTCATTTTTTAATAAAAAAAACTTGCAAACATATAAGTAATTGCATATAAATTTCTTCTTAAGAAAACATCAAAGCATAGACATTCTCATAATAATTTATGAATTGTGAACATGAACATTAATTGTGCCAAAGTATATAATAATGATATAACTAACAATGCCTAGAAAAGGCCAAGCATCATTTACGCTTACATAAATATTACAACTCATGAACCATACTGAAGAGGAAGGACACAAAACACGTGATACAAGAAATTTTTAGGTATTTTTAGAATGCAATGTCATCCATACTTTCTCCAATAATAAAAGTTCAAATTAACAAAATGGGGCATACAAACTTAATATCTTTAGATTTTTTTTTCTTTTATTATTTTTGCATAATTTTTTGCCCTTCCAGTTCCACCTTTTCTTTTCACCAAAGCACTTAGGTCCCACACTCCTAAAATGTTGCAAAAAGAAATCTAGCCAGAAAAAAAATCCAATCAATCCCGTTGGATTGTTCATTATTTTTCCTCTAAAATAATCCTTCAATAATTTTCCTCCAAGATCATTCCTACCAAAATCAATTTTAGAAGTATATTTGAAGCTTTGAAGGTTTTTCTTTTATCATCTTGACAATATCAAAATTTTCTCTCTCTTCTTTGCTATGGAAGAAGTTTATTCCCCAAAACTTGCAAGGTTCAATGTAAGTGACAAATTTTTATTTTTTAAACTTCTTTTAATTTTCCCTTAATTTTGATTGAGTGATGTGATGCATTTTTTTTGCTCTTTTTAATTAAAAAGATCATATGCATAGATATAGCAAATTAAATCTGTAGAATTATAGAGAAAGGTAGTTTTAATAAATGAGAAATGACTACATGAAACTAAATTGGAAGTGACCAGAGCAGCAATTTTGGGGTTTTAGTCACAAAAGTGTCATGCCATGTGAGTGTGTTGTACGTTAGAGATGTGTTCATTAATCCCAACCCCTTATACACACACACACACACACACACCCAAACACACGCGTATGTTGGAGATGTGATAAGCCAAAGTTGTGTGCACTAGATTGGGGCACTTTGCATAGTTTGCCCCTGTATTATCCTATTATTGAATCAATACTTTTTGGCCCTACTTTTTTTATCCTATTTTATTTTGGTAATTGAATATGTTTTTGTAATGAGTATTATTGATTATTGGGGAGCTATTCAATATATATATATATATAATGTTTTAATTTTAATTTTACTTTTTCTTGAATTTTGATTGAGTTGTGTGATGTATTTTGTTGTAGATTTAATATTGTCCAAAATGGATAAATGTGATAATTTACAGCATATGGTGAGTGAAACAAAGCATGATATGGGTGAAAAAGAAAAATCTATGAGTGTAGATACAAGATGTGTCTTTGCAAGTAGATATACTTTGAAGTTAAAGATATTTACTTGTGTGACAAGAGTGCCAAACAAATATTTTTTAGAATAGTGGTCTAAGAATACAAAGTTTATTGAATGCAGACATCATGGGAAAGTGCAATTAATGAGGAACCAAAGATTGTATATTGCAATTATGTTATATGGGGTTTTTCTATAACCTTGTGTTGGCAACATAAAATCACAAGGAAACTCAAGATATTCATGGATCTCAACAAGTTTAAGAATATCTACATAAATTGACTTTGAATACAAGTATGACCGTTGAAAAGAACAAAGAGATTCAAGCTAACAACAAGGATGAAGCTCAAGAAGTAGGAAAATCCTTGACCCCAATAAAGCAAAGCCAAAAGGAAATTATAGTGGTAGAAGGAAAGGCCATTTTCAAAAGCAAATAAATAAATAAATAAGATATAATTTTTGTAGAAATTTTCTTTTATATATCTCAATGATCTTTTTTTAACATCTACTTTTTTTGTAGAAAAACAAAAAGGAATGAGTGATATTGCTTCAACTACTCCAAACCTTACCATTTCCCAAAGATTTGGTTATGTATATCCACTAATAAGTGCATATGTCGCTATAAAATTAATAATTATGAAAATAAAAATTTCTTTATGTGAATTTATTCAACCTAATTATGAGTTATATTATAGGTTGATTCTACTCAATTTAGTCATCTGGGTTATTCTATGAACTCATAACAACTCTATTATGACATTTAGACTGTGGGTAGTCTTATCATTCCTTCTAGTAGCACATTTCACATGATGGACAAGGGCAATAATTTGAGTTAGGTAAAATTCAAATATTGAAATTGATTGCGTTAATATGATTTTTTTTAGGAAATTAAGATTACATGGATTTCTTTTTCTAATTTATTTGAATGGTTTTTATATAAAACTAGGATTGTTTATGGGTTGGGTCAGGTAGGGCTTTAGCCATGCCTAATGCCCAATTTGATTTTAAACAGGTCTCAAAATTAAAGTCTGTTGCCCGAATCCGACCCAGCCTTGCTCGATTTAATACCGGGTAGGGTCGGGTTAAAGCAGGTGGCTAACACATTTTTTTAATTTATCATAAAAATTATAAAATTACTTAAAAAAAGAAATTTTTTATATAAATTTTTATAAAATTATATTTTATATAAATATTTATAAAAAAATATTTTTTTTATTTTTTTAGACTTGATTAGACTAATATATCCCTTAAGGGCAACTTAAATTTATTATTAAAATTATAAAATAATACCTAAATTTTTTTTATAAAATTATATTTTATTCTTAAAAAAATTAAAATTTTGATATAAGTTTTTATAAAAAAATATTTTTTAAAAAAATAAATTTATTTTTTAGGTAGGGCCGGGCCAATATGGCCTTAAGGGTCGGCCCTACCTTTTTTTAAAAAAATTATGCCAGGCCTAATCTGGCCCGATTTAGTCGGGCAAGACCGAGCCCAGTTAACACCCTTATACGAAACAAGTTCAAGTAATTAGAGACCTCTAAATGCATACTTACAAGATTAGAGTTTAGAAACTAGTTTTGGCTCTAAAACCTATCATGAAAGGTCGAGTAAGTCTAAGGATGATGATATCAGTTAATTTTGTTGGTTCATTTTTTTGACCATTGGCACATTTTCTCTTGAGAGCTACTTATTCCTGCTAATAATTGTATGCATTTACTAACCATTGGCACATTTTGTTGTGTAGTTTTTCTTGGCATCTACAGGTTTTCATCATTGGTAGATGGCAATGCATATATTTTTTTTCTCGGTTCTTTTCCATTTTAATTTTATCTTAGCTTTGAACCACAAAGAATCCATGATCAACTCAATCATAACTCCATTGTCGCCAACTAAACTTTGAAATTTATTGTATTTTGAGTAAGTAAAGATTCAACAGAAAGATAATTGAAACTTAATTCAAATAAAACAATAAGACAACCATTATTATTATGATTATGATGATGATGATGATGATGATGATGATAATAATAATTATTATTATTCACTTGTTTGGCACATGCAATGATCAATGATCATATAACAAACAACTTGATCTTACTCACCAAAATTGTAATTAAGAACTCTAACCCCAGAAGATAGAAAAATTAAAAATTGAAATTTCATATGTAAAATTACAATGGAAGAAAAAATCTAAACAAAGAATGAAGATAACCCCTTCAATCTCTCTTGAAATATGTTTAAATTAATCTGTATACTACTATCAAAGAGTATCTTTGAACAACAATTGTAATAATTATCAAAGAATTATAACAAATCATGTGAATAATTGACCAAAATCAAAGAAAATAAGCTTTGTTGTTGATTACTTTCATTGTTCGGCCAAGAGAGAGGGTGAGGAGAAGAGGCTTGAACTTGATGAGAGTTTAGGGAAAACAAGGGTTTAGGAGGGTGAAGAACAAGAATATGCAATTCGAATTGATAAAGAACCATTACAATGCCATATAGCTTCCCTTAAGATTTGGATTGCCCTTTGAAAGATTCAAAACCCAAAGAGAGTTAATTAAGCTCTTTAATACCATAATTGAATGAGAAACAAATCATGGGGATCCTAAAACTAACAAATTCCCTTGGTTAGAAACAAAACTCCGTGGAAGCCATTTATAATGTGTCTTGGCCAAGCTTGAGTTTGCATATCTAGGGAGTTATTTCATTGATTTTAAGGTTATAAGTAGTTTAAATATGAATTATAAACACTAATGGAGTCATTGGAATGAATTTAGGAGTTTTATTTTGAAAGTTGAAATTTTAGGGTTCAAATAGTTTTAAAGAAGCAACTTGGTATTAGTTTTGTTTAACCATGCATATGATGGCCTTAATAAGTTCCATTAAAGTTATATGGTTTATATTAAGTGAGATTTTGGAGCGAATGAGTTGATTTATAAGAGTTCCTTTTTAGGACATTCAAAGAGGCCATAAATTATACATAAAACCCTAGTTTGCATATGTAAGGCGAATATGAGTATAAATATGGTTTCATTGATTGTTTTATGCTCCATTTTATGTATCTAGCCTAAACAAGTGAATTTACATGCAAGTGGGTGCATAAGGCCATGGAACCAAGGGAAGAGACCAAGGGAAATTAATTGGAATTGTGTATCAAGGTAGCTTTTTCTTTATTCTTATATATATGATTGATTTGCTTGAGTTTTTTAGTTGCTTGTATATATTGTTTGCCATTTTATGGGATTTGTTGATTGTTTAAATGTTATATAAGTGTATGACATTCACTTTCATTTGAGATTGGATTGGCTCTTAATAGATAAAATTATACCAAAAAACCTTTAGAAATGAGTGAGGTGAGACCAAAAGTCCTCAAATATGGTGAGGTTAGGCCAAAAGTTTCAATTGTAAGTGATGCTAAGCCAAAAGTCTTTAAAAGTAAGTGAGACTAAACTAAAAGTCTTTAGATGTTGGGTGAGATTAAACCAAAAGCCCCTAGAACATGGATTTGCTCTTGATAGAGTTATGGAATTTTTAGAGCATGAATTATGGTTTGGCTATGATTGTATGGCATGCATACTTGCTTCCATATACTTGAGTGAACTATATGTGTGTAATGTTAGATTAATTATTAGGATTCTTTGAATCTTACCCTCCTTTATCTCCATTAACCATGATCAAGTAAAACTTAAGGAAGAGAGCATGATGAGCAAAAGGCCTAGAAAGAGCATTTTGATAATGGAATTTAGTTTAAGAGATATTATTGTATATATGAATATGTATTTATATATTTTGATGTATGGAAATGCAAACATATTTGAAAGCACTAGACTAAGTTATAAAGACCATTTGATACGTGTAAGATTTGATACAATGTAATTTGGCATATCAGGTTCCTTGATATATATGTATTCTTATATGTAAGATAATGATTTAGTTGCAAGGACATTTTAACATGATAGATCAGCTGTACATGATATATTTGTGGATTAAAACTTACTTAAAATGAAAAATGGTATTTTAGAGTTCAATTAATATCATTTGGAATCAAAGGTTCATTTGAGTCATAAAATGTCTTTTTACCTTTGACAATCTAAATGACTTAGTTTGTGGCTAAAATTTGATAGGTAATTAAAGAATATATAGAGTTTTCTAATAAGGCTAGAGCTTTATAGAATATTTGATAAATTTTTGAATCTGATCTAAAAAATTTAAATTATGTAGTTATTATTTATTTTGTACTAGTTTGGGTTTCGTATTTTTTGAGGAATCAAATGGATTTATTTTTAAAAAATTTTTATAATATTATTCATATCATAGACTTTTTCAAAGATACCTAATTTGCATTAATTAGAGTTGTATAGTCAAGTTACGAATTTTTAAAGTTTGGACATAATAAGATGTTTTTTGGTCAATTTACTCAAATGATTGATTCCATGGGTTTGGTTCTTATTTATATGTTATCTTGATTGTAACAAATTTGTCTTGCATGAATTTATAAGATGAAATGATAAAAATCCATGTATGAGTATTATGGAGTCAATTGGACCTTTAGTAATTATAATCTTCATTACTAAGGTTTGGTTATCATAATTTGTCACAAAAGAATATATGTAATATGAAATAAATATATAATATGTGATGGTATTACAGTTTTGATTTTGGACTTGATAATCAAACGAATCTTCTTCAATTACCCAAATTCATCTATCTCATGGCTTTGATTTTGGACTTGATAATCAAAGAAAGCTTCTTTGATTATGGCTGTGGTCTTGCTAGTGGTTGGCCGTTGTTGGATAGTGTTTGGCAAAGATCTTTGAAGGACAGATGTATCCTTTTGTAGAGAGAGAGAGAGGATGGAATCAGAGGGGCAAAAAAATTTCCAAAAATTATTAAAAAAATACGAGAAATTAAGTTTGTATATCTTATTTTGTTGACTTGGACCTTTATATTGAAGAGGGTGCGAATAATATGATATTCTAATAATACTTAAAAATTTGTCCATGTGAGACATGTTATAGCTATTCGAAATTAATCAACCCACTTGCCTTTGTTTCTTAAGATGTTTGTCCACACACGAAATTTAGCAATCACTGTACTATGACTTTCGGAGTCATGTGGTGTGAATGAGACTCCCACTGCTATAAAATATGAGAAGGAAATTGGGCGAGTTTTCTAAACTTATGAAACAGATACTAAAGATGCACTATTCACATTCTAAGCATAAACCCTTCAACAAAAAAATCTTACAAAAATCATATATACGTTTTGAAGGTTAGGTAATATGTTACAAGACACTAGAGATAAAACTTAACGTTGTGCGTGTTGCTTTTATACATTTTGGTGAAAAGGGTGTAAAAACCCAAACTTGTTAATTTTTTAACAAACTAAATTACTTATACCACTAGCATTCTTCTATATATATATATTTTTTAAATCCCTTTGTTAAAATTTTTTTCCATGAGTCATAATTATTTATACAATGCTATTTGAAGAAATTTTGTTTTATAAGATATTTTTACAATTAATTAGAACTTAAAATTTTACATAATTAGTCTTTCGCAATTAGTTTTAATTAGAACTTAATGTTTTGATCTTAATTTAAAATTTAATTGTAAGCATTGGCAAATGGGATGGTAGATAGTAAAAAAGAAAAATGATAAAGAGATAATAATTTATATTAATAGATCTAAAAATGAAACACTATAATTTATAGTCTTTAGAGTTTGAGAATTTAAGTTTGTTGCTTTGGGGAATGTGAGTCTGAAGGTGGATATCTTGTTTTGTTTATGTGGTTGTAAATGACTTTATTTATAAACTTAATGAATGACGAGCAAATAATTATAGTAAAGCTAATTATCTAATTGAGCTGTAAAAATTATTTAATTAGGGGGCTTGCCATGTTAAGAGCCATTTTATTCAAAACAAATTATTGTGTTAATTTTTTGAATGATATTTGATGAATAATAATAATTAAATATTTTAGACCATTTAAAATTAGATTAAATCAAATTGGGTCGACGACACATATGACAATAACAGATCACATGAATTTCATTTGATTTTTTATTCCAAAGTTAATCTATAATTTTATAATTAAGTTAATATTTTATAGAGTAGTTAAATTCTAGTTAAGGTTGATAAAATATATTTTATTTTTTAATTAATAATGAGTTGCAAAAATAAATAAAATAGTTATAATTAAAGATTTTAAATTAAATATATTTATATTAAGAATTTTTTAAATTTTAAAATTATTTAAAAATATTTTAAGATAAAAAATTTAAAATTATAATTCTAAACTATAATATTTTTATATAATTTAAATGTTTAATTTTAAAATTATTTAAAATAATTTTAAAATTTAAGATATTTTTAACTTAAATCCTCAGAAATTTTTTCAAAATTAATATTGCTTTCCAACGGAGACTGGAGCTGGTCCTTTTCCCCGAAAAGAGTAATGATTTGGCTGTCCATGAAAAAAAAGTAATTGATTTGGCTTTCGAAGGGGGGCCAGAAGCAGAGCAAGGCAGCATGACTACAGTTGCGGCGGCAGTATCTACTTCCGCCCTGTGTCAATTGTATCCTTCATCTTCATCTTCATGGACTCCTCCTTCCAGTCCCACATTCAAGCGCGCCCCAAGACGTTCTTTCGATGGCAGAACCACTCAAATGAGGCTGAAACCACCACCCCGAGCTGCTCTTGTCCAGGCAGCACCCACCTCCGTACGGGCCCCTGCGCTTGAAGGAGGAGCCGATGCCGACGACATACGGGCCGAGGCTAGAGCCATGGCTCGTGTTGCCAATGCTTCTGTCTATAGCCCTCAATTTCTTGCCGCCAAATATGGGTCGAAACCAATCAAGGTCTTCTGTTTCATCAAAATTTTTGTGGAAAGGATTTGGTATTGGGGATTAATTTGACCTTTTTGTGCTTTGATCAGGTTGTGCGAAGGGCCCTACAAATTCTGATTTCGTTGGGTACTTTCGTGTTGAAACTCTTGTTAGACCAGAGAAATGGAGTGGTTAATCAAAATAAAAGGCTTCGTGCAGCTGAGCTGAAGAACATGTTCACGAGGCTAGGACCGACTTTTGTGAAATTGGGTCAGGGTTTGTCCACAAGGCCTGACATCTGCCCACCTGAGTATCTGGAGGAGCTCTCTGAACTTCAAGTATTCTCTATTCTTCCCATTTAACTCGTTTTCATTGGATAAATGCAAAATCCATGAAGCAGTAATACTTAAAAAAAAGAGTCATATCATGTCCAATAAATATTCGGCACTATTTGACGCAACATTACACTCCAAATTCTTAGTACAAAATCCTTTTTTTTTCATCTGGGTAGTTGGTTTCTTGGAAGACATAAACAAAGTTGATTGAATGCAGTAAAAATTTATTCAGCAATTAGTGTATTTTAAGATATGGTTTTAATGATGGTTTCTGCTATTTGTTTGAAGAAATAAGATACTTAACGTTTGTGCTTGATGACCTGACCACTTCTATGCCTGAACAGGATGGTTTGCCTACGTTTCCTGATGATGAGGCCTTCTCGTGCATTGAGAGGGAATTAGGAGTATCTCTTGACTCGATTTTCTCTTATATATCTCCATCACCCATAGCAGCAGCCAGTTTGGGTCAAGTCTATAAAGCTCAGCTAAAGCACTCTGGGAGGCTTGTGGCTGTCAAGGTGCAACGCCCTGGCATTGAAGAAGTTATAGGATTGGACTTCTACCTTATAAGAGCTCTAGGATTTCTCATAAATAATTACGTTGACATGATTACCAGTGATGTTGTTGCCCTTATCGATGAATTTGCATGCAGAGTATTTCAAGAGCTCAATTATGTGCAGGTTGGTTCTTCTGTCACTATGTATTTTAGAAGTAGGCGAGGTTCTATTTATTAACCATTGTTAATTTAAGTGTAACTGGATAAAGCAGCCTAGTTTTTCTTTTCTTATAAATTTTTTTCTTCTAGAATAAAAAAAAAAAGAGGTTCTGAACCATCAACATCCCCATCCTCAGCCCTTTATGATTAGGGATGACCATGGGAATGGGTAGGGTACTGTAGTCCCTATCCTTGGACCCATATCTAGCGAGTAAATTTCAAAATGGGTAGGGTAGGGTACTTAAATTCCTAAACCCAGACCCATTTACTTGGAAAAATTTTGAAAAATGAACAACTTTTCTTTTTTCTTCCCAAATTGAAACTCATTTACATAAAATTTATTTATAATCACAACAAAGAATCTGATAGAGTCCCACATTGGATAGCTATAAGACATTTTTGTGGCATTTAAGTGGCATGGTTCTTCCTTGATATGTGTTAGTTAATGATTTGTGGTATTTCTGTTATTGTTTCGGATATTGTTGCTGAGCTTTTCATTAGTTGTTGTTTTTTGTTTTCATTTTGCTGTTGCTGCTGTACAGGTAGTTACTCTTGTAACTATCTGACCTGAATTAGGCTACACTCTTATAAGATATAAAGAAGAGTTGGGAGGAGGAATAAGTGTGATTTTGATTTTGGAAATAAAATACTCTCTGGTATCAAGTACCTGAATTCCCTTTCAACTTGGTACCAAAGTGGTATCAAAGCTTGCGATTCTCAGAGATGGAGATGTGCACGTCGAAACACATCCGTGAGCTCAAACATGATGCATCACAGACGAGATTGGATGTTAATGAGCTTTGTACTGCCTATTCTAGAATGGATGCTTCAATCGCCAGGATCAAGAATCTCATGACAGAGATGGCAACCAAGATTATGACATTACATACGAACGATAATGATCAGGTAAACAGTGCAACTGGTGTAATGAATGGGAATAGAGATTGATCAACTAGCTATTATCCACAGTTTGGCTCCTCCAGTGGCAACCAAACAGTGAATTATCAGTTTCTGATGAAATTTGTTTGCATCAAATTTCCAAAGTTGGATGGCTTTGATTTCAAGGGTTGGATACTCAGGTGCAAACAATTTTTTGAAATAAATGAAACACCTTTGGATCAGAGAATCATATTGATGAGCTTGTATCTAGAAGGAAAAGTTTTATAGTGGCATCAGAATTTTATGAGGAGGAAGACAGTTGGAGAGATAGGATGGGTTGAGCATGTTGAAGCATTATGAGAATAGTTTGGAGATATTTTGAAATTGGATCCAATGTCTGAGTTTAAGAATTTGAAATAGGAAGAGACTGTTAGTGTCAAGAAAAATTTGAGAAACAGTTGGCTGAGAGAGAATTACTGGAGGAACACGCCATTAGTTGCTTCCTTGGTGGCCTTAAACTTGAGATTGAAGCTCCAGTGAGAATGTTCAAGCCAAGTTCACTCTCTTAACACTATGTATCTTGCACATTTGTAGGAAGCATCTGTTCATGCAATGCATAACCAAAGTCCAGTTGATATGAAGATGACTCAGCCACTTACCACCATTTCCAACACCTAACTTCGAGATCTCCTCTTAATCCACCTTTAGCTTCATACAAAACTGAAACCTCTAACTAATCTTACACCTTATCCAAAAATATGACAAACACAGAAAAAGAATCCACATCCACTTCTTTTCCATAAAAACCAAAGGCTTCCTCAACCAGTGATAAACCTGTTAAGCAGCTCAGCAAAAGAGAAATGGATGAATGGAGGCGTGAGGGATTTTGCTATTGGTGTCCAGAGAAGTACAACTTTAATCATAAATGTCAAAATTCTCAACTATTCATGATTGCGGTGGAAGATGAAGATCAAGAAGATAATATTGATACAGCGGTGATAGGAATGGAGGAAGCCATAGGAGGGTTACCAAGAATCTCATTCAATGCCATAAGTGGATCTATAGAATCAGCATTGTGTTCTATGGTGAAGGTAAAAGGAACGATTAAAAAAACAGGTAGTGGTGATACTTAGACACATGCAACAGTCACAATTTTGTGGATGTCTATTTAGCAAGGAGATTAAAACTCAAAACTCGCGAGGGAAACCAAAGTTTTGATAGCTAATAGTGAACAAATTGCCATTGATAAAAAGTGCTTGCAGCGTCAATGGAGTATGCAAGAATAGGCTTTTGAGGCAGATTTCCTGGTGATGGAACTAGGAGGATATGATATAATCTTGGGTATGCAACGGTTATCAACATTGGGCAGATTTTGTGGGATTTTAAGCAACAGTTCCTGAGTTTCATGTTGCATGGGAATTATAATGAAATTTTTGGAATGGGCAAACTGAATTCAGTATTGAAAGATGATGAAGTAATGAGCAAACAATTGTTATAGGCAAAACAGATGTATCTTGTTCAGTTTTGTCAAATTTCAGAGGAAGGGAAGTTTGATTTGGGTGTTACAGATGTTGGTTTATCAGTGGCAAAAAAGAATTCCTTGGCTGACTTTCTTCATGAATTTTTAGACAAGTTTCAAGAGCCAAAATCTTTACCTCCTCCTGGGGATTTTGATCATGCTATTCATTTGAAGGAATAGAAGCCCAATAGTTTGAGGCCTTACAGATATGGGCCTTTGCAGAAGGATGCTATGGAAGGGTTGGTTCAGGAAATGCTGTTGAATGGTATTATTTGGCCTAGCAAATGTGCTTTTGCTTCTCCTGTAGTTTTGGTTTGAAAAAAAGGATGATACATGGCATTTTTGTGTTGATTACAGAAAAATTAATGCACAAACCATCAAGAATAAGTTCCCCATTCCGATGATTGAGGAACTCATCCATGAACTACAAGGGTCAAAATATTTCTTGAAGTTGGATTTGCGGGTGGGTTATCATCAGATTCAGATGAATCCAGCTAATATACATGAGACGACTTTCAAAACTCATTGAGGGTTTATATGAGTTTTTAGTTATGTCGTTTTCTTCTTCTTTCTTGATAGAGTACCATGGAGCTTCAATGACCATCTTCAAAGAGACCATGCATGGCGTAACCATCAAGGAAAGCTTGGGCAAGTTGCTGAACATGAGCATCAATTTTCAGACCAAACCCGGAATAATTAGTTTTTATTTTAATGATTTGAATAAGGCCACGTGGTCAATTAAGTTTTTAGAAAGTTTTATTTTCTTATTATTTCATAATTATTTGTTTCCATTTCTTTTAGGGGTTGATTTGTTTCCATTTATTTAGGTTATTTTCTTTCTATTTCCGGATGAACAGTGTACGTGAACAGTGCACAACCTTGGGAATTCTGTTTTAGGAAGTTTCTTAAGTCTTACTTTTAGGGTTTGCTTAGTATTCAAGTTTTGGATTTCCTTTGCTTATAAATAGGCTATCTTTGTATTCAATTAAAAAGCAATAAGATGGATAAGTAGAATTTTCTTTTCAGGACTTATGTTCTGTTTTTGTGAGGTTCCTCTTGCTCCTTGAGCGATGGAGTGAATTCAACCTGAACTTATCAAAGGAGTGGTCTTCCTTTGTGGCGTCTCATGGGTAGGGTTCTAAGGGACAAGTTCTCTTAGGATCTTATCCACTTGACCAACTATCTTTGTTTATACGTGTTCTTATTCTTTACTAGTGTTTTTGTCTTCTATTTGCGTGATTGTGTTCTTAAATTTTGCATGATCTGGGTTATGTTGTCAAAAAGAAGGTTCCTAGGACTTATTCCTACAGGGTCTCTCATCATTTCTAATGATAGTCTAGTATACAATAGCACATGGCAGCTTCACTTGCAACATCTTAGAAGTACATTGGAGACCTTGAGATAGCTTGTTTGCAAAACAAAGCAAGTCCACTTTTGGGGCTACTAGCATTAACTATTTCGGTCATGTCATTTCTAGACATGTGTTATAGCAGATAAGAAGAAAATAGATGCAATGAGTTCATGGCCTACACCCTCTAATATTAAATCCTTGAGAGGATTTTTAGGTCTCATAGACTACTACAGACATTTTGTGTGGGACTATGGCTGCATGAGTAAGCCACTTATGGATCTCTTGAAAAAGGCGGCTTTTACTTGGAATGCCGAAGCTAAATTGGCTTTTAATAGGCTCAAATTAGCCATGTCTTCTACCCCTGTGCTCGCCCTACCCAAATTTTTAGAATTTTTTACTGTGGAGACAGATGCTTCAAATGTCGACTTTGGGGTTGTCTTAGCATAGGCATCCCATAGCTTTTGTGAGCAAGGCACTCTCACCCAAGAAGCAACATTTATCTGCTTATGAAAAAGAGTTGACAACAATTGTTTTTGTAGTTAAACATTGGCATCAATATTTGTATGGAAGATGTTTTAGGATTGTCATTGATCATTTAGCATTGAAACACTTGTTGGAGCAAAAGAGTGTTATGCCAGAACAATACAAATTGGTGGATAAGATGTGCAGTTTGGACTATGAGATAGTATATTGCAAAGGGAGAGATAACCCTCTTGTAGATGCATTTTCTAGATGCCATTTAGAGCTACATGAGTAGAAATTCTTGTTTTTTGTCATTATTTCTTTAGTTTTGGGTTTGAACAGCAAGGTTTTTGGTTCTTGTACAATAGATGACAAATTAAGCAAGATTATTGAGGATTTGGAGCATAGTTATCGAAATCATTTGATTCACGATTCAACATGTACGTATTGATACGGTGCAAATAGCCAACGATACAAATTGCTGTTTGAATCGATTTTTGGCCTAAATTGTGCGTTTGAATCGTTTGAATCATACATATCAAGTTGAAAACTATGATTCAAAGGCTTTTGGAGATTTAGAGGCCTATCTTGCGTTGGGTCATGAAGTCGGGTTTTTCGTGACTCGACACAACTTGTGGGAGGAAGAAGACAACATTGTTGGGTTTTTTTTTTCTTTTCTTTCTTTTGTAAATCCTTCTTGTAGTGCCTGACCATATCACATCGTGCATGTGGTGAGATGAAAGGAAGAAAGTGGTTCATTTAGCTTCACATGACTGGATCAGGTGATTGGAGATGAAGGGATGTGATAAATGAAAAGAAACTTCTATTGGTATTTGCAATTATTTTAAAATTAAAAACTTTTTATTATATTTTAATTTTAATTTAACAATAATAACAATATGCCTTTTCCCGCTAAGTGAGGTCGGCCACATGGATCAAACGATGCCATAAAGTTCTATCATAAATCATGTCTTTAGTTAAACCATTTAAATCTAAATTTTTCTTAATAATTTTGCCTCTACATCTAATTATTGGGCTATTTTTCGTTTGATCTACTTTTTTTACTGGAGCTTCTATTGGTCTTCTTCACACATGGTCAAATCATCTAAGATGCGATTCTACTATCTTTTCGACAATAGGTGCGACCTTAATTTTCTCTCTAATGTATTCATTTCTCATTCTATCTTGTTTGGTATATCCACTCATTCAATGCCATATTCTTATCTCTGCAACATTGACTTTATTTTCCTGTTGGTTTTTTAATTCCCAACACTCAATCTTATATAACATTGCTGGTTTTATAACTGTGCAGTAAAATTAAAAACTTATATCTTTTTTCTTTCAATTAGGAAGTTACAATTTTAAATTTAATAAAATAATAAGTTAAAAATTAATATCCTTTATCTTTTTTAGATAAAAGTTTTGAATTTATTAAGTTAAAAAGTAATATCCCTAATTCTCTTTTAATTAAAAGTTTACAAGTTTAAATTTAATTAAATAAAAATTGATGTGTCTTATCCTCTTATAATTAGAATTTTATTACTACATGTTTTATGATAGTCATTTTGTTTTAGGTTATAACTTATAATTTTGTTTTATAAGACTTATGATTACATTTTTGTCAATTTTTAATTTTAAGTTATTATTTAAACAAATTTTAGTGGTATATATTTTTCATATACTATATTTTAAACTATATTTTTGAATCTTACGATTTAATACAATTCACGTTTAAGAAATCAACGTTTCGATTCACGATTTGAATAGCGATTCGATAACTATGATTTGGAGGTTGACTCTCATTCTCATCCTCAGTATAGTTGGAGTAATGGCATTTTGAAGAGGAATGGCAAACTAGTGGTGGGAGAGGATCAATCACTTTGCTTACAGCTACTACACCATTTTCATGGTAACCCTTAGGTGGTCATCCAGGTATGACAGCCACATGTAGAAGAATAGCAGTCATATTTTACTAGAGAGGTATGGAAAAAGATGTTAAAAGATTTGTACATGAATACACTACTTGCCAAAGGCTTAAGACAGAAAATGTGGCTACCCAAGGTTAATATAGTCACTTTCGGTTCCAACTACCGTATGGACTGACATAAGTATGACTTCATTGTAGGATTACCCAAATCCTACAATAAGACAATCATCTTGGTAGTGGTGGATCGCTTATCCAAGGCAGCCCACTTTATAGCCTTACACCACCTTTTCACAGCAGTAGAAGTGGCTTAAATTTTTATGAATCATGTTGTCCAATTGTATGGTTTTCCAAAGACCATTGTGACTAATTGAGATCCCATATTTTGTGGCAAATTTTGGAGAGCTTTATTCGGAATTAAAAAAGGTCAATTTGTTGTATTCATCCACTTGTTATCCATGAACAGATGGTCAAACGGAAGTCTTGAATTGGTGCTTAGAATGCTACTTATGGTGCATGATGGGGGATCATCCTAAGAAGTGGGTGAAATGGCTTCCATTAGTTGAATTATGGTGTAAATACTTCTCATCATTCTTCTATTGGCATGACTCCTTTCGAAGCTATTTATGGCATTGCTGTCCCTATTTATCAAACTTAAGGGTAAATTCTATCGTACAGTTATAAGACCTGCAATGTTGTATGGAACTGAGTGTTGGGCAATAAAAAGTCAACAAGAGAATAAGTTCAATGTTGCAGAGATGAGAATGTTGCGTTGGATGAGTGGACACACTAGACTAGATCGGATTAGAAATAAATACATTAGAGAGAAAGTGGAAGTCGCACCTATAGTGGAAAAGATTGTAGAATCAAGACTTAGATGGTTTGGTCATGTTGGGAGGAGACCTATAGAAGCCCCAGTTAGGAGAGTAGATGAGATGGAGAATAGTCCAATAATTAGAGGCAGAGGAAGACCAAGAAAAATTATAGGAGAAATTATTAAGAGAGATTTAGATTTAAATGGTTTGTCTAAAAATATGATTTACGATAGGGGTTTATGGCGTCGATTGATCCATGTAGCCGACCCCACTTAGTGGAAAAAGGCTTTGTTGTTGTTGTTGTTGTTGTTGTTGCTGTCCCTATTTATCTACCCTATTTGGTTAGTGACAGTGACAATGAATTGGTGGATAGGAGTTTGAGGGACAGGGAATCCACTTTGCACTTGATCAAGTATCATTTGCAGTGAGCATAGAGCAAGATGTTCCAATTTGCTAATAAGCAAAAGATTGAAAGAGAGTTTGCTGTGGGGGATTTAAGCTACCTTAAGCTTCAACCATTCAAAAGAAACACATTAACAAATTTAGCTTTACATAAGTTGGCTGCCTGTTATTATAGTCCCTATAAAGTTTTGAAGAAAATTGGTTTAGTGGAAAATACTTGAATACATTTTTCTTTTCAAGTTTTGTTATTGAAGAAGCATATAGGGGATGGAGTTGCAGCAAATTTTGAATTACCTCAATTGAATGAGGATGGGTATTTTTCATTGGAACTAGAATGAATCTTAGCCCAAAAGGTTATCAAGAAGCATAATTTGCCATTGGCTCAAGTTTTGATTCAATGGAAACATATTGGCAGGGAAGATGCTACTTGGGAATTGCTTTCGGCTAGTGAACAACAATTTCCAGAGTTTCCTACTTCTCTAGTCATTTTTGTTTTCATTTTGCTATTGCTGTACTGGTAGTTAGTCTACTAACCATCTTACCTGAATTAAGCTACACTCTTATAAGATATAAATAAGAATGGGTAGGAGTAATAAGAGTGATTTTGATTTTGGAACTAATATACTCTCTGGTATCAAGTACCAGAATTCCTTTTCAACTTGGTGCCATTCCCCTTCACAAACTAGATTTTGAGGGGTTTCCCATGCTTGCTTAGGTCTCTATCAATCAGTGCAAGACCAAGTGGCCGGAATGAGGGCAATAGAGTTCATCTTTTGAGGATATCAACTCTTCAAAGGTGGTGCTATGATGGAATCTCACTTTGTGTGGCCACAAATAATTATTGTGGTTCTTAAATGACATGATTCTTTCCCCTCACAAGTCGGATTTTGAGGATGGATTCCCCATGCTTTCTTAGGTCTCCATTAGAATCTAATGTTTCAAACAAACAACTATTAATATAATTCAAAACTGATAAAATATTATTTGGATGGTATTTTTATTACTATTTTTTAATATTAAATTGACTAATATATATAAAAATAAAAATAAATTATAAATATACACTATGGGTCTAGGGCGTGGTGGGTATCATACTACTTATATCTAGACCTAGACCCTCTGAGACCCTAGTAGGTAAATTTTATGGTACTTATAAGGGCTGGGTATTTTGCCCATCCCTATTTACAACTTGTCTAACTACAGTCTACAGGCAAAAGGCAACCATTTAGTGATTGCGGCTTTTATTGTTTAAACCTGAGGTGGTGGCATGGTGCTTGTCTTCTATGTCAAACAAAAAAGCTAAATATTTGCAATTTATATTTTTCTATTGGATGTTAATTTTGACAGGTTCCTGCAGGAGGGACAGAATGCAAACAGATTTAAAAAAATGTATGCTGACAAGGAAGATATCTTTGTTCCTGATGTTTTCTGGGATTATACAAGTGGCAAAGTACTGACAATGGAGTGGGTTGATGGAGTCAAACTAAATGAGCAAGAGGCTATTGAGAGACAAGGATTAAAGTTGTTGGATCTGGTAAAGACAGGCATACAGTGCAGCCTCAGACAGTTACTTGAGCATGGATATTTCCATGCAGATCCTCATCCTGGGAATCTTTTGGCAACACCTGAGGGGAAGCTTGCTTTTCTTGATTTTGGGATGATGAGTGAGACACCAGAAGAAGCAAGATTTGCCATAATTGGTCATGTTGTTCACTTGGTTAACCGAGATTATGAAGCTATGGCTCATGACTACTACGCTCTTAATTTTTTGTCACATGATGTTGATATATCTCCGATTGTACCAGTACTTAGAGACTTTTTCGATGATGCACTAAATTATACTGTGCAAGAACTGAACTTCAAGACAGTAGTTGATGGTCTGGGAAATGTAATGTATCAATATCCCTTTAATGGTGAGATGTTTCTATCTTTTTCACCGAAACATGGTCTTCATTCATTCATACATTTGAGAAATGTTAAAAGCACTCCCTCTGATAGTGTTATTAATCTTAATGTTTTACTATAACAGATAGAATCATAGAAATGAAACATATAACTAATTTTTCAACTTTTGTCTCGAATCTTTGAAGAGTGCAATTATGTACTTTAGAAAATGTTGATTACTTATTCCTGCACTTTAATGTAGAGTCTGATGGCTTGGCTTTTTGTTTTGGCAGTCCCAGGATACTATGCATTAATATTGAGGTCCCTCACTGTTCTTGAAGGTCTAGCACTTTATGCTGATCCTAATTTTAAGGTGCTAGCTGCTTCATACCCGTATTTTGCTAAAAGGCTTCTGACAGATCCAAATCCATATCTAAGAGATGCTCTTATTGAGTTGCTTTTCAAGGATGGGAGGTTCAGGTGTGTATTCTACTGCTTTATTAGGGGGAAATTATAGTTTAGGACCCCAGATTAAAAATATTTATATTGAAAAACTTTAAAATTTGAAATTATTCTAATAGACCTTAGGCCAAAAATTTTAATTGTGAAGATAAAAATTTTAACTGTGAAGACAAAAATTTTAACTATAAGATAAAATCACACTTCATATTATAAAACTCATAAATTCTTTTTACTGTTCACCTAGTTTTTTCTCCCATTCTTGTTCACTACTGTTCAAAAAATAACTGTTCATAGTTAAAATTTGTTGGTCTAGGTAGGATCTTTCAGAATAATTTCAAAATTTAAGGTCTTTTAATATAAATATCTTCAATTTGGAGTCATGAAGTGTAATTTTCCCTTTATTAAATTTGTAGTTCATTCGTTTGAAGTGTGATGTGAGAATAATTTGGCATAAGTGCACTTGGATATCAATTGATCTGGTCCAGTACAGGTGGAATAGACTTGAAAGCCTACTAGTTCAGGGGCGAAAGGACAGAGATTTCTCTGCCAAAGAGGTTTTACAACCTGTCCTGAAGGTATTATTAGGTGCAGATGGCGAATATCTAAGGACTTTGGTTACCAAAGAGGCTGCTCGTGTATCTGAAGCTTTTATTTTAAGCACGATTTCTGATACATACAAGACTATTCCCAAATTTATGAGGTCTCTTACTTTCAATGGAAATGCCAATGGACCCCTTATGATATCAGATGCTGAAATGGAAAGTATGATAGAGCTTAGAAATCAAGTTCTTAGGATATGGGGAATTCTGTCGTCTGATGATTTTGATCCATCCTTTTTGCTACCTATACTAGAGGTAAGAGCCATCTTTTGCTGCATAATGCATTATTGTACTTTGCTTACTAAGCTTTCTCTTAGTTCTTTGCTTTCTTTCATTGTTACTTAGTAGTCTAAATCATTAAATTTACCATAATATCAAAGGATTGACCTTTCTGGACACATTTATTAAATTGGGGGGTAGCTCCAAAAGCCCTTTTTGCATTGAGATAGAAGAGTGCCATTACTATTAATTTATAGCACATTTCATAGAAAACTTTCTGTATATCATTGCAAAATAAATCTGAAGTGATTTAGCTTATAAAACCATTAGAGTCTTGGTGCTTCCTACAGAGAGAAGCTACAATTATTGGCAGACTCCAATGACCATGGATAGATTTTGTGGGAAGGGGGATACAGGGTAATGAATCTAGTGAGTTAATAAGTGAAATACATGTTCATGAAATCATCTTATGGCACCATCTTAACATATTATAAATATAGCCCTGAATCCAGGTTCAACGATAGGACATGTGGTGTAGAACCAAAAGAGGACACACAAAACTGTGAAATAAAACTAAAGAATCTAATTATTTTAATGTTGATTAGAGAAAGGTAAATAAACCAATGCCTAGGCAGTCTTGTATACAGGCATATAGTCTAACATGGCTAAAACACTTAAATAGAGTAAACAATTGTCCAGAATGTAGATAACTATTGAAAAAGCAACCCGAAAGAAAAATACTAATTAGAAAATGCTTGTTCCCAAATTAAAAACCCTAATTAAGAAATAACATTTTAACAACTAGTAAATAAATAATGAATCTCCATCACCATGTCATGAAGAATGAAGATGATTTTGAAGGTAGTGGAAAGAATAGTTACTACAACAACAACAACAACAACAACAACAGAACCTTTTCTCACTAAGTGGGGTCGACTACATAGATCAATCGACGTCATAAAATCCTATCATAAATTATATTTTAGACAAATCAATTTAAATTTAAATCTTTCTTTATAGTTTCTTTTATAGTTTTTCTTGATCTCCCTCTACCTCTGACTATTAAACTATTCTCCATCTGATCTACTCTCTTAACTGGGACTTCTATAGGTCTCCTTTATACATACCCAAACCATCTAAGTCGTGATTTTACAATCTTTTCCACAATAGGTGCAACCTCCATTTTCTCCCTAATGCATTCATTTCTAATTTTATCTTGTTTGGTGTGTCCACTAATCCAACACAACATTCTCATCTTTGCAACATTGAGCTTATTCTCTTGTTGAGTTTTTATTGCCCAATATTCAGTTCTATACAACATTGCAGGCTTAATAGTTGTGTGGTATAATTTATCCTTAAATTTGAGTGGTACTCTTCTATCACAAATATCGCCTGAAACACTCTTTTATTTCATCCACCCTACTTGAAACTTATGATTTACATCTTTCTCTATTTCCCCGTTATGTTGTATGATGGATCCAAGATATTTAAATAGTGTAACTTGTGGTATGGTATGCTCTTTAATTTTTACTTTTGCACTAGAACTAGTGCGTCTCTTACTAAATTTACATTTCATATACTCACTTAAACGAATTCCGTGTTTTTCCAAAACTAATTTCCACATCTCTAACTTCTCATTCATTTCTTCCCTCGATTCTCCAATTAAGACTATGTTATTTGCAAAAAGTATGTATTGTGGCACTAGCTCTTAGATGTGTTCAGTAAGCACATCTAAGACTAACGTAAAAAGATAAGAATTCAAAGTTGACCCCTGATGTAAACCAATAGTTAATGAAAAATTTTCTATAAGTTTACTTTTTGTTATAACACTAATTGTAATCCCATCATAAATATCCTGAATTGCTTGAATATAAGCTATACAAACTCTTTAACTTCTCTTGGTACCCTATCATATGTCTTCTCCAAATTAATGAATACTGTATGTAAATCTTTCTAATTTCTTTGATATCTCTCCATCAATTTTCGCAACAAATATATCATTTCCGTGGTTGACGTTCCTGGCATAAAATCAAATTGATTCTCAGTAATTTGAGTCTCTGTCTTAATTTTCGCTTAATTACCTTCTCCTATAATTTCATAGTATGGCTTATGAGTTTAATTTCTCTATAATTTACACAGTTTTGTATATCTCTCTTGTTTTTGTAAATAAGGATTAAAGTACTTCTTCTCCACTCATCCAACAATTTCTTATATCTCATAATTTCATTAAATAATATTGTGAATTAACTTATACCTTTTATACCTAAACTTTTTCATATTCCACTAGGTATATTATTCGGTTCAATTGTTTTGCCATTCGTTTTAATGTTTCTTTTACTTTTGACTCTCGAATTCTACGATAAAAAGTATAATTTTGGTCATCTTCTTTAATGTCTAGCCTATTCAAGTGTAATAAAATCTCGTGTCCATCATTAAATAGTTTGTAAAAATAACCCTTCCACCGTTTCCTGATATCTTGTTCTGTGACTAAGACTTTCCTCTCTTCATCCTTAATGCATTTCACTTGGTCCACGTCTCGTCTTTCTTTCTCTACTTTTAGATAGCTTGTAGATAAATCTCTCTCCTACTTTGGTACCTAAGGATTAGTATAACCCATTAAATACTCTAACTCTTCGCTCACCACCTTTTTAGTATCTTTCTTAGCTACCTTATATTTTTCTCAATTTTCATCATTTTTACACAAAGATCATGCTTTATAAAGCTCTTTTTTAACCTTAATTTTATTTTGCAATTTACATTCCACCACCAAGATTCTTTATCCCTTGGTCCAAAGTCAGTGGATTTAAAGCATCTAGAATTTTTTTCGTTTAGATTGAAACATGATTCAACTTGGTTGTAAATGCGAGTAAACAAAAATTGATGTTACATATGAACAGGTCCTTCAACAACATAAGTCACGCAGACTTGGGGCATGTGTTGTGGGTGGGATCACTCAACGTCTTGCAGCACGCTTTCTGCAGCAAGTACTTCAAGCTCCAACAACAATTTCTACGTAGACTTGGTGTCACTATAAACAGCTCTTGGTAGCCAAGGCGGGTATGTTATTTATATTTTCTCTAAGTTTGAAGATAATTTGATTGGTTGATCTATCCAAAGGAGAAAAGAAAAAGAAGATAGTTAATTTTGTTCATCTTTTTTTTTTTCCAACAATATTTAAGTAGTAATATTACGAAGAAGTGAATGATAATAAAATTAAAAAAAAAATGTTTAAGTTAATGATGTTCATAGGATTTATAGTATGGCAAGATCTCTTTGCAGAGGATTTGTTTAGTTGTGTGGGAATTGGATTAAAGTTCGGGGTTTCTCAAGTCAATAGGTTGAATTTGGTTGAAAGGACTCTATGTTGCTGACATTAGAGCACTTAGGAACTCTTGGAACCTCACACCATTATCTATTTTAAAATCTTGCATGAAAGTCACCTGACTACTTCGTTGAGTATTTCAAGAAAGTTGGAAAAGTATTAAATCTTTGGTGAATGTCTCTAGCTCTATTACAATTTTTATTGTTTAGATGCTCAATTGTAAGATGAGGAAAACATAAAATTCCTACTTGGAGAATGATTTGAAAGAGCTTGGAGAACTAACGTTCACAAGTTGCATGGCAGCTAAAGAAAATATGAGTTGATTAGTAGATTAGAGATATAATCTAAGAAGTACCAATACTTCAAAAACAAAGCAATATTGTGTGTAGCCGTCACTCATATCAAATATGACTAGACATTTCAATTTTCATTTTAAACAATATATTTGATGGGTTTGCTGACCTAAATATGGTTGTTGGCCCAAAAGTTAATTTAGTTTTAGCCCACAAGATTTGTTTTAGGAGAAGCAAGATGAAGATAAAAGAAGGAATAGGCAAAGGAGCAACTAACTTTGACACTAGTGGAGATCGCGAAGAGTAGTGGAAGGGTGAAGGAGTGCTATTAAGGGGTTTTGAAGGGAGTGTGCAGTGAGAAGAAGGGTGAGAAGGATTTGGAGAATTTTCTTTGGGAGAGAGACTAGCGTCTTGAAAGCTAGAGAACTATCTGTTTTATCTTTTGTGTGTTTTTTTGGGTGCAAGTGCTATAAGAGTTTTGGTATTTGATTGTTAATAAGGAGTGTTTTGTTTCTTGTTTGTCTTTGTTGTTTTGTGGTCCAAATCTTGTTAGTCTTTGTTGTTTTTGTGGTTCAAATCTCATCATTTGGTATCAAAACGGTGAGATTCCTAGGGCATAGTTAATACTAGAATGGAAAGCAAAGTAGAAAATTTGGAGCATTGACATGGTGAGCATCAAGCAATGGACGACTAAAACTATGGAATCGATAGACAAACTTATCATGCATATGTTGGCGGCAGAGCAAAAGCTGTAGTGGAGACTCAACCCTCAACACCAGCAAGAACAAGTGCTTGCACTGATGATTTGGGGAGGATAGCAATGGTGGCAAAGGAGGCCATGAGGTTTAGGAAGCTTGAACTACCAATATTCTCAGAGGAGGATCCCATTGGGTGGATTTTTTGAGTTGAACATTATTTTTCAGGGAATGAGGTAACTGAAGAGGAGAAGATAGAAGTAGTGGCGTTGTGGTTAGAAGGGAAGGCACTCAATTGGTTCCATTGGTTAGACACTAGAGCTCTAGTCACATCATGGTTAGAGTCCAAAACTGAGGTCCTAGAGCGATTCCATCTACAAAGAGGTAGTAGATATGAGATGATTATGGCGTTGAAGTAGAAGGGAAGTGTTGCAAAGTACTGTGAACAATTTGAGATGTTGTTGGCACCATTGAAAGAGGCTTCTAATGAGGTTCTAATGGGAGCATTCTTAAATGGGCTAAAGGGAGAAATTAGGGGTGAGTTGAGATTAATTAGGGCCCAATCTCTTAAAGATGTCATGAGTTTGGGCCATAATAAAGAAGAGAAGAATGAAGCATTGGAGAAAGCCCGTGTGGTAAAATGGGATAAGAATCATAAGCCATTTTCAAGTCCAAAATGGAGTGGGCTAAAGTCACCATTCTCTTAGGTTATGGGTTTTATTGACCTAACTTGACCTGTCTTGCATCAGTAGTAGCAACAAAAGACATCAAACAGAAAAGGTGTGGAAGAGACGTGAAAAACGCTGATCGTGGGGACAAAAAGAATAAAACATCGGCAACACTGCTTCATTGTCATTCAAAGGGGAGAAAAATTTTCAAAAACTTACAAAGGCAGAGATTGCAAAGAAGAGGGAACTAGGTATGTGCTTCAAATGCGATGAGAAGTTTGGGCCCAACAATCATTGCAAGAATAGACAACCGAATGTCATTATATTAGAGAAAATTGAAGAAGATGAAGGAGGTAGAGAGGAAACCATGATTGAGGGAGGGGAGGAGCCATTTGTTGAAGGTAGGCAGTGTTCCTATGGCTCTATCTATGAATTCAATTGTAGGGATCACTAGAGACAAAACTATGAAGCTATTGAGGAAATTACAATGTGAGACAATTTTGATTTTAATTGATAGTGGTGCCTTATAATTTTATCTCAATTGGGTTGGTGGAAAAGTTATCGTTACCTGTCCAGAAGACCTCGTCTATGAGATTACAATGGGGGATGGGTATATGGTTAGGGGTGATGCTGTGTGCAAGGAGTTAATAGCAGAAATACAACAAGTTAGGGTTCAACAAGTTTTTTATCCCTTTGAGCTGAGTGGGGTAGACCTAGTGTTGGGTATAGAATGGCTTGAGTCTCCAGGGGGTGTGAAAGTTAACTGGAAGTAGCTCATTATGAAATTCAAACTTGGGCATGAAGAAGTTTGCATATCAAGGGACCTTACTTTAGCTAAAACACTAGTCTCTCTAAAGGCTTTGATGCAATCAATAAAAGGAGGAGGCCAAGGATTCCTAGTTGAATTTGGGGAAATATAGCTGCAAGAGCAAGAAGAGTCTATAGTGGTTGAGGAGATATAAGAGTTACTTAGAAAGTTTCCTATTGTGAGTGAATAGCCAATGGGTTTACCTCCTGCCAGATCAAGAAACCATGCTATAACTATTAAACTAGGTCACCACCACTAAATATTTGCCCGTATGACTATCCACACACACAAAAAATTGAGATTGGAAGGTTGGTGAATGAGATGTTTGTGGGAGGAATTATATGACCAAGTAACAGCCCATATTTAAGCTCAGTTTTGCTAGTAAGAAAAAAAGACGGAAGTTGGCGACTTTGTATGGATTACTGAGCGCTAAACAAATAGCCATACTTGATAAGTTTTCGATCCCTGCTATAAGTGATCCCTTGGATGAATTATGGGGAGCTTTAGTTTTTCGAAACTTCATATGAAATTTGGGTTCCATCAAATTCGCATCAAACCTGGCGACGAAGAGAAGACAGCCTTTTGGACACATGCGGGCCACCACAAGTTCATGGTAATGCCCTTTTGCTTGACTAATGCTCCTTTCACCTTTCAATTCTTGATAAAGTGACATTTTTAGGGAGCATCTCTGAAAATTTATATATATATTTTTCCTTTTTTTGGTGACATTTTGGTATATAATTCCTATTTTTCCACTCATCTTGATCATTTGTGAGTCACTTTGGAAATTCTTAAAAAGCATCAATTGGCTATCAATCCAAAAAAATGTGTTTTTGAAAAACCTAAACTTGAGTATTTGGGATACATCATTTCAGTTGAGGGGGTCCAAGCGGATGTGACAAAGGTGGAAAGTATGACAAAGTGGCCTATTCCCAAAGATATCAAGTCCTTGTGAGGTTTCTTAGGGTTATCCGGTTACAACTATAAACTTGTAAAAAATTGTGGCCAGATTGCAGCACCTTTCACTGATTTACTCAAGAAAGATGCCTTCAAGTGGATGGAAGAAGCTCAAAGGGCATTTGACAGCCTAAAAACATCCATGACCATGGTACCCATCTTGGCTATGCATGATTTTTCTAAGTCATTTGAAATTGAAACCGACACTTCTAGGGCTGGTGTAGGGGTTGTATTGATGCAAAATAGGCGTCCTATTGCATATTACAGTCAAGTCCTAAGTTATAGAGCTTGAAAAAGTTTAGTTTATGAAAGGGAGTTGATGGCAATTGTATGTGGTAAAAAAGTAGAGGCATTATTTGTTGGGGAACCATTTTATTATAAAGACTGACCAAAATCTTGGAGCAAAAGGTTTTGGACTCAGATCACCAGAAATGTGTCTCAAAATTAAGGGGATTCAAGTATGACATAGTGTATAAACTAGGGGTTGAAAATCAAGCGACAAATGCACTTTCAAGAAGAGGGGAAGAAATGGAATTTAAGGCTTTTTCAGTAATGCAAAATGCAGAATTGGAAGTGTGGGATAAGAAGGTGAAGTAGGATGAAAAGTTATCTTGTATCCTTAACCAGTTAATCATGGGGGAGACTGCTAACCTGGACTATAGCTTAAAGAATGGTTGTTTGATGTTTCAAGGCTGTTTAGCAATTCCTGAGGTGTCCACTCGAATTCCTCTACTGTTAAAGGAATTGCATTCTTTTCCAATTGGAGGGCATTTGGGTTACCTAAGAGCCTACAAAGATTGGCTAAAGCTTTTCATTGGGAAGGCATGAAATGAGATGTGCAAGAATAAGTTGCAAGGTGTGAAATCTGCCAAAGGAATAAATATCAAGCCATGAGTCTAGTTTGCTTACTACAGCCCCTATCTATCCCACAATAGGTTTGGGAGGATATTAGTATGGATTTTATCACTGGACTCCCTGAATCACATCAGTTTGACACTATAATGGTGGTGGTAGATAGATTTACCAAGTATGCCCAGTTTATGCCACTTTCTCATCCTTTTTCAACTAAGGATGTAGTAGAACTCTTCATTCAAGAAGTAGTCAAGCATCATGGATTTTCAAAATCTATTGTTTCTGACCGCAGCCAGGTGTTTCTAAGTCAATTTTAGAAGGAGTTATTTAAGATGGTAGGCACCACTTTGAAGTATAGTTTTGGTTACTATCTTGAAACAGATGGGCAAATGAAGGAGATCAATAGAAGCCTTGAAACTTATCTTTGATGTCCTAAACAGTAGTCAAAATGGTTGGCTTGGGCAGAATATTGGTTTAATACTAGCTATAACAAATCATCGGAAATGACACCTTTTAGGACTTTGTATGGATGCAACCCTCCCACTTTATTCAAGATGGATGATGCTTACTCTTCAATGGAAGGGTTAATGAGCATATTAAGGAGAGGAATCTGATCTTGACATAATTGAAGGAGCACTTGGAGAAGGCACAAGCAAGAATGAAGGCTCAAGCTAACCGACATAGAAGAGAGGTAAGCTTTAGTGTTGGTGATTTGGTGTACTTGAAAATCAAACTCTACAAGTTGAAGGGATTGGCAAAGAAACTGAATAAGAAACTTAGTCCTAGATTCTATGAACCCTACAAAGTTATAGCTAAGCATGGAGAGGTGGCCTACCATTTGGAGCTTCTAGCTACTACTAAAATTCACCCCGTTTTCCACATTTCATAGCTTAATTGGTCTCTACAACCTTCTGTCCCTACTCAAGAAATTCCTTTGGCCTTGACCGAAGACTTAGAGTTGTAGGAGCAACCAAAGGAAAATCTACTGTCAAGTGCTCATTAAGTGGACTGAACTTCTTGAGTTTGAGAATACGTGGGAAGATTTTGAAGCCATCAACCAATAGTTTCCTCATTTTAACCTTGCAGACAAGGTTAAATTTGTTGGGGTAGGTATTAATGGGCTTGCTGGCCCAAATGTGCCCACTGACTCAAATATGGCTGTTGGCCCAAAAGTTGATTCAGTTTCAGCCCACAAGACTTATTCTAGGAGAAGCAAGATGAAGACAAAAGAAGGAGAGACAAAGGAGCAACTAACTCTGACATTAGTGGAGGTCACGGAGAGTAGTGGAAAGGTGAAGGAGTGCTGAGGGGTTTTGAAGGGAGTGTACAGTGAGAAGAGGGATGTGAAGGATTTGGAGAATTTTCTTTGGGAGAGACTCTTAGCCTCTTGAAAGCTAGAGAACTATGTGTCTTATCCTTTGTGTCTTTGGGTACAAGTGCTATAAGAATAAGGAGTGTTCTGTTTCTTGTTTGTCTTTGCTGTTCTGTGGTTGAAATCTTATTATCTTTGTTGTTTTTGTGGTTGAGATCTCATCAATATCTTACTGTCTCATGGTGTCGATATCATATCATGTCCCGTATCTATATTAATATCAATGCTTTTTGGGATATAATCAAAGGAAAAAAGTTCCAAGCAAATAGCCAGATATTTTAAAAATAAATTAAGCACCTATTCATGTAAGATTTTTATTTTACTTGTAAATTCTACAAACATAAAGTCTGATGTAACTTGAAAATCTTGAAATCTTGAGTTTTTATTGCGTCATTGTTCTTTACGAGAACCTGTAGTCTCGTGAAGTTTTGTGTTGAATACCCGTTAGAGGTTGAAAGGTCCAAATTCAAAGACGATATATTCTATTTATGGAGCCTTAAAATGCTGTCTACAGTCTCTTGGAAATTGATAATAAACAATGTTACAGATGATACACTTGTTAGATAAAGATAAATTAGTCTTATGATACTCCAGATTTGCTCAGTTCTTGTTATTGGTTTGATTTTTCATCATAGTTTTTTGTGGCAGTTTAGTCCTCCTTTTGAATTGATTAGCGATTTCACCAGCATCATAAGTTACACTCTGGTATTCTGCCCTTGCTTCTGCTTATATTATTGTTTTCCTTTTTGTTAGGTGATTTTGGACCCGACATGAAAGAAGTATGAAGTTCATTCTTTCCAAAATTTCTTTGATTTTCTTTTTTGTTATTTTGTTATGGTCCTCTTATTTGGTCCAAAAGCTGTATTTATTGATCATCATTGTTAATGCTGTTTTTGTCACGATCAGTTAAGAGACCACAATATTGTAAATTAACAACAGCCATTCCCGAGACTTGGCTGTTATCTGCACCTTTTGCTGTTTCGTACCACTCTTCATCGCATGCTCAAGAGTATTTGGGTTAAGATGGAGACTATAGTTCTTTTGGTTCCTTAAGTTGTTTCAATATCGAAGTTGATGTTTCAAATGAAGAGGGAAAACATGAATTTATTTCTTCCAAGTGTTATTGTTGCCAATACATGCATAGTCCAGCTGACGTCAATAATTTGCCAAATGGTGAATGATGATCTTTATGGCGATGGATAGTTGGATATTATCCTCCTTTCTGCCAGTAAGTTGGCATTTTTTGGCTTCTCCCTGAAACTAGGACACTGGTCATAACTTTTCAAATTTGCATTTTGTAATTATTAATAGTAGTGTTTGATTATTGTAATGACTATAAGTCTTTTAGGAGTACGATATGGAGTTACAGATGGGCAAAACCTATTGTATGACCAAGAATCACCAACTAGAAATTATCAAAGACTAGAATATACTCTTTATTAGACTGGACATCTTTTTTTTTTTTTTCAAAACACTTTTCATTGCTTAAAATTTCAAGCAATTATATATATATATATATATATATATATTGGTCAAACACATTCGTAATCAAAGAAAAGAGCATTGAAATCTATTACAGACGGCAAAAGCATATGCAGGGTACAAGATTACATATCGCCCTAAACAAACTCGCACCTTTGGAAGAAGTATGATATCAAATAATCTATAGACAACATGCCCACACAAAACAAAGTTCGTAAGGGGCAACAATAAAATTCACTCAGGCAACACGCTTAGGGAATCAAGAAGTGCATCGTATTTCCTAAAATGTTTGATGAGAGAAAAAGAGAAGACACTAAAATGGAGTCTGAAACATCACTAACTCAAAATGGGCGTATTTCACTGTACAGACCTCCGATTAGACGTATTCCAAAACGAGGTGAAAATTGAGGTTATAAAATACATAAATGATCTATTAAACAACCAAAAAGTTGAACAAAAACTGCTTAAAATGATGGCATGAAAATGACAATTTGGACTAAAAGCAATGATAGATGTGGTTTTAAGTTCACTGTAATTGGATACATCAAGACATCACCATTTGATATAGAACATGCACCATGCAAAGCAAGACACAAGTAATACAAAATCATGAGAATAAGTACAAGGTTTGATCTCTTTAATATAAGTTTGATAATATTCCAAAAGCTCCAAATAAGGTCCGAGGCTTAGCTTTTATAGTACAAGCTAAGTCCTATTCAGATTACATTTTCTAGAAAATAAAAATGCATTAAAAATTACAAATTGAAAGTTAAAATACAATTAAGTGCTACAAGTAGATGAACTCTTCTTTCAAGGTTGCAATTAAATAGAAACAACTAGTTTAATGTTGATAGACTTAATAAAGTGCTCTTAAGCTTCCAAGAGACTTATTTGACAAGACTCATCATGCTTGTGCCTTTTGAATTCTCGACTTAGTCATTTATTACTTCCATTTGCTTAGCCAATAAATTCAAATAATTAATTGTAGATGTATTGCTTACTTCTTCATTAATGTATGTATGTATGTATGTATGTGCATTTGCATCATCCTCCCCTTGTTGAGAAGGATTTGCCCTTAAAGCTAATAGCCCATCATCATCAAGATAAAGAGATAAATTAGCCATATTGAAGGTCCCTAAAACACCTCAATCACTTGGTAATTCCACCTTATAACCATTATCATTTACCCTTTCAATAACCTTAAAGGGACCTTTTGCCCTTAGCATAAACTTAGATTTCCTTTTGGTCTCACATGAATCCAAACCAAGTCTCTTGGAGTAGGCTTGGGATGCTTGTTTACTTGCTTCTTGTATTGCCCTTCTTTCTACTTTTGTGCTCATTTGATTATTACTTGGTAAGGGTGTAACACCCCAAAATCAATTAAGGTGTTAATCATGGATTTAGGTTAATTAAGAATAATTAATATGGAATAATCGGGTTAGTTAAGTGAATGAAAATTTTGAGAGATAAATTATTAATATGAGTTGAGATTTAATTGGGATAGAAACTTCATCTAGGCCAAAATTTATATAAGAGATCATGATAAGAGGCTAATGGAGGCCTAATAGGTGCAGATCCAATCTGATTCAATGTGATAGAGGCCCAAGATCCACCTTTTATAGGCTCTTATAATTGTCCTAACAACCTTTGTGCAGACCCAAATCCTTTAAGTTCTTAAAACTTGGTCCAACCTAATTAAAACCCAACAGTTCAACGCATGAAAGCTGGCCCAACAAAGCTAAAATCTGAAACCCATTTGGAGTTGGATCTTTGGAGCAGCTTATAACCCATAGAAAACCCAACTTAAATCCTAAAAACTGACCTAGCCACCCCGCATTCTGCAAAACCACAAGAAACACACAAAATTTGGAGGTCCAAAGGAGAGGCTAGGGTTCTTGACATGTTTCCACCATTTCCCATTTCTAAAGCAAAATTCAGCCAAGGTAATAGTTATATAATTTAATCCTCTCATCTTTCTTTTTAATTTGATCCTATTAATGTTCCAATTGAAGCATTTTCACCCACACCCAAAATCTGAAACTTGCCATTTGATGTTTCCATGGTGAAATTTCGTAGGTTGAGGCTAGGGCTGACATTAGGTAAGTATAAACTCTTCTTTTTGAGGTATTTCTGCTGGTTTGAGACCCCAATGATTGGATTATAGTATGGGTATTAATTTTTCACAAATTTTCTTAGGATTTAGGGTGATATATTGAAGTTTTTGGTAGAGGACACCTCCATTCCAAAATTTGGGAATTAGTAGTGGTTAGGGGAATTTTTGTACCACTGGTGGCTTTTGTAAATTTGTCTACAAGTGAGGTAACCGGGACTATTTTAATTCCATGCATATATCTGCTTTAATTTCATATTTGCTGTACATGAATGATTTGAAATGCTAAATAAATTTGTTGGCTATTATTGTATTGTGTTTGGACTTTGTGAGTCCATGGTGGAGCTGTGGTGTGGCTGCCACCCGTGCATGTGCTTCGATCGAGCACTGGGTTATGATTAAACCCCAGATGCACTGAGCCCTGGTTGTGCTTATTGGGGAGTGGGTGTCGTGGATGGGCCTCTCCTGGTGTTATTGGCCTTTAACATGTGGAATTACGATTGCTAGTATAAGATGGTAATTATAGTAGCCTAACCATTTTCTTTGTTGATATGATTGATATGATTCTAATGTTAATCTTGATTCATGTTTATATATTAATTAAATTGGATATTATGAATGGAAATATTCTTGGTTACTGAGATTTGCATCTCACCTCGTTTCATGGGATCTTACTTTCAGGTGGAGGCTTTTTAGGTAAGGAAAAGGGGAAGCAAGTGGATGAAAATTTATGAGCTCCAACCATGTGGGGAGAAGGCTACACTTAGACTGGTTTATTTAGGATAGATGCTAAATTTTGTATTCCCTTTTGTATAGCATCATCATGTAATCATGTTGCCAAGTGTAGGTTCTTATATTTTGATTATTTAAGATGTATTTATTGAGGAGTTAGGCCTTATCTTAGCTTGGTATTGGATGTATGAACCTATAACACCTTATGTATGAATTTTACTGAATTTATAGTATGGTATACTATTGGAAATATAATTATGTGATGCATTAGATGTTAATATGAACTATTGATGTATGAAATCTCTAATGGAATGTGTATTGGATGGTAATTGTTGATAGTGCATGAATTCTCACTGTCATTAATCTATGAAATTACTGATATGTGGTGGCTGGACGAGTAGGAATTAGTACTTAAGTTTTGAATTGGTAATGGTAGAATAGTTGGGCAAATAAAGTAGATAAATACCATTAGAGTTATATAAATGAGGGGAAGTGGTCCTATGATGTTCTTAAGAAGAGAAATGGAGTGCATGAGATGAAATTTGGGAGATGTAGTTACAAGAGGGAGTCACCTGTGGCCAGGAAGGCCTCGCCACAGCCTGGAGAGTGACAGTGGCGAGGAATGCCGTGGCTTGAGGAATCTCGCCGCGGTTCAGTGCGAAAAAAGTCACCCAAGAGGGTGGCAGAGAGAAACCTCGCTAGGGTGCAACAGGTTTGGTTGTGGCACTAGACGAGGAAACTAAGTAAGGAGTGTCCAGTAGCGAGCCTCATTATGGCGTAAGAGTTTTTCGCCAAGGCGAGAATCGTGGGAATTGTCCCAAGAGGCATTTCTGCCGCGGTGCCACGTAGGCTGGCTGCGGCGATGGTCTAACTCACCGCGGTAAACTTTATGTAAATTGCCCAATGATTCTCGAGAGTAACTTAGTCGCAGTGGGGCCACGACGCAAAGTGAAAAACGTAGTTTTCGAGCTCTAGAACCTAACTTAGTCGCGATGGAAGGGTTTCAAGTCGCGGCGCAAGTCCCCAAACTCCTATCTTTAGCCTAGAAACCCCAGTTTCTTCAATGGTAATGCTAGGAAATGATATAGGAACACTTGTGGGAAGTTTTTGTGTGTTGAAACTGATGGATGGATGAATCCCCTCATGATAGTATAATTTCTTTTATGCATTCTCACGTTTGTGGTTGTTTAGTGATGACCCTAACATCAAGGTTCAAATTTTTCTATATTTTCATAATGAAATAAATTGTAACGACTCCAAACCTTGATCATTAATTATTAATTGTGTATTTAGCCATAATTACCATATTTAGAAGATAAGGTTGTCACAAAGGGTAGCAAGTCAATAGGTGTGAGTGGATTTACACCAAGAACAACTTCAAATGGAAATGACCAGTGGTGCAATTTGGAACATGATTATAAGCAAATTTAGCATGAACAAGTAGCAAATCCCATTCTTTCAATATCTTGTTTGTCATACTCCTTAGCTTGGTCCTAAGAGTTCTATTTGTGACCTTGGTTTGTCCATTAATTTGAGGGTGACATGTCATGCAAAAGAGAAACTTATGTTCCTCCCAATTAGAATTTATTTAATAATATTTAAGTAACTTAGATTAAATGAAAGTATATTAGGAAAATAATTAAGAATTAATGTATGACTAAATATAGGAAAATAATTAAGAATTAATGTATGACTAAATATCCCTATATTTAGTCAAACATTAATTCTTAATTATTTTCCTAATATACTTTCATTTAATCTAAGTTACTTAAATATTATTAAATAAATCCTAATTGGGATGAGGATGTTAGATTTAGTATCAATCTTCTTCCACAATGTCTTCCAAAAGTAGTTTAGAAACTTAGCATCCCTATTTGAGACAATTGTCTTTAGCATACAATGGAGTTGAACCGCTTCTTTAGAGTACAAATCTACTAATTGAGAGACATCATTAGTCTTGTTCATGGGATGAAATGAGCCATCTTGGAAAATTAATCTACTACAACCAAAAGAGCATTCTTGTTCCTTCTAGTGTGAGGTAATCCAAGAACAAAATCCATACTAACATTCTCTTGAGGACTACATGGAACTGATAGATGTAACAATTTTAACTCCTAATTAAGCTAATTATGCACAATTATATTCCTAATTAGTTGCAATTAAGATTTAATTGGGATAATGAGTTAGCAATAGATTTAAGATTTAATTGGGATAATGAGTTAGCAATAGATAAAAATATAGAGAAATTTGAACCTTTATATCACCAATATTCATTGTCAAGTTATACAAAATGATTTATATTCATAGGAAGATAAAATTCTCTTTAACACTTTTTATCTCATTAAAAATGCCTCCAAAAATCATAAAAACCCATATATATATATAGGGCTACTAGTCACCATTTAGCACTAACATGTTAAGAACCACATTTTTTTAGCTGAATTGGGGTTCTTAAGGCTTAGGTCATGACTTAGAGTGGTTAGGACGTGGCCAATATGGCCTTTGGAATCTCTAAAAGCTTACACATCTCAGCAGTTGCATAGCATGACTAAACTCAGGTTTGGGGCAAAATTCACACATTATGTAATTCTTATCTCAACTCAGTATGTTTGTGTTGTGGCGAGGTTGTAACAACTGGAAAAAAGAAAAGAAAAGAAAAAAAGAGAAAGAAAGAGAGAAGCTGAAAATTTTCAAAGTCCTAGAATTTTCTAAGTTTGCTAGCTATAGCAAGAAATGGCCTAACTATAGCGAGAAATGGTCTAACTATAGCGAATGTACCTGTTCGCTATAGCGAGAAAAGGGTTAACTAATAGCGAGAGTGCCTTTTCGCTATAGCGAGTGTGGGCATCCCATACAAAAACCAGGAGCTGCTCGCCGTAGCGTGTGCTGTAGCGAAAATAGGGATCTGGGACTGATACGTGCTCGCCATAGCGAAGGTTATTCTTTGCTATAGTGAGAGTTAGTCCAGAAAAGAGTAAAAAAAAAGAATTTGACTTCTTAAAGCGTCCCAATCTATTCCTTTTCTTTTAATTGACCTAAGCTTCGTCCAAAGACTTGAGAGAGAGAGAAAGACCAAGAAAAGGAAGGAAGAATAAGCAAAAAGTAAGCAAGTTTGATATTTCCATAACTTTTCTTCCTAGAAATTTATTCTTTTCTCTTTGCCCTCTCTTACTATGGTTTTGGATGTTGAATTAGCTATGTTTTGGGCTTGGTTCAGAAGAGGGAAAGTGGAAAACCACTCTTGAAGAAGGCTAGAACTCATGTATCTTTACTTCCTTAAGTATGTTGGTTCTACCAACTTGAGAGCTTGAGAGAAAGGAAGGCGAGTTAGTGAAATTCTAGAAAGAGAATCCCTAGTTTCTTACATATTTAGTGGGGTTTGCCTTGATGAAGAGCCCTCTAACTTGTGAGTGTTTATTTGAGTTATAAGAGAGTAACTCCATGCTCTTTATTGTGTCTAAGCTCAAGAGACTCAGCACCATCTAGTTGTGATTGTGAAACCAAGAAGGGAAAAGAGAAATTGAAAGGGAAGGCTTGTGTTGGCTTATAAGGTAGCTCTCAACTTTTTCTTATTGCATTCATGGATGTGTAATAGTTATTGTATGCTTGTGTATATACTTGTATTGTGAGCCATGCCATTTGATGTTGCCTTGATGCATTGGTACCAATATATTTATGATATGGATTGTAAAAATTACTCGAGTGAGGTAGTGCCAAAAGTCTCTTGAGACGGGTGAGGTGGAGCTAAAAGTCCGTAAACCAAGGTTGAGGCCAATCAGAAAGTCCCAAAAACTCAGGTGAGGCTAGATCAAAAGTCCCTAGAGCTTATTCTTGGCATTGATATGATATTCATGGCATGAAAATCATGTGTTGTGTAATTGTGAATGGTTTGCATGCTTTGACTTATTTATATATCTTGATTACTTCCTTGAATGAGTGTATGAGCTATTGAGATTCCATGAATCTCACCCCTTCCCTTTCCTATCTCATATGGTCTAGGTGGAGCTCAAGAGCCTAAGAGTGGAGGCCATGAGGTATAGAAGCCCTTTGTTTTGATATTGTGCACACTCACACATAGTTTGATGTATAGGAAAGCTAAAGTGCTATGTATACATATTCTTTTGAGATGTAAATACTTAAGCAAGTGTAAAAGCATGTATAAATAATGTATGAACTATGCAGAGAGCCAAAGAAATGAAAATGTGGGATTTGACTCTTTTGTGGATGGTATGCAATAGTACATTTTAGCCCGTAGCATAGTGAGTTTGAGATGTATGATGATTTGGACTACTTGGATATTTCATATATGCTATGTTTATACTTTAAAACTTGCCTAAGAGGTGTTAGAACATGTGGGAGGCCATTTGGACCCACTTTGAATCATTTTGGGTACCAAAATCGCCAAATTTGTGAGTTCTGTCAAGATATGACTAAATGAGCTCTTTTTGATATGAAATTTGGCATGCCTCTAGATCCTATTGAGAGCTTCTTGGGAACCTAAAGTGGGTAATATTTGGAGGTCTATAGAATATTTGGTGAATTGTTGAAGTTGAAGAATTTTCTGGTTTTGGTTATTGTACTGTGCAACTAGGTCTGAAAATGAATCTGTGTTATTCATGGAACAAATGGTGTCCGATTGTCATGAAATTTTATGGGTATAAATTAGATATCCACAGTGACCTATACCAACTAGAAGTACCTCAATCGGAGGTCTGTAGAGGGAGAAAGAACTTTCTAAATTTCTATGTCAGTATCAAGGAACCAGCCGACCTTCATTACTGTTCCATCAATTTTCGACGCCCAGGGCTACTAGAATGATTTGAACTTATTTTTTTCCTCTAGTTAACATCTGTAGATTTCTAAACTGGTATATTTTTCCTAGATTTGATTTTTTTGGAATTAGTTATGAATTTTTAAAGTTCATGATAGCAAGTTGCATCAATACCAGGGATAGCTGGACCTCTATCTCTTTTTCGATGTCAAACATGGTCCAAATGCTGAGATTGTGGTTGGGAAGTATTTTTAGTGTAAATATTTACCACTTAAGATTTCCAGAGAGCTATGTTTTGCTTGATTTCTATTTTTCTAGAATTAGTTATGATTTTCCAAAGTTAGAGCCAAAAATCTGATTTTTGGGCCCATTTGAGAAATTGCATTTTCTCAGTTTTTGGCCTCATATCCATGGTTTATGGGTTGTTTGAAGCTATGCACAAGTTGTA
Organism: Erythrophleum ivorense; assembly: GCA_026724425.1. NCBI lineage: Eukaryota > Viridiplantae > Streptophyta > Magnoliopsida > Fabales > Fabaceae > Erythrophleum > Erythrophleum ivorense. The sequence continues at coordinate 14,777,499 of JAIUCV010000014.1, forward strand.
TAAATGGTGTTTGAGTAGAAAATGTGAATGATGGGTTCACGGGACCCATGGGGCAAAATATGACTGGTTAAACCTCGACTTAAAGTATCAAAATGCCACGATTTTAGTCTTTTTCATTGGAAATATGGAATCAAGCCAAGAGAGAGATTACTTGAGGTTAAGAAATTATGGTGTTACAGAGGTGACCCTCGGCTCCTCCAAGAACATTGCACACTTGAGTCTCACTATGGCCAAGTCTACTCTTGTCGTGGTGAGATGACTTTTAGGAGCCTACTACACACTTCCTCTTGATTCTCATTGTAGCTAAATTTGTCACACCATACTTTATTAGACCCCACATTCACATATTCTAGTTAGCTCTCATGTAGAAGTGGAAAGAGTTACAAAAGGAAATGAAATAATGCCATTTATTTGCATTACATTGGGTCTAAAAATTTAAATTGTAATCTGCAGACCCCTGAAACTTACCAACAACATTATTTAATTATTGTCCATTCATACAACTCATAAACATCCCAAAACTCTACACAAACCATGGACCAAGAGCTAGAAACCCGAAATAATCAAGGTTTGCATCGGATTCCATGGTGGCAGATTTTAGGGCAACTTTGAAAAATCATAACTAAATCTAGAAAAATCGAAATCAAGCAAACCATAGCTTTATAGAAAGATCTGGATGTTAACTTCACATAAAAATAATGCCCAATCACAAAAATCTCATTTGGGCCATGTTTGACAATAGAAAAGGCATGGAGATTAGATTGCTTAGTGTGTGTTTGAATTGATGGTGAGTAAAATTGGTTTTCCAAACCTTGATTTTGTAGAATTGATTTTGTGTAAAAGTGAGTTTACATGAACGTGATTTATGTTTAGAAAGTTTAGGTGAAAAGTAATTATGGTAGAATTGATTTTGTTTGGATATTATATACCAGAATCACTTTTAAGTATAGAATTACCAAAAAGGGTAGTTATATTACTTTATTTGATTTATTTCTATAACATTACTTTTTTTTTTAAATAGCATTTAACAAATGATATAGCATAATATATTTTTTTATTTCTGTTGATATTAGAATTAAAATATAAATTAAAAATAAATATTTTAGTTAAGTCTGTAAATGTGTATAGCATAAAAATAGAGTATTACAATTGATTGAAACTATTAGTATTGCGCGCATATAGTATAATTTGATCCTGAATGGTGTCTCAAAGTTGATCCATTTCAGATGCAGAGACAATGTTTAGACTTGGCAATGGATCTAAGCCACTGTGCTCATTAGTTTCTCCTTCAAATTGGCTTTCATCTTCAAGATGGCTGAACTCAATATCTATTTTAGAATTCTGTCTAATAAAATTATGTATAGCCATTGTCGCACTAACAATTTGTACTTGTGTTTCAAATTTGAATTTTGTCATACACTGCAAAATTTTAAACTTATTCTTGCATACCCTAAAAGTTCTTTCTATAGTACATGTAACACCATAATTTTTAACTCATATCCATCATTCTTTACATGTTCATGTGATATATAGTGAGAAATTCCATTAAAATAACACACTTCCTTGCGTTGCGTCATGATTAAAAATTCATTTCGGTGTCACATGGATCGTGTGAGCTCATGCTATACATCCTCATATTTAATTACATCATTAAAACTCATTTGCATCACAAAAACAGGCTTACAACTTATGGAAACCGAATTGGAATGTGGAACATGGGGTTTCATTCTCGACAAGAATTGGGCTCTTTTCTGGGCAAATTTTGAAAAATCATAACTAAATCTAGAAAAATCTAAATCATATAATCTCAGTCATTCCAGAAATATTGGGATGTCTAATTTATGATAAAAATATATGCAAGTCATAAAATCCCACACACAGAGCGTTTGACACGTGAAATAGTCTGGAGGTCGAACTGGGTCCTGATGCTATCACAGTTTACTAATATGAATTTCAAAAATATCCAATTAATTACAAAAAATCTCATCCATGCAAATGACACCAATCTGGAAAGCTGTGGATGTCAACTAGATAGAAAAAACATCTCTAGATCAGTTCATCAAGCCGAGACCTCATAATTTGATGGAACAATACTTCTGGTCAGTCAAGGTTACTGATACTGGATAGAAATTTCAAAAATTCATATCTTCTTCTTTAGACCTCAAAATGGTGCTTCTAGTTGCTACAAGTCACTGTGATTGTCTAGTTTCTTTGTATAAAATTTCATAGCAATTGGACACCATTTGAGTCTCATGTGACAGAAAATAATTTTAGACCATTGTAACAGTGCATCAGACCATTTCCATAAATTTTGCCAACTTTGAAAAATCATCAAATATTCTGTAAACCTCCAAAAATTATGATCTTTAGCTTCTCAGAAAGCTCTTAATGGAACCTAATTGTGTGCCAAATCTTAGATCAAGGCTAATTCATTTGGCCAAAAAGTGACTTAGGGATCCATAATGGTCAATTTTGGCCCCCTTTAGGATGCCAAAGTTGCCAAATGGATTTCCCTTGGTCTTAGCACCTCTTGGGCAAGTCTAAAAGTACATTTGAGACTTAATTGAGCTACCCAAATGCTCCCAACCATCATGCATCTCATTTTGGCTATTCAACCCACACTTATGCATACTTTCATCAAAATTTCATATTGCACACTTTAGCATTACATACTCAAAATAAATGCTAGGGGTCATATATCATTTTCATACATCTAAACATCACATAATAGTATATTTACACATGTTTCAAGGTTCATGGTACATATACAACATCATATACATTATGAACCATCATTATGGTTCCAAAATAGGCAAACTAATACATAAGCTTGTCAATCCGTGCTCTTCATAGTTGTTGGCTCCCTTCACCATAATTACTTAGTCCACCTAGCATATTAGATCATTGGAGAGGAGGGGATGAGATTCAAAGAATCCCAATAACTCATCTCCCATTCAATCATATATAATATGTGCAAGTAAGCTTTATAAATGCATGCATGGAGAAAATAAAAATCATGGACATTTTAAAAGCAAACTTGGCATGTGAACAACTCATACAAATCATTCAAGAACTCACCAAGTGTTTGGATTGGCCTCACACTTCTCCTCATAGGTTTTGGACTTGCTTCACCCATTTCTTAAGCATTTTGGACTCAACCATACTCTTGGGAGCCTACTTTTCTTTTGGGAGACTCTTTGCTTTGTCTCAACCAAGCTCAAGGGTTCTTGGTTCATCCTCACCAAAGGGAAGAGTTCTTGACCTCTCCACACTCAAGTAAACTCATACAAACATCATGCACTCATTAGAAAACATAACATGGCATCAAGGATCATAGCATATAAATGCATGCTAGCATACTTTTCATAACTTGAAAATATACATACACACATTCTAAAACAAGCTAAACACATATCCATGTATGAGAGAAGGTGGAGAGAGCTACCTTGTACATAATTGCACACTTTTTTTTGGATTTAAGCCTCCTCTTTTGGCTACACACCCACAAATTAGTGGAGATGATTTCTCTTGGCCTAGATACAATTTATGGGAGCCAATTAGGTTTATGAAACACATTCTAAGGTTACACAAGTTGCTTAAACCCTAGATAGCTCTATAAGTTCTATTATGGTCCATAAAGGCACCTAATGAAGCAACACCCCTCAAATGACTTCTAGGCCTCATTCTTTCCTTTCAAATATGATTCTTGACTCCTTTTAAATCTCTTGGAGTCATTACATCATCAAAACAAGAGGTTTAACACCATGTTGTTTCTTTAGGTCATAATATGGAACCTAAGGCACCAAATTACTTTCCATGAGTTCTAAATTTTTTCTAAGGCCTCCTCTCACTTTCATTCATCAAATATGATTCAAGAATGACCTTAGAAAAATTTAAAACTCCCCCCACCTATACAACCCCTCTTGGCTGAGACATGGGAGCATTTGGCCTTCCATAGGGTTTCCAATTTTTCCTTGATGAGAGAGTCACTTGGGAGGCTTCCTAGGGGTCTTAGAAACTCAAAAAAACACTCACATATGCTAGGAAATGCATGAATCAAATCAGTTTTTACAATGTGTTCTTGAATTCTTAACAATTCAATCTTCCAATTTCATGATTTTTACTTTGTCTTCTTTGTATAGTCTTAATTCGTACACTCTTTTTCCTAGGATTTACTCTTGATTCTATAAAAAAACCAACCTTTCTTGGCTGGCCAAAAGTGGGACACAACATTCAAGAGGAGGGCAATGAAAGAACAAGCTTGGGATTTAACAATTTACCTTGATTTCCTTGTCTTTCTTGGATGTTTCTCCCTTTGTTTGGCTTGCTCTCTCCAATTTCAAAACTTCCCTTTCTTTTCTGCTCCCAAAATAGACCCAAAACTTCAACAAAAACATAGAAAGAAAGAGGAGAAGGAGGAGAACAACTTTGCTAAAGGAATGGCTAAGAAATTCCATGGATTTCATATCTTTATCTTGGTTTTTTTCTTCTTTTTCTTCCTCCTCCTTTGTGGGCCCAAATGTTCTAGTCTTCTCTCTATTTTTTATTCAGAAGAAAGTCGGTGATGAGGGAGGGTAGATGCTCCTTTTTAAGAACCATCTTTTCGATCATAAAATTTAAGTTCTCAATTAAAAGAAATGCCTTTGAAATCACTCAAATCGGAGCTCAAACCTTTCCGAACTAATCGGTCAAAGTTTGGGTCAACCGATGTCGCAAATAGTACACTAGAGGGGCTTTACCGGTTTCGAGGCTTCCTATGGTTTTTAGAGCCTCTGAGAACCCTGGGCAACTCAAAATGTTTATTTAAAAAGCCCTCCTACGTGCATTTCCAAAATTACACTTATTTATGAAAATGCCACTGGCATTTTGGCAAATTTTTTGAATCACTCCGACCCCGGTTTCTGAGCAACTCAAAGCTCAAATCCTCATTTTCTATTATTTAAAATTTTATCCAAATTTTATTTGGCCTTGAATCACTCATCTTAGGGGACTTGCTTTGAAAACTGGCTCATTTCGGTATTTTACAAAAAATCAGACATTACAGTACACCTTAAACTTGAATGGTAATAGTTGAATGTCTCATTATCATTTTTAAATCTAGAAGAATGTCTAAAGTCAAGGAGATGATAACGCTCACATTTATATGGACTAATGTACCCAACTGGGGTTGGATAGCCAACATCCACCAAATAAAATTTACCTAATAATTAATTAAAGTATTACACATTAATTGTTGTAAAAAAATTATAACCATAATAGTGAGGGCATGAATATACTTGGAGGAGGATGGGAGAAGTTCATGCTCGGAGTCATGAGAGCATGAGAAAATACATGATTATCATGGGAAGTGCCTTCCCAACCAGGCAAGGCAAACATGAAACACATGTCCCAATCACATACAGCCATAACATTTTATGTTGGGTGTCCTTTTCTATTAATAAATCTTGGTTGTTCACTAGGGCTAACCACACATGGTATATGAGTTCCATCAAGCATTTCGTTCACTAGGCCTGAACGAAATGCTTGATCTCGTGGCTTAATGAATTTGAAGGACAATCTCATGCAAGCAAGTAATACTACATGTAAATGCCTACTTACAGTCTCCCCTGAGTGTTGAAACTTTTCTTGTAGCATTCTATTACATACTCCATGGCCAACCATATTTAAAAACACCACAACCATCTCTTCAATTCCCATGCATGTAGTGTGGTTCAATCGACATTCAACTAATTCAATGCAAAATTTATGAAACACATATTTTTCCATGTGAAACATCTCATAACAGCTAGTGGGATGCCCTTACAATATTTCTTGAACCCAAGAATGACCAGTTTGTTCACTCGTTCTATAGGGTTGTTTACATAAATATGTCACTGTGTAGCTACCAATTAGTGTAGCCACATGAGCTTGTTGCTCATGAGAAAGAACTTGTGTCATTTCAGTTTCCATTTCTCCATCTTGTATTTCCTTAAATTCCATTTATACCTAAAAAAAGCATTATGGTATGAATATAAACTAATAAAGTATAGTTTGAATATAACGGCACATTACAATCACAAATCCATAAAAGAACAGATTGAATACAAAAGCATAATATCAATGGAAACCCATAAACCATAGTCTGAAGACAAAACCATAGTCCAAATACCATCACAAAACATAAAAAGTATTACCTAAATACAAAAGCACAATCTGAATATAAAGCATTGTACCATTACAAACTCATAAAACATAACCGGAATACAAATTCTAAGTTAACTCATGGTGGAGATTTCATGAATGAAAGTGGATTATCTACTGCATGTCGAAGCCAAATCAACCTCCGATCCTCATAACCATGAAAGGTGGCAAACATCTCCCGATTTTGTTTATATATCATCATCTAACAGTATTTGCATACCACATTAGATTACTGACAATCTCATCGATTAAGTTCAACTCAGCCATCACTTCCTTCATTAATGTTCCAGGTGGTTCTGTAGGACCGAAGTGACATGTATTTGCAATGACACTTATAGTGTCAGCTATTTTTGATACTGTAGGGATTTTGGCCTTACTTGTCCATTCACCAGGGCCTGCTCTCTTTCTCTTCCCACCACTTATCTGGCCACTAGTTCCCTGGGATGGGCATACATTGATATTTGCAACTCTTTTAGTTGCCTTAACACTATCATCTTCACTATCTCCAGATCCTTCCTCTATATCTAGCCTAATATTGTCTAGGTTTGGGTGGTACTCGTCCTCACTTTCAAGCAAACCATTAGAGAATGTCATTGACGATGGTGCCCATGCAAATTGTCCAGTTGCAACCACATCTTTAAAAAGTATAATTAACTCTTGGACAAATGGAAGTCCCTTATACCTAAATTTTCCATATTGTGGATTTTTCTGCATGTAGAAGACAATTCATCACTTTTACAAATAATCAAACAAAAATATTACAAGTAACACACAAGTATAGGTTGATGCATAACTTACCAATTCCTCCTTCTCCCACCACTCATCAGGTGCATCAACAGTCATCTTTGTACTGTCCCACCTTAGGCCTGTTTCTTTGGTGAACAATTTATGCCATACTGACCATTCTTTTTTTAAGCTATCCCATTTGTTTTTCAGCTGAGTTTTATCATAATTTCATCTAGTTAATCCATTGAATTGCTTAATGGCAGCCTTCCACCCTTTCTTCGTTAGGGTTGTTCCATTGTGTTCTCCCTTTTGGACTTGGTCCAAGCATGCTTTAACAAAATGCTCAATTGTTCTTGGATCCCACACAACCTTTTTTTGAGAACTTATTTTTCTATGTAACCAAAAAAATTATAAAGGACTAAGGCCAGCATGCACAAATTTTCAATAGACCCACATAAAGTAATAAGTAGCAAAATCATTAATATTGTTAATAAAACTATTAAGTCATCACAGTTTAAGATAACAAATCAAAAATTAAGATTGTCAAATCTTATTTAATTTTAAGAGAACAAATTGAATAAAACTATACACATATGAGTACACACATGCCTATTTAATTTTAAATTTAGAATAATTAAATTAAGATTGTCAGACTTTATTTCCTTTAGAGTTTATTTATTTCATTAATAGACATGTCTATTATGTATTAACAAGTTTAGTTTAAATCTATATCTATTTATTTAATTTTAAATTTAAATAATTAATTTAATGTTGTATATAAGTAAGATACTCTAAATGGAGAATCAAACTGGTGCATTTCTAACTTATATCCTTCTTCTAAATCAAGTAAATCTTTTCATCATTTTTTTTTTATTTTTTTCACGATTAAATTGAATCAAAATGTCATACTAGCCACCACCACCATCCCCACTTGTGAACTAGCTACATACTATGTAAATGTAATTCTATAGTGTTGCGCCACTACCACTTCTACCTCCTACTCTGTTACAACATGCTTAGCTTAAATTAGTTTGTCTTCCCAATTTAGTCTCCAACTCTCCAAACTGAGAATAAAACTAAAATTCTGATTCTCTTCTTTTAACATCATTTGAGCAACAAATTAGAATTGTATTTGTAAATTCTTTTCTCAAATAGATAAAGATAATCAATAGGATGAAGTGCTCCATAAGCAAACCATGTATTGAAACTTAAGCCAAATCTATAGATCCAAGCTGATTAGTAAGTTATAAACATTTTATACATGCCTTCTCTTTCAATTCAGTAGATATCCCTAGTGCCTCTGGCTATCTAATTTGTCCAGTTTTTAGACGCACAGCACAGCTTGTACAACAAACTACCCAAACCACCCAGAAAAAAATTCAAATAAGCAATCAGTATTAGGAAGTTAGCATCAAAATCTTGAAAAATATTCAATCTACATGGAAAACCTTGCATTATGGAACATAAGTTTCAAGATGCATAAGATCGAAACTTTTATAAAGTCAAGAGTTAAAATAATATAAGAAATTAATGGGTGAGTTCTAATAATAAGATCAATGGATAAATTGAGGAGTATTCCTCTTCTCTTGAGGAGTTGGGGCTAATGATATCCTATGAAAAATCCCTAGTTTCTCATTAGGGAGCAGCTTCATTTGCTAAGAGGTTTTGAGTTCGTAATCAAACTTTTCTTTCTATTGGTCTTTCTATAAAAAAAAATAGCGTTGAAATTCGTTTTCTGGTCATCTTGTTAACGATTTGATTTTCACCTTTGGTTTGTTGTGGTTCTTTAGTTTAAGATAATATAATATCCTCTGCTGTGGAATCCTAGCTTAGCTTGTGAGCTAGCTAACTGCTAATCTGTTCTCTTTCTAGGCCGACCCTGCTTTATTCTAGTATCGATGCCTGTAAAAAATAAGTGTTATGGTTTTGGAGTGAGGCAATTAAATTGATTCAGTTCCTAAGGTTCTTTCAAAGGAAGAGTAAATGCTAGGCCTAAGCTAATAAGGCAAGACTTTTTAAATACTTGAATGTCAGGCAAGCAAGAAAACTCTTGCACAAATGTGCAACGTACGGAGCTGCTCGACGTAAGGAGAGGGCTTGAGAGCTAGCTCAGGCCGTTGCTTGTTTCACCCCGAAAGTCCCTTCACTCTCCCTAGAGGAAAGCTTAAGAAGGAGCGAATACGATATCTATAGACTTTCTTTTTTCCCATTACAGTTTGCCTGAACTCATTTAACTTCTTGAATTCGATATCAAATATGTAACATCTTATTCGTGACTTCCTAGTGCTATAACTTCACTCAATCTATATTCTTTATTCCTAGTCTGGTACTTCTATCATAAAAAATCCCACGTGTGCAGGTGGTGTATGCAATCCAGGGATCCATACTTCATCCACATGTTGCTCAGTGACCTCCATTGAATCCCCTATCACAAAATAAATATCCTCCTTAGGATCAGATTCTGTAGCTTCGCTCACTGAGTTGGAAGCCGCTAACTGATCTGATACAAACACTAAACCACCTGGTTCATTAACTGAAATTGGGGAATAATCTTGAACACATTAAAACCCTCCTTGTGAAACATCCCCCCACCTGACCCTAGTACTCTTCGTAGTTTAGGCTTTCGAATAAAAAGCTATAATGAATTTAGATACAAACGGATTACGAAAATATTTAACAAAGCCCACCCCATACCACTAAAAAATTCTACCTCGTGGAGCTGTACTGCCTGTTTGACAATATGCTGGTTCCAAATCAAACTGACGATCAATGTGCCCCATTCGCCCACACTGACAACAAATCTGAAATAAGCATTCATACTAACAAACAACCCACACTCTTCTCCCATGAGCAATGGCAAAAAAGCATCCACCATCGCCTTTGAACCATATGCTGAATCCATAGTTTCATACCCCATTTCACTACTCTCAGTCCATGAATATCCTCGAGGAAACCCAAATCGTCTATACATATTTCTACACCACTGAATTACGACAGTTTTGCACCAGAAAAATAATTGAACAAGAACTACACACAAACTTGTCACTAACGAAAGAAAACCAGTTTCAACTCCTTTCGCAACTGATGTTTTCATGAAACGTATACACTAGTGTCTCGAATCTATCAGCCCATTTAGATTCTGGTACAAACCAAAGCTGTCATTTATTAAGGAGGAAGAAGACGTTACCTACAACAAAGCAGAGGAAGAAGATGAAGGAGCAGCCTGGTCACTAACAGAAAGCAGCTCCATGTTAGAAACAGATCAAAGGAAGAAGATGAAAGAAGATTGCTGAAACAGAGTGAAACAGAGAAGCAGGTTTACATGCAACAAGGTCAGGTGCATTTGCTATATCCTCAGACTAGTTTGGGTATAAAGGACAATTGGCCGTTGGAGTAATTAACATGGCTTTAATGCAATGTGTTTGCATTGGCAGAAAGCAAGTGTAAAATGCTTTAAGCCAATGTGATTTCATACTCCCCAGAGCGATGGTGTGGCAGGTCAAACATGGATCAAAACATGCAGCAAATGGGCTTTTCTTGTGCAAACCTTGGTTTGGGCCGAAACGTGAGTACCTCAATGTGTTTCTAAACACATACTTAGAATACTGATACAACTTATTGATGTAAACTTTGAAAATTCGTAATTAATTCCACAAAAATCCAATTCATGAAAACTATAACAATTTGGAAAGCTACAAATGTTAACTAGAGGGAAAAAATAGTCCAGATCTTTCCAAGAGCCTTTAGACCTAAAACATTGATGGAACAGTATTGAGGGTCTAGATGTGTGCCTGAAATAGAATAGCAACTTCAAAAATTTATATCTCCCTCTCTAGACATCCAAATGAGGTATTTCTAGTTGGCACAGGTCACTGGGAAGGTCTAGTTACTTCCTGTAAAATTTCATAGCAATTGGACTAGTTTGCCACATAAATAACAGAGTTTCATTTGGGACCAAGTGAATAGTGCTAGTGGCAAGTTTTGAAAATTTAACCAACTTCAAAAATTCACCAAAAATTCCATAGATCTCCAAATATTATACACTTTTGCTTTTCAAAAAGCTCTAGATGCATGCCAAGTTTCAGACTAAGGAGAGCTCATTTGGAAAAAAGTGACACGACCTCACAAATTAGCTAATTTTAGCTTCCATAATGCATTAACTTGGTCCAAATGGCTTCTCCAATGGTTTCACATTTCTTGGGCAAATTTAAAAGTACAAATACAACTTGTATGGATTGCCCAAGTGGTCCTAAACCTCTTGCATCTCATTTTGACAATTCCACATCCATTCATACACTATTACACATAAGCCACCAAAGAGTCAATTTACATATTTACATTACTTTGGTGCCATCAAAGGTTCATACATCATTTTACAATTGTTGATGGTTCTACAACCCAAAAATAACATATACATAATCACTTTGACATTCAATTACAAAATAGACTACAATATGATCCAAATATAGCTTTTCAACTCCCTTGGCTTGCATTCTTTGGTTCTTGAGCACCACCTAGACATTTTAAGAATGAAGAAGGAAGGGGAATGAGATTCATGGAATCTCAATAGCTCACACACCCATTCACACACATACTCATGGCATACATACATCAAGGCATAATTATGGAAAGTGAGACAACCATAAAACATACAAGATCATAATTTCCATTCCATCAATTCATACCAAGTCAAGGGCATGCTATAGCGACTTTTGGTTTTGTCTTATCCCATTGCTAGGACTTTTGAATTTGCCTCACTCTTGGCCTGGAGACTTTTGACTTAGCCTTACCCATCCAAGAGACTTTTGGCCTTGTCTCACCCATGCCATGAGACTTTTGGCATCTCCTCACCTTCATTAAGGGACTTTTGGCATCACCTTACTCTTATGAGCCATTTCCACAATCAAAACCATTTAAGGAGACACATTGGTACCAATGCAATATCAAAACATCAAGTGGCGTGTTCTCAAGTCACAAGAGCACACACAAGCACACAATGACATACATATGCACACAAGAATGCAAGGAGAATGAGGTGGAAAGCTACCTTGAACCTTATACAAATTTTTCTTTAATTTACTCCTTCCCTTTTTTACCCTCACAAGCAAACCTAGGTGGGTTGGTGTTCTCTTGGCCTAAACACCATAAATAGCACACAATTACACACTTGAAGCAAGCCAAGATACCAAATTCATTCTTAAACACAGACTTCATTCGATAGGAGGTATAATAGTTCCATAAATGGCCTATTGAAGCAACCTTCACAATTCAAGTTCTAGGCTCCATTCTCTTTTCATTTCTAGGCCTCTTGTCATCATTCAAAGTCATTGGAGCCATCACACATTCATTTGCAAAAGCTTACATATAAGTTGCTTCATAAGGCACTATCATGGACACCATTGTCCTATCTTCCAATCCATGGCTCCTAAATTTTTTCCAATGGTTTCTCCTATCTTCTAACATCATATGAAGTCCCAAACCAAGGCTAGAATAAATTAAAACATTCCCTCGCCTCATGCTCTTGCCTTGGCTGAATCATGCACACAAAAGAAGGTTCGTGGAGCTTTTGATTTTTTCTTAATGGAAGAGCCACTTGGGAGGCTTTCTAGAGGTCTTAGGAGCTCAATGGAATACTTAAATAGCCTAGAAAATTCATGTATTGAATCAGATTTTACAAAACCTTAAAGAATCCTACACTTTCCTAACTTGATTTTTATTAGTTTTTCTTGCAATTTCTTGGCATATTCCACTTCCCCATGGTCTAAAACCCTAGTTCCTCTCTTATTTTTAGATAGAAAATCCCTACCCCATATGGTTCTATTCTTGGCTGAAAATGGGACAAAGGAAGAGCAAAGGAAGTAAGCAACCAAAACAAGAGTTTACCTTAGATTCAAGCTTGGTTTTAAGACTTTTTCTTCTTGACCTGCTTCTCCTCAAGGAATTCGAATTGCTCCCCCTTGTTCTGGACTCAAAACAGAACCAATCCATTCAAATAAACCATAGAAAGAGAGCTAATAAGGAGGGGAACAAGATTGGAAGAAGGAGAAGTATGAATTTCATGAAATTCCTTACCTTTTCCTTAGTTTCTTCCTCCTTTCTCTCCTCCTCTTGGTGCACCTAGAATTGTTTTCTTTTTTCTGTATTTGGGTAGAAAGTGTGTCGACCTAAATGAGGGGAGGAAGAGTCATGAAGCTTATGGAACATTCAAGAAACTAGTTTTTCAAAAATTTGAATTTTGTCCTTTCGTAATGACAATTTCGTTTTGGCTTTGTTTTAGCTCCTTTTTTAGAACCGTCATTTCCATTATAAAATTTAGGTTCCTAATTTAATAAAATGCCTTTGGAATCACTCAAATTGGAGTTAACTTCCAGAACGAATCTATCAAAGTTTAGATTTACCGTCGTTGGAAAACGTACACCAAAGGGGCTTTACTGGTCTCGGTGCTTCCCATGGTTTTCAAAACCTTTGAGAACTCTAGGCAACTCAAATTTTCTATTTAAAAAGCCCTCATATGAGTTTTTCCAAAAGTTGTACATATTTACAAAAATGCCATTACATTTCGTTAGTTTTCATTACAATTTGTTTCACCATTCTAGCTTCATTTTTCTCTTTGTTTGAGCTTAGGATTATTATTTTTAAGAGCTTAGGACACTACCCAAATTTTTCAAGACATTATCTAGCTCATTTTCAGAGGACTTGCTTTTATATCGCTCATTTTGTCATTTTACAAAATTTACAGTTCGTTACAAAATTTACTTGAGCCATGACAAGATAGCTTTTGGGAGACTATCTCCCCTAAATTCATGATTTATGCTATAGGCAAGAATCTTGCACTACAGTGCACTTAGCCGCTACCACTTTTCTAACTCACTTTGACCATGTCTTGAAGATGTTTTAGCTGCAACTTGACTACCCACTAGTCTTAAACTCTTAAATATGCATCCCAACCAATTGCCACTACCTCATTGAATTCTAGGACATTTTTATGGATAAAGTACAAGGTTTTAAGGCATATAACCTCCTATAATCCTCAATTTAAGAACTTACATCATTCGTGGACCTAAAGATTAATTAGACCAATCAAATCTTGCATCATATTAGCACAACACCCATGATGACAACAAAATGATATATGCAACCTCAAGTGACAACCTAAAATGTGCATTTCACTACCTATTAGCCTCAAACCACTTTAAGCAAGTTCCAACAGACTAATTAAACATGTTCCTATCCTTAAAACTCTGAAATGACCCTAGATGTAAAATGTGGCTATGGCACATCCCCAAGTCACACATTAGGCACATATGATAGTAGAAAACCACATGATAGAACAAAGGCTAAGAATACAATTAATGTCATAACCATATCTTTTGATTGATAAAACAATCATTCATACATCATATTAGTTCATATTTGCTTAGTTATGTGCATTTACATATGATTTATCATAAATTAAAGCCTAGCACCCATAGGGGTTAATTCCAAGTTACAAAACATCAAAATACATACACTTGACAATATAAATATATCATGATGCTGTACAAATTAAGTTACAAAAATTAACCGATACACGAAATCAAAATATCTAAGTGCAGAATCCCCACAAGCCTAGGGTTGTCATCTGCTAGCTTTCCTTTTTTCTTAGCCGAAGAGTCTTCATCTGAAATTGTTAACCCATAATAGGGGTGAGATGTGAATCTTAGTAATCAAGAGAAATTCCATTTATATGTGCAAATTAATCAACATAAATGTATTTCATATAGATAAATATCATAAGCATAAAAAGTAAATCAGCAAATGAGCAAGTTTGATTACCATTTATTACTATCCCATACTAGTAATCACATATAACACGTTAATGGCTAAAAACAAAAGGAAATGGCATGATCATGGCACTAACCCCTTATTGATCATGATGACGTCTCGATGCATTCTAGTGAATACAATCACGACTTGGTGCATAATTGCGGCACAATGTACAAGTGAAAGCATGATCATAGTTCCATATAAGGACTAGATCATAGTCCAACAATAACATGTAGCCAAACCAATCATTTATCCATGAAAATGTATATGTGCAGCAATTATAATATTTATATGAACATATACATGGAATTAAAACTCCCTAGTTACCTCACTTGGTTTTGCCAAATCCTTAAGAGTTACCAACAAATGCCAAACACTCTAAAGGTCCTAAATCAATCAAAATCCAACCTTTAGTCATTATTCATTGCAAGAACCATACTAATTCATTCCAATCATAAAAAAATCCCTTAAGAAATACTTATCCAAGCCTTCAATAATTTCAAGGTATGGATTTTTAAGCCTCTAAACCCAAAAACTATTATGGGTCATATTGATTCCTTGCAATTTCATAATTAATAGAACTCAACACAAAAATTAATCATAGGGGCCAACTTTTAGAATATTTACACTTTGAAATAGAGAAAAATACTTACTCAATAATTTCTCTATCATCATGCTCTGAAAATCATGTAAGAAACCACCAAAACACCTATTTTTAGATTTGGGTTTAGATGAAAATTCACCAAATGAATAACTAATTAGATCAAAATGAAGAAAATGATGAGAGGATTAACTTTTGAATAACTTACCTTGGCTAAATATCCTTCTAGGTGTGTAGATCGAAGCCAAAATGATAAAGAACCATAACCTCCTCTTGTGCATTTTTTTCTTATGTCCCTTGGCTGCCTATGGTGCTTAGTTGAGTGATCATAAAATGTGTAGTGGCCCCTGAAGGTTTCAAAGAAATGTGGCTGACTTAAAGGGCCTTTTGTCCAATTAGGCTTATATTTGAGTTTGGGCCATGGTCAAATAAGTTTAATTGAGTTGGGTCTCAAATAAACCTTAAATTGGACTTCTAAAGATTATTCTTAACATAATCACAATAATTATGGAGATTAAAAGTTAAATTTTTACCTCCACTAATTAGTTTTCCCTTAATTAAATTCAAATTCATAATTAAATTTATTTTTCACCAAAAATTGTCAAATAATTATTATTTGCCTCAAAGTGCCCAAAATAATCATTTTCCTTGAGAATTTCTATTTTTTTATAATTTTTTAAAAAAATTTCATAATAATTTCTTATTTTCCAAAATAAATCCTTAATTCTCTATAATTCATCTTAATAAATTTATGGGTGTCACAATAGAAGAGAATACAATCCTTGAGGAAGTGACTTACTCTTTGCCAAATGATACATTGTGCATTGTTCTACAATTCTTTAGACATCTATGACCATGTGCGGCCAATAAAAGTGTTCTTGTAACAAAGATTATCTTGTCTCTCCCTAAATGACTAGTTATGCTTCCTTTATGAGCTGCTCTAATCAAAACTCCTTATATGAACTTCTTGGAACACAGATGATTTTCTTTGAATAGAAAACCATCTTGTAAAAAATATTTTTCAAAAGAACCATGGGAACATTTATGATAAACTAGGACAAAATCTAGATCATTGGCATAGAGTTCTTTAAGGATATCAAACCCAAGCAATCTTGTACCAAGCATATGAAAAAGATAATGTCCCCTAGATAATGCATCAGCAACAATATTCATTTTGCCTAATTTGTGCTTAATGAGAATAGAATATGGTTGTAGAAATTCTATCCACTTAGCATGCCTCTTGTTCAACTTGTGTTGACAACTGATGTATTTCAAAGTCTTATCAATATGCAATATAAACTCTTCAAGCAACAAATAGTGACTCTAATGATCAAGAGCTCCAATAAGTGCATCTCCTTATCATAGGTGGAATAATTATTCTTTGAATCTTTGGGTTTCTCATTGAAATAGGCAAGTGGTCCACCTTCTTTTATAAGAACAATGTCAATGCCAACTCCTAGTGCATCATATTCCACTTCAAATGCTTTCTCAAAATCTAGAAAAGCCAAAATAGGAGCTTTCATAAGCATTTCTTCAATCTTCTCAAAACTTGGTTGTGCTACCTTTGTCCACCTAAATGAGTCTCCCTTCAAGAAATTAGTTATAGGAGTAATGATTATGGTAAAAGACTTAATAAATCTCCTATAAAAAGATGTTAATCCATCAAAGCTTTGAACATCATATATGGATTGGGGAATAGGCCAATAACAATGACTTTAACCTTGTTGTCATCTACCTTAATCCAATCTTTTGTCACAACATAGTCCAAAAAGATTATGCTTTTTATGGAAAAAAATGACATTTCTTCAAGTTTCCATAACACTTTTCTTCTTTGAATGTTTAGAATACCTTATAAAGGTGATCAATATGTTCCTGTTCAAACCTCCTATACACAAAATGCCACCAAACTAAACAACACCAACTTGAAACAAGTGTATTTCACTATAGGAACCATTGATTGGACTAAGTCCAAAACAAGGTGAAAACTAAGATTATATAATGCCTTTGGAATTACTCAATTTGGAGCTAAAACCTTCATGAACAAACTGGTCAAAATTTGGGTCAACTGATGTTAAAAAATGAACACCGGAGGGGTTTTAACTATCCTAGGGTTTTCCATGATTTTTAGGGCCTCTGAGAACCATGGAGAACTCAAATTTTTCATTTAAAAAGCCCTCATATGAGTATTCTAAATTTTTTTCAAAATTACGAAAATGCCATTACATTTTGTTGCCTTTTCATTAACATCCATTTGACTATTTTGGCTCTGGTTTCAAGGCATCTCTAGGCTTAACTCATCATTATTTAAGGTATAGAATATTATTTTAATTTTATTAGACCTCAAATCACTCTATTCGGAGGACTTTCCTTTGTATCCAATGAATTTCATACGTTTACGGAAGAACTGTACGTTATATTTCTCACGTTTTCTCATATTTTTGAGGAACCGGATATTACATTTCTTCCCCTTTAAATAAATTTTGTCTATGAAATTTGGGATACACTTTCCTCTTACTCTTATATACTGGCTAACTGCTCCTTTCTTTCCCTTCTTCTTGGCTCTATATGCTTCTCTCAGCAATTTTACCTTTTTAAGTTTTTCTTGGCCAGGGAACTTTATGGTTACGGAGTACATGCTAATTCTTCTCATAAGGGAAAGAAGTTTATAACTTTGAAGGCTTATCTTAGGAGAGCTTACTAATCATATCTAATTAATCTTAACTCGTTTGTAAAGGTCAATGTTCTCCTAGTAGACTTATTTATGTACCTCGGGAGATAATTCACTTAATGTCAAATCTCTCATATCATCTCCCAATGGCTTCTAATAAGGTCTCATTATCTTTTTTGGATCATTATAGCCATTGGAGATTCTTATTTATTCATTTACATATTTAAATATACTATCCACTGTTTATCTCTACATTCTTTTTTACTAGCTCATCCCATAATCACAATTCACATTCCTTTCTATCATAGGCCTTACATTTTAATTACCCACTGGGATTACAATTTATTTGAGGATTTTTCTCTTTTAATGATCCTAGTTTCTCAGTTTACTAATGCATTTGTCTCTTTAGGCCAGGACTTTTCCTTACTCTTTTTGCTCACTTGAGAGTGGGCATTTTGTAGTCCTTCATCTCAACACTGGTAGGCCTAACTTATATTCTTCAGACTGGTATCAAAAAGCAACTACTACTGACTAATGCTGAATTCCAGTGGGATGCTAACTATACTCATAGTCTCGATCACTGGAGGCATAATTTACCACTTACCTTATATAAAGACTGCACCTGACCTCTTTCTGAATACATAGTCTAGCATATAAGGATCTCTTTATCCCCCGGTCAGGGCTAACATCTGCTGGGTAATGATTCATCTGACTCTTACTTTGGAAAGCTATTTTCTTGCTTTCTTCATCCCACATGCTACGCTCATCTAGCAAGGGTATAGTAGTCAGTGGTTTAACTATCTGAGTATAGCCTTACTATTTATGATGGCAATAGTATACCAGACTTAGAAGATCTCTAGTCTCTGAGACAAAAGCTAACTGGATTTGTACTGGTCTCTAAGACTACTCCTCTGTAAAAACTATCTCAGGCTGTCATCTCACCAGAGAATTATCATGCTGTAACTATGGGCTCTCTGTAACTCTGTGGGATTTACTACGACCTTTAAGTCTATTGCAACCCCCTGTACTAAGTTAGGATTTACTGCGATCCATCTCTGGGAAATGTCAAAGCCTAAGATTATTGTATCTAAAAATAAAAATATATGCTCACTAAGTCTGGGTAACTATCGCTCATAATTTCTAAGGCTCAACTCAGTTATCCCTCATGCTTTTCATGCCAAGTGGGTTCTGTGTCCATCTGATTCTTTATGATCCCATCATACTGATATTTAGGAGCATTTTAATTTTCATTTACCCACTCCTTATGGGATCCTTAGGTTATGTAACACCATAATTCTAGAACTCATTTCATATGGATGTAAGCTTCCTTCCATTATCACACAAGAAGAAGGAAGGAAAATTTCATTAAAAAAATCAATTTCTTTGCGTTGCGTAGGGGATAAAATTTCTATTATGTATCCCATGGACCATATGAAATAATTTAACTCATTCTCATATTTAATTATACAATTACAACTTATAACCATCTAAGGAAGTGGCTTAAAACTCATGCAAGTGGATGGAATACACAAAAATACTAGGTGCAACCTCGGCAAGAATTTTCAGCTTTCTAGCATACATTTTGAAAAATCATAATTAATTCTAAAAAAATCACAATCATGTATTATTACCATTATAGAAAGCTACAGATGTCTAATTTATGTTAAAAATAATCTAGACCTCAACAGGGGCTTCTAGTAATCAAAAATTGATAGAATAGTACCAGAGGTCGACTGTCATCCTTAGTACTAATCTCCAACTTCAAAAATTTATATCTCCATGCTCAGAGGTCTAATTGGGGGTGATCTTGGTGGCCATAGAAATCCTGTCATGTCTAGTTTATGTATGTAAAATTTTATGAGCATTGGACATCATTTGTCCCTCCAATGGCACAGCCCAAGTTTTTGACCATATGAACAATAACTATATCAGTTTAGTAGAAAAATGTCAACTTTGAAAAATTATAATTAATTCCACAGAGCTCCAAATAATATGGTATTTCGATTCCCAAAAAGCTTTGGATAAGATCAATATGTGTGTCAAATTTCATGGGCAAATTTATTCATTTGGTCAGATTTTGATATTAGGTTGCAAAATGGCTTATTTTGTGTCTTACAAAAGGTCCAAATGGTCCATTTTGAGCTCCAAGGCATCCATGACCACTTGAGCTAGGAATGCACTAAAATGACATTCTAAAATTTTCTCAAAGGTGCATAAACCCAAAAATTGGAAACCCACTCTCATCCATGCCATACACAAGATTACACAAGGCTAGTCTTGCCATTCCATACCCAAAATGCACATTACCATTCATTTAGCAACAAACCTCATACATACATCAAACATTTGGGAAATTACATATGTTCAAATGATTATATAACAATTCCATCATAAGATTACATCATGTGCCATGTGTATTGCTACAAAAGTGACAAAACTAGGCATCTTGATGTCAAACTCTCATTTTCCAAGTAGATGGCTTCCATTACCTTGCTCACTTAGTCCACCTAGCATGTTAAGGCATTGGAAAGGAGGGGATGAGATTTAAAGAATCCTAATAGCTCATCTCCCTTTCAATCATACATAAAATATGCCATTTAAGTTTTAAAAGTGCATGCATGAGTACAAGGAACAATATGAGCATTCAAGAAACATTCTTGGCATATGGGTAGGTCATACATAATATACATAGGCTTGCCAAGTAAGTGGATTAGCCTCACCTATTCACTTATAGATTTTGGATTTGCCTCACCCATTCTCTCTAGGAGGTTTTAGCTCAACCTCACTCTTGGGAGACACTTTGCTTTGTCTAAATCATTTCTAAGGGTTCTTGGCTCATCTTCACAGTGGCTAAGAGTTTTTAGCTTCTCCACACTTAAACAAACCCAAGCAAACATGTTAAACATCATTTGAAAACATAATGCATCATCATGGTACCATGGAATAAGAACTCATGTTAGAATACTGTTCATAGCTTAAAACACACATACACACTTTCAAAGACAAGTCAAGCATACATTCATACATGAGAGAAGGAGGAGTGAGCTTCCTTTGTTGAAACCACACACTTTTCTTCTTGAAATAATGCTCCCTTCCTCAACCTCACACACACAAGGGTATGGAATTGGTTTCTCTTGGCCTAAACACAATATATGGAAGCCAATTAGGTTCAAGGAATCAATTCTAAGGCTACACATATAATGTCTAATTTTCTTTAAATGGCGAAAATGGGCGTGTTTTCAAAGCAAGTCCCCCAAAATGAATTAGTTAAGGTCCCAAAAAATTTGAGTAACATTCTAGACTCTTAAAAATGAGAATCCTAAGTTCAGACAGAAAGAAAAATAGAGTTAGAATGAAGAAACAAAATTTAACAAAAAACTTACAAAATGTAATGGCATTTTCGTAATTTTAAATATATTTTGGAATTCACACAAGAAGGCTTTTTAAATGAAAATTTTGAATTCTTTGGGGTTCTCAGAGGCGATAAAAATCATGAGAAGCCTCGGGACAGTTAAAACTCCTCCGGTTGATGTTTTTCAACGTCGATGTACCTGAACTTTAATGGATTAGTTTAGAAAGGTTTTTACTCTGATTTGAGTGATTCCAAAGGTATTTTACTAAATTGAAAACCTAAATTTTATAATGAAAAAGATGGTTCTCAAAAAGGAGCCAAAACAAATTAGAAATGAATTGCCAAGAACGAAGGGCAAAATGAAAATTTTTGAAAAGTGTTTCTTCCTCCCACCTATAAATAGATGGTACCCCATCTCCTCACTCACATAGCTTCATATGTTTCTACCCTAAACTAGAGAGAAAACCCTAGGAGAGTAGCACACAAGAGGAAGACAAAGAGGATGATAAATTAAAGGCTTAAGGTATGAATTTTTAGTAGTTTTTCATGCTCTTTCCTTTCCAAACCTCTTCTCCTCCATTTCCCTTTCTTTCTTGTGATTATATTGAAGTATATGGACTTATTTTAAGGGAAAAATTAAAGGAAAAATTCAGATTTGAAGAGAGAAGGCCAAAGAAGACAAGATTAAAGTGAGAAAACACGAAAAAAAAGATAATTTCTTCTTCCATGGTTGCTACTGCTTGCTCCTCTTCTCTCCATATTTCGCCCCACTCAAGAAGCCATAGGAGGGCTTGGATTTTAGGCAGAACCAAGGGTGATTCTTAGGAAAAAAGGGTGTGAAGAATAAGAATATGCAAAGAGAATTAACAAATAACCATGGAAATTCAAGATGCAAATTCTAGGGTTTCATATGCTTTTTGTAAAATTTGATTTGATACCTTGATTTCTATACCTAAATGGAAGTTTAAATGAGCTCCTAAGACCCCTAGAAGTCTCCCCATGTGCTTCCTCCATCAAGAAACTAAAGCGAAGTTCATTGATGCCATAATGCTTCCTAGTTTCAGCCAAGAGGGATTTAGGTACCTAGGGATAGTTTTAAGTTGTTCCAAGCCCATTTTGGAGTCATATATGATGAGTGAAGATAAAGGGAGGCCTTGGAAAAAATTTAGAAACTATAGAAAGTGAGTTGACCTTATATATTCCATAATATGACCTAAAAGAGTAACACGTAGTTAGGCTCTTTATTTTAATTATGTGATGACTCCAAGAGGCTTAAAAGGAGTTAAGAATCATATATGAAAGGAAAGAAAAAAGCCTAGAATTTATTTGATAGGTGTTGCTTGATTAAGTGCATTCTTGGAACCATAAAAGGATTTATAGGTCAAGTTAGTATTTAAGGAAGATGTGTGGCCTTAGAATTAATTCCATGAACCTAATTGGCTTCCATAAATTGTGTTTAGGACAAGAGAAATCATTCCCACACCTTTGTGTATGTGAGGCCGAGGAAGGGAGCATTATTTCAAAAAGAAAAGTGTGTGGTTGCATCCAAGGTAGCTCACTCCTCCTTCTCTCATACATGAATGTATGCTTGGCTTGTCTTTGAATGTGTGTATGTATGTTTTAAGCCATGAAAAGTATTCTAGCATGATTTCATATGCCATGGTATCATGATGGTGCATTATATTTCTAAATGATGTTATGATATTTTCTTGGGTTTGCTTGAGTGTGGTGAGGCGAAGAACCCTTAGTCATGGTGAGAATGAGCCAAGAACCCTTAGAGTTGGTTGAGACAAAGTAAAGAGTCTCCTAAAAGTGAGGTTGACTCCCAAAAGTAAAGTTGAGTCCAAAAACCTCTTAAAGGATGGGTGAGGCAAGTCTAAAATCTACAAGTGAATGGGTGAGACTAATCCATATACTTGGCAAGCCTATTTATGCTATGTATGACCTTTTCAAATGCCAAGAATGCTTCTTGAATGATTGCACATGTTAATATGCCCATACTTGCATTTGTAAGACTTATTTTGCATCTTTTATGTGTGATTCAAAGGGAGATGAGCTATTGGGATTCTTTGAATCTCATTCCCTCCTCTCTAATATTCTAACATGCTAGGTGGACCAAGAGAGCAAGGAAATAGGAACCAACCACTTCAGAGATGAAAATTTGACATTAAAGTGCATGGATTTGATTACTTTAAGGCCTTATGAATGACAAATGATGTAATTTATTGTTGTATATGTCTTGTGACCTTATGAGCATGCATAATTATGTTAATCTATCATGTACAAATGAGAAATTATATTATGGGAATGTTAGAATGTAAATTGAGTATGTAATGGCAAGCTTGGTGCTGGAATGGCTTTGTGCAATTATGTATAAATAGAAGTGGAATGCCAAATTGAGATGCATGAGGTTTAGAACTGTTTAGGTAATTCATAAAAGTCATAATTATGCTTTTAAACTTGCCCAAGAGGTGCCAAACACTAAGGGAAGTCATTTGGACACATTTGGTCTCTAATATGGACTAAAATTGATCATATTAGAAATCTATACCACTTTTTGTCCAAATGGGCTTTTCTTGATATGAGACTTAGCATGCATTTAGATCTTGTTGAGAGCTTTTTGGGAAGTTAAAGTGAAGAATTTTTGGAGGTCTATAGAATCTTTGATGAATTTTCCAAGTTGAAAAAAATTTTGATTTTGGTTCAGGGTACTGTTCACTCAGGTCCAAAAATGAATCCTATCACTCAGAGGGTAAATGATGTCCAATTGCCACAAAATTTTATAAAGAGAAACTAGACACTTCCAGTGACTTGTTCCAATAAGAAACACCCCATTTAGATGTCTAGAGAGGGAGATATGAATTTTTAAAGTTTCTACCTAGTATCAGATGTTTAGACAGACCTCAGGTATTGTTTAATTAGTTTTCGAGGTCTGGATATGCCTAGACTGGTTTGAAGTTATTTTTTCCCTCTAGCTAACATCTATAAATTTTTAAATTGGTATCATTTGCATAGATTGAATTTTTGTGGAATTAATTGGACGTGTTTGAAGGTTTTTAGTAGAAAGTTGTATGAGTACTAGTAGTTGGTTAGACCTCTGCACATTTTTGAATGTCAAACGTCTTCTGTGTTATGTTTCATGGCCTAGTCATATTTTTAGCATAAAGTAGACATGTGTAGCTTTCCAAAATGGCAAAGAATACATGATTTTTATTTTTCTAGAATTAATTATGATTTTCCAAATTTTGTGATAGAAAAGAAAAAATTCTGGCTGAAATAGCTACTGTGGATTTTATGTATTCCCTTGCCATGCATGAGCTCTAGGCCAATTTTAGTGATGGAAATGAATTGTATCTATGTAATTAAATATGAGAATGTGATACACGAGCTCACATGATCCACGGAACATCGAAAGAAAAATTTATACACTATGTAATGCTAAAATATTCATTATTTTATTACCTTTTTCTTGCTTCTTATGTAAGATGCATGGTTTGAAGCATGAGAATGACAGAATAAGCTAGGGAATTATGGTGTTACAACACATCTTTCTTAAGCACTAACTTGGTCTAATAACCCCTTTATGGTTCCAAAAGTGCACCTAATGAAGCAATATCCTTCAATTGAGTTCTAGGCTCCATTCTTTCCTTTCATTTATGATTCTTGACTCCTTTTAAGCCTCTTGGAGTTATCACACAATTAAAGCAAAGTGCCTAACTACACTTAGGTCACATTATGGTCTCACTTTCTATGATTTCTAAATTTTTTCTAAGGCTTACCCTTATCTTCACTCATCATATATGACTCAAAAATGGGCTTGAGAAAAATTTAAAGCTATCCCTAGGTGTCCCAACCATGTTAGGCCGAGCCTATGCTTCCTTTTGGCCTCCATAGATTTTGCTTTGTTTTCTTAATGGAAAATGCATATGGTGGTGCGAACCCACTAGGAGTCAAGTCTCCTTGAACCCACAACCGATCTCAAATATACACACCCCAAGAAAGCTAAATCAAGTCTGAACAATCCACTTGGAACCCTTGAATACGAAGAGACAAGGACCCCGAGTGTTGGAAGACGCCACAAGGTTGATCAAGCCTCGATAAGTCTACAAGTTCAATGAAGAACCCTAGAGAGCACTCCTCTCAAGTCTGGGATTTCCAGAAAATACAATTTTATTAATTCAAAATCTGGTTACAATGAGAGGCAGAGTACAATTATATAGTGTGTAAGTCAAATCTGCCTTCAATGCTCATAGAAAAGGAAAACTAGGGAAATTAATGGCAAATATTCTAATTAATGACCTATGTAATCAGAATTATAAAAGTCAAATTCTCTTAAAGACTAAAAAGGAAATAAATCCCCCTAAATAAGCTAAATTCGTCCAAATACATTAGGGTTCTACAAATCAGCTTATTAAGCCCAAAATGGCATTATTTAGCCCTAAATGAGCCCACCAATGGATGGTCCATGGTTCAAGTACTTCAATTTATAATGTTTTGGCCCAATTTAGCCACAGCAGCTCCATCTTCAGCCCATATGATATTGAGGACGTCCATATTAGAAATGTTTGGATCTCGCTTAACTTTTGTTGCTTCAATTGCTGCTTGCTTAGTCCAAGTCTCTTGAACAAGTCCACTTAAGGCTTCTCTCATTCTTTTAGCTCGTGCTCTTGTCATTGGGCCACTTGGAATTTGTAGAGGATCATTCCAAGTATTTGAGACAGCTTGCTCCCTTTGATGGATTGCATCATCCCCTCTCTCCTCAAAAGGATTCGTCCTCGAATCATCACCTACATCATAAGGAGATAAATCAGCAACATTAAAAGTAGCACTAACATTATACTCACTTAGTAGATCTATCTTATAAGCATTATCATTCATTTTCTCAAGGACTTGAAATGGTCCATCCCCTCTTAGAGCTAATTTAGATTTCCTTTGTGCCGGAAACCTTTCTTTTCTCATATGCACCCATACCCAATCACCAGGTTCAAAAGTGACACGCATTCTCCCTTTGTTGGCCTTGGATGCATACTGCTCATTCTTCTTTTCAATCTGCAATTTAATCTTTGCATGAAGTTGCTTAACCACCTCAGCTTTCTTTTTGCCATCAAGGCTTGCTCTCTCATTAATGGGCAATGGTAACAAATCCAAAGGGGTTAGTGGATTAAAACCATAAACAACTTCAAAAGGATGAATAATCAGTAAATGAATGCACACTTCTATTATATGCAAAATCAATGAATGACAAGCAATCCTCCCAATTTTTCAAATTTGTTTGGATGATGGTCCTAAGCAATTGAGTTAAGGTTCTATTAACAACTTCAGTTTGACCATCAGTTTGTGGATGACAAGCTGTAGAAAATAATAACTTAGTTCCAAGCTTTCCCCACAAAACTCTCCAAAAATGACTCAGAAATTTTGCATCCCTATCTGAGACAATACTTTTAGGAACACCATGAAGCCTCACAATTTCTTTAAAGAACAAATCAGCAATATAAGTAGCATCATCATTTTTATGGCATGCAATAAAATGTGCCATTTTTGAAAATCTATCAACAACCACAAATATTGAATCCATTCCTCTTTTTGACCTAGGTAATCCCAAAATAAAATCCATTGAAATGTCTACCCAAGGTTCACTAGGTACAGGTAATGGAGTATACAAACCATGTGGTAAGACTCTAGACTTAGCCCTTTTACATGTTATGTATCTACCACAAATCCTTTCCACATCACGCTTCATTTTAGGCCAAAAGAAATGTTCATGTAAAACATCTAATGTCTTTTTCACACCAAAATGTCCCATTAGTCCTCCCCCATGTGCTTCCCTCACAAGCAATTCACGCATAGAGCATTGAGGCACATATAATTTATTTTCTCTGAACAAAAATCCATGAAGCTTATAGAATTTTCCGAAAGCTCCTTTTTCACAAGAAACAATTATTTCAGCAAAATCACTATCATTGGAATACAAATCCTTGACATATTCAAAACCAAGCAATCTTGCATTAAGAGAAGTGAGAAGAATATACCTTCTAGATAATGCATCTGCAACCACATTCTCTTTACCTTTCTTGTATTTGATCACATATGGAAAAGGCTCGATGAACTCCATCCATCTAGCATGTCTTTTGTTCAGCTTACCTTGACCTTTAATGTACTTCAAAGATTGATGATTTGTATGGATCACAAATTGTTTAGGCCAAAGGTAGTGTTGCCAAGTCTCCAATGCTCTCACAAGTGCATAAAGCTCCTTGTCATAAGTTGGGTAATTCAAGGTAGCACCGTTCAGCTTTTCACTGAAATAAGCAATTGGCCACCCTTCCTGCATCAGAACAGCTCCTATCCCTACTCCTGAGGCATCACACTCAATCTCAAAAGTTTTGTTAAAATCAGGTAAAGCTAAAATAGGTGCAGAACACAATTTTTCTTTAAGAACATTAAATGCATGATCTTGTGCTTTTTCCCATCTAAAGCCAACTGATTTGTTAATTACTTCAGTGAGTGGTGCAGCAATTGTGCTAAAATCTTTCACAAACCTCCTATAAAAGCTAGCCAACCCATGAAAACTTGTAACCTCAGTTACATTTGTTGGTGTTGGCCATTCTTTAATAGCCCTTACCTTCTCTTCATCAACTTGTACTCCCTCAGCACTCACCACAAATCCAAGGAAAACAACTTTTTCCATGCCAAAGCTACACTTTTTCAGGTTAGCATACAACTTTTCTTTTCTCAAAACATCAAGCACACAGCGCAAATGATTCAAATGCTCATCAAGACTCTTACTAAAAATTAGAATATCATCAAAATAAACTATAACAAATTTTCCAATATATGCACACAAAATATGATTCATCAACCTCATAAAAGTACTAGGTGCATTTGTTAGCCCAAATGGCATGACTAACCATTCATACAGCCCATGCTTTGTTTTGAAAGCAATTTTCCACTCATCTCCTTCCCTCATCCTAATTTGATGATATCCAGATTTTAAATCAATTTTTGAGAAAATAATAGACCTATGCAATTCATCAAGCATATCATCTAATTTAGGAATGGGATGGCGATACTTTACAGAGATATTGTTGACAGCTCTACAATCAATGCACATCCTCCAAGATCCATCTTTCTTTGGTACTAAGAGGACTGGTATAGCACATGGACTCAAGCTTTCTCGAACATACCCTTTTGCCATGAGCTCTTCAACTTGCTTTTGAAGCTCTTTTGTCTCCTCAGGGTTAGTTCTATAAGCTGGCCGGTTAGGAATTGTTGCTCCAGGAATGAAGTCAATTTGATGCTCAATGCCTCTTATGGGTGGCAATCTACTAGGGATATCTTCTGGAAATATATCTTCAAATTCCTGCAACAAAGAACTAACAACACTTGGAAATGAAGAGTCAAGGTCATTAGTGCCTAAAAAGACTTCCTTGTAGACAAGTACAAGTAAAGGCTGTTCCGCAAGATATGCACTCCTCACCTCACTTTCTTTTGCATAGAAACTCAAATTTTCTCTTTCTTTTCTCTCCACTTTCTTTTCTTTCTTCTGAATCTCTTTTTTTGAGCTCTCAGATTTTCTTTCTTTCTCACTCTCATTTCTTTTTGATCTCTCTTCTCTATTTTTCTTATCACCCTCTCTTTTATCTCTCTCTTGTTTCATTTTGAGCTGATCTTCATACACTTGCTTGGGTGTTAATGGTACAAGAGTGACGTGATGCGATCCATCAAAGGGAGCAAGCTGTCTCAAATACTTGGAATGATCCTCTACAAATTCCAAGTGGCCCAATGACTAGAGCACGAGCTAAAAGAATGAGAGAAGCCTTAAGTGGACTTGTTCAAGAGACCTGGACTAAGCAACTAGCAATTGAAGCAACAAAAGTCAAGCGAGATCCAAACATTTCTAATGTGGACGTCCTCAACATCATATGGGCTAAAGATGGAGTTGCTGAGGCTAAATTGGGCCAAACATTATAAATTGAAGTACTTGAACCATGGACCATCCATTGGTGGGCTCATTTAGGGCTAAATAATGCCATTTTGGGCTTAATGAGCTGATTTGTAGAACCTTAATGTATTTGGACGAATTTAGCTTATTTAGGGGGATTTATTTCATTTTCAGTCTTTAAGAGAATTTGACTTTTATAATTCTGATTGCATAGGTCATTAATTAGGATAATTGCCATTAATTTTCCTAGTTTTCCTTTTCTATAAGCATTGAAGGCAGATTTGACTTACACACTATATAATTGTACTCTGCCTCCCATTGTAATCAGTTTTTGAATTAATAAAATTGTATTTTATGGAAATCCTAGACTTGAGAGGAGTGCTCTCTAGGGTTCTTCATTGAACTTGTAGACTTATCAAGGCTTGATCAACCTTGTGGCGTCGTCCAACACTCGGGGTCCTTGTCTCTTCGTATTCAAGGGTTCCAAGTGGATCGTTCAGACTTGATTTAGCTTTCTTGGGGTGTGTATATTTGAGATCGGTTGTGGGTTCAAGGAGACTTGACTCCTAGTGGGTTCGCACCATCTTGGTATCAGAGCTTCGGTCCCTAAATCAGGTCATATCTGTTTGTCTTTGTAATTTTCCAGATTGGGTTTCTGTTTCCTTTTTTTGAAATTCTATTGTCTTCCATTCTTATGGACATGCTGAATGTAATCCTTTGTTTGTTATGTTCTTCGTTGAGTTTCTGAACGTGTAGTAGGTCTTTCTTATACCCCAGATTCTCTTCTTTCATATCGCTTTAAAATCATCTCATTTGGAGTTCTCTAACTTGAGATATTGTTGTTTAAATTCAGACATGTTTACAGGGCTTTCCTGATTGAATCTGCTATTTCTGCTCTGTTTATTCAAATTTCGTTTTTGTTCTTCATATTCCAGAAAAAAAAAAAGCAAGGCAAAAATATATATATAGAGAAAAAAAAAATTGCTGAAAAGAAAAGGCAAAAAAAAAAAATTGTGCTGTTCTGGAAGTAGTATTGGTTTGAGCTAAGCTTTTACAAAATTCTACATCCTTAACTTTCATTCCCTAATTTCTCTACTATAGTACCCACTTACTACTCATGATCTCCAAGTGTTGGGTTGAATCTTACAAGAATTGTGATAGCTTTGTATAGTCTGATTAGTTTCTTTAAAGAGCCTATAGAGAGACTAAGAGTGGAAAAAGGCAAGAGTGTGAATTCATTATTTGAAAAGCCTTTAAAGTGTGAAACACGAGTGAAGAGTGACATCTTTGAGGGTAAACACATGAGGAAAATTTGTGAGGATCTTTATTTTCTCTAATCAATTTTCTTGCAGCTTATAATGTCTAATAGGGAGGAAACATCAAGTGAAGGAGGTAGTGCACAGAACATGGACCTCGTTGTAAAGGCTATGCAGCAGCAATTTGAACATCTTAATGTGGTGCTTGGAGGGATAAGAGACCGGATGGATAAGCAAGACACAATGATTGCAAACTTGCAGAGAAGACCACCTACTGTAAGTCCTAATCCTAGAAGATATGAGAGGTGTAGAGATAATTCTATGGATGATTTTGAGTCTGAAAATGAAGTAGGAGGTGGTAGTGAAGAAGATTATGAATCTGAATTTGATTTGGGTAGAAATAGGCCTAGGGAAGTTAGGCATGAAAGGAGACGCGGTAAAGATGCTCCAAGGGGTAGAAATAGAGTGGATGGAAACCTTGGAAGTATTAAGATGAAGATACCTTCTTTCCAAGGTAGAAATGATCCTGAAGCTTATTTGGAGTGGGAGAAGAAAATTGAGTTCATTTTTGAGTGCCATAATTATTCTGAAGCAAAAAAGGTGAAATTGGCAGTCATTGAATTTACAGATTATGCATTAATTTGGTGGGATAAATTGGTCTTAGAGAGGAGGAGGAATGGTGAGAGACCCATAGAAACATGGAGGGAGATGAAGGCTCTCATGAGGAAGAGGTTTATACCTAATCATTACTATAGAGATCTCTTTCAAAAATTGCAGTCCCTTACACAAGGCTCTAAGAGTGTAGAGGAATACCACAAGGAGATGGAAGTGGCTATGATTAGAGCAAATGTGAAGGAGGATAGGGAAGCAACAATGGCTCGATTTTTGAATGGGTTGAATAAAGAAATTGCTAATACTGTGGAGTTGCAGCATTATGTGGAGTTAGAAGACATGTTGCACATGGCAATGAAGGTTGAAAGGCAACTTAAACAAAAAGGAGTAGCAAGGTACCTTTCAGGCTCTAGTTCTTCAATGAGACCAAAATGGAAGAAGGAAGAAAAAGATGTTCAAAGAGAAGTCTCAAAAGGCAAAGAGGAAGCTTCATTTAAGAACAAAGGTAAATCTGATTCCCAATCATCTAGAAATAGAGATATTAAATGTTTCAAGTGTTTAGGAACAGGTCATATAGCTTCACAATGCCCCAACAAGAGAGTAATGATCATTAAGGACCGTGAAGTGGTGACTGAAAGTGAAAGTGATGATTCCATGCCGTCACTTGAAGATGCTAGTGATGATGGGTTTGAGTATGCTGTAGAAGGAGAAGCACTTGTGACTAGAAGAGCTTTGAATTCTCAAGTTAAGGAAGATGACATGGAGCAACAAAGAGAAAACATCTTTCATACTCGTTGTCTCATAAGCAATAAGGTATGCAATATGATTATTGATGGTGGGAGTTGTACCAATGTTGCTAGTACCACTTTAGTTGAGAAATTAAATTTGTCTACCATTAAACACCCTAGACCATACAAGTTGCAGTGGCTGAATGAATGTGGGGAGATTAAGGTTGATAGACAAGTTCTTGTTTCATTCTCAATTGGAAGATATTGTGATGAGATTTTATGTGATGTTGTTCCTATGCATGCTGGACATATACTTTTGGGTAGACCTTGGGAATTTGATAGGAAGGCGACAAAGGATGGGTTTACTAATAGATATTCATTTGTAATCAATGACAGATCCGTCACTCTTGTACCCTTAACACCCAAGCAAGTGTATGAAGATCAGCTCAAAATGAAACAAGAGAGAGATAAAAGAGAGGGTGATAAGAAAAATAGAGAAGAGAGATCAAAAAGAAATGAGAGTGAGAAAGAAAGAAAATCCGAGAGCTCAAAAAAAGAGATTCAGAAGAAAGAAAAGAAAGTGGAGAGAAAAGAAAGAGAAAAAGTGAGTTTCTATGCAAAAGAAAGTGAGGTGAGGAGTGCATATCTTGCTGAACAGCCTTTACTTGTACTTGTTTACAAGGAGGCCTTTTTAGGAACTAATGACCTTGACTCTTCATTTCCAAGTGTTGTTAGTTCTTTGTTGCAGGAATTTGATGATATATTTCCAGAAGATATCCCTAGTGGATTGCCACCCATAAGAGGCATTGAGCATCAAATTGACTTCATTCCTGGAGCAACAATTCCTAACCGGCCAGCTTATAGAACTAACCCTGAGGAGACAAAAGAGCTTCAAAAGCAAGTTGAAGAGCTCATGACAAAAGGATATGTTCGAGAAAGCTTGAGTCCATGTGCCGTACCAGTCCTCTTAGTACTAAAGAAAGATGGATCTTGGAGGATGTGCATTGATTGTAGAGCAACAATATCACTGTAAAGTATCGCCATCCCATTCCAAGATTAGATGATATGCTTGATGAATTGCATGGGTCTATTATTTTATCAAAAATTGATTTAAAATCTGGATATCATCAAATTAGGATGAGGGAAGGAGATGAGTGGAAAACTACTTTCAAAACAAAGCATGGGCTGTATGAATGGTTAGTCATGCCATTTGGGCTAACAAATGCACCTAGTACTTTCATGAGGTTGATGAATCATATTTTGCGTGCATATATTGGAAAATTTGTTGTAGTTTATTTTGATGATATTCTGATTTTTAGTAAGAGTCTTGATGAGCATTTGAATCATTTGTGCTGTGTGCTTGATGTTTTGAGAAAAGAAAAGTTGTATGCTAACCTGAAAAAGTGTAGCTTTGGCATGGAAAAAGTTGTTTTCCTTGGATTTGTGGTGAGTGCTGAGGGAGTACAAGTTGATGAAGAGAAGGTAAGGGCTATTAAAGAATGGCCAACACCAACAAATGTAACTGAGGTTAGAAGTTTTCATGAGTTGGCTAGCTTTTATAGGAGGTTTGTGAAAGATTTTAGCACAATTGCTGCACCACTCACTGAAGTAATTAACAAATCAGTTGGCTTTAGATGGGAAAAAGCACAAGATCATGCATTTAATGTTCTTAAAGAAAAATTGTGTTCTGCACCTATTTTAGCTTTACCTGATTTTAACAAAACTTTTGAGATTGAGTGTGATGCCTCAGGAGTAGGGATAGGAGCTGTTCTGATGCAGGAAGGGCGGCCAATTGCTTATTTCAGTGAAAAGCTGAACGGTGCCACCTTGAATTACCCAACTTATGACAAGGAGCTTTATGCACTTGTGAGAGCATTGGAGACTTGGCAACACTACCTTTGGCCTAAACAATTTGTGATCCATACAGATCATCAATCTTTGAAGTACATTAAAGGTCAAGGTAAGCTGAACAAAAGACACGCTAGATGGATGGAGTTCATTGAGCCTTTTCCATATGTGATCAAATACAAGAAAGGTAAAGAGAATGTGGTTGCAGATGCATTATCTAGAAGGTATATTCTTCTCACTTCTCTTAATGCAAGATTGCTTGGTTTTGAATATGTCAAGGATTTGTATGCCAATGATAGTGATTTTGCTGAAATAGTTGTTGCTTGTGAAAAAGGAGCTTTTGGAAAATTCTATAAGCTTGATGGATTTTTGTTCAGAGAAAATAAATTATGTGTGCCTCAATGTTCTATGCGTGAATTGCTTGTGAGGGAAGCACATGGGGGAGGACTAATGGGACATTTTGGTGTGAGAAAGACATTAGACGTTTTGCATGAACATTTCTTTTGGCCTAAAACGAAGCGTGATGTGGAAAGGATTTGTGGTAGATGCATAACATGTAAAAGGGCTAAGTCTAGAGTCTTACCACATGGTTTGTATACTCCATTACCTGTACCTAGTGAACCTTGGGTAGACATTTCAATGGATTTTATTTTGGGATTACCTAGGTCAAAAAGAGGAATGGATTCAATATTTGTGGTTGTTGATAGATTTTCAAAAATGGCACATTTTATTGCATGCCATAAAACTGATGATGCTACTTATATTGCTGATTTGTTCTTTAAAGAAATTGTGAGGCTTCATGGTGTTCCTAAAAGTATTGTCTCAGATAGGGATGCAAAATTTCTGAGTCATTTTTGGAGAGTTTTGTGGGGAAAGCTTGGAACCAAGTTATTATTTTCTACAGCTTGTCATCCACAAACTGATGGTCAAACTGAAGTTGTTAACAAAACCTTAACTCAATTGCTTAGGAGCATCATCCAAATGAATTTGAAAAATTGGGAGGATTGCTTGTCATTCATTGAATTTGCATATAATAGAAGTGTGCATTCATCTACTGATTATTCTCCTTTTGAAGTTGTTTATGGTTTTAATCCACTAACCCCTTTGGATTTGTTACCATTGCCCATTAATGAGAGAGCAAGCCTTGATGGCAAAAAGAAAGCTGAGGTGGTTAAGCAACTTCATGCAAAGATTAAATTGCAAATTGAAAAGAAGAATGAGCAATATGTATCCAAGGCAAACAAAGGGAGACGGAGTGTCACTTTTGAACCTGGTGATTGGGTATGGGTGCATATGAGAAAAGAGAGGTTTCCGGCACAAAGGAAATCTAAATTAGCTCCAAGAGGGGATGGACCATTTCAAGTCCTTGAGAAAATCAATGATAATGCTTATAAGATTGATCTACCAAGTGAGTATAATGTTAGTGCTACGTTTAATGTTGCTGATTTATCTCCTTATGCTGTAGGTGATGATTCGAGGACGAATCCTTTTGAGGAGAGAGGGGATGATGCGATCCATCAAAGGGAGCAAGCTGTCTCAAATACTTGGAATGATCCTCTACAAATTCCAAGTGGCCCAATGACTAGAGCACGAGCTAAAAGAATGAGAGAAGCCTTAAGTGGACTTGTTCAAGAGACTTGGACTAAGCAAGTAGCAATTGAAGCAACAAAAGTCAAGCGAGATCCAAACATTTCTAATATGGACGTCCTCAATATCATATGGGCTGAAGATGGAGCTGCTGTGGCTAAATTGGGCCAAAACATTATAAATTGAAGTACTTGAACCATGGACCATCCATTGGTGGGCTCATTTAGGGCTAAATAATGCCATTTTGGGCTTAATAAGCTGATTTGTAGAACCCTAATGTATTTGGACGAATTTAGCTTATTTAGGGGGATTTATTTCCTTTTTAGTCTTTAAGAAATTTGACTTTTATAATTCTGATTGCATAGGTCATTAATTAGAATATTTGCCATTAATTTCCCTAGTTTTCCTTTTCTATGAGCATTGAAGGCAGATTTGACTTACACACTATATAATTGTACTCTGCCTCTCATTGTAACCAGATTTTGAATTAATAAAATTGTATTTTCTAGAAATCCCAGACTTGAGAGGAGTGCTCTCTAGGGTTCTTCATTGAACTTGTAGACTTATCGAGGCTTGATCAACCTTGTGGCGTCTTCCAACACTCGGGGTCCTTGTCTCTTCGTATTCAAGGGTTCCAAGTGGATCGTTCAGACTTGATTTAGCTTTCTTGGGGTGTGTATATTTGAGATCGGTTGTGGGTTCAAGGAGACTTGACTCCTAGTGGGTTCGCACCATGACGGGTCTGTCATTCATTACAAATGAATATCTATTGGTAAACCCATCCTTTGTCGCCTTCCTATCAAATTCCCAAGGTCTACCCAAAAGTATATGTCCAGCATGCATAGGAACAACATCACATAAAATCTCATCACAATATCTTCCAATTGAGAATGAAACAAGAACTTGTCTATCAACCTTACCCACATTCACTCAGCCACTACAACTTGTATGGTCTAGGGTGTTTAATGGTAGACAAATTTAATTTCTCAACTAAAGTGGTACTAACAACATTGGTACAACTCCCACCATCAATAATCATATTGCATACCTTATTGCTTATGAGACAACGAGTATGAAAGATGTTTTCTCTTTGTTGCTCCATGTCATCTTCCTTAACTTGAGAATTCAAAGCTCTTCTAGTCACAAGTGCTTCTCCTTCTACAGCATACTCAAACCCATCATCACTAGCATCTTCAAGTGACAGCATGGAATCATCACTTTCACTTTCAATCACCACTTCACGGTCCTTCATGATCATTACTCTCTTGTTGGGGCATTGTGAAGCTATATGACCTGTTCCCAAACACTTAAAACATTTAATATCTCTATTTCTAGATGATTGGGAATCAGATTTACCTTTGTTCTTAAATGAAGCCTCCTCTTTGCCTTTTGAGACTCCTCTTTGAACATCTTTTTCTTCCTTCTTCCATTTTGGTCTCATTGAAGAACTAGAGCCTGAAAGGTACCTTGCTGCTCCTTTTTGTTTAAGTTGCCTTTCAACCTTCATTGCCATGTGCAACATGTCTTCTAACTCCACATAATGCTGCAACTCCACAATATTAGCAATTTCTTTATTCAACCCATTCAAAAATCGAGCCATTGTTGCTTCCCTATCCTCCTTCACATTTGCTCTAATCATAGCCACTTCCATCTCTTTGTGGTATTCCTCTACACTCTTAGAGCCTTGTATAAGGGACTGCAACTTTTGACAGAGGTCTCTATAGTAATGATTGGGTATAAACCTCTTCCTCATGAGAGCCTTCATCTCCCTCCATGTTTCTATGGGTCTCTCACCATTCCTCCTCCTCTCTAAGACCAATTTATCCCACCAAATCAATGCATAATCCGTAAATTCAATGACTGCCAATTTCACCTTTTTTGCTTCAGAATAATTATGGCACTAAAAAATGAACTCAATTTTCTTCTCCCACTCCAAATAAGCTTCAGGATCATTTCTACCTTGGAAAGAAGGTATCTTCATCTTAATACTTCCAAGGTTTCCATCCACCCTATTTTTAACCCTTGGAACATCTTTACCACGTCTCCTTTCATGCCTAACTTCCCTAGGCCTATTTCTACCCAAATCAAATTCAGATTCATAATCTTCTTCACTACCACCTCCTACTTCATTTTCAGACTCAAAATCATCCATAGAATCATCTCTACACCTCTCATATCTTCTAGGATTAGGACTTACAGTAGGTGGTCTTCTCTGCAAGTTTGCAATCATTGTGTCTTGCTTATCCATCCGGTCTCTTATCCCTCCAAGCACCACATTAAGACGTTCAAATTGCTGCTGCATGGCCTTTACAACGAGGTCCATGTTCTGTGCACTATCTCCTTCACTTGATGTTTCCTCCCTATTAGACATTATAAGCTGCAAGAAAATTGATTAGAGAAAATAAAGATGCTCACAAATTTTCCTCACGTGTTTACCCTCAAAGATATCACTCTTCACTTGTGTTTCACACTTTAAAGGCTTTTCAAATAATGGATTCACACTCTTGCCTTTTTCCACTCTTAGTCTCTCTATAGGCTCTTTAAAGAAACTAATCAGACTATACAAAGCTATCACAATTCTTGTAAGATTCAACCCAACACTTGGAGATCATGAGTAGTAAGTGGGTACTATAGTAGAGAAATCAGGGAATGAAAGTTAAGGATGTAGAATTTTGTAAAAGCTTAGCTAAAACCAATACTACTTCCAGAACAGCACAATTTTTTTTTTTTTGCCTTTTCTTTTCAATAAATTTTTTTTTCTCTATATATATTTTTTGCCTTGCCTTTTTTTTTTTCTGGAATATGAAGAACAAAAACGAAATTTGAATAAACAGAGCAGAAATAGTAGATTCAATCAGGAAAGCCCTGAAAACATGTCTGAATTTGAACAACAATATCTCAAGTTAGAGAACTCCAAATGAGATGATTTTAAAGCGATATGAAAGAAGAGAATCTGGGGTATAAGAAAGACCTACTACACGTTCAGAAACTCAACGAAGAACATGACAAACAAAGGATTACATTCAGCATGTCCATAAGAATGGAAGATAATAGAATTTCAAAAAGGAAACAGAAACACAATCTGGAAAATTACAAAGACAAATGGATATGACCTGATTTAGGGACCGAAGCTCTGATACCAAGATGGTGCGAACCCACTAGGAGTCAAGTCTCCTTGAACCCACAACCGATCTCAAATATACACACCCCAAGAAAGCTAAATCAAGTCTGAACGATCCACTTGGAACCCTTGAATACGAAGAGACAAGGACCCCGAGTGTTGGAAGACGCCACAAGGTTGATCAAGCCTCGATAAGTCTACAAGTTCAATGAAGAACCCTAGAGAGCACTCCTCTCAAGTCTGGGATTTCCAGAAAATACAATTTTATTAATTCAAAATCTGGTTACAATGAGAGGCAGAGTACAATTATATAGTGTGTAAGTCAAATCTGCCTTCAATGCTCATAGAAAAGGAAAACTAGGGAAATTAATGGCAAATATTCTAATTAATGACCTATGCAATCAGAATTATAAAAGTCAAATTTCTTAAAGACTAAAAAGGAAATAAATCCCCCTAAATAAGCTAAATTCGTCCAAATACATTAGGGTTTTACAAATCAGCTTATTAAGCCCAAAATGGCATTATTTAGCCCTAAATGAGCCCACCAATGGATGGTCCATGGTTCAAGTACTTCAATTTATAATGTTTTGGCCCAATTTAGCCACAGCAGCTCCATCTTCAGCCCATATGATATTGAGGACATCCATATTAGAAATGTTTGGATCTCGCTTGACTTTTGTTGCTTCAATTGCTACTTGCTTAGTCCAAGTCTCTTGAACAAGTCCACTTAAGGCTTCTCTCATTCTTTTAGCTCGTGCTCTTGTCATTGGGCCACTTGGAATTTGTAGAGGATCATTCCAAGTATTTGAGACAGCTTGCTCCCTTTGATGGATCACATCATATGGGGAGCCTTCTAGAGATCTTAGGAGCTCATTTAAACATTCATTGAGGCTTAGGAATCATGGTATTAAATCAGATTTTACAAGGAATACTAGAAACCCTAACTTTGCTATCTTGATTTTCCATGGTTCTTTTGCTGTTTTCTTTACATATTCTTATTCTTATCCCTTAAATTCCTAAGATTCATCCTTGGTTTAGGTAGAAATTCAACACCCTAGGGCTGCCCATATATAGGTTGAACCACCCACAAGAAAAGGAAGGAGGAAGATTAAGTGAAGAGATGCCAAAATACCTTGACTTCCTTAGTTCATTTTGCTTGTTCTTCACCTTCCTTGGCTTCCTCACCTTAATTTCAAAATTTCTTCTCTATTCTACCCTCAAAATAGATCCAATAACTTCAATATAACCATAGGAAAGAAGGGGAAATGGAGAAGGAGAGGTTTGCTAAAGAGAAAACATGAAAAACTAAGAAAATCTATACCTTTCTACCTTATATTTCTCCTTCCTTTCTCCTCCTCTTGGTTCACCTCACTCTTAGGGTTCTTCCTCTAATTTAGGGCAGAAACTAAATTAGCTAAATGAGTGAGGAGGTGGGGCGCCCTATATATATAGGTGGGTTTAAGAAAGACTTTTCAAAAATTCTAATTTTGCCCCTTCATCTTGGCATTTTCATTTCTAGTTTAGTTTAGCTCCTTTTTTAGAACCATCTTCTCCATTATAAAATTTAGATTCCCAATTTAGTAAAATTCCTTTGGAATCACTCAAATCAGAGTAAAAACCTTTTCGAACGAATTTGTCAAAGTTTAGGTCAACCAACATTGGAAAACGTCCATCGGAGGGGTTTTAACTGTCCCGGGACTTCCCATGGTTTTTAGGGCCTCTGAGAACCCTAGAGAACTAAAAAATTTTGTTCAAAAAGTGCTCCTGTATGAATTCCAAAATTTGCTCAAAAATTACAAAAATGCCATTACATTTCGTAAGTCTTTCGTTCAATTTTGTTTCTTCATTCTAGCTCCATTTCTCTTTCTGTTTGAGTCTGGGATTCTTATTTTTAGAAGTCTAGAATGCTACTTAAATTTTTTGGGACCTTAACTAATTTATTTCAAGGGACTTGCTTTGAAAATGTACATATTTCTGTCATTTAACAAAAATCGAATATTACACTTAGGTTCCCACTTCAGCCCTTTTTCACTCAGCTTTCTTTTCTTACTTTTACTGACTTACCATGCTTCATTTATACTTGTTTTATCTTTCCTCTCATATCCTAGAATTTCTAATTATGTCCATATTCTACTCTTGAGTGTCTTCGGCACCAAGGCATCTCACACACTAAGTGTACCTAATATCTTTGGCAGGATAGAGGTTATACACTGGTCCCTTCTCATTTGTTTACACATACTATAAGGGACTCAGGCTATGCATACTGAACTCATGCTATCTGAATCTAAACATTCTATACTATTAGCATATTCTCTTTTACATTATTATTCTTTACTGGGGATTCCTTTTTGCATGCTTTTCATATCATTCTGATACCACTAGAATCCCTTATTTATCTTTCTTTAGCTTATCTTTTGACTTTACTAGCTAGGATACTCTTTGATTATCGGACAATTTTTATGATTGATGTCATTATTTGCTACGCACTTAAGTCACATTACTACTGGGTTGGTCAAACCCAATATCATGTAACCATTGTTGCAAGCAAATCATAACATCAAACACTAATACATAGGTGCCTCATGGCTGAGCTCAAAGCCACTATCGCCTGTATATTACAAGTTTCCCAATAATCTAAAGTATTCCTCTCTTACTTTTCTTTACCTTCCTTATTTCTATAAGACACTCGGGGAAAAGAAGACTTTTCCTCTATTTTCTTATGAAATTTTCTACTTCATCTCGAGGTTACCTTACCTTGCCTGACTGTTTTTATTTCGGATACTATCATGCTAAAAGGGCATCTATGCTAAAGGCAAATGTGCTTTCTCAAGTACTCAAGCACATCAACTCGATATTTATTCATAATCTATTATGTCCTCGGCTTAAACACTATCATATATTCTCTCTCTTTTTACTTTTACTATCCTTTTACCTACTTAGGTAAAAGGATGCTCTACTATTGACTATTCATCTTGCTAATTCATGTTTCTTTATGCTCAAGAGCACCTGCATTTTTCTTGGGTTCCTCTACTTGTTCACTTTCTATAACATCAGGGGAGTCTAATTCCTCTTATACAGTACTTTG
The DNA here is from genome assembly GCA_026724425.1 of Erythrophleum ivorense. NCBI lineage: Eukaryota > Viridiplantae > Streptophyta > Magnoliopsida > Fabales > Fabaceae > Erythrophleum > Erythrophleum ivorense. Next base: position 14,819,008 of record JAIUCV010000014.1, read on the forward strand.
CTCTTAACTAGACCATCCTTCTATAAGAAAAATTCTATTTTACGTAACCCAAGGAGTTACATTCTGTGGCACTCTTGGCTTATCCTTCTTCTCTATGTAATGCAAAGACTCGCCTTCTTAGGTGGTCTCTAGCTCCCTTGAGCTTCCTTGAGGGTACTAAGGCACTAACTATTTGTCTTAACTCATTTCTATGTTCGGATTAGAGCTAGGCTTTCTCTCTGTTCAACCTCTTTAGTCTTATCCCCAGGAGCACAACATACTGATTTTAGGGTTTTACTAACCGAATCTAGGACACGTACTCTCATTGTCTAGATTCTACCTTACTAAAGACTTATGCTCCACTGGGTGTTCTAATTACTCACGTGCCTTAACCCTATATTATTCTCATATCAGAGAGCTCGTCTGACTAACTATTAGACCCTTATTTGTTTACTCTTCTATGCTCAGTCTACTCATTTAGTCATTACTAAAGCGAGGCATCTCTTATGTGAACTAGCTTCTCAATTCTCCCTCGTTTCCCGTTATTACTATACTCTACAATTTAGGGGGTCTATCTAGAGAAATTTGCTAACTACTACTGAGTGATCTCCCTGACTCAGGATGTTTTATTTTCCCTTTCTCAATTCAGGGAGAACTTTTACTGAGCTTTCAATCAAATTAATTTCTCCTTTTGCACTATGTTTCCTTCTACACATCTCACCTGGACGATGCTACTGGTCACTTCCCTTAGGCTTCAACTTTTACTTAGCCTAGGATACCTATCTCATCAAACTTGTAGCTCACAATGAGCCCCATTAACTCATATAGGCTTATAATAATTTAGTACTTTTTAAACTATTCTCATTCTCTTTTGAATCTCTATCACTGGGCTAATACTCATCTCTAGGTGTTACCTATGAGGCACACCCTAGGGAGCACTCACTATATTTCTCACTGCTGGTAGCCTTATCTTATGTTAATTTCAAGGCTACATTTACATCTTGTTAACAAGGTTTAGGATCTTGTTAACAAGATCTCATATATTGTAGTGCAAAATTCAAGACCCCTGTCAACAAGGTTTTCCTGACAATGTTTACAATATCTTAAACTCATCATATTAGCCCGTCATTTAGTATGTCACAGGGTGGCATTCTAGGTTATAGGTAGATCTCAACAACCTTATTATTCTTATGTCTAACATTCTCTAACATTGAGTTCTCTTCTCAGTCTCAACTACTCAGTCCCTGCTTTTTATGTGTCGATTGACCCCATAGTAGCTCATTCCTTAGATCAGCCTGAATATGACTAACAAGGCCTTTCATGTCACAGAATACTCTGCTATAACTAGGAGCTTTTTCTTTAATTACATGATTTGAGCCTCACCATCTCTGTTTGCAGCCAATCATCAAAGCTAAAGGATTCCACCTCTTGCTTTACTCATACAAATACATAACTAACTACCACCTTTGGGCTGTCGGGGCTCTATGGAGTGTAACTTATAACTTAAACCTCTGGCTTGAGGGAATTGCTTTCTGGGCTTTTTACATCATCATAATATTTGGGTGTTGTGGCTAGGGGGGATAACTCCTATGACCCTTACTCTGTACAGTAGCAGCTTTACCTCATACTGTGTTGCCTCATTGCTTGCCCCTACATCAGGCAGATTAGGCAAGACATGGTCTAAGTATGGCACTCAGGGAGATTAGGCCTCTCATAACCTCTCTAGTAGCTACACAATCCTCTCTTGCTGCCTAATACATAGAGCTTGCCATTGATCTCGGCGAGCTACTATAGATTATGGAGCTTTAGCCGTTGGATCACCTAACTCTATTCTAGAACTAGAGGCCAATCTCACCCATAACTTACCACTTACTCATGAACATTCACAACTCACTTAGTATAAATAAAAACATAAGCCGCCTCTACACACCCAAAATACCTCATACAAGGCTTTTCATAATTCTATAAACCTTTACAGAGCCTTATAGCCACATCTTCAAGCCATATACAACCTTAGAAAGCATGGAACTTTGCTTTGATACCAATAAAGTGTAACGCCATAATTCTCTAACTCATCTCATATTATTTCTAGATTCACTTCCTTGAACTATGCAAGCTTGCCAAGGAAAATCATTGAAAATATTCAATTTAATTGCGTTACGTCATGGATAAAATTTTTATTTCATGTCCTATGGTCCGTATGGACTCATCTATCTCATTCTCATATTTAAATACCCAAATACACCTCATAACCATCTTAAGAAGTGTCCTATAACTTGTGCAAATGAAGTGGATACATAAAAACAAAGTGTGCAGTCTCGGACTGAATTTCCAAAATTCTAATATGAACTTTGAAAAATCATAACTAATTCTAAAAAAATAGAAATCATGAAAACTATACCATTTTAGAAAGTTACAGATGTCTACTTTATGCTATAAATAATTCCAGGCCACAACAAAGACCGACATCCATTAGAAATTGATGGAACAATAACAAAGGTCGCCTGTCACTACTAGTACTATCCTCCAACTTCAAAAATTCATATCTCCCTGATCAGATGTCCAATTGGGGTGACATAGGTGGCCATAGAAATTTTATCATGTATAGTTTATGACTGTAAAATTGTATGATCATTGGACATCATTTGTCTCTCAAATGACTAGCCCAAGCAACTGACCATATGAATAGTGTCAACATCAGTTCAGTAGAAAAATGCCAACTTTGAAAAATCATAATTAATACCACAGAACTCCAAATAATTTGATCTTTAGCTTCCCAAAAATATCTAGATAATATTTATATTCATGCTAAATTTCATGGGCAAAACCATTCATTTGGTCAGATTTTGATATTAAGTTGGAAAATGGCTTATTTTGTGTCCATAAGGGTCTCAAATGGTCCAAAATTACTTTTAAGACAACCATGGCCACTTGAGCACGTGGGAAAGCACCAAAATGGTTTACTAAACTTGTCTCAAAGGTTCATAAACTTAGAAATTAAAAATTCACTCTCTCACCCCATGCCATATGTAAGAACATACAAGCTATATGTTGCCATCCAATGTCCAAAAGCTACAATATCATTCATTTAGCATCAAGTTCCATACATACATCAAATATATGAGTAATTACACATGTTTAAATGATTATACAACCATTCCATCCTAGTATTACATCATATGCCATCCATATGGCTACAATTTAAGCAAAACTAGACACTTTGTTGTCAATCTTTCATCTCCCCACTTGGTGGCCTCCATTACCTTGCTCATTTGGTCTACCTATCATGTTAAGACATTGGAGAGGAGGGAATGAGATTCAAAGAATCCTAATAACTCATCTCCCTTTCAATAATACATAAAGAATGCAATTCAAGTCTTAAAAATGCATGCATGAGCATAATGGAAGGTGTGATCATTCAAGAAGCATTCTTGGCATTTGAACAAGTCATACATAGCATACATAGGCTTGCCAAGTAAGTGGATTAGCTTCACCCATTCTCTTCAAGGTTATTGGACTTTCTTCACCATTTTTCTTGAAGGCCTTGAACTAAGCCTTGCTCTTGGGAGACTCTAAGCTTTGTCTCAACCATTCTTAAGAGTTCTTCGCTCATTCTTACCATGGTTAGAGGGTTCTTGGCTTCACCACACTTAAGCAAACCAAAGCAAATATACTAAGCATCATTTGAAAACATAATATAACATCATGGTACCATGGGATATAGGCATATGCTAGAACACTTTTCATAGCTTAAAACACACATACACACATTCAAAGACAAGGTAAGCACATATTCATGCATGAGAGAAAGAGGAGAGATCTATCTTTGCCACACAAGCACACTTTTCTCTTTAGAATTTGATTGCTCTTCCTCAGCCACACATACACAAGAAGGTGGGACTTGTTTCTCTTGGCTTAGACACATCATATGGAAGCCAATTATACTCTTGAACCAATTTCTAGAGCCACATATTCATTAGCAAAACTAGGTAGGTAGTTCATATGGCTCTTTTATGGTTCCATAATGCACTTAATGAAGCAACCCTATGGAAACATAATCTTTGCTCCATTCTCTTTATCCATTTATGATTTTTGACTCTTTTTAAACCTCTTGGAGTCATCACACAATCAAATTAAGGAGCCTAGCTAGGTATTGTTTCTTTAAGCCATAATAAGGAACCTAAGATACCATCTCACTATCTATGGCTTCTAAAACTTTTCCAAGGATTCCTCTCATCCTCTTCCATCATATATGACTAAAAAATAAGCTTGGAACAAATTAAAACTACCCCCTAGGTGCTCTAACCTCTCTAGGTCGTGGCTATGGAGCATGTGAGCACTAAGTGAGTTTGCTTTGTTTCTTGATAGAAGATGCTTATGAGGAGCCTTCTAGGGATCTTAGGAGCTCATCTAAACATTTATTTAGGCCTAAGAATTATTGTGTCAAATTAGATTTTTGGTGAAGCACTTGAAACCTTAACTTTGCTATCTTGAAATCTAATGGCTATTTGATTGTTTCCTTTGCACATTCTTGTTCTTCTCCCTCATTTTCCTAAGATTCATCCTTGGTTTAGCTAGAATTCCAACCTCTTAGGTCTGGTCTTACATGAGGCAAAATGGAGAGAAGAAGAACAAGGAGGCTTAAGCTTAGGAAGTAGGAAAAATACCTTAGATTCTTGCTTTTCTTGGCTTGTTCTTCACTTGGTTGGCCTCTTCCTTGAATTTCAAAATTTCCACCTTTGTTCTACCCTCAATATAGACCCAAAAACTTCAACAAAACCATAGAAAGAAAAAGGGGAAAGAGGATAAGGAGATTGGTGAAGGAGAAATCATGAAAAACTATGAAATTCTTACACTTTTTGCTAGGTTTCTCTCTTCCTTCTTCCCTCCATCTTGTGAGCCATCCTCATCTGCCCTTGGTTCTATTTTAGCCCAGAAAATTCATTCATAAGGAGTGGAGCAGAAGTGGGGACATTTTTATAAAGGAAACTTCAAGAAACAATTGTTTTAAAAATGACGTTTACGTCTCATGTTTGTGGCTTTTTCGTTTTAGCTTCGTTTTAGCTCTTTTTTTAGAACCATATTTTTCATCATAAAATTTGGGTTCTCAATCTTATAAAATACCTTTGGAATAAGTCAATTTGGAGCTAAAAGCTTTCCGAACAAATTGGTCAAAGTTTGGGTCAACTGACGTTAGAAAACATACACTGAAGGCATTTTAACTGTTCTGGGGCTTCTCATGATTTTTAGGGCTTCTGAGAACCCCAGAAAACTCAAATTTATCATTTAAAAAGCCCTCCTATGAGTATTTTAAAATTGCCTAAAATTACAAAAATGCCATTACGTTTCGTTGCCTTTTTGTTAACATTCGTTTGGCTATTCTGGCTCTGATTTCAGGGCATCTATGGGCTTAACTCATCATTATTTGAGGTTTAGAATATTATTCTAATTTTATTGGATCTGAAATCACTCTTTCGGGGGACTTTTCTTTGTATCGGGTAAATTTTGTACGTTTACGGAAGAATTGTACGTTACGTTTCTCACGTTTTCTCATATTTTTGAGGAACTAGATATTACATCCTCTAATTCATAAAATGCCTTTGGTTTCACCCAAATTGGATTTAAAACCTTATTGAACCATTTGGTCAAAGTTTTTGTCAACTGACACTCTAAAATGCATACCGAAGGGGTTTTGGCTACTTTAGGGGTTCCTACAATTTTTAGAGCATTTGAGAACCTTGAGAAACTTAATTTTTTCATTTAAATATCCTTTTTTGAGTTTTCAAAAAGTTACCTTAAATTACAAAAATACCACTACCTTTTAGCTTAATTTTATTTAGCCGAATGACTTTGATTTTAAGGCTCTTTCAGCTTTGTATTATCATTTTAGAGGTCTAGATTATTACTCTAATTTTGTTTGGCCTTTAATCATTTTAATTAGGTGACTTGCTTTTCTAACTCCTTAATTTCAAGTTTTTTTTTAAAAATAATCGAGTATTACAAGGAGGATGTGTAGAAGGGTCCTCCTCATATTTTTGAGTCATTGCAATGTCAAGGTTCTCTTGAATACACATAATTAGAAAACAAGTAGCTATCAAAATAATAGCAAATTGTGAAACATAAATGACAAGCAATAACTTATAGCGAATTTCCTCAAGTGCTCCAAATCATATTGTCTAATACTCTTTTTCTTGTATGTCACATCATACACTTATCAATATAATACTTCTTTTTTTAGCTTATCTTTTTACAAGTTAATTTAGACTTAATGGTTGGAAAAATTAATGTAACTTGAAATGAAAGAAAACTAATAAAATTTATTACCATTTCTTCTTCTGCTTAATGAAGTTGGTGGACTTATTGCACAAGGGTTTTAGACATAGAGGCTCGATTCCTTTAGTGGCTACAGAGGTACTTTGCCTATCTTCCCATGTTGAAATGTCTAAAAGATCATCCAAAATCTTCATGTGCAATATTAGTGGAGCCAGAACCTGAGTTTCTTGAATGTTGGCCATGTTTGCTTTATTCATGGCTATCTTCCTTGTATTGTGTAACATGTTAGAGTATCGATCCTTATATGTCCTATCTTACACACTCCTTGCCAAGAGGCACTCCTCCTTCATGACAAAGTAATATGTGGCCTACAAACATAAAAAGTGAATAATGATTAATGTTAACCAAATTAGAATAGTTAATGAGATAATTAATGAACATAAATTGAATACCATGAATTCAAAAAATAGGGCATCCTTCATGTCTTATGGTTAGTACTTCCACTTAAGAGTTGTGCATAGCATTTAAGTCAACACTTAGTAGATGATTTAGGAAGTGAGCTTGGTAGGCTTGAATCAGATCAATCTTGTAATGAAAGTGAAACTTTAATGTCATATTTCAATTGTAAATTAAAATAATATCAACCCTCATGGTAATACTTACAGGGGATCTCTAATAACAAACCAAATCAATTGCCTTCTGCTTGCAAAAGAAGATGTCCCAGTTAAAGCAAGAGTTGTCTTAGTAATAGATGCACTAGCATTACTTCCTACCAAAATAACAACGACTCATGTAAAGGCATGTGAGTTGTAGGTACATGGGCCTAGAGGGTTTGAGGTATATGTACAAAAGGACTTGCCACCATTACTCATAGATGGTGTCCCCATCCTTTGGGTACCTAAGAGGGATGATGTATACATGTGGCAAATTCTTTTAGGAAATTGAATGATATGTTTCATGATTTGATTCACAAATGACTTCAAGCATGTGATTACAACATCTATTTTAAGATTAGTTATTCTTAAATATCAATAATTGCTTCACCTACCAAGATTTTGAAACATCTTATAAATTATTTGAGTAGAATTATAGAGAAAATTAATATAAATTGGGATTTAATTAATTAACTTGGGAAAATTAGTAATTTTTTCTAAGAAAATAATTTGAGGACATTTCCTATAAAATTTGATTTATTTGAGTTGGAAACTTCTTTTACTCCTCTTTCTCTTCATTCTAACCTAAATAGTTTGTGACTCAATTGTTGTTTGTAGAATCGTAGGGTTTAAAATTTGAAAATTTTAGAGAGTTTTAGGGTGAAAAAGAGTAAGGAGAAGCAGAACCATGACTTAGGTAAGGATTTTCCCTCCATTTGTAGTCATCTTTTCTTTAAATCTCCTATTGCAGTTGAGTTTAGTTTGTGGACTTTATGTATATGTGAAAATAGAAGACCTACTTGCAAAAGTTTAATGTTTGATGATACAGTTTGGAGATTTTTTGCCCTAGGAAGCTTAGAGAGGCTAGTCACTTAATTCTATAGGCTTTAATCTTTTAAAGATGAGGATTTGCTTGTATTAATTAAGTGTGGTTAACTGTATACAAATGCTCTAAGTTTGGATTGGCTACAGGAAGTGTGTTAATAGTTGCATATAAAGTGGAAGGCATTTTTTAGAGGTAACCAGGGTTTAATTTGATTTATATTTGTAGTAACATTCTATTGATTGCTAGTACATGTGGTTATATATATGCTAATGTTGAGTTTGACTGCTTATATTTGTGGGTTACTATGGACTATGGCCATGTCTTAGTAGATAGAGCTGTGACCATGCTCATTTGTTTATGTATGCATTGCTTTTTTATGATTCTCTTATGTATAGCATCGTGGGTGTTCATTCTATAGTATATGATTGGAATTTTATTTTGGTCATTGAGATTTTGCATCTCACCTCGAGTGTAGACTAACTTTTTGGGTGAAGGATTCTCTAGTGGTGACAAGGAAAAGCCATAAAAAAGCCAACCTTTATGCCTTAGCATTATGTAGGCTTAATATTTTAGCTTTGAATTAAAATAGATGTAAATGATGGATATTTTGTATAAATGATAAATTTTGTATAGCATCATGTTGCATCATAACTTGCTAAGTGTAGGATATATCCTACATTGTGTACAAATGGGGTCAATATTGCCCTTAGGATGATCTTTTGATTCTTTGGTATATGGTTCTTTGTTGCAAATATGGGTTATTTATGAAATGGAATGCTTATGTTGTTGACTCATGGTTGTGCTCTTCCTTCACATAAACATTTTTATTACAAAATTTTGTCACTTATGTCTATATATGGACATTCTTAGATGAATTATTGTTTATGAGTTGAGAGCATTGTAGGGATGAAATAGGCTTTTGGAGTATAAGGTAGCATTAGAAATCTTTAGAAGCCACTAGGTCAAATTTTAATTCTTATGGTTCTAGGTCTTGGCTACACCATTTTTTAGAGGCTTCAATCATTTGAAGTTTGCCCCAATTGTAATGTCCTAAAAATAATTAATGTGGCTTATGAGGGACAAATAAGTAAATAGGATATTAGTGAAGAAAAATAACTAAATTAAGGATTTTGGGAGAAAATGAATAAATAGGAGAATTTATGAGGAGAAATAATTTATATAGGATTTCTTAAGGAAAATTAATTTATTTATGGGTTTGACTTTAATTTAGTGGAAATAAATTACTTACTCAAAGAAAAATGAATTAGAGCCAATTATTCCCTAAAGTGTAATTAAAATATGGCTTAGAGGGCCTAATGAGAGAAAATAAGCTAAAGCATATTAAGAGTAGGAGGGCCTATAACCCAAATCCATAACCTATGACCAATTTAACTTAAAAAACCATAATTTATCCTTAGTCTCTCACCATGCTTCAACCACTCATGCACACAACAAAAGAAAAGAGAGAAAAGAGACATTGTTTAGGAGGAAAAACAGAGAGGGAGAGAAAGAAGCTTTAAGCTAAACTTTAAAGCTTTGATTTGGTAAGAAGGCGTGAGATTTGGGTCAAGTGAGTGAAGAGAAAAACATTCATCTCCTTCTCCTCTTTCTTTTGAATTGAGCAACTTGTGGATTAGTGGTGTTTTGTAAAATCCTAGGTTAGAATATTTAGGATTTTTGATGGCATTTTTATGGAGAAGTGAAGATTTGGATTTTTTCTAGAATTAGTTATGAATTTTCAAAGTTCATATCAGAATATGGAAGCAAGGAAATTACAAGTATGTTCTTGAATTTGTGATGCTTGGTCCAAACCCGAGATGTAAGCTTCAAAGTGTGATGTTTCTAGTTGAATAAGTATGATATGGATGGAAGATGACTTTGGTAAACCCACATGGCTCATATAACCAAAAATGAATGAATTTGGATTTTGATAATGGTTATTTTCGCTGTTAAAAGTGTTAATTTGGTAAAAATGGATGTTTTATGCCAATTGTGATATATATTAAGTGTTGTCTTAATATGGTATTACATTTATTGGTATCAGAGCAACGGTTCAGGTAATATAGTTCTGTGATTGGCTCTTGAATTGAATGAATAGCTTGTGCTATAGTGTGTTTTGCTAGGGAAATTATGGAATGCATATGTGTATGTGTTTGAATTATAAGTGTACATTGAGATTGTGGTTGCTTTCAGATAAAATGGTCAACATTAGATTGGGTAGGCCAACTAGGGTTAAGAGGGTTGAGTCTGAGGACCTTTTGCATACCATCATGGAGCAATTAAGTAGACACAAAGCTAGGATGTAGTAGCAACATGAAATGATAATGTAGCTACAAAATGTCCTGGATAGGCATTAAGAACTGAGAAGAGAGGCCCCCGCACCACAAACATCTACCTTTGGCATTCCACCTGCACCCCTTCAAGAGCCAGCTTAAACCTAGATGCCTATCCAGAAGTTGCTTAATCAATTTAGAAAGAATGGTCCACCCTGTAATACCATATGTAGCTAGCATTTATTTCACATCACAAATAACAAAATGTGGTCATTTTCATGAATTTAGCACTTTTGGCAATGAAATTTTCCGTCGTTAAAAGCCAAATTAATTCATTCTTGGTTTAATGGACCATGTGAGCTTACCAAACTTATTTTCCATCCTTAACACATTTGTTCAATTAAAAATATCATAATTTGAAGCTCAAAACTCTGGTCCAAGGCATACATCTCAAAATCACATTACACTTTGCAAATTGTCACTGAATTTCATATTTTGATATGAAATTTGGATAATCATAATTAATTCTACAAAAATAAAAATCATGCAAACTATAGCTTTTTGGAAAGATCAGGATGTCATCTAGTTGTCATAAAAATTTATTTCAAAACAACCACGTTTGCCCCATGAAATCTGATGAAATAGTACTTTGGGTCTGGTGGTCATTCTGCAACAAACTAGAAAATTCAAATTTTCATTTCTCCCTCTACAGAGCTCCAAATTAGGTACTCTCCATGGCTATGGAAAGATTATGATGTCTACTATATGCCTATAAAATTTCATAATCAGTGGACTTCGTTTGGCCCCTAAATGATATAGAAAACCAAACTAACCACATGAATAGTAACAGTGATAGTTTCTACATAATTTGGCCAATATTGAAAAATCATAATAAATTCTCTAGAGCTTCAAAAATAGTGCTCTTTGGCTTTGTAAAAAGCTCTATATGATACCTATATGCTTCCCAAATTTCATGCGCAAATGTGTCCATTTGGTCAGTTGGTGGTTTAGGTCAAGAATGTAGCCAATTTTGGGACCATAATAGGGTCAAAGTGCACCAAGTATCCTTCTAATCATACCATGATCATTTAAGCATGTCTAAAAGTATAAACACAATATATAGAAACATTCCAAATGGTCTAAATGATCATGGAACTCAAAATCACCTTCCTAGTTGTTCATATATACATATACTTTGTAATATTCGGTCCCTCGAAAATGCAAGAAAATATAAGAAAATGCGAGAAACGTAATATATGATTTCTCTGTCAACGTACGAAATTCACTGGATACAAAAGGAAGTCCCCCCAATAGAGTAAATTATGCTCCAGTAAAATTAGAATAATATTCTAAACAGTAAATAATGATGAGTCAAGGCCAGAGGTGCCCTAAAATTGAGACCAAAATAGATGAAAAGAAAAAAAAAGATTAGAAAAAGATCTCGAAGAGTCTCTAAGGTTAAGTATGAAAGAGCCAGGGACTAAAATACAAAGAAAAGTTATGTGCTGGGCAAAATGTATAGATTGCCCAAAAGTTCAGGGAACCCTAGTTTCACCGTCTATCCGTGGGTTTAGACACGAATATTAAAAAATCGAGCAGGAATCTCAAAAATCCATGACTCACGGTTAAACTCCGTTTGATAGCCGGACGGGATTCGGTCTAGGATTCGATTAACCCGATTAGTAGCTATGAGCAAAATAGAAAGAGGAAGTTATAATAACCATAGAAATAGAAACAGCTAAAGGCTAAGAAACCCTGAAAGAGTTTTAGGGACTAAATTGCAATAAATAAAAATTTTAGAGCACAATCATAATACAGAATGGTGAAAATTATACCTAAAGACCCGGATGTCCGATTGACACCAGAATTTATAAGGATTGAGGTTGAGGGCCCTTGATCCATGTTTGAGGCTCAGTATGGCCAGAAAGTAGAGGAAATAATATTTATAAATTTTAGAAAGCCTAAAGGTATATTTTGTACCGTAAAACTTTAATCGAGCCCAGACACCAATTTTTAGACTACTATAAGGCCTAATAACCAATTCTAAAGGCCCAATAAGAGAAGAGAAGATATAATTAGGGCTTTAGAGAAGATGAAACTCAAATTAATATAAAATAAAAAGGAAAGAAGAAAAGGATTTTAGTTAATTTAAAGAATTAACCATGGTTAGGTTAAAAATTAACCATAGTTGAGTTAGAAATTGACCGTGGTTGAGTTAAAAAAATTAACTATGGTTACTAACTATCAAATCACCATAACTTAAGAGCTAAGAATAAGAATCCAAATGTGTGGCCAAGGAATTTTGGAAAGAAGATATTTAGTCATGAAATTAGAAAATCAAAAGAAAAAAAAAAGAATGAAAGGCTGAGATTTGATCTTGAAAAGGTTGATCCAAGGGTCTAAATTTGGTATGACCATTTAACTTCATTTAAGTTCATCTCCTTTGTAACATCTGATTTTTTGAAAATCCAAGAAAACGTAAGAAAAAGCGAGAAACGTAACATATGATTTCTCCGTCAACGTACAAAATTCACCGGATATGAAAGGAAGTCTCCTAAATAGAATAAATTGAGGTCTAATAAAATTAGAATAATATTCTAGATCATAATAATGATGAGTCAAGGCCAGAGGTGTCCTAAAATTGGGGCTAAAATAGATGAAAAAAAAAGAGATCAGAAAAAGGTCCCGAAGAGCCTCCAAAGTCAAGTATAAAGGAGCCAGGGACTAAAATGCAAAGAAAAGTTATATGTCAGGCAAAATGTATAAATTGCCCTAAAGTTTAGGGAACTCTAGTTTCACCCTCTATGCATGGCTTTAAGCACGAATATTAAAAAATTGGGCAAGAATCTCAGAAATCCGTGACCCACAGTTAAACTCAGTTTGATGAGACGGGTCCAATGATACCAAGTTGTTCGGATGGCCAGGCGGGATCGGGTCCAGGATCTGGTTATCCTGATCAGTAGTCATGAGCAAAATGGAAAAAAGAAGTTGTAAGAACTATAGAAATAAAAATAGTTAAAGGGCTAAGAAACCCTTAAGGAGTTTCAGGGACAAAATTGCAGTAAATGAAAAGTTTATAGCACAATCATAACATAGAACGATGAAAATTACACCTATAGACCCGGGTGTCCGATTGACACCGAAATTTATGAGGATTGAGCTTAAGGGCCCCTGACCCATGTTTGAAGCTTAATATGGCTAGAAAGTAGAGGAAATAATGTTCATCAATTTTAGAAAGTCTAAAGGTATGTATTGTACCGTAAAACTTAATTGGGCTCAGACACTGATTTTTAGACTGCTGTAAGGCCCAATAGCTGATTTTAAAGGCCCAATAAGAGAAGAGAATATATGATTAGGGTTTTTGAGAAGATGAAACCCAAATATAAATATAGAATGAAAGGAAAAGAAGAAAAGGATTTTAGTTATTTTAAAGAATTAACCATGGTTAAGTTAGAAACTAACTATGGTTGAGTTAAGAAATTAACCATGGTTACTCTCCATAACTTAAGGGCTAAGGAAAGGCTTCCAAGTGTGTGGCCAAGAATTTTTGGAAGAAGATATTTAGTTATGAAATTAGAAAATCAAAAGAAAAAAAGGAATGGAAGGTTGAGATTTGATCTTGAAAAGGTTGATCCAAGGGTCCAAATTTAGTATGACCATTTAACTTCATTAGATTCATCTTCTTCACCTCCATTCCGCCATTTTCATGCCACACACAAGGAAGAAAGAAAGAAAAACGTGAAGAGAGAGAGAGAGGGAGAAAAAGTGGAAGATGAAGTGAAACCAAGCAAAACTACCACCATTCTTCACCAAATTTCTCCATCTTCTCCATCCTCCAACCATTTCTTCCAAAGGGCAGCTGCATATTCATCTTTTCTTCAAGGTGAAATGTTGATCTAAGTGGGAAAAGAAAGGATTTTAGTGTGAGAAAACCAAAAGAAGCAATGCTTAAGCTTAAAGAGTAAGTTTTCTCCATCTTATACTTGTAAATCACATGCTTTAAGCTGGTTTTGTTAAATCTTAGCTATGAGTTATTTTTGGACAGCATATGAATCATTAGAAATGGAGTTTGTATGTTGAATATGAAGGCCTTGAAATGAAGTTTATATATTGAACATGAAGGTCATTTGAGCTTAGTTATTGTTGTTATGTGCTGAAACTTTGGAAAACACAGATTATAATTTTTGGAAAAATAGAAAGCATAGGGAGATGCTGTCCGAATTTTCCCAAAATTTTTATGGTGTTTCCTTAATGTCTTAAAGTCATGTATACCAAATTTCAAGTGCTAAAACATAAAGGAAAAGGTTATGGAATTTTTAGAACCAAAGAAACACACTTTGAGCCTAAAACAGAGCTAGATTATGTGATGACCAAAACGTGGTGTTGGGGCTGGAATTTCATGATTTTATCTATTCCAATGGATTACAAAGGGTGTTTTTAGCTAGAATACCTATGGGAAAGCCCCCAAAGCTCATGGGATAAAATTCTTAAATGTTGGCTAAGAAATGTATACTATTCGGCCATAGTGAATGGGAAGGGAAGGAGTTGGATTTTTCCAATTCTAATGGTCCCATTAAGTTTAAAAGGGGTCATCCTATTTTAGAAGTTAAGGTTTATGTATTGATTATAATGAATTATCATTATGATTATAGGGTTTGATGTTGTTTTGGGAACTCCAAAAGCAAGTAAACCGAGCCCTAAAGATTGAGGAGCAAAGTTTGCTAAGGTAGTAGTTTTCCTCTCTCTTTCCTTAAGCTTGTATGTTTGTATAACGATGAGTATTATGCTATATCAAGTTGTTATTTATGCTATAAGATGAAATATGTATGTTTAGATCATGCTTGGCCTTGTATGAAATTCCTTGTATTCCCATATGGTATGTGGCACCTTGATGGGCATTATGTTATGTACTTACATGCTTGCTTGTGAATGAGACTGGTTTACTACTACTGAGATTTCATAATCTCACCCTAAATATAACCCATGTTAGGTCTGAGTTCAAGCAAAGAAAGAGGAAAGAATCTGGAGACATAAATCGAGGACCTTACTTTTATGCACCACGTTTTGTTATGTAATTGAATATTTTAGATTACTGCGTGTATGAGTTATATTTGACACTGTAAGGTACTCAAGTATGAAATGGAAAGCCATGTATATAATCAACCCTTGAGTAAATAGAATATGACTGATGAGCCTAAAATGCAAAAATGCATCTGCTTATATAAAGGCAAAATAATAATAATATGTCAAGTGAAGGGGTAAAACTGTCCAATTTGTTGTAGGGGCAAGTTTATATGAATTCATATGAGTTTCGCTAAGTAAGCATTTTCCCCGTGTAAAGGGCTTAAAGAGCTTAAAGTAAAGCCCTGAATTAACCTCATATGATTTTTCTATAATTAAATATGTATTTTCAAAGTTAGATAAGAATTTGGAAATGACCAAGTGAATAGTGAAATTGTATGAGGAAGTTTTAAAATGAAAAATTTTTACCAGTTCAGGTTTCTGTTGACTCCTCTAAGTTTTATTTTAGGTAATTGTAGTAGGAAAAGTGTTATAAAATAAGGCATGACATCCTTCACCTCCATTCCACCATTTTCATGCCACACACAAGGGAGAGGGAGAGAAAACATGAAGAGAGAGGAGAGAGAAGGAGAAAAAGTGGAAGAAGAAGTGAAATCAAGTGAAACTACCACCGTTCTTCTCCAAATTTCTTCATCTTCTCCATCCTCCAATCATTTTCTCCAAAGGGCAGCTGCATCTTCATCCTTTATTCAAGGTGGCATGGTGCACTAAGTGGGAAAAGAAGGGATTTTAGTGTGAGAAAAGCAAAAGAAGCAAGAATTAAGTTTAAAGAGTAAGTATTCTCTACCTTGCACTTGAAAATTATATGGTTTAAGTTAGTTTTGTTAAACCCTAGCTATGGGCCACTTTTGGACATCATATGGATGATTAGAAATGGAGTTTCTATATTGAATATGAAGGCCTAGGAATGAAGTTTATATATTGAACATGAAGGCCATATGAACTTAGTCATTTTTGTTATGTGCTAAAACTTTGAAAAACACAAAGATTGTAATTTTTGGGAAAATGGAAATGTTAGGGAGATGCTGTACGAATTTTCCCAAAATTTTTATGGTGTTTTATTAATGTATTAAAGTAATGTATACCAAAGTTCTAGTCCTAAAACATAAAGAAAGAGGCTTTGAGATTTTTAGAACCAAAAAAACTCACTTTAGGGCCTAAAACGGAGCTAGGTTGCATTATGACCAAAACGTGTTGTTGGGGCTGGAATTTGATAATTTTGTCCATTCCAATGGATTCAAAAGGGTGTTTTTAGCTAAGAATACCTATGGCAAAGCCCCCACAACTCATGGAATAAAATTTCTACATTTTGGCCAAGAAATGCACACTATTTGGCCATAATGGATTGGAAGGGAAGGAGTTGGATTTTTCCAATTCCAATAGTTCCAATCAGTTTAAAAGGGTCATACTACTTTAGAAGTTAAGGTTTACATTTTGATTGTAATGAATTATCATTATGATTATAGGGTTTGATATTTGTTTTGGGAACTCCAAAAGCAAATAAACCGAGCTCCGAAGCTTGAGCAATAAAGTTTGCTAAGGTAGTAGTTTTCCTTCCTCTTTCTTTAAGCTTGTATGTTTGTATAATGATGAGTGTTATGCTATATCAAGTTGTCATTTATGCTTTAAGATGAGACATGTATGCTTAGATTGTGCTTGGTCTTGTATGAAATTCCTTATATTCCTATATGGTATGTGGCATCTTGATTGGCATTATGTTATGTACTTACATGCTTACTTGTGAATGAGATTGGTTTACTACTACTGAGATTTCATAATCTCACTCTAAATATAACCCATGCTAGGTCTTCAAGCAAAGAAAGGGCAAAGGGTGTAGAGGTATAAATTGAGGACCTTACTTTTATGCATCACATTTTGTCATGTAATTAAATATCCTTAGATTATGGTATGTATGAGTCGCGTTATAATGTTGTATGATAATAAGGCACGTTACAAAAAGAGATGTATATACCTAAATCTGAAGTAAAAAGAATATGATTAGCGTGCCTAAAATGCAAGGATGCCTATGCTTATATATAGGCAAAGTAATAATAATATGACAAATGAGGGGTAGAACCGTCTAGTTTGTTTTAGGGGCAACTTTATATCAATTTATATGTACTCCACTAAGTAAGTTTTTTTTCCTTGTAAAGGACTTAGAAAGTTTGAAGTAGAGCCCGAACCAACCTCATACGGTTTTTCTAAAATTAATTATGTATTTTCAAAGTTGGACAAAATTTTGGGAATGACCAAATGAATAGTGAAATTGTATGAGGAAGTTTTTAAAAAGAAAATTTTAATTAGTTCAGGTTTTCATTGACTCCTCTAAGTTCTATATGAGGTATTTGTAGTAGAAAAAATGTTATATAGTAAGGTATGACATACATCAAAGTTCATGAATGTCAAAAACTTACATATTTATATATTTGGTTCCAAAATTGATTCATACATCATAATTACATACTTTTACTTGTGCTCAATGATTTACATCTCATAAACTTCATATACATACAAATTTTGACATTAAAATGCATAAATTTCCTATTCTATTATCAAAGTCTCATTCTTCAAGTTGCTTGGCTCCCATTTATTGCTCTCACCTAGACATGGTTAGACATAATATGGGGAAGAGTGAGATTTAAAGAATCTTAATAGCTCTTTTACCCTTTCAAGCATACATATATGACACATTTTCATGTTAATGAATGCAAGCATGCAATGAAAGCTTCTAGTCAACATACATAATCATTTTTCAATTCAAATAAACTCATTCTAATCAAACATAGGCTAGCCTCACCCAATTTCTTTAGGACTTTTAGATTTGTCTCACTCACTTTTAGAGACTTTTGACTTAGCCTCATTTCTTCTTGAGACCTTTGGCTTTGTCTCATCCATTCTTAGGGTTTTTTGGCTTCTCCTCACCCATTCTAAGGGACTTTTGGCACAATCTCACCCCTTATGAGCCATCTTGTGTTCAAAACATGTTTCAAGAAGCATAATGGTACCATAGCATTTAATCAATGAGTATAAACATATTTTATGATTCAAACATACACACAAGCATCTAATGACAATCAAACATCCAAGAAATGTGTAACACCATATATTTCTAGCATGCTTCCGATCATTTCTAAGTCTCAAATGATCAATTGAACAAAAGGGAATGGAAAATGACATTAAAATAATGCCTTATTTCGTGTTACGTCGCGTATAAAAATTTCATTTGATGTCACACGAACCATATGAGCTCATACAACACGTTCTCATATTTAATTACATACATACAACTCATTTGCATAACCAAAGTTGGCCCATATCTCCTGGAACTCAAAGGGGACCATCAAATTCACACTCTTATTTTCGGCCAGAATTTCAGTTTTTCTGTCACAACTTCGGAAATTCATAACTAAATCTAAAAAAATAGAAAATCCAACAAAATTTACCATTCCAAAAAGCTCTGGATATCTAACCCATGATAAAAATAGTTTCAGCTCATGAATCATTAAGGGGAGAACAATTGACATCCGAAAAGCTACTGGGGTTGCTGTTGTCTGGGCCACTGGTTCAGTTTACTGATAGGAAGTTTCAAAATTTGTAACTAATTCTAGAAAAATTGAAATCGTTCATTCTTGACCATTTTGGAAAGCTACATATGTCTAATTTATTCTAAAAATATGCCTAGATCATGAAACATAACACAGAAAACGTTTGACACACGAAAAGGGGTTAAGGTTCGGACAGCTACTGGTACTGATATAAGTGTTTGCTGTGAACTTCGAAAATGTCCAATTAATTCCACAAAAATCTAATCCATGCAAATAATACCAATTTGGAAAGCTATAAACATTAAATTTATAGACTTAGACCAGAGAAAGCATGCTTAGCTACCCAAATTCAATGGAACAGTGACTCAGGTCATGCTGAGCTACTGCTACTGTCCCAGAAATTCAAAAATTCATATCTCTCAGCTCAGACCTCCAAATGAGGTGCTTCTAGTTGCTACAAGTCACTGTGAATGTTTAGTTTCTAACTATAAAATTTTGTAGCCATTGGACCACGTTTGCCCCTCGGATGACATAATTTCAAAACTGACCAAATGAATAGTACCAGTGCAAATCTGAAATTCTGATACCAACTTTGAAAAATCATAGAAAATTCCACAGACCTCCAAATGACCTGATCTTTGGCTTTCCAAAAAGCTCTAGGCAAGATCTACTTGCATGCAGAATTTCAAGTCAAGAATTTTGTCATAGCTCAAGCTTATGGCAATTTTGGTCCCAACAAGAGGCAACTTTGGTTCAAATGAGCCATCCATGGTTCCACACACATTTGAGCAACTTAGAAAGCATAAATATAGCATAAATAAGTCCCTCATAAGGTCTGAACTCTCATGGAACTTAAATTCACCATGCCACTTCCATAAACATACATACACAAATGGGCTCCCAAATGGTCAAAATATATAATTCTGCTCATTAGACTCTATTCTTGATACATACACTAACTTTACATAGTTTTACACTTGTTCAAAGTGTCATGGCTCAAAAATAACATTTACATATCTACTTTTACATTCTAGTCATCATAGTATATCAAAATAGAAAGGTTTGCCAAGAGATGGAGATTTAGGCTCCTTGGCTTCCATCCTTTAGATCTTGAACTCCACCTAGATCATATGAGATGAGAGAAAGGAGGGGGTGAGATTCATTGAATCTCAATAGCTCATACACCTATTCAATCACATTTTCAAGGCATATAACATGTCAAGGGTACAAGTATGCAACTACTCAATCGATGAAGCATTCAATTTCCACATTTTTATGTCAAAAACACATGTCAAGAATAAGAATGAGCTCTAGGGACTTTTGGATTGGCCTCACCCAATTTCTAGGACTTTTGGATTGCCTCACTCTTGGTTCTTGGGACTTTTGACTTAGCCTCACCTACCCAAGGGACCTTTGGCCTTGTCTCACTCATGCCATGAGATTTTTGGCATCTGCTCACCCACATTAAGGGACTTTTGGCACTACTTCACCCTTATAAGCCATTTTGCATCATTCAAAGATATTCAAGAAAGCATATTGGTACCAAAATAGCAACATAGCATCAAGTGGCATGTCTCAAACATATAAACATACACACAAGCACACAATGACACCATATGCAACAAGAAAATGCAATAAGAAAAAGTGGAGAGCTACCTTGGTGCAAATTCAAGCTTTACTTTGCTTGTTTCTTCTCCTTTTCGGTTCCACAAACACAAGAAGGTGGGGTTGGATTTCTTTGGCCTATTCACAATAAACAACACTAAATTATACTCTTGGAACAAATTATGACATCCAACTCACTCTTAAGACTACCCTTTGGTCTATTTGTCACAATATGGTTCCATTAAGGACCTAATGAAGCAACTACCATAATTAACATTCTTGGTTCCATTCTCTTGCTATATTTAGACCTCTTGACCTCATTTAAGGTTCTTGAAGCCATCACACACTCACTTGCACAAACCTAGGTCCATGTTGCTTCATAAGGTTACATTATGGAAGCCATTGCCTCATCTCCTAACCTAAGGCTTCTAAATTTTTTCCAAGGGTTTCTCCTATCTTCTTTTATCATATAAAGTCCTAAATCAAGATTGGAACCATTTAAAATACTCCCTAGCTATCTCTAAGGGTCTTGACCTAGTTATACTTCCATTAAAAACCCATGGAGTTTGGGATTTTTCCTTAATGGATAGGGAACTTGGGAGGCTCCCTAGGAGTCTTAGAAACTCAAACAAACACTCACATATGATGGGGAAGTCTTGAATCAACCCAAATTTTAATTTATGTTTAAGCACCCTACACTTTTCCAACTTGAGTTTTACTAGTTCTTCATGCATTTCTTTGGTATAATCCATCTTCCCATGCCTTAGTTTGATGGATTCTTTTGGATTATAAAACAGAAACTCTTCCCTCTTCATGGTTCTGGTTGAGACATCCTACCATGGAAGAGGAGAAGGAGAAAAAGAAGCAACAAAGGGAGAGAAACTACCTTGCAATCAAGCTTCCTTCAAGAGCCCTTCCTCTTCCCTCTTTCTCCTCCTTCAATTTCGAATTCCCCTCCTCTGATCTGGACCCAAATCAGCACCAAAAAATACATTAAAACCATGGAAAGATGAAGCAAGAAGGGGAGGATGAAGTTTCAAGAGGAAAGAGCATGAAAACCATACACTTTCTTACCCTTTCTTTGGCTTTTCTTCCTCCAAAATTTCCTCCCTTTGTGCGCCTAAGACAGCAGCTCCCTTTCTGAGTTTTGGGCAGAAGAAAGTCGGTTTAGAGAGGGGGGAGCTGAACGTGGCTTAAAAAGGGAGTTTGAAAGCTTCTTTTGTGCACTTTGTTTCCATTTTTGCCCTTTCATAATGGCATTTCCGGTTGACTTCGTTTTAGCTCCTTTTTGAGAATCGTCTTTTCCATCATAAAATTAAGATTTCCAATTTAATAAAATGCTTTTGGAATCACTCAAATTGGAGCTAAAACCTTCCCGAACGAACCGGCCAAAGTTTAGGTAAACCGACGTTGGAAAGAGTACACCGGAGGGGCTTTACCAGTCCCGGGGCTTCCCATGGTTTTTGGGGCCTCTGAGAACCCTGGGCAACTCAAAATTTCCATTTAAAAAGCCCTCCTAGGTGTTTTTCTAAAATTACACTTATTTACGAAAATGCCACTGGCCTTTCGGCAAATTTTTCGAATCACTCCGACCCTAGTTTTTGGGCAACTCAAGGCTCAAATCCTCATTTTCTATTATTTAAAATTTTATTCAAATTTTATTTGGCCTTGAATCACTCATCTCAGGGGACTTGCTTTTCATACCGGCCCGTTCCAGTGATTGTACAACATACCGGGCGTTACAAAATGCATACAAGAAAGGATAGAGAGCTACCTTGAGTCAAGAGACACAAGTTTTCTTCCTTGGATTTTCTTTTCCCCTTCTTGGCCTCACACACACACCTAGGGAGATCTTGATTTGCTTGTCCTAGACACATCAAATAAGACACAATTACATCATTGGAACTAATTATAGCCTTACATAAACTCTATGCAAGTTTGTCTTAACTTATGGCATGGTATGGTTCCATATAAGAGCATAATGAAGCAACCCCTAGAATTTATGATCTTGGCTCCAATTTCTCAATCAATCTAAGTCTTATGACTTCATTAAAACCTATTAGAGTCATCACAAACTCAATTCAAGGAGCTTAAACTCAAGTTGCTTCATGTCTTAAAAAGGAACCTAAACTTCTATCTTATAAACCATGGCTTCTAAATTTAAACTAATGATTCCTTTGGTATTTATTATTCATATCTAGACCATTTCTATTTTTGGAATTAAAAAAAAAAACTCTCCCTAGGTACCCTTTCCCTTTCTTGGCCCAAACATGTGCTAAAGTGGGAGCTTATGGAGTTCTTTTAGTTTTCTTAGGGAATTTGCAGCTTGTGAAGCTTCCTAGATGTCTTATAAACCCATACATACTCTTACATAAGCTAGATTATCATTAGAAAGCTTCCAAAATTACTAGGTGCAATAAGAATCCTAGGTAACATAACTTAATTTCTAAAGCTTCTCTTTTAGTTTCAATTGCCTATCGTTACTCCTTATGTCTTAAAACCCTTGTTCCTACCTTGCTATGACTAGAAATCCTTCCTTCCTTGATGGGCATACGGTTGGTCGAAACACCTATGAACAAAGAAGACAAGATGAAGCAAAATAATCCATGGTTTCTTACCTTACTTGCAAGCTTTTCCAAGGAGCTTTCTAAAACTTTTAATCTCTCCTTTAAATTATTTCTTCCTCCTACTAAGCCAGCCATAGAACAACCCTAAATTAATTATCAAAATTATAGGAAAAAAGAGGAGAAAGAGGAAAAGAAGTATGGAAAAGCCTTGATATCTTACCTTTTTCTACTTAGTTTTCCCTTCCTTTATTCCTCTCTTTTGGTGCATCACTTTAAGGTGTCTAAAAATCTGGTTTGAGGTAGAGCAAAGTAGATTTACCCATAAGGGAGAAGTGGGGCATGATATATAAAAGGCTAGACTAAGTTATGACACTTTTGGAAAATTCTAATTTTGTCCTTTTTCTTAGTTCTTTCCATTTGGGCTTATTTCAACTTCTTTTTGAGAACTGCCATTTTTATTATAAAATTTAAGTCCTTTAATTCACAAAATACTTTTGGTTTCACCCAAATTGGATTTGGAACTTTTCCGAACAAATTGATTAAAGCTTTGGTCAACTGATACTTTAAATTGCATACCAGATGGATTTTGGTCATTCTAGGGGTTCTTATGGTTTTTATGACCTCTAAGAACCCTAGGAAACTCAATTTTTCTATTTAAAGATCCCTCCTTTGAGTTTTCTAAAATTTGGCCAAAATTACGAAAATGCCACTGCCTTTTGTCTAATTTTGTTTAACTATTCTGGCTTCGGTTTTAGGGCATTTTTAGGCTTGTATTCTCATTTTTAGATGTCTAGATTATCACTCTAATTTTATTTGGCCTCTAATCATTCAATTTAGGGGACGTCCTTTTATAATCTCCTTAGTTTAAGGCTTTTAGAATAATGGGATATTACATACCCTCACTTAACGGGGAGTTGGATGCGGATAAAGTAGAGGCATGGGTCATGCAGTTAGAAAAAAATATTCACAATGATGGATTGCACTTTAGAGTAGAAAGCTTAACTCGCCAATTTCATGCTGGAAAAAGAAGTTGATAGGTGGTGGCGCAGTACAAAATCATTAATGTAGGCTAGTACGTAGTTGTTCATTGAGCTATCTCGGTATTCTTCCTATCTATAGAGATGTGATGATGAACCCTTAAGATGCAAAAGATTTGAAAATGGGTTAAAGCCCCTAATTAGAGATAGAGTCACTCCATAGCGGATCAGAACGTTCAATGCTATTATGGAGATTAGCAGGGTGATTGAAAATAACCTACGCGATATCTTACCTGTAGTGATCGTAGTTAGCCAGGGAGGGGTTCCAAAATCTAATAGACCGAAACCATAAGACATAGTGAGTGTATCACCTAGCAGTCAGAGAAGAGGGAAGGTGCAGTGGAATAGAAGGCCACAGAAAGGTAAAAAAGCACAGCCCAGCAAACCTCAGTCATCTATAGTGACATGCTTCAAATGCAAGAAGTTGAGGCACATTGCCAGGAACTGCCCTCAGATAGAGACAATGCCTCCACCTAGGCTATAGACCTAAGGTAGAGTGTTTGACTTCACCTAGCAGGAGGCCAACGTGTCACCTAGTTTAATCCGAGGTACACTCATAGTGAATGGTTCTCTTATGATTGCTATGTTTGATTCTGGTGCTAGTCACTAGTTTATATCTTATGATTGTGTGAGGAAATTGGGTATGTCTATTAGTACTTTACCTTTTGATTTATCTATTACCACACCTACTGGAGGCCATATTATTACTTCTTATGCATGCCTAAATGTCACTGTATAGTTTAATCATTGCCATACTATCATTGATTTGATTTGTAGGCCTTTCCATGACATTGACTTAATTGTTGGCATGAATTGGATGGCTACAAATAATGCCATACTTAATTGTGAGCATAAATGATGCAATAACACCAAGTAATATAAACCAGACTCATGTGAGGAAGGATGCTCGTGTGGAAAAAGACTTGATGATAGATGGCCCAATGACAAGAGGAAGAATTAAGCATCTACAAAGAGCAATTGGGCTTCAATTTGCTGAATTAGAAGCCCATAATGTTAGTGCATGCATTGAGGAAGCAAATAGAGCCTTAATCATGCTTATTCAAGCCCAAGTTGATGCTTAAAGAGCCTATTGAAGCTAGAGGACGTGAATAGTATTTCAAATACAAGATGTCCAGCCCATTAATATTAATTAGTTTTGACTAAGACTCTAGTTTTGACTAGAACTCTTTTTGAATTTCGTTTTTTATTATTATATTATTTTTTTGGACTTGGTCATCTAGGAGATTAAGTTAAAATTAATATCTTAATCTTATTCCTTGATTTTAGGCATTGTTTAAAATATTTCTAATTAGATTTTAAGAGTTTTAGTTTTAGTAGGATTTTAAGTCTTTTAGAAACTTTGCCTATAAAAGGCTCCCTATTGTACTCTATTTTAAATCATGAATGAACTTGAGTATTATTCAATACTTTGAGAGGCTTTTGCTTTTTGTGTTCTTTGAAAGTTCACGTGACTTATCAAAGGATTAGTCTTCCTTTGTGGCGTCTTGAGGCTAGGGTTCTAAGAGACAAGTTCTCTTAGGGTCTTTCCTTTGACTAACATTCTTGTTTTCTAGCCGGTCCCGGGCAAGGTTTCAAATTGTTGGAGGTTTTCTATGGCATGTTCCTAGTGGGTCTCGCATCAATAAAACTATTATCCTACCTGCTTGTGGGCCATACCTAGGATAGAAGCTAAGTTATCCTTTTTGACTACTACCCAGGCTGATAGATACCTAGAACATAGATGTCAAGGGCTTCTAGTTTTTTTCTCTATATAGGCTAAGGTAGAGAAGGGATAGAGGAGATCCCTATGGTTGGGGAATTCCTAGAGGTTTTCCCTAAGGAATTTGATTAGCAGGGTGGAGAAAATGGGTTAAAGCACCTAATTAGAGATAGAGTCACTCCATAGTAGATCAGAACGTTCAATGTTATTATGGAGATTAGTAGGGTGATTGAAAATAACCTACGCGATATCTTACCTGTAGTGATCATAGTTAGCCAAAAAGGGGTTCCAAAATCCAATAGATCGAAACCATAAGACATAGTGAGTGTAGCACCTAGCAGTTAGAGAAGAGGGAAGGTGCAGTGGAATAGAAGGCCACAGAAAGGCAAAAAAGCATAGCCTAGCAAACCTCAGTCATCTATGGTGACATGCTTCAAATGCAAGAAGTTGAGGCACATTGCCAGGAACTACCCTCAGATAGAGACAATGCCTCCACCTAGGCTATAGACCATAGAGTGTTTGACTTCACCTAGCAGGAAGCCAACGTGTCACCCAGTTTAATTCGAGGTACGCTCATAGTGAATGGTTCTCTTGTGAGTGCTATGTTTGATTCTGGTGCTAGTCACTCATTTATATCTTATGATTCTGTGAGGAAATTGGGTATGTCTATTAGTACTTTACCTTTTGATTTATGTATTACCACACCTACTGGAGGCCATATTATTACTTCCTATGCATGCCTAAATGTCACTGTACAGTTTAATCATTGCCATACTATCATTGATTTGATTTGTAGGCCTTTCCATGACATTGACTTGATTGTTAACATGAATTGGATGGCTACAAATAATGCCATACTTAATTGTGAGCATAAAACTATTACCCTACCTGCTTGTGGGCCATACCTAGGATAGAAGCTAAGTTATCCTTTTGACTACTACCCAGGCTGATAGATACCTAGAACATGGATGTCAAGGGTTTCTAGTCTTTTTCTCTATATAGGCTAAGGTAGAGAAGGGATAGAGGAGAACCCTATGGTTGGGGAATTCCTAGAGGTTTTCCCTAAGGAATTTGATTAGCAGGGTGGAGAAAATGGGTTAAAGCGCCTAATTAGAGATATAGTCACTTCATAGCAGATCAGAACATTCAATGCTATTATGGAGATTAGCTGTAACACCCCAAAATTAATTAAGATGTTAATCATGGATTAGGTTAATTAAGAATGATTAATATGGGATAATTGGGCAAGTTGAGTGAATGGAGATTTTAGAGAAATAAATTATTAATATGGGTTTAAGATTTAATTGGGATAGAAATTCTATCTAGGCTTAAATTAATAGATCATGATAAGAGGCTAATGGAGGCCCAATGGGTTAGGTGCAGACCCAACCCAATTTAGTGTGATGGAGGCCCAAAATCCACCTTGTATAGACTCTTCTAAGTGGCCCAAAAACCCTTGTGCAGACCCACATTCTTGAGTTCTTCAAACTTGGCCCAAACCCAATTGAATTTCAGCAACCCAACACCTTGAAACTGGCCCAACTACTTAAAATCTGAAGCCTAAGTGGAGATGGACCTTGGAGCAACCCATGACCCATTTTTGACCCAACTTAAACCCAACTAAAACCCTAATACATCAGCCTCTTCCTCACACTTGCTGAAACACAAAACACATCTCAAAATTCGGAGGTTGAGAAGGAGGCTAGGGTTGGGGGCAAGAATTCTGCATTTTCTCATATTTAAAGTAAGATTCAGCCAACGTAATAGTTATACAACTTAATCCCCTCATCTTTCTCTTGGCCCGATTAGTTTTTCATTTGGAGCATTTTCATCCTACCCAAAATCTAAAATATGGGTGTTTGGGGATTTTCTTGGTGAAATTCGTAGGTTGAGGTTAGGGCTAACCTTGGGTGAGTTAAAACCCTCCATTTTGATGCTTCATTTGTTAATTTGAGACCCCTATAGCAGATTTATAAAATGGATATTAATTCTGTACGAATTTGTTTAGGAATTTGGGTGGAATATTGAGTTTTCCGGTGAAGGACACTCTAATCCGAATTTGGGATTTGTGAGGGTTGTTGCAAATTTTTCTACAAGTGAGGTAACCGGGTTTATATCAATTCCATGTATATATTTGATTTAATTTCATATGTTGCTGTATATGAATGATTTGAAATGTTGAATGAATTGGTTGGCTATCTGTTGAATTGTGATTGGACCTTGTGAGTCCATGGTGGAGCTGTGGTGCGGCTGCCACCCGTATATGTGCTTCGATTGAGCACCGGGTTATGATCAAACCCAAATGCACAGAGCCTCGGTTGTACTCAATAGGGAGTAGGTGCTGTGGATGGGCCTCTCCCGATGTTAATGGCCTTTAACATGCGATAATATGATTGCTAGTATGAGATAGTAATCATGATAGCCTAATTGTTTCATTTGCTAATATGATGAATATGTTTCTAATGTTGATTTTGATTCATGAATATATGCTAATTAAACTGGATATATGATGGAATTGCCTTGGTTACTGAGATTTATATCTCACCCCGTTTCATGGGATTAACATTTCAGGTGAAGGTCTTCGGGTAAGGATAAAGGGAAGCAAGTGGATGAAAATCCATGATCTCCAACATATGGGAGAAGGCTACACTTAGGCTGGCTTATTTAGTAGAGATGCAATTTTGTTATTAGTTTACATAGTATCATCATGTAATCATGTTGCCAAGTGTAGGCGTTTATGTTTTGTTTGATTGAAATGTAACCGTTAAGGATTTAAGTCTCATTATAGTTGAATATTAATGTATGAGCTTATAGCATTATATATGTAGTTTTGTTGAAATTGTGATATGGATTACCATATGGGAATTGTAGTCATATGATACTTTGGATGTGAACATAAGCTATTGTTGAATTGAATCTCTATGGAATATGCATGGGATGTAAATTGTTGCTAATGCATGTGTTCTTGCTGTCATATATTCATGAATTTGCTTATATGAGCAAATTGGGCAAGTAGGAAGTAGTATTTAAGTTTTGCAATGGTAATGGACGGATTGATGGGTAAATAGGGTAGATAAACACCATTAGATTCACATAAAATAAGGGTAGGTGGACCTGGAGTGTTTCTAAGATGAGAATTGGAGTGTAGAGGGCGAAATTTGGGTAATGTA
Source organism: Erythrophleum ivorense (assembly GCA_026724425.1). Lineage (NCBI taxonomy): Eukaryota > Viridiplantae > Streptophyta > Magnoliopsida > Fabales > Fabaceae > Erythrophleum > Erythrophleum ivorense. The sequence goes on from JAIUCV010000014.1 coordinate 14,847,738, forward strand.
ATCACAGGAGGGAGTCTCGCCACGGCGAAGAAGGCTTCGCTGCGGCCAAATGAGAGACAGAACTGAAGGGCGCCATGGCATAACCAATCCTGCCATAGCGCAAGGGAAGAAAATTAGCCCAGAGAGTGACAGTGGCGAGGAGCGCCGCGACGCGAAGTGGGAAAAATAGACCAGGAGGGTAACAGAACCAAAACTCACCGCGGCGCAAATATATTACGTGATGCGAAATCAAGGGGTGGCCCAATCTTTACGACGTAGGTTGATGGATAGATGATGGTTCGAGACCCGACGGAAGCAAATAGCCAACCAATGTTATAAGAACGTTGACCTGCTACTTAGACAATGCGCCTAACCACGAACACAGTAAACCAATCCACACAACGACACACTTGGATCGAAGCACGAATTGGGGGCTTTTGCGAACTTGAATCACCAACCTAAAGATAGGTTGACAAGACAAAGGTTTCACAAGAGCAAAGAAAAGATAAGATTCTCACAATTAGAGAAACACTCAATAATTCTACTACTTCCAATCTGATTCAAATGAAGGCAGAATACATAAATTTATAGTGTAGCTCAAACCTATCTACTGGAGGAAAAATAGGAAACTAACTACATAATCCTAACTAAAAGATCTAAAAAATAGGGATACAAAATCAAATCCTTTTGAAAACAGAAAAGGATAGATAATCAGCCTAATAGAAACTAATTAATACTAATGGGCTGGACATCTTGCATTTGAAGTACTATTCACGTCCTCTATCTTCAATGGGCTTTTTAAGCATCATCCTGGGCTTGAATAAGCATGATTAAGGCTCCATTTGCTTCCTCAATGCATGCACTAACATTATGGGCTTCTAATTCAGCAAATTGAAGCCCAATTGCTCTTTGTAGACGCTTAACTCTTCCTCTTGTCATTGGGCTATCTATCATCAAGTCCTTCTCCACACGAGCATCCTTCCCCACATGAGTCTGGTTCATATCATCCTCCCCCTCTTGAAAAGGAGTCGTCCTCGACTCTTCAAAGTCTGTACCAAAATAAGGGGAAATGTCAGAAACATTAAAAGTAGCACTTACACCATACTCACCTGGTAAATCTATCTTGTAGGCATTATCATTAATTCTCTCTAGCACGCGGAAAGGCCCATCTCCGCGAGGCATAAGTTTAGACTTTCTTTTGTCAGGAAACCTCTCTTTTCTAAGGTGCAACCAAACCAAATCTCCTGGTTCAAAGATAACCCTCTTTCGTCCCTTATTAGCACGTTCTACATATTGTTGAGTCATCCTCTCAATGTTTTGTTTTGCTTTCTCATGGATTTGTTTAACAAACTCAGCACGTTTCTGTCCATCCATATAGATTCTTTCCTGCAAAGGCAAAGGAGCTAAGTCAATAGGTGCAAGAGGATTAAAACCATATACAATCTCAAATGGTGAATATTTAGTAGTGGAATGAACAGCCCTATTGTATGCAAACTCGACATGTGGGAGACACTCCTCCCAATTCTTCAGGTTCTTTTTAATCATAGTTCGTAACAAAGAAGATAGTGTCCTATTAACAACTTCAGTTTGTCCATCAGTTTGCGGATGACAAGTAGTAGAGAATAACAATTTAGTTCCAAACTTGCTCCACAAAGTTTTCCAAAAATAGCTTAGAAACTTAGCATCACGATCTGACACTATAGTCCTCGGAATCCCATGAAACCTCACAACTTCCTGAAAGAACAAATTAGCAATATTAGAAGCATCATCAACCTTATGACATGCAATGAAGTGTGCCATTTTAGAAAACCTGTCCACAACAACAAAAATAGAGTCCCTCCCCCTCTTAGACCTAGGTAATCCCACAATAAAATCCATGGAAACATCTTCCCAAGGTACACTAGGAATAGGGAGGGGAGTATACAGTCCATGGGGATTTAATTTAGATTTTGCTTTATGACATACAACGCATCTCCCCACAAACTTTTGAACATCCCTACGCATCTTAGGCCAATAAAAATGCTCATGCAAGATATCAAATGTTTTAACAATGCCAAAGTGTCCCATTAAACCTCCTGAATGTGCTTCCTTCATCAATAACATACGCAGAGAACAATTAGGAATGCAAAGCTTATCAACACGAAACAAGAATCCTTGATGCAAGTAAAATTTGTCCCAACCAACTCCAGGCTTGCAATAGTTAAAAGCTTCACCAAAATCAACATCATTTGTATATAATTCCTTGATGAACTCAAAACCAAGAACCTTAGAGTCTAACATGGAAAGAAGAACATACCTACGTGAAAGTGCATCAGCAACAATATTCTCTTTACCTTTCTTATGCTTAATCACATATGGGAAAGATTCAATGAATTCAACCCAACTAGCGTGTCTTCGATTCAATTTGTTTTGGCTCTTAATATGTTTTAGAGCCTCATGGTCAGAATGTATGACAAATTCTTTAGGCCACAAATAATGTTGCCAAGTTTCCAACACTCTAACTAAAGCATATAGCTCCTTATCATATGTAGGATAGTTAAGAGTAGGACCACTTAGCTTTTCGCTAAAATATGCAATGGGCTTACCTTCTTGCATGAGTACACCTCCTATGCCAATTCCACTAGCATCACATTCAACCTCAAAAATCTTACCAAAATCTGGAAGGACTAATAAAGGTGCATGTATGAGCCTCTCCTTGATGGTTTGGAAGGCTTTCTCTTGAGCTTCTCCCCACTTGAATGGAACATTCTTCTTTGTCAACTCATTCAAAGGAGCTGCCAGTGAGCTGAAGTCCCTCACAAATCTCCTATAAAAGCTTGCAAGTCCATGGAAGCTCCTCACTTGTCCGATGGTGGTAGGGGTTGGCCAATCTTGAATGGCTTTGATTTTCTCTTCATCAACCTCAACCCCCGTTATATTATTGATGGCTCGACAATCAATGCACATTCTCCATGTGCCATCCTTTTTAGGCACGAGCAACACTGGTACTGCACATGGGCTAAGGCTCTCCCTCACATATCCCTTTTCCAGCAGCTCTTGCACTTGTCTTTGAATCTCCTTGGTCTCTTCAGAATTAGCTCGGTAAGCTGGACGATTGGGCAAAGGTGCTCCAGGTATAAAGTCAATTTGATGTTCTATCCCTCTAATTGGTGGCAACCCAGGTGGTACCTTTTTGGGAAAGACATCTCCATATTCCTGCAAAAGAGATATAACAAGACTAGACAAAGTAGAGGTTAAGTCGTTAGTATTCAACATAGCCTCTTTATAGATAACTACTAGGAGGTTTTGTTGAGAAAACAAAGCTTGTTTGATCTCACTCTTTCTTGCTACTAACAAACTTTTCTCTCTTTCTCCCTCTTTCTCTCTTTTACCTTTAGCTCTCTCTCCTTTTCCTCTCTCTTCTCTTGGCTTGCCCTCTTTTCTTTTCTCAATTTTACTCTCCTCTTTTTCAGACACTTTTACACACTCACTTTCTCTTTTCTTCTCTCTCTTGATTTGATCTTCTAACACTTGCTTTGGTGACATAGGAAGGAGGGTTATAGGTTCCCCTCTAAGTACAAAAGAATAATGATTTAGAAAACCATCATGTGTAACACGTCTATCATACTGCCAAGGCCTACCTAACAAAATATGACATGCTTTCATTGGTACAACATCACAAAGCACTTCATCCTTATACTTGCCAATTGAAAACATTACCTTAACTTGCTTGGTTACTCTCAATTCTCCACATTCATTGAGCCATTGGAGTTTGTAAGGCCGTTGATGCTTGAAAGTAGAAAAATTCAACTTCTCCACTAGCTCAGTGCTTGCCACATTGCAGCAACTTCCTCCGTCTATAATCACACCACATATCTTTCCTTGGATTTGGCAACGAGTATGGAATAAGTTCTCTCTTTGTTTATCTTCGTCTGCCATCATCTGGGCACTAAGGGCTCTCCTAGTTACAAGGAGTTCTCCTTCTTCTGCATACTCTCCATCTTCATGTTCCATGAATAGCTCTTCTTCTTCCTCTGTTGTTTCTCCTTCAGTTTCCCACTCACCAAGGTTGTTGATATTCATGGTTCGCTTGTTAGGACATTCACTAGAGATGTGTCCTCTCCCTTGGCACTTGAAGCATATTATGTCTCGATTTCTTGAAGGATTAGGCCCACTTTGAACCTTCTTGGGTGGTGCAGCCAGCTTTTCTTCTTTCTTTATTTCATTTCCCTTTGAATTTGAAGTAGAGGGAATATCTTTCTTTGGGTTGTTCCTCCATGAGTTGAAAGAAGTTGAACTGGAGCTCTTCCTTGCAATATTCTTCCTTTTGAGTTGTTTTTCCACCTTGGCAGCTTGGTGGACCAAGTCATGAATCTCAACATAATGGTACATCTCCACAACATCGGCTATGTCACGATTAAGCCCATCTAAGAAACGAGCCATTGTTGCTTCTGGATCCTCCTCTACATTAGCTCTAATCATGGCTATTTGCATTTCCTTGTAGTACTCATCCACACTCTTGGATCCTTGAGTGAGGCGTTGAAGCTTATTGTGAAGTTCCCTTCGAAAATAGGATGGAATGAATCGTCTCCTCATGATAGCCTTCATCTCTTCCCATGTTGAGATGAGGTGCTCTCCATATCTAATCCGCTCCTTTTGCATCTGGTCCCACCAAATAAGAGCATAATCAGTAAACTCAAGAGCAGCAATTTTGACCTTCTTACCCTCAGAGTAGTTATGGCATGAAAAGATTTGCTCTACACGCATCTCCCACTCCATGTATGTTTCTGGATCACTCTTGCCTTGAAAGGAAGGAATTTTGACTTTGACTCCTCCAAGGCCTTCTTCTTCATCTCTAGGCCTCCTCAGTGGTCTTCTTTGTATGTTGAGTGGCCTTCTTCTTGGCTGAGTCTCCTCTCCTTCATAATCTTCATCATGGCTCTCCATGTCTTCCGCATATTCACGGTGTTGTGGGTGTGCAGCATGAGCTTGTCTTTGGTTAGCTTGAGTAGTAGTCCTTTGGCTAGAGGTTCTACTCTCCACTCGATCTAAGCGTTCATGGAGTCCTTCCAACTTCTTATCAAGCATCCTTTCAAAATGACCCACTAGAGCTTTCATTTGCAAAGGCGCTACTCCAAATGAATTGTGATCATCATTATCACTTTCATGTGCTACTCCTTTTTCTCGATTATCTGCCATGTTAGTGAAAAAGAAACACAAGTATATAGGACCTCACAAATATTTCCTCACGTGTTTCACTCAATTGAGATATAACACTCACACTCGTGTTTACTCTCTCTTATTGGCTTTTTCTACAATGATCTTATCCACTCTTACTTTTTACCTCTCAATATCAAATCCCAAGCTCTTATGTTACCTAAGACCTTGTCAAGTGATCAAGGACTGCCAATTCTCGGTTCACCAAAGTATGTGCTGGTGGATGGTATGAAAAGTTGTGATTGGCGCATACAAGTTACAAGTAAGGTTAGGGTTTGGTTAGGCTAGGGTTCCAATATGAAAAAGGGAAGATTTAACCACTTAGCAATGCAAAATCAAGTTTAAAATACCAAAGAGCCAAATTACAATGATTCTAAAAACCCAAGATATGAGAAATCAATGGAGGGTTAGATTAGGAAAGTTCAAAGCAAAGGAATAGGAAACAAGTTGAAGTCACAATAGGAAAGTCCACAATCACAAGATAAAAGGAAACAAATGGAAGAGGAAACAATGCTGATCACAAATGAAAGAAATTTGATCACAATTTTTTTTTTTCGTTTTTTTTTTTCATTTTTTTTTTGGCTAACCTTTTTTTTTTTTTGCCTTTCTTTTCTATTCCTTTTCCTTTTTTTTTTTTTGCCTCTTTTTTTTTGTTTTTGGATCAGATGAAAGAGAATCACAAGATCACACAATAAGAAACAGATCAGAAAACGTTACCACTAAAAATAACAATAACTTCCTCTAGAGAACTCCGAATTTGACGATTCTAAAACGAAATGAAAGTTGAGATTCTGAAACTTAGGATTGACCTATTAATCGTCCAAAATCTCAAAAGGAAAGGGGTTGAACAGATAAGGAAAAAATAACATGTCCAGAACAAAAATTTTCCAGATTACAAAATGAATGGCTCTTGTAGCATAAAAAACCAAATCTTGCACACTAAGGATCAAATCTGGAAACAAGGGAAGGTAGAAAGTTTAGTATTTTTTTTTTTATAATAAAAGGTAGCAATGAACGGATATGGAAAAAGGAAAAAAAATATGGAGGCTAGAAAGGACGTAGAATGGTGGATGATGAATGTATGATAGACAACCTACCGTGTAAACTTGGCTCTGATACCAAATGATGCGAAATCAAGGGGTGGCCCAATCTTCACGACGTAGGTTGATGGATAGATGATGGTTCGAGACCCGACGGAAGCAAATAGCCAACCAACGTTATAAGAACGTTGACCTGCTACTTAGACAATGCGCCTAACCACGAACACAGTAAACCAATCCACACAACGACACACTTGGATCGAAGCACGAATTGGGGGCTTTTGCGAACTTGAATCACCAACCTAAAGATAGGTTGACAAGACAAAGGTTTCACAAGAGCAAAGAAAAGATAAGATTCTCACAATTAGAGAAACACTCAATAATTCTACTACTTCCAATCTGATTCAAATGAAGGCAGAATACATAAATTTATAGTGTAGCTCAAACCTATCTACTGGAGGAAAAGTAGGAAACTAACTACATAATCCTAACTAAAAGATCTAAAAAATAGGGATACAAAATCAAATCCTTTTGAAAACAGAAAAGGATAGATAATCAGCCTAATAGAAACTAATTAATACTAATGGGCTGGACATCTTGCATTTGAAGTACTATTCACGTCCTCTATCTTCAATGGGCTTTTTAAGCATCATCCTGGGCTTGAATAAGCATGATTAAGGCTCCATTTGCTTCCTCAATGCATGCACTAACATTATGGGCTTCTAATTCAGCAAATTGAAGCCCAATTGCTCTTTGTAGACGCTTAACTCTTCCTCTTGTCATTGGGCCATCTATCATCAAGTCCTTCTCCACACGAGCATCCTTCCCCACATGAGTCTGGTTCATATCATAATGCATCTGCAACCACATTCTCTTTACCTTTTTTGTATTTGATCACATATGGAAAAGGCTCAATGAACTCCATCCATCTAGCGTGTCTTTTGTTCAGCTTACCTTGACCTTTAATGTACTTCAAAGATTGATGATCTGTATGGATCACAAATTGTTTAGGCCAAAGGTAGTGTTGCCAAGTCTCCAATGCTCTCACAAGTGCATAAAGCTCCTTGTCATAAGTTGGGTAATTCAAGGTGGCACCGTTCAGCTTTTCACTGAAATAAGCAATTGGCCGCCCTTCCTGCAGCAGAACAGCTCCTATCCCTACTCCTGAGGCATCACACTCAATCTCAAAAGTTTTATTAAAATCAGGTAAAGCTAAAATAGGTGCAGAACACCATTTTTCTTTAAGAACATTAAATGCATGATCTTGTGCTTTTTCCCATCTAAAGCCAACTGATTTCTTAATTACTTCAGTGAGTGGTGCAGCAATTGTGCTAAAATCTTTCACAAACCTCCTATAAAAGCTAGCCAACCCATGAAAACTTCTAACCTCAGTTACATTTGTTGGTGTTGGCCATTCTTTAATAGCCCTTACCTTCTCTTCATCAACTTGTACTCCCTCAGCACTCACCACAAATCCAAGGAAAACAACTTTTTCCATGCCAAAGCTACACTTTTTCAGGTTAGCATACAACTTTTCTTTTCTCAAAACATCAAGCACACAGCGCAAATGATTCAAATGCTCATCAAGACTCTTACTAAAAATCAAAATATCATCAAAATAAACTACAACAAATTTTCCAATATATGCACGCAAAATATGATTCATCAGCCTCATAAAAGTACTAGGTGCATTTGTTAGCCCAAATGGCATGACTAACCATTCATACAGCCCATGCTTTGTTTTGAAAGCAGTTTTCCACTCATCTCCTTCCCTCATCCTAATTTGATGATATCCAGATTTTAAATCAATTTTTGAGAAAATAATAGACCCATGCAATTCATCAAGCATATCATCTAATCTTGGAATGGGATGGCGATACTTTACAATGATATTGTTGACAGCTCTACAATCAATGCACATCCTCCAAGATCCATCTTTCTTTGGTACTAAGAGGACTGGTACGGCACATGGACTCAAGCTTTCTCGAACATACCCTTTTGTCATGAGCTCTTCAACTTGTTTTTGAAGCTCTTTTGTCTCCTCAGGGTTAGTTCTATAAGCTGGCCGGTTAGGAATTGTTGCTCCAGGAATGAAGTCAATTTGATGCTCAATGCCTCTTATGGGTGGCAATCCACTAGGGATATCTTCTGGAAATATATCATCAAATTCCTGCAACAAAGAACTAACAACACTCGGAAATGAAGAGTCAAGGTCATTAGTGCCTAAAAAGGCCTCCTTGTAAACAAGTACAAGTAAAGGCTGTTCAGCAAGATATGCACTCCTCACCTCACTTTCTTTTGCATAGAAACTCACTTTTTCTCTTTCTTTTCTCTCCACTTTCTTTTCTTTCTTCTGAATCTCTTTTTTTGAGCTCTCGGATTTTCTTTCTTTCTCACTCTCATTTCGTTTTGATCTCTCTTCTCTATTTTTCTTATCACCCTCTCTTTTATCTCTCTCTTGTTTCATTTTGAGCTGATCTTCATACACTTGTTTGGGTGTTAATGGTACAAGAGTGACGGGTCTGTCATTGATTACAAATGAATATCTATTGGTAAACCCATCCTTTGTCACCTTCCTATCAAATTCCCAAGGTCTACCCAAAAGTATATGTCCAGCATGCATAGGAACAACATCACATAAAATCTCATCACAATATCTTCCAATTGAGAATGAAACAAGAACTTGTCTATCAACCTTAATCTCCCCACATTCATTCAGCTACTGCAACTTGTATGGTCTAGGGTGTTTAATGGTAGACAAATTTAATTTCTCAACTAAAGTGGTACTAGCAACATTGGTACAACTCCCACCATCAATAATCATATTGCATACCTTATTGCTTATGAGGCAGCGAGTATGAAAGATGTTTTCTCTTTGTTGCTCCATGTCATCTTCCTTAACTTGAGAATTCAAAGCTCTTCTAGTCACAAGTGCTTCTCCTTCTACAGCATACTCAAACCCATCATCACTAGCATCTTCAAGTGATGGCATGGAATCATCACTTTCACTTTCAGTCACCACTTCACGGTCCTTCATGATCATTACTCTCTTGTTGGGGCATCGTGAAGCTATATGACCTGTTCCCAAACACTTGAAACATTTAATATCTCTATTTCTAGATGATTGGGAATCAGATTTACCTTTGTTCTTAAATGAAGCTTCCTCTTTGCCTTTTGAGACTTCTCTTTGAACATCTTTTTCTTCCTTCTTCCATTTTGGTCTCATGGAAGAACTAGAGCCTGAAAGGTGCCTTGCTACTCCTTTTTGTTTAAGTTGCCTTTCAACCTTCATTGCCATGTGCAACATGTCTTCTAACTCCACATAATGCTGCAACTCCACAGTATTAGCAATTTCTTTATTCAACCCATTCAAAAATCGAGCCATTGTTGCTTCCCTATCCTCCTTCACATTTGCTCTAATCATAGCCACTTCCATCTCCTTGTGGTATTTCTCTACACTCTTAGAGCCTTGTGTAAGGGACTGCAATTTTTGAAAGAGATCTCTATAGTAATGATTAGGTATAAACCTCTTCCTCATGAGAGCCTTCATCTCCCTCCATGTTTCTATGGGTCTCTCACCATTCCTCCTCCTCTCTAAGACCAATTTATCCCACCAAATTAATGCATAATCTATAAATTCAATGACTGCCAATTTCACCTTTTTTGCTTCAGAATAATTATGGCACTCAAAAATGAACTCAATTTTCTTCTCCCACTCCAAATAAGCTTCAGGATCATTTCTACCTTGGAAAGAAGGTATCTTCATCTTAATACTTCCAAGGTTTCCATCCACTCTATTTCTACCCCTTGGAGCATCTTTACAGCGTCTCCTTTCATGCCTAACTTCCCTAGGCCTATTTCTACCCAAATCAAATTCAGATTCATAATCTTCTTCACTACCACCTCCTACTTCATTTTCAGACTCAAAATCATCCATAGAATTATCTCTACACCTCTCATATCTTCTAGGATTAGGACTTACAGTAGGTGGTCTTCTCTGCAAGTATGCAATCATTGTGTCTTGCTTATCCATCCAGTCTCTTATCCCTCCAAGCACCACATTAAGACGTTCAAATTGCTGCTGCATAGCCTTTACAACGAGGTCCATGTTCTGTGCACTACCTCCTTCACTTGATGTTTCCTCCCTATTAGACATGATAAGCTGCAAGAAAATTGATTAGAGAAAATAAAGATCCTCACAAATTTTCCTCACGTGTTTACCCTCAAGGATGTCACTCTTCACTCGTGTTTCACACTTTAAAGGCTTTTCAAATAATGGATTCACACTCTTGCCTTTTTCCACTCTTAGTCTCTCTATAGGCTCTTTAAAGAAACTAATCAGACTATACAAAGCTATCACAATTCTTGTAAGATTCAACCCAACACTTGGAGATAATGAGTAGTAAGTGGTACTATAGTAGAGAAATCAGGGAATGAAAGTTAAGGATGTAGAATTTTGTAAAAGCTTAGCTCAAACCAATACTACTTCCAGAGCAGCACAATTTTTTTTTTTTTTTGCCTTTTCTTTTCAGCAATTCTTTTTTCTCTATATATATATATTTTTTTTTGCCTTGGTTTTTTTTTTTCTGGAATATGAAGAACAAAACGAAATTTGAATAAACAGAGCAGAAATAGGAGATTCAATCAGGAAAACCCTGAAAACGTGTCTGAATTTAAACAACAATATCTCAAGTTAGAGAACTCCAAATGAGATGATTTTAAAGCGATATGAAAGAAGAGAATCTGGGGTATAAGAAAGACCTACTACACGTTCAGAAACTCAACGAAGAACATGACAAACAAAGGATTACATTCAGCATGTCCATAAGAATGGAAGACAATAGAATTTCAAAAAAGGAAACAGAAACCCAATCTGGAAAATTACAAAGACAAACGGATATGACCTGATTTAGGGACCGAAGCTCTGATACCAAGATGGTGCGAACCCACTAGGAGTCAAGTCTCCTTGAACCCACAACCGATCTCAAATATACACACCCCAAGAAAGCTAAATCAAGTCTGAACAATCCACTTGGAACCCTTGAATATGAAGAGACAAGGACCCCGAGTGTTGGAAGACGCCACAAGGTTGATCAAGCCTTGATAAGTCTACAAGTTCAATGAAGAACCCTAGAGAGCACTCCTCTCAAGTCTGGGATTTCCAGAAAAATACAATTTTATTAATTCAAAATCTGATTACAATGGGAGGCAGAGTACAATTATATAGTGTGTAAGTCAAATCTGCCTTCAATACTCATAGAAAAGGAAAACTAGGGAAATTAATGGCAATTATCCTAATTAATGACCTATGCAATCAGAATTATAAAAGTCAAATTCTCTTAAAGACTGAAAAGGAAATAAATCCCCCTAAATAAGTTAAATTCGTCCAAATACATTAAGGTTCTACAAATCAGCTCATTAAGCCCAAAATGGTATTATTTAGCCCTAAATGAGCCCACCAATGGATGGTCCATGGTTCAAGTACTTCAATTTATAATGTTTGGCCCAATTTAGCCTCAGCAACTCCATCTTTAGCCCATATGATGTTGAGGACGTCCACATTAGAAATGTTTGGATCTCGCTTGACTTTTGTTCCTTCAATTGCTAGTTGCTTAGTCCAGGTCTCTTGAACAAGTCCACTTAAGGCTTCTCTCATTCTTTTAGCTCGTGCTCTAGTCATTGGGCCACTTGGAATTTGTAGAGGATCATTCCAAGTATTTGAGACAGCTTGCTCCCTTTGATGGATCGCATCAGTTGTGTTTTTGTGTTTCAGCAAGTGAGGAAAAGGCTGAAGCATTAGGGTTTAAGTTAGGTTTTAGTTAGGTCAAATATGGGTCATAAGTTGCTCTAAGGTCCAACTCCAAATGGGCTTAAGATTTTTAGCCTTGTTGGGCCAGTTTTAAGGTGTTGGGTTGTTGAAATTTCAATTGGGCCAGACCAAGTTTTAAGATCTCCATTGTTTTGGGTCTGCTGCACAAGGTATATTGGGCCTTCCTAAGAGCCTATTGATGTGAGACTCCGTAGAAACCCATTCTAGGAACCCCAAATTACACAGATCAGTGATCAAATTTTGGCATGTAGCACAAGAACAAATAATATGGACAATAAGCAACAAAGAACAAAGAACAAAGAACAAAGAAAAGGAACAAAGAAGAAGAAGAAGAAGAAATGTTGGTCAATGGAATTGAACCCTAAGAAAACCCGTCTCTTAGAACCCTAATCCGGGACGCCACAAAGGAAACCACTCCTTTGATAAGTCAAAGATTTTCTCTAGCACACAAAGGCCACAAGAGAAACCTCACAAATCAGAAATGATTCTGAAAAGATAATTCATTCAATCTGCCATTCTTGGAGTACAAGTGGGCCTTATATAGGCATTTGAAAAATAAAATCCTAAACAGAATAATTCCTAGGTTACATAAAAGAAATTTAAATCTAAACAAATTCACCAAGAATGGTGCCTAAAAATCTGAAACAGCAACAATCAAATTAAAACAAAATAAAACTAAGAGAATCTTGTGGAAAATGGCTAGACTCCTTCAATTAGGCTCCCATTGGGCTTGGGCTAGCATCTTGTAGGAATGAAATAATCTTTATGCCAATTTGTTCCTTTTGGGCTTCATATTCAGCTAAGACTATAGTGATGCGAAATCAAGGGGTGCCCCAATCTTCACGACGTAGGTTGATGGATAGATGATGGTTCGAGACCCGACGGAAGCAAATAGCCAACCAACGTTATAAGAACGTTGACCTGCTACTTAGACAATGCGCCTAACCACGAACACAGTAAACCAATCCACACAACGACACACTTGGATCGAAGCACGAATTGGGGGCTTTTGCGAATTTGAATCACCAACCTAAAGATAGGTTGACAAGACAAAGGTTTCACAAGAGCAAAGAAAAGATAAGATTCTCACAATTAGAGAAACACTCAATAATTCTACTACTTCCAATCTGATTCAAATGAAGGCAGAATACATAAATTTATAGTGTAGCTCAAACCTATCTACTGGAGGAAAAGTAGGAAACTAACTACATAATCCTAACTAAAAGATCTAAAAAATAGGGATACAAAATCAAATCCTTTTGAAAACAGAAAAGGATAGATAATCAGCCTAATAGAAACTAATTAATACTAATGGGCTGGACATCTTGCATTTAAAGTACTATTCACGTCCTCTATCTTCAATGGGTTTTTTAAGCATCATCCTGGGCTTGAATAAGCATGATTAAGGCTCCATTTGCTTCCTCAATGCATGCACTAACATTATGGGCTTCTAATTCAGCAAATTGAAGCCCAATTGCTCTTTGTAGACGCTTAACTCTTCCTCTTGTCATTGGGCCATCTATCATCAAGTCCTTCTCCACACGAGCATCCTTCCCCACATGAGTCTGGTTCATATCATCCTCCCCCTCTTGAAAAGGAGTCGTCCTCGACTCTTCAAAGTCTGCACCAAAATAAGGGGAAAGGTCAGAAACATTAAAAGTAGCACTTACACCATACTCACCTGGTAAATCTATCTTGTAGGCATTATCATTAATTCTCTCTAGCACGCGGAAAGGCCCATCTCCGCGAGGCATAAGTTTAGACTTTCTTTTGTCAGGAAACCTCTCTTTTCTAAGGTACAACCAAACCAAATCTCCTGGTTCAAAGATAACCCTCTTTCGTCCCTTATTAGCACGTTCTACATATTGTTGAGTCATCCTCTCAATGTTTTGTTTTGCTTTCTCATGGATTTGTTTAACAAACTCAGCACGTTTCTGTCCATCCATATTGATTCTTTCCTGCAAAGGCAAAGGAGCTAAGTCAATGGGTGCAAGAGGATTAAAACCATATACAATCTCAAATGGTGAATATTTAGTAGTGGAATGAACAGCCCTATTGTATGCAAACTCGACATGTGGGAGACACTCCTCCCAATTCTTCAGGTTCTTTTTAACCACAGTTCGTAACAAAGAAGATAGTGTCCTATTAACAACTTCAGTTTGTCCATCAGTTTGCGGATGACAAGTAGTAGAGAATAACAATTTAGTTCCAAACTTGCTCCACAAAGTTTTCCAAAAATAGCTTAGAAACTTAGCATCACGATCTGACACTATAGTCCTCGGAATCCCATGAAACCTCACAACTTCCTGAAAGAACAAATTAGCAATATTAGAAGCATCATCAACCTTATGACATGCAATGAAGTGTGCCATTTTAGAAAACCTGTCCACAACAACAAAAATAGAGTCCCTCCCCCTCTTAGACCTAGGTAATCCCACAATAAAATCCATGGAAACATCTTCCCAAGGTACACTAGGAATAGGGAGGGGAGTATACAGTCCATAGGGATTTAATTTAGATTTTGCTTTATGACATACAACGCATCTCCCCACAAACTTTTGAACATCCCTACGCATCTTAGGCCAATAAAAATGCTCATTCAAGATGTCAAATGTTTTAACAATGCCAAAGTGTCCCATTAAACCTCCTGAATGTGCTTCCTTCATCAATAACATACGCAGAGAACAATTAGGAATGCAAAGCTTATCAACACGAAACAAGAATCCTTGATGCAAGTAAAATTTGTCCCAACCAACTCCAAACTTGCAATAGTTAAAAGCTTCACCAAAATCAACATCATTTGTATATAATTCCTTGATGAACTCAAAACCAAGAACCTTAGAGTCTAACATGGAAAGAAGAACATACCTACGTGAAAGTGCATCAGCAACAATATTCTCTTTACCTTTCTTATGCTTAATCACATATGGGAAAGATTCAATGAATTCAACCCAACTAGCGTGTCTTCGATTCAATTTGTTTTGGCTCTTAATATGTTTTAGAGCCTCATGGTCAGAATGTATGACAAATTCTTTAGGCCACAAATAATGTTGCCAAGTTTCCAACACTCTAACTAAAGCATATAGCTCCTTATCATATGTAGGATAGTTAAGAGTAGGACCACTTAGCTTTTCGCTAAAATATGCAATGGGCTTACCTTCTTGCATGAGTACACCTCCTATGCCAATTCCACTAGCATCACATTCAACCTCAAAAATCTTACCAAAATCTGGAAGGACTAATAAAGGTGCATGTATGAGCCTCTCCTTGATGGTTTGGAAGGCTTTCTCTTGAGCTTCTCCCCACTTGAATGGAACATTCTTCTTTGTCAACTCATTCAAAGGAGCTGCCAGTGAGCTGAAGTCCCTCACAAATCTCCTATAAAAGCTTGCAAGTCCATGGAAGCTCCTCACTTGTCCGATGGTGGTAGGGGTTGGCCAATCTTGAATGGCTTTGATTTTCTCTTCATCAACCTCAACCCCCTCAGCACTCACAACAAAACCAAGAAAAACAACTTTATTAGTGCAAAAATCACACTTATTCAAATTGCCAAACAATCTTTCTTTTCTTAAAACCCCTAGGACTTGTCTCAAGTGATCTACGTGCTCATGCAAAGTCCTACTGTACACAAGGATATCATCAAAGTAAACTACCACAAATTTACCTATGAATGCACGCAAGACATGATTCATCAACCTCATAAATGTGCTAGGTGCATTAGTGAGACCAAAAGGCATAACTAACCATTCATAAAGTCCATGTTTAGTCTTAAATGCAGTTTTCCATTCATCTCCTTCTTTCATCCTAATTTGATGGTAGCCACTTTTTAAATCAATTTTAGAGAAGATAGTGGAGCCATTTAATTCATCAAGTATATCATCTAACCTAGGGATAGGATGACGATATCTTACCGTTATATTATTGATGGCTCGACAATCAATGCACATTCTCCATGTGCCATCCTTTTTAGGCACGAGCAACACTGGTACTGCACATGGGCTAAGGCTCTCCCTCACATATCCCTTTTCCAGCAGCTCTTGCACTTGTCTTTGAATCTCCTTGGTCTCTTCAGGATTAGCTCGGTAAGCTGGACGATTGGGCAAAGGCGCTCCAGGTATAAAGTCAATTTGATGTTCTATCCCTCTAATTGGTGGCAACCCAGGTGGTACCTCTTCGGGAAAGACATCTCCATATTCCTGCAAAAGAGATATAACAAGACTAGGCAAAGTAGAGGTTAAGTCGTTAGTATTCAACATAGCCTCTTTATAGATAACTATTAGGAGGTTTTGTTGAGAAAACAAAGCTTGTTTGATCTCACTCTTTCTTGCTACTAACAAACTTTTCTCTCTTTCTCCCTCTTTCTCTCTTTTACCTTTAGCTCTCTCTCCTTTTCCTCTCTCTTCTCTTGGCTTGCCCTCTTTTCTTTTCTCAATTTTACTCTCCTCTTTTTCAGACACTTTTACACACTCACTTTCTCTTTTCTTCTCTCTCTTGATTTGATCTTCTAACACTTGCTTTGGTGACATAGGAAGGAGGGTTATAGGTTCCCCTCTAAGTACAAAAGAATAATGATTTAGAAAACCATCATGTGTAACACGTCTATCATACTGCCAAGGCCTACCTTACAAAATATGACATGCTTTCATTGGTACAACATCACAAAGCACTTCATCCTTATACTTGCCAATTGAAAACATTACCTTAACTTGCTTGGTTACTCTCAATTCTCCACATTCATTGAGCCATTGGAGTTTGTAAGGCCGTTGATGCTTGAAAGTAGAAAAATTCAACTTCTCCACTAGCTCAGTGCTTGCCACATTGCAGCAACTTCCTCCGTCTATAATCACACCACATATCTTTCCTTGGATTTGGCAACGAGTATGGAATAAGTTCTCTCTTTGTTTATCTTCGTCTGCCATCATCTGGGCACTAAGGGCTCTCCTAGTTACAAGGAGTTCTCCTTCTTCTGCATACTCTCCATCTTCATGTTCCATGAATAGCTCTTCTTCTTCCTCTGTTGTTTCTCCTTCAGTTTCCCACTCACCAAGGTTGTTGATATTCATGGTTCGCTTGTTAGGACATTCACTAGAGATGTGTCCTCTCCCTTGGCACTTGAAGCATATTATGTCTCGATTTCTTGAAGGATTAGGTCCACTTTGAACCTTCTTGGGTGGTGTAGCCAGCTTTTCTTCTTTCTTTATTTCATTTCCCTTTGAATTTGAAGTAGAGGGAATATCTTTCTTTGGGTTGTTCCTCCATGAGTTGAAAGAAGTTGAACTGGAGCTCTTCCTTGCAATATTCTTCCTTTTGAGTTGTTTTTCCACCTTGGCAGCTTGGTGGACCAAGTCATGAATCTCAACATAATGGTACATCTCCACAACATCGGCTATGTCACGATTAAGCCCATCTAAGAAACGAGCCATTGTTGCTTCTGGATCCTCCTCTACATTAGCTCTAATCATGGCTATTTGCATTTCCTTGTAGTACTCATCCACACTCTTGGATCCTTGAGTGAGGCGTTGAAGCTTATTGTGAAGTTCCCTTCGAAAATAGGATGGAATGAATCGTCTCCTCATGATAGCCTTCATCTCTTCCCATGTTGAGATGAGGTGCTCTCCATATCTAATCCGCTCCTTTTGCATCTGGTCCCACCAAATAAGAGCATAATCAGTAAACTCAAGAGCAGCAATTTTGACCTTCTTACCCTCAGAGTAGTTATGGCATGAAAAGATTTGCTCTACACGCATCTCCCACTCCATGTATGTTTCTGGATCACTCTTGCCTTGAAAGGAAGGAATTTTGACTTTGACTCCTCCAAGGCCTTCTTCTTCATCTCTAGGCCTCCTCAGTGGTCTTCTTTGTATGTTGAGTGGCCTTCTTCTTGGCTGAGTCTCCTCTCCTTCATAATCTTCATCATGGCTCTCCATGTCTTCCGCATATTCACGGTGTTGTGGGTGTGCAGCATGAGCTTGTCTTTGGTTAGCTTGAGTAGTAGTCCTTTGGCTAGATGTTCTACTCTCCACTCGATCTAAGCGTTCATGGAGTCCTTCCAACTTCTTATCAAGCATCCTTTCAAAATGACCCACTAGAGCTTTCATTTGCAAAGGCGCTACTCCAAATGAATTGTGATCATCATTATCACTTTCATGTGCTACTCCTTTTTCTCGATTATCTGCCATGTTAGTGAAAAAGAAACACAAGTATATAGGACCTCACAAATATTTCCTCACGTGTTTCACTCAATTGAGATATAACACTCACACTCGTGTTTACTCTCTCTTATTGGCTTTTTCTACAATGATCTTATCCACTCTTACTTTTTACCTCTCAATATCAAATCCCAAGCTCTTATGTTACCTAAGACCTTGTCAAGTGATCAAGGACTGCCAATTCTCGGTTCACCAAAGTATGTGCTGGTGGATGGTATGAAAAGTTGTGATTGGCGCATACAAGTTACAAGTAAGGTTAGGGTTTGGTTAGGCTAGGGTTCCAATATGAAAAAGGGAAGATTTAACCACTTAGCAATGCAAAATCAAGTTTAAAATACCAAAGAGCCAAATTACAATGATTCTAAAAACCCAAGATATGAGAAATCAATGGAGGGTTAGATTAGGAAAGTTCAAATCAAAGGAATAGGAAACAAGTTGAAGTCACAATAGGAAAGTCCACAATCACAAGATAAAAGGAAACAAATGGAAAAGGAAACAATGCTGATCACAAATGAAAGAAATCTGATCACAATTTTTTTTTTGTTTTTTTTTTTCACTGTTTTTTTTGGCTAACCTTTTTTTTTTTTTTTGCCTTTCTTTTCTATTCCTTTTCCTTTTCCTTTTTTTTTTTTTGCCTCTCTTTTTTTTTTTTTTGGATCAGATGAAAGAGAATCACAAGATCACACAATAAGAAACAGATCAGAAAACGTTACCGCTAAAAATAACAATAACTTCCTCTAGAGAACTCCGAATTTGATGATTCTAAAACGAAATGAAAGTTGAGATTCTGAAAATTAGGATTGACCTATTAATCGTCCAAAATCTCAAAAGGAAAGGGGTTGAACAGATAAGGGAAAAATAACATGTCCAGAACAAAAGTTTTCCAGATTACAAAATGAATGGCTCTTGTAGCATAAAAAACCAAATCTTGCACACTAAGGATCAAATCTGGAAACAAGGGAAGGTAGAAAATTTAGTATTTTTTTTTATAATAAAAGGTAGCAATGAATGGATATGGGAAAAAAAAAATATGGAGGCTAGAAAAGAAGTAGAATGGTGGATGATGAATGTATGATAGACAACCTACCGTGTAAACCGAAGCTCTGATACCAAATGATGCAAAATCAAGGGGTGCCCCAATCTTCACGACGTAGGTTGATGGATAGATGATGGTTCGAGACCCGACGGAAGCAAATAGCCAACCAACGTTATAAGAACGTTGACCTGCTACTTAGACAATGCGCCTAACCACGAACACAGTAAACCAATCCACACAACGACACACTTGGATCGAAGCACGAATTGGGGGCTTTTGCGAACTTGAATCACCAACCTAAAGATAGGTTGACAAGACAAAGGTTTCACAAGAGCAAAGAAAAGATAAGATTCTCACAATTAGAGAAACACTCAATAATTCTACTACTTCCAATCTGATTCAAATGAAGGCAGAATACATAAATTTATAGTGTAGCTCAAACCTATCTATTGGAGGAAAAGTAGGAAACTAACTACATAATCCTAACTAAAAGATCTAAAAAATAGGGATACAAAATCAAATCCTTTTGAAAACAGAAAAGGATAGATAATCAGCCTAATAGAAACTAATTAATACTAATGGGCTGGACATCTTGCATTTGAAGTACTATTCACGTCCTCTATCTTCAATGGGCTTTTTAAGCATCATCCTGGGCTTGAATAAGCATGATTAAGGCTCCATTTGCTTCCTCAATGCATGCACTAACATTATGGGCTTCTAATTCAGCAAATTGAAGCCCAATTGCTCTTTGTAGACGCTTAACTCTTCCTCTTGTCATTGGGCCATCTATCATCAAGTCCTTCTCCACACGAGCATCCTTCCCCACATGAGTCTGGTTCATATCATATAGGCTCCAAGTCTATTAGTTTTTGGATCACTCCATTCAAGGCCTCCTTCATAGCTTTGGCTCTTGATCTTGTGCATGGGCTTCCCATACCTTGCAATGGATCTTTAGTTGGCCATCTTTTAGAGTCACGTCCAGCCCTTTTGTTTCCAAGCTCTTGATTTTGTTCAAGCTTCTTCAAATCTCCTATCTCACCTCCATCATTCCCTCCCTCCTGAAAAGGATTCGTCCTCGAATCTGCAATATCAAAAAGAGAAAGGTCAGCCACATTGAAAGTTGCGCTTACATTCTCATAAGAACTAGGTAAATCAATTTTATATGCATTATCATTTATTATTTCCAACACTTGGAAAGGACCATCACCTCTTGGGTGTAATTTGGACTTCCTTTGTTCAGGAAACCTTTCTTTCCTTAAATGAACCCACACCCAATCTCCTGGTTCAAAGATAACCTTCCTTCGGCCTTTATTAGCATGTTGAGCATATTGCTCATTCTTGCGCTCAATGTTCGCCTTAACCTTAGCATGAAGATCCTGCACAAACTTAGCTTTCTTTGCACCTTCAAGGTTAGCAAACTCATTACAAGGCAAAGGAAGTAGATCTAAGGGAGTCAAAGTTTTAAAACCATATACAATCTCAAAAGGAGAAAACTCAGTTGTAAAATGCAAGGCACGATTATATGCAAACTCAATGTGAGGCAAACACTTTTTCCAATTCTTTAAATTTTTTTGAATTACAACACGCAATAAGGAAGAAAGTGTTCGATTCACCACTTCGGTTTGTCCATCCGTTTGAGGATGTGCAACTGTAGAAAACACAAGCTTTGTACCCAACTTAGCCCACAAAGTTTTCCAAAAGTGACTAACAATTAACATCACGGTCAGTCACAATAGATCGAGGCAAACCATGCAATCTAACAATTTCCTTGAAAAACAAATCAGAAATATGGACAGCATCATTTGTTTTTGAGCAAGCAATGAAATGAGCCATTTTACTAAATCGATCAACAACAATAAATATGCTATCCTTTCCACTAGATGTTCTAGGCAATCCAAGCACAAAATCCATTGAAATATCTACCCAAGGATGAGAAGGAACAGGTAAAGGAGTATACAAACCATGTGGTTGCATCTTAGATTTAGCGTGCTTGCATGCAATGCACCTTTTACATATAGCAATCACATCCCTACGCATATGAGGCCAATAAAAATGTTCCTTCAACATGGATAAAGTCTTTTCTATCCCAAAGTGTCCCATCAAACCACCCCCATGAGATTCTTTAACCAAAAGCTCACGCATAGAACAAACAGGCACACACAATTTATTTCCTTTAAACAAGAAACCATCAAATCTAAAGAAATCATGAGCACCATGTTTTTCACACAACTTCCAAGTTTCAGTAAAATCAGCATCACATTCATACATGCTTTTGAAATATTCAAAACCAAATTAACCTAGCTTGCATAGATGTAATGAGACTATACCTCCTAGACAAAGCATCAGCCACAACATTTTCTTTCCCCTTTTTATGTTTAAGTACATAAGGAAATGACTCAATGAATTCAAGCCACACAGCATGCCTCTTATTCAACTTATCTTGGGTCTTTAGGTATTGAAGACTCTTATGATCAGAATGCAAAACAAATACCTTAGACCATAAATAATGTTGCCAATGTTCCAGAGCTCTTTTTAAAGCATACAATTCCTTGTCATAAGTTGAATAATTCAAACAAGCACCACTAAGCTTTTCACTAAAGTAAGCAATAGGCCTAGACTCTTGCATCAAAACAGCACCAATACCAATTCCAGAGGCATCACATTCAACTTCAAAAACTTTAGAGAAATCAGGAAGAATAAGTAGAGGGGCATTGGTCAATTTATCTTTCAAAGTGTTAAAAGCCGCCTCTTGTGCCTCACCCCATTTAAAGACAACATTTTTCTTTACTAGCTCATTTAAAGGTGCAGCAAGGGTTGAGAAGTCCTTTACAAAACGCCGGTAGAAACTTACAAGTCCGTGGAAACTCCTCACCTCACTAGCATTCTTAGGTGTTGGCCACTCCCGAACCTTCTCTTCATCCACTCGGAGGCCATCAGTACCTACAACAAAACCAAGGAAAACAACAGAATCCAAGCAGAAAGAGCATTTCTCTAAATTTACAAAGAGTTTATTTTCTCTCAAAATAATAAACACAGAATGCAAATGCTTAACATGCTCTTCTAGATTCTTAGAAAACACAAGAATGTCATCAAAATACACAACAACAAACTTTCCTATGTAAGGGCGAAACACATGATTCATTAAGCTCATGAATGTACTAGGAGTATTAGTTAAGCCAAAGGGCATAACAAGCCATTCATATAAACCAAACTTAGTCTTAAATGCAGTCTTCCACTCATCACCCTCTTGCATCCTAATTTGATGATAACCACTCCTAAGATCTATTTTTGAAAACAAGCAAGCACCATGCAACTCATCAAGCATGTCATCAAGTCTAGGAATGGGATATCTATACTTAACTGTGATTTTGTTAATAGCTCGGCAGTCTACACACATCCTCCATTTGCCATCCTTCTTGGGCACAAGTATTATCGGAACAGCACATGGACTAAGGCTCTCTCGCACAAACCCCTTTTTCATGAGTTCTTCCACTTGTCTCTGAATTTCCTTTATCTCTTCTAGATTTGCCCTATAAGCAGGTCGGTTAGGAAGAGATGCTCCAGGAATAAAATCAATCCTGTGTTCAATGCCTCTTATGGGAGGCAATCCATCCGGTACCTCTTCCGGAAACAAGTCTTTATATTCCTGCAACAAACTCAAAACACTAGAAGGAAGAGATTCATCAAGGTCACTAAGGGTTAGATAAACATCCTTATACAAGAGTACAAAAGATGTCTCACTACATAAAGCCCTCTTAATCTCTCCTCTACCAGAAAATAATATCTATGTTGGACGTCGGCCCAAATTTAGAGCCCAAGATCCATATTTGATCAACATCTCTTTAAATATGCAAAAGTGGAAGTCCAAGTGGAAGCCCAATGTCCTAAGAAGGTCCATGGAGCAACTAAAGTTAATATCCAACATGTTAAAAGCCCAATGACAAGAGGAAGAGTTAAGCCTCTACAAAGAGCAATTGGGCTTCAATTTGCTGAATTAGAAGCCCATAATGTTAGTGCATGCATTGAGGAAGCAAATAGAGCCTTAATCATGCTTATTCAAGCCCAATTGATGCTTAAAGAGCCCATTGAAGTTAGAGGACGTGAATAGTATTTCAAATACAAAATGTCCAGCCCATTAATATTAATTAGTTTTGACTAGGACTCTAGTTTTGACTAGAACTCTTTTTGAATTTCGTTTTTTATTATTATATTATTTTTTGGACTTGGTCAAGGAGCTTATCTAGGAGATTAAGTTAAAATTAATATCTTAATCTTATTCCTTGATTTTAGGCATTGTTTAAAATATTTCTAATTAGATTTTAGAGTTTTAGTTTTATTAGGATTTTAAGTCTTTTAGAAATTTTGCCTATAAAAGGCCCCTTATTGTACTCTATTTAAAAAGATCATGAATGAATGAATTTGAGTATTATTCAATACTTTGTGAGGCTTTTGCTTCTTTGTGTTCTCTGAGACTACACGTGACTTATCAAAGGATTGGTCTTCCTTTGTGGCGTCTTGAGGCTAGGGTTCTAAGAGACAAGTTCTCTTAGGGTCTTTCCTTTGACCAACAATCTTGTTTCTAACCAGTCCTGGGCAAAGTTTCGAATTGTTGGAGGTTCTCTAGGGCATATTCCTAGTGGATCTTGCATCACTAAGAGCACGCCTTGACACTAGAACCTCACCAAACACAGCTTCAGCTACCTCCACATCAGATTCATCACCTCCATTGGAGCTCAACTCAGCTTCCACTTCTTCATCACCACTACTTTCACTAGTAACAACACCATTCTCAAGCAAAATCATAGTCCTTTTATTTGGACATTGTGAAGCAATGTGACCAAAACCTTGACATTTAAAGCATTTAATTTTAGAATAACTAGAAGAACATTTAGGTTCAGATTTACCTTGAGAAGTAGGTGTTTGCATCTTCAACTTATTCTCCTCTTTAGGCTTGGTCTCTCCCTTAAACTTGAAGGAGGACTTTCAGTCTTTGTTGGAACTAGCATGTGATTTCAATTTCTGTTTTGCTTTAAAATGCTTCTCCACCTTAATGGCTTTATGCAACAACTCTTCCATATTAAGGTAGTTTTGCAATTCAACTTCTGTAGCAATTTCAGGGTCTAAGCCACCAAGAAATCTTGCCATTGTAACTTCTGAATCTTCCTCAATGTCAGCTTTGATCATGGCAATTTGCATTTGCTGAAAATATTCTTCCACACTCATAGATCCTTGTTTGATTTTGTGGAGCCTTTTGTGCACATCCCTCTAGTAATGGGTAGGGACAAATCTCTTCCTCATGAGAGCCTTCATTTCTAGCCAAGATCGAATTGGACCCTCTCCAGAACGCCTCCTTACTAGTGGTTAATTGATCCCACCATGGGCTTGCATAATCTGTAAACTCCAAAGCAGCTAATTTCACTTTACTTTCCTCTGAAAAAGATTGGCAGTCAAATATAAACTCAACTTTTCTTTCCCATTCAAGGTATACATCAGGATCAGCTTTCCCTTGAAAGGAAGGGATTTTCATCTTGATATTACTAAATGCATCTTTCTTTTGAAGTGGAGCTCTCCTAACTCTTTCATGTTGGCTTTCCTCCTCAAAATTAGATTCATCTCCTCCTATAACGTTTTTACCACGTCTTACCTTGCTATTGGAAGAAGAAGAATCTATTTGATCCAACCTAGTATTTAGCCTCTTGAATTGTTCTTGAACAGATTTGATGAACAATTTAAGGACAACTTGGTTATCTTCACTTTCAGACATGATTGGCACTTGAAATGTTAGTGAATTTTTCCTCTCCACTTGCTTCCTATAGTGTACTAAATTAAATCCAACAAATCAAAAGAAGTAGCAACCAAAGTGGCAATCTCAAATTAGAATTCAAGATGCAAAGTTCTCCAAGAGACAACAAAAGTCCAACATTTAAAAAAATAAAAAATAAAAATTCGTAGGTGCAGCCAATGGAAAATACAGCAAGTGACTAGGAAAGGAAACGAAGTCAATGAATTTATGGAACAAATGGTATGTGGCAGATTATGGGAGAATACATGGTTAAATAATTAATTATTAAGAGGAAAGGATGGAAAGGAAATTAGAATCTGAAATCAGTAATGAAGCAATCAGAAATTTGAAATTTAGAACAAGGTGAATGAATGCAAATTTCCTTTTATGAATTATGCACAATATGACATTTAATGACCAGATCAACTCAAGGAATCAAAAATGGTAATTCCAAGGATAGATGATCTTCAGCAATTGCAATTTAAGTCGACAATTTATAATTTTCAGCACAACTTTCTTTTTCACAGATTTTGACTTCCCTTTTTTTTTCCTTTTTTTTTTGCAACTTTTCCTTCTTTTATTTTCTTTTCCCTTTTTTTTTCACTGTAATATACTCACTCTTTTTTTTTTTCGAATCTCAAAGGTGCTGAAATTTGCAAACAGAACACAAGATATCTGAAAGATCAGAATGACATGCACGCAAGAAACAGCTATAACTTGCTCTACAAAAATTGGATTGACGTGATTCCAAAACGAGAAGAAAGAAGAGATCTTGAGACACAAGAAAGACCTATTACAAGTCCAAAAATACGAAGGAAAACACCAGAAACAGCAGCACGAAAATGAGGACGAACAGAAACTAATCAAATGAAATAAGGGAAAAGAACAAAGAAAAAGTGGATGAAGCTAACCTCAACCAATGCTCTGATACCAGATGATGTGAGACTCCGTAGAAACCCGTTCTAGGAACCCCAAATTACACGGATCAGTGATCGAATTTTGGCATGCAGCACAAGAACAAATAATATGGACAATAAGCAACAAAGAACAAAGAACAAAGAAAAGGAACAAAGAAGAAGAAGAAGAAGAAATGTTGGTCAATGGAATTGAACCCTAAGAGAACCCGTCTCTTGAAACCCTAATCCAGGACGCCACAAAGGAAACCACTCCTTTGATAAGTCAAAGATTTTCTCCAACACACAAAGGCCACAAGAGAAACCTCACAAATCAGAAATGATTTTGAAAAGATAATTCATTCAATCTACCATTCTTGGAGTACAAGTGGGCCTTATATAGGCATTTGAAAAATAAAATCCTAAACAGAATAATTCCTAGGTTACATAAAAGAAATTTAAATCTAAACAAATTCACCAAAAATGGTGCCTAAAAATCTGAAACAGCAACAATCAAATTAAAACAAAATAAAACTAAGAGATTTTGTGGAAAATGGCTAGACTCCTTCAATTAGGCTCCCTTTAGGCTTGGGCTAGCATCTTGTAGAAATGAAATAATCTTTATGCCAATTTGTTCCTTTTGGGCTTCATATTCAGCTAAGACTATAGGCTCCAAGTCTATTAGTTTTTGGATCACTCCATTCAAGGCCTCCTTCATAGCTTTGGCTCTTGATCTTGTGCATGGGCCTCCCATACCTTGCAATGGATCTTTAGTTAGCCATCTTTTAGAGTCACGTCCAGCCCTTTTGTTTCCAAGCTCTTGATTTTGTTCAAGCTTCTTCAAATCTCCCATCTCACCTCCATCACCTATGCAAGCTGGATCTTAGGCCTTTATCAGATTGAATTATATTGGGCCTGCACCTAGCTTATTGGACCCCCATTAGCCTCTTATCATGACCTTCTACATTAATTTGGGCCTAGATGAAATTTCTCTCCCAATTAAATCTCAAACCTATATTAACAATTTATCTCTATAAAATCTCCATTCACTTAACTTGCCCGATTATCCTATATTAATTATTTTTAATTAACTTAATCTATGATTAACACCTTATTTAATTATGGGGTGTTACATTATTGGCCTTTAACATGTGGAAATATCAATGCTAGTATGGGATAGTAATCATGATAGTCTAATTGTTTCATTTACTGATATGACTGGTATGTTTTCTTATGCTTATATGAAATTATGCATATATGTTAATTAATCTAGAATATATAAATGGGATTTGCCTTAGTTACTGAGATTTGTATCTCATCACGTTTCATGGGATTATACTTTCAGGTGAAGGCCTTTTGGTTAAGGATAAGGGGAAGCAAGTGGATGAAAATTCATGAGCTCTAGCCATGTGTGGAGAAAGCTACACTTGGGCTAATATGAGTAGAGTAGATGCAATTTTGTTAATCTATTATATAGCATCATCATGTAATCATATTACCAAGTATAGTCGTTAATATTTTGATTAGTTGGAATGTATTTATTAAGAAGTTAAGTCTCAATATAGCTTGATTTTGGATGTATAAACTTACAGTATTTGATGAATAGACTTTGTGGAATTCATGATATGGTTTACTATTGGGAATGTCATCATGGGATATATGAGATTGTTGATTTGAATCAGTGATGCATGAAATCTTTAAGGGAATGCATATTTGAATGATAATTGCTGGAAGCTTATGAAATTCTGCTATTATTAATCTATGAAATTGCTAACATATGGTAGTTAGATAAATAGGAATTTATACTTAAGTTTTGAATTGATAATGGTAGAATAGCTGGGTAAATAAGGTACATAAATACCATTAGAGTTGCATAAATTAAGTTAGAGTAGTCCTAGGGCATTATTAGAGGGAGAGTGGAGAGTATGAGACAAGATTTTAGGAGTTGTAGGATCAGAAGGCATTTTACCGTAGCCAAAATATTATTAGCTGTGGCTAATAGAGGCGAAGTTGCCTAGGGAGAGTACTAAAGAACAATTCACCGTGGCGAAAGGTGGAATTAGCCACAGCAAAATGTGAGAGGCAAAACTGGGAGTCGTCTAGAGGGTAATTCACTGTGGCTAAATAGGAATTGGCTGCAATGAACTTTTGCGAGAATTTGTCAGGAGTTCTAAAGAGGAATTAGCCTCAGCGAAAAGAGGAATTGGCCATAGCCAATAGTGAGAGACGAGAGAGGTAGGTTCCAGGAGACTTCCTCACCGTGGTGCCATGTAGGTTAGCTATAGCAAAATCTATGAAGATAAGGAGTGAACCCAAAAGTAATTGGCCGCGGCGCAAGGACATTTAGCTGCAGTTAATAGTCCCAAACTTTCATTCTAACCTAGAAATCTTGGTTTTTCATATGGTAACCCCAAGGGATGACTTAGAAACATTAGTAGAAGATTCTTGTGAGTTAGAATTAATGGGTAATAGAATCAAAGGCTTATAAATGAATATTTGTTTCCTTGATGTACATGAGTGCTTGTAATTATATGGTTGATGACTCTAATAACATTAAGGTTCCAATTTTCTTGTATTTTTTGAATGTAATTATTCGTAATATCTTGTAACCCCAATTTATGATTATTAATCACGTATTTAACCTTAATTACATTGATTAAAAGTTAGGGTCATCACAGGCAGCTTATGTGTGACTTTGTGATTGTGTTCTGTTAGTGAAATAAAGTGAAGTGATGGAATGGACTCGTGTTGCCTTCTTAAGTCATGCATGTGTGTCATGGTGTGAATGAAGCAAGTGAAAGAATGCTACGAGTGAGTGAGGGAATGGATGAGAGTGAATATCTGATACAATACCAGTAGGCATACCCATTGGAGCACAACAAGTTCAAGAAACCCTCATCCATCAAAAACTTCAAAGAGTTCAAGTGGCCCAAATCATGCATTATGTCCAAAATTTTCAAAGAATTCAAGATAATATCTATGTTGGACGTCGGCTTAAGTTTAGAGCCCAACATCCATATTTGATCAATTCAAAATATGCTGAATTGGACTTTAGACATGAGATCTCTTTAAAGATGCAAAAGTGGAAGTCCAAGTGAAAGCCCAATGTCCTAAGAAGATCCATGGAGATGTTGAAGGCCCAATATAGTTATACTCATACAAGAGGAGTGTCAAGGCCCAATTGGAGTCCAATTGCAAGAGATTAAAAATCATGTGTCAATCACGTGATTTTTAATGAAGCATGAGCATTCCATGTGGACTATTTAAAAGAGCTAATTAGTTTTGATTAGGAGTTTTTTTGAATTTCGTTTTTTATTATTATATTATTTTTTGGACTTGGTCAAGGAGCTTATCTAGGAGATTAAGTTAAAATTAATATCCTAATCTTGTTCCTTGATTTTAGGCATTATTTAAAATATTTCGAATTAGATTTTAGAGTTTTAGTTTTATTAGGATTTTAAGTCTTTTAAAAATTTTGCCTATAAAAGACCCCCTATTGTACTCTATTTTATAAGATTGTGAATGAATAAATTTGAGTATTATTCAATATTTTGTGAGGCTTTTTGCTTCTTTGTGTTCTCTGAGAGTACACGTGACTTATCAAAGAATTGGTCTTCCTTTGTGGCGTCTTGAGGCTAGGGTTCTAAGAGACAAATTCTCTTAGGGTCTTTCCTTTGACCAACATTCTTGTTTCTAGCCGGTCCCGGGCATAGTTTCGAATTGTTGAAAGTTCTCTAGGGCATGTTCCTAGTGGGTCTCGCATCATTTAACCTTGCATGATGAGTGAAGTTTAAAGCTCCTAACATGGAATGTGCATGACTAAGATGGATGATGATGATTGTGGTGCCCTCTTTTTATTCTCTTATTTTTAAACTTTATTTTCTAAGAAACTTGCACACTTGAAGCTCCATTTCTCCCTCAATTCAATTTCCCATTCAAGCTCCAATTTTCATTGAAAATATGCACAAAAAGAATGGAAGAGATGAGATAGGAATATTCACAAAATTCATTGAAAAAGATTTGTGCATTAAAATCCCAAAATTTTGCAAATTGATTCATAAAGTGCATAAATGGCTAATGAAATCAAATTCTGCCTAATTAAACCCTTAAAGCCATATTCCATCATCAAAATGCCTAAGTTAAGAGGATTAAAATGTATAAAAATCATGCTTATCAAGAGGCATTGAACATCATATAGATTTCATCCCCGAAGCATCCATTCCTAATAGACCAACATATAGAACCAGTCCAGAAGAAACTAAGGAGATCCAATGCCAAGTTGAAGAGCTCATGAAGAAAAGCTTTGTTAGAGAGAGCTTGAGTCCTTGTGTGGTTCCAGTGATCCTAGTGCCTAAGAAGGATGGCAAGTGGAGAATGTGTGTGGATTGTAAAGCCATCAATAAAATCACAGTTAAATATCGTTATCCCATTCATAGATTAGATGATATGCTTGATAAGTTGCATGGTGCATCTTTATTTTCTAAAATTGATCATAGGAGTGGATATCATCAAATTAGAATGAAAGAAGGTGATGAATGGAAAACTGCATTTAAAACTAAGTTTGGATTGTATGAGTGATTAGTTATGCCACTTAGATTAACTAATGCACCAAGTACATTTATGAGCTTAATGAATCATGTTTTTTGTTCTCTCATTGGAAAATTTGTTGTTATTTATTTTGATGATATTTTGATTTATAGCAAGAGTTCAGATGATCATCTTGGTCATTTGCGTGAGGTCTTTTGCATTCTTAGGAAGAATAACCTTTATGTAAATTTAGAAAAGTGTTCTTTTTGTTTGGATTCTATTGTGTTTCTTGGATTTGTTGTAGGTGCTCAAGAGATTCATGTTGATGAAGAGAAGGTGAAAGCTATCCGTGAGTGGCCTACACCAAAGAATACAAATGAAGTAAGGAGCTTCTATGGCCTGGCTAGCTTCTATAGATGTTTTGTGAGAGACTTCTCCTCCATTGCTACACCTTTGAATGATTTGGTAAAGAAAAATGTCATTTTCAAGTGGGGTGAAACACAAGAGGTTGCATTTAGCACTTTGAAAGAAAAATTAACTAATGCTCCTTTACTTGTTTTACCTGATTTTTCTAAAGTATTTGAAATTGAATGTGATGCATCTAGAATTGGAATTGGGGTTGTTTTAATGCAAGATTCTAAGCCCATTGCTTTCTTTAGTGAAAAATTAAGTAGAGCTACTTTGAATTATTCCACTTATGACAAAGAGTTGTATGCTTTACAAAGAACCTTAGAGACTTGGCAACATTATTTGTGGTCAAAAGAATTCATTATACATTCTAATCATGAAAGCTTGAAATTTTTAAAGTTTCAAGGTAAATTGAACAAGAGATATGCTAGATGGCTTGAATTCATTGAAACTTTTCCTTATGTCATCAAGCATAAAAAGGGTAAAGAGAATGTTATGGCTGACGCATTATCTAGGAGATATAGTCTTCTTACATCATTGCATGCTAGATTACTTGGTTTTGAGATGTTAAAAAGCATGTATGAATCTGATTGTGACTTTGGTGAAATCTGGAAATTGTGTGAGAAACATAGTTTTAATGACTTTTACAAATTTGATGGATTTTTGTTTAAGAAAGATAAATTATGTATTCCATCTTGTTCTATGCATGAATTGCTTGTTAAAGAGACTCATGGTGGTGCTTTGATGGAGCACTTTGGTGTGGAGAAAACTTCAGCTCTTTTGCATGAACATTTTTATTGGCCAAGCATGAGGAAAGATGTAATTGCTGTTTGTGATAGATGTGTGACATGTAAGCATGCAAAATCTAAAGTTTAATCTCATGGTTTGTATTCTCCCCTCCCCATGCCTTCCTAACCTTGGACTAATATTTCAATGAATTTTGTGTTGGGCTTACCTAGAGCTCAAAGTGGAAAAGATAGCATTTTTGTTGTGGTTGATGGATTTAGCAAAATGGCACACTTTATTGCATGTTCAAAAACTAATGATGCCATACACATTGCTGACTTCTTCCTTAAAGAAATTGTAAGGTTACAT
The DNA here is from genome assembly GCA_026724425.1 of Erythrophleum ivorense. Lineage (NCBI taxonomy): Eukaryota > Viridiplantae > Streptophyta > Magnoliopsida > Fabales > Fabaceae > Erythrophleum > Erythrophleum ivorense. The sequence goes on from JAIUCV010000014.1 coordinate 14,879,733, forward strand.
GGCTTACCTAAATCTATTGTGAGTGATAGAGACGTAAAGTTCCTTAACCATTTTTTGAGAACTTTGTGGTCTAAGCTAGGAACTAAATTGTTGTTTTCTACTGTGGAACATCCTCAAACGGATGGGCAAATTGAAGTTGTGAATCATACTCTTACTACCTTGCTTCGTTTTATCATTCAAAAAAACTTAAAGAATTGGGAAAAATGCTTGCCTCACATTGAGTTTGCATATAATAAAACAGTGCACTCTTCTACTTCATTTTCTCCATTTAAGGTTGTCTATGGTTTTTATCCCTTAACTCCTCTTGATATTCTTCCTTTACCTTCTAATGAGTTTGCTAATCTTGATGGTTTGAAGAAAGCTAAGTTTGTGCAGGAATTACATACCAAAGTCAAGGCTAACATTGAGAGGAAGAATGAACAATATGCCAAGCATGCTAATAAGAGTAGAAGGCGTGTAGTATTTGAACCTAGAGATTAGGTTTGGGTACACTTGAGAAAGGAAAGATTCCCTGAGAAATGAAAGTCAAAATTACACCCTAGAGGGGATGGACCTTTTCAAGTTTAGAAAGAATTAATGACAATGCATACAAAATTGATTTGCCTAGCTCTTATGGAAATATTAGTGCTACATTCAATGTTACTAATTTATCTCCCTTTAATTATGCAGATTCAAGGACAAATCCTTTTGAGAGGGAGGGAATGATGAAGGGGCCTGTGAGCTTGTAGACAAGGGAGCATGGTGTAATGACCTAAAAGAGCATGAAGGGTGTGCAAGAGAACCCAATAAGCAAATGGACCCATTACAAGCATAGGAGGCCCAATGACTAGAGGAAGAGCTAAAGCCATGAAGCAAGCTTTGAGTTAATAGTCTAGGAAGTTCAAGAGCTTGAACCCATGTTTTTGCATCAATTTGAAGAGTTACAAGGGCTAAGGGACTTGATCCTCATTGTCCAAGCCCAACAAGACATGTTGCAAGGTCCAAATAGAGTCCAACTTGAAGAAATCAATTAACAAGCATGTGCAAATCACATGGGCAACAAAAGTGATGTGAATAGGAGTTTTAAATCTTATTAGGATGTCTTTTTATTTGCTTTTCATTAGTTTCCATTTCCATTAGTTTGAACAAGGCATTTAGTCAAGACTTAGGATTTAAGTTTCAGATTTTGTTTATTTCCATTTTTCTTAGTTGCTGAAAACTTATTACTTTCTTTCCTTTTCCTTAGGATTTCTTGTAGTAAATGGCATCATCTCCTCCCATTAAAATTGGATTCTTTGTTTCCTATTTCTTGGAGGAGAATTCTTAGAGATTAAGTTAGATTTAGGGTTTTCTTTTATGCCTATTTAATAGGCGTGTATTTTACTTTTGGGGAGATTTAAATGAATTCAGAATTTTATTTCTCATTGTGAGAATTCTTGCTTCTATGTGTTCTTCTTTAGAATACAAGTGACTTATCAAAGGAGTGGTCTTCTTTTGTGACATCTCAAGGCTAGGGTTCTAAAGGACGAATTCTCTTAGGGTCTTATCCACTTGACCAACATTTCTTGTTCCTAGCTGGTCCCGGGCAAAGTATCATTTTGTTGAAGGTTCCTAGGACTTATTCCTACGAGGTCTCTCATCATCATAAACTTCATATACATACAAACTTTGACATCAAAATGTATAAATTTCTTATTCTATTGTCAAATTCTCATCTTCAAATTGCTTGGCTCCTATTTCTTGCTCCACGTGGCTCACCGAGATATGGTTAGACATAATATGGGGAAGAGTGAGATTTAATGAATTTCAATAGCTCTTTTATTCTTTTAAACATATATATATGGCACATTTTCATGTCAAAGAATGCAAGAATGTAATGAAAGCTTCTAGTAAGCATATATAATCATTTTTCAAGTCACATAAACTCATTCAAATCAAACATAGGCTCTAAAGACTTTTGATTTAGTCTCACTCAATTTCTTTGGGACTTTTGGATTTGTCTCACTCACTTTTAGGGACTTTTTGATTTAGCCTCACTCTTTCTTAAGACTTTTAGCTTTGTCTCACCCATTCTTAGGGACTTTTGGCGTTTCCTCACCCATTCTAAGAGACTTTTGGCATAACATCACCCATTCAAGCCATCTTTTATTCAAAACATGCTTCAAGAAGCATAATGATACCACAGCTGATATGAACTAGACTCATGTGGGGAAGGATGCTCGTGTGGAGAAGGACTTGATGATAGATGGCCCAATGACAAGAGGAAGGTTAAGTGTCTACAAAGAGCAATTGGGCTTCAATTTGCTAAATTAGAAGCCCATAATGTTAGTGCATGCATTGAGGAAGCAAATGAAGCCTTAATCATGCTTATTCAAGCCTAGGTTGATACTAAAAGGGTATTGAAGATAGATGATGTGAATAGTACTTCAAATGCAAAATGTCCAGCCCATTAGTATTAATTAGTTTCTATTAGGCTGATTATCTATCCTTTTCTGTTTTTAAAAAGATTTGATTTTGTATCCCTATTTTTTAGATCTTTCAGTTAGGATTATGTAGTTAGTTTCCTACTTTTCCTCCAGTAGATAGGTTTGAGCTACACTATAAATATATGTATTCTGCCTTCATTTGAATCAGATTGGAAGTAGTAGAATTATTGAGTGTTTCTCTAATTGTGAGAATCTTATCTTTTCTTTGCTCTTGTGAAACCTTTGTCTGGTCAACCTATCTTTAGGTTGGTGATTCAAGTTCGCAAAAGCCCCCAATTCGTACTTCGATCCAAGTGCATCGTTGTGTGAATTGGTTTACTATGTTCGTGGTTAGGCGCATTGTCTAAGTAGCAGGTCAACGTTCTTATAACGTTGGTTGGCTATTTGCTTCCGTCGGGTCTCGAACCATCATCTATCCATCAACCTACGTCGTGAAGATTGGGCCACCCCTTGATTTCGCATCATTTGGTATCAGAGCTTCGGTTTACACAGTAGGTTGTATATCATACATTCATCATCCACCATTCTACTTCCTTTCTAGCCTCCATATTTTTTTTCCTTTTCCATATCCGTTCATTGCTACCTTTTATTATAAAAAAAAATACTAAACTTTCTACCTTCCCTTGTTTCCAGATTTGATCCTTAGTGTGCAAGATTTGGTTTTTTATGCTACAAGAGCCATTCATTTTGTAATCTGGAAAATTTTTGTTCTGGACGTGTTATTTTTTCCTTATCTGTTCAACCCCTTTCCTTTTGATATTTTGGACGATTAATAGGTCAATCCTAAGTTTCAGAATCTCAACTTTCATTTTGTTTTAGAATCATCAAATTCGGAGTTCTCTAGAGGAAGTTATTGTTATTTTTAGTGGTAACGTTTTCTGATCTATTTCTTATTGTGTGATCTTGTGATTCTCTTTCATCTGATCCAAAAAAAAAAGAGGCAAAAAAAAAGGAAAAGGAAAAGGAATAGAAAAGAAAGGTGAAAAAAAAGGTTAGCCAAAAAAAAAGTGAAAAAAAAAAAACGAAAAAAAAAAATTGTAATCAGATTTCTTTCATTTGTGATCAGCATTGTTTCCTCTTCCATTTGTTTCCTAATTTTTGTGATCCACTTTCCTATTCCTATATTGTTTCCTTTTATCTTGTGATTGTGGACTTTCCTATTGTGACTTCAACTTGTTTCTTATTCCTTTGATTTGAACTTTCCTAATCTAACCCTCCATTGATTTCTCATATCTTGGGTTTTTAGAATCATTGTAATTGGCTCTTTGGTATTTTAAACTTGATTTTGCATTGCTAAGTGGTTAAATCTTCCCTTTTTCATATTTGAACCCTAACCTTACTTGTAACTTGTATGCGCCAATCACAACTTTTCATACCATCCACCAGCACATACTTTGGTGAACCGAGAATTGGCAGTCCTTGATCACTTGACAAGGTCTTAGGTAACATAAGAGCTTGGGATTTGATATTGAGAGGTAAAAGGCAAGAGTGGATAAGATCATTGTAGAAAAAGCCAATAAGAGAGAGTAAACACGAGTGAGAGTGTTATATCTCAATTGAGTGAAACACGTGAGGAAATATTTGTGAGGTCCTATATACTTTTGTTTCTTTTTCACTAACATGGCAGATAATCGAGAAAAAGGAGTTGCACATGAAAGTGATAATGATGATCACAATTCATTTGGAGTAGCGCATTTGCAAATGAAAGCTCTAGTGAGTCATTTTGAAAGGATGCTTGATAAGAAGTTGGAAGGACTCCATGAACGCTTAGATCGAGTGGAGAGTAGAACCTCTAGCCAAAGGACTACTACTCAAGCTAACCAAAGACAAGCTCATGCTGCACACCCACAACACCGTGAATATGCGGAAGACATGGAGAGCCATGATGAAGATTATGAAGGAGAGGAGACTCAGCCAAGAAGAAGGCCACTCAACATACAAAGAAGACCACTGAGGAGGCCTAGAGATGAAGAAGAAGGCCTTGGAGGAGTCAAAGTCAAAATTTCTTCCTTTCAAGGCAAGAGTGATCCAGAAATATACCTGGAGTGGGAGATGCGTGTAGAGCAAATCTTTTCATGCCATAACTATTCTGAGGCTAAGAAGGTCAAAATTGCTGCTCTTGAGTTTACTGATTATGCTCTTATTTGGTGGGACCAGATGCAAAAGGAGCGGATTAGATATGGAGAGCACCTCATCTCAACATGGGAAGAGATGAAGGCTATCATGAGGAGACGACTCATTCCATCCTATTTTCGAAGGGAACTTCACAATAAGCTTCAACGCCTCACTCAAGGATCCAAAAGTGTGGATGAGTACTACAAGGAAATGCAAATAGCCATGATTAGAGCTAATGTAGAGGAGGATCCAGAAGCAACAATGGCTCGTTTCTTAGATGGGCTTAATCGTGACATAGCCGATGTTGTGGAGATGTACAACTATGTTGAGATTCATGACTTAGTCCACCAAGCTGCCAAGGTGGAAAAACAACTCAAAAGGAAGAATATTGCAAGGAAGAACTCCAGTTCAACTTCTTTCAACTCATGGAGGAACAACCCAAAGAAAGATATTCCCTCTACTTCAAATTCAAAGGGAAATGAAATAAAGAAAGAAGAAAAGCTGGCTGCACCACCCAAGAAGGTTCAAAGTGGGCCTAATCCTTCAAGAAATCGAGACATAATATGCTTCAAGTGCCAAGGGAGAGGACACATCTCTAGTGAATGTCCTAACAAGCGAACCATGAATATCAACAACCTTGGTGAGTGGGAAACTGAAGGAGAAACAACAGAGGAAGAAGAAGAGCTATTCATGGAAAATGAAGATGGAGAGTATGCAGAAGAAGGAGAACTCCTTGTAACTAGGAGAGCCCTTAGTGCCCAGATGATGGCAGACGAAGATAAACAAAGAGAGAACTTATTCCATACTCGTTGCCAAATCCAAGGAAAGATATGTGGTGTGATTATAGACGGAGGAAGTTGCTGCAATGTGGCAAGCACTGAGCTAGTGGAGAAGTTGAATTTGTCTACTTTCAAGCATCAACGGCCTTACAAACTCCAATGGCTCAATGAATGTGGAGAATTGAGAGTAACCAAGCAAGTTAAGGTAATGTTTTCAATTGGCAAGTATAAGGATGAAGTGCTTTGTGATGTTGTACCAATGAAAACATGTCATATTTTGTTAGGTAGGCCTTGGCAGTATGATAGACGTGTTACACATGATGGTTTTCTAAATCATTATTCTTTTGTACTTAGAGGGGAACCTATAACCCTCCTTCCTATGTCACCAAAGCAAGTGTTAGAAGATCAAATCAAGAGAGAGAAGAAAAGAGAAAGTGAGTGTGTAAAAGTGTCTGAAAAAGAGGAGAGTAAAATTGAGAAAAGAAAAGAGGGCAAGCCAAGAGAAGAGAGAGGAAAAGGAGAGAGAGCTAAAGGTAAAAGAGAGAAAGAGGGAGAAAGAGAGAAAAGTTTGTTAGTAGCAAGAAAGAGTGAGATCAAACAAGCTTTGTTTTCTCAACAAAACCTCCTAGTAGTTATCTATAAAGAGGCTATGTTGAATACTAACGACTTAACCTCTACTTTGTCTAGTCTTGTTATATCTCTTTTGCAGGAATATGGAGATGTCTTTCCCAAAAAGGTACCACCTGGGTTGCCACCAATTAGAGGGATAGAACATCAAATTGACTTTATACCTGGAGCACCTTTGCCCAATCGTCCAGCTTACGAGCTAATCCTGAAGAGACCAAGGAGATTCAAAGACAAGTGCAAGAGCTGCTGGAAAAAGGGATATGTGAGGGAGAGCCTTAGCCTATGTGCAGTACCAGTGTTGCTCGTGCCTAAAAAGGATGGCACATGGAGAATGTGCATTGATTGTTGAGCCATCAATAATATAACGGTAAGATATCGTCATCCTATCCCTAGGTTAAATGATATGCTTGATGAATTAAATGGCTCCACTATCTTCTCTAAAATTGATTTAAAAAGTGGCTACCATCAAATTAAGATGAAAGAAGGAGATGAATCGAAAACTGCATTTAAGACTAAACATGGACTTTATGAATGGTTAGTTATGCCTTTTGGTCTCACTAATGCACCTAGCACATTTATGAGGTTGATGAATCATGTCTTGCGTGCATTCATAGGTAAATTTGTGGTAGTTTACTTTGATGATATCCTTGTGTACAGTAGGACTTTGCATGAGCATGTAGATCACTTGAGACAAGTCCTAGAGGTTTTAAGAAAAGAAAGATTGTTTGGCAATTTGAATAAGTGTGATTTTTGCACTAATAAAGTTGTTTTTCTTGGTTTTGTTGTGAGTGCTGAGGGGGTTGAGGTTGATGAAGAGAAAATCAAAGCCATTCAAGATTGGCCAACCCCTACCACTATCAGACAAGTGAGGAGCTTCCATGGACTTGCAAGCTTTTATAGGAGATTTGTGAGGGACTTCAGCTCACTGGCAGCTCCTTTGAATGAGTTGACAAAGAAGAATGTTCCATTCAAGTGGGGAGAAGCTCAAGAGAAAGCCTTCCAAACCATCAAGGAGAGGCTCATACATGCACCTTTATTAGTCCTTCCAGATTTTGGTAAGATTTTTGAGGTTGAATGTGATACTAGTGGAATTGGCATAGGAGGTGTACTCATGCAAGAAGGTAAGCCCATTGCATATTTTAGCGAAAAGCTAAGTGGTCCTACTCTTAACTATCCTACATATGATAAGGAGCTATATGCTTTAGTTAGAGTGTTGGAAACTTGGCAACATTATTTGTGGCCTAAAGAATTTGTCATACATTCTGACCATGAGGCTCTAAAACATATTAAGAGCCAAAACAAATTGAATCGAAGACACACTAGTTGGGTTGAATTCATTGAATCTTTCCCATATGTGATTAAGCATAAGAAAGGTAAGGACAATATTGTTGCTGATGCACTTTCACGTAGGCATGTTCTTCTTTCCATGTTAGACTCTAAGGTTCTTGGTTTTGAGTTCATCAAGGAATTATATACAAATGATGTTGATTTTGGTGAAGCTTTTAACTATTGCAAGCCTGGAGTTGGTTGGGACAAATTTTACTTGCATCAAGGATTCTTGTTTCGTGTTGATAAGCTTTGCATTCCTAATTGTTCTCTGCGTATGTTATTGATGAAGGAAGCACATTCAGGAGGTTTAATGGGACACTTTGGCATTGTTAAAACATTTGATATCTTGAATGAACATTTTTATTGGCCTAAGATGCATAGGGATGTTCAAAAGTTTGTGGGGAGATGTGTTGTATGTCATAAAGCAAAATCTAAATTAAATCCCCATGGACTGTATACTCCCCTCCCTATTCCTAGTGTACCTTGGGAAGATGTTTCCATGGATTTTATTGTGGGATTACCTAGGTCTAAGAGGGGGAGGGACTCTATTTTTGTTGTTGTGGACAGGTTTTCTAAAATGGCACACTTCATTGCATGTCATAAGGTTGATGATGCTTCTAATATTGCTAATTTGTTCTTTCAGGAAGTTGTGAGGTTTCATGGGATTCCGAGGACTATAGTGTCAGATCGTGATGCTAAGTTTCTAAGCTATTTTTGGAAAACTTTGTGGAGCAAGTTTGGAACTAAATTGTTATTCTCTACTACTTGTCATCCGCAAACTGATGGACAAACTGAAGTTGTTAATAGGACACTATCTTCTTTGTTACGAACTATGGTTAAAAAGAATTGGGAGGAGTGTCTCCCACATGTCGAGTTTGCATACAATAGGTGGTGCGAACCCACTAGGAGTCAAGTCTCCTTGAACCCACAACCGATCTCAAATATACACACCCCAAGAAAGCTAAATCAAGTCTGAACGATCCACTTGGAACCCTTGAATACGAAAAGACAAGGACCCCGAGTGTTGGAAGACGCCACAAGGTTGATCAAGCCTTGATAAGTCTACAAGTTCAATGAAGAACCCTAGAGAGCACTCCTCTCAAGTCTGGGATTTCTAGAAAATACAATTTTATTAATTCAAAATCTGATTACAATGGGAGGCAGAGTACAATTATATAGTGTGTAAGTCAAATCTGCCTTCAATGCTCATAGAAAAGGAAAACTAGGGAAATTAATGGCAATTATCCTAATTAATGACCTATGCAATCAGAATTATAAAAGTCAAATTCTCTTAAAGACTGAAAAGGAAATAAATCCCCCTAAATAAGCTAAATTCGTCCAAATACATTAAGGTTCTACAAATCAGCTCATTAAGCCCAAAATGGCATTATTTAGCCCTAAATGAGCCCACCAATGGATGGTCCATGGTTCAAGTACTTCAATTTATAATGTTTGGCCCAATTTAGCCTCAGCAACTCCATCTTTAGCCCATATGATGTTGAGGACGTCCACATTAGAAATGTTTGGATCTCGCTTGACTTTTATTGCTTCAATTGCTAGTTGCTTAGTCCAGGTCTCTTGAACAAGTCCACTTAAGGCTTCTCTCATTGTTTTAGCTCGTGCTCTAGTCATTGGGCCACTTGGAATTTGTAGAGGATCATTCCAAGTATTTGAGACAGCTTGCTCCCTTTGATGGATCGCATCATCCCCTCTCTCCTCAAAAGGATTCGTCCTCGAATCATCACCTACAGCATAAGGAGATAAATCAGCAACATTAAACGTAGCACTAACATTATACTCACCTGGGAGATCAATCTTATATGCATTATCATTGATTTTCTCAAGGACTTGAAATGGTCCATCCCCTCTTGGAGCTAATTTAGATTTCCTTTGTGCCGGAAACCTCTCTTTTCTCATATGCACCCATACCCAATCACCAGGTTCAAAAGTGACACTCCTTCTCCCTTTGTTTGCCTTGGATGCATATTGCTCATTCTTCTTTTCAATTTGCAATTTAATCTTTGCATGAAGTTGCTTAATCACCTCAGCTTTCTTTTTGCCATCAAGGCTTGCTCTCTCATTAATGGGCAATGGTAACAAATCCAAAGGGGTTAGTGGATTAAAACCATAAACAACTTCAAAAGGAGAATAATCAGTAGATGAATGCACACTTCTATTATATGCAAATTCAATGAATGACAAGCAATCCTCCCAATTTTTCAAATTCGTTTGGATGATGGTCCTAAGCAATTGAGTTAAGGTTCTGTTAACAACTTCAGTTTGACCATCAGTTTGTGGATGACAAGCTGTAGAAAATAATAACTTGGTTCCAAGCTTTCCCCATAAAACTCTCCAAAAATGACTCAGAAATTTTGCATCCCTATCTGAGACAATACTTTTAGGAACACCATGAAGCCTCACAATTTCTTTAAAGAACAAATCAGCAATATAAGTAGCATCATCAGTTTTATGGCATGCAATAAAATGTGCCATTTTTGAAAATCTATCAACAACCACAAATATTGAATCCATTCCTCTTTTTGACCTAGGTAATCCCAAAATAAAATCCATTGAAATGTCTACCCAAGGTTCACTAGGTACAGGTAATGGAGTATACAAACCATGTGGTAAGACTCTAGACTTAGCCCTTTTACATGTTATGCATCTACCACAAATCCTTTCCACATCACGCTTCATTTTAGGCCAAAAGAAATGTTCATGCAAAACATCTAATGTCTTTTTCACACCAAAATGTCCCATTAGTCCTCCCCCATGTGCTTCCCTCACAAGCAATTCACGCATAGAACATTGAGGCACACATAATTTATTTTCTCTGAACAAAAATCCATCAAGCTTATAGAATTTTCCAAAAGCTCCTTTTTCACAAGCAACAATTATTTCAGAAAAATCACTATCATTGGCATACAAATCCTTGACATATTCAAAACCAAGCAATCTTGCATTAAGAGAAGTGAGAAGAATATACCTTCTAGATAATGCATCTGCAACCACATTCTCTTTACCTTTCTTGTATTTGATCACATATGGAAAAGGCTCAATGAACTCCATCCATCTAGCGTGTCTTTTGTTCAGCTTACCTTGACCTTTAATGTACTTCAAAGATTGATGATCTGTATGGATCACAAATTGTTTAGGCCAAAGGTAGTGTTGCCAAGTCTCCAATGCTCTCACCAGTGCATAAAGCTCCTTGTCATAAGTTGGGTAATTCAAGGTGGCACCGTTCAGCTTTTCACTGAAATAAGCAATTGGCCGCCCTTCCTGCATCAGAACAGCTCCTATCCCTACTCCTGAGGCATTACACTCAATCTCAAAAGTTTTGTTAAAATCAGGTAAAGCTAAAATAGGTGCAGAACACAATTTTTCTTTAAGAACATTAAATGCATGATCTTGTGCTTTTTCCCATCTAAAGCCAACTGATTTGTTAATTACTTCAGTGAGTGGTGCAGCAATTGTGCTAAAATATTTCACAAACCTCCTATAAAAGCTAGCCAACCCATGAAAACTTCTAACCTCAGTTACATTTGTTGGTGTTGGCCATTCTTTAATAGCCCTTACCTTCTCTTCATCAACTTGTACTCCCTCAGCACTCACCACAAATCCAAGGAAAACAACTTTTTCCATGCCAAAGCTACACTTTTTCAGGTTAGCATACAACTTTTCTTTTCTCAAAACATCAAGCACACAGCGCAAATGATTCAAATGCTCATCAAGACTCTTACTAAAAATCAGAATATCATCAAAATAAACTACAACAAATTTTCCAATATAGGCACGCAAAATATGATTCATCAACCTCATAAAAGTACTAGGTGCATTTGTTAGCCCAAATGGCATGACTAACCATTCATACAGCCCATGCTTTGTTTTGAAAGCAGTTTTCCACTCATCTCCTTCCCTCATCCTAATTTGATGATATCCAGATTTTAAATCAATTTTTGAGAAAATAATAGACCCATGCAATTCATGAAGCATATCATCTAATCTTGGAATGGGATGGCGATACTTTACAGTGATATTGTTGACAGCTCTACAATCAATGCACATCCTCCAAGATCCATCTTTCTTTGGTACTAAGAGGACTGGTACGGCACATGGACTCAAGCTTTCTCGAACATATCCTTTTGTCATGAGCTCTTCAACTTGCTTTTGAAGCTCTTTTGTCTCCTCAAGGTTAGTTCTATAAGCTGGCCGGTTAGGAATTGTTGCTCCAGGAATGAAGTCAATTTGATGCTCAATGCCTCTTATGGGTGGCAATCCACTAGGGATATCTTCTGGAAATATATCATCAAATTCCTGCAACAAAGAACTAACAACACTTGGAAATGAAGAGTCAAGGTCATTAGTGCCTAAAAAGGCCTCCTTGTAAACAAGTACAAGTAAAGGCTGTTCAGCAAGATATGCACTCCTCACCTCACTTTCTTTTGCATAGAAACTCATTTTTTCTCTTTCTTTTCTCTCCACTTTCTTTTCTTTCTTCTGAATCTCTTTTTTTGAGCTCTCGGATTTTCTTTCTTTCTCACTCTCATTTCTTTTTGATCTCTCTTCTCTATTTTTCTTATCACCCTCTCTTTTATCTCTCTCTTGTTTCATTTTGAGCTGATCTTCATACACTTGCTTGGGTGTTAATGGTACAAGAGTGACGGGTCTGTCATTGATTACAAGTGAATATCTATTGGTAAACCCATCCTTTGTTGCCTTCCTATCAAATTCCCAAGGTCTACCCAAAAGTATATGTCCAGCATGCATAGGAACAACATCACATAAAATCTCATCACAATATCTTCCAATTGAGAATGAAACAAGAACTTGTCTATCAACCTTAATCTCCCCACATTCATTCAGCCACTGCAACTTGTATGGTCTAGGGTGTTTAATGGTAGACAAATTTAATTTCTCAACTAAAGTGGTACTAGCAACATTGGTACAACTCCTACCATCAATAATCATATTGCATACCTTATTGCTTATGAGACAGCGAGTATGAAAGATGTTTTCTCTTTGTTGCTCCATGTCATCTTCCTTAACTTGAGAATTCAAAGCTCTTCTAGTCACAAGTGCTTCTCCTTCTACAGCATACTCAAACCCATCATCACTAGCATCTTCAAGTGACGGCATGGAATCATCACTTTCACTTTCAGTCACCACTTCACGGTCCTTCATGATCATTACTCTCTTGTTGGGGCATTGTGAAGCCATATGACCTGTTCCCAAATACTTGAAACATTTAATATCTCTATTTCTAGATGATTGGGAATCAGATTTACCTTTGTTCTTAAATGAAACTTCCTCTTTGCCTTTTGAGACTTCTCTTTGAACATCTTTTTCTTCCTTCTTCCATTTTGGTCTCATTGAAGAACTAGAGCCTGAAAGGTACCTTGCTACTCCTTTTTGTTTAAGTTGCCTTTCAACCTTCATTGCCATGTGCAACATGTCTTCTAACTCCACATAATGCTGCAACTCCACAGTATTAGCAATTTCTTTATTCAACCCATTCAAAAATCGAGCCATTGTTGCTTCCCTATCCTCCTTCACATTTGCTCTAATCATAGCCACTTCCATCTCCTTGTGGTATTCCTCTACACTCTTAGAGCCTTGTGTAAGGGACTGCAATTTTTGAAAGAGATCTCTATAGTAATGATTAGGTATAAACCTCTTCCTCATGAGAGCCTTCATCTCCCTCCATGTTTCTATGGGTCTCTCACCATTCCTCCTCCTCTCTAAGACCAATTTATCCCACCAAATTAATGCATAATCCATAAATTCAATGACTGCCAATTTCACCTTTTTTGCTTCAGAATAATTATGGCACTCAAAAATGAACTCAATTTTCTTCTCCCACTCCAAATAAGCTTCAGGATCATTTCTACCTTGGAAAGAAGGTATCTTCATCTTAATACTCCCAAGGTTTCCATCCACCCTATTTCTACCCCTTGGAACATCTCTACCACGTCTTCTTTCATGCCTAACTTCCCTAGGCCTATTTCTACCCAAATCAAATTCAGATTCATAATCTTCCTCACTACCACCTCCTACTTCATTTTCAGACTCAAAATCATCCCTAGAATTATCTCTACACCTCTCATATCTTCTAGGATTAGGACTTACAGTAGGTGGTCTTCTCTGCAAGTTTGCAATCATTGTGTCTTGCTTATCCATCCGGTCTCTTATCCCTCCAAGCACCACATTAAGACGTTCAAATTGTTGCTGCATGGCCTTTACAACGAGGTCCATGTTCTGTGCACTACCTCCTTCAGATGTTTCCTCCCTATTAGACATTATAAGCTGCAAGAAAATTGGTTAGAGAAAATAAAGATCCTCACAAATTTTCCTCACGTGTTTACCCTCAAAGATGTCACTCTTCACTCGTGTTTCACACTTTAAAGGCTTTTTCAAATAATGGATTCATACTCTTGCCTTTTTCCACTCTTAGTCTCTCTATAGGCTCTTTAAAGAAACTAATCAGACTATACAAAGCTATCACAATTCTTGTAAGATTCAACCCAACACTTGGAGATAATGAGTAGTAAGTGGGTACTATAGTAGAGAAATCAGGGAATGAAAGTTAAGGATGTAGAATTTTGTAAAAGCTTAGCTCAGACCAATACTACTTCCAGAACAGCACAATTTTTTTTTTTTGCCTTTTCTTTTCAGCAATTTTTTTTTTTCTCTATATATTTTTTTTTTTGCCTTGCTTTTTTTTTTTCTGGAATATGAAGAACAAAAACGAAATTTGAATAAACAGAGCAGAAATAGCAGATTCAATCAGGAAAGCCCTGAAAACATGTCTGAATTTAAACAACAATATCTCAAGTTAGAGAACTCCAAATGAGATGATTTTAAAGCGATATGAAAGAAGAGAATCTGGGGTATAAGAAAGACCTACTACACGTTCAGAAACTCAACGAAGAACATGACAAACAAAGGATTACATTCAGCATGTCCATAAGAATGGAAGACAATAGAATTTCAAAAAAGGAAACAGAAACCCAATCTGGAAAATTACAAAGACAAACGGATATGACCTGATTTAGGGACCGAAGCTCTGATACCAAGATGGTGCGAACCCACTAGGAGTCAAGTCTCCTTGAACCCACAACCGATCTCAAATATACACACCCCAAGAAAGCTAAATCAAGTCTGAACGATCCACTTGGAACCCTTGAATACGAAAAGACAAGGACCCCGAGTGTTGGAAGACGCCACAAGGTTGATCAAGCCTTGATAAGTCTACAAGTTCAATGAAGAACCCTAGAGAGCACTCCTCTCAAGTCTGGGATTTCCAGAAAATACAATTTTATTAATTCAAAATCTGATTACAATGGGAGGCAGAGTACAATTATATAGTGTGTAAGTCAAATCTGCCTTCAATGCTCATAGAAAAGGAAAACTAGGGAAATTAATGGCAATTATCCTAATTAATGACCTATGCAATCAGAATTATAAAAGTCAAATTCTCTTAAAGACTGAAAAGGAAATAAATCCCCCTAAATAAGCTAAATTCGTCCAAATACATTAAGGTTCTACAAATCAGCTCATTAAGCCCAAAATGGCATTATTTAGCCCTAAATGAGCCCACCAATGGATGGTCCATGGTTCAAGTACTTCAATTTATAATGTTTGGCCCAATTTAGCCTCAGCAACTCCATCTTTAGCCCATATGATGTTGAGGACGTCCACATTAGAAATGTTTGGATCTCGCTTGACTTTTGTTGCTTCAATTGCTAGTTGCTTAGTCCAGGTCTCTTGAACAAGTCCACTTAAGGCTTCTCTCATTGTTTTAGCTCGTGCTCTAGTCATTGGGCCACTTGGAATTTGTAGAGGATCATTCCAAGTATTTGAGACAGCTTGCTCCCTTTGATGGATCGCATCAATAGGGCTGTTCATTCCACTACTAAATATTCACCATTTGAGATTGTATATAGTTTTAATCCTCTTGCACCCATTGACTTAGCTCCTTTGCCTTTGCAGGAAAGAATCAATATGGATGGACAGAAATGTGCTGAGTTTGTTAAGCAAATCCATGAGAAAGCAAAACAAAACATTGAGAGGATGACTCAACAATATGTAGAATGTGCTAATAAGGGACGAAAGAGGGTTGTCTTTGAACCAGGAGATTTGGTTTGGTTGCACCTTAGAAAAGAGAGGTTTCCTGACAAAAGAAAGTCTAAACTTATGCCTCACGGGGATAGGCCTTTCCGTGTGCTAGAAAGAATTAATGATAATGCCTACAAGATAGATTTACCAGGTGAGTATGGTGTAAGTGCTACTTTTAATGTTTCTGACCTTTCCCCTTATTTTGGTGCAGACTTTGAAGAGTCGAGGATGACTCCTTTTCAAGAGGGGGAGGATGATATGAACCAGACTCATGTGGGGAAGGATGCACGTGTGGAGAAGGACTTGATGATAGATGGCCTAATGACAAGAGGAAGAGTTAAGCGTCTACAAAGAGCAATTGGGCTTCAATTTGCTAAATTAGAAGCCCATAATGTTAGTGCATGCATTGAGGAAGCAAATGAAGCCTTAATCATGCTTATTCAAGCCCAGGTTGATACTTAAAGAGCTCATTGAAGATAGATGACGTGAATAGTACTTCAAATGCAAAATGTCCAGCCCATTAGTATTAATTAGTTTCTATTAGGCTGATTATCTATTCTTTTCTGTTTTTAAAAAGATTTGATTTTGTATCCCTATTTTTTAGATCTTTCAGTTAGGATTATGTAGTTAGTTTCCTACTTTTCCCCCAGTAGATAGGTTTGAGCTACACTATAAATATATGTATTCTGCCTTCATTTGAATCAGATTGGAAGTAGTAGAATTATTGAGTGTTTCTCTAATTGTGAGAATCTTATCTTTTATTTGCTCTTGTGAAACCTTTGTCTTGTCAACTTATCTTTAGGTTGGTGATTCAAGTTCGCAAAAGCCCCCAATTCGTGGTTCGATCCAAGTGCGTCGTTGTGTGGATTGGTTTACTATGTTCGTGGTTAGGCGCATTGTCTAAGTAGCAAGTCAACGTTCTTATAACGTTGGTTGGCTATTTGCTTCCGTCGGGTCTCGAACCATCATCTATCCATCAACCTACGTCGTGAAGATTGGGCCACCCCTTGATTTCGCATCAACAGCATTACATCAATAGCTATAAACATATCTCATAGTTCAAACATACACACAAGTATCCAATGATAATCAAATATCCAAGACATGCATATAAGAAACGATAAAGAGCCCTTGAGTCAAGGATCCCTTATCGGCCTCACACACACACACCGAGGGGCAACTTAATTTGCTTGACCTAAACATATCAAATAAGACACAATTGCATCATTGGAACAAGTTCTAGCATCATATAAACTCTATGCAAGCTTGTCTTAACTCATGGCATGGTTATGGTTCCATATAAAGCATAATGAAGCAACCCTTAGAATTTATGATCTTAGCTTTAATTTCTCATTCAATTTAAGTCTCATGAATCCATTTAAACTCATTAGAGTCATCACAAACTGAATTCAAGGAACCTAAACTTAAGTTTCTTCTTTATGCCTAAAAACATTCTAAACTTCAATCTCATAAACCATGGCTTCTAAATTCAAACCAATGCTTCCCTTGGTGTTTATTAAGCATATCTAGACCATTTCTATCCTTGGAATCAAAGGGTGAGACATGCATACCTATAGGAACCCATGGAGTTTTCTTGTTTTCTTTAGGAAATTTGGCCTCCATGAATCTTCTTAGACCTCTTGTGAACTCATACATACTCTTACATAAGCTAGATTATCATTAGGAAGCTTAACAAATTGTTAGGTGCAACAAGAACCCTAGGTAACATAATTTGAATTCTAAAGCTTTTCTTTTAAATCTAATTTTATATTCTTGTTTCTCATGTTCTAAAACCTTTGTTTCTACCTTGCTATGACTAAAAATCCTTCTCTCCTTTATGGGCCTAGGATTGGCCGAAAATGGACTCAATAAGAGCAAGCAAGACAAACCATGAGAATTACCTTGTTTTCTAGCTTTTCCAAGGAACTTTCAATTGCTTCTAATCTCTTATTCAATTTCTCTCTTCTTCCTACTGGACTAGCCATGAAATATCTCCAAATTAATCATCAAAACTATAGGAACATAGAGGAGAAAGAGGAGAAGAAGTTGCAAGAAGGAGAAAGCATGAAAAACCTTAATTTATCACTTTTCTACTTGGTTTTCTCTTCCATTCTTCCTCCCTTCTTGTGCGCCACTTTAAGAGGAGTGGAATTATGTTTTGAAGCAGAGCAAAGTCAGTTATAAGTAGGAGAAGAAATGGGATGTGTGTGAAGGAGGTGGGTGCTTCATTAAAACACTTTTTGAAAACTCCTATTTTGTCCTTAAACTTGGTTCCTTTCATTTATGTTCATTTCAAATCCTTTTCGAGAACCACCTTTTCCATCATGAAAATTAGATCCTTTAATTCATAAAATGTCTTTGGTTTCACCTAAATTGGATTAAAAACCTTCTTGAACAAATCAATCAAAGTTTCAGTTAACCGACACTCTAAATTGCACATTTGGGTTTTAACCATTCTAGAGGTTCTTATGGTTTTAAGGTCTCTGAGAACTCCGAGAAACTCAATTTGTCTATTTAAAAATCCCTCATTTGATTTTTCTAAAAGTTTCCCAAAATTACCAAAAATGCCACTGCTTTTTCATCTAATTTGTTTATCTATTTTGGCTCTGATTTTCAAGCATCTTTAGCCTTGTGTTCTCATTTTCAAAGATTTAGATTATTACACTAATTTTATTTGGCCTCTACTCATTCAATTTAGGGGACTTCCTTTTGAATCTCCTTAGTTTAAGACTTTTAGAATAATAGGATATTACATTTATCTCCTCCTTAAATAAAATTTCATCCTCAAAATTTAGATACATCCCTCATTGAAATAGCTCTGTATATTTCTTTCTTATTTGCTCTTCCAGCTCCCAGGTAGCTTCCTCAAGAGATAGCCTTTTCCAAACCACTATCACTAGCGATATTGCCTTGTTCCTTAACTGCTTTATGCAACGAATGGTAAATTTTGTAAAATGACGAAATGAGCCGCATAAAAGCAAGTCTCCTGTAATGAGCTAGATAATGTCCCAAAAAAATTGGGTAATGTCCTGCGCTCTTAAAAATAATAATCCTAGGCTCAGACAGAAAGAAAAATGGAGCTAGGATGGTGAAATCAAATTATGACAAAAACTTATGAAATGTAGTGGCATTTTCATAAATACATGTAATTTTTGGAAAAACTCACTAGAAGGCTTTTTAAATAGAAAATTTGAGTTGCCCAGGGTTCTCAGAGGCCTAAAAACTATAGGAAGCCCCAGGACAGTTAAAGCTCCTCTGGTGTATATTTTCTAATGATGGTGAGCCCGAATTTTGATGGATTCATTCGAGAAGGTTTTAACTCTAATTTAAGTGATTCCAAAGGCATTTTATTAAATTGGGAACCTAAATTTTATAATGAAAATACAGTTCTAAAAAAGGAGCTAAATAAAGCTAAAAAGAAATTGCCATTACAAAAAGATAAAATTGAAAATTTTGAAAAAAGTTGCTTCTTGAATGTTCTACACTTTTCACACCACTTCCTCCCCTTCTTTAGGAGGACACTCTTTTGCCCAAAAACAGAAAAAGAAGCAGCAATTTAGGGGCACCAAAGTAAGAAGAAAACAAGGAAAAAGGTAAACAAATTCAAGGATTTTCATGCTCCTTCTTCTTCCAATCTTGTTCCTCTCCTTCTAAGCTTTCTTTTTATGATTTTATTGAATGAACTGGTTTTATTTTGAGCCCAAAACAGAGGGAGAATTTTTGAAAATTGAGAAGAAGATTCAAGCAAACGAAGAATCATTAAAAGGGAGCTAGGAATCCAAGGTAATTTCTTATTTTGGTTGCTTCTTTCTCTTGCTCCTTCCTTTTGTCTATTTTGGCCTAAACCCGAACCAAGGGAGGGGAAGATTTTTTATCTAAAAACAAGGGAGAAACTTGGGTTTTAGACCATAGAGAAGTGGAATATGCCAAGAAATTGCAAGGAAAACTAATGAAAATTGATTTAGAAATGTGTAGAGCTCTTTAGGGTTTTATAAAAACTGATTTAGTACATGTATTTCTTAGGCTATGTAAGTGTTTAATTAAGCTTCTAAGACCTCTAGGAAGCCTCCCAAATGGCTCTCCCATCAAGGAAAAATCAAAAGCTCCATGAACCTCCCTTGGTGTGTATATCTCGACCTAGGTTAGTAAGAGAGGTTAAGAAGTGTTTTAATTTGTTTTAGCCTTGGTTTAGGACTTCATATGATGATAGAAGGTTGGAGGAACCCTTGGGAAAAATTTAGGAGCCATGGTTTAGAAGATAAGACAATGGTATCCATAATGGAGCCTTATGAAGCAACACATGTCTAGATGATATGAACCAGACTCATGAGAGGAAGGATGCTCATGTGGAGAAAGACTTGATGATAGATGGCCCAACGACAAGAGGAAGAGTTAAGCGTCTACAAAGAGCAATTAGGCTTCAATTTGCTAAATTAGAAGCCCATAATATTAGTGCATGCATTGAGGAAGCAAATGGAGCCTTAATCATGCTTATTCAAGCCCAAGTTGATGCTTAAAGAGCCCATTGAAGCTAGAGGACGTGAATAGTACTTCAAATGCAAGATGTCCAGCCCATTAGTATTAATTAGTTTCTATTAGGTTGATTATCTTTCCTTTTTTGTTTTCAAAAAGATTTGATTTTGTATCCCTACTTTTTAGATCTTTCAGTTAGGATTATGTAGTTAGTTTCCTACTTTTTCTCCAGCAGATAGGTTTGAGCTA
Organism: Erythrophleum ivorense; assembly: GCA_026724425.1. Lineage (NCBI taxonomy): Eukaryota > Viridiplantae > Streptophyta > Magnoliopsida > Fabales > Fabaceae > Erythrophleum > Erythrophleum ivorense. The sequence continues at coordinate 14,899,885 of JAIUCV010000014.1, forward strand.
CACTATAAATATATGTATTCTGCCTTCATTTGAATCATAATTGGAAGTAATAGAATTATTTTGAGTGTTTCTCTAATTGTGAGAATCTTATCTTTTCTTTGCTCTTGTGAAACCTTTGTCTTGTCAACCTATCTTTAGGTTGGTGATTCAAGTTCACAAAAGCCCCCAATTCGTGCTTCGATCCAAGTGCATCGTTGTGTGGGTTGAATTATTGTGTTCGTGGTTAGGCGCGTTGTCTAAGTAGCAGGTCAACGTTCTTATAACGTTGGTTGGCTATTTGTTTCCGTCGGGTCTCGAACCATCATCTATCCATCAACCTACGTCGTGAAAATTGGGCCACCCCTTGATTTCGCATCACTAGGCCCTTGCAAGTGAGTAGATGATGGCTCCAAGGACCTTAAATGAGGTCAAGATGTCTAAAAATGAGAAAATAATGGAGCTTAATACTTGAATCATAAGGGTTGCTTCAATAGACCATTTATGGAACCATTATGTGAACCATGGACCCATTTATGCTTATAAGAAAAAGTATAGTATCTTAGCTTTCTTTAAGAGTATAACTGTATGCTATTTATGATGTTTATGCCAAACGAACACTAACTCACCTAGGTGCACTTGTGGAACTAAAAAGGGGAAGGAGAAAGACCAAGAAAAGCTTGCATAAGTTCAAGGTAGCTCTTCACCTCATTCTCTTTGCATTCTTGGTTGTATATATGTCATTGTGTGCTTGTATTTGCTCTTGTGATTTGAGAACATGCCACTTGATGCTTTGAGATTGCACTAGTACCAATGTGTTGTCTTGAATGTGATTGATTGTGGAACTTGCTCATAAGGGTAAGGTAATGCCAAAAGTCCCTTGATATAGGTGAGAAGATGCCAAGAGTCTCATGGCATGGGTGAGACAAAGCCAAAAATCTCTTGAATGGATGACGCCAAGTCAAAAGTCCTGATGCAAGACCCACTAGGAACATGCCCTAGAGAACCTTCAACAATTCGAAAGTATGCCCGGGATCGGCTAGAAACAAGATTGTTGGCCAAAGGAAAGACTCTAAGAGAACTTGTCTCTTAGAACCCTAGCCTCAAGACGCCATAAAGGAAGACCAATCCTTTGATAAGTCACGTGTACTCACAGAGAACACAAAGAAGCAAAAGCCTCACAAAGTATTGAATAATACTCAAATTTATTCATTCATGATCTTCCTAAAATAGAGTACAATAGGGGGCCTTTTATTGGCAAAATTTCTAAAAGACTTAAAATCCTAATAAAACTAAAACTCTAAAATCTGATTAGAAATATTTTAAATAATGCCTAAAATCAAGGAACAAGATTATGATATTAATTTTAACTTAATCTCCTGGATAAGTTCCTTGACCAAGTCCAAAAAATAATAAAATAATAAAAAACGAAATTCAAAAAGAATCCTAGTCAAAACTAATTAGTTTCTTTAAGTAGTCACATGGGATGCACATGCTTCATTAAAAATCACATGGTTAACACATGATTCTTAATCTCTTGCAATTAAACTCCAATTGGGCCTTGACACTCCTTTTGTATGTGTATAACTACATTGAGCCTTCAACATCTCCATGGACCTTCTTAGGACATTGGGCTTCCACTTGGACTTTCACTTTTGTATCTTTAAAGAGATTTCATATCTAAAGTCCAATTCAGCATATTTTGAATTGATCAAATATGAATCTTGAGTTTTAAACTTGGGCCGACATCCAACATAGATATTATTTTGAGCTTTTTGAAATTTTTGGACATAATGCATAATTTGGCCCACTTGAGCTCTTTGAAGTTTTTGATGGATGAGGGTTTCTTGAACTTTTTGTGCTCTAATAGGTATGCCTACTAGTATTGTATCATTCCCTCCCTCTTTGAAAAGATTCGTCCTCGAATCTTCGCCATTAAGTGGTTTTTTAGGGAACAAATCTAAGCAATCACAACTCTTTTCAATGCTAGTTGAAGATGAGGGTCCATTGGGTGGCTTCTTTGAAAACAAATATCCATATACCTGCAAGGAGCTAGAACCAACAATAAGCAAAGATGGGTTAAGATTGTTAGTAGATAAACAAAGATCCTTACACACTCTCTTAACCTCTCTTTTTTCATCAAACAAGCTCACACTCATGCTTTTCTCACTTTTCTCACAACTCTCTAGTTCTTTCTTTTCACTCACATTCTTTTCTATTTCAAACTCATCTTTTTCTCTTTCTAACTCATGTTCTCTCTCTTTTTCTTTTGCTCTCTTTTTTTCTTTCATTTTATACGCTTTTACTATTCTCATTTGATCCTCATAAGCATCCATAAGATCAAGAGATACCAATACATGATTTTTTTTATTTAATACAAATGAATAGCAATATCTGTGGTTATGCTTAACATATCTTTTCTCGCATGTTTCCATGGTTTACCAAGCATAATATGTCCCTCATACATAGGAGTCACATCACATAGCACTTTATCATGATATTTACCAATGCAGAAAGAAATCAAAACTTGCTTATTAACTCTAAATTCAGCACTACCCTTCAACAAGGTATAGGGCCTAGGATGCTTTATAGTATGCAAGTTTAATTTCTCAACAAGTAAAGTACTAGCAACATTTACATAGCTACTATTATCAATAGCCATGCTGCAGACTTTCACTTTGATAAGGCATCTAATATGGAAATCAGGAGATGACTTTTCCTTATCTTGTCTTGTAGAGTTGGAGTTGGATTGGAATGCATCTAACCATGCACAAGATTGCTTGAATCGCTCTTTGTTAGCCTCTTCAAGGAATTTGTACTCACTAGACATCTTGTCACCTTGTACTAGCAAACCAAAGCTCTGATACCAAATGATGCAAGACCCACTAGGAACATGCCCTAGAGAACCTTCAACAATTCGAAACTATGCCCGGGACCGGCTAAAAACAAGATTGTTGGTCAAAGGAAAGACCCTAAGAGAACTTGTCTCTTAGAACCCTAGCTTCAAGACGCCACAAAGGAAGACCAATCCTTTGATAAGTCACGTGTACTCTCAGAGAACACAAAGAAGCAAAAGCCTCACAAAGTATTGAATAATACTCAAATTTATTCATTCATGATCTTCCTAAAATAGAGTACAATAAGGAGCCTTTTATAGGCAAAATTTCTAAAAGACTTAAAATCCTAATAAAACTAAAACTCTAAAATCTGATTAGAAATATTTTAAATAATGCCTAAAATCAAGGAACAAGATTAGGATATTAATTTTAACTTAATCTCCTGGATAAGTTCCTTGACCAAGTCCAAAAAATAATAAAATAATAAAAAACGAAATTCAAAAAGAATCCTAGTCAAAACTAATTAGTTTCTTTAAGTAGTCACATGGGATACACATGCTTCATTAAAAATCACATGGTTAACACATGATTCTTAATCTCTTGCAATTAAACTCCAATTGGGCCTTGACACTCCTTTTGTATGTGTATAACTACATTGGGCCTTCAACATCTCCATGGACCTTCTTAGGACATTGGGCTTCCACTTAGACTTTCACTTTTGCATCTTTAAAGAGATTTCATATTTAAAGTCCAATTCAACATATTTTGAATTAATCAAATATGGATCTTGGGCTCTAAACTTGGGCCGACGCCCAACATAGATATTATTTTGATCTTTTTGAAATTTTTGGACATAACATATAATTTGGCCCACTTGAGCTCTTTGAAGTTTTTGATGGATGAGGGTTTCTTGAACTTTTTATGCTCCAATAGGTATGCCTACTGGTATTATATCAAGTCCCTAGGCCAAGAGTGAGACAAATCCAAAAGTCTTAGAAATAGAGTGAGGCAAAACCAAAAGTCTCTAGAGCTCATTCTTGAATTGATGTGAAATGGTGGCATGGAAATGTGATCTCGTATGCTTTATGATTGTATTAGCTTCCATACTTGTGCCTTTAATATGTATATGCCATGAATGTGTGTGTGAATGGGTGTGTGAGCTATTGAAATTCCATGAATCTCACTCCCCTTCCCTTCTTAATCTTAATATGTTTAGGTTGCTCATGAAGCAAGAAATGCAAGCCAAGGGTCTTAAGAAGCTACACTTTGTCAATTATGTAGTTGTATTTGCAAATAAATTTCAAAGTGGACTTACACATATTATTTTTGAGTTATAAATTATTGAACAAATGTAATTTTATGTATGAATGATGTATGGACCATTTGTAGCACAAAATCAATGCAAATGAGAAAACTTGACACTTGATGGCATGTATGTATTAGTGTATTCTTGAATATGGAATGACCAAAATGAGATGGATGAGGTTTAGGACCAAGAGGTGCCAAACAAAAAGGAAAGTCATTTGGACTAAGTTGGTGCCTTATAAGATGCAAAATTGACCACTTTGGTGAGTTATGACACAAACTATCCAAATGAGCTCTTCTTGGTCTGAAATTTGGTATGCATCTAGGCCTTGTTGAAATCTTTTTGGAAAGCTAAAGTGGGTAATATTTGGAGGTTGATAGAATTTTTGTGAAATTTTTGAAGTTGGCAAATTTTTCTAGTTTTGGCCCTGGTACTGTTCATATGATCCAAAAATGAATCTTTATCATTCATGAGACAAACGATATTCAATTACTGTAAAATTTTACAGAGAGAAATTAGAACTTCTTAGTGACTTGGGACAACTAGAAGCACTTTAATTGGATGTTTAGAGAGGGAGATATGAATTTTTGAAGTTTCTATTCTGTTTCAGGCACACAACCAGACCCTCAGTACTCTTCCATCGATTTTTGGGCTCTGAATGCTCTTGGATTGATCTAGAGCTATTTTTTCCTTCTGTTTAACATCCACATCTTTCCAAATTGGTACATTTTGCATGAATTTGATTTTTTTGGAATTAATTGTGCATTTTCAAAATTTATATCAGTAATTCTGGATAGCTCGACCTTTGTGCATTTTCTATTGCCAAATGTGGTCCAAATGAGATTTTCGTGGCTAGAAATTACTTGTAAAGTTAACATCCACAGCTTTCTAGAAAGTTATGGTTTGCTTAATTTTGATTTTTCTAAATTTAGTTATGATTTTCCAAATTTGCTAGCAGAAAATTGAAATTTGACCCCAGACAAAATGTGATTATTTTTGGTTTCTAGCTCTTGATCCATGGTTTGTGCAAAGTTTTAAGTTGTTTATGATTTGTATAGATGGAAAATAATTAAAGAATATTGTTGGTAAGTTTTTAGGGTTCATAAATCAAAATTTGAATTTTTAACCCTGATGTAACGCTATTAATTCTATTGTTTTAATACATTTTTTTTGGGATTTCTTTGATAAATCGTGTAATCCCACTTGGATAAAGGAAATCAATGCTAGAGATAATATGGTATGACGCGTTGGTGATACTATATAAGATAAATTATCCTATAAATGTACATTTTCATATTCTATAATATGTGAGGGGTCGGGTTGGTACTTTTTTAGCTGGGATATGTGGAAGACATCATGTATTTGGCTCAAGTTTAGGGGAAAGGCAAGTTTGTAGGCCACAAGTCTAATTTTATTAAGAATTTGGAATGAACCTATGTACTTTGGACTGAGCTTTCTACTATTTATAGACCTACCTATCCCTATGATTGAAGACATTCTAATAAACACATAGTTTCCAACCTCAAACCCTAACAGCTTTCTCCTTTTATTTGCATAACTTTTTTGTCTACTGATAAATGCTAATTTTAGATATATTAATCCCCCTAAACTTAGGCATTTTGATGAGCAAATATGGCTTTAGGGGTTTTATTAGGCAGAATTTGATTTCATTAGCCATTTATGCACTTTATGAATCAATTTACAAAATTATTAAGTTTTAATGCATGAATTTCTTTTAAATAATTTTGTGGATAATTCTACTCAATAATTTTCATTCTTTTGTGCATAATTTTTTTTTTTGTTGGGCAATTGGAGCTTTGAATGAGAATTTGTTTTGAAGAAGAGGAAGAGAAGAGTTGGGATCAAGTACACTTTTTGTTGGGCAATAAAATTTGAATGGGAGAAATAAATCACATGTGTAATTCAAGATGGAGAAGCAGCTATGGGTTGGACCTTGCATGAAGAGAACACAGCACTCATCCAAACACACACCATTTAGCTTTACTCCATTTAGCCATGGGTTGGGGACTCTATTAAGGAGGCAGTGCACTTGAGCAAATGGAGAAAAGGAACAAGAGAGTTTAACTTAGTTTTGAGGAGAAGAGAGCTACAAACCACGTGAGCAAGATGTGGAAGAAGTAGAGACCAAAATGGGAAGAAGAAGATGCATGAAGGAATAAGTGAGGAGCTGGAGCTAACTTGAAGAGTGTAAGCCACGTTCTCCTTTAGCAACACAAAGCTATTGGTTCACAAGAAAGGAGAAGCTACAAGAGAGGAGAAAGAAATGCTACGGGCTTGGCAAGGCTAAAAACACATTAAAAAGCTACGGGCAGCCATGGTTTAAGTGAGGAGAAGGAAGCTCAAACGTAGGCAGAGCAGAGTTGAAGAATTTGTGTGGAAGTGAGGTCTCGAGCTTGGGTGGATGGCTACAAGTTACTAGGTAGAAGCTACATGAGGAGCACCACCAGTTTTCACATAAATGAAGAGCAGCACGAGTTGAGGAATTATGTTGGAATAATGCATGAAGCTTTAAGTTAGTGACTGGAGGTTTCTCACGTGATTAAGAAGAACCTACGGGTTATGAGAGAACCACGTCAGAATATAGAGCAAGCCTTATGTCTAAGAAGAAATGCATGAAGGACTGGTTCATCAAGCTAAACGTAGTTGAAACAAAGGAAAAGATACTTTCATGTGGAAAGCAAATGAAAAGCATGCAGTAGCTTAAGTGTTAAGGAATTATGTGGAAGCAATTGTGATAAGCTATGTAATTCATTAGCTATGGGTTGTTGGAACAAAGGTTCAAAGACATGAAAACATTGTAATGGGAAGAAGAAGCTATAGGAAAGAGAAGCTAGAGTGAGAGCTTCAGAATACAATGGAGAGACGCATACAGCTCGAGTGGAAAGTCAACATAACTAGCTAAATAAATGAAATACATGCAAAGGAACACGTGGGCAGAACGTGGAATGAGTTGTGGGTTAATTTAGTATGAAGCCACGTCATTAATAAGTTTACGAAGCTTGTACGAGCTGGGAGGATTTAGCTATGGGCAAAAGAAGTAGAATGAGGCAGCACGTGTGGAATGAGGGAGCATGAGAGGGGCATGTGATTCATTAAAAATGCTGGAGGCATTCATTGAATGGACGAGAGACAGAGCTATGGGTTGACATGTATTAATGAAGTATGAGCTGGAGAATAATGACGGAAGAAAACACGTGAGGCGAGCTAAAGGTTGGGGGAGTGAGCTATAGGAAAGGATGTAAAGAACGCTAAGCTCCAGAGAGGTGAAGAATGACGTAAAAAGGGCAGAGGCTCCAGAACGTGGACGAGCAAGTTGATTCGTCAAATTTAACCATGGCTGAAGCTCTCATCATCGATTTTCTTCTGTTTAAATTCTCCATGGCAGCTTGAATCATCCTTGGTGGCTAGCTGAAGATTGAAGACTCCCAGATGCAGATTTGAGTTCCACATTTTCTCACCAAATTAGATAAAAATTCTTAGCTCAATCTTTTAATTTCAGCATTATTTTCCTTGTTAATTTGACTAGGTTTAGCTTATTAATCTAGGAATTTAATTGCTGGAAATTACTAGATTGGTTTGATTTGTGGATTAAGTGTAATTTAATTTTTTGGAATGTTAATTGTGATCATTACATGTTTGTGAAAAACCCATAATTAGTGGCTGTGCAGATTACTCTTAATTTCCTCTTGATTATAGGCCAATTGATGCAATGGTTGTTGGATTAAAAATGGCTGGAATTTTTGTGCAATTAATTGTTTGAGGAATTCATTAATCTAATTAGTTAATTAGCATCTTGAGTGGATTGTGCAGCAGATTTTATTGATCAATTGGGATTGGTTATAGTGTGTTCTTGTTCTTAATTTAATTAATGAATTTTTCAAGGTTTCTTATGGTTGCAAAATCCTTGAATAATTGATGAATTAAATCTTGGATGGTCATTCAAGGGTTTTTATGGAGATTACACTAATGAGCAAAAATTTAAATCCAAATTTGGTACACTAAAAAAGGAGCAAGGATAATTGAATTCTAAGGAGTCCATTTAAAGGCTAGCTACCACATTTTCTTAATTGTTCACTTTATTTAGTCTTAATTTTTTTATTCTTGTCATTTAAAATTTAGTTCAATTAAATTCTAGCATTTCAAAACCCCCTTAAACAAGTTCCAATTAGTAATACTTGGAATACTCTTTCACAAACAAATTGAGGCACAAAGAGTCCTTGGGAAATGACCTAGGTTGCACCATTACCTACAGAATTTATTTTGTTATCTAGTTTTATTTGAGATTGCGCGACACAATAGTTAAATTTGGCGCCGTTGCCAGGGAGTTTAGTTTCTTAATTGTTTGAAAGGGTTTCTTAGTATTTTTGCCCTATTTTTGCTCTATTTTAGTTATGTTTTTCCCCTGTTTTAAGCTTGGATTTGGATCATTTCGGTGGCATGTATCAATTATCCTGGTTGCTGGAATTTTTGTTTGAAGTGCCTAAAAAATTCTCAAACATTGTTTTCCAAGGTTTCTGGGTGTTTTAAGCAAAAGTAATAGTTTAACTATTAAGTGCACCATTTTTTGGCTAAATTCCAACGTTTTAGACACTTTTTTCTAATTTTTTAGTATTTTTTCGAATTTTCTAGGATTTTTCTAGATTTATTGTTTTAATTTTTCTTTGTTGATTCTTGTGTTCCTTCTTAGTTTTTACTTGTCTAATTGGTTTATGACCAGGAGCTCTAGTGAAAAATTAATTGATTTGGATTCAAAAATTGAAAGAACCTTTAGAGGACAAGTAAGGATTAAGAAGAACAAGGATAGTGTAGGAATCAATGGTTCTATTTCTTCAGCTTTTGATTGTGTGCAAGGAATTGATTGTGTACTTCAATTTGCTAGTGATAATATGGCTGAACAAGATCAAATGAGTGCTAACATGAATATGCATGTTCAGGCTAACTTGAATGTAAATGCAAATTTGAATGATAACATGCATGCCAGAACCATTAAAAAATTGACAACTCCTAATGTGCATTATCAAAATCTTTGTATACAATATCCAGAATTAGATGCAAATTTTGAGCTTAAATCTGGTTTGATTCATTTACTTCCTAAGTTTCATGGGCTTGCAGCAGATGACCCTCACAAACATCTGAATGAATTCCATGTTGTCTGCTCTACAATGAAGCCACAGGGAGTCTCAGAAGAACAAATTAAGCTCAGAGCATTCCCTTTTTCCTTAGATGGTTTAGCCAAGGACTGGTTGAACTATCTACCCCCCGGTGCCATCACTTCTTGGGACCAACTAAAAAGGCTGTTCTTAGAAAAATTCTTTCTTGCTTCTCGCATTGCATCAATAAGGAAAGAAATATGTGGAATTAGACAAAATGGTGGAGAGACTTTGTATGAGTATTGGGAAAGATTCAAGAGATTGCTGGCTAGTTATCCTCACCATCAAATTTCGGATCAGCTGCTTATTCAATACTTCTATGAGGGGTTGTTGAACATGGATAGAAATATGATTGATACTGCCTCTGGTGGAGCCTTAGGAGATCTGACGCCTACAAAGGCCTGGGAAATGATTGATAAGATGGCTTAAAATGCTCAACAATTTGGTTCTAGATCAATGCAGACAGTAAGAGGAGTCAGTGAGTTGTATGCTCCACACTATGATCAGAGAATTGAGAGCAAGATTGATGCAATGTATCTGTGCTCCAACAGCTTGCTTTGGCTTAAAAGTAGCCACAGTCATCCTGTACTCCATCTCAGACTTATACATCACAGTCCTATCCTACTCAGACACATTCCTATCTTATGCACCTGGGCAGACATCTACCTCTACTACCTTGGTGGGACCCCTATGTGATATATGCTATTTGGCCACACATGCTACTGATCAATGCCTTATGTTAGAGGACAGGTCTAGACTTATACTGGGATGTTTCTAGTTAGGCCAATGCAACAAGGGTAACAAAAATATGATCCCTATTCTAATACATACAATTCAGGATGGAAGGATTACCCCAACTTGAGATATGGGGGGGCAATAGCAAAATAGATATAATGTTGCAGGATCTAGTGCACAGTCTCCCCAACCTATTAGGCAATCAGTTCCTATCCAAGAGGAACCCAGAAGAGATAACAGCATAGAACTATTGATAAAGCAACTCATGGAAAAAATGGAACAGAGTGAGACTAGACACAAACAAGAAATGGATAACATGGAAAATAGAATGAAAACTCAGAACAGGCATGTGGAGAATATGATTAGTTAGTTAGCTAACTCTCTCAGTGAGGTAAAAAGCCAAGGATCAGGGCAATTACCTTCTTAGACTATTGTCAATCCAAGGAATAGTAGCAATGTTAGTGCCATCACTCTTAGGAATGGAAAGGAGGTTTAGGGATCCTCAGATACCATTACTAAGGATAAGCTGGCGTCATAAAAAACATACGTCGCACCAGATGAGCCTAACAAAGAAGAAGAGCTAAAGAAGATTTTGCCTTTCCCACATAGACCTACCTTGGGAAAGAGGCAAACTAAAGCAGAAATTGAAAAAGAAATTCTTGAAACTTTCAAGAAGGTTAAGATCAATATACCCTTGTTGGATACAATCAAGACCATCCCCAAATACGCCAAGTTTCTCAAGGAAATATGTACCAACAAGAGGCATCTAAGAGGGAATGAAAAAGTCAATTTTGGCAAGAATGTTTCAGCACTCATACAGCCAACAATGCATACTAAATGTCAAGATCCAAGCACTTTTACAATCCCATGCACTATTAGGAATTTTGAGTTTTCTGATGCTTTGATTGATCTTCGTGCTGTAGTAAATGTTATGCCTAAATTAGCGTATTTATCTTTATAGATGGGAGAGCTAAAACCTACTGGAGTGGTTGTGCAGCTGGCGAATAGGAGCATTGCCTATCCTTCAAGAGTGTTGGAGGATGTTATGGTTAAAGTAAAGGATTTGATTTTTCTAGCTGATTTTTATGTCCTTAACATGGAGGAGATAGATATAGATCTAGTGGACATGCCCTACTTATTCTAGGTAGACCTTTTTTAAAAATGGCAAAGACAATACATGTGTATGAGGGTAATCTTCAAATGGAGTTTGCTGGCAATGTGATACAATTTAATATATTTGATGCCATGAAACACCCATGTGATGATAACTCTGTTTTTAGTATCAGCCTGATTGATATGCTAGTAGATAATGCCAGTGCTGATTTTAGGGATAGTTTGTTGACTAATTCCTGTGATATTGCTGATCTTGATGATTCTCTGAGACATAATTGTGATGATTCTCATTCTTATACTATATGTAGAGAAATTGATGAATTTTTGAGCTTGTATGATGATATTAACTCTAAGGAATCTATTGCTGATCAGATTGATTCTATTTCATCTAGAACCTCTGTTGATTTTACTGGTCTTGTTGATCTTTTTGGTACTAATGATTCTTTGCATGTTTATATGGATAGTTTAGGGAATCATGATGCTATATTCACTTGATTGCTGATTCTTTTGATTCTTCCCATACTACTGACGTTCCCAAAGATAGGAAAGTTATTTCTTTTGTCTGTGAGTTGTTTGAATAGGTATTTGGCATGGAAGAGATTGAAATCAAACAACTCATACCTTTGATTGAGCAAGCTCCTACCTTAGAGCTCAAACTACTGCCAGACAATCTCAAGTATACCTATTTGGAGAAAGATGAAAAGCTTCCGATGATTGTAGCTAGTGACATTATTCTAAAGGAGGAAGAGAAGCTTCTTGAGGTCTTAAAGAGGAGAAGATAAGTAATAGGGTAGACCTTGGTTGACATACCTAGCATTAGCCTTGATACATGCAATGCATAGAATTCTGTTGGAGGATGGGGCAAAGCCAGTAAGGCAACCTTAAAGGTGACTGAACTACTTATTTTGGATGTGGTTAAAAAGGAAGTTTTTAAACTTTTATCTACTGGTATTATATATCCTATTTTTGACAGTCAGTGGGTTAGTCCTATGTAGGTGGTTCCAAAAAAATCAGGGATCACAGTTGTCCAGAATGAGAATAATGAATTGGTGCCCACCCATGTACAAAATAGTTAGAGGGTTTGCATTGACTATAGGAGCTTAATTTAGTCACTAGAAAAGATCATTACCCCCTCCCTTTTATTAATCAGATGCTTAAGTGTTTAGCTAGAAAATCTCATTATTATTTTCTGGATGGATTTTCAGGGTATTTCCATATATGCATAGCCCTGGAAGATCAAGAGAAGATGACATTCACATGCCCATTTAGAACATATGCCTACAAACGAATGCCTTTTGGTCTTTGCAATGCCCCTGGAACTTTCCAGCAGTGCATGGTTTCCATCTTTAGTGATTTTCTAGAACATTGTATAGAAATTTTTATGGATGATTTCACTGTATATGGGAACTCTTTTAATGATTGCTTGTGTAGTCTAGATAGAGTCCTAGCAAGATACATAGAGAAGAACCTTGTACTTAATTTTGAAAAATGTTATTTTATGGTTCAAAAAGGCATTGTATTAGGTCATATTATATCTCAACAGGGCATAGAAGTTGACAAAACTAAGACAGATGTTATCACTTCTCTACCATACCCGACGTGTGTTCAGGAGGTTTGATCTTTTCTAGGTCATGCAGGTTTTTATAGAAGATTCATTCAAGATTTTAGTAAAATTGCTTTGCTATTGTCTAAGCTGTTACAAAAAGATGTTGATTTCCATTTTGATGATGCATGTAAAATAACTTTTGATGATCTTAAGAAACGATTGACTTCCCCACCCATTATTCAACCCCCTGATTGGAACCTCCTATTTGAGCTTTTATGTGACGCTTCTAATTTTGCTGTAGGTGCAGTTTTGAGCCAGAGAGTGAATAAGAGGTCCCATGTGATTGCTTATACGTCCAAGACTCTAGATGGGGCCCAAGCAAATTATACAACCACAGAAAAAGAGTTTCTTGCTATTGTTTTTGTTTTGGATAAATTTAGATCTTATTTACTTTATACTAAAGTCATTGTTTTTACTGATCATGTGTAACATCCGGTCCTTCCGTAAACGTGAGAAACGCAATGTTCAGTTTTTCCATAAACGTCGAAAATGGGTCCAATATAAAAGGAAGTCCTCGAAATAGAAGGAATTGGGGCCAACTAAAATTATGATAAAATTTTAAATATTAGAAAATGAGGATTTAAGGTTTGAAATGCCCAAAAACCAGATCCAGAAGAGCTTAGAAAATTTGCCGAAGAAAGTAGGGGTATTTTTGTAATTTTTGAAAAAATTTGAAAACTCACAGGAGAGCTTTTTAAATGGAAAATTTGAGCTTTTCGGGGTTTTTAGAGGCCCTGAAAATCATGAGAACCCCTAGAACAGTTGAAACCCCTCCGGTGAGCGATTTCGGTAAAGGTTGACCAAAACTTTGACCGAATGGTTCGGAATAGTTTCAGATCCTTTTTAAATGATTCCAAAGGCAATTCTTATGATTAAGAGCCTAAAGAATATGATGGAAAAGAAAGATTTTAAAAAGGAGTTGATATGAGCCTAAAATGAAAAAGCCAAGAAAAGGGACAAAAATGCAAAAGTAAAAAGTTGCATAAAGTGACTTTTGGCTTTTTCTTATCCACGTTCCAACAGCTCCTCTGGGTAAAATTCTCTGTTTCTGCCCAGAAAATAGAGAGAGAGAGTGGCACACAAGAGCAAGCTCAAGGGAAGAAGAAAAGCCAAGAGAAAGGTATGAATTCATGGAAACTTTTACTTTTCCCTTTAGAAAACTTCTTCCCCTCTTTTCCTCCTCTCTTCCTATGGATTTAGTGAGGTGTTTGGTTCTGTTTTGAGCCCAGAACAGAGGGGTAAATTTCGAAATTCAAGGAGAGAGTTGAAGCAAGGAAGAGAGCTCTTGAGAAAAGCTAGGAAATCAAGGTAACTTGTTGTCTTCCATGCTTCTTCTTCCCTTCTCCTCCTTGTGATAATTTCGTCCCATATAGAGCCCAATCAAAGGGAGATGAATTCTGGTCCTAGCAAGGGAGATTCATAGATTTTGGAGTGTGAGAAGCAAGTAGGTGCAAAGAAATCAAAGAAAGAAGCATGAAAACACAAGATAGAAAAGTGAGGGATTCATGGAGACATTGTGAAATCTGTTTTGATCCATGAATATCCTAGTTTAGATGAGTGTTTGCTTGAGTTCCTAAGATCCTTAAGAGGTCCCCCATATGCCTCTTCCTCCATGAAAATGAACAAAAACCCATGGAAAGTCATGAACCTAAAAGTTAGAAAAGTGTAAAGCATATAAGGGGATTGTAAAAACTGATTTAATCTATGAGTTCTCTTGGCTATTTAATTGTTTCCTTGACCTCCTACAACTCTTAACAACCTCCCTAAATGGTTCTCCCATCAAGGAAAAATCAGCCATGAAATCCCATTTATGCTCTAAGATTCGACCAAGTAGGGATGGCATAGTTAGGGAGAGTTTTAAATTGTTTCAAGCTCATTTTTGAGTCATATATGATGAATGAATGTGAGGGGAATTCCACCTTGGGAAAAATTTAGGAAGCTTAGAGAACGAGTTGGTACTTTATGTTCCATATCACCTAAGGAAGTAACATGATGTTAAGCCCTTTGTTTTAATAATATGATGACTCTAAGAGGTTTAAAAGGAGTCAAGAACCTAGAAATCATTTGAGGGGTGTTGCTTCATTAGGTGCCAATATGGACCATAATGGAGGTTATAGAGTAATCTAGGGTTTAAGCAAGTTGCATGGCCCTAGACATTGTTTCATGAACTTAATTGGCTCCCATAATTTGTGTCTAGGCCAAGAGACACTATTTCCACCAACTTGTGGGTGTGTGGCTAAATTAGAATCATCAACCGTATAATTATAAACACTTACGTACATCAGGGGAAAATAAACGTTCATTTATAAGTCTTGGTTCTATTACCTATCATTTCCAATTCACAAGAACCTTCTATTAATGTTTCTAAGTCATCCCTTGAGATTACCATATGAAAAACCAAGATTTTTTAGTCACTATAAGGGTTCAGGACATTCGCCGCGGCCAATTCCTCTTAGTTTCGCCCCTTGCATCGTTACTATCGCCACAGTGAGTAAGACCTTCGTCGCGGCCAGCCTACATGGCACCGCAGTGAGGAAGCCTCCTGGAACCTACCTCACTCGCCTCTCGATATTGGCCGTGGCCAATACCTATTTTCACCGCGGCCAATTCCTCTCGGAATGCCTGGCTCATTTTCACAAAAGTTTGCCACGGCTAATTCCCTACTTCACTGTGGCGAATTTCCCTCTGGATGACTCCTAGTTTAGCCTCTCACATTTTGCGGCGCCCAATTCCACATTCACCATGGCTAATTGCTCTCTGGTACTCTCCCTGGACAACTTCGCCACTATTGGCCGCGGCTAACAATATTTTGGCCGTGGCCAAATGCCTTTTGATCCTACTACTCTTAAGACCTTGCCTCATACTCTCCACTATCTATCTAAGGACTCTCTAGGGCCACTCTCCCACTTGTTATGAGGTTCTAATAGTATTTATCTACTGAATTCCCTAGCCATTAGATCATTACCCATCCCATAATTAAAGATGGATTCTCCTACTCATTCATTGGTCTTATATCAACAGATTTACAAATTTCTCACAATGGTCATTCAATCATACTTACATTGGGTATTTCATGCATCAATAGTTCAAATCTACAATTAATATCATAAGATTACATTACTCAAATAGTCAGTTATGTTATAGATTCACAAGCCAAAATAAGTGTCAAGGTTCATACATCCATCAACAGCTAATATAAAGCCTACTTCTTGATGGTTACATTATGTGTTAACAAAATACAAACTCCTACACTTGGCAATACAGATACATGATGATGCTATACAAGATTAACAAAAATTAGCATCTACTCTATTCTACTCAGACCAAGTGTAGCTCCCCATATCAGGCCTCAGCTCATGGATGTTCATCCACTTGCTTGCCCGAAGAGCCTTCACCTGAAATGGTTAATCCCATAAAACGGGGAGAGATACGAATCTCTGTAACCAAGGCAATTCCATCATATATTCCAGTTTAATTAGCATGCATGCATAATTTCATATAAGCATCAGAAAAATACCAGTCATATCCGTAAATGAAACAATTAGGCTATCATAATTACTATCTCATACTAGCAATTATATTTCCACATATTAAAGGCCATTAACACTGGGAGAGGCCCATCCACGGAACCTACTCTCCATTGAGCACAATTAGGGCTCAGTGCATCTAGGGTTTGATCATAACTCGGTGCCCGATCGAGGCTCATGCACAGGTGACAGCCGCACCACAGCTCCACTATGGACTCACAAGGTCCAATCATTACATAATAATAGCCAACCAATTCATTCAACATTTCAAATCATTCATGTATAGTAAAATATGAAATTAAAATAGATATATACATGGAATTAATATAAACCTGATTACCTCACTTGTAGACAATTGCAACAGCCACCAATAATACAAAATCTCCCTATAATCATAGCATCAGAGAATTACTACTCTAATTCATCATTAACAGTTGCAACAAGTACCCAAAGAATTTAAAATGCACCTAGGGATCACTTACCCAGCCACTACAAGTCTCAAATTCTGATTGAAGTGTCCTCTACCAGAAACCTCAATATTTCATCCAAAATCCTAAGCAAATTCATACAAAATTAATACCCATATTATAATCAAGTTATTAGGGTCTCAAATCAGCAGAACTACCTCAAAAAGAAGAGTGCATACCTATCTAATGACAGCCCTAGTCTCAATCTACGAATTTTCACCATGAAAATCCCAAACAACCATATTTCAGATTTTTGGGTATTGTGAAAACACTCCAAATGAAAAACTAATTAGACCAAAATGAAGAGAAAGATGAGAGGATTAAGTTATATAACTATTACCTTGGCTAAATCTTGCTCTAGAAGTAGGAAAATGTGGAAATATGCTAAGAACCCTAGAGCCTCCTTTGGACCTCCAAATTTTAAGATGTGTTTTTTTGTGTTTCTGCAAATGGGGAAGAGGCTGAAGTATTTAAGGTTTTAATTGGGTTTAAATTGGGTCAAATATGGGTCATAGGTTGCTCCAAGGTCCAACTCCTAATGGGCTTCAGATTTTTACTTTGTTGAGCCAACTCTTATGTATTGGGTTGCTGAAATTCAATTGGGCCAGATTTAGTTTTAAGGACTCCCTTGTTTGGGGTCTGCATAAGGTTCATTAGGCCATTCCTAAGAACTTGTGCAAGTTCGACCTTAGGTCTCTAACCCATTAAATCAAATTGGGTCTGCACCTACTTATTGGGCCTCCATTAGCTTCTTATCATGATCTTCTACATTAATTTCGGCCTAGATGAAATTTCTCTCCCAATTAAATCTCAAACCCATATTAATAATTTATCTCTCTAAAATCTCTATTCACTTAACTTGCCCAATTATCCCATATTAATTATTCCTAATTAATCTAATCCGTGATTAACACCTTAATTAATTTTTGGGGTGTTACAATCTTTCCATGGACACTGAAATAATTGGACCTCTAAGCAGGGAGATATGAATTTTTAAAGTTAGATATTAATACCAGGGATGACAGCCTACCTCTGGTATTGTTCTATCGATTTTCGATGCCTATCAGCCTCTGTTGTGATTTGGATTTATTTTTAACATAAAGTAGACATCTATAGCTTTCCATAATAATATAATGTGCTTGATTTTGATTTTTCTAGAATTAGTTATGATTTTTCAAAATTCAGGTATAAAATTTGGAAAACTGATCTGAGGCTGTACTAGTGTATTTTGTGCATTTGCTCCCTTTGCTCGAGGTATAGACCATCTCTTGAACTTGTTATAAGTTGTATTTATGTATCTAAATGTGAGAATGAGATGGATGAGTCCATATGACCCACAAGATATCCAAAGAAAAATTTTTGTCTGTAAGGAAATGCATCTTGATTCATAACTTCCTATACCATTGTGTTGCTTCCCATAGAATTAGCATGAGATGAGGCATGGGAATTGCATAAATTGAGTCTTAAAAGTATGGTGTTACATACAGCCTATTCCTGTACCTCATTACTCCATCCTCAGATAGATTAAAGTCTAAAATGCTACTTTAGGATATCTGAGTTCTAACTTTTCTTACATATTCATCTTCTTGTTGGGCTTCTCTTATTTGATCTCTCAGGTCACTTTCTATATGGGTCTCACTCATCAATAACTTCCCAGAATACACCTGACATAAGAGATTCATATATTTAAATCTCTCATTGAGTTCTTGCTCCTTTAACATCATGTAGGCCATATGTATGGATTTTTTACTTAATGCATCTGTGACCACATTAACCTTACCTAGATGGTATTTTAAAGTAAAATCATAGTCTTTAAAAACTCTAACCATCTCCTTTGCCTCATATTTAACTTTTTCTGCTCAAACAGATATTAAGACTTTTATGGTCACTATATATCTCTATGGATACACCATACAAGTAATGTTCCCATATCTTAAGAGCAAATACCATTGCTGCTAGTTCTAAGTCATTAGTAGGATAATTTTCTTCATGTGATTTCAATTGTCTAGAAGTATAAGCTACCACTATATCTCCTTGCATAAGCACACATCATAACCCTTTCTTAAAAGTATCGTTGTAGGGTACAAAAGTCTCTCTAGGGTCAAGGATCACTAAAACTAAGGTTATGGTCAACCTACGCTTCAATTCCTATAAACTCTGTTCACATTTCTCATCCCACACAAATGGTACATTCTTTTTAGTGAGTCTAGTCAGTGGCATAGCTATTTAAGAAAAGCCCTGAATAAATCTCCTGTAATAATCTACTAAACCTAAGAAGCTCTTGATCTCTGTCACTGTCCTAGATCTCTCCCATTGAAGTATTACCTCTACCTTATAGGCATCTACTATGACCCCTACCTGGGAGATCACATGGCCTAGGAATGTCACTTCAGTGAACCAAAACTCATATTTATTAAGTTTAGCATATAATTGCTTTCCTCTTAGTGATGGCGGTGTGATAGGAGATTTGAAGAAGCTTGAACAAAATCAAGAGCTTGGAAACAAAAGGGCTGGACGTGACTCTAAAAGATGGCCAACTAAAGATCCATTGCAAGGTATGGGAGGCCTTATCCATGTTGAAGGAACATTTTTATTGGCCTCATATGCGTAGGGATGTGATTGCTATATGTAAAAGGTGTATTGCATGCAAGCACGCTAAATCTAAGATGCAACCACATGGTTTGTATACTCCTTTACCTGTTCTTTCTCATCCTTGGGTAGATATTTGATGCGATCCATCAAAGGGAGCAAGCTGTCTCAAATACTTGGAATGATCCTCTACAAATTCCAAGTGGCCCAATGACTAGAGCACGAGCTAAAAGAATGAGAGAAGCCTTAAGTGGACTTGTTCAAGAGACCTGGACTAAGCAACTAGCAATTGAAGGAACAAAAGTCAAGCGAGATCCAAACATTTCTAATGTGGACGTCCTCAACATCATATGGGCTAAAGATGGAGTTGCTGAGGCTAAATTGGGCCAAACATTATAAATTGAAGTACTTGAACCATGGACCATCCATTGGTGGGCTCATTTAGGGCTAAATAATACCATTTTGGGCTTAATGAGCTGATTTGTAGAACCTTAATGTATTTGGACGAATTTAGCTTATTTAGGGGGATTTATTTCCTTTTCAGTCTTTAAGAGAATTTGACTTTTATAATTCTGATTGCATAGGTCATTAATTAGGATAATTGCCATTAATTTCCCTAGTTTTCCTTTTCTATGAGCATTGAAGGCAGATTTGACTTACACACTATATAATTGTACTCTGCCTCCCATTGTAATCAGATTTTGAATTAATAAAATTGTATTTTTCTGGAAATCCCAGACTTGAGAGGAGTGCTCTCTAGGGTTCTTCATTGAACTTGTAGACTTATCAAGGCTTGATCAACCTTGTGGCGTCTTCCAACACTCGGGGTCCTTGTCTCTTCGTATTCAAGGGTTCCAAGTGGATCGTTCAGACTTGATTTAGCTTTCTTGGGGTGTGTATATTTGAGATCGGTTGTGGGTTCAAGGAGACTTGACTCCTAGTGGGTTTGCACCAATATTTCAATGGATTTTGTGCTTGGATTGCCTAGAACATCTAGTGGAAAGGATAACATATTTGTTGTTGTTGATCGATTTAGTAAAATGGCTCATTTCATTGCTTGCTCAAAAACAAATGATGCTGTCCATATTTCTGATTTGTTTTTCAAGGAAATTGTTAGATTGCATGGTTTGCCCCGATCTATTGTGAGTGACCGTGATGTTAAATTTGTTAGTCACTTTTGGAAAACTTTGTGGGCTAAGTTGGGTACAAAGCTTGTGTTTTCTATGGTTGCACATCCTCAAACAGATGGACAAACCGAAGTGGTGAATCGAACACTTTCTTCCTTATTGCGTGTTGTAATTCAAAAAAATTTAAAGAATTGGGAAAAGTGTTTGCCTCACATTGAGTTTGCATATAATCATGCCTTGCATTCTACAACTGAGTTTTCTCCTTTTGAGATTGTATATGGTTTTAATCCTTTGACTCCCTTAGATCTACTTCCTTTGCCTTGTAATGAGTTTGCTAACCTTGAAGGTGCAAAGAAAACTGATATGAACCAGACTCATGTGGGGAAGGATGCTCGTGTGGAGAAGGACTTGATGATAGATGGCCCAATGACAAGAGGAAGAGTTAAGCGTCTACAAAGAGCAATTGGGCTTCAATTTGCTGAATTAGAAGCCCATAATGTTAGTGCATGCATTGAGGAAGCAAATGGAGCCTTAATCATGCTTATTCAAGCCCAGGATGATGCTTAAAAAGCCCATTGAAGATAGAGGACGTGAATAGTACTTCAAATGCAAGATGTCCAGCCCATTAGTATTAATTAGTTTCTATTAGGCTGATTATCTATCCTTTTCTGTTTTCAAAAGGATTTGATTTTGTATCCCTATTTTTTAGATCTTTTAGTTAGGATTATGTAGTTAGTTTCCTACTTTTCCTCCAGTAGATAGGTTTGAGCTACACTATAAATTTATGTATTCTGCCTTCATTTGAATCAGATTGGAAGTAGTAGAATTATTGAGTGTTTCTCTAATTGTGAGAATCTTATCTTTTCTTTGCTCTTGTGAAACCTTTGTCTTGTCAACCTATCTTTAGGTTGGTGATTCAAGTTCGCAAAAGCCCCCAATTCGTGCTTCGATCCAAGTGTGTCGTTGTGTGGATTGGTTTACTGTGTTCGTGGTTAGGCGCATTGTCTAAGTAGCAGGTCAACGTTCTTATAACATTGGTTGGCTATTTGCTTCCGTCGGGTCTCGAACCATCATCTATCCATCAACCTACGTCGTGAAGATTGGGCCACCCCTTGATTTCGCATCATTTGGTATCAGAGCCAGGTTTACACGGTAGGTTGTCTATCATACATTCATCATCCACCATTCTACGTCCTTTCTAGCCTCCATATTTTTTTTCCTTTTTCCATATCCGTTCATTGCTACCTTTTATTATAAAAAAAAAAATACTAAACTTTCTACCTTCCCTTGTTTCCAGATTTGATCCTTAGTGTGCAAGATTTGGTTTTTTATGCTACAAGAGCCATTCATTTTGTAATCTGGAAAATTTTTGTTCTGGACATGTTATTTTTTCCTTATCTGTTCAACCCCTTTCCTTTTGAGATTTTGGACGATTAATAGGTCAATCCTAAGTTTCAGAATCTCAACTTTCATTTCGTTTTAGAATCGTCAAATTCGGAGTTCTCTAGAGGAAGTTATTGTTATTTTTAGTGGTAACGTTTTCTGATCTGTTTCTTATTGTGTGATCTTGTGATTCTCTTTCATCTGATCCAAAAACAAAAAAAAAGAGGCAAAAAAAAAAAGGAAAAGGAATAGAAAAGAAAGGCAAAAAAAAAAAAAAGGTTAGCCAAAAAAAAATTGAAAAAAAAAAACGAAAAAAAAAAATTGTGATCAGATTTCTTTCATTTGTGATCAGCATTGTTTCCTCTTCCATTTGTTTCCTTTTATCTTGTGATTGTGGACTTTCCTATTGTGACTTCAACTTGTTTCCTATTCCTTTGCTTTGAACTTTCCTAATCTAACCCTCCATTGATTTCTCATATCTTGGGTTTTTAGAATCATTGTAATTTGGCTCTTTGGTATTTTAAACTTGATTTTGCATTGCTAAGTGGTTAAATCTTCCCTTTTTCATATTGGAACCCTAGCCTAACCAAACCCTAACCTTACTTGTAACTTGTATGCGCCAATCACAACTTTTCATACCATCCACCAGCACATACTTTGGTGAACCGAGAATTGGCAGTCCTTGATCACTTGACAAGGTCTTAGGTAACATAAGAGCTTGGGATTTGATATTGAGAGGTAAAAGGCAAGAGTGGATAAGATCATTGTAGAAAAAGCCAATAAGAGAGAGTAAACACGAGTGTGAGTGTTATATCTCAATTGAGTGAAACACGTGAGGAAATATTTGTGAGGTCCTATATACTTGTGTTTCTTTTTCACTAACATGGCAGATAATCGAGAAAAAGGAGTAGCACATGAAAGTGATAATGATGATCACAATTCATTTGGAGTAGCGCCTTTGCAAATGAAAGCTCTAGTGGGTCATTTTGAAAGGATGCTTGATAAGAAGTTGGAAGGACTCCATGAACGCTTAGATCGAGTGGAGAGTAGAACCTCTAGCCAAAGGACTACTACTCAAGCTAACCAAAGACAAGCTCATGCTGCACACCCACAACACCGTGAATATGCGGAAGACATGGAGAGCCATGATGAAGATTATGAAGGAGAGGAGACTCAGCCAAGAAGAAGGCCACTCAACATACAAAGAAGACCACTGAGGAGGCCTAGAGATGAAGAAGAAGGCCTTGGAGGAGTCAAAGTCAAAATTCCTTCCTTTCAAGGCAAGAGTGATCCAGAAACATACATGGAGTGGGAGATGCGTGTAGAGCAAATCTTTTCATGCCATAACTACTCTGAGGGTAAGAAGGTCAAAATTGCTGCTCTTGAGTTTACTGATTATGCTCTTATTTGGTGGGACCAGATGCAAAAGGAGCGGATTAGATATGGAGAGCACCTCATCTCAACATGGGAAGAGATGAAGGCTATCATGAGGAGACGATTCATTCCATCCTATTTTCGAAGGGAACTTCACAATAAGCTTCAACGCCTCACTCAAGGATCCAAGAGTGTGGATGAGTACTACAAGGAAATGCAAATAGCCATGATTAGAGCTAATGTAGAGGAGGATCCAGAAGCAACAATGGCTCGTTTCTTAGATGGGCTTAATCGTGACATAGCCGATGTTGTGGAGATGTACCATTATGTTGAGATTCATGACTTGGTCCACCAAGCTGCCAAGGTGGAAAAACAACTCAAAAGGAAGAATATTGCAAGGAAGAGCTCCAGTTCAACTTCTTTCAACTCATGGAGGAACAACCCAAAGAAAGATATTCCCTCTACTTCAAATTCAAAGGGAAATGAAATAAAGAAAGAAGAAAAGCTGGCTGCACCACCCAAGAAGGTTCAAAGTGGGCCTAATCCTTCAAGAAATCGAGACATAATATGCTTCAAGTGCCAAGGGAGAGGACACATCTCTAGTGAATGTCCTAACAAGCGAACCATGAATATCAACAACCTTGGTGAGTGGGAAACTGAAGGAGAAACAACAGAGGAAGAAGAAGAGCTATTCATGGAACATGAAGATGGAGAGTATGCAGAAGAAGGAGAACTCCTTGTAACTAGGAGAGCCCTTAGTGCCCAGATGATGGCAGACGAAGATAAACAAAGAGAGAACTTATTCCATACTCGTTGCCAAATCCAAGGAAAGATATGTGGTGTGATTATAGACGGAGGAAGTTGCTGCAATGTGGCAAGCACTGAGCTAGTGGAGAAGTTGAATTTGTCTACTTTCAAGCATCAACGGCCTTACAAACTCCAATGGCTCAATGAATGTGGAGAATTGAGAGTAACCAAGCAAGTTAAGGTAATGTTTTCAATTGGCAAGTATAAGGATGAAGTGCTTTGTGATGTTGTACCAATGAAAGCATGTCATATTTTGTTAGGTAGGCCTTGGCAGTATGATAGACGTGTTACACATGATGGTTTTCTAAATCATTATTCTTTTGTACTTAGAGGGGAACCTATAACCCTCCTTCCTATGTCACCAAAGCAAGTGTTAGAAGATCAAATCAAGAGAGAGAAGAAAAGAGAAAGTGAGTGTGTAAAAGTGTCTGAAAAAGAGGAGAGTAAAATTGAGAAAAGAAAAGAGGGCAAGCCAAGAGAAGAGAGAGGAAAAGGAGAGAGAGCTAAAGGTAAAAGAGAGAAAGAGGGAGAAAGAGAGAAAAGTTTGTTAGTAGCAAGAAAGAGTGAGATCAAACAAGCTTTGTTTTCTCAACAAAACCTCCTAGTAGTTATCTATAAAGAGGCTATGTTGAATACTAACGACTTAACCTCTACTTTGTCTAGTCTTGTTATATCTCTTTTGCAGGAATATGGAGATGTCTTTCCCAAAAAGGTACCACCTGGGTTGCCACCAATTAGAGGGATAGAACATCAAATTGACTTTATACCTGGAGCACCTTTGCCCAATCGTCCAGCTTACCGAGCTAATTCTGAAGAGACCAAGGAGATTCAAAGACAAGTGCAAGAGCTGCTGGAAAAGGGATATGTGAGGGAGAGCCTTAGCCCATGTGCAGTACCAGTGTTGCTCGTGCCTAAAAAGGATGGCACATGGAGAATGTGCATTGATTGTCGAGCCATCAATAATATAACGGTAAGATATCGTCATCCTATCCCTAGGTTAGATGATATGCTTGATGAATTAAATGGCTCCACTATTTTCTCTAAAATTGATTTAAAAAGTGGCTACCATCAAATTAGGATGAAAGAAGGAGATGAATGGAAAACTGCATTTAAGACTAAACATGGACTTTATGAATGGTTAGTTATGCCTTTTGGTCTCACTAATGCACCTAGCACATTTATGAGGTTGATGAATCATGTCTTGCGTGCATTCATAGGTAAATTTGTGGTAGTTTACTTTGATGATATCCTTGTGTACAGTAGGACTTTGCATGAGCATGTAGATCACTTGAGACAAGTCCTAGAGGTTTTAAGAAAAGAAAGATTGTTTGGCAATTTGAATAAGTGTGATTTTTGCACTAATAAAGTTGTTTTTCTTGGTTTTGTTGTGAGTGCTGAGGGGGTTGAGGTTGATGAAGAGAAAATCAAAGCCATTCAAGATTGGCCAACCCCTACCACCATCGGACAAGTGAGGAGCTTCCATGGACTTGCAAGCTTTTATAGGAGATTTGTGAGGGACTTCAGCTCACTGGCAGCTCCTTTGAATGAGTTGACAAAGAAGAATGTTCCATTCAAGTGGGGAGAAGCTCAAGAGAAAGCCTTCCAAACCATCAAGGAGAGGCTCATACATGCACCTTTATTAGTCCTTCCAGATTTTGGTAAGATTTTTGAGGTTGAATGTGATGCTAGTGGAATTGGCATAGGAGGTGTACTCATGCAAGAAGGTAAGCCCATTGCATATTTTAGCGAAAAGCTAAGTGGTCCTACTCTTAACTATCCTACATATGATAAGGAGCTATATGCTTTAGTTAGAGTGTTGGAAACTTGGCAACATTATTTGTGGCCTAAAGAATTTGTCATACATTCTGACCATGAGGCTCTAAAACATATTAAGAGCCAAAACAAATTGAATCGAAGACACGCTAGTTGGGTTGAATTCATTGAATCTTTCCCATATGTGATTAAGCATAAGAAAGGTAAAGAGAATATTGTTGCTGATGCACTTTCACGTAGGTATGTTCTTCTTTCCATGTTAGACTCTAAGGTTCTTGGTTTTGAGTTCATCAAGGAATTATATACAAATGATGTTGATTTTGGTGAAGCTTTTAACTATTGCAAGCCTGGAGTTGGTTGGGACAAATTTTACTTGCATCAAGGATTCTTGTTTCGTGTTGATAAGCTTTGCATTCCTAATTGTTCTCTGCGTATGTTATTGATGAAGGAAGCACATTCAGGAGGTTTAATGGGACACTTTGGCATTGTTAAAACATTTGATATCTTGCATGAGCATTTTTATTGGCCTAAGATGCGTAGGGATGTTCAAAAGTTTGTGGGGAGATGCGTTGTATGTCATAAAGCAAAATCTAAATTAAATCCCCATGGACTGTATACTCCCCTCCCTATTCCTAGTGTACCTTGGGAAGATGTTTCCATGGATTTTATTGTGGGATTACCTAGGTCTAAGAGGGGGAGGGACTCTATTTTTGTTGTTGTGGACAGGTTTTCTAAAATGGCACACTTCATTGCATGTCATAAGGTTGATGATGCTTCTAATATTGCTAATTTGTTCTTTCAGGAAGTTGTGAGGTTTCATGGGATTCCGAGGACTATAGAGTGTTAGATCGTGATGCTAAGTTTCTAAGCTATTTTTGGAAAACTTTGTGGAGCAAGTTTGGAACTAAATTGTTATTCTCTACTACTTGTCATCCGCAAACTGATGGACAAACTGAAGTTGTTAATAGGACACTATCTTCTTTGTTACGAACTATGGTTAAAAAGAACCTGAAGAATTGGGAGGAGTGTCTCCCACATGTCGAGTTTGCATACAATAGGGCTGTTCATTCCACTACTAAATATTCACCATTTGAGATTGTATATGGTTTTAATCCTCTTGCACCTATTGACTTAGCTCCTTTGCCTTTGTAGGAAAGAATCAATATGGATGGACAGAAACGTGCTGAGTTTGTTAAACAAATCCATGAGAAAGCAAAACAAAACATTGAGAGGATGACTCAACAATATGTAGAACGTGCTAATAAGGGACAAAAGAGGGTTATCTTTGAACCAGGAGATTTGGTTTGGTTGCACCTTAGAAAAGAGAGGTTTCCTGACAAAAGAAAGTCTAAACTTATGCCTCGCGGAGATGGGCCTTTCCGCGTGCTAGAGAGAATTAATGATAATGCCTACAAGATAGATTTACCAGGTGAGTATGGTGTAAGTGCTACTTTTAATGTTTCTGACCTTTCCCCTTATTTTGGTGCAGACTTTGAAGAGTCGAGGACGACTCCTTTTCAAGAGGGGGAGGATGATATGAACCAGACTCATGTGGGGAAGGATGCTCGTATGGAGAAGGACTTGATGATAGATGGCCCAATGACAAGAGGAAGAGTTAAGCGTCTACAAAGAGCAATTGGGCTTCAATTTGCTGAATTAGAAGCCCATAATGTTAGTGCATGCATTGAGGAAGCAAATGGAGCCTTAATCATGCTTATTCAAGCCCAGGATGATGCTTAAAAAGCCCATTGAAGATAGAGGACGTGAATAGTACTTCAAATGCAAGATGTCCAGCCCATTAGTATTAATTAGTTTCTATTAGGCTGATTATCTATCCTTTTCTGTTTTCAAAAGGATTTGATTTTGTATCCCTATTTTTTAGATCTTTTAGTTAGGATTATGTAGTTAGTTTCCTACTTTTCCTCCAGTAGATAGGTTTGAGCTACACTATAAATTTATGTATTCTGCCTTCATTTGAATCAGATTGGAAGTAGTAGAATTATTGAGTGTTTCTCTAATTGTGAGAATCTTATCTTTTCTTTGCTCTTGTGAAACCTTTATCTTGTCAACCTATCTTTAGGTTGGTGATTCAAGTTCGCAAAAGCCCCCAATTCGTGCTTCGATCCAAGTGTGTCGTTGTGTGGATTGGTTTACTGTGTTCGTGGTTAGGCGCATTGTCTAAGTAGCAGGTCAACGTTCTTATAACGTTGGTTGGCTATTTGCTTCCGTCGGGTCTCGAACCATCATCTATCCATCAACCTACGTCGTGAAGATTGGGCCACCCCTTGATTTCGCATCAAAAACTAAGTTTGTGCAAGATCTTCATGCTAATGTTAAGGCGAACATTAAGCGCAAGAATGAGCAATATGCTCAACATGCTAATAAAGGCCGAAGGAAGGTTATCTTTGAACCAGGAGATTGGGTGTGGGTTCATTTGAGGAAAGAAAGGTTTCCTGAACAAAGGAAGTCCAAATTACACCCAAGAGGTGATGGTCCTTTCCAAGTGTTGGAAAGAATAAATGATAATGCATATAAAATTGATTTACCTAGTTCTTATGGGAATGTAAGCGCAACTTTCAATGTGGCTGACCTTTCTCTTTTTGATATTGCAGATTCAAGGATGAATCCTTTTCAGGAGGGAGGGAATGATGGAGGTGAGATAGGAGATTTGAAGAAGCTTGAACAAAATCAAGAGCTTGGAAACAAAAGGGCTGGACGTGACTCTAAAAGATGGCCAACTAAAGATCCATTGCAAGGTATGGGAGGCCCATGCACAAGATCAAGAGCCAAAGCTATGAAGGAGGCCTTGAATGGAGTGATCCAAAAACTAATAGACTTGGAGCCCATAGTCTTAGCTGAATATGAAGCCCAAAAGGAACAAATTGGCATAAAGATTATTTCATTCTTACAAGATGCTAGCCCAAGCCCAAAGGGAGCCTAATTGAAGGAGTCTAGCCATTTTCCACAAAATCAGCCATTTTCCACAAAATCAGCCATTTTCCACAAAATTCTCTTAGTTTTATTTTGTTTTAATTTGATTGTTGCTGTTTCAGATTTTTAGGCACCATTCTTGGTGAATTTGTTTAGATTTAAATTTCTTTTATGTAACCTAGGAATTATTCTGTTTAGGGTTTATTTTTCAAATGCCTATATAAGGCCCACTTGTACTCCAAGAATGGCAGATTGAATGAATTATCTTTCAGAATCATTTCTGATTTGTGAGGTTTCTCTTGTGGCCTTTGTGTGCTGGAGAAAATCTTTGACTTATCAAAGGAGTGGTTTCCTTTGTGGCGTCCCGGATTAGGGTTGTAAGAGACGGGTTCTCTTAGGGTTCAATTCCATTGACCAACATCTCTTCTTCTTCTTCTTCTTTGTTCTTTGTTCTTGTGTTGCTTGCCAAAATTCTATCACTGATCCGTGTTATTTGGGGTTCCTAGAACAGGTTTCTATGGAGTCTCACATCACTTAGGGTTTCCAAGGCTAATCTCAAATGTTTGTTCATGCTCTTCTCTGCTCTTAGAATAGATGAGAATATCATCTATAAAGATAATCATAAACTTATCTAAGTATGGTCTAAACACTCTATTCATATAATCCATAAACTTATCTAAGTATGGTCTAAACACTCTATTCATATAATCTATAGTAGGTGCATTTGTCAATCCTGAGGGCATAACTAAGAATTCATAATGCCCGTACGTGGTTCTAAAGGCTATCTTAGGGATAGCTTCAGCCTTGATCTTGAGTTGATGATATCCTGACCTGAAATCAATCTTAAAAAATATCGAAACTCCTACTAACTAATCTAGGAGGTCATCTATCCTAGGAAGGGGGTACTTATTCTTAATTGTAATCTTATTAAGATCCCTATAATCTATACATAATCTAAGGCTCCTATCCTTCTTCTTTACAAATAGGATTGGAACTCCCCATGGTTAGATACTAGCTCTAATAAAACCTTTTTCAAAAAGATCTTTTATCTATTTCTTTAACTTTGCTAGATTGGTGGAAGCCATCCTATACAAAGCCTTAGACACTGGACTTGCCCCAGGCATAATATCTATTACAAACTCTACTTCTCTATCAGGGGGTAGTCCACTAATTTCTTTAAGAAATATCTCTAGGAACTCTCTTACTATAGGTATTTCATCTATACCCTCTTCTATCTCATCTTGTATTGAAAAGAAAACCAAAGACCCTTGACAACCATGCTCTAGATACCTCTTAGTCTAGGAGGTGGTCATAAAAGCTAGCTCAATCCTGGTACTAGGTATAGTTCTACATTCAGGTTAAGTAATACATCTATTATGGCAATCAAGTATGACAATGTTTTTAGACATCTAATTCATTCTAATGATCAAATCAATATCAATTAAAGCCATATAAATCAGGTCAAGTGTGGTAAAATAATAATTAAATCAGATTACACAATTTAGACATGCATAGGAAGTGATAGCTCAGTTTCCTATAGGGGTAGATATATGCAAATCATGGGGCAATGTACACATGCTTAAACCTAACTTCCTAGTACAGTCATAGCATATAAAAGAATGACTCGCATCCGAATTAAATAAAGTATTTATAGTACAATCATTAATCTTAATAGTATCTTGAATCAAACTTAAGGATCCACCAGCCTCTTGTTATGTTAAGGCAAAAACTCTACCCTGGGTCTAAGGTCTAGGGGCAAGAGTTACCTCCTTTTGCTATGTGCAATCTTTGGCTATATGTCCTAGTCTACCACACTTGTAGCACTGACATTTTGGCATTATTATGTTTTATATTTCTCATATTTAGTCTTATTAATAATTCATAGTGGGTAATTTGATGACTTTGGGTGGGCTGAATATAGATTAATGGACTTTAAATACATTTTTATTATATTTATCCAATAAAGGCCTAATTATTTTTATTTGTGGCTTGTAGGTTGGAAGATTCCTAAAGTGATTTGAATATCATCTTATTAAGTCATAAAAGAATTAGGATATTATCTCATTGTTACTTCTAGAATAGTATTGGATTTCTTTTAAAGCAAAAAATTTTGGACCGTTGGATGTACATAACTCATCTTAGCCCTTGGATCTTTCTTGAGGAAAAAAGCAACATCATCTATATAAAGAGGAGAAGACGTCACCATAGAACTCACACATTCTATCTTCTCTACTTCTTATTCTTGTTTTTGTCTTTTCCATGTCTTTCTATTTTTTTCTTGATGATCAATACATTAATCAAAAATAACCAGAGGATTAAATCAAACTAGAGGTATTCTTAGGTGATAACGATAGGGAAATATTAGAAGAATTCTAGATTGGTTGTGCATCATTCTAATTGAGTTTCATTTTTATTAATTAATTTACTATTCAGTTTAATTAGTGCAATTTTATAGTTGAACCCCTAATCATCACAATTTTATATTTTTGTTTCCTAAAATAATTAATTTGATTAATAGCTAAGTGGGAAACGACCTAGTGAGCATTATACTGCAAACCAACAAAAAATTCACTAATTTTGGCTAGTTCGACAATTGCAAGTGAATAATATTTTCTTTACTAAGATTTTGGCACTGTTGCTAGGAGCCAATCAATTAAAATCAATTAGGATATGAAATTCCTCAATTTTAATTTTGATTTTACCATTTTTACTTAGTGTTTGTGGTCAATTTTTAGTATTTTTTTGTGTTCTGCGATTGTTCTGGGTGATATTGGTGTTAGAGCTAACTAACTCTGATTAAGCTAAAACTTGGTATATATGTTCTAGGTGTTTTAAGGAATCAATTTCATAGCTATGCTATGTGCTAGGCTACTTTTTAGCCAAATTCTATCGTTTAGACCACTTTTTCAATTTTAGTATTTTTTCCTTTGAGTTTTAGCTATTTTTCTAATTTTTTTGAATTTATTTTAATTTTTCTTGGTAATTTTTGGGTGTTTTCTTCCATTTTATTTTATTCTTGGTGTATGAAAAGATCCTCCAATAGAGATTTGGTTAAGTTTAATCCAAAGATTGATAGGAGCTTTCATACATAACTTAGAAATCGTAAGATTAAAGAAGCTGTGACTACTGAGTTGATTTTTGAGATAATAAACAATATAGGAAGCAATTGCGAATTAAATTTGGATTTGGATTTTGATTCTGAAGCAGTAGATATGGTTGGTAATAATGATAGGAAATTAACTACACTCGATGTTAATTACTAACCATTTTGTATTCAATATCCTGAACTTGATGCTACTTTTGAATTTAAATCTGGATTAATACATTTGCTTCCAAAGTTCCATGGTCTTGTAGATGAGGACCCTCATAAACATCTCAAGGAGTTTCTGAAGAGCACATTAAACTTGGAATGTTTCCTTTCTCACTGGATGGGACAGCCAAAGATTAGCTTTATTATCTTCAACCTCAAGCCATCACTTCATGGAATGAATTGAAGAGGATATTTTTGGGGAAATTCTTTCCTACCTCAAGAATTATTGCCATCCAAAAAGAGATTAGTGGTATTAGACAGATGAACGGAGAAACATTGTATAAGTACTAAGAGAGGTTTAAGAAAATGTGTGTAAGCTATCCTCACCATCAAATCAGTGACCAACTTTTGATTCAGTACTTTTACGAAGGCTTGCTACCTATGGATAGAAGTATGATTGATATAGCTGTCAGTGGAGCATTAGTTAACAAAATCCTAGCCGCTGTCAAAGACCTCATTGTGAATATGTCACAAAATACACAACAATTTGGCACCAGAATAAATACGCCAACAAGAAACGTAAATGAAATTTATGCCACTCATATGGATCAACAAAGAATAGAAAATAAATTTAAGAAGTTAGTTTCTATGGCTAGACAGCAAGCACTCAAGCAAAGACAACCTCAATAACTCCCTACACCTCTGTGTGGTATTTGTTTATTAACTACACATGCCACAGATCAGTGTCCCTAGTTGCAAGATAATATAGAATCATGTGCTGGCATCTTCCCTAGTAGACTTTTACAGCAACAATAGAGTAGATATGACTCTTATGCAACATCATAGATCCTGGATGGAGAGATCATTCGAATTTGAGATATGGTAGTGGGTCTAACCAACAATAGTAGCAACAAAAATTTAATGCTCTTGGCCCAAGCAACTAATAGTCTATTAGACAACCCATGCAACAGATGAACAAGTTAGAACCAAGTCTAGAAGATATAGTGAAGTAGTTGGCAATAAATACAGTCTAATTCCAATAGTAAACAAAGACAACAATCCAAAGTTTGGAGACCCAGATTGGCCAACTTGCAATAAATATCAATGAGTTGAAAAGTCAAGGTTCCAGCCAATTACCTTCACAGCCTGTGACCAACCCAAGAGGCAATGTTAGTGCAATAACCTTGAGAAGTAACAAGCAAGTAAATGGGCTCATTACACCTCTAATAGAGGCACTACAAGAAATAGAAGGTGACAAAGAACAACAGCCTCCTTCAATCCAAGGCAAGAACAACAAAAAAAAAAAGGAGAGAATTCCATATACACCGAACCCTTTCCATTCCCCGATTGAATTACACAGTCTAAGAAAATTGTAAAGGCTAAATTAGATAGGAAAATTATAGAGACATTTAGAAAAGTGGAAGTAAATATCCCTCTTTTTGAAGTAATCAAACAAATTTCACAATATGTTAAGTTTCATAAAGAGCTGTGTGCACATAAGAGGAAGTTGAAAAGGAATGAGAAAGTTAGCATGGGGAGAAACATATCAGCTTTGATTCAACCAGTTATTCCCAATAAATACAAAGATCCTAGCACATTCACCATTCCTTGCACAATAGGGAATATGCAGTTTAATAATGCTATGTTAGATTTAGGAGGTTCCATTAATGTAATGTAATGTTCGGTTTCGTAAAAACATTGGAAATAAACCAGTTATAAAAGGTGGTCCTCAAAGGAGAAAGATTTGAGGCCAAATAAAATTAGGATAAAATTTTAAATAATGAAAATTGATGATACAAGGCTTAAGATGCCTAAAAACTAGAATCGAAGTAGTTAAATAAAATCTGACGAAAACCAGTGGCATTTTCGTAATTTTATATCCTTTTTAGAGAACTCAAAGGAGGGATCTTTAAATAAAAAAATTAAGTTTACCAAGGTTCTTAGAGGCCCTAAATACTATAGGAATTCAAACCCTTTCAATTTTCATTTTAGAGTGTCGATTGACCCAAACTTTGACCGATTCATTTAGGAAGATTTTAAATCCAATTTGGGTGAAACCAAGGGAATTTTATGAATTAGAGGACCTAAGTTTTATGATGGAAAAGGTAGTTCTAAAAAAGGAGTTGAAATGAGTCTTAACGGAGCAAACAAGTGCATAGGAGCAAAATGGTCATTTTGAAAAATTTTAAAAGAGGCTTTTGAAGTAAGATTACACCTCATCACCTTCTCTAAGCTTCCATTTTCAAAATTTTGAGCAGCCATGGTGTGACATTAAGGGAAGGGAGAGAAAAGAAATTTAAGCTCCCATTTAGGTAAGTAAACGGCCTCGCTTCATCCCGAGCTAGTTAGGAAAGTTGTTTCTCTCTCTAAGAGCTCTCTAATGGTGGTTTTCTTTTCTTAAAAACTTGAAGATTTAGGTTTAACTCAAGCTAAAAAGAAACACTTTTTAAGAAACCAATCCGTGAAAAATAATCTACGCAAAGAGAGTTATGTTTCCAAGCCATTTAAGCTTTGGCCTACAGAGAGAAAGTGAGGAGGAGAGTTTTTCTTCATGTGTTCTTGATGGAACTAAGGGTTATGGAGTGTGAGGATTAAGAATATGCAACTAGAATTGAAAAGGAAGTTTTAGAATGCAAGTTGTAGAATTTAGGGATTTGGTTGCACCTGGGCAAATATGAAGCTTTCTAATGGTAATTTAAGTTGTTTAAGAGTATATATGAGTTCCCAAAACACCTAGCAAGCCTCCCATGTGCTAACTCCCTAAAGAAAATCAAGCAAAGTCTATGGATGCACAAGCGAGCATAGGTCTCAGCCAAACCATGTCCATGACCGAAAATGGACTAAAAATCCTTCTCTCCTTTATGGGCCTAGGATTGGCCGAAAATGGACTCAATAAGAGCAAGCAAGACAAGCCATGAGAATTACCTTGTTTTCTAGCTTTTCCAAGGAACTTTCAATTGCTTCTAATCTCTTATTCAATTTCTCTCTTCTTCCTACTGGACTAGCCATGAAATATCTCCAAATTAATCATCAAAACTATAGGAACATAGAGGAGAAAGAGGAGAAGAAGTTGCAAGAAGGAGAAAGCATGAAAAACCTTAATTTATCACTTTTCTACTTGGTTTTCTCTTCCATTCTTCCTCCCTTCTTGTGCGCCACTTTAAGAGGAGTGGAATTATGTTTTGAAGCAGAGCAAAGTCAGTTATAAGTAGGAGAAGAAATGGGATGTGTGTGAAGGAGGTGGGTGCTTCATTAAAACACTTTTTGAAAACTCCTATTTTGTCCTTAAACTTGGTTCCTTTCATTTATGTTCATTTCAAATCCTTTTCGAGAACCACCTTTTCCATCATGAAAATTAGATCCTTTAATTCATAAAATGTCTTTGGTTTCACCTAAATTGGATTAAAAACCTTCTTGAACAAATCAATCAAAGTTTCAGTTAACCGACACTCTAAATTGCACATTTGGGTTTTAACCATTCTAGAGGTTCTTATGGTTTTAAGGTCTCTGAGAACTCCGAGAAACTCAATTTGTCTATTTAAAAATCCCTCATTTGATTTTTCTAAAAGTTTCCCAAAATTACCAAAAATGCCACTGCTTTTTCATCTAATTTGTTTATCTATTTTGGCTCTGATTTTCAAGCATCTTTAGCCTTGTGTTCTCATTTTCAAAGATTTAGATTATTACACTAATTTTATTTGGCCTCTACTCATTCAATTTAGGGGACTTCCTTTTGAATCTCCTTAGTTTAAGACTTTTAGAATAATAGGATATTACATTTATCTCCTCCTTAAATAAAATTTCATCCTCAAAATTTAGATACATCCCTCATTGAAATAGCTCTGTATATTTCTTTCTTATTTGCTCTTCCAGCTCCCAGGTAGCTTCCTCAAGAGATAGCCTTTTCCAAACCACTGTCACTAGCGATATTGCCTTGTTCCTTAACTGCTTTATGCAACGAATGGTAAATTTTGTAAAATGACGAAATGAGCCGCATAAAAGCAAGTCTCCTGTAATGAGCTAGATAATGTCCCAAAAAAATTGGGTAATGTCCTGCGCTCTTAAAAATAATAATCCTAGGCTCAGACAGAAAGAAAAATGGAGCTAGGATGGTGAAATCAAATTATGACAAAAACTTATGAAATGTAGTGGCATTTTCATAAATACATGTAATTTTTGGAAAAACTCACTAGAAGGCTTTTTAAATAGAAAATTTGAGTTGCCCAGGGTTCTCAGAGGCCTAAAAACTATAGGAAGCCCCAGGACAGTTAAAGCTCCTCTGGTGTATATTTTCTAATGATGGTGAGCCCGAATTTTGATGGATTCATTCGAGAAGGTTTTAACTCTAATTTAAGTGATTCCAAAGGCATTTTATTAAATTGGGAACCTAAATTTTATAATGAAAATACAGTTCTAAAAAAGGAGCTAAATAAAGCTAAAAAGAAATTGCCATTACAAAAAGATAAAATTGAAAATTTTGAAAAAAGTTGCTTCTTGAATGTTCTACACTTTTCACACCACTTCCTCCCCTTCTTTAGGAGGACACTCTTTTGCCCAAAAACAGAAAAAGAAGCAGCAATTTAGGGGCACCAAAGTAAGAAGAAAACAAGGAAAAAGGTAAACAAATTCAAGGATTTTCATGCTCCTTCTTCTTCCAATCTTGTTCCTCTCCTTCTAAGCTTTCTTTTTATGATTTTATTGAATGAACTGGTTTTATTTTGAGCCCAAAACAGAGGGAGAATTTTTGAAAATTGAGAAGAAGATTCAAGCAAACGAAGAATCATTAAAAGGGAGCTAGGAATCCAAGGTAATTTCTTATTTTGGTTGCTTCTTTCTCTTGCTCCTTCCTTTTGTCTATTTTGGCCTAAACCCGAACCAAGGGAGGGGAAGATTTTTTATCTAAAAACAAGGGAGAAACTTGGGTTTTAGACCATAGAGAAGTGGAATATGCCAAGAAATTGCAAGGAAAACTAATGAAAATTGATTTAGAAATGTGTAGAGCTCTTTAGGGTTTTATAAAAACTGATTTAGTACATGTATTTCTTAGGCTATGTAAGTGTTTAATTAAGCTTCTAAGACCTCTAGGAAGCCTCCCAAATGGCTCTCCCATCAAGGAAAAATCAAAAGCTCCATGAACCTCCCTTGGTGTGTATATCTCGACCTAGGTTAGTAAGAGAGGTTAAGAAGTGTTTTAATTTGTTTTAGCCTTGGTTTAGGACTTCATATGATGATAGAAGGTTGGAGGAACCCTTGGGAAAAATTTAGGAGCCATGGTTTAGAAGATAAGACAATGGTATCCATAATGGAGCCTTATGAAGCAACACATGTCTAGATGATATGAACCAGACTCATGAGAGGAAGGATGCTCATGTGGAGAAAGACTTGATGATAGATGGCCCAACGACAAGAGGAAGAGTTAAGCGTCTACAAAGAGCAATTAGGCTTCAATTTGCTAAATTAGAAGCCCATAATGTTAGTGCATGCATTGAGGAAGCAAATGGAGCCTTAATCATGCTTATTCAAGCCCAAGTTGATGCTTAAAGAGCCCATTGAAGCTAGAGGACGTGAATAGTACTTCAAATGCAAGATGTCCAGCCCATTAGTATTAATTAGTTTCTATTAGGTTGATTATCTTTCCTTTTTTGTTTTCAAAAAGATTTGATTTTGTATCCCTACTTTTTAGATCTTTCAGTTAGGATTATGTAGTTAGTTTCCTACTTTTTCTCCAGCAGATAGGTTTGAGCTACACTATAAATATATGTATTCTGCCTTCATTTGAATCATAATTGGAAGTAATAGAATTATTTTGAGTGTTTCTCTAATTGTGAGAATCTTATCTTTTCTTTGCTCTTGTGAAACCTTTGTCTTGTCAACCTATCTTTAGGTTGGTGATTCAAGTTCACAAAAGCTCCCAATTCGTGCTTCGATCCAAGTGCATCGTTGTGTGGGTTGAATTATTGTGTTCGTGGTTAGGCGCGTTGTCTAAGTAGCAGGTCAACGTTCTTATAACGTTGGTTGGCTATTTGTTTCCGTCGGGTCTCGAACCATCATCTATCCATCAACCTACGTCGTGAAAATTGGGCCACCCCTTGATTTCGCATCACTAGGCCCTTGCAAGTGAGTAGATGATGGCTCCAAGGACCTTAAATGAGGTCAAGATGTCTAAAAATGAGAAAATAATGGAGCTTAATACTTGAATCATAAGGGTTGCTTCAATAGACCATTTATGGAACCATTATGTGAACCATGGACCCATTTATGCTTATAAGAAAAAGTATAGTATCTTAGCTTTCTTTAAGAGTATAACTGTATGCTATTTATGATGTTTATGCCAAACGAACACTAACTCACCTAGGTGCACTTGTGGAACTAAAAAGGGGAAGGAGAAAGACCAAGAAAAGCTTGCATAAGTTCAAGGTAGCTCTTCACCTCATTCTCTTTGCATTCTTGGTTGTATATATGTCATTGTGTGCTTGTATTTGCTCTTGTGATTTGAGAACATGCCACTTGATGCTTTGAGATTGCACTAGTACCAATGTGTTGTCTTGAATGTGATTGATTGTGGAACTTGCTCATAAGGGTAAGGTAATGCCAAAAGTCCCTTGATATAGGTGAGAAGATGCCAAGAGTCTCATGACATGGGTGAGACAAAGCCAAAAATCTCTTGAATGGATGACGCCAAGTCAAAAGTCCTGATGCAAGACCCACTAGGAACATGCCCTAGAGAACCTTCAACAATTCGAAAGTATGCCCGGGATCGGCTAGAAACAAGATTGTTGGCCAAAGGAAAGACTCTAAGAGAACTTGTCTCTTAAAACCCTAGCCTCAAGACGCCATAAAGGAAGACCAATCCTTTGATAAGTCACGTGTACTCACAGAGAACACAAAGAAGCAAAAGCCTCACAAAGTATTGAATAATACTCAAATTTATTCATTCATGATCTTCCTAAAATAGAGTACAATAGGGGGCCTTTTATTGGCAAAATTTCTAAAAGACTTAAAATCCTAATAAAACTAAAACTCTAAAATCTGATTAGAAATATTTTAAATAATGCCTAAAATCAAGGAACAAGATTATGATATTAATTTTAACTTAATCTCCTGGATAAGTTCCTTGACCAAGTCCAAAAAATAATAAAATAATAAAAAACGAAATTCAAAAAGAATCCTAGTCAAAACTAATTAGTTTCTTTAAGTAGTCACATGGGATGCACATGCTTCATTAAAAATCACATGGTTAACACATGATTCTTAATCTCTTGCAATTAAACTCCAATTGGGCCTTGACACTCCTTTTGTATGTGTATAACTACATTGAGCCTTCAACATCTCCATGGACCTTCTTAGGACATTGGGCTTCCACTTGGACTTTCACTTTTGTATCTTTAAAGAGATTTCATATCTAAAGTCCAATTCAGCATATTTTGAATTGATCAAATATGAATCTTGAGTTTTAAACTTGGGCCGACATCCAACATAGATATTATTTTGAGCTTTTTGAAATTTTTGGACATAATGCATAATTTGGCCCACTTGAGCTCTTTGAAGTTTTTGATGGATGAGGGTTTCTTGAACTTTTTGTGCTCTAATAGGTATGCCTACTAGTATTGTATCATTCCCTCCCTCTTTGAAAAGATTCGTCCTCGAATCTTCGCCATTAAGTGGTTTTTTAGGGAACAAATCTAAGCAATCACAACTCTTTTCAATGCTAGTTGAAGATGAGGG
The DNA here is from genome assembly GCA_026724425.1 of Erythrophleum ivorense. Taxonomy (NCBI): domain Eukaryota; kingdom Viridiplantae; phylum Streptophyta; class Magnoliopsida; order Fabales; family Fabaceae; genus Erythrophleum; species Erythrophleum ivorense. Next base: position 14,939,582 of record JAIUCV010000014.1, read on the forward strand.
TCCATTGGGTGGCTTCTTTGAAAACAAATATCCATATACCTGCAAGGAGCTAGAACCAACAATAAGCAAAGATGGGTTAAGATTGTTAGTAGATAAACAAAGATCCTTACACACTCTCTTAACCTCTCTTTTTTCATCAAACAAGCTCACACTCATGCTTTTCTCACTTTTCTCACAACTCTCTAGTTCTTTCTTTTCACTCACATTCTTTTCTATTTCAAACTCATCTTTTTCTCTTTCTAACTCATGTTCTCTCTCTTTTTCTTTTGCTCTCTTTTTTTCTTTCATTTTATACGCTTTTACTATTCTCATTTGATCCTCATAAGCATCCATAAGATCAAGAGATACCAATACATGATTTTTTTTATTTAATACAAATGAATAGCAATATCTGTGGTTATGCTTAACATATCTTTTCTCGCATGTTTCCATGGTTTACCAAGCATAATATGTCCCTCATACATAGGAGTCACATCACATAGCACTTTATCATGATATTTACCAATGCAGAAAGAAATCAAAACTTGCTTATTAACTCTAAATTCAGCACTACCCTTCAACAAGGTATAGGGCCTAGGATGCTTTATAGTATGCAAGTTTAATTTCTCAACAAGTAAAGTACTAGCAACATTTACATAGCTACTATTATCAATAGCCATGCTGCAGACTTTCACTTTGATAAGGCATCTAATATGGAAATCAGGAGATGACTTTTCCTTATCTTGTCTTGTAGAGTTGGAGTTGGATTGGAATGCATCTAACCATGCACAAGATTGCTTGAATCGCTCTTTGTTAGCCTCTTCAAGGAATTTGTACTCACTAGACATCTTGTCACCTTGTACTAGCAAACCAAAGCTCTGATACCAAATGATGCAAGACCCACTAGGAACATGCCCTAGAGAACCTTCAACAATTCGAAACTATGCCCGGGACCGGCTAAAAACAAGATTGTTGGTCAAAGGAAAGACCCTAAGAGAACTTGTCTCTTAGAACCCTAGCTTCAAGACGCCACAAAGGAAGACCAATCCTTTGATAAGTCACGTGTACTCTCAGAGAACACAAAGAAGCAAAAGCCTCACAAAGTATTGAATAATACTCAAATTTATTCATTCATGATCTTCCTAAAATAGAGTACAATAAGGAGCCTTTTATAGGCAAAATTTCTAAAAGACTTAAAATCCTAATAAAACTAAAACTCTAAAATCTGATTAGAAATATTTTAAATAATGCCTAAAATCAAGGAACAAGATTAGGATATTAATTTTAACTTAATCTCCTGGATAAGTTCCTTGACCAAGTCCAAAAAATAATAAAATAATAAAAAACGAAATTCAAAAAGAATCCTAGTCAAAACTAATTAGTTTCTTTAAGTAGTCACATGGGATACACATGCTTCATTAAAAATCACATGGTTAACACATGATTCTTAATCTCTTGCAATTAAACTCCAATTGGGCCTTGACACTCCTTTTGTATGTGTATAACTACATTGGGCCTTCAACATCTCCATGGACCTTCTTAGGACATTGGGCTTCCACTTAGACTTTCACTTTTGCATCTTTAAAGAGATTTCATATTTAAAGTCCAATTCAACATATTTTGAATTAATCAAATATGGATCTTGGGCTCTAAACTTGGGCCGACGCCCAACATAGATATTATTTTGATCTTTTTGAAATTTTTGGACATAACATATAATTTGGCCCACTTGAGCTCTTTGAAGTTTTTGATGGATGAGGGTTTCTTGAACTTTTTATGCTCCAATAGGTATGCCTACTGGTATTATATCAAGTCCCTAGGCCAAGAGTGAGACAAATCCAAAAGTCTTAGAAATAGAGTGAGGCAAAACCAAAAGTCTCTAGAGCTCATTCTTGAATTGATGTGAAATGGTGGCATGGAAATGTGATCTCGTATGCTTTATGATTGTATTAGCTTCCATACTTGTGCCTTTAATATGTATATGCCATGAATGTGTGTGTGAATGGGTGTGTGAGCTATTGAAATTCCATGAATCTCACTCCCCTTCCCTTCTTAATCTTAATATGTTTAGGTTGCTCATGAAGCAAGAAATGCAAGCCAAGGGTCTTAAGAAGCTACACTTTGTCAATTATGTAGTTGTATTTGCAAATAAATTTCAAAGTGGACTTACACATATTATTTTTGAGTTATAAATTATTGAACAAATGTAATTTTATGTATGAATGATGTATGGACCATTTGTAGCACAAAATCAATGCAAATGAGAAAACTTGACACTTGATGGCATGTATGTATTAGTGTATTCTTGAATATGGAATGACCAAAATGAGATGGATGAGGTTTAGGACCAAGAGGTGCCAAACAAAAAGGAAAGTCATTTGGACTAAGTTGGTGCCTTATAAGATGCAAAATTGACCACTTTGGTGAGTTATGACACAAACTATCCAAATGAGCTCTTCTTGGTCTGAAATTTGGTATGCATCTAGGCCTTGTTGAAATCTTTTTGGAAAGCTAAAGTGGGTAATATTTGGAGGTTGATAGAATTTTTGTGAAATTTTTGAAGTTGGCAAATTTTTCTAGTTTTGGCCCTGGTACTGTTCATATGATCCAAAAATGAATCTTTATCATTCATGAGACAAACGATATTCAATTACTGTAAAATTTTACAGAGAGAAATTAGAACTTCTTAGTGACTTGGGACAACTAGAAGCACTTTAATTGGATGTTTAGAGAGGGAGATATGAATTTTTGAAGTTTCTATTCTGTTTCAGGCACACAACCAGACCCTCAGTACTCTTCCATCGATTTTTGGGCTCTGAATGCTCTTGGATTGATCTAGAGCTATTTTTTCCTTCTGTTTAACATCCACATCTTTCCAAATTGGTACATTTTGCATGAATTTGATTTTTTTGGAATTAATTGTGCATTTTCAAAATTTATATCAGTAATTCTGGATAGCTCGACCTTTGTGCATTTTCTATTGCCAAATGTGGTCCAAATGAGATTTTCGTGGCTAGAAATTACTTGTAAAGTTAACATCCACAGCTTTCTAGAAAGTTATGGTTTGCTTAATTTTGATTTTTCTAAATTTAGTTATGATTTTCCAAATTTGCTAGCAGAAAATTGAAATTTGACCCCAGACAAAATGTGATTATTTTTGGTTTCTAGCTCTTGATCCATGGTTTGTGCAAAGTTTTAAGTTGTTTATGATTTGTATAGATGGAAAATAATTAAAGAATATTGTTGGTAAGTTTTTAGGGTTCATAAATCAAAATTTGAATTTTTAACCCTGATGTAACGCTATTAATTCTATTGTTTTAATACATTTTTTTTGGGATTTCTTTGATAAATCGTGTAATCCCACTTGGATAAAGGAAATCAATGCTAGAGATAATATGGTATGACGCGTTGGTGATACTATATAAGATAAATTATCCTATAAATGTACATTTTCATATTCTATAATATGTGAGGGGTCGGGTTGGTACTTTTTTAGCTGGGATATGTGGAAGACATCATGTATTTGGCTCAAGTTTAGGGGAAAGGCAAGTTTGTAGGCCACAAGTCTAATTTTATTAAGAATTTGGAATGAACCTATGTACTTTGGACTGAGCTTTCTACTATTTATAGACCTACCTATCCCTATGATTGAAGACATTCTAATAAACACATAGTTTCCAACCTCAAACCCTAACAGCTTTCTCCTTTTATTTGCATAACTTTTTTGTCTACTGATAAATGCTAATTTTAGATATATTAATCCCCCTAAACTTAGGCATTTTGATGAGCAAATATGGCTTTAGGGGTTTTATTAGGCAGAATTTGATTTCATTAGCCATTTATGCACTTTATGAATCAATTTACAAAATTATTAAGTTTTAATGCATGAATTTCTTTTAAATAATTTTGTGGATAATTCTACTCAATAATTTTCATTCTTTTGTGCATAATTTTTTTTTTTGTTGGGCAATTGGAGCTTTGAATGAGAATTTGTTTTGAAGAAGAGGAAGAGAAGAGTTGGGATCAAGTACACTTTTTGTTGGGCAATAAAATTTGAATGGGAGAAATAAATCACATGTGTAATTCAAGATGGAGAAGCAGCTATGGGTTGGACCTTGCATGAAGAGAACACAGCACTCATCCAAACACACACCATTTAGCTTTACTCCATTTAGCCATGGGTTGGGGACTCTATTAAGGAGGCAGTGCACTTGAGCAAATGGAGAAAAGGAACAAGAGAGTTTAACTTAGTTTTGAGGAGAAGAGAGCTACAAACCACGTGAGCAAGATGTGGAAGAAGTAGAGACCAAAATGGGAAGAAGAAGATGCATGAAGGAATAAGTGAGGAGCTGGAGCTAACTTGAAGAGTGTAAGCCACGTTCTCCTTTAGCAACACAAAGCTATTGGTTCACAAGAAAGGAGAAGCTACAAGAGAGGAGAAAGAAATGCTACGGGCTTGGCAAGGCTAAAAACACATTAAAAAGCTACGGGAAGCCATGGTTTAAGTGAGGAGAAGGAAGCTCAAACGTAGGCAGAGCAGAGTTGAAGAATTTGTGTGGAAGTGAGGTCTCGAGCTTGGGTGGATGGCTACAAGTTACTAGGTAGAAGCTACATGAGGAGCACCACCAGTTTTCACATAAATGAAGAGCAGCACGAGTTGAGGAATTATGTTGGAATAATGCATGAAGCTTTAAGTTAGTGACTGGAGGTTTCTCACGTGATTAAGAAGAACCTACGGGTTATGAGAGAACCACGTCAGAATATAGAGCAAGCCTTATGTCTAAGAAGAAATGCATGAAGGACTGGTTCATCAAGCTAAACGTAGTTGAAACAGAGGAAAAGATACTTTCATGTGGAAAGCAAATGAAAAGCATGCAGTAGCTTAAGTGTTAAGGAATTATGTGGAAGCAATTGTGATAAGCTATGTAATTCATTAGCTATGGGTTGTTGGAACAAAGGTTCAAAGACATGAAAACATTGTAATGGGAAGAAGAAGCTATAGGAAAGAGAAGCTAGAGTGAGAGCTTCAGAATACAATGGAGAGACGCATACAGCTCGAGTGGAAAGTCAACATAACTAGCTAAATAAATGAAATACATGCAAAGGAACACGTGGGCAGAACGTGGAATGAGTTGTGGGTTAATTTAGTATGAAGCCACGTCATTAATAAGTTTACGAAGCTTGTACGAGCTGGGAGGATTTAGCTATGGGCAAAAGAAGTAGAATGAGGCAGCACGTGTGGAATGAGGGAGCATGAGAGGGGCATGTGATTCATTAAAAATGCTGGAGGCATTCATTGAATGGACGAGAGACAGAGCTATGGGTTGACATGTATTAATGAAGTATGAGCTGGAGAATAATGACGGAAGAAAACACGTGAGGCGAGCTAAAGGTTGGGGGAGTGAGCTATAGGAAAGGATGTAAAGAACGCTAAGCTCCAGAGAGGTGAAGAATGACGTAAAAAGGGCAGAGGCTCCAGAACGTGGACGAGCAAGTTGATTCGTCAAATTTAACCATGGCTGAAGCTCTCATCATCGATTTTCTTCTGTTTAAATTCTCCATGGCAGCTTGAATCATCCTTGGTGGCTAGCTGAAGATTGAAGACTCCCAGATGCAGATTTGAGTTCCACATTTTCTCACCAAATTAGATAAAAATTCTTAGCTCAATCTCTTAATTTCAGCATTATTTTCCTTGTTAATTTGACTAGGTTTAGCTTATTAATCTAGGAATTTAATTGCTGGAAATTACTAGATTGGTTTGATTTGTGGATTAAGTATAATTTAATTTTTTGGAATGTTAATTGTGATCATTACATGTTTGTGAAAAACCCATAATTAGTGGCTGTGCAGATTACTCTTAATTTCCTCTTGATTATAGGCCAATTGATGCAATGGTTGTTGGATTAAAAATGGCTGGAATTTTTGTGCAATTAATTGTTTGAGGAATTCATTAATCTAATTAGTTAATTAGCATCTTGAGTGGATTGTGCAGCAGATTTTATTGATCAATTGGGATTGGTTATAGTGTGTTCTTGTTCTTAATTTAATTAATGAATTTTTCAAGGTTTCTTATGGTTGCAAAATCCTTGAATAATTGATGAATTAAATCTTGGATGGTCATTCAAGGGTTTTTATGGAGATTACACTAATGAGCAAAAATTTAAATCCAAATTTGGTACACTAAAAAAGGAGCAAGGATAATTGAATTCTAAGGAGTCCATTTAAAGGCTAGCTACCACATTTTCTTAATTGTTCACTTTATTTAGTCTTAAGTTTTTTATTCTTGTCATTTAAAATTTAGTTCAATTAAATTCTAGCATTTCAAAACCCCCTTAAACAAGTTCCAATTAGTAATACTTGGAATACTCTTTCACAAACAAATTGAGGCACAAAGAGTCCTTGGGAAATGACCTAGGTTACACCATTACCTACAGAATTTATTTTGTTATCTAGTTTTATTTGAGATTGCGCGACACAATAGTTAAATTTGGCGCCGTTGCCAGGGAGTTTAGTTTCTTAATTGTTTGAAAGGGTTTCTTAGTATTTTTGCCCTATTTTTGCTCTATTTTAGTTATGTTTTTCCCCTGTTTTAAGCTTGGATTTGGATCATTTCGGTGGCATGTATCAATTATCCTGGTTGCTGGAATTTTTGTTTGAAGTGCCTAAAAAATTCTCAAACATTGTTTTCCAAGGTTTCTGGGTGTTTTAAGCAAAAGTAATAGTTTAACTATTAAGTGCACCATTTTTTGGCTAAATTCCAACGTTTTAGACACTTTTTTCTAATTTTTTAGTATTTTTTCGAATTTTCTAGGATTTTTCTAGATTTATTGTTTTAATTTTTCTTTGTTGATTCTTGTGTTCCTTCTTAGTTTTTACTTGTCTAATTGGTTTATGACCAGGAGCTCTAGTGAAAAATTAATTGATTTGGATTCAAAAATTGAAAGAACCTTTAGAGGACAAGTAAGGATTAAGAAGAACAAGGATAGTGTAGGAATCAATGGTTCTATTTCTTCAGCTTTTGATTGTGTGCAAGGAATTGATTGTGTACTTCAATTTGCTAGTGATAATATGGCTGAACAAGATCAAATGAGTGCTAACATGAATATGCATGTTCAGGCTAACTTGAATGTAAATGCAAATTTGAATGATAACATGCATGCCAGAACCATTAAAAAATTGACAACTCCTAATGTGCATTATCAAAATCTTTGTATACAATATCCAGAATTAGATGCAAATTTTGAGCTTAAATCTGGTTTGATTCATTTACTTCCTAAGTTTCATGGGCTTGCAGCAGATGACCCTCACAAACATCTGAATGAATTCCATGTTGTCTGCTCTACAATGAAGCCACAGGGAGTCTCAGAAGAACAAATTAAGCTCAGAGCATTCCCTTTTTCCTTAGATGGTTTAGCCAAGGACTGGTTGAACTATCTACCCCCCGGTGCCATCACTTCTTGGGACCAACTAAAAAGGCTGTTCTTAGAAAAATTCTTTCTTGCTTCTCGCATTGCATCAATAAGGAAAGAAATATGTGGAATTAGACAAAATGGTGGAGAGACTTTGTATGAGTATTGGGAAAGATTCAAGAGATTGCTGGCTAGTTATCCTCACCATCAAATTTCGGATCAGCTGCTTATTCAATACTTCTATGAGGGGTTGTTGAACATGGATAGAAATATGATTGATACTGCCTCTGGTGGAGCCTTAGGAGATCTGACGCCTACAAAGGCCTGGGAAATGATTGATAAGATGGCTTAGAATGCTCAACAATTTGGTTCTAGATCAATGCAGACAGTAAGAGGAGTCAGTGAGTTGTATGCTCCACACTATGATCAGAGAATTGAGAGCAAGATTGATGCAATGTATCTGTGCTCCAACAGCTTGCTTTGGCTTAAAAGTAGCCACAGTCATCCTGTACTCCATCTCAGACTTATACATCACAGTCCTATCCTACTCAGACACATTCCTATCTTATGCACCTGGGCAGACATCTACCTCTACTACCTTGGTGGGACCCCTATGTGATATATGCTATTTGGCCACACATGCTACTGATCAATGCCTTATGTTAGAGGACAGGTCTAGACTTATACTGGGATGTTTCTAGTTAGGCCAATGCAACAAGGGTAACAAAAATATGATCCCTATTCTAATACATACAATTCAGGATGGAAGGATTACCCCAACTTGAGATATAGGGGGGCAATAGCAAAATAGATATAATGTTGCAGGATCTAGTGCACAGTCTCCCCAACCTATTAGGCAATCAGTTCCTATCCAAGAGGAACCCAGAAGAGATAACAGCATAGAACTATTGATAAAGCAACTCATGGAAAAAATGGAACAGAGTGAGACTAGACACAAACAAGAAATGGATAACATGGAAAATAGAATGAAAACTCAGAACAGGCATGTGGAGAATATGATTAGTTAGTTAGCTAACTCTCTCAGTGAGGTAAAAAGCCAAGGATCAGGGCAATTACCTTCTTAGACTATTGTCAATCCAAGGAATAGTAGCAATGTTAGTGCCATCACTCTTAGGAATGGAAAGGAGGTTTAGGGATCCTCAGATACCATTACTAAGGATAAGCTGGCGTCATAAAAAACATACGTCGCACCAGATGAGCCTAACAAAGAAGAAGAGCTAAAGAAGATTTTGCCTTTCCCACATAGACCTACCTTGGGAAAGAGGCAAACTAAAGCAGAAATTGAAAAAGAAATTCTTGAAACTTTCAAGAAGGTTAAGATCAATATACCCTTGTTGGATACAATCAAGACCATCCCCAAATACGCCAAGTTTCTCAAGGAAATATGTACCAACAAGAGGCATCTAAGAGGGAATGAAAAAGTCAATTTTGGCAAGAATGTTTCAGCACTCATACAGCCAACAATGCATACTAAATGTCAAGATCCAAGCACTTTTACAATCCCATGCACTATTAGGAATTTTGAGTTTTCTGATGCTTTGATTGATCTTCGTGCTGTAGTAAATGTTATGCCTAAATTAGCGTATTTATCTTTACAGATGGGAGAGCTAAAACCTACTGGAGTGGTTGTGCAGCTGGCGAATAGGAGCATTGCCTATCCTTCAAGAGTGTTGGAGGATGTTATGGTTAAAGTAAAGGATTTGATTTTTCTAGCTGATTTTTATGTCCTTAACATGGAGGAGATAGATATAGATCTAGTGGACATGCCCTACTTATTCTAGGTAGACCTTTTTTAAAAATGGCAAAGACAATACATGTGTATGAGGGTAATCTTCAAATGGAGTTTGCTGGCAATGTGATACAATTTAATATATTTGATGCCATGAAACACCCATGTGATGATAACTCTGTTTTTAGTATCAGCCTGATTGATATGCTAGTAGATAATGCCAGTGCTGATTTTAGGGATAGTTTGTTGACTAATTCCTGTGATATTGCTGATCTTGATGATTCTCTGAGACATAATTGTGATGATTCTCATTCTTGTACTATATGTAGAGAAATTGATGAATTTTTGAGCTTGTATGATGATATTAACTCTAAGGAATCTATTGCTGATCAGATTGATTCTATTTCATCTAGAACCTCTGTTGATTTTACTGGTCTTGTTGATCTTTTTGGTACTAATGATTCTTTGCATGTTTATATGGATAGTTTAGGGAATCATGATGCTATATTCACTTGATTGCTGATTCTTTTGATTCTTCCCATACTACTGACGTTCCCAAAGATAGGAAAGTTATTTCTTCTGTCTGTGAGTTGTTTGAATAGGTATTTGGCATGGAAGAGATTGAAATCAAACAACTCATACCTTTGATTGAGCAAGCTCCTACCTTAGAGCTCAAACTACTGCCAGACAATCTCAAGTATACCTATTTGGAGAAAGATGAAAAGCTTCCGATGATTGTAGCTAGTGACATTATTCTAAAGGAGGAAGAGAAGCTTCTTGAGGTCTTAAAGAGGAGAAGATAAGTAATAGGGTAGACCTTGGTTGACATACCTAGCATTAGCCTTGATACATGCAATGCACAGAATTCTGTTGGAGGATGGGGCAAAGCCAGTAAGGCAACCTTAAAGGTGACTGAACTACTTATTTTGGATGTGGTTAAAAAGGAAGTTTTTAAACTTTTATCTACTGGTATTATATATCCTATTTCTGACAGTCAGTGGGTTAGTCCTATGTAGGTGGTTCCAAAAAAATCAGGGATCACAGTTGTCCAGAATGAGAATAATGAATTGGTGCCCACCCATGTACAAAATAGTTAGAGGGTTTGCATTGACTATAGGAGCTTAATTTAGTCACTAGAAAAGATCATTACCCCCTCCCTTTTATTAATCAGATGCTTAAGTGTTTAGCTAGAAAATCTCATTATTATTTTCTGGATGGATTTTCAGGGTATTTCCATATATGCATAGCCCTGGAAGATCAAGAGAAGATGACATTCACATGCCCATTTAGAACATATGCCTACAAACGAATGCCTTTTGGTCTTTGCAATGCCCCTGGAACTTTCCAGCAGTGCATGGTTTCCATCTTTAGTGATTTTCTAGAACATTGTATAGAAATTTTTATGGATGATTTCACTGTATATGGGAACTCTTTTAATGATTGCTTGTGTAGTCTAGATAGAGTCCTAGCAAGATACATAGAGAAGAACCTTGTACTTAATTTTGAAAAATGTCATTTTATGGTTCAAAAAGGCATTGTATTAGGTCATATTATATCTCAACAGGGCATAGAAGTTGACAAAACTAAGACAGATGTTATCACTTCTCTACCATACCCGACGTGTGTTCAGGAGGTTTGATCTTTTCTAGGTCATGCAGGTTTTTATAGAAGATTCATTCAAGATTTTAGTAAAATTGCTTTGCTATTGTCTAAGCTGTTACAAAAAGATGTTGATTTCCATTTTGATGATGCATGTAAAATAACTTTTGATGATCTTAAGAAACGATTGACTTCCCCACCCATTATTCAACCCCCTGATTGGAACCTCCTATTTGAGCTTTTATGTGACGCTTCTAATTTTGCTGTAGGTGCAGTTTTGAGCCAGAGAGTGAATAAGAGGTCCCATGTGATTGCTTATACGTCCAAGACTCTAGATGGGGCCCAAGCAAATTATACAACCACAGAAAAAGAGTTTCTTGCTATTGTTTTTGTTTTGGATAAATTTAGATCTTATTTACTTTATACTAAAGTCATTGTTTTTACTGATCATGTGTAACATCCGGTCCTTCCGTAAACGTGAGAAACGCAATGTTCAGTTTTTCCATAAACGTCGAAAATGGGTCAAATATAAAAGGAAGTCCTCGAAATAGAAGGAATTGGGGCCAACTAAAATTATGATAAAATTTTAAATATTAGAAAATGAGGATTTAAGGTTTGAAATGCCCAAAAACCAGATCCAGAAGAGCTTAGAAAATTTGCCGAAGAAAGTAGGGGTATTTTTGTAATTTTTGAAAAAATTTGAAAACTCACAGGAGAGCTTTTTAAATGGAAAATTTGAGCTTTTCGGGGTTTTTAGAGGCCCTGAAAATCATGAGAACCCCTAGAACAGTTGAAACCCCTCCGGTGAGCGATTTCGGTAAAGGTTGACCAAAACTTTGACCGAATGGTTCGGAATAGTTTCAGATCCTTTTTAAATGATTCCAAAGGCAATTCTTATGATTAAGAGCCTAAAGAATATGATGGAAAAGAAAGATTTTAAAAAGGAGTTGATATGAGCCTAAAATGAAAAAGCCAAGAAAAGGGACAAAAATGCAAAAGTAAAAAGTTGCATAAAGTGACTTTTGGCTTTTTCTTATCCACGTTCCAACAGCTCCTCTGGGTAAAATTCTCTGTTTCTGCCCAGAAAATAGAGAGAGAGAGTGGCACACAAGAGCAAGCTCAAGGGAAGAAGAAAAGCCAAGAGAAAGGTATGAATTCATGGAAACTTTTACTCTTCCCTTTAGAAAACTTCTTCCCCTCTTTTCCTCCTCTCTTCCTATGGATTTAGTGAGGTGTTTGGTTCTGTTTTGAGCCCAGAACAGAGGGGTAAATTTCGAAATTCAAGGAGAGAGTTGAAGCAAGGAAGAGAGCTCTTGAGAAAAGCTAGGAAATCAAGGTAACTTGTTGTCTTCCATGCTTCTTCTTCCCTTCTCCTCCTTGTGATAATTTTGTCCCATATAGAGCCCAATCAAAGGGAGATGAATTCTGGTCCTAGCAAGGGAGATTCATAGATTTTGGAGTGTGAGAAGCAAGTAGGTGCAAAGAAATCAAAGAAAGAAGCATGAAAACACAAGATAGAAAAGTGAGGGATTCATGGAGACATTGTGAAATCTGTTTTGATCCATGAATATCCTAGTTTAGATGAGTGTTTGCTTGAGTTCCTAAGATCCTTAAGAGGTCCCCCATATGCCTCTTCCTCCATGAAAATGAACAAAAACCCATGGAAAGTCATGAACCTAAAAGTTAGAAAAGTGTAAAGCATATAAGGGGATTGTAAAAACTGATTTAATCTATGAGTTCTCTTGGCTATTTAATTGTTTCCTTGACCTCCTACAACTCTTAACAACCTCCCTAAATGGTTCTCCCATCAAGGAAAAATCAGCCATGAAATCCCATTTATGCTCTAAGATTCGACCAAGTAGGGATGGCATAGTTAGGGAGAGTTTTAAATTGTTTCAAGCTCATTTTTGAGTCATATATGATGAATGAATGTGAGGGGAATTCCACCTTGGGAAAAATTTAGGAAGCTTAGAGAACGAGTTGGTACTTTATGTTCCATATCACCTAAGGAAGTAACATGATGTTAAGCCCTTTGTTTTAATAATATGATGACTCTAAGAGGTTTAAAAGGAGTCAAGAACCTAGAAATCATTTGAGGGGTGTTGCTTCATTAGGTGCCAATATGGACCATAATGGAGGTTATAGAGTAATCTAGGGTTTAAGCAAGTTGCATGGCCCTAGACATTGTTTCATGAACTTAATTGGCTCCCATAATTTGTGTCTAGGCCAAGAGACACTATTTCCACCAACTTGTGGGTGTGTGGCTAAATTAGAATCATCAACCGTATAATTATAAACACTTACGTACATCAGGGGAAAATAAACGTTCATTTATAAGTCTTGGTTCTATTACCTATCATTTCTAATTCACAAGAACCTTCTATTAATGTTTCTAAGTCATCCCTTGAGATTACCATATGAAAAACCAAGATTTTTTAGTCACTATAAGGGTTCAGGACATTCGCCGCGGCCAATTCCTCTTAGTTTCGCCCCTTGCATCGTTACTATCGCCACAGTGAGTAAGACCTTCGTCGCGGCCAGCCTACATGGCACCGCAGTGAGGAAGCCTCCTGGAACCTACCTCACTCGCCTCTCGATATTGGCCGTGGCCAATACCTATTTTCACCGCGGCCAATTCCTCTCGGAATGCCTGGCTCATTTTCACAAAAGTTTGCCACGGCTAATTCCCTACTTCACTGTGGCGAATTTCCCTCTGGATGACTCCTAATTTAGCCTCTCACATTTTGCGGCGCCCAATTCCACATTCACCATGGCTAATTGCTCTCTGGTACTCTCCCTGGACAACTTCGCCACTATTGGCCGCGGCTAACAATATTTTGGCCGTGACCAAATGCCTTTTGATCCTACTACTCTTAAGACCTTGCCTCATACTCTCCACTATCTATCTAAGGACTCTTTGGGGCCACTCTCCCACTTGTTATGAGGTTCTAATAGTATTTATCTACTGAATTCCCTAGCCATTAGATCATTACCCATCCCATAATTAAAGATGGATTCTCCTACTCATTCATTGGTCTTATATCAACAGATTTACAAATTTCTCACAATGGTCATTCAATCATACTTACATTGGGTATTTCATGCATCAATAGTTCAAATCTACAATTAATATCATAAGATTACATTACTCAAATAGTCAGTTATGTTATAGATTCACAAGCCAAAATAAGTGTCAAGGTTCATACATCCATCAACAGCTAATATAAAGCCTACTTCTTGATGGTTACATTATGTGTTAACAAAATACAAACTCCTACACTTGGCAATACAGATACATGATGATGCTATACAAGATTAACAAAAATTAGCATCTACTCTATTCTACTCAGACCAAGTGTAGCTCCCCATATCAGGCCTCAGCTCATGGATGTTCATCCACTTGCTTGCCCGAAGAGCCTTCACCTGAAATGGTTAATCCCATAAAACGGGGAGAGATACGAATCTCTGTAACCAAGGCAATTCCATCATATATTCCAGTTTAATTAGCATGCATGCATAATTTCATATAAGCATCAGAAAAATACCAGTCATATCCGTAAATGAAACAATTAGGCTATCATAATTACTATCTCATACTAGCAATTATATTTCCACATATTAAAGGCCATTAACACTGGGAGAGGCCCATCCACGGAACCTACTCCCCATTGAGCACAATTAGGGCTCAGTGCATCTAGGGTTTGATCATAACTCGGTGCCCGATCGAGGCTCATGCACAGGTGACAGCCGCACCACAGCTCCACTATGGACTCACAAGGTCCAATTATTACATAATAATAGCCAACCAATTCATTCAACATTTCAAATCATTCATGTATAGTAAAATATGAAATTAAAATAGATATATACATGGAATTAATATAAACCTGATTACCTCACTTGTAGACAATTGCAACAGCCACCAATAATACAAAATCTCCCTATAATCATAGCATCAGAGAATTACTACTCTAATTCATCATTAACAGTTGCAACAAGTACCCAAAGAATTTAAAATGCACCTAGGGATCACTTACCCAGCCACTACAAGTCTCAAATTCTGATTGAAGTGTCCTCTACCAGAAACCTCAATATTTCATCCAAAATCCTAAGCAAATTCATACAAAATTAATACCCATATTATAATCAAGTTATTAGGGTCTCAAATCAGCAGAACTACCTCAAAAAGAAGAGTGCATACCTATCTAATGACAGCCCTAGTCTCAATCTACGAATTTTCACCATGAAAATCCCAAACAACCATATTTCAGATTTTTGGGTATTGTGAAAACACTCCAAATGAAAAACTAATTAGACCAAAATGAAGAGAAAGATGAGAGGATTAAGTTATATAACTATTACCTTGGCTAAATCTTGCTCTAGAAGTAGGAAAATGTGGAAATATGCTAAGAACCCTAGAGCCTCCTTTGGACCTCCAAATTTTAAGATGTGTTTTTTTGTGTTTCTGCAAATGGGGAAGAGGCTGAAGTATTTAAGGTTTTAATTGGGTTTAAATTGGGTCAAATATGGGTCATAGGTTGCTCCAAGGTCCAACTCCTAATGGGCTTCAGATTTTTACTTTGTTGAGCCAACTCTTATGTATTGGGTTGCTGAAATTCAATTGGGCCAGACTTAGTTTTAAGGACTCCCTTGTTTGGGGTCTGCATAAGGTTCATTAGGCCATTCCTAAGAACTTGTGCAAGTTCGACCTTAGGTCTCTAACCCATTAAATCAAATTGGGTCTGCACCTACTTATTGGGCCTCCATTAGCTTCTTATCATGATCTTCTACATTAATTTGGGCCTAGATGAAATTTCTCTCCCAATTAAATCTCAAACCCATATTAATAATTTATCTCTCTAAAATCTCTATTCACTTAACTTGCCCAATTATCCCATATTAATTATTCCTAATTAATCTAATCCGTGATTAACACCTTAATTAATTTTTGGGGTGTTACAATCTTTCCATGGACACTGAAATAATTGGACCTCTAAGCAGGGAGATATGAATTTTTAAAGTTAGATATTAATACCAGGGATGACAGCCTACCTCTGGTATTGTTCTATCGATTTTCGATGCCTATCAGCCTCTGTTGTGATTTGGATTTATTTTTAACATAAAGTAGACATCTATAGCTTTCCATAATAATATAATGTGCTTGATTTTGATTTTTCTAGAATTAGTTATGATTTTTCAAAATTCAGGTATAAAATTTGGAAAACTGATCTGAGGCTGTACTAGTGTATTTTGTGCATTTGCTCCCTTTGCTCGAGGTATAGACCATCTCTTGAACTTGTTATAAGTTGTATTTATGTATCTAAATGTGAGAATGAGATGGATGAGTCCATATGACCCACAAGATACCCAAAGAAAAATTTTTGTCTGTAAGGAAATGCATCTTGATTCATAACTTCCTATACCATTGTGTTGCTTCCCATAGAATTAGCATGAGATGAGGCATGGGAATTGCATAAATTGAGTCTTAAAAGTATGGTGTTACATACAGCCTATTCCTGTACCTCATTACTCCATCCTCAGATAGATTAAAGTCTAAAATGCTACTTTAGGATATCTGAGTTCTAACTTTTCTTACATATTCATCTTCTTGTTGGGCTTCTCTTATTTGATCTCTCAGGTCACTTTCTATATGGGTCTCACTCATCAATAACTTCCCAGAATACACCTGACATAAGAGATTCATATATTTAAATCTCTCATTGAGTTCTTGCTCCTTTAACATCATGTAGGCCATATGTATGGATTTTTTACTTAATGCATCTGTGACCACATTAACCTTACCTAGATGGTATTTTAAAGTAAAATCATAGTCTTTAAAAACTCTAACCATCTCCTTTGCCTCATATTTAACTTTTTCTGCTCAAACAGATATTAAGACTTTTATGGTCACTATATATCTCTATGGATACACCATACAAGTAATGTTCCCATATCTTAAGAGCAAATACCATTGCTGCTAGTTCTAAGTCATTAGTAGGATAATTTTCTTCATGTGATTTCAATTGTCTAGAAGTATAAGCTACCACTATATCTCCTTGCATAAGCACACATCATAACCCTTTCTTAAAAGTATCGTTGTAGGGTACAAAAGTCTCTCTAGGGTCAAGGATCACTAAAACTAAGGTTATGGTCAACCTACGCTTCAATTCCTATAAACTCTGTTCACATTTCTCATCCCACACAAATGGTACATTCTTTTTAGTGAGTCTAGTCAGTGGCATAGCTATTTAAGAAAAGCCCTGAATAAATCTCCTGTAATAATCTACTAAACCTAAGAAGCTCTTGATCTCTGTCACTGTCCTAGATCTCTCCCATTGAAGTATTACCTCTACCTTATAGGCATCTACTATGACCCCTACCTGGGAGATCACATGGCCTAGGAATGTCACTTCAGTGAACCAAAACTCATATTTATTAAGTTTAGCATATAATTGCTTTCCTCTTAGTGATGGCGGTGTGATAGGAGATTTGAAGAAGCTTGAACAAAATCAAGAGCTTGGAAACAAAAGGGCTGGACGTGACTCTAAAAGATGGCCAACTAAAGATCCATTGCAAGGTATGGGAGGCCTTATCCATGTTGAAGGAACATTTTTATTGGCCTCATATGCGTAGGGATGTGATTGCTATATGTAAAAGGTGTATTGCATGCAAGCACGCTAAATCTAAGATGCAACCACATGGTTTGTATACTCCTTTACCTGTTCTTTCTCATCCTTGGGTAGATATTTGATGCGATCCATCAAAGGAAGCAAGCTGTCTCAAATACTTGGAATGATCCTCTACAAATTCCAAGTGGCCCAATGACTAGAGCACGAGCTAAAAGAATGAGAGAAGCCTTAAGTGGACTTGTTCAAGAGACCTGGACTAAGCAACTAGCAATTGAAGGAACAAAAGTCAAGCGAGATCCAAACATTTCTAATGTGGACGTCCTCAACATCATATGGGCTAAAGATGGAGTTGCTGAGGCTAAATTGGGCCAAACATTATAAATTGAAGTACTTGAACCATGGACCATCCATTGGTGGGCTCATTTAGGGCTAAATAATACCATTTTGGGCTTAATGAGCTGATTTGTAGAACCTTAATGTATTTGGACGAATTTAGCTTATTTAGGGGGATTTATTTCCTTTTCAGTCTTTAAGAGAATTTGACTTTTATAATTCTGATTGCATAGGTCATTAATTAGGATAATTGCCATTAATTTCCCTAGTTTTCCTTTTCTATGAGCATTGAAGGCAGATTTGACTTACACACTATATAATTGTACTCTGCCTCCCATTGTAATCAGATTTTGAATTAATAAAATTGTATTTTTCTGGAAATCCCAGACTTGAGAGGAGTGCTCTCTAGGGTTCTTCATTGAACTTGTAGACTTATCAAGGCTTGATCAACCTTGTGGCGTCTTCCAACACTCGGGGTCCTTGTCTCTTCGTATTCAAGGGTTCCAAGTGGATCGTTCAGACTTGATTTAGCTTTCTTGGGGTGTGTATATTTGAGATCGGTTGTGGGTTCAAGGAGACTTGACTCCTAGTGGGTTCGCACCAATATTTCAATGGATTTTGTGCTTGGATTGCCTAGAACATCTAGTGGAAAGGATAACATATTTGTTGTTGTTGATCGATTTAGTAAAATGGCTCATTTCATTGCTTGCTCAAAAACAAATGATGCTGTCCATATTTCTGATTTGTTTTTCAAGGAAATTGTTAGATTGCATGGTTTGCCCCGATCTATTGTGAGTGACCGTGATGTTAAATTTGTTAGTCACTTTTGGAAAACTTTGTGGGCTAAGTTGGGTACAAAGCTTGTGTTTTCTAAGGTTGCACATCCTCAAACAGATGGACAAACCGAAGTGGTGAATCGAACACTTTCTTCCTTATTGCGTGTTGTAATTCAAAAAAATTTAAAGAATTGGGAAAAGTGTTTGCCTCACATTGAGTTTGCATATAATCATGCCTTGCATTCTACAACTGAGTTTTCTCCTTTTGAGATTGTATATGGTTTTAATCCTTTGACTCCCTTAGATCTACTTCCTTTGCCTTGTAATGAGTTTGCTAACCTTGAAGGTGCAAAGAAAACTAAGTTTGTGCAAGATCTTCATGCTAATGTTAAGGCGAACATTAAGCGCAAGAATGAGCAATATGCTCAACATGCTAATAAAGGCCGAAGGAAGGTTATCTTTGAACCAGGAGATTGGGTGTGGGTTCATTTGAGGAAAGAAAGGTTTCCTGAACAAAGGAAGTCCAAATTACACCCAAGAGGTGATGGTCCTTTCCAAGTGTTGGAAAGAATAAATGATAATGCATATAAAATTGATTTACCTAGTTCTTATGGGAATGTAAGCGCAACTTTCAATGTGGCTGACCTTTCTCTTTTTGATATTGCAGATTCGAGGATGAATCCTTTTCAGGAGGGAGGGAATGATGGAGGTGAGATAGGAGATTTGAAGAAGCTTGAACAAAATCAAGAGCTTGGAAACAAAAGGGCTGGACGTGACTCTAAAAGATGGCCAACTAAAGATCCATTGCAAGGTATGGGAGGCCCATGCACAAGATCAAGAGCCAAAGCTATGAAGGAGGCCTTGAATGGAGTGATCCAAAAACTAATAGACTTGGAGCCCATAGTCTTAGCTGAATATGAAGCCCAAAAGGAACAAATTGGCATAAAGATTATTTCAT
Source organism: Erythrophleum ivorense (assembly GCA_026724425.1). Classification (NCBI taxonomy): domain Eukaryota; kingdom Viridiplantae; phylum Streptophyta; class Magnoliopsida; order Fabales; family Fabaceae; genus Erythrophleum; species Erythrophleum ivorense. Next base: position 14,959,015 of record JAIUCV010000014.1, read on the forward strand.
TCTTACAAGATGCTAGCCCAAGCCCAAAGGGAGCCTAATTGAAGGAGTCTAGCCATTTTCCACAAAATCAGCCATTTTCCACAAAATCAGCCATTTTCCACAAAATTCTCTTAGTTTTATTTTGTTTTAATTTGATTGTTGCTGTTTCAGATTTTTAGGCACCATTCTTGGTGAATTTGTTTAGATTTAAATTTCTTTTATGTAACCTAGGAATTATTCTGTTTAGGGTTTATTTTTCAAATGCCTATATAAGGCCCACTTGTACTCCAAGAATGGCAGATTGAATGAATTATCTTTCAGAATCATTTCTGATTTGTGAGGTTTCTCTTGTGGCCTTTGTGTGCTGGAGAAAATCTTTGACTTATCAAAGGAGTGGTTTCCTTTGTGGCGTCCCGGATTAGGGTTGTAAGAGACGGGTTCTCTTAGGGTTCAATTCCATTGACCAACATCTCTTCTTCTTCTTCTTCTTTGTTCTTTGTTCTTGTGTTGCTTGCCAAAATTCTATCACTGATCCGTGTTATTTGGGGTTCCTAGAACAGGTTTCTATGGAGTCTCACATCACTTAGGGTTTCCAAGGCTAATCTCAAATGTTTGTTCATGCTCTTCTCTGCTCTTAGAATAGATGAGAATATCATCTATAAAGATAATCATAAACTTATCTAAGTATGGTCTAAACACTCTATTCATATAATCCATAAACTTATCTAAGTATGGTCTAAACACTCTATTCATATAATCTATAGTAGGTGCATTTGTCAATCCTGAGGGCATAACTAAGAATTCATAATGCCCGTACGTGGTTCTAAAGGCTATCTTAGGGATAGCTTCAGCCTTGATCTTGAGTTGATGATATCCTGACCTGAAATCAATCTTAAAAAATATCGAAACTCCTACTAACTAATCTAGGAGGTCATCTATCCTAGGAAGGGGGTACTTATTCTTAATTGTAATCTTATTAAGATCCCTATAATCTATACATAATCTAAGGCTCCTATCCTTCTTCTTTACAAATAGGATTGGAACTCCCCATGGTTAGACACTAGCTCTAATAAAACCTTTTTCAAAAAGATCTTTTATCTATTTCTTTAACTTTGCTAGATTGGTGGAAGCCATCCTATACAAAGCCTTAGACACTGGACTTGCCCCAGGCATAATATCTATTACAAACTCTACTTCTCTATCAGGGGGTAGTCCACTAATTTCTTTAAGAAATATCTCTAGGAACTCTCTTACTATAGGTATTTCATCTATACCCTCTTCTATCTCATCTTGTATTGAAAAGAAAACCAAAGACCCTTGACAACCATGCTCTAGATACCTCTTAGTCTAGGAGGTGGTCATAAAAGCTAGCTCAATCCTGGTACTAGGTATAGTTCTACATTCAGGTTAAGTAATACATCTATTATGGCAATCAAGTATGACAATGTTTTTAGACATCTAATTCATTCTAATGATCAAATCAATATCAATTAAAGCCATATAAATCAGGTCAAGTGTGGTAAAATAATAATTAAATCAGATTACACAATTTAGACATGCATAGGAAGTGATAGCTCAGTTTCCTATAGGGGTAGATATATGCAAATCATGGGGCAATGTACACATGCTTAAACCTAACTTCCTAGTACAGTCATAGCATATAAAAGAATGACTCGCATCCGAATTAAATAAAGTATTTATAGTACAATCATTAATCTTAATAGTATCTTGAATCAAACTTAAGGATCCACCAGCCTCTTGTTATGTTAAGGCAAAAACTCTACCCTGGGTCTAAGGTCTAGGGGCAAGAGTTACCTCCTTTTGCTATGTGCAATCTTTGGCTATATGTCCTAGTCTACCACACTTGTAGCACTGACATTTTGGCATTATTATGTTTTATATTTCTCATATTTAGTCTTATTAATAATTCATAGTGGGTAATTTGATGACTTTGGGTGGGCTGAATATAGATTAATGGACTTTAAATACATTTTTATTATATTTATCCAATAAAGGCCTAATTATTTTTATTTGTGGCTTGTAGGTTGGAAGATTCCTAAAGTGATTTGAATATCATCTTATTAAGTCATAAAAGAATTAGGATATTATCTCATTGTTACTTCTAGAATAGTATTGGATTTCTTTTAAAGCAAAAAATTTTGGACCGTTGGATGTACATAACTCATCTTAGCCCTTGGATCTTTCTTGAGGAAAAAAGCAACATCATCTATATAAAGAGGAGAAGACGTCACCATAGAACTCACACATTCTATCTTCTCTACTTCTTATTCTTGTTTTTGTCTTTTCCATGTCTTTCTATTTTTTTCTTGATGATCAATACATTAATCAAAAATAACCAGAGGATTAAATCAAACTAGAGGTATTCTTAGGTGATAACGATAGGGAAATATTAGAAGAATTCTAGATTGGTTGTGCATCATTCTAATTGAGTTTCATTTTTATTAATTAATTTACTATTCAGTTTAATTAGTGCAATTTTATAGTTGAACCCCTAATCATCACAATTTTATATTTTTGTTTCCTAAAATAATTAATTTGATTAATAGCTAAGTGGGAAACGACCTAGTGAGCATTATACTGCAAACCAACAAAAAATTCACTAATTTTGGCTAGTTCGACAATTGCAAGTGAATAATATTTTCTTTACTAAGATTTTGGCACTGTTGCTAGGAGCCAATCAATTAAAATCAATTAGGATATGAAATTCCTCAATTTTAATTTTGATTTTACCATTTTTACTTAGTGTTTGTGGTCAATTTTTAGTATTTTTTGGTGTTCTGCGATTGTTCTGGGTGATATTGGTGTTAGAGCTAACTAACTCTGATTAAGCTAAAACTTGGTATATATGTTCTAGGTGTTTTAAGGAATCAATTTCATAGCTATGCTATGTGCTAGGCTACTTTTTAGCCAAATTCTATCGTTTAGACCACTTTTTCAATTTTAGTATTTTTTCCTTTGAGTTTTAGCTATTTTTCTAATTTTTTTGAATTTATTTTAATTTTTCTTGGTAATTTTTGGGTGTTTTCTTCCATTTTATTTTATTCTTGGTGTATGAAAAGATCCTCCAATAGAGATTTGGTTAAGTTTAATCCAAAGATTGATAGGAGCTTTCATACATAACTTAGAAATCGTAAGATTAAAGAAGCTGTGACTACTGAGTTGATTTTTGAGATAATAAACAATATAGGAAGCAATTGCGAATTAAATTTGGATTTGGATTTTGATTCTGAAGCAGTAGATATGGTTGGTAATAATGATAGGAAATTAACTACACTCGATGTTAATTACTAACCATTTTGTATTCAATATCCTGAACTTGATGCTACTTTTGAATTTAAATCTGGATTAATACATTTGCTTCCAAAGTTCCATGGTCTTGTAGATGAGGACCCTCATAAACATCTCAAGGAGTTTCTGAAGAGCACATTAAACTTGGAATGTTTCCTTTCTCACTGGATGGGACAGCCAAAGATTAGCTTTATTATCTTCAACCTCAAGCCATCACTTCATGGAATGAATTGAAGAGGATATTTTTGGGGAAATTCTTTCCTACCTCAAGAATTATTGCCATCCAAAAAGAGATTAGTGGTATTAGACAGATGAACGGAGAAACATTGTATAAGTACTAAGAGAGGTTTAAGAAAATGTGTGTAAGCTATCCTCACCATCAAATCAGTGACCAACTTTTGATTCAGTACTTTTACGAAGGCTTGCTACCTATGGATAGAAGTATGATTGATATAGCTGTCAGTGGAGCATTAGTTAACAAAATCCTAGCCGCTGTCAAAGACCTCATTGTGAATATGTCACAAAATACACAACAATTTGGCACCAGAATAAATACGCCAACAAGAAACGTAAATGAAATTTATGCCACTCATATGGATCAACAAAGAATAGAAAATAAATTTAAGAAGTTAGTTTCTATGGCTAGACAGCAAGCACTCAAGCAAAGACAACCTCAATAACTCCCTACACCTCTGTGTGGTATTTGTTTATTAACTACACATGCCACAGATCAGTGTCCCTAGTTGCAAGATAATATAGAATCATGTGCTGGCATCTTCCCTAGTAGACTTTTACAGCAACAATAGAGTAGATATGACTCTTATGCAACATCATAGATCCTGGATGGAGAGATCATTCGAATTTGAGATATGGTAGTGGGTCTAACCAACAATAGTAGCAACAAAAATTTAATGCTCTTGGCCCAAGCAACTAATAGCCTATTAGACAACCCATGCAACAGATGAACAAGTTAGAACCAAGTCTAGAAGATATAGTGAAGTAGTTGGCAATAAATACAGTCTAATTCCAATAGTAAACAAAGACAACAATCCAAAGTTTGGAGACCCAGATTGGCCAACTTGCAATAAATATCAATGAGTTGAAAAGTCAAGGTTCCAGCCAATTACCTTCACAGCCTGTGACCAACCCAAGAGGCAATGTTAGTGCAATAACCTTGAGAAGTAACAAGCAAGTAAATGGGCTCATTACACCTCTAATAGAGGCACTACAAGAAATAGAAGGTGACAAAGAACAACAGCCTCCTTCAATCCAAGGCAAGAACAACAAAAAAAAAAAGGAGAGAATTCCATATACACCGAACCCTTTCCATTCCCCGATTGAATTACACAGTCTAAGAAAATTGTAAAGGCTAAATTAGATAGGAAAATTATAGAGACATTTAGAAAAGTGGAAGTAAATATCCCTCTTTTTGAAGTAATCAAACAAATTTCACAATATGTTAAGTTTCATAAAGAGCTGTGTGCACATAAGAGGAAGTTGAAAAGGAATGAGAAAGTTAGCATGGGGAGAAACATATCAGCTTTGATTCAACCAGTTATTCCCAATAAATACAAAGATCCTAGCACATTCACCATTCCTTGCACAATAGGGAATATGCAGTTTAATAATGCTATGTTAGATTTAGGAGGTTCCATTAATGTAATGTAATGTAATGTAATGTTCGGTTTCGTAAAAACATTGGAAATAAACCAGTTATAAAAGGTGGTCCTCAAAGGAGAAAGATTTGAGGCCAAATAAAATTAGGATAAAATTTTAAATAATGAAAATTGATGATACAAGGCTTAAGATGCCTAAAAACTAGAATCGAAGTAGTTAAATAAAATCCGACGAAAACCAGTGGCATTTTCGTAATTTTATATCCTTTTTAGAGAACTCAAAGGAGGGATCTTTAAATAAAAAAATTAAGTTTACCAAGGTTCTTAGAGGCCCTAAATACTATAGGAATTCAAACCCTTTCAATTTTCATTTTAGAGTGTCGATTGACCCAAACTTTGACCGATTCATTTAGGAAGATTTTAAATCCAATTTGGGTGAAACCAAGGGAATTTTATGAATTAGAGGACCTAAGTTTTATGATGGAAAAAACAGTTCTAAAAAAGGAGTTGAAATGAGTCTTAACGGAGCAAACAAGTGCATAGGAGCAAAATGGTCATTTTGAAAAATTTTAAAAGAGGCTTTTGAAGTAAGATTACACCTCATCACCTTCTCTAAGCTTCCATTTTCAAAATTTTGAGCAGCCATGGTGTGACATTAAGGGAAGGGAGAGAAAAGAAATTTAAGCTCCCATTTAGGTAAGTAAACGGCCTCGCTTCATCCCGAGCTAGTTAGAAAAGTTGTTTCTCTCTCTAAGAGCTCTCTAATGGTGGTTTTCTTTTCTTAAAAACTTGAAGATTTAGGTTTAACTCAAGCTAAAAAGAAACACTTTTTAAGAAACCAATCCGTGAAAAATAATCTACGCAAAGAGAGTTATGTTTCCAAGCCATTTAAGCTTTGGCCTACAGAGAGAAAGTGAGGAGGAGAGTTTTTCTTCATGTGTTCTTGATGGAACTAAGGGTTATGGAGTGTGAGGATTAAGAATATGCAACTAGAATTGAAAAGGAAGTTTTAGAATGCAAGTTGTAGAATTTAGGGATTTGGTTGCACCTGGGCAAATATGAAGCTTTCTAATGGTAATTTAAGTTGTTTAAGAGTATATATGAGTTCCCAAAACACCTAGCAAGCCTCCCATGTGCTAACTCCCTAAAGAAAATCAAGCAAAGTCTATGGATGCACAAGCGAGCATAGGTCTCAGCCAAACCATGTCCATGCACCTAGGGAGAGTTTTAAATTTTTCTAAGGCTAGAAAGGGACTAAATATCATAAGAGAACACCAAAAGGAAGACTTAGAATAAATTTAGAAACCACATCTTGTGAGATGGAGGTGTAGGCTTTATAATGAGACATAAAGAAGCAACTCATGCCTAAGCTCCTTAAAATAAATTTGTGATGACTCCAAGGAGTTTAAATGGAGTCAAGAGACTTCGATTGAGGAAGAAAATGGAACCAATATCATAAATTCCCATAGTTGCTTGATTAGGTCTTATATGGAACCATAATTGAGTCTTAGAACAAAGTAAGCTTCCATAGAGTTGTATAAGGCTTAAGCTTATGCCTATGAGTAATTCATGTCTCAATTGGTGTGTATAGGGCAAGAGAATCAAGTGCCATCTAATTGCATGAGCTTGGCCAAAAAAGGTAAGAAGAATTCAAGAGAAAAGTGTTGTGATTTTACTTCAAGGTAGCTTTCTAAACTTTTCCACATGCATGGCTTAGATGTTTGTTTGTCTTTGAGTGCTTCTGTAAATGTTTGAACTATGAAATATGTCTCTAGCTATTGCTTACTTGTTATGATACCATTATGCATCTTGAAATGAGTTTATGAATGTATTTTAGCTTGAATGTGTATGGTGATGCCAAAAGTCCCTTAGTATGGATAAGGATGAGCCAGAAGTCCCTAGGATTAGGTGAGACAAAGCCAAAGTCTTAAGAAGAGTGAGGCTAAGTCAAAAGTTCCAAAAAAAATGGGTGAGGTTAGACCAATGCCCTCAAGAGCTTATGTATGATATATATAAGTCTCTTTGACATAGAAAATGCTTTATGTATGTTCACTAGTAGCTTAAATACCGTACATGCATTCTTTGACATGTTAATACATCCATTATGTATGTTTGAAAGGGTAAAGGGCTATTAAAATTCTTTAAATCTCAATCTCCCCTTCCATATGCCTAATTATGTCTAGGTGAGCCAAGTAGACCAAAGAATGGAGACCAAATACCTTGAAGCATGGTAGTTTGACAAAGGAGTAGAACAATAGGCATTTTAATAGCATTTTGATGTCAGGAATTGCATCTATATGATGTATATGAGATGTAACCACTTGCACAAGTTTAAATGTATACAATTGTGATATATGAATCAAGCTTAGAGCCAAATGAATGTATATATTGGACATTGACATCCTAGCACCATTATATGCATGTGTATAAATGTGAGTGGCATGATGAGATTGAGCTCCATGATGATTTGAATCATTTGGCATGCTTCCCTAGGCTATGTTTATGCTTTTGGACATGTTTAAGTGGTTGTGGAAAGGTAAGAAGAGCATTTGGTACTTTAAGAGCCCACTTTGAACTTCAAATGTGACCAATTTATGTATTGAACCAAAGTCTGACCAAATGGATGTGTTTTTGCATGAAATTTGTCCATCAAGTAGGTCTCATCTATTATTTTTACAAAGCCAAAGAAAACTCAATTTGGAGCTATAGAGAATTTATTATTATTATTCAAAGTTGACTAAATTATATAGAATTGGTATGTGCACTGTTCACATGGTTAGTTTGCTTTTCTGTGTTACACATGGGCCAAATGAAGTTCAATGCTGATTAATTTTTTCAAAAATAAACTAAATATCATAAGCTTTCTATAACTACCAAGATCACCTCATTTGGAGCTCTGTAGAGGGAGAACCCAATTTTTAAAGTTGCATGATAGTACCAGTAATGCAGCTCAGCCTTTGGTACTTGTCCATTAATGTTTGTGAGTTAAACACCATTTGCTTAATTTGGAATTATTTTTCGTGATTAGTTAATATCCAAAGCATTCTATAAATCTATATATGCATGATTTTAATTTTTCTAAAATTAGTTATGAATTTTCAAAATTCGAACCAAAAAGCTATGATAGCAAACCTGAGAGCAACTCTTCATTTTTCTAGTGTATAGTTCCAAACCCAAAATGTATGAGATGAATTGTGATATTTATGATATGTATGTATATGTTATGGATATAAAATGATGTAGATGAGTTCACATGGTCCCTAAAGCTATGAATAATATATGTGGCTTTCCAACTATGCAAATTCTTATGGATGAAAATGCATGCTCCCTTGCAATTATGCACTAATATACCAAATATATGTTGGAATGTGACCATTGTGTGAAAGCTAAGAGGCTATGGTATTACATATAATGCCTAAGTTCGTGTATTCCTCTTTGTAGATTGAAGAATTGAAGCCTACAAGAGTAGTGATTCAGTTAGCAAACAAAAGTACAACCTACCCTACAGGAGTACTTGAAGACATTCTAGTAAAGGTAAAAGATTTAATTTTCCTTGATAATTTTTATGTTTTGAATATGGAAGATGACAATATACATGGACATGCATCACTAATTCTACGTTGAACATTTTTTAAAACAATTAATGTGCATGATGGTACTTTATCAATGGAATTTGGTGGTGATGTTGTTCATTTTAATATTCTTGATGCCATAAGACACCCTTCAGAAGAACACTCTATCTTGCATGTAAATATGATAGATTTGCTAGTTATTAATGCTTGTTAGACATGGATACTAAACTTTCTGACATTGTTGAATTTATAGATGCAATTCAATGTTCAGAATATTATGATAGACTTAATAAAATGTACTGCACGTTCTGAGATTGATGCATTCTTAAATTTTGATTCTGCTTCTAGTTTTGCTTCTGATTTTGATCCTAATTTTGTTAATTTATTTGATACTATTTCCTCTATTGAGAAAACTAAACAAATAGAGGCTACTGTACATTTAAACTCATAAAAATTAGTACCTTCCATAACCATCATACTTAACTTTTCTATCAAACTGCCATGGTCTACCTAATAACAAATGGCCAACATACATAGGTGCAATGTCACAAACAACCTCATCAGAAAAGCTACCAATAGAAAATGCTACCACAACCTATCTAATAACCTTAACATCCCCACTATTATTAAGCCATAATAATGTGTGGGATGTACTTTAGTAGGCAAACCAAGCTTCTCAACTAACAATGTACTAGCAACATTTCTACAGTTACCATTATTAATTATAAGACTACATACCTTGTTGTTAACCAAATGATGCGAAATTAAGGGGTGGCCTAATCTTCATAGTATAGGTTGATGGATAGATGATGGTTTGAGACCCAACAAAAGCAAAATAGCTAACTAACATTATAAGAATGTTGACCTGCTACTTAAACAATGCGCCCAACCATGAACACGATGAACCAACCAACACAATGACACAATTAAGTTGAAGCATGAATTAGAGGCTTTTGTGAACTTGAATCACCAACCCAATGATAAGTTGACAAGATAAAGGTTTCACAAGAGCAAATGAAAGATAATATTCTCATAATTAGAAAAACATTCAGAATAATTCTATTACCTCTAATCTAATTCCAAATGGAGACAGAATACATGTATTTATAGTGCAAGTTAAATATGTTTGTTAGAGGAAAAGTAAGAAGCTAACTACATATTCTAATTGAATGACCTAAAAGTTAGGAATACAAAATAAAGGAAAGATAATCTGCTTAATTAATTTTAATTTTTGTCCTGATACATAAAGCTTCTAAAAGTCATCATATTAAACCCATAATATCATTATTTAGGCCCAAATGAGTTAATTTATGTATGGCCCTTAGTCCAAGCTCTTTAATTTACAATATTCTAACCCAAATTAGCTCTAGTAACTCCATCTTTAGCCCAAATAATGTTGAGGATGTCCTAATTAATGCTTGAGTCATATTTATCAAAACTTTGCTTGGTCCAAATCTTTTGAACAAATCCACTCAATGCTTCTTTAAGTCTTTTAGCCTTCACCCTTGTAATAGACCCAATTGGAAGGTGCAAAGGATCATTTGAAGATTTTGAGTTAACGTCCACATGAACATGGTTCATATCACCAAACAACTAGTGTGAAAGATAAGCTCTAGCAATTATTTCTCCAACTCTGCTCCTAGCTGAATGTTAAGAGCATGTTTTGACATTAGAACCTCACCAACCATGGCCTTAGCTATCTCCACATCAGAATCACTCTCCATAAGAGAAATTTCATCCTCTTCTGCTTCTCCACCACTACTTTCACTAGTCACACAACCATTCTCAAGTAATATCATAGTCCTTTTGGTTGGACATTGTGAGGAAATATGTCCAAAACCTTGACATTTAAAACATTTAATCTTAAAAAAATTAGAAGAAGATTTAGGTTTAGATTTACCTTTAAAAGCCAATATCTGCATCTTTAACTTGCTCTCCTCCTTAGGCTTCATCTCACCTTTTAGTTTGAAGGGCATTTTGTACTCTTTGTTGGATTGACCAAAAAATGACTTGTATTCTTTGTTAGGATCACCAAAGGACTTTAATTTTTGCTTTACCTTCAAGTGCTTTTCTACCTTGATAGCTTTAAGTAAAAGCTCTTCCATGTCAAGGTAATTCTGAATGTCCACAGCAGCAGCAATTTAAAGATTAAGACCCTCAATGTGTAACACCATATTTACTAAACTCATTTCATATCATTACTAGATTCATCTCCTTGGATTTACACAAAATTCCCAAGAAAAGCTATTAGAATGCTTCATTTAATTACATCACACCACGAACAAAATTTTTACTACATGTCTTGTGAGCCATATGGACTCATCCATCTTATTTTTATGTTTAAATACACAAATACAACTTATAACAAACTCAAGAAGTGGCCTAGAACTCGAGCAAAGGGAGTGGATACATAAAATGTAATGGTGCAACCTCGGGTAGAAATTTCAACATACTAACATGAACTTTGAAAAGTCATAACTAATTCTAAAAAAATCAAAATCATGCATATTTTACCATTTTGGAAAGCTACAAATGTCTAATTTATATAAAAATAATTCCAATCCACAACAGAGGCTGTAAGCCACTAAAAATTGATAGAACAATACTAGAGGTCGACTGTCATTACTAGACTAACATCCAACTTCAAAAATTCATATCTCCCTACTCAGAGGTCCAATTGGAGTGGTCTTAGTGGCCATGAAAATATTATCATGTCTAGTTTATTCCTATTAAATTTCATAAGCATTAGACATCATTTGGCCCATGAATGAAATAGCCTAAGTTTCTGACCATATGAATAGTGTCTGCATTAGTTCAGCAGAAAAATGCCAATTTTAAAAATTCATAATTAATTCCATAGAGCTCCAAATAATCTAGTCTTTAGCTTCCCAAAAAATTTGGATAAAATCTATGTGTGCCAAATTTCATGGGCAAATTTGTTCATTTAGTCAGATCTTGATATTGGGTTGCAAAATGGCTCATTTTGTCATATAAGGGGGTCCAAATGGTCCAATTTGAGTTTTAAGACAACCATGACCACTTGAGCATGTGGGAATGCACCAAAAGAGCTTTCTAAACTTGTCTCAAAGGTGCATAAACTCAGAATTTAAAAACTCACTCTCTCACTCCAAGTCATACATAAGATTACACATGCCTGAACATGCCATTCACTACCCAAAATGCACATTACCATTCATTTGGCACTAAAACTCATACATATATCAAACATTTGGGTAATTACACATGTACATATGATTACATAACAATTCCATCATAGGATTACATTATATGCCATGTGTATGGCTACAAGAGAGACAAAACTAGGCATTTTGATGCCAAACTCTCATCTTCCAACTTGATGGCTTCCATTACCTAGTTCAATTGCTCCACCTAGCATGTTAAGACATTAGAGAGGAGGGAATGTGATGTGAGACCCCTTAAAAACCCGTTCTAGGAACCCCAAATAACACGGATCAGTGATCGAATTTTGGCATGCAGCACAAGAACAAATAATATGAATAATAAGCAACAAAAAAACAAAGAACAAAGAACAAAGAAGAAGAAGAAGAAGAAGAAGAGATGTTGGTCAATGGAATTGAACCCTAAGAGAACCCGTCTCTTAGAACCCTAATCCGGGACGCCACAAAGGAAACCACTCCTTTGATAAGTCAAAGATTTTCTCCAGCACACAAAGGCCACAAGAGAAACCTCACAAATCAAAAATGATTCTGAAAAGATAATTCATTTAATCTGCCATTCTTGGAGTACAAGTGGGCCTTATATAGGCATTTGAAAATAAAACCCTAAACAGAATAATTTCTAGGTGGCGCCTTTTACATGGTGGGAAAAATAAAAGAAATTTAAATATGAACAAATTCACCAAGAATGGTGCCAAAAAATTTGAAACAGCAACAATCAAATTAAAACAAAATAAAACTAAGAGAATTTTATAGAAAATGGCTAGACTCCTTCAATTAGGCTCCCTTTGGGCTTGGGCTAGCATCTTGTAGGAATGAAATAATCTTTATGCCAATTTGTTCCTTTTGAGCTTCATATTCAACTAAGACTATGGGCTTCAAGTCTATTAGTTTTTGGATCACTCCATTCAAGACCTCCTTCATAGCTTTGGCTCTTGATCTTGTGCATGGGCCTCCCATACCTTGCAATGGATTTTTATTTGGCCATCTTTTAGAATCACGTCTAGCCCTTTTGTTTCAAAGTTCTTGATTTTGTTCAAGCTTTTTCAAATCTCCTATCTCACCTCCATCATTCCCTCCCTCCTGAAAAGGATTCGTCCTCGAATCTGCAATATCAAAAAGAGAAAGGTCAGCCACATTGAAAGTTGCGCTTACATTCCCATAAGAACTAGGTAAATCAATTTTATATGCATTATCATTTATTCTTTCCAACACTTGGAAAGGACCATCGCCTCTTAGGTGTAATTTGGACTTCCTTTGTTTAGGAAACCTTTCTTTCCTCAAATGAACCCACACTCAATCTCCTAGTTCAAAGATAACCTTCCTTCAGCCTTTATTAGCATGTTGAGCATATTGCTCATTCTTACGCTCAATGTTCGCCTTAACCTTAGCATAAAGATCCTGCACAAACTTAGCTTTCTTTGTACCATCAAGGTTAGCAAACTCATTGATGCAATAACACCAAGTAATATGAACCAGACTCATGTGAGGAAGGATGCTCATGTGGAAAAAGACTTGATGATATATGGCCCCATGACAAGAGGAAGAGTTAAGCATCTACAAAGAGCAATTGGGCTTCAATTTGCTGAATTAGAAGCCCATAATGTTAGTGCATGCATTGAGGAAGCAAATAGAGCCTTAATCATGCTTATTCAAGCCCAAGTTGATGCTTAAAGAGCCCATTGAAGCTAGAGGACGTGAATAGTATTTCAAATACAAGATGTCCAGCCCATTAATATTAATTAGTTTTGACTAGGACTCTAGTTTTGACTAGAACTCTTTTTGAATTTCGTTTTTTTATTATTATATTATTATTTTTTTGACTTGGTCAAGGAGCTTATCTAGGAGATTAAGTTAAAATTAATATCTTAATCTTATTCCTTGATTTTAGGCATTGTTTAAAATATTTCTAATTAGATTTTAAGAGTTTTAGTTTTAGTAGGATTTTAAGTCTTTTAGAAACTTTGTCTATAAAAGGCTCCCTATTGTACTCTATTTGGAATCATGAATGAACTTGAGTATTATTCAATACTTTGAGAAGCTTTTGCTTCTTTGTGTTCTCTGAAAGTTCACGTGACTTATCAAAGGATTGGTCTTCCTTTGTGGCGTCTTGAGGCTAGGGTTCTAATGCAAGACCCACTAGGAACATGCCCTAGAGAACCTTCAACAATTCAAAACCTTGCCCGGGACCGGCTAGAAACAAGATTGTTGGTCAAAGGAAAGACCCTAGGAGAACTTGTCTCGTAGAACCCTAGCCTCAAGACGCCACAAAGGAAGACCAATCCTTTGATAAGTCACGTGTACTCTCAGAGAACACAAAGAAGCAAAAGCCTCTCAAAATATTGAATAATACTCAAGTTCATTCATTCATGATCTTTTCTTTTTCAAACTCATCTTTTTCTCTCTCTAACTCATGTTCTCTCTCTTTTTCTTTTTCTTTTTCTTTCTCTAAATCATGTTCTCTCTCTTTTTCCTTTGCTCTCATTTTATATACTTGTACAATTCTCATTTGATCCTCATAAACATCCATAGGATTAAGAGGTACCAATACATGATGTTTTTCATTGAATATAAATGAATAGCAATAGCAATATTTGTGCTTATGCTTAACATATTTAGCTTTTCTTGCATGTTTCCATGGTTTACCAAGCATAATATGTCCATCAAACATAGGAACCACATCACATAGCACTTTGTCATGATATTTACCAATGGAGAAAGAAATCAAAACTTGCTTATTAACCTTAAATTCAGCACTACCCTTCAACAAGGTATAGGGTCTAGGATGCTTTATAGTAGGCAAGTTTAATTTCTCAACAAGTAAGGTACTAGCAATATTTATATAGCTACTATTGTCAATAGCCATGCTGCACACTTTCTCTTTGATAAAGCATCTAGTATGGAAATCGGGAGATGACTTTTCCTTATCTTGTCTTGTAGTGTTGGAGTTGGATTGGAATGCATCTAACCATGCACAAGATTGCTTGAATCGCTCTTTGTTAGCCTCTTCAAGAAATTTGTATTCACTAGACATCTTGTCACCTGAAAAGTTAGTCAAAGAAAGAAAGAAGGAATAGGACCTCCCACACTCTTCTTACGTGTTTACACTCAAAAGATGATAAGTTCACTCGTGTTTAACTCTCTTTTTGGCTTTTTTTTAATGTTAATTGCACTCTTGCCTTTTACCACTCAACAATTTGCTTCTTACAAGTGTTCTAAGCAAGTCATAAGCAAATCAAAAGAAAAGATCAGATTAGTGGCAATCAAAAAACTAAAATTCTAAAATGCAAATTCCCAAAGAATCAAACAAAGGAGAAAAAAAAGGTGTATAACAAAAAAGGTAAAGAGGAAAGGAAAACAAGGGGGGAGAGGAGGTTGGGATGGCTTGGAAGGAAGGAGAAGAAAAGGAGAAAATCTGAAAATAAGAAGCTTTAAAAATAGGAAACTACTTGGGAAATTAGGAAACCAACTTTAAGAAAATCTAAAAATTAGAAAACTAAGTGCAATTAGGAAATTGAGTCCAATTAGGAAATTAATTCCAACTAGGAAACTAACTCTAATTAGGAAATTGTCTCCAATTAGGAAACTAACTCCACAACTTGCAACTTTTTTTTTCACTTTTTTTTTTTCGAATTTGTCTTTTTTTTCACCTTTTTTTTTCGAATTTCTCTTTTTTTTTCTCTTTTTTTTTTCACTTTTTCTTTTTGAATTTTTTTTTTGGAGTATCGCACTCTCCCTTTTTTTTTTTGAATGAGTATAGAGGCACGCAACAATGGAAGAAGGAAGAAGATAGAAGACAAAAATGAAGATGAGAAGATAACACAAATGGAAGGAGAGAAGGTATGAAGAACAACGATAGGAAAAACACAAAAATATACCTTGTACTAGCGAACCAAAGCTCTGATACCAAATGATGCAAGACCCACTAGGAACATGCCCTAGAGAACCTTCAACAATTCGAGACTTTGCCCAGGACCGGCTAGAAACAAGACTGTTGGTCAAAGGAAAGACCCTAAGAGAACTTGTCTCTTAGAACCCTAGCCTCAAGACGCCACAAAGGAAGACCAATCCTTTGATAAGTCACGTGAACTTTCAGAGAACACAAGAAGCAAAAGCCTCTCAAAGTATTGAATAATACTCAAGTTCATTCATGATTCAAAATAGAGTACAATAGGGAGCCTTTTATAGGCAAAGTTTCTAAAAGACTTAAAATCCTACTAAAACTAAAACTCTTAAAATCTAATTAGAAATATTTTAAACAACGCCTAAAATCAAGGAATAAGATTAAGATATTAATTTTAACTTAATCTCCTAGATAAGCTCCTTGACCAAGTCCAAAAAATAATATAATAATAAAAAACGAAATTCAAAAAGAGTTCTAGTCAAAACTAGAGTCCTAGTCAAAACTAATTAATATTAATGGGCTGGACATCTTGTATTTAAAATACTATTCACGTCCTCTAGCTTCAATGGGCTCTTTAAGCATCAACTTAGGCTTGAATAAGCATGATTAAGGCTCTATTTGCTTTCTCAATGCATGCACTAACATTATGGGCTTCTAATTCAGCAAATTGAAGCACAATTGCTCTTTGTAGACGCTTAACTTTTCCTCTTGTCATTGGGCTTCCACTTGGACTTCCACTTTTGCATATTTAAAGAGATGTTGATCAAATATAGATCTTGGGCTCTAAACTTGGGCCGACGTCCAACATAGGTATTATTTTGAGCTCTTTGAGATTTTTGGACATATACTAGTACAATTTGGGCCTCTTGAACTCTATGAAGTTCTTGATGGATGAGGGTTTCTTGAGCTTGTTGTACTCCAATGAGTATGCCTACTGATATTGTATCAGGTTCTAAGAGACAAGTTCTCTTAGGGTCTTTCCTTTGACCAACAGTCTTGTTTCTAGTTGGTCCCGGGCAAAGTCTCGAATTGTTGAAGGTTCTCTAGGGCATGTTCCTAGTGGGTCTTGCATCATTTGGTATCAGAGCTTTGGCGCTAGTACAAGGTATATTTTTGTGTTTTTCCTATCGTTGTTCTTCATACCTTCTCTCCTTCCATTTGTGTTATTGATACAATATCAGTAGGCATACTCATTGGAGCACAACAAGTTCGAGAAACCCTCATCCATCAAGAACTTCATAGAGCTCAAGAGGCCCAAATTGTACTAGTATATGTCCAAAAATCTCAAAGAGCTCAAAATAATACCTATGTTGGATGTCGGCCCAAGTTTAGAGCCCAGGATCTATATTTGATCAACATCTCTTTAAATATGCAAAAGTGGAAGTCCAAGTGGAAGCCCAATGACAAGAGGAAGAGTTAAGCGTCTACAAAGAGCAATTGGGCTTCAATTTGCTGAATTAGAAGCCCATAATGTTAGTGCATGCATTGAGGAAGCAAATAGAGCCTTAATCATGCTTATTCAAGCCCAAGTTAATGCTTAAAGAGCCCATTGAAGCTAGAGGACGTGAATAGTATTTCAAATACAAGATGTCCAGCCCATTAATATTAATTAGTTTTGATTAGGACTCTAGTTTTGACTAGAACTCTTTTTGAATTTCGTTTTTCATTATTATATTATTTTTTGGACTTGGTCAAGGAGCTTATCTAAGAGATTAAGTTAAAATTAATATCCTAATCTTGTTCCTTGATTTTAGGCATTATTTAAAATATTTCTAATTAGATTTTAAGAGTTTTAGTTTTAGTAGGATTTTAAGTCTTTTAGAAACTTTGCCTATAAAAGGCTCCTTATTGTACTCTATTTTAAAATCATGAATGAATGAATGAATAAATTTAAGTATTATTCAATACTTTGTGAGGCTTTTGCTTCTTTGTGTTCTTTGAGAGTACACGTGACTTATCAAAGGATTGGTCTTCCTTTGTGGCGTCTTGAGGCTAGGGTTCTACGAGACAAGTTCTCCTAGGGTCTTTTCTTTGACCAACATTCTTGTTTCTAGCCGGTCCCGGGCAAGGTTTTGAATTGTTGAAGGTTCTCTAGGGCATGTTCCTAGTGGGTCTTGCATCATTTGGTATCAGAGCTTTGGTTCGCTAGTACAAGGTATATTTTTGTGTTTTTCCTACCGTTGTTCTTCATACCTTCTCTTCTTCCATTTGTGTTACCTTTTTATCTTCACCCTTGTCTTCCATCTTCTTCTTTCTTCCATTGTTGTGTGCCTCCATCCTTATTCAAAAAAAAAAAATTCGAAAAAAAAAAATTCAAAAAAAAAATTTGAAAAAGAAAAATTCAAAAAAGAATTCAAAAAAAAAAGTGAAAAAAAAAAGAAAGAGTGAAAAAAAAAAAAGTTGCAAGTTGTGGAGTTAGTTTTCTAATTGGAGACAATTTCCTAATTAGAGTTAGTTTCCTGGTTAGAATTAATTTCCTAATTAGAGTTAGTTTCCTGGTTAGAATTAATTTCCTAATTAGAGTTAGTTTCCTAGTTGAAATTAATTTCCTAATTGGACTCAATTTCCTAATTGGAGTTAGATTTCTAGTTGGAGTTAATTTCCTAATTGGAGTCAATTTCTTAATTAGAGTTAGTTTCCTATTAACTTGGTTCCCAAGTAGTTTCCTATTTTTAAAGTTTCTTATTTTTATATTTTCCCTTTTCTTCTCCTTCCTTCCAAGCCATCCCAACCTCCTCTCCCCCCTTGTTCTCCTTTCCCTCTTTACCTCTTTGTTACACACCCCTTTTTTTTTTTTTCCTTTGTTTGATTCTTTGGGAATTTATATATTAGGATTCTAGTTTTTTGATTACCACTAGTATGATCTTTCATTTGATTTGCTTGTGACTTACTTAGAACACTTGTAAGAAGCAAATTGTTGAGTGGTAAAAGGCAAGAGTGCAATTAACATTAAAGAAAAAGCCAAAAAGAGAGTTAAACACGAGTGAACTTATCATCTTTTGAGTGTAAACACGTGAGAAGAGTGTGCGAGGTCCTATTTCTTCGTTGACTAACTTTTCAGGTGACAAGATGTCTAATGAGTACAAATTCCTTGAAGAGGCTAACAAAGAACGATTCAAGCAATCTTGTGCATGGTTAGATGCATTCCAATCCAACTCCAACTCTACAAGACAAGATAAGGAAAAGTCATCTCTTGATTTCCATACTAGATGCCTTATCAAAGAGAAAGTGTGCAGCATGGCTATTGATAATAGTAGCTATGTAAATATTGCTAGTACCTTACTAGTTGAGAAATTAAACTTGCCTACTATAAAGCATCCTAGGCCCTATACCTTGTTGAAGGGTAGTGTTGAATTTAGGGTTAATAAGCAAGTTTTGATTTCTTTCTCAATTGGTAAATATCATGATAAGGTGTTATGTGACGTAGCTCCTATGTTTGATGGACATATTATGCTTGGTAAACCATGGAAACATGTGAGAAAAGCTAAATATGTTAAGCATAAATACAAATATTGCTATTGCTATTCATTTATATTCAATGAAAAACATCATGTATTAGTACCTCTTGATCCTATGGATGTTTATGAGGATCAAATGCGAATAGTACAAGCATATAAAATGAGAGCAAAAGAAAAAGAGAGAGAACATGAGTTAGAGAAAGAAAAAGAAAAAGAGAGAGAACATGAGTTAGAGAGAGAAAAAGATGAGTTTGAAAAAGAAAAGAATATGAGTGAAAAGAAAGAGCTAGAGAGTTGTGAGAAAAGTGAGAAAAGCATGAGTGTGAGCTTGTTTGATGAAAAAAGAGAGGTTGAGAGCGTGTGTAAGGATGTTTGTTTATCTACTAACAATCTTAACCTATCTTTATCTATTGTTGGTTCTAGCTTCTTGCAAGTATGTGAAGATTTGTTTTCAAAGAAGCTATCCAATGGACCCTCATCTTCAACTAGCATCGAAAAGAGTTGTGATTTAGATTTGCTTCCTATGAAACCACCTGATGGCGAAGATTCGAGGACGAATCTTTTCAAAGAGAGAGGGAATGATACAATATCAGTAGGCATACTCATTGGAGCACAATAAGTTCGAGAAACCCTCATCCATCAAGAACTTCATAGAGCTCAAGAGGCCCAAATTGTACTAGTATATGTCCAAAAATCTCAAAGAGCTCAAAATAATACCTATGTTGGACGTCGGCCCAAGTTTAGAGCCCAGGATCTATATTTGATCAACATCTCTTTAAATATGCAAAAGTGGAAGTCCAAGTGGAAGCCCAATGACAAGAGGAAGAGTTAAGCGTCTACAAAGAGCAATTGGGCTTCAATTTGCTGAATTAGAAGCCCATAATGTTAGTGCATGCATTGAGGAAGCAAATAGAGCCTTAATCATGCTTATTCAAGCCCAAGTTGATGCTTAAAGAGCCCATTGAAGCTAGAGGACGTGAATAGTATTTCAAATACAAGATGTCCAGCCCATTAATATTAATTAGTTTTGATTAGGACTCTAGTTTTGACTAGAACTCTTTTTGAATTTCGTTTTTCATTATTATATTATTTTTTGGACTTGGTCAAGGAGCTTATCTAGGAGATTAAGTTAAAATTAATATCCTAATCTTGTTCCTTGATTTTAGGCATTATTTAAAATATTTCTAATTAGATTTTAAGAGTTTTAGTTTTAGTAGGATTTTAAGTCTTTTAGAAACTTTGCCTATAAAAGGCTCCTTATTGTACTCTATTTTAAAATCATGAATGAATGAATGAATAAATTTAAGTATTATTCAATACTTTGTGAGGCTTTTGCTTCTTTGTGTTCTTTGAGAGTACACGTGACTTATCAAAGGATTGGTCTTCCTTTGTGGCGTCTTGAGGCTAGGGTTCTACGAGACAAGTTCTCCTAGGGTCTTTCCTTTGACCAACATTCTTGTTTCTAGCCGGTCTCGGGCAAGGTTTTGAATTGTTGAAGGTTCTCTAGGGCATGTTCCTAGTGGGTCTTGCATCAGTTATCTTCTCATCTTCATCTTTGTCTTCATCTTCTTCCTCAGCACAACAAACACATCATGCAAATGATTCACATGTTCTTCTAGACTCTTAGAGTAGATCAAAATATCATCAAAGTAAACCACAACAAATCTTCCAATGAAAGGTCTAAAGACATGGTTCATTAAACTCATGAAAGTGCTAGGTGCGTTAGTCAAGCCAAATGGCATAACTAACCATTTATATAATCCAAACTTGGTCTTAAAAGCAGTTTTCCATTCATCACCTTCTTTCATTCTAATCTGATGGTAACCACTTCTAAGATCAACTTTAGAGAAAACACATGCACCATGCAACTCATCAAGCATATCATCTAACCTAGGGATAGGATAGCGATATTTTACCGTTATTTTGTTGATGGCACGACAATCTACACACATTCGCCACTTGCCATCCTTTTTGGGTACAAGAATCACCGAGACAGCACACGGACTCAGACTTTCACGAACAAAGCCTTTCTTCATGAGCTCTTCCACTTGATGTTGTATTTCCTTAGTCTCGTCTGGATTTGCTCGATAAGCAGGTCTATTGGGAATAGATACCCCTGGGATAAAGTCTATCCGATGCTCAATGCCTCTTAGCGGGGGCAATCCATCAGGTATTTCCTCTGGGAACAAGTCACAAAATTCCTGTAATAAAGATGCAACACTAGCAGGCAAAGAGTGATCAAGATCATCGATAGTAAGATAAACATCTTTATAAAGTAATAAGAAGGCATTTTCACAAATAAGAGCTATCTTGATCTCACTTTTACCCGAAAATAAACTCACTTTCTTTTCCTCATGTTTTTCTCTAATTTTCTTTTCCTTTCTACTCAGCTCTCCTTTCTCTTGCTTCTTCTCATTCTCAACACTCACACTCACTTTACTTTTCTTTTCTTGCTTTCTCTTCTTACACTCTCTTTCAATTTTTAACTGATCCTCATATGCTTGAACAGGACGAAGAGGGGTCAACACAATGGTCTTACCATTAAAAACAAAAGAATAATAATTTTTATATCCATCATATTTTACCTTTCGGTCAAACTGCCATGGCCTACCAAGTAACAAGTGACCAGCATACATGGGTGCTACATCACAAAGAATCTCATCATGATAATTACCAATAGAAAAAGAGATGAGCACCTGTTTTGTTACCTTTACCTCCCCACTATCGTTAAGCCATTGTAATTTATAAGGGGTAGGGTGCCTCAAAGTATGTAAGTTCAGCTTTTCCACAAGTAAAGTACTAGCTACATTTGTGCAGCTACCACCATCAAAGTCTTAAGTTTCTTAAGTCTCAGGGTAAATTGAACAAAAGGCATGCAAGTTGGCTTGAATTTATTGAAACCTTTCCTTATGTGATTAAGCATAAGAAGGGAAAGGAAAATGTTGTAGCTGATGCATTGTCTAGGCGTTACACTTTGATTACTTCCATGCATGCTAGATTGATAGGTTTTGAGATGTTAAAAGGCATGTATGAATCTGATTTTGATTTCACTGATATTTGGAAATCTTGTGAATTACATGGTACTAATGACTATTATAGGTTTGATGGTTTCCTTTTCAAAAAGAACAAGTTATGCATTCCTATGTGTTCCATTCGCGAGTTTCTTGTTAAGGAAACTCATGGTGGGGGATTGATGGGCCATTTTGGTGTAGAAAAGACTTTGGCTCTTTTGAATGAGCATTTTTATTGGCCTGGCATGAGAAAAGATGTGGTTGCTGTTTGTTCTAGATGTATTACTTGTAAGCATGCTAAGTCTAGAATTCAATTACATGGCTTGTATTCTCCTTTACCAGTTCCCTCTCACCCATGGACTGATATTTCTATGGACTTTGTTTTGGGTTTGCCTAAATCTCCCACTGGGAAAGATAGTATCTTTGTTGTTGTGGATAGGTTTAGTAAAATGGCTCATTTTATTGCTTGTTCCAAAACTAATGATGCTATGTATGTGGCAGAATTATTTTTCAAGGAGATTGTCAGGTTGCATGGTGTGCCAAAAACTATTGTTAGTGATAGAGATGTGAAATTCTTGAGTTATTTCTGGAAAACATTGTGGAATAAAATTGGCACTAAGCTTTTATTTTCTACTACAGCGCATCCACAAACTGACGGGCAGACCGAGGTTGTTAATAGAACCCTCTCTACTTTATTAAGAGCTATCATTCAAAAGAATCTTAAGAATTGGGAGAAGTGTTTGCCCCATGTCGAATTTGCTTATAATCGTGCTGTTCATTCTGTAACAAAATTCTCTCCTTTTGAAATTGTTTATGGCTTTAATCCTCTAACCCCGTTAGATTTGCTTCCTTTACCTTCACATAAGTTTACTAACCTTGATGGTGCTAGGAAGGCAAAGTTTGTACAGGATTTGCATGAGAAGGTGAAAGCCAATATTGAAAGAAAGAATGAGCAAATTGCCAACCAAGTTAACAAGGGTAGAAGGCATGTGGTATTTGAACCCGGCGATTGGGTGTGGGTTCACTTGCGAAAAGAACGTTTCCCGCAGAAAAGGAAGTCAAAACTCCAACCTAGAGGAGATGGTCCCTTTCAAGTTCTTGAAAGGATTAATAATAATGCTTATAAAATTGACTTGCCTAGTTCTTATGGAAATATTAGTGCTACTTTTAATGTAACTGATCTCTCTTCCTTTGATATTGCAGATTCGAGGATGAATCCTTTTCAAGAGGAGGGGAATGATGCAATAACACCAAGTAATATGAACCAGACTCATGTGAGGAAGGATGCTCATGTGGAAAAAGACTTGATGATATATGGCCCCATGACAAGAGGAAGAGTTAAGCGTCTACAAAGAGCAATTGGGCTTCAATTTGCTGGATTAGAAGCCCATAATGTTAGTGCATGCATTGAGGAAGCAAATAGAGCCTTAATCATGCTTATTCAAGCCCAAGTTGATGCTTAAAGAGCCCATTGAAGCTAGAGGACGTGAATAGTGATGAGAGACCCCGTAGGAATAAGTCCTAGGAACCTTCAACAAGATGATACGTTGCCCGGGACCGGCTAAGAACAAGAAATGTTGGTCAAGTGGATAAGACCCTAAGAGAACTCGTCTCTTAGAACCCTAGCCTTGAGACACCACAAAGGAAGACCACTCCTTTGATAAGTCACTTGTATTCTAAAGAAGAACACACAGAAACAAGAATTCTCACAATGAGAAATAAAATTCTGAATTCATTCCAATCTCCCAAAAGTACAATAGGTGACCTATTAAATAGGCATAAAAGAAAACCCTAAACCTAACTTAATCTCTAAGAATTCTCCTCCAAGAAATAGGAAACAAAGAATCCAATTTTAATGGAAGGAGATGATGCCATTTACTACAAGAAATCCTAAAGAAAAGGAAAGAAAGTAATAAGTTTTCAGCAACTAACGAAAATGGAAAAAAACAAAATCTGAAACTTAAATCCTAAGTCTTGACTAAATGGCCTTGTTCAAACTAATGGAAATGGAAACTAATGAAAATCAAATAAAAGACCTTCTAATAAGATTTAAAACTCCTATTCACGTCACTTTTGTTGCCCATGTGAATTGCACATGCTTGTCAATTGATTTCTTCAAGTTGGACTCTATTTGGACCTTGCAGCATATCTTGTTGGGCTTGGACAATGAGGATCAAGTCTCTTGGGCCTTGTAACTCTTCAAATTGGTGCAAAAACATGGGTTCAAGCTCTTGAACCTTTTGGATAATGCAACTCAAAGCTTGTTTCATAGCTTTAGCTCTTCCTCTAGTCATTGGGCCTCCTATGCCTTGTAATGGGTCCATTTGCATGTTGAACTCTCTTGCACACCCTCCATGCTCTTTTAGGTCATTACACCATGCTCCCTTGTCTACAAGCTCATGGGCCCCTTCATCAATAGTATTTCAAATACAAGATGTCCAGCCCATTAATATTAATTAGTTTTGACTAGGACTCTAGTTTCGACTACAACTCTTTTTGAATTTCATTTTTTTATTATTATATTATTATTATTATTTGATTTGGTCAAGGAGCTTATCTAGGAGATTAAGTTAAAATTAATATCTTAATCTTATTCCTTGATTTTAGGCATTGTTTAAAATATTTCTAATTAGATTTTAAGAGTTTTAGTTTTAGTAGGATTTTAAGTCTTTTAGAAACTTTGCCTATAAAAGGCTCCCTATTGTACTCTATTTGGAATCATGAATGAACTTGAGTATTATTCAATACTTTGAGAGGCTTTTGCTTCTTTGTGTTCTCTGAAAGTTCACGTGACTTATCAAAGGATTGGTCTTCCTTTGTGGCGTCTTGAGGCTAGGGTTCTAAGAGACAAGTTCTCTTAGGGTCTTTCCTTTGACCAACAGTCTTGTTTCTAGCCGGTCCCGGGCAAAGTCTCGAATTGTTGAAGGTTCTCTAGGGCATGTTCCTAGTGGGTCTTGCATCACTCATTACAAGGCAAAGTGATGGAGGTGAGATAGGAGATTTGAAGAAGCTTGAACAAAATCAAGAGCTTGGAAACAAAAGGGCTGGACGTGACTCTAAAAGATGGCCAACTAAAGATCCATTGCAAGGTATGGGAGGCCCATGCACAAGATCAAGAGCCAAAGCTATGAAGGAGGCCTTGAATGGAGTGATCCAAAAACTAATAGACTTGGAGCCTATAGTCTTAGCTGAATATGAAGCCCAAAATGAACAAATTGGCATAAAGATTATTTCATTTCTACAAGATGCTAGCCCAAGCCCAAAGGGAGCCTAATTGAAGGAGTCTAGCCATTTTCCACAAAATCAGTCATTTTCCACAAAATTCTCTTAGTTTTATTTTGTTTTAATTTGATTGTTGCTGTTTCAGATTTTTAGGCACCATTCTTGCTGAATTTGTTTAGATTTAAATTTCTTTTATGTAACCTAGGAATTATTCTGTTTAGGGTTTTATTTTTCAAATACCTATATAAGGCCCACTTGTACTCCAAGAATGGCAGATTGAATGAATTATCTTTTCAGAACTATTTCTGATTTGTGAGGTTTCTCTTGTGGCCTTTGTGTGCTGGAGAAAATCTTTGACTTATCAAAGGAGTGGTTTCCTTTGTGGCGTCCCGGATTAGGATTCTAAGAGACGGGTTCTCTTAGGGTTCAATTCCATTGACCAACATCTCTTCTTCTTCTTCTTCTTTGTTCCTTTTCTTTGTTCTTTGTTCTTTGTTCTTTGTTCTTTGTTGCTTATTGTCCATATTATTTGTTCTTGTGCTGCATGCCAAAATTTGATCACTGATCCGAGTAATTTGGGGTTCCTAGAACGGGTTTCTACGGAGTCTCACATCATCTGGTATCAGAGCATTGGTTGAGGTTAGCTTCATCCACTTTTTTTTTGTTCTTTTCCCTTATTTCGTTTGATTAGTTTCTGTTCGTCCTCATTTTCGTGCGGCTGTTTCTGGTGTTTTCCTTCGTATTTTTGGACGTATAATAGGTCTTTCTTGTGTCTCAAGATCTCTTCTTTCTTCTCGTTTTGGAATCATGTCAATCCGATTTTTCTAGAACAAGTTATAGCTGTTTCTTGCGTGCATGTCATTCTGATCTTTCAGAAATCTTGTGTTCTGTTTGCAAATTTCAGCACCTTTGAGATTCGAAAAAAAAAAGAGTGAGTATATTACAGTGAAAAAAAAAAGGGAAAAGAAAAGAAAAGAAAAAAAGTTGCAAAAAAGAAAAAAAGAAAAAAAAGGGAAGTCAAAATTTGTGAAAAAGAAAGTTGTGCTGGAAATTATAAATTGTTGACTTAAATTGCAATTGTTGAAGATCATCTATTCTTGGAATTACCATTTTTGATTCCTTGAGTTGATCTGGTCATTAAATGTCATATTGTGCATAATTCATAAAAGGAAATTTGCATTCATTCACCTTGTTCTAAATTTCAAATTTTTGATTGCTTTATTACTGATTTCAGATTCTAATTTCCTTTCCATCCTTTCCTCTTGATAATTAATCATTTAACCATTTATTCTCCCATAATCTGCCACATACCATTTGTTCCATAAATTCATTGACTTCGTTTCCTTTCCTAGTCACTTGCTGTATTTTCCATTGGCTGCACCTACGAATTTTTATTTTTATTTTAAATGTTGGACTTTTGTTGTCTCTTGGAGAACTTTGCATCTTGAATTCTAATTTGAGATTGCCACTTTAGTTGCTACTTCTTTTGATTTGTTGGATTTAATTTAGTACACTATAGGAAGCAAGTGGAGAGGAAAAAGGCAAGAGTGTTTTCATCATTGTAAAAGCCATTACAAGTGTGAAACACGAGTGAATTTGCATCATTTAGAGTGAAACACGAGAGGGAGTGGTCAGGTCCTTTCTCTTGCTATTCACTAACATTTCAGGTGCCAATCATGTCTGAAAGTGAAGATAACCAAGTTGACCTTAAATTATTCATCAAATCTGTTCAAGAACAATTCAAGAGGCTAAATACTAGGTTGGATCAAATAGATTCTTCTTCTTCCAATAGCAAGGCAAGACGTGGTAAAAACGTTCTAGGAGGAGATGAATCTGATTTTGAGGAGGAAAGCCAACATGAAAGAGTAAGGAGAGCTCCACCTCAAAAGAAAGATGCATTTAGTAATATCAAGATGAAAATCCCTTCCTTTCAAGGGAAAGCTGATCCTGATGTATACCTTGAATGGGAAAGAAAAGTTGAGTTTATATTTAACTACCAATCTTTTTCAGAGGAAAGTAAAGTGAAATTAGCTGCTTTGGAGTTTACAGATTATGCAAGCCTATGGTGGGATCAATTAACCACTAGTAGGAGGCGTTCTGGAGAGGGTCCAATTCGGTCTTGGCTAGAAATGAAGGCTCTCATGAGGAAGAGATTTGTCCCTACCCATTACTATAGGGATGTGCACAAAAGGCTCCACAAAATCAAACAAGGATCTATGAGTGTGGAAGAATATTTTCAGCAAATGCAAATTGCCATGATCAAAGCTGACATTGAGGAAGATTCAGAAGTTACAATGGCAAGATTTCTTGGTGGCTTAGACCCTAAAATTGCTACAGAAGTTGAATTGCAAAACTACCTTGATATGGAAGAGTTGTTGCATAAAGCCATTAAGGTGGAGAAGCATTTTAAAGCAAAACAGAAATTGAAATCACATGCTAGTTCCAACAAAGACTTCAAGTCCTCTTTCAAGTTTAAGGGAGAGACCAAGCCTAAAGAGGAGAATAAGTTGAAGATGCAAACACCTACTTCTAAAGGTAAATCTGAACCTAAATCTTCTTCTAGTTCTTCTAAAATTAAATGCTTTAAATGTCAAGGTTTTGGTCACATTGCTTCACAATGTCCAAATAAAAGGACTATGATTTTGCTTGAGAATGGTGTTGTTACTAGTGAAAGTAGTGGTGATGAAGAAGTGGAAGCTGAGTTGAGCTCCAATGGAGGTGATGAATCTGATGTGGAGGTAGCTGAAGCTGTGTTTGGTGAGGTTCTAGTGTCAAGGCATGCTCTTAGCATTCAACCTAAAGAAGAGCTTGAAAAGGAACAACGAGAGCATATCTTTCACACTAGGTGTTTTATTAACAACAAGGTATGTAGTCTTATCATTGATAATGGGAGCTGCACTAATGTTGCTAGTACCTTGTTAGTTGAAAAGCTAGGTCTGTCAACTAGAAAACACCCCACTCCTTATAATTTGTTGTGGTTCAATGATAATGGGGATGTTAAAGTTACTAAATAGGTTGTTGTAGCATTTTCCATAGGAAGTTACCATGATGAGGTTTTGTGTGATATAGCTCCTATGTATGCTGGACACTTATTATTGGGAAGACCTTGGCAATTTGATAGGAAAGTTAAGTATGATGGTTATACTAATAGGTATTCTCTTGAGTTTAATAAGAAAACCATGATGCTAACCCCTCTCAGACCCATGCAGGCATATGAGGATCAAAAGCGAATTACTCAAGAATGCAAGCTAAGAGAGAAAGAAAAGAAAGTGCGTGAGAAAGAAAGAAAAGAAAGTGAAATGGAGAGAAAAGGAAAGAGAGCTACTGAAAAGAAAAGTCAAGAGAGTGAAGAAAAGAAAGTAACATTATTTTCTGGTAGAGGAGAGATTAAGAGGGTTTTATGTAGTGAGACATCTTTTGTACTCTTGTATAAGGATGTTTATCTAACCCTTAGTGACCTTGATGAATCTCTTCCTTCTAGTGTTTTGAGTTTGTTGCAGGAATATAAAGACTTGTTTCCGGAAGAGGTACCGGATGGATTGCCTCCCATAAGAGGCATTGAACACAGGATTGATTTTATTCCTGGAGCATCTCTTCCTAACCGACCTGCTTATAGGGCAAATCCAGAAGAGACTAAGGAAATTCAGAGACAAGTGGAAGAACTCATGAAAAAGGGGTTTGTGCGAGAGAGCCTTAGTCCATGTGCTGTTCCGGTAATACTTGTGCCCAAGAAGGATGGCAAATGGAGGATGTGATGCGAAATCAAGGGGTGGCCCAATCTTCACGACGTAGGTTGATGGATAGATGATGGTTCGAGACCCGACGGAAGCAAATAGCCAACCAACTTTATAAGAACGTTGACCTGCTACTTAGACAATGCGCCTAACCACGAACACAATAAACCAATCCACACAACGACGCACTTGGATCGAAGCACGAATTGGGGGCTTTTGCGAACTTGAATTACCAACCTAAAGATAGGTTGACAAGACAAAGGTTTCACAAGAGCAAAGAAAAGATAAGATTCTCACAATTAGAGAAACACTCAATAATTCTACTACTTCTAATCTGATTCAAATGAAGGCAGAATACATATATTTATAGTGTAGCTCAAACTTATCTACTGGAGGAAAAGTAGGAAACTAACTACATAATCCTAACTGAAAGATCTAAAAAATAGGGATACAAAATCAAATCCTTTTAAAAACAGAAAAGGATAGATAATCAGCTTAATAGAAACTAATTAATACTAATGGGCTGGACATCTTGCATTTGAAGTACTATTCACGTCCTCTATCTTCAATGGGCTCTTTAAGCATCAACCTGGGCTTGAATAAGCATGATTAAGGCTCCATTTGCTTCCTCAATGCATGCACTAACATTATGGGCTTCTAATTCAGCAAATTGAAGCCCAATTGCTCTTTGTAGACGCTTAACTCTTCCTCTTATCATTGGGCCATCTATCATCAAGTCCTTCTCCACACGAGCATCCTTCCCCACATGGGTCTGGTTCATATCATCCTCCCCCTCTTGAAAAGGAGTCGTCCTCGACTCTTCAAAGTCTGCACCAAAATAAGGGGAAAGGTCAGAAACATTAAAAGTAGCACTTACACCATACTCACCTGGTAAATCTATCTTGTAGGCATTATCATTAATTCTCTCTAGCACGCGGAAAGGCCCATCTCTGCGAGGCATAAGTTTAGACTTTCTTTTGTCAGGAAACCTCTCTTTTCTAAGGTGCAACCAAACCAAATCTCCTGGTTCAAAGACAACCCTCTTTCGCCCCTTATTAGCACGTTCTACATATTGTTGAGTCATCCTCTCAATGTTTTGTTTTGCTTTCTCATGGATTTGCTTAACAAACTCAGCACGTTTCTGTCCATCCATATTGATTCTTTCCTGCAAAGGCAAAGGAGCTAAGTCAATGGGTGCAAGAGGATTAAAACCATATACAATCTCAAATGGTGAATATTTAGTAGTGGAATGAACAGTCCTATTGTATGCAAACTCGACATGTGGGAGACACTCCTCCCAATTCTTCAGGTTCTTTTTAACCACAGTTCGTAACAAAGAAGATAGTGTCCTATTAACAACTTCAGTTTGTCCATCAGTTTGCGGATGACAAGTAGTAGAGAATAACAATTTAGTTCCAAACTTGCTCCACAAAGTCTTCCAAAAATAGCTTAGAAACTTAGCATCACGATCTGACACTATAGTCCTCGGAATCCCATGGAACCTCACAACTTCCTGAAAGAACAAATTAGCAATATTAGAAGCATCATCAACTTTATGACATGCAATGAAGTGTGCCATTTTAGAAAACCTGTCCACAACAACAAAAATAGAGTCCCTCCCCCTCTTAGACCTAGGTAATCCCACAATAAAATCCATGGAAATATCTTCCCAAGGTACACTAGGAATAGGGAGGGGAGTATACAGTCCATGGGGATTTAATTTAGATTTTGCTTTATGACATACAACGCATCTCCCCACAAGCTTTTGAACATCCCTACGCATCTTAGGCCAATAAAAATGCTCATTCAAGATATCAAATGTTTTAACAATGCCAAAGTGTCCCATTAAACCTCCTGAATGTGCTTCCTTCAACAATAACATACGCAGAGAACAATTAGGAATGCAAAGCTTATCAACACGAAACAAGAATCCTTGATGCAAGTAAAATTTGTCCCAACCAACTCCAGGCTTGCAATAGTTAAAAGCTTCACCAAAATCAACATCATTTGTATATAATTCCTTGATGAACTCAAAACCAAGAACCTTAGAGTCTAACATGGAAAGAAGAACATACCTACGTGAAAGTGCATCAGCAACAATATTCTCCTTACCTTTCTTATGCTTAATCACATATGGGAAAGATTCAATGAATTCAACCCAACTAGCATGTCTTCGATTCAATTTGTTTTGGCTCTTAATATGTTTTAGAGCCTCATGGTCAGAATGTATGACAAATTCTTTAGGCCACAAATAATGTTGCCAAGTTTCCAACACTCTAACTAAAGCATATAGCTCCTTATCATATGTAGGATAGTTAAGAGTAGGACCACTTAGCTTTTCGCTAAAATATGCAATGGGCTTACCTTCTTGCATGAGTACACCTCCTATGCCAATTCCACTAGCATCACATTCAACCTCAAAAATCTTACCAAAATCTGGAAGGACTAATAAAGGTGCATGTATGAGCCTCTCCTTGATGGTCTGGAAGGCTTTCTCTTGAGCTTCTCCCCACTTGAATGGAACATTCTTCTTTGTCAACTCATTCAAAGGAGCTGCCAGTGAGCTGAAGTCCCTCACAAATCTCCTATAAAAGCTTGCAAGTCCATGGAAGCTCCTCACTTGTCCGATGGTGGTAGGGGTTGGCCAATCTTGAATGGCTTTGATTTTCTCTTCATCAACCTCAACCCCCTCAGCACTCACAACAAAACCAAGAAAAATAACTTTATTAGTGCAAAAATCACACTTATTCAAATTGCCAAACAATCTTTCTTTTCTTAAAACCTCTAGGACTTGTCTCAAATGATCTACATGCTCATGCAAAGTCCTACTGTACACAAGGATATCATCAAAGTAAACTACCACAAATTTACCTATGAATGCACGCAAGACATGATTCATCAACCTCATAAATGTGCTAGGTGCATTAGTAAGACCAAAAGGCATAACTAACCATTCATAAAGTCCATGTTTAGTCTTAACTGCAGTTTTCCATTCATCTCCTTCTTTCATCCTAATTTGATGGTAGCCACTTTTTAAATCAATTTTAGAGAAAATAGTGGAGCCATTTAATTCATCAAGCATATCATCTAACCTAGGGATAGGATGACGATATCTTACCGTTATATTATTGATGGCTCGACAATCAATGCACATTCTCCATGTGCCATCCTTTTTAGGCACGAGCAACACTGGTATTACACATGGGCTAAGGCTCTCCCTCACATATCCCTTTTCCAGCAGCTCTTGCACTTGTCTTTGAATCTCCTTGGTCTCTTCAGGATTAGCTCGGTAAGCTGGACGATTGGGCAAAGGTGCTCCAGGTATAAAGTCAATTTGATGTTCTATCCCTCTAATTGGTGGCAACCCAGGTGGTACCTCTTCGGGAAAGACATCTCCATATTCCTGCAAAAGAGACATAACAAGACTAGGCAAAGTAGAGGTTAAGTCGTTAGTATTCAACATAGCCTCTTTATAGATAACTACTAGGAGGTTTTAGGGTTTAGGAGGTTTTGTTGAGAAAACAAAGCTTGTTTGATCTCACTCTTTCTTGCTACTAACAAACTTTTCTCTCTTTCTCCCTCTTTCTCCCTTTTACCTTTAGCTCTCTCTCCTTTTCCTCTCTCTTCTCTTGGCTTGCCCTCTTTTCTTTTCTCAATTTTACTCTCCTCTTTTTCAGACACTTTTACACACTGACTTTCTCTTTTCTTCTCTCTCTTGATTTGATCTTCTAACACTTGCTTTGGTGACATAGGAAGGAGGGTTATAGGTTCCCCTCTAAGTACAAAAGAATAATGGTTTAGAAAACCATCATGTGTAACACGTCTATCATACTGCCAAGGCCTTCCTAACAAAATATGACATGCTTTCATTGGTACAACATCACAAAGCACTTCATCCTTATACTTGCCAATTGAAAACATTACCTTAACTTGCTTGGTTACTCTCAATTCTCCACATTCATTGAGCCATTGGAGTTTGTAAGGCCGTTGATGCTTGAAAGTAGACAAATTCAACTTCTCCACTAGCTCAGTGCTTGCCACATTGCAGCAACTTCCTCCGTCTATAATCACACCACATATCTTTCCTTGGATTTGGCAATGAGTATGGAATAAGTTCTCTCTTTGTTTATCTTCGTCTGCCATCATCTGGGCACTAAGGGCTCTCCTAGTTACAAGGAGTTCTCCTTCTTCTGCATACTCTCCATCTTCATTTTCCATGAATAGCTCTTCTTCTTCCTCTGTTGTTTCTCCTTCAGTTTCCCACTCACCAAGGTTGTTGATATTCATGGTTCGCTTGTTAGGACATTCACTAGAGATGTGTCCTCTCCCTTGGCACTTGAAGCATATTATGTCTCGATTTCTTGAAGGATTAGGCCCTCTTTGAACCTTCTTGGGTGGTGCAGCCAGCTTTTCTTCTTTCTTTATTTCATTTCCCTTTGAATTTGAAGTAGAGGGAATATCTTTCTTTGGGTTGTTCCTCCATGAGTTGAAAGAAGTTGAACTGGAGCTCTTCCTTGCAATATTCTTCCTTTTGAGTTGTTTTTCCACCTTGGCAGCTTGGTGGACCAAGTCATGAATCTCAACATAATGGTACATCTCCACAACATCGGCTATGTCACGATTAAGCCCATCTAAGAAACGAGCCATTGTTGCTTCTGGATCCTCCTTTACATTAGCTCTAATCATGGCTATTTGCATTTCCTTGTAGTACTCATCCACACTCTTGGATCCTTGAGTGAGGCGTTGAAGCTTATTGTGAAGTTCCCTTCGAAAATAGGATGGAATGAATCGTCTCCTCATGATAGCCTTCATCTCTTCCCATGTTGAGATGGGGTGCTCTCCATATCTAATCCGCTCCTTTTGCATCTGGTCCCACCAAATAAGAGCATAATCAGTAAACTCAAGAGCAGCAATTTTGACCTTCTTACCCTCAGAGTAGTTATGGCATGAAAAGATTTGCTCTACACGCATCTCCCACTCTAGGTATGTTTCTGGATCACTCTTGCCTTGAAAGGAAGGAATTTTGACTTTGACTCCTCCAAGGCCTTCTTCTTCATCTCTAGGCCTCCTCAGTGGTCTTCTTTGTATGTTGAATGGCCTTCTTCTTGGCTGAGTCTCCTCTCCTTCATAATCTTCATCATGGCTCTCCATGTCTTCCGCATATTCACGGTGTTGTGGGTGTGCAGCATGAGCTTGTCTTTGGTTAGCTTGAGTAGTAGTCCTTTGGCTAGATGTTCTACTCTCCACTCGATCTAAGCGTTCATGGAGTCCTTCCAACTTCTTATCAAGCATCCTTTCAAAATGACCTACTAGAGCTTTCATTTGCAAAGGCGCTACTCCAAATGAATTGTGATCATCATTATCACTTTCATGTGCTACTCCTTTTTCTCGATTATCTGCCATGTTAGTGAAAAAGAAACACAAGTATATAGGACCTCACAAATATTTCCTCACGTGTTTCACTCAATTGAGATATAACACTCTCACTCGTGTTTACTCTCTCTTATTGGCTTTTTCTACAATGATCTTATCCACTCTTGCCTTTTACCTCTCAATATCAAATCCCAAGCTCTTATGTTACCTAAGACCTTGTCAAGTGATCAAGGACTGCCAATTCTCGGTTCACCAAAGTATGTGCTGGTGGATGGTATGAAAAGTTGTGATTGGCGCATACAAGTTACAAGTAAGGTTAGGATTTGGTTAGGCTAGGGTTCCAATATGAAAAAGGGAAGACTTAACCACTTAGCAATGCAAAATCAAGTTTAAAATACCAAAGAGCCAATTACAATTATTCTAAAAACCCAAGATATGAGAAATCAATGGAGGGTTAGATTAGGAAAGTTCAAATCAAAGGAATAGGAAACAAGTTAAAGTCACAATAGGAAAGTCCACAATCACAAGATAAAAGGAAACAATATAGGAATAGGAAAGTGGATCACAAAAATTAGGAAACAAATGGAAGAGGAAACAATGCTGATCACAAATGAAAGAAATCTGATCACAATTTTTTTTTCTTTTTTTTTTCGTTTTTTTTTTGTTTTGTTTTTTTTTTTGGCTAACCTTTTTTTTTTTTTGCCTTTCTTTTCTATTCCTTTTCCTTTTTTTTTTTCCTCTTTTTTTTTTGGATCAGATAAAAGAGAATCACAAGATCACACAATAGGAAACAAATCAGATCAGAAAACGTTACCACTAAAAATGACAATAACTTCCTCTAGAGAACTCCGAATTTGATGATTCTAAAACGAAATGAAAGTTGAGATTCTGAAACTTAGGATTGACCTATTAATCGTCCAAAATCTCAAAAGGAAAGGGGTTGAACAGATAAGGAAAAAATAACAACGTCCAGAACAACAAAAATTTTCCAGATTACAAAATGAATGGCTCTTGTAGCATAAAAACCAAATCTTGCACACTAAGGATCAAATCTGGAAACAAGGGAAGGTAGAAAGTTTAGTATTTTTTTTTTTAATAATAAAAGGTAGCAATGAACGGATATGGAAAAGAAAAAAAAAATATGGAGGTTAGAAAGAAAGTAGAATGGTGGATGATGAATGTATAATAGACAACCTACCGTGTAAACCGAAGCTCTGATACCAAATGATGCGAAATCAAGGGGTGGCCCAATCTTCACGATGTAGGTTGATGGATAGATGATGGTTCGAGACCCGACGGAAGCAAATAGCCAACCAACGTTATAAGAACGTTGACCTGCTACTTAGACAATGCGCCTAACCACGAACACAATAAACCAATCCACACAACGACGCACTTGGATCGAAACACGAATTGGGGCTTTTGCGAACTTGAATTACCAACCTAAAGATAGGTTGACAAGACAAAGGTTTCACAAGAGCAAAGAAAAGATAAGATTCTCACAATTAGAGAAACACTCAATAATTCTACTACTTCTAATCTGATTCAAATGAAGGCAGAATACATATATTTATAGTGTAGCTCAAACTTATCTACTGGAGGAAAAGTAGGAAACTAACTACATAATCCTAACTGAAAGATCTAAAAAATAGGGATACAAAATCAAATCCTTTTAAAAACAGAAAAGGATAGATAATCAGCTTAATAGAAACTAATTAATACTAATGGGCTGGACATCTTGCATTTGAAGTACTATTCACGTCCTCTATCTTCAATGGGCTCTTTAAGCATCAACCTGGGCTTGAATAAGCATGATTAAGGCTCCATTTGCTTCCTCAATGCATGCACTAACATTATGGGCTTCTAATTCAGCAAATTGAAGCCCAATTGCTCTTTGTAGACGCTTAACTCTTCCTCTTGTCATTGGGCCATCTATCATCAAGTCCTTCTCCACACGAGCATCCTTCCCCACATGGGTCTGGTTCATATCAGGATGTGTGTGGACTGCCAAGCCATTAACAAAATCACAGTTAAGTATAGATATCCCATTCCTAGACTTGATGACATGCTTGATGAGTTGCATGGTGCTTGCTTGTTTTCAAAAATAGATCTTAGGAGTGGTTATCATCAAATTAGGATGCAAGACGGTGATGAGTGGAAGACTGCATTTAAGACTAAGTTTGGTTTGTATGAATGGCTTGTTATGCCCTTTGGCTTAACTAATGCTCCTAGTACATTCATGAGCTTAATGAATCATGTGTTTCACCCGTACATAGGAAAGTTTGTTGTTGTGTATTTTGATGACATTCTTGTGTTTTCTAAAAGTCTAGAAGAGCATGTTAAGCATTTGCAATCTGTGTTTATTATTTTGAGAGAAAATAAACTCTTTGCAAATTTAGAGAAATGCTCTTTCTGCTTGGATTCTGTTGTTTTCCTTGGTTTTATTGTAGGTACTGATGGCCTCCGGGTGGATGAAGAGAAGGTGAAGGCAATTCGGGAGTGGCCAACACCTAAGAATGCTAGTGAGGTGAGGAGTTTCCACGGACTTGCAAGTTTCTACCGACGTTTTGTAAAGGACTTCTCAACCCTTGCTGCACCTTTAAATGAGCTGGTAAAGAAAAATGTTGTCTTTAAATGGGGTGAGGCACAAGAGGCGGTTTTTAACACTTTGAAAGATAAATTGACCAATGCCCCTCTACTTAATCTTCCTGATTTCTCTAAAGTTTTTGAAGTTGAATGTGATGCCTCTGGAATTGGTATTGGTGCTGTTTTGATGCAAGAGTCTAGGCCTATTGCTTACTTTAGTGAAAAGTTTAGTGGTGCTTGTTTGAATTATTCAACTTATGACAAGGAATTGTATGCTTTAAAAAGAGCTCTGGAACATTGGCAACATTATTTATGATCTAAAGAATTTGTTTTGCATTCTGATCATAAGAGTCTTCAATACCTAAAGACCCAAGATAAGTTGAATAAGAGGCATGCTGTGTGGCTTGAATTCATTGAGTCATTTCCTTATGTACTTAAACATAAAAAGGGGAAAGAAAATGTTGTGGCTGATGCTTTGTCTAGGAGGTATAGTCTCATTACATCTATGCAAGCTAGGTTAATTGGTTTTGAATCTTTCAAAAGCATGTATGAATGTAATGCTGATTTTGCTGAAACTTGGAAGTTGTGTGAAAAACACGGTGCTCATGATTTCTTTAGATTTGATGGTTTCTTGTTTAAAGGAAATAAATTGTGTGTGCCTGTTTGTTCTATGCGTGAGCTTTTGGTTAAAGAATCTCATGGGGGTGGTTTTGGGATAGAAAAGACTTTATCCATGTTAAAGGAACATTTTTATTGGCCTCATATGCGTAAGGATGTGATTGCTATATGTAAAAGGTGCATTGCATGCAAGCACGCTAAATCTAAGATGCAACCACATGGTTTGTATACTCCTTTACCTGTTCCTTCTCATCCTTGGGTAGATATTTCAATGGATTTTGTGCTTGGATTGCCTAGAACATCTAGTGGAAAGGATAGCATATTTGTTGTTGTTGATCGATTTAGTAAAATGGCTCATTTCATTGCTTGCTCAAAAACAAATGATGCTGTCCATATTTCTGATTTGTTTTTCAAGGAAATTATTAGATTGCATGGTTTGCCCCGATCTATTGTGAGTGACCGTAATGTTAAATTTGTTAGTCACTTTTGGAAAACTTTGTGGGCTAAGCTGGGTACAAAGCTTGTGTTTTCTACAGTTGCACATCCTCAAACGGATGGACAAACCGAAGTGGTGAATCGAACACTTTCTTCCTTATTGCGTGTTGTAATTCAAAAAAATTTAAAGAATTGGGAAAAGTGTTTGCCTCACATTGAGTTTGCATATAATCGTGCCTTGCATTCTACAACTGAGTTTTCTCCTTTTGAGATTGTATATGGTTTTAATCCTTTGACTCCCTTAGATCTACTTCCTTTGCCTTGTAATGAGTTTGCTAACCTTAAAGGTGCAAAGAAAACTAAGTTTGTGCAAGATCTTCATGCTAATGTTAAGGCGAACATTGAGCGCAAGAATGAGCAATATGCTCAACATGCTAATAAAGGCTGAAGGAAGGTTATCTTTGAACCAGGAGATTGGGTGTGGGTTCATTTGAGGAAAGAAAGTGGTGCGAACCCACTAGGAGTCAAGTCAAACCCACAACCGATCTCAAATATACACACCCCAAGAAAGCTAAATCAAGTCTGAATGATCCACTTGGAACCCTTGAATACGAAGAGACAAGGACCCCGAGTGTTGGAAGACGCCACAAGGTTGATCAAGCCTTGATAAGTCTACAAGTTCAATGAAGAACCCTAGAGAGCACTCCTCTCAAGTCTGGGATTTCCAGAAAATACAATTTTATTAATTCAAAATCTGATTACAATGGGAGGCAGAGTACAATTATATAGTGTGTAAGTCAAATCTGCCTTCAATGCTCATAGAAAAGGAAAACTAGGGAAATTAATGGCAATTATCCTAATTAATGACCTATGCAATCAGAATTATAAAAGTCAAATTCTCTTAAAGACTGAAAAGGAAATAAATCCCCCTAAATAAGCTAAATTCGTCCAAATACATTAAGGTTCTACAAATCAGCTCATTAAGCCCTAAATGAGCCCACCAATGGATGGTCCATGGTTCAAGTACTTCAATTTATAATGTTTGGCCCAATTTAGCCTCAGCAACTCCATCTTTAGCCCATATGATGTTGAGGACGTCCACATTAGAAATGTTTGGATCTCTTTTGACTTTTGTTGCTTCAATTGCTAGTTGCTTAGTCCAGGTCTCTTGAACAAGTCCACTTAAGGCTTTTCTCATTCTTTTAGCTCGTGCTCTAGTCATTGGGCCACTTGGAATTTGTAGAGGATCATTCCAAGTATTTGAGACAGCTTGCTCCCTTTGATGGATCGCATCATCCCCTCTCTCCTCAAAAGGATTCGTCCTCGAATCATCACCTACAGCATAAGGAGATAAATCAGCAACATTAAATGTAGCACTAACGTTATACTCACCTGGTAGATCAATCTTATAAGCATTATCATTGATTTTCTCAAGGACTTGAAATGGTCCATCCCCTCTTGGAGCTAATTTAGATTTCCTTTGTGCCGGAAACCTCTCTTTTCTCATATGCACCCATACCCAATCACCAGGTTCAAAAGTGACACTCCTTCTCCCTTTGTTTGCCTTGGATGCATATTGCTCATTCTTCTTTTCAATTTGCAATTTAATCTTTGCATGAAGTTGCTTAACCACCTCAGCTTTCTTTTTGCCATCAAGGCTTGCTCTCTCATTAATGGGCAATGGTAACAAATCCAAAGGGATTAGTGGATTAAAACCATAAACAACTTCAAAAGGAGAATAATCAGTAGATGAATGCACACTTCTATTATATGCAAATTCAATGAATGACAAGCAATCCTCCCAATTTTTCAAATTTGTTTGGATGATGGTCCTAAGCAATTGAGTTAAGGTTCTGTTAACAACTTCAGTTTGACCATCAGTTTGTGGATGACAAGCTGTAGAAAATAATAACTTAGTTCCAAGCTTTCCCCACAAAACTCTCCAAAAATGACTCAGAAATTTTGCATCCCTATCGGAGACAATACTTTTAGGAACACCATGAAGCCTCACAATTTCTTTAAAGAACAAATCAGCAATATAAGTAGCATCATCAGTTTTATGGCATGCAATAAAATGTGCCATTTTTGAAAATCTATCAACAACCACAAATATTGAATCCATTCCTCTTTTTGACCTAGGTAATCCCAAAATAAAATCCATTGAAATGTCTACCCAAGGTTCACTAGGTACAGGTAATGGAGTATACAAACCATGTGGTAAGACTCTAGACTTAGCCCTTTTACATGTTATGCATCTACCACAAATCCTTTCCACATCACGCTTCATTTTAGGCCAAAAGAAATGTTCATGCAAAACATCCAATGTCTTTTTCACACCAAAATGTCCCATTAGTCCTCCCCCATGTGCTTCCCTCACAAGCAATTCACGCATAGAGCATTGAGGCACACATAATTTATTTTCTCTGAACAAAAATCCATCAAGCTTATAGAATTTTCCGAAAGCTCCTTTTTCACAAGCAACCATTATTTCAGCAAAATCACTATCATTGGCATACAAATCCTTGACATATTCAAAACCAAGCAATCTTGCATTCAGAGAAGTGAGAAGGATATACCTTCTAGATAATGCATCTGCAACCACATTCTCTTTACCTTTTTTGTATTTGATCACATATGGAAAAGGCTCGATGAACTCCATCCATCTAGCGTGTCTTTTGTTCAACTTACCTTGACCTTTAATGTACTTCAAAGATTGATGATCTGTATGGATCACAAATTGTTTAGGCCAAAGGTAGTGTTGCCAAGTCTCCAATGCTCTCACAAGTGCATAAAGCTCCTTGTCATAAGTTGGGTAATTCAAGGTGGCACCGTTCAGCTTTTCACTGAAGTAAGCAATTGGCCGCCCTTCCTGCATCAGAACAGCTCCTATCCCTACTCCTGAGGCATCACACTCAATCTCAAAAGTTTTGTTAAAATCAAGTAAAGCTAAAATAGGTGCAGAACACAATTTTTCTTTAAGAACAGTAAATGCATGATCTTGTGCTTTTTCCCATCTAAAGCCAACTGATTTCTTAATTACTTCAGTGAGTGGTGTAGCAATTGTGCTAAAATCTTTCACAAACCTCCTATAAAAGCTAGCCAACCCATGAAAACTTCTAACCTCAATTACATTTGTTGGTGTTGGCCATTCTTTAATAGCCCTTACCTTCTCTTCATCAACTTGTACTCCCTCAGTACTCACCACAAATCCAAGGAAAACAACTTTTTCCATGCCAAAGCTACACTTTTTCAGGTTAGCATACAACTTTTCTTTTCTCAAAACATCAAGCACACAACGCAAATGATTCAAATGCTCATCAAGACTCTTACTAAAAATCAGAATATCATCAAAATAAACTACAACAAATTTTCCAATATATGCACGCAAAATATGATTCATCAACCTCATAAAAGTACTAGGTGCATTTGTTAGCCCAAATGGCATGACTAACCATTCATACAGCCCATGCTTTGTTTTGAAAGCAGTTTTCCACTCATCTCCTTCCCTCATCCTAATTTGGTGATATCCAGATTTTAAATCAATTTTTGAGAAAATAATAGACCCATGCAATTCATCAAGCATATCATCTAATCTAGGAATGGGATGGCGATACTTTATAGTGATATTGTTGACAGCTCTACAATCAATGCACATCCTCCAAGATCCATCTTTCTTTGGTACTAAGAGGACTGGTACGGCACATGGACTCAAGCTTTCTCGAACATACCCTTTTGTCATGAGCTCTTCAACTTGCTTTTGAAGCTCTTTTGTCTCCTCAGGGTTAGTTCTATAAGCTGGCCGGTTAGGAATTGTTGCTCCAGGAATGAAGTCAATTTGATGCTCAATGCCTCTTATGGGTGGCAATCCACTAGGAATATCTTCTGGAAATATATCATCAAATTCCTGCAACAAAGAACTAACAACACTCGGAAATGAAGAGTCAAGGTCATTAGTGCCTAAAAAGGCCTCCTTGTAAACAAGTACAAGTAAAGGCTGTTCAGCAAGATATGCACTCCTTACCTCACTTTCTTTTGCATAGAAACTCACTTTTTCTCTTTCTTTTCTCTCCACTTTCTTTTCTTTCTTCTGAATCACTTTTTTTGAGCTCTCAGATTTTCTTTCTTTCTCACTCTCATTTCTTTTTGATCTCTCTTCTCTATTTTTCTTATCACCCTCTCTTTTATCTCTCTCTTGTTTCATTTTGAGCTGATCTTCATACACTTGCTTGGGTGTTAATGGTACAAGAGTGACGGGTCTGTCATTCATTACAAATGAATATCTATTGGTAAACCCATCCTTTGTTGCCTTCCTATCAAATTCCCAAGGTCTACCCAAAAGTATATGTCCAGCATGCATAGGAACAACATCACATAAAATCTCATCACAATATCTTCCAATTGAGAATGAAACAAGAACTTGTCTATCAACCTTAATCTCCCCACATTCATTCAGCCACTGCAACTTGTATGGTCTAGGGTGTTTAATGGTAGACAAATTTAATTTCTCAACTAAAGTGGTACTAGCAACATTGGTACAACTCCCACCATCAATAATCATATTGCATACCTTATTGCTTATGAGACAGCGAGTATGAAAGATATTTTCTCTTTGTTGCTCCATGTCATCTTCCTTAACTTGAGAATTCAAAGCTCTTCTAGTCACAAGTGCTTCTCCTTCTACAACATACTCAAACCCATCATCACTAGCATCTTCAAGTGACGGCATGGAATCATCACTTTCACTTTCAGTCACCACTTCACGGTCCTTCATGATCATTACTCTCTTGTTGGGGCATTGTGAAGCTATATGACCTGTTCCCAAACACTTGAAACATTTAATATCTCTATTTCTAGATGATTGGGAATCAGATTTACCTTTGTTCTTAAATGAAGCTTCCTCTTTGCCTTTTGAGACTTCTCTTTGAACATCTTTTTCTTTCTTCTTCCATCTTGGTCTCATTGAAGAACTAGAGCCTGAAAGGTACCTTGCCACTCCTTTTTGTTTAAGTTGCCTTTCAACCTTCATTGCCATGTGCAACATGTCTTCTAACTCCACATAATGCTGCAACTCCACAGTATTAGCAATTTCTTTATTCAACCCATTCAAAAATCGAGCCATTGTTGCTTCCCTATCCTCCTTCACATTTGCTCTAATCATAGCCACTTCCATCTCTTTGTGGTATTCCTCTACAGTCTTAGAGCCTTGTGTAAGGGACTGCAATTTTTGAAAGAGATCTCTATAGTAATGATTAGGTATAAACCTCTTCCTCATGAGAGCCTTCATCTCCCTCCATGTTTCTATGGGTCTCTCACCATTCCTCCTCCTCTCTAAGACCAATTTATCCCACCAAATTAATACATAATCTGTAAATTCAATGACTGCAAATTTCACCTTTTTTGCTTCAGAATAATTATGGCACTCAAAAATGAACTCAATTTTCTTCTCCCACTCCAAATAAGCTTCAGGATCATTTCTACCTTGGAAAGAAGGTATCTTCATCTTAATACTTCCAAGGTTTCCATCCACTCTCTTTCTACCCTTTGGAGCATCTTTACCGCGTCTCCTTTCATGCCTAACTTCCCTAGGCCTATTTCTACCCAAATCAAATTCAGATTCATAATCTTCTTCACTACCACCTCCTACTTCATTTTCAGACTCAAAATCATCCATAGAATTATCTCTACACCTCTCATATCTTCTAGGATTAGGACTTACAGTAGGTGGTCTTCTCTGCAAGTTTGCAATCATTGTGTCTTGCTTATCCATCCGGTCTCTTATCCCTCCAAGCACCACATTAAGACGTTCAAATTGCTGCTGCATAGCCTTTACAATGAGGTCCATGTTCTGTGCACTACCTCCTTCACTTGATGTTTCCTCCCTATTAGACATTATAAGCTGCAAGAAAATTGATTAGAGAAAATAAAGATCCTCACAAATTTTCCTCACGTGTTTACCCTCAAAGATGTCACTCTTCACTCGTGTTTCACACTTTAAAGGCTTTTCAAATAATGGATTCACACTCTTGCCTTTTTGCACTCTTAGTCTCTCTATAGGCTCTTTAAAGAAACTAATCAGACTATACAAAGCTATCACAATTCTTGTAAGATTCAACCCAACACTTGGAGATAATGAGTAGTAAGTGGGTACTATAGTAGAGAAATCAGGGAATGAAAGTTAAGGATGTAGAATTTTGTAAAAGCTTAGCTCAAACCAATACTACTTCCAGAAGAGCACAATTTTTTTTTTGCCTTTTCTTTTCAGCAATTTTTTTTTTCTCTATATATATATATATTTTTTGCCTTGCTTTTTTTTTCTGGAATATGAAGAACAAAAACGAAATTTGAATAAACAGAGCAGAATTAGCAGATTCAATCAAGAAAGCCCTGAAAACGTGTCTGAATTTAAACGACAATATCTCAAGTTAGAGAACTCCAAATGAGATGATTTTAAAGCGATATGAAAGAAGAGAATCTGGGGTATAAGAAAGACCTACTACACGTTCAGAAACTCAACGAAGAACATGACAAACAAAGGATTACATTCAGCATGTCCATAAGAATGGAAGACAATAGAATTTCACAAAAGGAAACAGAAACCCAATCTGGAAAATTACAAAGACAAACGGATATGACCTGATTTAGGGACCGAAGCTCTGATACCAAGATGGTGCGAACCCACTAGGAGTCAAGTCAAACCCACAACCGATCTCAAATATACACACCCCAAGAAAGCTAAATCAAGTCTGAATGATCCACTTGGAACCCTTGAATACGAAGAGACAAGGACCCCGAGTGTTGGAAGA
Source organism: Erythrophleum ivorense (assembly GCA_026724425.1). Lineage (NCBI taxonomy): Eukaryota > Viridiplantae > Streptophyta > Magnoliopsida > Fabales > Fabaceae > Erythrophleum > Erythrophleum ivorense. The sequence goes on from JAIUCV010000014.1 coordinate 15,003,832, forward strand.
CGCCACAAGGTTGATCAAGCCTTGATAAGTCTACAAGTTCAATGAAGAACCCTAGAGAGCACTCCTCTCAAGTCTGGGATTTCCAGAAAATACAATTTTATTAATTCAAAATCTGATTACAATGGGAGGCAGAGTACAATTATATAGTGTGTAAGTCAAATCTGCCTTCAATGCTCATAGAAAAGGAAAACTAGGGAAATTAATGGCAATTATCCTAATTAATGACCTATGCAATCAGAATTATAAAAGTCAAATTCTCTTAAAGACTGAAAAGGAAATAAATCCCCCTAAATAAGCTAAATTCGTCCAAATACATTAAGGTTCTACAAATCAGCTCATTAAGCCCTAAATGAGCCCACCAATGGATGGTCCATGGTTCAAGTACTTCAATTTATAATGTTTGGCCCAATTTAGCCTCAGCAACTCCATCTTTAGCCCATATGATGTTGAGGACGTCCACATTAGAAATGTTTGGATCTCGCTTGACTTTTGTTGCTTCAATTGCTAGTTGCTTAGTCCAGGTCTCTTGAACAAGTCCACTTAAGGCTTTTCTCATTCTTTTAGCTCGTGCTCTAGTCATTGGGCCACTTGGAATTTGTAGAGGATCATTCCAAGTATTTGAGACAGCTTGCTCCCTTTGATGGATCGCATCAGAAAGGTTTCCTGAATAAAGGAAATCCAAATTACACCCAAAAGGTGATGGTCCTTTCCAAGTGTTGGAAAGAATAAATGATAATGCATATAAAATTGATTTACCTAGTTCTTATGGGAATGTAAGCGCAACTTTCAATGTGGCTGACCTTTCTCTTTTTGATATTGCAGATTCGAGGATGAATCCTTTTCAGGAGGAAGGGAATGATGGAGGTGAGATAGGAGATTTGAAGAAGCTTGAACAAAATCAAGAGCTTGGAAACAAAAGGGCTGGACGTGACTCTAAAAGATGGCCAACTAAAGATCCATTGCAAGGTATGGGAGGCCCATGCACAAGATCAAGAGCCAAAGCTATGAAGGAGGCCTTGAATGGAGTGATCCAAAAACTAATAGACTTGGAGCCCATAGTCTTAGCTGAATATGAAGCCCAAAAGGAACAAATTGGCATAAAGATTACTTCATTCTTACAAGATGCTAGCCCAAGCCCAAAGGGAGCCTAATTGAAGGAGTCTAGCCATTTTCCACAAAATCAGCCATTTTCCACAAAATTCTCTTAGTTTTATTTTGTTTTAATTTGATTGTTGCTGTTTCAGATTTTTAGGCACCATTCTTGCTGAATTTGTTTAGATTTAAATTTCTTTTATGTAACCTAGGAATTATTCTGTTTAGGGTTTTATTTTTCAAATGCCTATATAAGGCCCACTTGTACTCCAAGAATGGCAGATTGAATGAATTATCTTTTCAGAACTATTTCTGATTTGTGAGGTTTCTCTTGTGGCCTTTGTGTGCTGGAGAAAATCTTTGACTTATCAAAGGAGTGGTTTCCTTTGTGGCGTCCCGGATTAGGGTTCTAAGAGACAGGTTCTCTTAGGGTTCAATTCCATTGACCAACATCTCTTCTTCTTCTTCTTCTTTGTTCCTTTTCTTAGGTGTTGGCCACTCCTGAATTGCCTTTACCTTCTCTTCATCCACCCAGAGGCCATCAGTACCTACAATAAAACCAAGGAAAATAACAGAATCCAAGCAGAAAGAGCATTTTTCTAAATTTGCAAAGAGTTTATTTTCTCTCAAAATAATAAACACAGAATGTAAATGCTTAACTTGCTCTTCTAGATTCTTAGAAAACACAAGAATGTCATCAAAATATACAACAACAAACTTTCCTATGTACGGGCGAAACACATGATTTATTAAGCTCATGAATGTACTAGGAGCATTAGTTAAGCCAAAGGGTATAACAAGCCATTCATACAAACTAAACTTAGTCTTAAATGCAGTCTTCCACTCATCACCCTCTTGCATCCTAATTTGATGATAACCACTCCTAAGATCTATTTTTGAAAACAAGCAAGCACCATGCAACTCATCAAGCATGTCATCAAGTCTAGGAATGGGATATCTATACTTAACTGTGATTTTGTTAATGGCTCGATAGTCCACACATCCTCTATTTGCCATCCTTTTTGGGCACAAGTATTACCGGAACAACACATGGACTAAGGCTCTCTCTCACAAACCCCTTTTTCATGAGTTCTTCCACTTGTCTCTGAATTTCCTTAGTCTCTTCTGGATTTTCCCTATAAGCAGGTCGGTTAGGAAGAGATGCTCCAAGAATAAAATCAATCCTATGTTCAATGCCTCTTATGGGAGGCAATCCATTTGGTACCTCTTCTGGAAACAAGTCTTTATATTCCTGCAACAAACTCAAAACACTAGAAGGAAGAGATTCATCAAGGTCACAAAGAGTTAGATAAACATCCTTATACAAGAGTACAAAAGATGTCTCACTACATACAACCCTCTTAATCTCTTCTCTACCAGAAAATAATGTTACTTTCTTTTCTTCACTCTCTTGACTTTTCTTTTTAGTAGCTCTCTTTCCTTTTCTCTCCATATCACTTTCTTTTCTTTCTTTCTCACGCACTTTCTTTTCTTTCTCTCTTAGCTTGCATTCTTGAGTAATTCTCTTTTAATCCTCATATGCTTGCAAGGGTCTGAGAGGGGTTAACATAATGGTTTTCTTATTAAACTCAAGAGAATACCTGTTAGTATGACCATCATACTTAACTTTCCTATCAAATTGCCAAGGTCTACCTAATAATAAGTGTCCAGCATACATAGGAGCTATATCACACAAAACCTCATCATGGTAACTTCCTATGGAAAATGCTACAACAACCTGTTTAGTAACTTTAACATCCCCATTATCATTGAACCACAACAAATTATAAGGAGTGGGGTGTTTTCTAGTTGGCAAACCTAGCTTTTCACCTAACAAGGTACTAGCAACATTAGTGCAGCTCCCATTATCAATGATAAGACTACATACCTTGTTGTTAACAAAACACCTAATGTGAAAGATATGCTCTCGTTGTTCTTTTTCAAGCTCTTCTTTAGGTTGAATGCTAAGAGCACGCCTTGATACTAGAACCTCACCAAACACAGCTTCAGCTACCTCTACATCAGATTCATCACCTCCATTGGAGCTCAACTCAGCTTCCACTTGTTCATCATCACTACTTTCACTAATAACAACACCATTCTCAAGCAAAATCATAGTCCTTTTATTTGGACATTGTGAAGCAATGTGACCAAAACCTTGACATTTAAAGCATTTAATTTTAGAAGAACTAGAAGAAGATTTAGGTTCAGATTTACCTTTAGAAGTAGGTGTTTGCATCTTCAACTTATTCTCCTCTTTAGGCTTGGTCTCTCCCTTAAACTTGAAAGAGGACTTGAAGTCTTTGTTGGAACTAGCATGTGATTTCAATTTCTGTTTTGCCTTAAAATGCTTCTCCACCTTAATGGCTTTATGCAACAACTCTTCTATATCAAGGTAGTTTTGCAATTCAACTTCTGTAGCAATTTCAGGGTCTAAGCCACCAAGAAATCTTGCCATTGTAACTTCTGAATCTTCCTCAATGTCAGCTTTGATCATGGCAATTTGCATTTGCTGAAAATATTCTTCCACACTCATAGATCCTTGTTTGATTTTGTGGAGCCTTTTGTGCACATCCCTATAGTAATGGGTAGGGACAATCTCTTCCTCATGAGAGCCTTCATTTCTAGCCAAGACCGAATTGGACCCTCTCCAGAACGCCTCCTACTAGTGGTTAATTGATCCCACGATAGGCTTGCATAATCTGTAAACTCCAAAGCAGCTAATTTCACTTTACTTTCCTCTGAAAAAGATTGACAGTCAAATATAAACTTAACTTTTCTTTCCCATTCAAGGTATACATCAGGATCAGCTTTCCCTTGAAAGGAAGGGATTTTCATCTTGATATTACTAAACGCATCTTTCTTTTGAGGTGGAGCTCTCCTAACTCTTTCATGTTGGCTTTCCTCCTCAAAATCAGATTCATCTCCTCCTAGAACATTTTTACCACGTCTTGCCTTGCTATTGGAAGAAGAAGAATCTATTTGATCCAACCTAGTATTTAGCCTCTTGAATTGTTCTTGAACAGATTTGATGAACAATTTAAGGTCAACTTGGTTATCTTCACTTTCAGACATGATTGGCACCTGAAATGTTAGTGAATAGCAAGAGAAAGGACCTGACCACTCCCTCTCGTGTTTCACTCTAAATGATGCAAATTCACTCGTGTTTCACACTTGTAATGGCTTTTACAATGATGAAAACACTCTTGCCTTTTTCCTCTCAACTTGCTTCCTATAGTGTACTAAATTAAATCCAACAAATCAAAAGAAGTAGCAACTGAAGTGGCAATCTCAAATTAGAATTCAAGATGCAAAGTTCTCCAAGAGACAACAAATGATATGAACCAGACTCATGTGGGGAAGGATGCTCGTGTGGAGAAGGACTTGATGATAGATGGCCCAATGACAAGAGGAAGAGTTAAGCGTTTACAAAGATCAATTGGGCTTCAATTTGCTGAATTAGAAGCTCATAATGTTAGTGCATGCATTGAGGAAGCAAATGGAGCCTTAATCATGCTTATTCAAGCCCAGGTTGATGCTTAAAAAGCCCATTGAAGATAGAGGACGTGAATAGTACTTCAAATGCAAGATGTCTAACCCATTAGTATTAATTAGTTTCTATTAGGCTGATTATCTATCCTTTTCTATTTTTAAAAGGATTTGATTTTGTATCCCTATTTTTTAGATCTTTCAGTTAGGATTATGTAGTTAGTTTCCTACTTTTCCTCCAGTAGATAGGTTTGAGCTACACTATAAATATATGTATTCTGCCTTCATTTGAATCAGATTGGAAGTAGTAGAATTATTGAGTATTTCTCTAATTGTGAGAATCTCATTTTTTCTTTGCTCTTGTGAAACCTTTGTCTTGTCAACCTATCTTTAGTTTGGTGATTCAAGTTCGCAAAAGCCCCCAATTAGTGCTTCGATCCAAGTGTGTCGTTGTGTGGATTGGTTTACTGTGTTGGTGGTTAGGTGCATTGTCTAAGTAGCAGGTCAACGTTCTTATAACGTTGGTTGGCTATTTGCTTCCGTCGGGTCTCGAACCATAATATATCCATCAACTTACGTCGTGAAGATTGGGCCACCCCTTGATTTCGCATCAACAAAGTCCAACATTTAAAAAAAAATTCGTAGGTGCAGCCAATGGAAAATACAGCAAGTGACTAGGAAAGGAAATGAGGACAATGAATTTATGGAACAAATGGTATGTGGCAGATTATGGGAGAACAAATGGTTAAATGATTAGTTATCAAGAGGAAAGGATGGAAAGGAAATTGGAATCTGAAATCAGTAATGAAGCAATCAGAAATTTGAAATTTAGAACAAGGTGAATGAATGCAAATTTCCTTTTATGAATTGTGCACAATATGACATTTAATGACCAGATCAACTCAAGGAATCAAAAATGGTAATTCCAAGAATAGATGATCTTCAGCAATTGCAATTTAAGTCAACAATTTATAATTTCCAGCACAACTTTCTTTTTCACAGATTTTGACTTCCTTTTTTTTTCTTTTTCTTTTTTCTTTTTTTTTTTTGCAACTTTTCCTTCTTTTCTTTTCTTTTTTTTTTTCACTGAAATATACTCTCACTTTTTTTTTTTGAATCTCAAAGGTGCTAAAATTTGCAAACAGAACACAAGATTTCTGAAAGATCAGAATGACATGCACGCAAGAAACAGCTATAACTTGCTCTAGAAAAATCGGATTGACGTGATTCCAAAAAGAGAAGAAAGAAGAGATCTTGAGACACAAGAAAGACCTATTACACGTCCAAAAATACGAAGGAAAACACCAGAAACAGCCGCACGAAAATGAGGACGAACAGAAACTAATCAAACGAAATAAGGGAAAAGAACAAAGAAAAAGTGCATGAAACTAACCTCAACCAATGCTCTGATACCAGATGATGTGAGACTCCATAGAAACCCGTTCTAGGAACCCCAAATAACACGGATCAGTGATCGAATTTTGGCAAGCAACACAAGAACAAATAATATGGACAATAAGCAACAAAGAACAAAGAACAAAGAAGAAGAATAAGAAGAGATGTTGGTCAATGGAATTGAACCCTAAGAGAACCCGTCTCTTAGAACCCTAATCCGGGACGCCACAAAGGAAACCACTCCTTTGAGAAGTCAAAGATTTTCTCCAGCACACAAAGGCCACAAGAGAAACCTCACAAATCAGAATGATTCTGAAAGGATAATTCATTCAATCTGCCATCCTTGGAGTACAAGTGGGCCTTATATAGGCATTTGAAAAATAAAACCCTAAATAGAATAATTCCTAGGTGGTGCCTTTTAAATGGCTGGAAAAATAAAAGAAATTTAAATCTGAACAAATTCACCAAGAATGGTGCCTAAAAATCTGAAACAGCAACAATCAAATTAAAACAAAATAAAACTAAGAGAATTTTGTGGAAAAATGGCTGATTTTGTGGAAAATGGCTAGACTCCTTCAATTAGGCTCCCTTTGGGTTTGGGCTAGCATCTTGTATGAATGAAATGATCTTTATGCCAATTTGTTCCTTTTGGGCTTCATATTCAGCTAAGACTATGGGCTCCAATTCTATTAGTTTTTGGATTACTCCATTCAAGGCCTCCTTCATAGCTTTGGTTCTTGATCTTGTGCATGGGCCTCCCATACCTTGCAATGGATCTTTATTTGGCCATATTTTAGAGTCATGTCCAGCTCTTTTGTTTCCAAGTTCTTGATTTTGTTCAAGCTTTTTCAAATCTCCTATCTCACCTCCATCAGTCCCTTTATGGTTCCAAAATGCACCTAATGAAGCAACTTCCATCATTTGAGTTCTAGGCTCCATTCTTTCATTCATTTATGATTCTTGACTCCTTTTAAGTCTCTTGGAATTATCACACAATTAAAACAAAGAGCCTAACTAGGTGTTGATTCTTTAGGCCATAATATGGAACCTACATCACCAATTCATTCTCTAGGCCTCTTAAATTTTTTCCAAGGTTTTCTCTCATCTTCACTCATTATATATGATTCAAAAATGGACCTGAAAAAATTTAAAACTATCCCTAAGTGCCTCAACTACTCTAGGCCGAAGCTATGCTTGTTCTTGGCACCCATGGAGCTTACTTTGTTTTCTTAGTGGAAGATACATATAGGGATCCTTCTAGGGATCTTAGGAGCTCATTTAAATATTTATTTAGGCCTAGGAATTATTGTATCAAATCAGATTTTTGAAGGGACACTTGAAACCCTAACTTTGGTATCTTGATTTTCCATGGTTATTTGTTAATTCTTTTACATATTCTTATTCTTCTCCCTTAATTTCCTAGGATTCACCCTTAGTTCTACCCAAAATCCAAGCCTTCTTGAAGCTTCATGTGTAGGATGAGCCAAGAAGAAGAAGGGAGCAAGAGGTAGCTACCATGGAATGAAGATTTACCTTATTTTCTTAGCTTTTCTTGCTTGTTTCTTACTTTTCTTGGCCTCCTCTCTTCAACTCCGAATTTTCCCCTTTGTTCTGCCCTTAAAACAGATCCAAGAAATTCAATAAAACCATAGGAAATAAGGGGAAATGGAGGAGAAAAAGTTTGCTAAAGAAAAAGTATGAAAAAACCAAGAAAATCCATACCTCTTCCTTATTTTTCTCCTTCCTTTCTCCTCCTTCTTGTGCGCCTCACCCTTAGGCTTTTTTCTCTGATTTAGGGCAAAAACAAATGTGGCTAAATGAAGGAGATGAGGCACCTCATATATATAGGTCGGTTTAAGAAAAACTTTTCAAAAATTCTAATTTTACCCCTTCGTCTTGGCATTTTCGTTCCTAGTTCATTTAAGCTCCTTTTTTAGAACCATCTTTTTCATTATAAAATTTAGGTCCCCAATTAATAAAATGCCATTGGAATCACTCAAATCAAAGCTAAAACCTTCCTAAACGAGCCAGTCAAAGTTCAAGTCAACTGACTTTAGAAAACGTCCACCACAGGGGTTTTAACTGTTTCGGGGATTTCCATGGTTTTCAGGGCCTCTGAGAACCCCGAGGAATGCAAAAATTTCATTTGAAAAGCCCTCCCATGAGAATTCCAAAATTTGCTTAAAATTATGAAAATGCCATGATGTTTCGTCAACCTTTCGTTCAAATTCATTTCTTCATTCTAGCTCTTTTTTTCTTTTTGTCTGAGCCAGTGATTCTCATTTTTAAGAGTCTAAAATGCTACTTAAAATTTTTGGAACCTTAACTAATTCATTTCGGGGGACTTACTTTGTATCTAGTGAATTTCGTACATTTACAGAAAAACTGTATGTTACATTTCTCACGTTTTCTCTCGTTTTTAAAGAATCGGATATTACATTTCTCTCTCCCTTAAATAAATTTTGTCCTTAAATTTTGGGATATACTTTCCTCTTACTCTTTTATATTCTGGTTAGCTGCTCCTTTCTTTCCCTTCTTCCTAGCTCTATACACTTCTCTCAACGCTTTCACTCTTTTAAGTTTCTCTTGGCTAGGGAATTTTCATTACTAGCTCTTAATATTGTTATAAAATACATAGTAGCTCTTCTCCTAAGGGAAAGAAGTTTCTAACTTTAGAGGCTATCCTAGGAGAGCTTACTAATCATATCTTATTAGTCCCAACCCATTTGTAAAGGTTAACGTTCTTCTTAGTGGACTCATTTATGTACCTCGGGAGATAATTCACTTACTGTTAAATCTCCTGTATCATCTCTTAATGCTTTGTGTAAGGTCTAGTTATTTCTTTCTATTTATTAGAGCCATTAGAGTTTTCTGTCCACTGTTCATCTCTGTGTTCTTTCTTAATTCATATTTCTTTTTATCATAGGCCTCATATCTCAATTACTTATTGGGATTATAGTTCCTCCAAGGAATCTTTACTTCTAGTATCCCAGTTTCTTTGTTTACTAACGTATTTGTCTTGATACAATACCAATAGGCATACCCATTGGAGCACAAAAAGTTCAAGAAAACCCTCATCCATAAAAAACTTCAATAGAGCTCAAGAGGTCCAAATTGTGCTAGTATACGTCCAAAAATCTCAAAGAGTTCAAGATAATATCTATGTTGGACGTCGGCCCAAGTTTAGAGCCCAAGATCCATATTTGATCAATTCGAAACATGTTGAATTGAACTTTGGACATGAGATCTCTTTAAAGATGCAAAAGTGGAAGTCCAAGTGGAAGCCCAATATCCTAAGAAGGTCCATGGAGATGTTAAAGGCCCAATGTATACACATTCAAGAGGAGTGTCAAGGCCCAATTGGAGTCCAATTGCAAGAAATTAAAAATCATGTGTCAACCATGTGATTTTTAATGAAGCATGTGCATCCCATGTGACTACTTAAAGAAGCTAATTAGTTTTTACTAGGATTCTTATGAATTTCGTTTTTATTATTTTATTATTTTTTTAGAGTTGGTCAAGGAGCTTATCTAGGAGATTAAGTTAAAATTAATATCCTAATCTTGTTCCTTGATTTTAGACACTATTTAAAATATTTCTAATCAGATTTTAGAGTTTTAGTTTTGTTAGGATTTTAAGACTTTTAGAAATTTTGCCTATAAAAGGCTCCCTATTGTATTCTATTTTTGGAAGAATCATGAATGAATGAACTTGAGTATTATTCAATACTTTGAGAGGCTTTTGCTTCTTTGTGTTCTCTGAGAGTTCACGTGACTTATCAAAGGATTGGTCTTCCTTTGTGGCGTCTTGAGGCTAGGGTTCTAAGAGACAAGTTCTCTTAGGGTCTTTCCTTTGACCAACATTCTTGTTTTCTAGCCTGTCCCGGGCAAAGTTTCAAATTGTTGGAGGTTTTCTAGGGCATATTCCTAATGGGTCTCGCATCATGTCTCTTTAGGCCAGGACTTTTCTTGATTCTTTCTGCTTACTTTATAGTGGGAAATTTGTAGTCCTCATCTTAACACTGATAGGCCTAACTTATATTCTTCATACTGATATCAAAAAACAACTATCACTGACTAATGCTGAATTTTGGTGGGATGTTAACTATACTCACAGTTTTGATCACTGAAAACATAATTTACCACTTACCTCATTTAAAAACTGCACCTGACCCTTTTCTGAATATATAGTCTAACATATAGGATCTCTCTATCCCTCGGTCAGAGCTAATATTTGTTGGGTAGTGGTTCATCTAGCTTTAGCTCTGGAAAACTACTTTCTTGCTTTCTTCATCCCACATGCTATGCTCATCTAGCAAGGGTATAGTCAGTGGTTTAACTATCTGAGTATAGCATTCATATCTCTATGGCAATGGTCTACTAGATTAGGAGGTCTCTAGTCTCTAAGACAAAATTGTCTATGACTATACTAGTCTTTGAGACTAACTGATTTGGGAAAATTATCTCGAGCTGTCATCTCACTAGAGAATTATTATACTGTAACTGGGGCTCTCTATAACTCTATGGAATCTACTACGACCCCTAAGTCTATTGCAACCTCTCTGAGCCCTGCTAAGGTCTACTGCAACCCGCTGTGCTATGCTAGGATCTACTGTGATCCATCTCTGGGAGACGTCAAAGCCTAAGATCACCATATCTAATAGTAAAACATATGCTCACTAAGTCCAGTAAGCATTGCTCATAATAACTAGAGCTAAACTCATAAGTACATCACGCTCTTCGTGCGAAGTGGGTTCTGTGTTATCTAATTCTCTAGGATCCCATTATACTGATACTCAAGAGCATTTTAACTTCCCTTTAATACTCCTTATGGGATCCTCAAGTTCCCACTTTGGCCTTTTTTACTTGGGCTTTCTTCCCTTACTCTATTAACTTACCTTACTTTGTTTATACTCGTTCAATCTTTCCTTTCATATCTTGTAATTTCTGACTATGCCCACGTTCTGCTTTTGAATGCCTTAGCACCCGGGCATTTCACACACTAAGTGTGCCTAACATCTTTGGTAGGAGAGAGGCTATACACTAGTCCCTTCTTATTTCATTTAATTTTATTAGAAGGGACTCAGATCATACATACTAAACTCATACTATCTGAATCTGAACGTTCTTTACTATTAGCACATTCTTTTCTATATTACTATTCTTTACTGGGGATTCCTTTCTGCATGTTTTTCTCATCATTCTGATACTATTAGAATCCCTTTACCTCTCTTTTCTAGTTCATCTCATCATTTAACTAACTAGAATACCCTTCGATTATCGGGACACTTTGGTGATTGATGCCATCGTTTACTACACACTCAAGTCACATTACTACTAGGTTAGCTAGACCCAATATCATGTAACCCTTGTTGCAAGCAAACCATAATATCAAACAATAATACACAAGTGCCTCATGACTGAACTCAAAGCCACTATTGCCAGTATATTACAACTTCCTAATAATCTAAAGTATTCCTCTCTTACTTTTCTTTATCTACCCTATTCTCGTAGGATGCTTGGGGAAAACAGGACTCTTCCTCTACTTCATCCCAATATCACTTTACATTGCCCAACTATTTTTACTTCGGGCACTATCATGCTAGAAGAGCATCTATGCCAAGGACAAGTATATTTTCTCAAGTACTCAAGCACATCTACTCGATCTTTATTCTTAATCTACCATTTCCTCGGTTTGAACACTATCATATCTTTTCTCTCTTCTTTTTACCATTACTATCCTTTTACTTAGGTAAAAGTGTTTTCTTTTACTGACTGTCCCTCTTGCTAATTCGTGTTTCTTTACGCTCAATAGCACTTGCCTTTTTCTTGGGTTCCTCTACTTGTTCACTCTCTATAATATCAAGGGGGTCTGTTCTTTATTATACTTTTGTTTTGCTCTTAACTAGACTATCCCTCTATAAGAACAATTCTATTTCATATAATCCTAGGAATTACATTCTGTGGCCATGTTGGCTTATGCTCTTTCTTCACATAATGTAAAGACTCGCCTTCTTAGGTGGTCTCTAACTCCCTTGAGCTTCCCTAAAGGTACCAAGGCACTAACTATTCGTCTCAACTTGTTTCTACGTTCAAATTAGAGCTAGGTTTTCTCTTTATTTAACCTTTTTAGCCTCATCCCCAGGAGCACAGCATGCTAATTTTAAGGGTTTACTAACCCAATCCAGGACACTACTCTTACTATCTGGATTCTACCTTACTGAAGACTTATGCTCCATTGGGTGCTCTAATTACTCATGTACCTTAACTCTACATTATTCTCATATTAGGAGCTTGTCTAACTAACTATTAGACCCTTGTCTGTTTACTTTTCTATGCTCTCAATCCACTCATTTAGTCATTACTAAAGCAAGGTTATCTGTTTTATGGACTGGCTTCTTAATTCTTCCTCGCTTCTTTTATCATTATACTTTACAATTCAGGGGGTCTATCTAGGGGAATTTGCTAACCACTACTGAGTGGTCTCCCCGACTCAGGATGTCTTATCTTCTCTTTCTTGATCCAAGGAAAACTTTCACTGAACTTTCAATCAAATTAATTTTTTTCTTTTGCACTATGTTTCCTTCTACACATCTCACCTGGATGATGCTATTGGTCACTTCCCTTAGGCTTCAACTTATACTCAGCCTGGGCTACTTATCTCACCAAACCGGTAGCTTACAATAAGCCCTATTAACTCATATAGGCTTATGATAACTTAGTACTTTTTAAACTATTCTCATTCTCTTATGAATCTTTGTCACTGGGCTAATCATATTCATCTTTAGGCATTACCTATGAGGCATACCCTTCTGGAGCACTCACTATATTCCTATTATTGGTAGCCTTATCTTATGTTAATTTCAACACTATATTAACATCCCGTCAACAGGGTCCAGGATCTTGTCAACAAGATCTCATATATTGCTATGCAAAAATTCAAAACCCTATCAATAAGGTTTTCTTGATCATGTCTACATGGTCTTAACTCATCATATTAGCCTGTTATAGTATTTTATAGAGTAGCATTCTAGGTTGGAGTCAACGCCTTAGAGGTGGGTCTCAACAACCTTATTGTTCCTATGTCTAACATTCTTTAACATTGAGTTCTCTTCTCAGTCTCAACTACTAGGCCCACTGATCACATGTTACTTACTAATCTTCCATGACTATTTACTACTCTTTTTCTTTACTTATACTAGGGGTCCTAGCTCTCTGTGTCGATTGACCCCATAGTAGCTCATTCCTTAGGTTGGCCTGAATATGACTAACAAGGCCATTCATACTACAATACACTCCACTATAACTGAGAGTTTCTTTAGCCACTTACTCCAAGCCTCACTTCCTCTGTATGTAGCCCATCATCAAGCTAGAGGTTTCCACCTCTTGCTTCATTCATGCATAACTAGCTATCACTTCTGGGCTGTCGAGGCTTTATGGAATATAGTTTGTAACTCAACTTCTGGCTTGAGGAAATAATCTTTCAGATTCTAAAATTCACCTAGACATTTAGGTGTTGTGGCTAGGGGGTAACTCTTTTTCTCATTTCTCCTCTAAATTGGTCTTGTGCAGCTGCAGTCTCATCTCATACTGCACTACATCACTACTTGTCTTTGCATTAAGCAAGACATCTCGGAATGGTCTGACTATGACCACCAAGGAGAATTAGGCCTCACATACTCTCTCTCTGGTAAGCCTATTTGTATCAACAAGATCATTTCTCATTGTTCATACCTAGGGCTTGCTATTGATCTTGGCAAGCTATCATATTTCATAAAGCTCTAGCTGTCGAATCACTTAGCTCTGCTCAAGCTATTCTAAAGGCCAACCTTTCCTGATGTTCATTATCTAGCCCAAGACTATTCTATAATTTACTTATCATAAACATAGCCATGAACTACCTTCACACACCTAAGATGCCTCATACAAGGCTTTACATAACTATACAAGCCTTTACATAGCCTTGTTGCCATATCCTTAAGCCAAATACAACCTTAAAAAGTCTAGAACTTTGCTCTAATACCAATAAATGTAACACCATATTTACTAAGCTCATTTCATATCATTACTAGGCTCATCTCCTTGGATTTACATAAAATTCCCAAGGAAAGCTATTAGAATACTTCATTTAATTACGTCGCGCCACAGACAAAATTTTTACCACACGTCTCGTAGGCCATATGGACTTATCCATATCATTCTCATGTTTAAATACACAAATAAAACTCATAACAAAATCAAGAAGTATCCTAGAACTTAAGCAAAGGGAGTGGATACATAAAATGCAATGGTGCAACCTCGGGCAGACATTTCAACATACTAACATGAATTTTGAAAAGTCATAACTAATTCTAAAAAAATTGAAATCCTACATACTTTACCATCCTAGAAAGTTACAGATGTCTACTTTATACGAAAAATAATTCCAGGCCACAACAGAGGCTTCTAGCTACCAGAAATTGATGGAACAATACTAGAGGTTGATTGTCATTACTGGTATTGACCTCTAATTTCAAAAATTCATATCTCCTTGCTCAGAGGTCCAATCAATACAAATGATACCAATCTAGAAAGCTGTGGATGTTAGCTAGAGGAAAAAAATAACTCCAGACCTGTTCAAGCACGCTTAAATCTCTAAATGCAATCAAACAGTAACAGAGGTTGGGTGAATTTTCTAATATTGGACAGATTCTTTGAAAATTCATATCTTTCTCTCTAGACGTTCAAATAAGGTGCTTCTAGTTGGCACGAGTCACTAGGAATGTCTAGTTTCTCTATATAAACTTTTGTGGCAATTGGACATTATTTAGGCCTTATGTGATAGATTTTATTTTCAGACTAGTATGAACACTGACATGATCAAAACCAGAAATTTTCATTTTGGCTATCTTACCCATACATATGCATAATTCCATAATGCCATTCATGAAGCTAGTTTGCCATCATACACTCAAATCACACTCTAATGGTTACATAACATATTCTCTCATCCATACATGACATATTATCATAATTACATATGTTCATAACATCATAGTACATATACAACCATTGATTACATCAATTGTCTTTTGCATGGCTTTAAAGTAACAAAATTCAAGCACTTTAGTGTCATCCTCTCATCCTCAAGGTGGTAGGCTTCCATTACCTTACTCTCTTGGTCCACCTAATATGTTAGAACATTAGAGAGGAAGGGATGAGATTCAAAGAATCCCAATAGCTCATCTCCCATTCAATCATACATAATGGATGCAAACAAGTCTTATAAATGCATGTATAGTCATGTTGACATATGCAAACATTCAAGAGACATTTTCATCATTTGAGAAAGTCATACATAGCATACAAAGGCTTGCCAAGCAAGTGGATTAGCCTCACCTAATTTCTTGTGGATATTGGACTTGCCCCACCCATTCTTTAACAGATTCTTGGACTCAACCATACTCTTGGGAGCCCATCTTGCTTTTAGGAGACTCTTTGCTTTGTCTCAACCAATCTCAAGGGTTCTTGGCTCATCCTCACCATGGCTAAGGGTTCTTGGCCTCACCACACTCAAGCAAACCCAAGCACACATAAAAAACATCATATAAGAGCATATTGTAACATTATGACACCATGGAATTAAAGTCATGCTAGAACACTTTTCATAGCTTAAAAATACACATACATACATACATTCAAGATAAGCTAAGCACACATCCATGCATGAGAGAAGGTGGAGAGAGCTATCTTGGATATAATTACACACTTTTCCCTTGAAGGCAAGCTCCCTTTTTGGTCTACACACACAGAAGTGTGGGGAAGTTTTCTCTTAGCCTAAACACAATTTATGGAAGCCAATTAGGTTCATGAACTCAATTCTAAAGCCATACAATTTGCTTACACATTAGGTTAGCTTATAACCTCATATGGTTCCATAATTGTACCTAATGAAGCAACACCCTTTAATTAAATTCTAGGCTCCATTATTTCCTTTCAAATATGATTCTTGACTCCTCTTAAGCCTCTTGGAGTCATCACACAATCAAAACCAAGAGTCTAACTACATGTTGCTTCTTTAGGTCTCATTATGGAACATAAAGCACTAACTCACTTTCTATGGTTTCTAAATTTCTCCCAAGGCTTCTCTTTATATTCATTCATCATATATGACTTAAAAATGGGTTTAGAAAAATTTAAAACTCTCCCTAGCTACACAAACCCCTTTAGGCTGAGGCTATGAAAGAAATGGAGCTTTTTGGAGTTTGCCTTGTTTTCTCAAGGGAGGATGCATATTCTTAGGGATCTTGAGAGCTCATTTAAACTCTTATTTAGGCCTAAGAATCATCATACAAAATCAGATTTTATAAGGTGCACTTAAAACCCTAGGTTTTGCACCTTTTAATTTCATGGCCTTTTTTTGAATTTCTTTGCATATTCTTACTCTCCTCCCTTAAATTCATGGAATTCACCCTTGGTTCCACTCAAAATTTCAGCCCTCTAGCATCTACATACATGGGGCGAAATATGGAGAAGAAGGGGGAAGGAGTAGCTACCATGGGATGCAAGATTTACTTTGTTTTCTTGCCTTTTCTCACTTGAATCTTGTGTTCTTTGAGATCCTCTCTTCAAATCCGAATTTTTCCCTCAATTTCTCCTTTAAAACAGATCTATATACTTCATTATAATCATAGTAAATAAATGAGAATGAAGGAGAAGTGGTTTGGAAGAGAAAGAGCATGAAAAACTACTAAAGTTTCATACCTTAAGCCTTTGATTTCTCCTCCTCTTTACCTTCCTCCTTTGCGCCACTCTCCCTAGGGTTTTCTTCTAGTTTTGGGTAGAACTTGGTTGTGCAACATGAAGGGAGAAGAAGGGCGCATTATACATATAGGTGGGAGGAAGTTACACTTTTCAAAAATTTCCATTTTACCCTTCATTCTTGGCATTTTTGTTTCTCCTTTGTTTTATCTCCTTTTTGAGAACCGTCTTTTCCATTATGAAATTTGGGTTCCCAATTTAGTATAATGCCTTTGGAATCAGTCAAGTCAAAGCTAAAATCTTCCTAAACGAATCCGTCAAAGTTCGGACACACCGACGTTGGAAAACGTCCATCGGAAGGCTTTTAACTATCCCAGAGCCTTCTATGGTTTTTAGGGCCTTTAAGAATCCCAGAGAACTCAAAACTTTCATTTAAAATGCCCTCCTGTGTGAATTCCAAACTTTGCTCAAAATTACAAAAATGCCATTATGTTTCGTAAGTTTTCCGTAAGAAATTGTTTCTTCATTCTAGCTCCATTTTGCTTTCCATCTGAGCCTGAGATTCTCATTTTTAGGAGTTTACAATGCTTCTCAAATTTTTTGGGACCTTAACTATATCATTTCAGGGGACTTCCTTTTGTATCTAGTGAGTTTCGTTTATTTACGAAAAAATCGTACAGTACGTTTCTCTCATTTTTCAGAGAATTGGATGTTACACACCTAATGAAGCAACACCCCTCAAATAAATTCTAGACTCCATTCTTTCCTTTCAAATATGATTCTTGACTCATTTTAAGCCTTTTGGAGTCATCATACAATTAAAATAAAAAGCCTAATTACATGTTGCTTCTTTAGGTCATATTATGAAACATAAGGTGCCAACTCACTTTTTATGGTTTCTAAATTTTTTTCCAAGGCCTCCCCTCATCTTTATTCATCATATATGACTCAAAAATGGGCTTAAAAAAATTTAAAGCTATCCCTAGCTATATAAACCCCTTTAGGCCGAGGCTATGGAAGACTTTGGCTTCCATGGAGTTTGCTTTGTTTTCTTGATGGAGGAAGCACATGGGGAGACTTCTAAGGATCTTAGGAACTCATTTAAACTCTCATTTAGGCATAAGGATTAAAAGATCAAATCAGATTTTGGAAGGAACACTTGAAACCCTAGAAAGTGTATCTTGAAATTTTATGATTTTTTTTGTTAATTCTCTTTGCATATTCTTAATCTCCATACCCTTTTTCTTAAGAATCACTCTTGGTTCTACTTAAAAACCAAGTCCTCCTAGGGTTTCTTAAGTGGGGAAAAATGGTGAAGGAAGAGGAGCAAGGGTAGCAATCGTGAAGAAGAAATTACCTTGTTTTCTTACTTTTCTGACTTGAATCTTGTTTTCTTTGAGCTTCTCTCTTCAAATCCAAATTTTTTCCTTAATTTCTCCCTTAAAATAGATTTATAAACTTCATTATAATCAAAGAAAACAAGGGAGAAGGGAGGAGAAGAAGTTTGGAAGGAAGAGAGCATGAAAAACCAAGAAAATCCATACATTTTCCTTGTTTTTTCTTCCTCCATAGCTTCTTCTCTTGGTGCGCCTCATCCCCTAATCTCTGGTTTTTGGGCAGAACTTGGTTGACCAAAATGAGGGGAGAAGAAGGGCACATCATATATATAGGTGGGAGGAAGAAAGACTTTTCAAAAATTCTTATTTTACCCTTCATTCTTGGTATTTTTGTTTCTAATTTGTTTTAGCTCCTTTTTGAAAACCTTCTTTTCCATTATGAAATTTAGGTTCCCAATTTAGTAAAATGCCTTTGGAATCATTCAAATCGAAACTAAAACTTTCTTAAACAAATCAGTCAAAATTTGGGTTAATTGACATTGAAAAATGTCCACTGGAGGGACTTTAGCTATCTCGAGCCTTTCCATAGTTTTCAGTGCCTCTAAAAACTCTGGAAAACTCAAAACTTTCATTTAAAAAGCCCTCCTATGGGAATTCCAAAATTTACTCAAAATTACAAAAATGCCATTATGTTTTGTAAGTTTTTTGCAAGAAATTGTTTATTCATTCTAGCTCTATTTTTCTTTCTATCTGAGCCTGAGATTTTCATTTTTAGAAGTTTAGAATGCTTCCCAAATTTTTTGGGACCTTAACTACAATATTTCGGGAGACTTCCTTTTGTATCCGGTAAGTTTCGTTCATTTACGAAGAAATCGTATGTTACATTTCTCACGTTTTTTCTCATTTTTAGAGAATCAGATGTTACAAATTACCTTTCACAATAGTTTCAATTTTTATGTAACATGTTGCTCATGAGAGATTGTACATATTATTTTTGTGATATGCACATTCTCACGTGTAAAAGTATGAGATTATAATATAAATATTATTTTTGAATGTAAATGTGCAAAAATGTACAATTTGGGTATGTGTGGGCCATGGGAAGTATGTGTATAATGCCAAGTGGATGAGTTATTTTGAGTTGCATGATATTTGGAACCTGATGAAATGGTCATATATGTTGCACTTCATGTTTGGGACATGCTCAAATGGTGACATGCAATGAAAAAGTCCATTTTGAACCATTTGAAACTAATGATGCAACATTTTGAGCCACTTTCTACCCCTGAACCAAAATCTAATGAAATGAACAATTTTTGGATGAAATTTGGCAAGCATTTAGATCTCATTTAGAACTTTCTAAAAGCTAAAGAACACAAATTTTGAAGCTTTGTAGAATTTATTATAATTTTGTAAAGTCAGCTGAAAATTACAAAATTGTTTGAGTACTATTCATATGATCAGTTTTAGTTTTTTGAGTATTTGAGGGGTCAAATGGACTCTATATAGGCATTATAAGCTTTTCATAGCACAAAGATTGCGCATAATAGAGTTGTGTAGCTCAAGATATGCATGCTTAAAATCAAGTCTGAGTTGGATCTAAAATTTTGATGCAATTACTGTTCATTAGATTTTCGTGGACCAAATAAATTTATTTTGACCTAAAATTTTTACAGCATGTAGTTCGTGGCTTGAGCTTTCCATAAACTCCTAATTTACGCAAATCAAAGTTTTCTAGCTCAAGATACGAATTTGGCCAAAATATGCCTCCATGTAAAATTATAAAACCATGGTGGTTTGATGTGCATAGCTTGAAACCTAAATTTCTTAGTCCTTTTTTACGATGTTTCTAGTTTGGCAAATATGTTAAGGTTGAATTTTGAGATCTATATGTAAAAGTCATGCGTTATACTTAAATAGAGAATTTAAGCCTTTAATGTCGGTTTATTCCACTACTAAAAGTAGTGAAAATGAGAAAAATTAATGTTATAAGCATGTCGTAATATAAAATATGTGTTATCTCATTATAGTATGATAGAGCCAAGTGTGTTTTTGTGTGGGTTAGTTTATCATGTTCGTGGTTGACACGAAATTTAAGTAGTAGGTCAACGTTTGTAACACCCCAAAAATTAATTAAGGTGTTAATCCTAGATTAGGATTAATTAGGAATAATTAATACGGAATAATCGGGTAAGTTAAGTGAATGAAAATTTTGAAGAAATAAATTATTAATATGGGGTTTGAGATTTAATTGGGATAGAAACTTCATCTAAGCCCAAATTAATATAGGAGATCATGATAAGAAGCTAATGGAGGCCCAATAAGTTAGGTGCAGACCCAATTTGATTCAATGTGATAGAGGCCAAAGATCTACCTTGTATAGGCTTTTATAATTGGCCCCAACAACCTTTGTGCAGGCCCAAATCCTTTAAGCTCTTAAAACTTGGTCTGGCCCAATTAGAATTATGCAGCCTAACACATGAAGCTGGCCCAACAAAGCTTAAGTTTGAAGCCCATTTGGAGTTGGATACTTGGAGCAGCCCATAACCCATAGAAAACCCAACTTCAACCTAACTAAAACCCTAAACACTTCAGCTCCTTCCCCATTTTGCTGAAACACAAAAGAGAAATTCGGAGATTTGAAGGGAGGCTAGGTTTGGGGCAAGAAATCCATCATTTTTCACTTCTAAACTCAAAATCAACTAAGGTAATAGTTATATAACTTAATCCCCTTCTCTTTCTCTTCATTTTAGCCCCATTAGTTTTTCATTTGGAGTATTTTCACCTACACCCAAAATCTGAAACTTGTTATTTGATATTTCCATAGTGAAAATTCGCAGGTTGAGGCTAAGGCTGACATTAGGTAAGTATAAACTCTTCTTTTTGTAGGTATTTCTGCTGGTTTGAGACCCCAATGATTTGATTATAGTATGGGTATTAATTTTTCATGAATTTGCTTAGGATTTAGAGTGATATATTGAGGTTTTTGGTAGAGGACAACTCCATTCTGAATTTTGGAATTAATAGTGGCTGGGGAGATTTTTGTACCACTGGTGGCTTTTGCAAATTTGTCTACAAGTGAGGTAACCGGGGTTATATTAATTCCATGCATATATCTATTTTAATTTCATATTTGCTGTAGATGAATGATTTAAAATGCTGAATGAATTGGTTGGGTCTCTATTGTATTGTGATTGGACCTTGTAAGTTTATGGTGGAGCTGTGGTGCGGCTGCCACCCCGTGCATGTGCTTTGATCAGCATCGAGTTATGATCAAACCCTAGATGCATTGAGCCCTGGTTGTGCTCAATGGGGAGTAGGTGCTGTGGACGGGCCTCTCCCGGTGTTATTGGCCTTTAACATGTGAAAAAATGATTGCTAGTATGGGATAGTAATCATGATAGCTTAATTGTTTCATTTACTGATGTGACTGGTATGTTTTCTGATGCTTATGTGGAATCGTGCATGTATGTTAATTAAACTGGATATATGATGAAATTTGCCTTAGTTACTGAGATTCGCATCTCACCTTGTTTCATGGGATTATACTTTCAGGTGAAGGCCCCCTCGGTAAGGATAAGGGAAGCAAGTGGATGAAAATCCATGAGCTCTACCATATGTGGAGAAAGCTACACTTAGGCTAATCTGAGTAGAGTAGATGCAATGTTGTTAATCTTTTATATAACATCATCATGTAATTATATTGCCAAGGGTAGGCGTTTATATTTTGATTAGTTAGAATGTATTTATTAAAGAGTTAAGTCTCAATCTAGCTTGGTTTTGGATGTATGAACTTATAGTATCTGATGTATAAACTTTGTCGAATTTATGATATGGTTTGCTATTGGGAATGTCATCCTGGGTTATATTAGATTATTGATTTGAATCAGTGATGTATGGAATCTTTAATGAAATGTATACTTGAATGGTAATTGCTGTAAGCTGATGAAATTCTATGGTTATTAATCTATGAACTTGTTGATATAGGGTAGTTAGAGGAGTAGAAATTGACACTTAAGTCTTGAACTAGTAATGATAGATTACTTGGGTAATTAAGGTACATAATCCCATTAGAGTTGCATAAATTAAGGTAGAGTGGCCCTAGGGTGTTATTGAGGGAGAGTGGAAAGGCGAAGTTGCCCAGAGAGAGTACCAGAGAACAATTCACTGTTGTGAAATGTAAGAGGCAAAACTGGGAGTCGTCTAGAGGGTGATTCCCCGAGGCTAAAAGGGAATTGGCCCCAGCGAATTTTTGCAAGAATTTGTCGAGTGTTCCAGAGAGGAATTAGCCGCGGTGAAAGGGAGAATTGGCCGTAGCCAATAGCGAGAGACAAGCGAGGTAGGTTCCATGAGGCTTCTTAGCCACGGCGCCATGTAGGTTAGTCGTGGCGAAGGTCCAACTCGAGAGCAATTGGCCATGGCACAAGGATGTTTAGCCGCGGCTAACGGTCCCAAACCTTCATTCTAACCTAAAAATCTTGGTTTTTCATATGGTAACCCCAAGGAAGGGATGACTTAGAAACATTGGTAGAAGATTTTTGTGAATTGAAATTAATGGGTAATAAAATCAAAGGCTTATAAATGAATGTTTATTTCCCTGATATACATGAGTGCCTGTAATTATACGATAGATGACTCTAATAACATTAAGGTTTAAATTTCCTTGTAAATCTAAAGGTAATTAGTTGTAATGTCTTGTAACCCCAATTTGTAATTATTAATAATATATTTAACCTTAATTACAATGATTAGAAGTTAGGGTCGTCACAACGTTTTTATAACATTAGTTGGCTATTTGTTTTCATCAAGTTTATCTATCATTCAACCTACGCCATGAAAATCGGGTCACTCCTTGATTTCACATCAATATGGTTCTCTAGCTTAGGAACCAGTTTTATCTGAACACTATGATGGTCTCATTTGAATTGTGTAATATTCTATGTTTTATAGGTTAAAATAGTCTCTAAAGAATAGAAAGAAATAAAAAGGATCACAAGGAGAGAAAAGGCTAGTTAGGACTAAGATTATTCAGGCCTAATCAATGATAAAAATCAAAGATTAAGAATATATAAGAATTAACATGAGAAATGAATATCTCTAATATTATGAAACAAGATCAGTGGATTAACTAAATGAAATTGGTTAGATTAAATCCCCGATAGCAGTGTATGGTTTAAGACCCTAGATAGCAATATTAGATTTTTTTAGACTATTTTAAATCCCTATAACTTTTGAGCAAATATTTTTAATGAAGAGTCTAAATTTTAGTGTGAAGTTATCAATTTCAAAAAATATTGAGAATGAAAATGTTAATACTTAATAAGGCGTTCAGATAAAGACTTCAATATTAATGATGTTATGCATGACAATATAATGTGAGACCCTCTAAAGGCTTGCTCTATGAACCTTACACAATCTGAATCTTACCCTGAGATCAACTAGCAACAAAAAAAAAATGAAATGCCAAAAGAAATATGGTTAAAAAATGTTGGTTAAAGGTGAAATCCAAAAAGAACTTATCTCTTAAAATCCTAGCCTCGAAACGCCACAAAGAAAGACTGCTCTTTCAATAAGTCAAGAATCTTCACAAAAACACAAGGAATGCAAAAGAAATTTTCACAAAGTAATAAAATCCGTATGCTTTTATTCATCTCCCCCTTTTGAGTACATATGAGGCCTTTTTATAGGCAATTGGACTCTCAAAACTTTCTAAATTACTATCCTAATGATGGCATCATTTTTCATAAGAAATTGGAAACAATATGAGCTAAGAATTATGCCATTCAAACAGCAATAAAATCTTATTAAAACTTCCTAAAAGATAATAACATGGAGCCTTAATGATTAAAAAAACAACTTAAATAAAGACATTTATGCATTTATCATCAAATTCTCTAATACAAATATTAATATATGAATATCATATGATTGAAGTGTAAAGATCTTTTAAAGTGTTTTAATGCAAATTTTTATAAGATTTAAAAAGAAAGTGACATAAAGCAAAAATGTATATAAAACTCACCTTTTCACTCTCTTTCTTCTATCCTCTCTAAATTTTACATAAATTTTACAGTAAAAAACTCTAATAAATCTGGAATATGATTGACACCTCAAAAGAAATTCTTTTGCATATATTTCTATTTGAAATCATGTAAATGCATCAAAGTTCTTTTAGAAATCAATATAACTATACTTCATAACAATATAATTCAACTGATGGATCTTTAATTATCTGTAAAGCCTGCAATTTATCCAGTCTATGTAACCTTGCTACTCTCCTAGACTCGTATTTTTTACAAGTTACAAACTTGATACCCCAAAAAAACAATAGGAGCGAGTTGGTTGTCTATTAAATAGTATTGGAGCTCTTGACTTGTTGCTCGGTTTCGCTCACCCAATTATGAATTTAGCCAAGCGAATACATTGGGTGATGTTGGCATTCTTGCTGTTAGAACTTCAACACCAGTTTCTGTCACCTAACATAGAAAAGGGTAAATCATGTTACGTACAACAAACTTAAAAAAATAATTTAATATGACACATCATTCATGTATATTTGGCCAAAATATCATCCCTGGTCAACCAAAAACTGAAATAAATATAGGAGCATTTATGTCATTTCCTTTCTTTACTTGAAAACTGTTGTAGAATCTTTCTTAAGGTCAGAAGGCATACAACAATGAGACAATGCAACCTTCATAAATTAGACTAGAACTCACGACACCTTATAAGTAATATGTATACTAATGAATTTTGTAAATACCAAAAGTGTGTGTTCAAATTGAGCACTGCGTTTGCCATCTGCAGTAACAGCAGTCCATCCATCAGGCCACATTCTATCACGCCAAACACCTATTAAGAAAATTTTTGTCAGAGATTGAAAAAGGGAATACATAGGTAAAGTTAACCATTATAACAAGAGCAAAAATACCTGCATTAATCATTGGTTCAATTGTAAAGGTCTGTCCAGCCTTCATCACACCAACTGCTTTATTTCCTGCGAGTTGTTAAGGTTTTACTAATGCATGTTCTTTGTTTCTTGTAATCTAATAAGGAGTAAATAGTAAAGAGGGATAATATTGTAGTGACAGGTGCTGTAGTCGGGTAGAAGCCTAAATTGTCAATAACTAAATTCAGTTGTAGTTGATCATGCACTATCGAATGTAATGTGAAGTATGGAATAGAATGACAACTTCTCTTATACTTTCTCTTCTTATCCTTTCTTCATTCTCTAAATCTTGTCCTCATTCCTTGCCTAATCAATTCTTTCTCCTTTAACATTGGTATCAGAGCAATAATCCTCAGACATGGTTGAAGCTACGTGTGTGCAATCTAGTTTGAGAGAGGTTCTTTGCGTTGGCTGGCACACCTGAAGGCACAAAGTGGTGCTTGCGAGTCTGGCATTGGATAAGCAGTCTTTTCGGTGGTTTCAAGACTTTGAAAGAAGCAAGAATGGTAGAGTCACCTGGTGTGTCATGACTGAAGCAATCAATATCCGATTTGGGTCCCTCTTTGATAATCCCATGGAGGTATTAATGCAGTTGAAACAGACAGGGAAGCTATCTGAATATCAAGATTCCTTTGATAATCTTGGCTGCAAGGTAGACTTACCTGAACATCATAAGCTGAGTTGTTACATAGCAGGGTTAAAACAAGAAACAGTCCTGGGGTGAAATTATTTCATCCTAAGAAATTGCTAGATGCTAAAACGTTGGCTAAGCTGTATTATGGATGTATTATGGATGTATTAAATATGGATGTATTATAGGGGCTGCAACACAGAATTCAAACACTGGGTTCAACATGAGTACAGAAAGCAACAAATCAACTTTTAGGACTCAAGAAGCAGGGAAGAATGGCTTGATAAATGGATGAAAGGGAGCAAACAGACCAGAATTTAACAATCAGAAGGGAATCTTGGTCAAGCCAACAATCAAATTCCAAAGGGGACTCGCGCCTACTGAAGTGGAGGAACACTAGTAAAAATCCAAGTTATTATTGCCATGAAAGGCATACTCCCGGTCATGATTGTCCACAAAAGAAGAAGGTGCAGATTTATCTCATGGAAGTGGAAGAGCAAAGTCATGAAGAGTTAGAAGCTCAAGCTGAGATGGAGGAAAAAGGAGAAGTGGAAGTTGTTCAGGTCACTAGAGAACCAGTTATATCCCTCAATGCACTTAATGGCACAGCAAGTTCCCCCACAATGAGGGTCTAGGGGATGGTTGGCAAGAGGGTACTTCACAAACTCATTGACACAGGTATGCATAAATTTCTTGGATGCAAATTTCTGTAAAGAAATTCAATCGGGAACAAAACCAATAGAGGCAGTCAAGGTGACAGTGGCGGATGGAAGTAAAATAGAAGGTAACTAAGATGTGTGAAGACTACAAATGGACAACTCATGGTATAGAATTTTAGAGTGATGTTGATTTTGCTTCCACTGGTTAGGTCTGACATGGTTCTGAGCATGCAATGGTTAAGAACTCTTGGGGTGATTAAGTGGGATTGATTGAATTTTATGGAATTTGAGGCTTTGAGCTACAAGGAAGAAAAATCAGAACAGCAGCTGCAAATAAGCCAACAAATCAGGTCATTGGAAGAGATAAATTGAAGAAATTGATGACGGCTAGGCCCCATGTCTTATGATGCAAGTTATACCTTGGCAACCTGAGGTCTCACGCTGTGCACTTAAGATGAATGAAGATACTGACCATACAGTACCTCTTAGAAAAGTTCAGTGATGTATTTGCTAAGCCAACAGAATTGTCTCCCCATCAAGCAGGAGTTGACCATCAGATTTTTCTCAAGGAAGGCACCGATCGAGTGAATCAAAGGCCATATAGATATCCTTCTATCCAAAAGGATGTGATAGAGAAATTAATCAAGTAAATGTTAGATACAGGAACCATCCAACCAAGTTCATCACCATTCACCTCACCCGCAGTATTAGTCAAAAGGAAAGATGGCAACTGGAGAATGTGCATTGATTGTAGGGAGCTCAACAAGACTACAAGAACAAATTTCCTATAACTCTAGTGGAGGATTTGCTAGATGAATTAAGAAAGGCCAGCATGTATTCCAAGCTTGAATTACATTTGGGCTACCATCAAATTAGAATGAAGGAAGAGTATACAGAGAAAACAGCTTTTCAGACTCATTCAGGCGATTATGAATTTCAGGTCATGCTATTTGGACTGACCAATGCTCCTTTCACTTTTCAAGGGACTATGAATGCTATTTTCAAAGAGCAGCTAAGGAAGTATGCGTCAGTATTTTTTTATGATATTTTGATATACAATAGTGATGAGAATAGTCATTCGAAGCATCTAAGAAAGGTGTTGGAGATCCTGTGAGAGCATCACTACTTTGTCAAAAGATGTGTGCTTCTGCTACGAGGGTGGAATACTTGGTTCATTTTATATCAGCAGAAGGGGTTTCTACCAATCCTCAAAAAGCGCAAGCTAGTTCAATGGCCTTCACCAACTTCTATAAAGCAACTAGTCATCAGAAATTTCAGTACTATAGCAAAAGCACTTAGATTGCTGCTGAAGAAAGGAGCCTTCTAATGAAGCATAGAGGCAGAAAGTGCATTTCAAGGTTTAGAAACAGTTTTGGTAAAAGCACCAGTCCTAGCACTACCAGATTTAGAGCAATCATTTATTGTGGAGACTGATGCCTCAAACACCAGGAGTGGGGCTGTGTTGATCAAGCAAATCATCCTATTGCTTTTATAAGCAAAACACTTTCACCTAGGAATCAGTCGCTATAAGTATATGACAGAGAATCGTTTGCTCATGTTCATGCTGTTGAGAAGTGGCATCAATACTTGAGCATAAAACCCTTCATTATTCGCACTAATCAACAAAGTTTGAAGTACCTGTTAGAACAAAGGTTGTCAACACCAGCTCAATATACTGGTGTGACCAAATTAATGGGGCTGGAGTAAGAGATATGTTACAAAAAGGGAAAGGAGAACGCTGCTGCCGATATATTGTCACAAGCTCAGCATGGGGAACTTCTACAATTGGCAGTTTCTTTGGTTTCTACTGAACTATGCGATTTAATAAAAAAGGATTGGGAGTAAGATACTCAATTCAAGCAATTAATACAAGAATTGTATAGCAATCCAACAGTGCACCTGAAGTATAAGTGAAGAAATGGGGCACTAACCAGAAGAAGTGAACTTGTAGTCAGTAGGGAGTCACAACTAAAAGATATCATCTTACAGTGGCTCCATTCATCACCTCAAGGGGGGCATTCCAGTGTAAGAGCAACTGAGAAGAGGATTAAGGCATTATTTTACTGGAAAGGTATATTTAAGGGCATAAAAGATTTCATTAGAAATTGTGAAACTTGCCAAGGATGGAAGTATGTATGAAACTGCTGCTAATTTGGGCCTCTTGCAACCTCTACCTATTCCCCATGGTGTATGGCATAATATTGCTATGGACCTTATAGAAGGCTTACCAAAAGCTAGTGGTAAAGAAGTTATTTGGGTAATTGTAGATAGGTTGAGCAAATATGCACACTTTATTGGTTGGGCACATCCATTTTCTGCATCTCAGATGGCTCAAACTTTTCTTGACAATATCTATAAGCCCCATGGAGCCCCTGCTAACAGTAAGTGACCAGGATTCTCTCTTTGTTAGCAAGTTTTGGCAAGAGTTTCAGAAAGCTTGACTTCAACTTATCATCGTCAAAGTGATGGGCAGAGTGAGGTCCTCAATAGGTGCTTCAACTACCTGAGAAGCTTGACATGGCAGCATCCAATTGAATGGCATAGGCAGTTACCACTAGCTGAATGGTGGTACAACATCACCTACCATTCTTCAATCAGCACTACTCCTTATGAAATCTTATATGGGCACCACCTCCATTGCATTTTCCTTATTTGCCACAAGAATCAAGTGTTGAACTCATTGACAGAAGCTTTGCAGCTAGGGAGGAGATGTTGAGGCAACTCAAGCAGAACTTGACCAAGGCAGTGGGTAGAATGAAACAGCAGGTGGATAAACGCAGTTCAGACAGAAGCTTTGAAGTTGGAGACTGGATTTTTCTTAATTGCAACCATTCAGGCAAATTTCAGTGGAAAGAAGATCAGAAAAGTTATCTCCAAGGTTCCATGGCCTTTATGAGATAATAGCAAAGATTGGCCCCATAAAATATACCTTAAAACTTCCACCATCCTCACAAATCCACCCTACTTTCCATCCTGCTGCCATTACACCACAACCATTGCATGAATCGCAGCAAGCTTTAGGTCGTACAAGGGAGCCAGAGAGTATTCTGGAGAGAAGAATAGAAGACCAGTAACAGAAGTTGTTAAATGGAAAAATGAAGATGCAAATGAAGCCACTTGAGAGCTATGGTTTTGAAAAATCAAGGCACCCTTGGGGTCACGGGTCCTCTGTTCAGGGGATACTGACAAGGAGTAAATAGTAAAGAGGGATAAAATTGTAATGACAAGTGCTCTAATTGGGTAGAAGTGTAAACTGTCAATAACTAAATTTGGTTGTAGTTGATCACTGCAGCAACTATAACAACATTCTGAATGTAATGTGAACAATTGATTCACAGTGACAACTTCTATATTTTCTCTTCTTATCCTTTCTTCATTCTCTAAATCTTCTCCTCATTCGTTTCGTTCTTCTTCTTCTTCCCTTGCCTAGTCAATTCTTTCTGCTGTAACATACTCACGGTTGACGTTTGACAGAATATGACAAACTACGAGCCTGTTTGAGTTTCCAGTTTTTAATTTCATCAAAATTAGAAAACATGACTGAAAATTTGTTTGATATGTTGTGGTGGCATTTTTTGAATTAATCTCACAATCATTGATGGTCAAACTCAAAAGTCAAGTATCATTGATGGTCAATTGTCAATTTAATTTGAAAAAAAGACAAACAAATTTTTAACTTTACAAAGCAGACAAATCTTCTACATAAAGAAAATTTGTAAATAAAAATAGATTTTAGAGAATAGATACTCAGAATGTGATTAGAAACCAAACAAACTCTAATGTTGCTAGAAGAAGTGTTCTCTAATTTTTTTTATAAAAAGTCTTTTTTTTTAAGGGGTCAAAAGTTCCAAGTATTGTATTTACCAAACGAAAAGAACAAAAAAAGATGTTTAATACAAACAATATAGGAAAGAGATAGGTTTATAAAAGGTTGATAAGTGTTGAGCAAAACTTCCAAGTATTGAGTAGCTTGCTTAAATTTATTTAGAAGAAAGAACTTCCCCTTCAAAAATATCATTTTCTGCCCATCAACTGGTCCTTTTTAATTAAAATAATTCCCCACATTAACAGTAGATAAAATATCAGAAGATGCAGAAAATATTTTTTATATATATTTTTTCCAGATCATTGCAAGCTTTGAATTAAGGATACTTCCATAATGGGGAATATTTGGTGCACAGTGGAAGAGCTCTCCAATTCCATGACCACAATATGATTTTACCTATTTAAGAGGGCAAGGGAAATAAGAGTAAGGAACTAGTAATAGCCCTCAGCCCCATGAACAAAGATAATCAAATACATAAGATTTTACTAAAGTTGTGCATTACCACAGAGAAGCCAGACATTGAAGCATGACGATTAATAACTTCACCGATCTCACGAAATCTCACTCCAGGTTTCACTGAGGTTAATGGGAAAAGAAGAATTAAGAACAGATAATTGAATTTCTTATATATCAACCAACTTTTAAGGATGAATAAGAGTAAACATACAGAACTTTTTCATTTTCTTCAGAGCTATTAAACATACTGAACTTTGACATAAAGTTTAAATGTTAATTTACATAACTACGGTTATCACTATTTTTCCATATGATGTTTGCACTGTATAGTTATCAGACAAGTTTTAAACAATAGTAAATGGATGGAACATCCTAAAGATTTTCTTAATAACATACCAGTTCTGGTATTCCATAGGTGCAATGACATTATATAAACACACACACACGCACATATTGCTAACATCTGTAAATCATGACTAGACTGGCAGCTGTAAATTTGAAGTACACAACCTTACTTTGAAAGCAGCATGCACTGAAGCACTCCATAATTTAAAAATTGAAATACAACGTGCAAGAAAATTAACAATTTATTAGGATATGTCACAAGTAGTGGAGAAAAAAACCATTCCATGGAATCAACACAATGAATCCAACTCATTGGTACCTTTAACAAACTAATCTTGTTAAATGACTTTGATTACTGAGTCACATGATGGAAATCAGTTATCACAGATTTTACACAAAAAAAAGAATAAAGGAGGCTCACTTCACCAAAGCCTTCATTTCATTATTAAGAAAGAAGTAATATCTGATTCACAATTACCTTTGCCCAACCCCCCTAAGTCACAAATTACAGTACTCCAGATCACCCCTAAATTTGCTCGAAACAAGCTTAATAAATTGATCCAAAATAAGTATTTTATACCTCTGGCAACCACATTTTAAAACACTCTGACAGTCGAGAGAAAACACTAATCACGCTCAAATTATAATTGCGTGTGTCAATTTAAAAGATAAGAGATAAAGGTACACTAACAAAAAGTGATATTTTCCTAAAGTAGTCTAATGTTAATGACCATTCCCTTAAATCAATGAGATTCAAGTCTTTACTTTTTCAAGACTTGATTGCTTCGAAGGACATGCCAAAAAGAAAAAAAAAATCCAAGCCTACTAAAATCTAGAACTTTCAATAATATTTTGAGCCAAATCAGAGAGTTCATAGAGTTGAAATCCATTGGACAAATACCAATTGATATTGCTTTGTCCAGACACTCATAAGTGCACTGGACCAGCCGGCGAGACTCTTCGTCAACATTTCCCACGAAGTATGTTTCATTGAGATCACCTGCATAATAACTCCAAAAAATTAACCAAGCCTGGAACTTTTTAACAGTTTACAAGGTCACAAATGGACGTTAGTCAACTCACCATGAACACCCTTATAGTATACAGTGACATCAATATTTACAATATCACCATCGTCAAGCTTCCTGTAGAATAAGTAAATATTAGTTGAAGTTCTCAAGTTTATATATTTGTTTACTTGAAGCAAGTTTGGCACTTCCACTAATAAATGTGTAGTTAGAAGTTATCTTAGAAAAGAACTAAGCCAGAAGATATGAGTAAACGCAGGCACAAGCAACCCAAAAGAAAAAAATGGGGTAAATTACTCTAGAAACCCAGCCCTCTCCTCTATTATGAAAATATATACAAACTCCTCAGAAACCAAAGATACCCAACAATTGAACCCATTTTGACCAAAATACCCTCAAGGAAAATATTGATTTTTTTTGGGATTAAAAATAGAACATATTAAAAAATGTATTTCTTGAAACTTTTATTTCAATGTTAATTATGTTGACTTGAGTTAAAAATAATAAAATTTTATTACATTTATAACCATCTTTATGTAAATTAATTATATATTTAATACACATATTGTCGTTGAAATTAAATATTATTAATTATTATCTTTTAATTGGTTAAGTTTCTTTTAAAAAAGCATTTTGTGAATATGTTTTTTTTAATAATTATTTAACTTTCTATTAATTGATTTCAAATTTTACTAGATTAAAAAAAAGTGGTTATCTTACAAACTTGAGGGTATTTTGGTCAAAATGGGTTTAGTTGTAGGGTATTTTTTATTTCAGGATAAGGCAGTGTAATTTTTCATAATAGAAGAGATGGCAATGTAAGTAAGCCTCTCTCGAGAGGGGAAAGAGTAATTTACCCCAAAAAAATTAAGAAATTTCTTCAGCATAAGCATGGAACAACCTACCTTGCATCAGGAATTCCATGGCAGATTACTTCATTGACTGACCTGTTAAAAAGAGTGGGTGCATACTGTTAACAAACATGAAGAGGACGAAGAAAATGAAACACATACAGAAGGGAAGTACCTACGTGCAGCAAGACTTTGGGAAGAAATGGTAATTCAGAGGAGATGGATATCCTCCTGCAGGGATGGAAAATACAGTAGATTTACTACCAACACCAGTTATAAATCAAAATGGCCAATGACATCAAGAAACCTAAGAAATTTCCAATTCCATATACAGGACTTCTTCCCCATCAAAATGGATATATCAACAGAAGGCAGCTGCATTAAAACATGAAATACATAATATAATTAAAATATAAATAAATAATGTCTTTTGCTCATCTTGTAGGTGATTCAACACAAAGTCGTCAAGATCAAGATCTTATAAGATTGGCCAAGGGGCCAAAAGATTTAAGTGTAAGATTTAATTCATGAAGCACGTAACATGCATGCGAAAATACACACAACTAGATAAATGGTAAACTATTTTCCCATAACCTGAGATACTTCCATCCCATCTACTATTAAAATATATACAAACCCACCTTGAGCTAAAATATGACCAAAATACCCTAAATTGATTTCTTTTATTAAAAACATATTGAAAAATATATATTTTAAACATTCATTTAAATATTATTTATTTTGTATTCAAAACTATAAATTTAATTTATTCTACATTTAGAAAATTGACTATTTTAACATTGATCAAATACATATTTAATACGAGTTAAATATATAAAGGTATTTTGGGCAAAATAGATGTAAGTGTTACTCGTCTTTTGCAGCAAGAAAGGTCAGTGTAGCACATATTTCAAGAGAAGAGTGTAATTTACTCCTATAATATATATAGTAATCAAATCCAATGAAAAGTGTGTTATTATTAATAACAAACATCAATGTCTCACCACTCACATTTTCTTTCAAATCTGAACCAAAAATAAACAAATAAAAAAGTACCCAGAAAAATTCTAATAACAACGCCAACACCATAGCTAATATAAAAAATTAGAAGTTTTAACAAACTGTGGGCATTGAATCTGTCTCTCTCATTCCAAACATGCCCATTCATCTCTCTCTACTATTTTCTTTTTTTTTTTCCCCGGTCCATTAAAGAAATCGTGGGAAACAAGAACCTAATGGTTGCTGCAGCTTCTCCTCTAAAATGGAGGCCGCAAGCTACCGGTTCCTTTCATTGAAAACCAGAACATTATGGAAGGTGGAAGGAGGAAATCAAGAGAAGACAGGGTGGGGGTGGAATAGAGGGGAACGATGGATTCAATGGCTGCAGGACCCCTGGCCAGAATGCACCATTCTAGCTTGCCAAAATGCAGCCTCTAAAGTTTAAAAATAAATAATTAATTAATTCAGTAGCTGCCAGGGTCGCAAAAGATCATGCAATCCTACAATCTGGATCACAATCCTGGAAATTTTCAATCTTATGTAGGATCGATATTGATCTTAGAAGGTAGGATCATAAGATCATATGATCTTTAAGATCCAAATCACAATATTAACAACCTTGATTCTACATACAAATATAACCAATTTTTTCCAAGCTTCCACATGATATAAGCTAAGTGGGCCCAATGATTTAATGTTCAATGAAGAGCCAATTCCTGTGAACTGTGACCAACATAAACCCAATGGAACTCTGTTTATCCTTCCATAATTTCAACCATCTTTTTGATTGCATGGATATGTGTGCTTCTGTGTCATACTCATCTAGTGTACCAAAACCCAATAACAAGTGAAAAACACATCTAGCAAAAGAGCACTTGAAATAAAGGCGCCAAAGGAAAGCTAATCAGCTCAAGATAATGAAGCAACATTGGCCAGAGGATAAATATCCAAGAAAAATGATGCAATGGCATCCAAATAGAAGATTGAATTCAATACACTAGGGCATGTCTCATTCCCCATTTAAACAAATCTTGACTAATAAAATTATCAAATGGACATAGCTAGTGCTTTGTAAAGCATCCAAAAACAAAGTAATTTTATCAGCTTAGATGAAGTAACATTAGATCAGGATCAAGGAAAAAAAAATACGGCACATTCTATTATGATAACGATAATAACAGAAGCTATGTGCTCACCAGTAGAGTTATAGGATTTCTATATTTCAAATGTAATATGATGCACTCATTAAAATCAATACCTGCAGCTATAGTTGCCTCGTGGACAACTCTATCAATTTCATCAGTGGTCACACCTGGCTGGATGACCCGAGCAGCTGCATCCAAAACTTCCCTTGCAATCTAGAAATTAATATGGTTAATAAAGTCTAAATCATTTACTTAAAAACGGCATAATTATTTCCTAAATTTTCCCATCATATTTTAGGAATCCTTCAACTGAAGTTTACCTAAATTAGTTAATATAGCCACTTCAACTGTCTAAAAAGAATGTAGAGAAAGATTCTTATCACCCAGCAAGAAAGGAAAAACCAATTAACCAGCAAATTTAGCAATTAGCAACAGGAACTAGGATCATATAGATAAAAGTTTATCACAGGATAACAGATCAATCATCATCATTAATCAACAAGTGAAATTGATTCATATCACCGGGCCATGTGCCATACAGTTTGTCAATAACAGAGACTCCAATCAAGGAGCAAATTTAGCAGTTCGAACCATAAATCCAAAGTGCGGATAAAACAAGTCAGATTTAAAAGAGAATGTAAAAAGAAAAGAAACTGCTCCATGAGAATCTACATTGGCAAACAAGGGAAAATATAGGAACTTACTCGGCAAGTTTCTCTCATTCTCTGAATTAGATCTGGAGTCTTGATCTGCAGATTAATATCACATTTAGAAAGGAGAAGTAATAAAATACAGTGTCCAACTTAATCTTGCCATTGTTGGAGACATGCATGTTAAAAATACTC
The DNA here is from genome assembly GCA_026724425.1 of Erythrophleum ivorense. NCBI lineage: Eukaryota > Viridiplantae > Streptophyta > Magnoliopsida > Fabales > Fabaceae > Erythrophleum > Erythrophleum ivorense. The sequence continues at coordinate 15,039,618 of JAIUCV010000014.1, forward strand.
ACCTCAACAATGTGCTGCAGATCACTATTGGGCTCAAGTTTGGGTATTCCCTACAGGTTAAGGCAGAAGAGAGAGAGTATATTTAGAAACTACTGAACTGGCGCTAAGTCATCAGAAGATGACCTCCAATTAATAAGTTAAATGCAGATATATGGAAGAATTCAGATAACTCACATCATCAGCCCAGTCTGGTTTATCAATATGAGCTGGTACAATTCGTTTACTAGATATAGGATATGGCCTCAGCATCCTTAAAAAAAGCAACAATGAAATTTAGTTTCCAATAATCAATAAATGAATACATTTTACCAGGAAAAGATGAATATGTAGCAAATAAACTGGTGGATGATTTATTGCTACAAACATCTAGAATACTCAGACAAATCATATGCATAGATAGAAAGAAAGGATGAGAGAAGAAAAAAAAGGGACAACCAGAAGTTTAGAAACGGGAGTATATTATTACTTATGTTGAACATGATCTCCTGTGATGGTTAAACAGAATGTAAGATGTCTAAAATGTGGAGAAAAAGTCCTAGTGAATTACCCGGTCCAATCAAAGTGAGGAATCTTTGGAGTTTGAGCTTGCCCTTTCTTCAAGCAATATAACCACCCTTCACTAAGTGAATCTGAATTTTGCTGTCCTGGACTGCCAGTCCCAAGAGAAGTTAGCTTTGCCTTCAAGTGCACAGATTTGTGCAAGGTCCATGAAGCCTTGAAACAATCCTGAGTGCTGTCAAGAGATTTCAAAATTGGCTCCAAAATCAAGGATATAATGATTGAGAAGTATATACGGAATTACAAAACTTATGTGCACATCAACTCTCTTAAGTATGTAGTAGCTATTGTCACATTAGTAAAAATGACCAACCTCAACTTTTTGTACAGTTTGCCATTCTGAGTAACAATACCATCCACTTCAACCCCTAATTACTAATACAATCTTCTGTGGATATTACATAAGATCCATCAGAACTTAATATTTTTCTAGTTAAAATGACTTAAACAATATTATTAGCCAGCACCAACACTATCATGCCATAGTGTAGTACAACAGCCCAAAATACGCAAGTTCATCTGTAAATTTGAAGACCCCACAATAGGTGAAAACCTCTACAGTCTACAGTAATAGATTAAAGAGACTATCAACATTCTGTAGCAACAACATGGACCCATCAACTCTTAAATTTTCTTTGTAGAACTGTGGTCTTGTGTAGATGGATCAGCTAATTGGATAAACAAAAAAACATCCTCACAACTTATATAAAAATTTTTGCAAAAGAACTGTCTGTATACAAACTTCTTTTCTGTGGTTGCTCCACTTTCCATTATCCACTTCACTCAAGTTCTATGGCAACTAAAGGACTTGAAATAGCTGATGAAGTAGGAAACAATCACAAACCAGAAAGCAGCACCTTCACGAGGAAGCTTCAATTCCATGCATTTTGGACACCTGAAAAAGAAAATTAAAGAAAAAGTAAAGAGAGAGAGTTTATTAAACATGAGTATTCAATCATATTTATGGAAATTTGCATCTGGCTTTTGCTAAGAAGTAGAAACCAGGAAAATGAAATAAGTACACTCACAAATCTACTGGTAGTTCATAGACCTTCAAAAGTCATTGCGCCAAGGAAAAAGAAATTGATCGAAAATAAGTCGACTGTATCCATAAGACTTTATGAATGTTCATTGACAAAGCTTATTATAGAGAGAAGAGTTTCTGGTAAAAAGCAAGACTTCAAACAAAATGCCCCCCACTTCCCTGAAGGCCAGCACCCAAATAGAAAAGTAAGAGCCCTGTACATGGCTAACAATGTAAACAATGAATACCCAATTGCATGGACATTAAAAGCAATCCAGAAATTTCATCTTTCACTGTTCAAGCTACCTTAAGCAAGGCAGCATAGCATAGCAATGTAACTACGGGAGTGGACTTAAATATAGTTGGACCTACTTTCTATTTGATATTACGATTTGGGTATAAGAACTCCGTGTAAATCAAATCCTATGTCCCAAAAAATCAGTGCTATCCTATACAACATTAAAATCATCTGAGAGCTTCAGGAAGCCATTTGATCACATCCCAAAACTTGTTTTTCGCATATAAAAGACTATGTAATAGGCAGAACAGAGCATCTTACAATCCCATCTAAAATATGTAGAAGAAGCAACAGGCAGAAAGTGTAGGGTAAGAGAGTGAATAAGCTCAGCAGCTACAGAGAGAATACTTACTGAAGATGAGCAGGCTTGCCACAGTTAGCACATGAGAGGGTAGTCTCAGCCACACCAGAGACGCCAGCCATAAAATCCCAAGATTTATTAACAACGGATTCAACCAGGGAAGGCTAGGGTTGTTGCGAGGGGGACAAAGGTAGAATAACCAAAGGGAAGAGAAAAATTTATTTGCACTTTTACGAGTTAATTTCCCAAAAAACAAAAGGCGCTCCGTGGTGAGAGCTAAAACAAGAAGCAAAGCCGCTAATATTCTAGTTGAGGGGATGGAGCGCTGTCTCATAAGCGGAGTTCGTAGATTCGAACCCTACCTGGCGTTATGAAGAAACAATTTTATTTTGCACTCAAGTGGTTATAGTATTCGATTTAATAAAAAAGAAAGGAAAAAGAGAAATTGTTTTACAAATAATTAAATTTTTAAAAGGAGTAATAATAAATAATAAAGTAAAATTTATTCATATATATGATATTTGATTTATTTTAAAAATAATTTAATTTGTTTTAAAGGAATAAAATAAATAATGAAATACCCATATATTATATATACAACATATATTAAGTTATTCGTTAGAAATTTAATAATAGAGAATAAATTAAAATTTTAAAAAATTATAAGGATTACAAATTTTTAATAATAGGAATCAAATAAAAAATTAAGAAAAATATAAGGACTAAAAGAGTAATTTTTTCAAAATAATTTTATAATAATTTTTTTCTTTTTTTTTAAATATTCATAAAAAAAATCTTGTATTTTAATTACATGATAAGAGAAGTGGCAAACAATAAACAATGGTGGAGAGCGCGTGGTGGCTAAAATGGTTTTCAAAACCTAAATAAATTAAACTAAACTAAATCAATAAAAGTTTATCAAAACCAATTAAAAAATGTGTCTAAATTGATTTTTTGTTTATTAAAATTGATTAATTCAATTGTCAATTTTTTTCAAATTAAATTCAATTAGAATTGAACCAAATCAAACCAAACCAAACTCATGCTTTTGTTATTTTTTTTCTCCACCCTAATTCTGAATGATATTTTCATTTTCCAATCCTAGAATTTGTATTACTAAAACATGCATTTTGTAACAACTCTAACTCCTAATTAATCTAACTAAGCATAATTATACTTTTAATCACTAGTACTTAAGGTCTAATGCCAATAATAATTTAGTAACAAGTGAAAATACGAAAAAATTTGAACATTTTAATAATTAATAATCACCATTCAGATAAGCAAAATGATTTATATTTAAAGGAAATTTAACTTTTCATTTAAGGCTTCCATCTCATTCACAAATGGTTCTAGAGGCATAAAATTTCTACATGTTAGTTTATGAATCATTACTCATCATTACTATAGTAAAATCTAGGATTTAATGGTTAAAATGGGGGTTTGGGAATTTAGGTCGCAACTTGAAAGGACTTAGCCATAGCCAAGTTGTCACACCATAATGTATTAGGCTCCATATTCCCATATTCAAGGTGACGTTCATGTGCAAACAAAGAAAAATTAAGAAAAGAGAATAAAATAATGTAATTTCCTTGCATTATGTCAGGGTTTAAGAATTAAATTCACGTCTTTGTAGACCCCGTGAACTCACTCACAACATTCTTTAGTCATATTACATCCATATAAATCATAAACATCACAAAACAATCCATAAACCACGGACTAGAGACCAAAAACCATAAAAATCCATGTTTCAGCTTCGGGTCCAAAATTCAGTTTTTTGCTAACAACTTTAAAAAATCATAATTAATTCTTAAAAAATCAAAATCAAGCAACCCATAGCTTTCTGGAAAAGCTCTAAATGTTAACTTTATATTAAAAATAATTCCAAGCCATGAAAACATCATTTAGACCACGTTTGATAATAGGAAAGGGACAGAGGTTGAACTGCCCAGCGTTTCTGATATAACTTACTAATATAAACTTTAAAAATTCATAACTACTTCCACAAAAATTTAATTCAGGAAAACTATGCAAATTTGGAAAGTTACAGATGTTAACTAAAGAGAAAAAATAAGCCATACCAATTTAGAAATTGATGGAACAATGACTGAGGTCTAACTGAGCCCTGATGACCTAAACCTTCAAAAATACGTAACTCCTTCTATGGATGTCCAATTAAAGTGATTTTAGTTGGTATAGTTCATTGTGAAAGTCTAGTTTCCCTCTATAAAATTTCATATCCATTGGACACCATTTGCCCTATGAATGATAGAGGCAAAATTTTACACCATATAAACAATGCCACTATCAAATTGTGAAATTTCAGCCAATTTTGAAAATTTGTCAAAAATTCTATAGAACTCTAAATAATATGCGTTTTAGCTTTCGAAAAAGCTCTAAACAATACCTATATGCATGCCATATTTTATACCAAGAAAAGCTCATTTAGACAAATTTTTCTATAACTCACAAAATTATGGTCACTTTAGTGTCATCTAAGGGTTCAATTTCGTCTAAATGGTCTTCTTTGTGTTATAGCACCTCTTGAGCAAGTTTGAAAAAATAATTACATTATATATGAACTGCCCAAGTAATCCAAATTATTATGCATCTCAATTTGGCTATTCCACATGCAAGAATACATAAGCAAATATAAGCTCTTAAGTACCCAAATCACATTCTACCATTACTTTGCCATCAAATTTGGTTCATACGTCATTCATACATGCTTTTACATTTGCTCAAATGTTTGCAACTTAAAAATAATATGTACATAAACACTTTGATATTTTCTTGTATTGAAAAGCTATACAAATTACATATTTGTCACAACATAGCCATTTAGGCTCCTTGCCCTCCATTCTTTGGTTCTTGAACTCCACCTAAACCATATGAGATAGGAGAAGGAAGGGAGTGAGATTCATGGAATCTCAATAGCTCATATACTCATTCAAGCATACATTCAATGCATATAATATATCAAAGGGTACAAGTATGCAAACTAACCAATCCATGAAGTATTCAAATCCACATTTCCATGTCACAAAGTCACATCAAACACAAGAATGAGCTATATGGACTTTTGGCTTAGCCTCACTCCATTTTAGGAATTTAGGATTTGCCTCACTCTTGACTTAGAGACTTTTAACTTGTCCTCACCCATCCATGAGAATTTTGGCCTTGTCTCACCCATGGTTAGAGACTTTTGGCATCTCCTCACCCATAAAAGGACTTTTGGCATCACCTCACTCTTATAAGCAATGTTCACAAACCAATAACATTCAAGAAGGCATATTAGTACCAATGTAACAACATAATATCAAGTGGCATGTTTCAAAATCCAAATGCATACACAAGCAGATAATGACACATATACAACTAAGAATGCAAATAAGAATAGGGTGGAGAGCTACCTTGATGTTTATTCAAGCTTTAGTTTGGAGTATCCTCTCCTTCTCAGCCTCATAAGCACAATGAGATGGGATTTGTTTTCCTTAGCCTAACCATAATAAACAACACTCAATTATACTCTTGAAGCAAGCCAAGATCTAAAACACACATCAAAGGAGCATACTTTGTTCACTAGTTACATAATGGTTCCATTAATGGCCAAATGAAGCAACTACCATGTAACTTCCCAAAATTAATTAAGGCGTTAATAATAGATTTGGACTAATTAAGAATAATTATTATGAAATAATTAGGCAAGTTATGTAAATAGGAGTTTATGGAGAATTAAATAATTAATGTAGGTTTAAGATTCAATTAGGTTGGAACCTAATTTAGGCCCATAATTAATTTAAGTAGGTCATGGTTAAAAATTAATGTAGGCTCAATGACTTTAGGTGCAGATCCAACTTCTTATTATGAGACTTGGTCCAAGAGAGACCACCTAAGCAATGACCAAATCTGGTTTAATGAATTAAAAGCCTAAAACCTTACTAAAATACTAGAAATTCTGTAACCCAACTCATGAAATCTATGGTCCAATAAAGCATAAACCTGAACCCACTTAGAATTGGGCTTTAGGGTCAGCCCAAGACCTAACTTATACCCTGAAATCAGTTTAGCCACTCCCCATTCTACCGAAACAAAACACACAAGCCACGCAAGAAGCAAATTCAGAGGTCTATTGGAGGCTAGGTTTCTCACCACTTTCTTGGCCCTATTTCCCTTATCTAGACCAAGATCCAGCTAAGGTGAGTGTTATATAGCTTGACCTTCTCTTTTTTCTCTTCAATTTGACCCAATTGATTTTTCATTTAGAGCATTTTCACCATACTTAAAATTTGAAATGTGTTTGTTTGGCATTTTTTTGGAGGATTTTCAGAGGTAAAGGCTAGGAGGGATATTAGGTAAGTATAAACTCTTCATTTTGACGTATTTTTTGCTGGTTTAAGACTCTCATAGTTGATTTGTAGTATGAGTATTAATGTTGTATGAATTTGCTTAGGATTTAGGGTGGTACTTTGAAATTTCTGGTAGAGGAAACATCTAATCCAAATTTTACTCTTGTAGTGGCTGGGCTGAGGTAGCATTATTGTTAGTTCTCCAAAAAAATTATCTACAAGTGAGATAACTAAGGATTATGTTAAATTCCATGCATATGTCTAATTTAATTTTATATTTTCTACACAATTATATTTTTGAAATGCTAATGAATTGGTTAGTTATATGTTAATATGTGATTGGACCTTGTGAGTCTATGGTGAAGCTGTTGTAACAAACGTAATTTTTGTAAAACGACAAAATGAGCCGTATAAAAGCAAGTCTTCTGAAATGAACTAGATAATGTCTTGAAAATTTTGAGTAGAGTCCTAGGTTTCTAAAAATGATAATTCTGAGCTCAGACGGAAAGAAAAACGGAGTTAGAATGGTGAAATAAATTATGACAAAAATTGACGAAATGAATGGCATTTCCGTAAATAAGTGCAAATTTTGAAAAAATACATAGGAGAACTTTTTAAATGAAAAATTTGAGTTGCCTAAGGTTCTCAAAGGTTTTGAAAACCATGGAAAGCCCTAGGACTAGTAAAGCCCCTTCGGTGTACGTTTTCCAATGACAATGAGCCTAAACTTTGATAGATTCATTTAGGAAGGTTTTAACTCCGATTTGAGTGATTTCAAAAGCATTTTATTAAATTGAGAATCCAAATTTTATAATAGAAAATATAGTTCTAAAAAAGGAGTTAAAATAAAGACAAAACGAAATTGCCATTACTGAAGGACGAAATTAAAATTTTTGAAAAAGTGAATTTCTTGAAACTTCCACACACTTCTCCCTTTTTTCTCCCCTCATATAGCACGACCCTTTCTACCCAAAATATAGAAAAAAGAAGCATCTCTTAGGGCACACAAGAGAAGGAGAGAAAGGAGGAAGAAAGCTAAGGAAAGGTAGCTAATTTTAAAAAATTTTATGTTTCTTTTTCTTCTTCTTCCAATTTTGTTCTCCTTTCTTCAAGCTTTCTTTCCATGGTTTTATTAAGTGGCTTTGGTTCTGTTTTGAGTCCAGAACAAGGAGGGATAATTCAAAATTCTTGAAGAAAAGCAAATCTAGGAGAAAGGCTCTTGAAAGTGCACTTGAAACTAAGGTAATTGCTTATTGTTGTTGCTTCTTCTCCTTGTTCTCCCTTTGTGTGTATTTTCATCCAAGAACAAAATCAAGGGAGGGCAGGATTTTCTATCCAAAAATAATATAGGAACTAGGATTTTAGAGTATGAGGAAGAGGTATATGGCAAGAAATTCTAAGAAAAACTAATAGAAATTAAGATAGGAAAGTGTGGTGTTCTTAGGCTTTTGAAAAATCTGATTTTGTGTGATTATTTTCTTGGCTATTTGAGTGTTCCTTTGAGCTCCTAAGACTCCTAGAAACCTCCCCAAATGGCTCTCCCATTAAGGAAAATTTTGAAACTTTAAGAAATCCTTCCGTGGTGCTAATCTTAGCCAAGCAAGGTTCCATGGGCTAGAGAGTGTTTTAATTCGTTCTAGCTTTAGTTTGAAACTTTATATGATGTTAGAAGATGGGAGAAACTATTGGAAAAAATTTAGGAACCATGGATTAAAAGATAGGATAATGGTATCTATAATGGTGCTTTATGAAGTAACTTGATTTTAAGCTTGTGTAAATGTTTGTGTAAGGGCTCCAAGAACTTTGAATGAGGCCAAGAGGCCTAAAAATGAAAAGAGATGGGAGCCTAGAGTTTGAATTGTGAAGGTTGCTTCAATAGGCCATTTATGGAACCATTATGCCACTTATGGAACCAAGTGTGCATTTAAGAGCAAGTTTAGTGTCTTGGCTTGTTTCAAGTGTGTAATTGTGTGTTGTTTATGGTGCTTTAGACCTAAAGAACATCCAACCACCTAGGTGTACTTGTGAGGCTAAAAAAGGGAAGGAAAAAACTAAGTAAAGCTTGCATCAAGTTAAAAGTAGCTCTCCACGTTATTCTCCTTGTATTCTTGTATGTATGTATGTCTTTGTGTGCATGTATGTGCCTATATGATTTGAGAACATGCCACTTAATATCTTGAGTTTGCATTGGTACCAATGTATGTTCTTGAATGGCTTTGGTCGTGGAAATGGCTCATAAGGGTGAGGTGATGTCAAAAGTCTCAAGGTAAGGGTGAGACTAGGCCAAAAGTCTCTTGAATTGGTGAGGCCAAGTCAAAAGTCCCTAAATTAAGAGTGAGGCAAATTCAAAAGTCCTAGAAATGAGGTGAGGTAAAACCAAAAGTCCCTAGAGCTCTTCCTTGAGTTTGATATGAGATGGTGGCATGGAAATGTGATTTCATGTGTTTTATGCTTAAGGCACCTTCCATATTTATGTTTTTGATGTATGTATGCCTTGAATGTGTGTGTGAATGGGTGTGTGAACTATTGAGATTCCATAAATATCATCCTCCTTCCCTTCCTCATCTTAAAATGTCAAGGTGGCACACAAGAAGGGATCAATGCTAGTTAAGAGCATTAAAAAGTCATACTTTGTTTATTATGTAATTTTTCTTGTATCTAGACACCAAAGTGGATATGTATATGATATTTTTGAGTTGTAAACCATTGAGCAAATATAATATTGTGTATGAATGATGTATGAACATTGTATGGTACCAAGATAATGAAAATGTGAAATTTAAACCCTTGTGTGCATACTTGGATACATGCATTCTTAAGTGTGGGATAACCAAATTAAGATGTATGGTATTTGAGACCACTTGGGCAGTTCTCACAAGTCATATTCATGCTTTTAAACTTGTCCAAGAGGTGCCAAATTTAAAAGAAAGCCATTTGGACCAAAGTGATACTTTATAAGAGGTAAAATTAACCATATTGGGAAGCTATGTCACTTTCTATCCAGATGAGCTCCTTTTGTTTGAAATTTGGCATACATCTAGAGCTTTTTAAGAAGCTAAAGTGGGTATTATTTGGAAGTCTATGTAATTTTTGGTGAATTTTTGAAGTGGACAAAATTTTCAAAATTTGCTGCTATTATTGTTCATTTGGTCCGAATTGTATCTTTATCACTCATGAGGAAAATGAAGTCTAGTTGTCACGAAATTCTAGACCTTCCCAGTGACTTGTAGCAATTGGAAGTACTTCATTTGGAAGTCTAGAGAGGGAGATATAAAATTTTGAAGTTGCTGTTCTAGGCGTACCTCTAAATCTGTGGTATTGTTTGATTGATTTTTCTGGTTTGAATGATCTTAGATTGGTTTAGAAATTTTTCCCCTCTAGTTAACATCCGTAGCTTTCCAAATTGTTATAGATTGCATGGATTAGATTTTTATGGAATTAATTATGAATTTCCAAAGTTTATATCGGTAAATTATATTAGATTTCTGGACAGTTCAACCTCCCTGCCTTTTTTTATGTCAAGCATGGTCTAGATGAAACTTTCATGGCTGGGAATTATTTTTTGTGTGAAGTTAATACTCAGATCTTTCCAAAAAGCATGGTTTGCTTGATTTTGATTCTTCTAGAATTAGTTATGATTTTTCAAAGTTGCCTTAAATTTTGCTATCCTGGAACCCGAGGCAAAATGGGATTATTTTAGGGTTTTTGACTTTTGATCCGTGGTTTGTGCTAAGTTTTGATAATGTTATAATTTGTATGAATGGAAAATAATTAGAGAATATTGTTGGTGAGTTCATAGGATCCCCAAGATGCGAAATGAAAAATTTATCCGCTATGCAACGTAATTTAATGCATTATTTTAATGCCTTTTTCTTAGGATTTCTTCGATGAATTGTATAATCCCACTTGCAAAAAAGGGATCAATGTTAGAAATAATATGGTATTATAGCCGTGATACGGCTGCCATTCGGGCATGTGCTTCGATCAGGCATCGAGTTATGATTAGACCCCAAATGTATTGAGTCCTGGTTGTACTCATTAAGGAGTAGGTGCCATGGACAGGCCTTTCCTGGTGTTATTGGCCTATAACATGTGGATTTGTGCTTGCTAGTATGGGATAATAATCATTGATAGTCTAATTGTTTCATTTGCTAATATGATTAATACAATTTTTTATGCTCATCTTAATTCATGTATATATGTTAATTAAATTAGAATATATGAATGGGATTTGCCTTTGGTTATTGAGATTTGTATCTCACCCCATTTTATGAGATCATACTTTTCAGTGAAGGCTCTTTGGGTAAGGATAAAGGGAAGCAAGTGGATGAAGATTCATGAGCTCCAACCATATGTAGGGAAGGCTATACTTAGACTAATCTGAGTAGAGTAGATGCTAAATTTTGTATATCTTCTTGTATAACATCATCATGTAATCATGTTGTCAAGCATAGGAGTTTGTATTTTGATTACTTAAGATGTATCTATTGAGGAGCTAGGCCTTATATTAGTTTGGTATTGGATGTATGAACTTATAACATATGCTATAAATTTTGTTGAACCTATTATATGGTTTACTATTTGGAAATATAATCATGTGATACATTAGATATTGACTTGAACTAGTGATGCATCGAATCTCTAATGGAATATGTATTTGAATGATAATTGTTGGTAGTTTATGAATTTTTACTGTCATTAATCCATGAACTTATTGATATATAGTAGTTAGATGAGTAAAAATTAATACTTAAGTCTTGAATTAGTAATGATGGATAAGCTGGCAAATGAGGTAGATGAAAGCTATTAGAGTCCCACAAATTAAGGTAGAGCAGCCCTAAAGTGTTATTAAAGGGAGAGATGGAGTATATGGTGCAAAACTTAGGGAGAATTGGTGCAGAAGTGAGTCATACCATGGCCAAATGGATTGAGTCATGACCAGGAGAGTGACAGAAGTGAGGGGTGCCGCGATGAGAGGTGTCTAGCTGTAGCGTAAAACGAAAAGTTACCTAGGGAGGGTAACAGAGTGTGACCTTGCCGCGACACAAACTTTTCAGCCACGGTGCGGGTCGAGGAAATCAGGGAATGAGCATTCTAGTAGCTAGTTTCGCCATGGTTCAAGTATAGCTCGCTGTGGCTTGAATCATGAAAATGGCTACAGTTACTCTAGGATGCATTTTCCGCCACAGCGCCACATAAGCTAGCCATGGCGAGGGTCTAACTCGCCGCAGGGATAAATTTGTGAAAATGTAAGAAGTAAACCCGAGAGCGACTTAATTGAAATGGTTTGAGATCTTGATTTATGATCATTGATCATGTATTTAAACTTAATTATTATGATTAGAAGTTAGGGTCATTACATACCATAATTCAAGTTCTTGGCTCCATTTTCTTCCCATATCTAGGCCTCTTGACTTCATTTAAGGTCCTTGGAGCCATTACACCCACACTTTCAAAAGCCTAGATATATGTTGCTTTATAAGGCTACATTATGGAAGCCATTGCCTCATCTCTCAATCTATAGCTTCTAAATTTTTCCCAAGGGTTCCTCCCACCTTCTTCCATTATATGAAGTCTCACACCAAGCCTAAAATAAATTAAAATATTCCCCTAGCCTATTCTTCCAAGCTTGGTTGAGATTGTGAGGGAGGAGAGAGTCCAAGGGATTTTTGATTTTTCCTTGATGGGAGGGATACTTAGAAGGCTTTCTAAGAGCTTCGGAGCTCAAATAAACATCCACATATGCAAGGAATTTCAAGAAGCAAATTAGTTTTTGCATTATGTTCAAGAGTTTCACACTTTCTTATCTTAATTTCTATTAGTTTTCCTTCCAATTTCTTTACATATTCTAAGTTCCGATAGCCTAAATCATGAGATTCATACTTGCTCTAAGTCAGAAACTTCCCCTCACCCTAGCTCTCAAGTTCATCGAGACATTCAAGAAGAAACAAAGGAAGAAGAAGCAACCAAATGGAAGGAAGTTACCTTGAATCAAGCTTACTTCAAGAGCTCTTCTCCTTGCTTTGGCCTTCTCTTTGAATCTTTAACATTTCTGGTTCAAGGCCAAAATAGAACTATATCATCCACTAAAACCATGGAGAGTTGAAGCAAAAAGAGGAGAACAACTTTGAAGAAGAGAAAGTCATGAATTCTTACATTTTTCTTGCCCTTTTTCCTTGATTTTTCCTTTCTTTTTTGGCTCCTCTTGGTGCATCTCTCACTCTAGCTCCCTTTTCTATTTTGAACGAGCTTAAGTTAGTTAAGAAGAGACCAGAATTTTGGACGCCTAATATAAGGAGGTTTCAAGAAGCATTTGTTTTAAAAAATTTTGTTTATGTCCTATGTACTTGACATTTTCGTTTTATCTCTTTTTTTAGAACCGTCTTTTTTATCATAAAATTTAGGTTCCCAAACTTATAAAATGCCTTTGGAATCATTCAATTTGGAGCTAAAATCTTCCTGAACAAAGCGGTCAAATTTTGAGTCAATTGTCATTCAAAAACGTATATCGGAGGGGTTTTAATTGTCCTGAGGCTTCCCATAGTTTTTAAAGCCTATGAGAATCTTGAAAAGCTCAAAATTTTCATTTAAAAAGCTCTCCTATGAGTTTTCTAAAAAGGGTCCATATTTATGAAAATGCTATTAAACTTTCGACAAATTTTTTGAACCACTCCATCCTCAGTTTCTGGGCAACTCAAGAGTCAAATCCTCATTTTTCATTATTTAAAATTTTATTCAAATTTTATTTGGTATTAAATCACTTATCTCAGGGAACTTGCTTTTCAAACTGACTCCTTACAATGTTTTTACGAAATACTCATCTTACACAAGTTAGCTACTATAACTCCTAAAAGCATCAAAATATAACCACGTCATAACCTAGACACTTCCTGCCACAACTTGGTTTGAATCTATAACTTTGGAACTAAGAATTTAGACTTGCATAATGACTTAAAAGGCTCTACTCCACAGCTAAGTGCAAGTATAGGACCAAAACACACAAAATTCTTGATCTTTGCCATGGCCCAACATGCCCACGCTGTGGTGAGGTTCCCCCTTGACATCACCGTACCTAAAAACCTGATCCTCATGTGTGGAGAGACTGCCTAGTGCCATGGTGAGAGTGCACACTGAAACTCCTTTCAATGTTTGCTTAGCTTTAGATAAATATATCAGATTCCATGTAAATTAAGGCCTAGCTTCCTAATGATTACATCCTTAGTTACAAAATATCAAAATACCTATACTTGGCAAAAAATGAATGCATCATGGTATTATATAAATTAAATTACAAAAAGAATTGCATTTACACAAAAACTAGAAGCATCCAAGTGCAACAATTCCACATAAACTCTAAATCTAGAGGTGGTCATCCACTTGCTTCCCTTTTTTCCTTAACCGAGAAACCTTTACTTTAAATTGTTAGCCCATGAAAATGGTTAAGATATGAATCTTAGTAACCAAAGGAAAATTCCATGCATATACACAAATTAATTAATATAAATGCCTTTTATATGGAGAAATACCAAAAGCATTAATATAATCAGCAAATAAATTAGTTGGACTACCAGTGACTATTATTCCATACTAGCAATTACATACAATATATTAATAGTCAAAAACAGAGGAAAAGCTAGTTCACAGTGCCAACTCCCCATTGATCACACTCACGGCTTAGTGCATTGAGTATGATCACAATTTAGTGCACAATCACAGCATAATGCATAGGTGACAACATAATCATAGCTCCACCAAGGACATAATCATGGTCCAACACAAACAAGTAGCTAACCAATTGTTAGTATAGAAAACATATAAGTGCCACCCCTAGTCACCTTACTTAGTTATGCTAATTTCCTCAAGAGTTAAGAATAAGTGCTCAAACTCTATGTATCCTAAATTAACTGATCAAATTTCTAGTCATCATTCATTACAAAAAACAGTTATTCATTCCAAGTATTAAAACTACCTAAGAATTTCTTATTTAGCCTCCAATGAATTCCAAATTTGGACTTGAGCCTTTTAACACCAAAAACTATAATGTCCACTCCAAATTCTTTGTATTTTCACACAATAACATAACCCAATATGAAAGTTAGTAATGGGAGCCCATTTCTATCATAAAACACATTAAAATAAAGGAAAAAATACTTACCCAATAGTTCTTCTAGCCTTAAACTTTAAAAATCATATAAGGAAACAACTAAACACCCACTTTCAAATTTTGAGTTGAGATAAAAATTTACCAAACACAAAACTAATTGGACCAAAATATAGAGAAAGATGAGAGAATCAACTTCCATATAACTCACATTGGCTAAATTCCCCTCTAAGAGTGTAAATTGGAGCCATAATGTGAAGAAACCCTAGCTCCTCCTCTAATGTACAAATTTTCTTGTGTGTTCTGCAACCAAGTTTATGTTTCAGCACCAAAATGAATGGGTAATTATGCCTTTTAGAGTTTTTGAAGGGAATGGGCTAATCCAAGAGCCCTTGGTCCATTTGGGCCTATTTTCTAAGTGTTGGGCCATGATTAAATGGGTTGGGTTTGGTTAACTCTAGTTAGGCCTTTATAAAATATGAAGTTGGGCCTTTTTAAATAGTTCTTGCATAACTAAAATTAATCCTAAGGGCCAAACATTAAATGTTCACTTCCACTTAATTTTTCTTAGTCAAACCAAAATTCACTATTAGAAGTTTATTTTCATTCAATAAAGACCAAAAATTATTTTTTGTCTCAAAATGCCCAAAATGATAGTTTCTTATAATTTATTTCAAAATTCCATAATAATTCTCTATTCTCCCTAAATTAAATACTTAATTCTCCATTATTTTTCTTAATAAATTTTTGAATGTTACACATTTCATTTGGCAACTAAGAAACTCATGATTTCAATCTTGCCATGAGCAATTAAGTAACCACGAAGCTATTCTCTTGTCTTTGTTTGCTATTGCCAAGGCTTGTCATTAAAGAGAGTTACTTCAGTAATTGCTATCAAGACTTCAAGATCGAGTTGTTGTTGTCATTAAGGAAAGTGTTTTGAACACTTATGATTCCTACAATAAAGTGTTTAAGTCTAATAAACCCTTCAATTGCATTGCCATTTGTGACTTTGTAATTCTTATGTTTTAGTCTACTACAAGTACAACTTTGACTATGTTACAAATTTTGTTAAGATTGTGTAACTCTATAGCTTTAAGGTGTTACATTTCCTAATACTGGATCATAGTAATGGAAGTGTGATGAAATTTTAATCATTAAAATTTTTATTATTTCATTTAGTTGAGTAGATTCTAAAAATAAATTCCATAGATATTTGCTTAACCCCATATTGAATATCCAGAATCGATTACCCAATTTCATATGTCCAATGCTTATAAAAATTACAAGACCATTTGATAATATTAAAAAGGCTCCAACATCAATATGTAAATCATCCATAAACTATAAGGTTGAACATAAGTTAATATCTCTTAATTTTTATAATCATCCAACAAAATAGAGAATTTTACTCCATTTTCTTTATGCTATAATTGAGATCTTCAAAGCCCAACATACTTCAAAGTATTCTAATCTACTATCAAATTTAAGTCAACAAAGCTCAAATTCCTATCTAAATACATTATCAAGTGTATTGAGAATTTACTTTATCAATAAGAATGCATAATAATTCTAAAATCTAGTGATAGTTGTAACATCCAATTTTATGAAAACGAGAGAAAACGTGAGAAATGTAATGTACAGTTTTTTTGTAAACAAACAAATTTCACTGGATACAAAAGAAAGTCCCCCAAAATGATGTAACTAAGATCCCAAAAAAATTGGGAAGTATTCTAGACTCCTAAAAATAAGAATCCCAGGTTCAGACGGAAAGAAAAACGGAGCTAGAATGAAGAAACAAAATTTGACGGAAAACTTATGAAACATAATGGCATTTTCGTAATTTTGAGAAAATTTTGGAATTCATACAAGAGGGCTTTTTAAATGAAAGTTTTGAGTTTTTTTTGAGGTTCTCAGAGGTCCTAAAAATCATAGGAAGCCCCGGGATAGTTAAATCTCCTCTGGTTGACGTTTTCTAACGTCGATATACCTGAACTTTGATGAATTTGTTTGGAAAGGTTTTAGCTTTGATTTAAGTGATTCCAAAGATATTTTACTAAATTGGGAACCTAAATTTTTTAATAGAAAAGACGGTTTTAAAAAAGAAGCTAAAACAAGTTAGAAAAGAAAATGCCAAAAATGAAAGGCAAAATTGAAATTTTTAAGAAAGTAAATGCTTCTTGAACACTCTTTTAAGTTTCTTATTTCTTCTCCCCTTCATTTGCATGACCCATTTTGCCCAAAAACTAAAGAAAACACCAGCTCTCTTAGGCACACCATGGAGGAGAAGAAAGGAGGAGAAAAAGCAAGGAAAAGGTATAGAATTTTGATAGTTTTTCATGCTTTCTCCTTTCCAAACCTCTCCTTCTCCATTCTTCTTTCTTTCCTATGATTATAATGAAGTTTATAAATCTATTTTAAGGGAGAAATTAAGGAAAAAATTTGGATTTGAAGAAAGGAGCCCAAAGAAGACAAGATTCAAGTGAGAAAAAGTAAGAAAACAAAGTAATTTCTTCTTCCATGGTTGCTACCCCTTCCTCCTCTTCCTCCACCATGTCGTCCCACTTAAGAAACCCTAGGAAGACTTGATTTTTAGGTAGAACCAAGAGTGATTCTTAGGAAAAAAAGGTGTAGAGATTAAGAATATACAAAGAGAATTAACAAATAACCATGGAAATTCAAGATGCAAAGTCTAGGGTTTCATATGTTCCTTACAAAATCTGATTTGATACCTTGATTTCTATGTCTAAATGAGAGTTTAAATGAGCTCCTAAGATCTCTAGAAGTCTCCCCATGTGCTTCCTCCATCAAGAAAATAAAGCAAAGTTCAAGGAGATCATAAAGCTTCCTAGTCTCGGCCTAAAGGAGGTTGTGTACCTAAGGATAGTTTTAATTTGTTCCAAGCCCATTTTTGAGTCATATATGATGAGTGAAAATGAGGGGAGGCCTTGGAAAAAATTTAGAACTTATAGAAAGTGAGTTGGTGCTTTATGTTCCATATTATAACCTAAAGAAGCAACATATAGCTAGGCTCTTGGTTTTAATTGTGTGATGACTCCAAGAGGCTTAAAAAGAGTCAAGAATCATATTTGAAAAGAAAGAATATAGCCTAGAATTTATTTGATGGGTGTTGCTTTATTAGGTGCCATTTTGGAACCATAATGAGGTTTATAGATCAACTTAGTGTCTAAGCAAATTATATGGCCTTAGAATTAATTCTATGAACCTAATTGGCTTCCATAAATTGTGTTTAGGCTAAAAGAAATCATCCCTACACTTTTGTGTGTGTATGGCTGAAGGAGGGAGCTTTGATTCAAGAGAAAAAGTGTGTAATTGTATCCCAGGTAGCTTTCTCCACCTTCTCTCATGCATGATTGCTTGCTTTACTTGTCTTTGAATGTGTGTATATGCATTTTAAGCCATGAAAAATGTTCTAGCATGAGCTCTTACTCCATGGTACCATGATGATGCATTATGTTTTCCAAATAATGTTTATGATGTTTTCTTTAATTTTCTTGAATGTAATGAAGCCAAGAACCCTTAGCCATGGTGAGGATGAGCTAAGAACCCTTAAGATTGGTTGAGACAAAGTAAATAGTCTCCCAAAAGTGAGGTTGACTCCCAAAAGCATGGTTGAGTCCAAGAACCTCTTAAAGAATGAGTGAGGCAAGTCCAAAATCCATAAGTAAATAGGTGAGGTCAATCCACTTGCTTGACAAGCCTATGTATGCTATGTATGACTTTTTCAAATGCTACGAATGCTTCTTGAATGATTGCACATGTCCATATGCCATGCATGCATTTGTGAGACTTGTTTTGCATGATTTATGTATGATTGAATGTGAGATGAGCTATTGGGATTCTTTGAATCTCATTCCCTCCTCTTTAATGTTCTAACATGCTAGGTGGACCAAGAGAGCAAGGGAATGGAAGCCAACCACATGAGAAATGAGAGCTTGACATTAAAGTGCATGGATTTAGCTACTTTAAGGCTTTATGAATGATAATTAGTGTAATCTATTATTGCATAAGACCCTTGACCTCTTGAACATGTATAATTATGTTAATATGTGATGTAAAAATGAGAGATTATATTGTATGACCATTAGAATGTATATTGAGCATGAGATGACAAACTTTGCTTCTTGAAAGTGTGATGCATTAGTGTATAAATGGAAATGGAGTAGCCAAATTGAGATACATGAGGTTTGGGACCATTTGGGTAGCTCACACAAGTCTTAATTATGCTTTTAGACTTGCCCAAGAGGTGCCAAACCCTAAGGAAAGCCATTTAGACATTTTGGTATCCTATATGGAGCCAAAATTAACTATATTGGATCCCTATATCACTTTTTATCCAAATGAGCACATGTAATTAGAGCTTGTTAAGAGTTTTTTAGGAAGCTAAAAAATATAATTTTTAAAGGTCTAGAGAATATTTGATGAATTTTCAAAATTGGCAAAAATTCTAGTTTTGGTCATGTTACTGTTTACTCAAGTCTAAAAATGAAATCTGTCACACAAGGCATGATGTCCAATTACTACAAAATTTTATGCAGAGAAACTAGACATTCCCAGTGACTTGCAACAACTAGCAGCATCTCATTTGGATGTCTAGAGAGGGAGATATGAAAATTTAAAGATCCTATCCAGTATTAGAGGCCCCAGCTGACCTCAGTTACTGTTTAATTGAGTTTTGAGGTCTGGGCATGTCTAAACTAGTCTAGAGTTATTTTTTCCCTCTAGCTAACATCCACAACTTTCTAGGTTGGTATCATTTGTATAGATTAGATTTTTTTGAAATTTGTTGCAGAATTTTGTGACAGCACCAGTGGACAGCCTAATCTTTGGACCATTTCGAATGTTAAACGTCTTCTGTGTTGTATTTCATGGCCTGGACTTATTTTTAGCATAAAGTAGACATGTGTAGCATTCCAGAATGGCCAAGAATGCATGATTTCTATTTTTCTAAAATTAGTTATGATTTTTCAAAATAGTGACAGAAATGAGCAAAATTTTGGTAAAAAATGTATATATGTATTTTATGCTTCCCTTTGGTTTCCACGAGATGTAAGCCACTTTTGATGATGCAAATGAGTTGTATTCATGTAATTAAATATGAGAATGTGATGTATGAGCTCACACAGTCCACATGACACCGAATGAAATTTTTATATGCGACGCAACGCTAGAATAGTCATTATTTTAATGTCTTTTTCTTTGAGAATTTACATGATTCTTAGAAATGAGTTATTCAAAGGCATGAAATGAGATAAAAATATATGGTGTTACAATAGTTCTACTACCACATATACAAAGAATTTTTTCTTTTATATTCCCTTGTTTATATATCATATTGGCAAACATAACATAGCAAACCATATATGATACGATATTAGTAGGCATGCCCATTGGAGCACTACAAGTTCAAGAAGCCCTCATCCATCAAGAAACCCAAATCATTCAAAAGCCTATGATTTAGGTCCAAATGGCTCATGAAAGGATGGCCTATGCTCAAGAGGCCCAAATTGTGCTAGTATATGTCCAAAAATCTCAAGGAGCTCAAAATAATATCTATGTTGGATGTCGGCCCAAGTTTAGAGCCCAAGATCCATATTTGATCAATATCTCTTTAAATATGCAAAAGTGGAAGTCCAATTTCCTAAAAAGAGTCCATGGAGTAACTAAAGTCAATATCCAATATGTTAAAGGCCCAATGCAGTTATACACATACAAAGGGAGTGCTAAGGCCTAATTGGAGTCCAATTACAAGAGATTAAAAATCATGTGTCAACCATGTAATTTTTAATGAAGCATGTGCATCTTATGTGACTACTTAAAAAAGCTAATTAGTTTTGACTATGATTCTTTTTTAATTTTTTTTTATTATTTTATTATTTTTTGGACTTGGTCAAGGAGCTTATCTAGGAGATTAAGTTAAAATTAATATCCTAATCTTGTTCCTTGATTTTAGGCATCATTCAAAATAATTCTAATCAGATTTTAGAGTTCAACTTTTATTAGGATTTTTAAGTATTTTAGAAACTTTGCCTATAAAAGGCCCCCTATTGTACTCTATTTTAGAAGATCATGAATGAATGAATGAATTTGAGTATTATTCAATACTTTGTGAGGCTTTTGCTTCTTTGTGTTCTCTGAGAGTTCATATGACTTATCAAAGGATTGGCATTCTTTTGTGGCGTCTTGATGCTAGGGTTCTAAGAGACAGGTTCTCTTAGGGTATTTCCTTTGACCAACATTCTTCTTTTTTAGCCGGTCCCGGGTAAAGTTTCGAATTGTTGAAAGTTCTCTAGGGCATGTTCCTAATAGGTCTTGCATCATTTGGTATCAGAGCTTTGGTTCGCTAGTACAAGGTATATCTTTGTGTTTTCCTACCGTTGTTTTTCATATTTTCTTTCCTTCCATTTGTGTTACATTTTCATCTTCATCTTTGTCTTCCATCTTCTTCTTTCTTCCATTGTTGTGTGCCTCCATCCTCATTCAAAAAAAAAAAAGAGTGTGATACTCCAAAAAAAAAAAATTGAAAAAAAAGTGAAAAAAAAAGAAAAAGGAAATTGCAAGTTGTGCAAATTCAAAACTTAAAGCTTGGAGTTAGTTTCCTAATTAGAGTCAATTTCCTAATTAGAGTTAGTTTCCTAGTTGGACTTAATTTCCTAATTGGAGTTAGTTTCCTAATTTGATTGCATTGAGTATTTGCATTCAAGTAAGGATTTTCTTTCCTAATTGTTTTAAACTTGAATTGCAAGTGGTTTCCTATTTTGATTAACTTGGCTCTCAAGCAGTTTCCTATTCTTAAAGTTTCCTATTTTCAGATTTTCCCTTTCCTTCTCCTTCCTTCCAAGCCATCCAAATCTCCCATTCCTTCTTGTTTCCCTTTTTGTTACATACCTCTTTTTTCCTTTATTTGATTCTTTGGGAATTTATATTTTAGGATTCTAGTTTTTTGATTGCCACCAGTCTGATCTTTTCATTTGATTTGCTTCTGACTTTCTTAGAATACTTGTAAGAAGCAAATTGTTGAGTGGTAAAAGGCTAGAGTATACTGTCTTGATAAAGCCAAAATTTAAGAGTAAACACGAGTGAATTACTATTCTTGAAGTGTAAACACATGAGAAGAGTGTGTGAGGTCCTATTCCTTCTTTCTTTCTTTGACTAACTTTTCAGGTGATAAGATGTCCAATGAGTACAAATTCTTTGAAGAGGCTAACAAAGAGCAATTCAAGAAATCTTGTGCAAGGTTGGATGCATTCCAATCCAATACCAACTCTACAGGATAAGATAAGGAAAAGGCATCCCCTGATTTCCATACTAGATGCCTTATCAAAGAGAAAGTCTGCAGCATGGCTATTGATAATAGTAGCAATGTAAATGTTGCAAGTACCTTACTTGTTGGGAAATTAAGCTTGCCTACTATAAAGCACCCTAGGCTCTATACCTTGTTGAAGGGTAGTGTTGAATTTAGAGTTAATAAGTAAGTTTTGATTTCTTTCTGCATTGGTAAATATCATGATAAAGTGCTATGTGATGTGGCTCCTATGTATGAGGGACATATTATGCTTGGTAAACCATGGAAACATGTTAGAAAAGGTAAATATGTTAAGCATAAGCATAGATTTTGCTATTGCTATTCATTTGTATTCAATGAAAAAATCATGTATTAGTACCTCTTGATCCTATGGATGCTTATGAGGATCAAATGAGAATAGTACAAGTATACAAAATGAAAGAAAATGAGAGAGGAAAAGAAAAAGAGAGAGAACATGAGTTAGAAAGAGAAAAAGTTGAGATTAAAAAAGAAAAGAGTGTGAGTGAAACGAAAGAGCAAGAAAGTTGTGAGAAAAGTGAGAAAAACATGAGTGTAAGAGCAAGTTTGATGAAAAAAGAGAGGTTGAGAGCATGTGTAAGGATGTTTGTTTATCTACTAACAATCTTAAACCATCTTTATCTATTGTTGGTTCTAGCTTCTTGCAAGTATGTGGAGATTTGTTTTAAAGAAGCTATCCAATGGACCCTCATTTTCAACTAGCATTGAAAAGAGTTATGATTGCCTAGATTTGCTTCCTATGAAACCACCTGATGGCGAAGATTCGAGGACGAATCTTTTTAAAGAGGGAGGGAATGATACGATATTAGTAGGCATGCCCATTGGAGCACTACAAGTTCGAGAAGCCCTCATCCATCAAGAAACCAAAATCATTTAAAAGCCTATGATTCAGGTCCAAATGGCTCATGAAAGGATGGCCTATGCTCAAGAGGACCAAATTGTGCTAGTATATGCCCAAAAATCTCAAGGAGCTCAAAATAATATCTATGTTGGACGTTGGCCTAAATTTAGAGCCCAAGATCCATATTTAATCAATATTTCTTTAAATATGCAAAAGTGGAAGTCCCAGTGGAAGTTCAATTTCCTAAGAAGTCCATGGAGCAACTAAAGTCAATATCCAATATATGTTAAAGGCCCAATGCAGTTATACACATACAAGAGGAGTGCTAAGGCCTAATTGGAGTCCAATTACAAGAGATTAAAAATCATGTGTCAACCATGTAATTTTTAATGAAGCATGTGCATCTTATGTGACTACTTAAAGAAGCTAATTAGTTTTGATTATGATTATTTTTTAATTTTTTTTATTATTTTATTATTTTTTGGACTTGGTCAAGGAGCTTATCTAGAAGATTAAGTTAAAATTAATATCCTAATCTTGTTCCTTGATTTTAGGCATCATTCAAAATAATTCTAATCAGATTTTAGAGTTCAACTTTTATTAGGATTTTAAGTATTTTAGAAACTTTGCCTATAAAAGGCCCCCTATTGTACTCTATTTTAGAAGATCATGAATGAATGAATAAATGAATTTGAGTATTATTCAATACTTTGTAAGGTTTTTGCTTCTTTGTGTTCTCTGAGAGTTCACGTGACTTATCAAAGGATTGGCCTTCCTTTGTGGCGTCTTAAGGCTAGGGTTCTAAGAGACGGGTTCTCTTAGGGTCTTTCTTTTGACTAACATTCTTGTTTTCTAGCTGGTCTTGGGTAAAGTTTCGAATTATTGAAGGTTCTCTAGGGCATGTTCCTAGTGGGTCTTGCATCAGATTGTTTTATATATCTTTATGGTGGTGAGTTGATTTATCTTCTTTTTCTTCCTAACTTTAGTTTCTTTTTCACAATTGTCCATTGGGAGATTTTTTATTTAGAATGTCATTTTTGTGTGATTGGTTTGAGAAGTTTTCATGCAAGTTTTTAGACGTTGAATAATTCAAGTTCTAGTTTTCATGTCATTTTGGAATCACTCCAACCTGAGCTTTCTATAGCAAGATGCGTCTGTTTTAGTGATGTTTTAGATTCTTAAGATCCAGTTTTGACAAAGACATGATCTTTACTCTCCTTTTTTAGTGTTATATCCACTAATTGATATATAACATGTACTTTTATGAATTTCTAAATTATTATTACTATTTTTTTTACCATAACTAAATCAAAACTTAATTGTGTACCAAATAAATTAAAATTCTATCCTAATAATTTAAAGTTACATATTCTTATTAACTTGCTGGATGAATGGAAAGACTTGAATAAGGATTGGGTGGCATTGTTATATGTGTTTTTAGTTATTGTTGTGCTATTGATTTTATATAGGTCTAACAATGGATTTGTTACCATAGTTATTTCTTGCTTGTTGTAACATTGGGTATTTTTATATGGGATTAGACTCCTAGTTAGGGTTAGATTAAGGGCCCTAAATGTTTAGAAGCTTGATAAGATAAGCAATTATGGCCAAGAATCAGTCAAAGCCCAAGTATAGGCAACTATAAAAGGTTTAATTGGGTAATGATAGAATATAAAAGAAAGTGATAACGAAGGATACTTTTTATTCATAAATGGGCTAAATTCCTCAATCAAAGCAAGTTAAGGTATAATAAGAGTAGAATAGTAGTTAAGATGTTAAGAAATGGGATTATGAGATCATATGCGATGCAAAAATAGCGTCAAAGTGGCCATATATGGCTAAATAATGAATTAGTAGCAAAATTGCAATTTTGAGCAAAATTTTAGAAACTCAAGGAAAAGAGTTTTAAATGCCAAAATTAAGCTCACTAAGATTTTAAGAGGTCCTAAAAGCTATAGGAATTATAAGAATAGTTTAAACTCTTACAGCATATAAAATAAGATAACCAATGTCGTGTTCGTAAGTGGAGCTATTCTTTTTGCTATTTTAAGCAATTTAAACCCCAAAAATAATGTTTTATGAGAAAGAGCACTCAAAGTTGTGTAAGGAGAAATCAGATCTTAAAAAGCTCAAAAAATGAGCTAGAACAAAAAGAATTAGTAATCAAGGGCAAAATTGTCATTTTGAAAAATTATTGAAAGATGACATAAGGCTCCATCTCCTTCTTCCAGCCTTTAGAATGATCATTTGCAGCTCTCTCATGGCAACCATGGCATCTTGTAAGGAGGAGGAGAGAGAAAGAAAACAATCCTCATTTCATGTAAGTAAATGTACTTTGTTCATCTGGCCACAATTAGGAAAGTTTATCTACATAGAACAAGGTATCTAATGATGTATTTGCAAAACTAGTTTTACTAACTTTCATTGTGTACATTAAGCTTAACATTACAATGAATCACTTATTAAAGAAACTTAATGATGGAGGTGAGATAGGAGACTTGAAGAAGCTTGAACAAAATCAAGAACTTGGAAACAAAAGGGCTGGACGTGACTCTAAAAGATGGCCAACTAAAGATCCATTGCAAGGTATGGGAGGCCCATGCACAAGATCAAGAGCTAAAGCTATGAAGGAAGCCTTGAATGGAGTGATCCAAAAACTAATAGACTTGGAGCCCATAGTCTTAGCTGAATATGAAGCCCAAAAAGAACAAATTGGCATAAAGATTATTTCATTCCTACAAGATGCTAGCCCAAGCCTAAAGGGAGCCTAATTGAAGGAGTCTAGCCATTTTCCACAAAATCAGCCATTTTCCACAAAATCCTCTTAGTTTTATTTTGTTTTAATTTGATTGTTGCTGTTTCAGATTTTAGGCATCATTCTTGGTGAATTTTTTTATATTTAAATTTCTTTTATTTTCCCGCCATGTAACCTAGGAATTATTCTGTTTAGGGTTTTATTTTTTCATATGCCTATATAAGGCCCACTTGTACTCCAAGGATGGCAGATTGAATGAATTATCTTTTCAGAATTATTTCTGATTTGTGAGGTTTCTCTTGTGGCTTTTGTGTGCTTTTGACTTATCAAAGGAGTGGTTTCCTTTGTGGCGTCCCGGATTAGGGTTCTAAGAGACGGGTTCTCTTAGGGTTCAATTCCATTGACCAACATCTCTTCTTCTTCTTCTTCTTTGTTCCTTTTCTTTGTTCTTTGTTCTTTGTTGCTTATTGTCCATATTATTTGTTCTTGTGTTGCATGCCAAAATTCGATCACTGATCCGTGTAATTTGGGGTTCCTAGAACGGGTTTCTACGGAGTCTCACATCACTTAATAGTAAAAGATACTTGAAATTTTTTTTAAACACATTTTGAGCACTATCTAAACTTTAAATTTGCATTTCACACTCTCAATATAAGCCCAAATGGTATTTCATATTGGAGTTAATGCCAATGGTGGATATCAATAGTCCAAATCTACTTTTAGGTTCCTAAATCCTCTCATAATCATTACATACTCACATGACACATTGAAATTCATACTAATACTTGAATCAAGTCAAGCATTTTAATTCACTAAAAATCTAATTGCATGTTTTCTAGAAACCCAATGCTGCCTAGGAATTATAAGTCTTACTTTTAATAAACTAACAACCTATATATAACTCAAGTTCAATATATTTAACTTCAGAGGTCTTAGGGCTTAATTACCAGCTAGCCCCCTTTTTGTAATACCCAATCTTTCTAAAATTGAATTGAAACCGATGAGTTATAAATGGAAGACCCCAAAATTAAAGGAATAGAGGCTAAACAACATTAGAATAATAATCTAGGCATCTAAAAATGATAATACAAAGTTTAAGATACCTCAAAACTAGAGCTAGGATGGCTAAATAAAATTACTCAAAAAGGTAGTAGCATTTTCATAATTTTGGAAAAAATTTAGAAACTCAAAGGGGGGAGCTTTAAATGATAAAATTGAGTTTTCTAGGATTCTCAGAGGCTCTAAAAACCATAGGAACCCTTAGAATAGTAAAACTCCTCCGGTGTGCATTTTAGGTTGTCAGTTGACCCAAACTTTAATTGGATGATTCAAGATGGTTTCAAAATTCATAAAATTGAAAGTACATATTTTTACTAAACTAGAGGATCTAAATTTTCATATGGACAAGATGGTTCTAAAAAAAGAGCTAAAATAAGCGAAAATGGGGAAAATGAAGTTGAAGGGCAAAATAGGAATTATGAAAAATATTGTAGATCATCCCCTTCTTCTTAAATTTGTCCAGCCACGTCCTACACACTTTAAAACAAAACCAGAACCTTTCAAACTAGAGCTCCAAGTCACACCATAAAGAGAATAAAGAAGGAGGAAAACCACCCAAGAAAATGTATGGATTTTAGCACTTTTTTATGCTTCTTCCTTCACTAAGTTGATTCTCCTCTTCAAGCTCTCTCTCCTTATGGTTTTATTTTTCCAAAAGGAGATTTTTCATGGATGAACTTGTGGAAGAAGGAGAGGATTTAAGGAAGCCAAAAGTAGCATCAAACTTCCCTCTTAATAAGCTTTAAGATGGTGTATGATTCATGGCATGAAAATGGCTTCTCCTTAGTTTCTTCTTCTTCTCCCTTTTTGACCAGACCTAGAATTATATGGGAAAGGATGAGTTTCGACCATAGCAAGGTAAGAACAAGGGTTTTGGAGCATGAGAGATAAGAATATGCAATTTGAATCAAAGGAAAAGTTTTAGAATTTAAGATATGAAAATTAAGGATTTCGTTGCACTTTAGAAGTTTTGTGATTATTGAAAAATATTTGGAGCCATATGAATTTATTTCTAAGAAGAAGAGAAGCCAAAGAATATGGGTGTGTATCAAGTTTCTAGCAAGAAACAACAAAAGCTCATAATACTCTTTCATAAGTGAGGTCTCAGCCAAGGGGTAGAAAGCATAGGTAGGGAGTGTTTCTTTGGATCCTAATGAATTTAGAGACTTAGATATAATGAATAAATAATTATGGAAGCATTGGATGGAATTTAAGAGCCTTAGAGTGGAAGTTGAAATTTTAAGGGCCTAAATGAGGTTAATAAAGAAAGTTGGTTTTAAACCCTTCTAACCAAGCACGTAGTGACTCATATGAGTTTCTTAAGAGTCTTGAGATTTGTAGCAAGCAAAAGTTTGAGGTTTGTAAAGAAAAAACCAAAGGTTGCTTCATAATGGGCTTAAACTACTCATAATTGACACCTTGAGTGCTAATGAGATTATGTAAGAGTCATGAAACTTAGAATGAGTTCTACGAGATTAATTTGCCTTGTAATTGTCATATGTAGGTCAAGCTAACTTGAGTTCGCTTATTTATGAGTGTCAAGACAAAGACAGTAAAGAAAAAGAAAGCCAACAAGTGGGTAAGTGGTACATCCAAGTTCCTAGAATTGTAAGGTAGCTTTATCTCCCTTTCTTGCATACTTTGAGTGCTTGAATGAGTTTGAATACTTATATGTGTTGTCACTTGATGCATTTATAAGATATGTTTAGCATGATTTTCATAATGAGCTTTATGTATGAGTATGATATATTTTTCAGCTCTTAGCTCCCTTAAGATATGGAATTTAGTGCAGTAGCTCTTCTTTAGGCCCAGGTTGAGAAAAGTTGAGTCTAGCAAGTTTATGATGATGCCATGGCTAAGAAATGAATGAGTTTTTGTGTTTTATGATGCATTTGATTCATATGAAGCATAGACATAGCATTTTTACACCACATGTATTGATGCGATCCATCAAAGGGAGCAAGCTATCTCAAATACTTGGAATGATCCTCTACAAATTCCAAGTGGCCCAATGACAAGAGCACGAGCTAAAAGAATGAGAGAAGCCTTAAGTGGACTTGTTCAAGAGACTTGGACTAAGCAAGCAGCAATTGAAGCAACAAAAGTCAAGCGAGATCCAAACATTTCTAATATGGACGTCCTCAATATCATATAGGCTGAAGATGGAGCTGCTATGGCTAAATTGGGCCAAAACATTATAAATTGAAGTACTTGAACCATGGACCATCCATTGGTGGGCTCATTTAGGGCTAAATAATGCTATTTTGGGCTTAATAAGCTGATTTGTAGAACCCTAATGTATTTAGACGAATTTAGCTTATTTAGGGGGATTTATTTCCTTTTTAGTCTTTAAGAGAATTTGACTTTTATAATTCTGATTGCATAGGTCATTAATTAGAATATTTGCCATTAATTTCCCTAGTTTTCCTTTTCTATGAGCATTGAAGGCAGATTTGACTTACACACTATATAATTGTACTCTGCCTCTCATTGTAACTAGATTTTGAATGAATAAAATTGTATTTTCTGGAAATCCCAGACTTGAGAGGAGTGCTCTCTAGGGTTCTTCATTGAACTTGTAGACTTATCAAGGCTTGATCAACCTTGTGGCGTCTTCTAACACTTAGGGTCCTTGTCTCTTCGTATTCAGGGGTTCTAAGTGGATCATTCAGACTTGATTTAGCTTTCTTGGGGTGTGTATATTTGAGATTGGTTGTGGGTTCAAGGAGACTTGACTCCTAGTGGGTTCGCACCATCTTGGTATCAAACCCACTAGGAGACAGCTTGTTCCCTTTGATGGATCACATCATCCCCTCTCTCCTTAAAAGGATTCGTCCTCGAATCATCACCTACAGCATAAGGAGATAAATCAGCAACATTAAAAGTAGCATTAACATTATACTCACCTGGTAGATCAATCTTATAAGCATTATCATTGATTTTCTCAAGGACTTGAAATGGTCCATCCCCTCTTGGAGCTAATTTAGATTTCCTTTGTGCCGGAAACCTCTCTTTTCTCATATGCACCCATACCCAATCACCAGGTTCAAAAGTGACCCGCCTTCTCCCTTTGTTTGCCTTGGATGCATATTGCTCATTCTTCTTTTCAATCTGCAATTTAATCTTTGCATGAAGTTGCTTAACCACCTCAGCTTTCTTTTTGCCATCAAGGCTTGCTCTCTCATTAATGGGCAATGGTAACAAATCCAAAGGGGTTAGTGGATTAAAACCATAAACAACTTCAAAAGGAGAATAATCAGTAGATGAATGCACACTTCTATTATATGCAAATTCAATGAATGACAAGCAATCCTCCCAATTTTTCAAATTTGTTTGGATGATGGTCCGAAGTAATTGAGTTAAGGTTCTGTTAACAACTTTAGTTTGACCATCAGTTTGTGGATGACAAGCTGTAGAAAATAATAACTTAGTTCCAAGCTTTCCCCACAAAACTCTCCAAAAATGACTCAGAAATTTTGCATCCCTATCTGAGACAATACTTTTAGGAACACCATGAAGCCTCACAATTTCTTTAAAGAACAAATCAGCAATATAAGTAGCATCATCAGTTTTATGGCATGCAATAAAATGTGCCATTTTTGAAAATCTATCAACAACCACAAATATTGAATCCATTCCTCTTTTTGACCTAGGTAATCCCAAAATAAAATCCATTGAAATGTCTACCCAAGGTTCACTAGGTACAGGTAATAGAGTATACAAACCATGTGGTAAGACTCTAGAGACTTAGCCTTTTTACATGTTATGCATCTCCCACAAATCCTTTCCATATCACGCTTCATTTTAGGCCAAAAGAAATGTTTATGCAAAACATCTAATGTCTTTTTCACACCAAAATGTCCCATTAGTCCTCCCCCATGTGCTTCCCTCACAAGCATTTCACGCATAGAGCATTGAGGCACACATAATTTATTTTCTCTGAACAAAAATCCATCAAGCTTATAGAATTTTCCGAAAGCTCCTTTTTCACAAGCAACAATTATTTCAGCAAAATCACTATCATTGGCATACAAATCCTTAACATATTCAAAACCAAGCAATCTTGCATTCAGAGAAGTGAGAAGAATATACCTTCTAGATAATGCATCTGCAACCACATTCTCTTTACCTTTCTTGTATTTGATCACATATGGAAAAGGCTCGATGAACTCCATCCATCTACCGTGTCTTTTGTTCAGCTTACCTTGACCTTTAATGTACTTCAAAGATTGATGATCTGTATGGATCACAAATTGTTTAGGCCAAAGGTAGTGTTGCCAAGTCTCCAATGCTCTCACAAGTGCATAAAGCTCCTTGTCATAAGTTGGGTAATTCAAGGAGGCATCGTTCAGCTTTTCACTGAAATAAGCAATTGACCGCCCTTCCTTCATTAGAACAGCTCCTATCCCTACTCCTGAGGCATCACACTCAATCTCAAAAGTTTTGTTAAAATCAGGTAAAGCTAAAATAGGTGCAGAACACAATTTTTTTTTAAGAACACTAAATGCATGATCTTGTGCTTTTTCCCATCTAAAGCCAACTGATTTCTTAATTACTTCAGTGAGTGGTGCAGCAATTGTGCTAAAATCTTTCACAAACCTCCTATAAAAGCTAGCCAACCCATGAAAACTTCTTACCTCAGTTACATTTGTTGGTGTGGGCCATTCTTTAATAGCTCTTACCTTCTCTTCATCAACTTGTATTCCCTCAGCACTCACCACAAATCCGAGGAAAATAACTTTTTCCATGCCAAAGTTACACTTTTTCAGGTTAGCATACAACTTTTCTTTTCTCAAAACATCAAGCACACAACGCAAATGATTCAAATGCTCATCAAGACTCTTACTAAAAATCAGAATATCATCAAAATAAACTACAACAAATTTTCCAATATATGCACGCAAAATATGATTCATCAACCTCATAAAGGTACTAGGTGCATTTGTTAGCCCAAATGGCATGACTAACCATTCATACAGCCCATGCTTTGTTTTGAAAGCAGTTTTCCACTCATCTCCTTCCTTCATCCTAATTTGATGATTTCTAGATTTTAAATCAATTTTTGAGAACATAACAGACCCATGCAATTCATCAAGCATATCATCTAATCTAGGAATGGGATGGCGATACTTTACAGTGATATTGTTGACAGCTCTACAATCAATGCACATCCTCCAAGATCCATCTTTCTTTGGTACTAAGAGGACTGGTACAGCACATGGACTCAAGCTTTCTCGAACATACCCTTTTGCCATGAGCTCTTCAACTTGCTTTTGAAGCTCTTTTGTCTCCTCAGGGTTAGTTCTATAAGCTGGCCGGTTAGGAATTGTTGCTCCAGGAATGAAGTCAATTTGATGCTCAATGCCTCTTATGGGTGGCAATCCACTAGGGATATCTTCTGGAAATATATCTTCAAATTCCTGCAACAAAGAACTAACAACACTTGGAAATGAAGAGTCAAGGTCATTAGTGCCTAAAAAGGCCTCCTTGTAGACAAGTACAAGTAAAGGCTGTTCAGCAAGATATGCACTCCTCACCTCACTTTCTTTTGCATAGAAACTCAAATTTTCTCTTTCTTTTCTCTCCACTTTCTTTTCTTTCTTCTGAATCTCTTTTTTTGAGCTCTCAGATTTTCTTTCTTTCTCACTCTCATTTCTTTTTGATCTCTCTTCTCTATTTTTCTTATCACCCTCTCTTTTATCTCTCTCTTGTTTCATTTTGAGCTTATCTTCATACACTTGCTTGGGTGTTAATGGTACAAGAGTGACGGGTCTGTCATTCATTACAAATGAATATCTATTGGTAAACCCATCCTTTGTCACCTTCCTATCAAATTCCCAAGGTTTACCCAAAAGTATATGTCCAGCATGCATAGGAACAACATCACATAAAATCTCATCACAATATCTTCCAATTGAGAATGAAACAAGAACTTGTCTATCAACCTTACTCTCCCCACATTCATTCAGCCACTGCAACTTGTATGGTCTAGGGTGTTTAATGGTAGACAAATTTAATTTCTCAACTAAAGTGGTACTAGCAACATTGGTACAACTCCCACTATCAATAATCATATTGCATACCTTATTGCTTATGAGACAGCGAGTATGAAAGATGTTTTCTCTTTGTTGCTCCATGTCATCCTTAACTTGAGAATTCAAAGCTCTTCTAGTCACAAGTGCTTCTCCTTCTACAGCATACTCAAACCCATCATCACTAGCATCTTCAAGTGACGGCATGGAATCATCACTTTCACTTTCAGTCACCACTTCACGGTCCTTCATGATCATTACTCTCTTGTTGGGGCATTGTGAAGCTATATGACCTGTTCCCAAATACTTGAAACATTTAATATCTCTATTTCTAGATGATTGGGAATCAGATTTACCTTTGTTCTTAAATGAAGCTTCCTCTTTGCCTTTTGAGACTCCTCTTTGAACATCTTTTTCTTCCTTCTTCCATTTTGGTCTCATTGAAGAACTAGAGCCTGAAAGGTACCTTGTTGCTCCTTTTTGTTTAAGTTGCCTTTCAACCTTAATTGCCATGTGCAACATGTCTTCTAACTCCACATAATGCTGCAACTCCACAGTATTAGCAATTTCTTTATTCAACCCATTCAAAAATCGAGCCATTGTTGCTTCCCTATCCTCCTTCACATTTGCTCTAATCATAGCCACTTCCATCTCTTTGTGGTATTCCTCTACAGTCTTAGAGCCTTGTGTAAGGGACTGCAATTTTTGAAAGAGATCTCTATAGTAATGATTAGGTATAAACCTCTTCCTCATGAGAGCCTTCATCTCCCTTCATGTTTCTATGGGTCTCTCACCATTCCTTCTCCTCTCTAAGACCAATTTATCCCACCAAATTAATGCATAATCCGTAAATTCAATGACTGCCAATTTCACCTTTTTTGCTTCAGAATAATTATGGCACTAAAAAATGAACTCAATTTTCTTCTCCCACTCCAAATAAGCTTTAGGATCATTTCTACCTTGGAAAGAAGGTATCTTCATCTTAATACTTCCAAGGTTT
This sequence comes from Erythrophleum ivorense, assembly GCA_026724425.1. Taxonomy (NCBI): domain Eukaryota; kingdom Viridiplantae; phylum Streptophyta; class Magnoliopsida; order Fabales; family Fabaceae; genus Erythrophleum; species Erythrophleum ivorense. The sequence goes on from JAIUCV010000014.1 coordinate 15,073,284, forward strand.
CCATCCACCCTATTTTTACCCCTTGGAACATCTTTACCACGTCTCCTTTCATGCCTAACTTCCCTAGGCCTATTTCTACCCAAATCAAATTCAGATTCATAATCTTCTTCACTACCACCTCCTACTTCATTTTCAGACTCAAAATTATCCATAGAATCATCTCTACACCTCTCATATCTTCTAGGATTAGGACTTACAGTAGGTGGTCTTCTCTGCAAGTTTGCAATCATTGCGTCTTGCTTATCCATTCGGTCTCTTATCCCTCCAAGCACCATATTAAGACGTTCAAATTGCTGCTGCATGGCCTTTACAACGAGGTCCATGTTCTGTGCACTACCTCCTTCACTTGATATTTCCTCCCTATTAGACATTATAAGCTGCAAGAAAATTGAGTAGAGAAAATAAAGATCCTCACAAATTTTCCTCACGTGTTTACCCTCAAAGATGTCACTCTTCACTCGTGTTTCACACTTTAAAGGCTTTTTCAAATAATGGATTCACACTCTTGCCTTTTTCCACTCTTAGTCTCTCTATAGGCTCTTTAAAAAAACTAATCAGACTATACAAAGCTATCACAATTCTTGTGAGATTCAACCCAACACTTGGAGATAATGAGTAGTAAGTGGGTACTATAGTAGATAAATCAGGGAATGAAAGTTAAGGATGTAGAATTTTGTAAAAGCTTAGCTCAAACCAATACTACTTCCAGAACAACACAATTTTTTTTTTGCCTTTTCTTTTCAGCAAATTTTTTTTTCTCTATATTTTTTTTTGCCTTGCTTTTTTTTTTCTTTTCTGGAATATGAAGAACAAAAAATGAAATTTGAATAAACAGAGCAGAAACAGAAAAATCAATCAGGAAAGCCCTGAAATGTGTCTGAATTTAAACAACAATATCTCGAGTTAGAGAACTCCAAACGAGATGATTTTAAAGCGATCTGAAAGAAGAGAATCTGGGGTATAAGAAAGACCTACTACACATCCAGAAACTCTACGAAGAACATGACAAACAAAGGATTAACAATCAGCATGTCCAGAAGAATGGAAGACAAATAGAATTTCAAAAGGAAACAGAAACGCAATCTGGAAAAATTACAAAGACAAACGGATATGACCTGATTTAGGGACCGAAGCTCTGATACCAAGATGGTGCGAACCCATTAGGAGTCAAGTCTCCTTGAACCCACAACCAATCTCAAATATACACACCCCAAAAAAGCTAAATCAAGTCTGAATGATTTACTTAGAACCCCTGAATACGAAGAGACAAGGACCCCGAGTGTTAGAAGACGCCACAAGGTTGATCAAGCCTTGATAAGTCTACAAGTTCAATGAAGAACCCTAGAGAGCACTCCTCTCAAGTATGGGATTTCCAGAAAATACAATTTTATTCATTCAAAATCTGGTTACAATGAGAGGCAGAGTACAATTATATAGTGTGTAAGTCAAATCTGCCTTCAATGCTCATAGAAAAGGAAAACTAGGGAAATTAATGGCAAATATTCTAATTAATGACCTATGCAATCAGAATTATAAAAGTCAAATTCTCTTAAAGACTAAAAAGGAAATAAATCCCCCTAAATAAACTAAATTCGTCCAAATACATTAGGGTTCTACAAATCAGCTTATTAAGCCCAAAATGGCATTATTTAGCCCTAAATGAGCCCACCAATGGATGGTCCATGGTTCAAGTACTTCAATTTATAATGTTTTGGCCCAATTTAGCCACAGCAGCTCCATCTTCAGCCCATATGATATTGAGGACGTCCATATTAGAAATGTTTAGATCTCGCTTGACTTTTGTTGCTTCAATTGTGCTTGCTTAGTCCAAGTCTCTTGAACAAGTCCACTTAAGGCTTCTCTCATTCTTTTAGCTCGTGCTCTTGTCATTGGGCCACTTGGAATTTGTAGAGGATCATTCCAAGTATTTGAGACAGCTTGCTCCCTTTGATGGATCGCATCATGTATGGCATAAACTTATGGCATTTTGTGTGTATTGAATTAGTTAAGATTAGCTATTGGGATTTTCCTGAATCTCGCTCCCAAGCTCCCACTAACCATTTTAGGTTCACCAAGCAAGGAGAAAGATGTGATAAAGCCTAGATGATAGTCATCACATATTAAGATGTTATTATGTATCATATTTTGATTTGTGTACCAACTATGACATGGATAATGTACTTGATGTATATATATCTAACCATTTTGATGTCTTATGATGTACAACATTATGTTTTAGAATGGAAATGTATGTATTAGCATGAGAATGTGCATATATTGGTGGTTTATGACAAGTTATATGCTTTATGTAAGGAAGTTGCATATGATAAGCCATGATGCATGTGTCTATAATTGAGAGCCAAGGGGTCAAATTTTGATCCAAACATTTTGGTATGATATGGAATGATTGGAAATGCCATATACGATGAAAGAAATATGCCTAAAGTGGTAGAAAACCAGTTGGACACCCAATGGTCCAAATTGGAACCAAAATTGATCTTAAATTTTCTATAAACTACTCCTATGTCAAAGTGGCCTAAATGACCTAGTTTGAACCTAAGATTTGGCATGCAAGTTAAGAATAATAATTTTTGGATTTTTATAGAATATTTTACAAATTTTTGAAATTATGCAAAATTTTCAAAATGGTCATGGTCCTGTTCACACCACACAACTTTGATATTTCATGTCTTTTAGGCATCAAATGAAGTTTAGTGCTCATGAAATTTTACAGGCATATAGTTGGCATTATAAGAATTCCATGGCCATTGAGATCACCCAATTTGGAGTTATATAGCTCAAGATATGCATTTTCAAAATTTAAGTTTGTCATATGGCTTCTAACTCTACCAGATTTATTGTTCCATTGCATTTGGTAAGGAAAATGAACTCAATTTTACCTAAAATTTTTATGGCATGTAGTTTACATCCTTAGCTTTCCATAGACACCTAATTTACATGATTTGGAGTTGTATAGCTTGAGTTATGAATTTTCAAAATTATTGTAGATTTTATATGCATGCTATCATTTCTGGTCCTATGGAAAGTTTGTGTGTTCCAAGAGCTTAACATGGTAAATTAAGAATGAACAAAATTATTTATGATGAAAATGAATTAAGGAATAGAGAGAATCAAGTTTGGGCCCCTATAGCTCAAAATGACCTATAAATAGCCTGCTTTTAGTGTTTTAAGCTTATGAATGAATGTGAATTTCACTTGAAACTTCATTTTTGAGATGAACAAATTAAGTGAAAGTTAGACATGACACTTTGGACCCAAACTACTCAAATAGTTAAGAATATTAAATACTCATGACACATCAAATAACATTTACATTACTAGAAATAGCTATACATTCCATCTTTATATAGTCACATCTAGGCTCATAATGTATTGCTAAATACATATTGGTCTCAAAGTACAATTTAGCAAAATATGTGAAAAGATACATTATCAATTACATATGCCTTTAGGGAACTATAGACTATCCTCGATCTCGCTTATTGGTTTCACCTGGCAAAGGGGTTAATAAATAAAAGAGTGAGATTCTGGAAAGAATCTCAATAGCATACTCCACATTCAATGCATACATTAAGTTATCCAAGCATAAGGAACCCAAGTGTACATATATCATAACTCATGAAATACTAAGGCTAGCATATGCAAATTTACTCAATCAATTAGTAGCCATAACTAAACATAAAGTAATTGAGCTTTACTTAAGGAAGAGCTATCATGCTCAATTCACTTTCTGAGCATCATCAATACTATAACACATACTAAACAAAGCATGTTACATCAAAATAGCTCAAACATGCAAGCATAATGTAACACCTCAACTATCTAGCTCCTCTTTTAGTTATTATGATTAATTAATGAGTCCATTTACTCATATAGGTAGACACTAAATCTAAAAATTTGAAATACATTCAGTAACTTTTTCATAAATCCATGTCTTCCTAATTTTAGTGGATAATTCATTAGTAAACCTTTATTACCAATTATCTTATCAATTAGAAGTTGAAAAACTTTACATTACATGCTAAGGAAAATCTGATAGAGTTTCCCTTTATAAACTTGGCTATCCAGACCAATTAAATGGTTATATTTCAGCCCAAAACTCATAGACATGGAAAATACAAGTAATAACATTATCAAATAATAGTAACTAAGTACTCAAGCTTTATCAAATACTAAATAACTTAAATTAAAATTTACATCACTAATAACAAAGTACTAGATCCACATTATACATTGTTGATGTGTCAACTCATCATATAAATTTATCATGATGAAACAACAAAAATTCAAATACATATATGATCCAAGATTTTCTATTTTCAAACATCATTTTGTTTCCTTTCCTAAGAGTATTGGTACTTCTACCTAACACTTGTTAATGGGAAAAATAGAGATAGGGGTGAGATTTAGGAGAATCTTAGTAGCTATACTCAAATCACCTATGTATGCATGAGAAAGTTAAGTAAGAATAATGAAAATATGCATAGTCATACAATCATAGCATAGACACTAACATAGATGTTTCACATGCTTTCAACAAGCTCTATCATGGCCACAAACTTATCTTAACTTAGGCTCTTCTTCTTTAGCTTGGGAGAGCTACTATGTCTATTCCAATTGCCCCTTATTGTTTTAAAGCCTTTGCTCATTAAACATAACATGCAAAACATGACATATGACTAATGCAAGACATTCTAACACATACTGTGAGAATAACCAATACAATACAATGCACATCAAGCTTAAACATGTCTGTATGCAATTAAGTAGGGAAGAGTAAGCTACCTTGTATATGTGAAATGAAGCCAATAAAACCTTTAACCTTCTTGCTCTTTTTTTTGCTCCTTTTCCTTTTGGGCTCTACACCTACAATGGTGTGGAGCCTCACTAACTTTCTAAAAATATAATATGAACATAACATCATCATCTTAAGCTTATAACAACTTCTCTTAAACTTCTTTAACTTTTAACTATGTATTAGGCCACTTAAGTGCACTTAAGACCCTCGTTTACATAGTTACAAGATACATGCCTATTAGGTGACAATTACATCATCTAAAATGCTTAATTTTTACCATATTTGAGAGACTAAACTCATGAAATCCTTTTTTGGAACTTCCTATAATTGTCCTTTACTTAGGCTTAAGATTGGGAACTTTACTTAGCATGGTTCCTAAGCGAACCAAAGTCCCCTAATCCAAAATTCAAGCCACCAAAGTTCACATGTTACTATTCATATGGTTATTAGCATTGATCATTTGATATTTTCACTTTTTGACATATTAGAGCTCATTATGTAACCTTGGGTCTCAAGGGATAACTTCTAAAATTTAACTTCTAGATTTCAAAATCTCATCATATATAATGCATATTACCCAATTAGGATTCATTAGAGACATCACAAACTTTGTCAAACAAACCTATTACCAAAAGATCTCATATTGCCCTTTCTTGGACCCTAAAAGTTCAACTTTCAAAATATGGCTTTTAAATTCAATTCAATACTTCCATTAGTGTTCTTATATCATTTTAAGACTATTCATATCCCTAGAATTGATTGAACAACTTTCGAAACCCCTTAAATCCTTCTTGGCCAAATAAGCACACTTAAAATCCTAACTTGGAGATTTCATAGTTTCAATCAATTCTAGTCTTAGATTCTTATTTGTTGCATCATAAGACACCAAAACACACTAATTAGGAGTTGAAAACAACAAGGTTTACCTATCTTCTGTAATAACCAATTTTTTTAAAAACTAAACCAAAATCAATATGATGATATAAGAGGATCCTAAAGCAAAGCAAATTGAAGCCAATTAAGAATGAGATGTTAATTAGAACATTTAAAGAAGTGGTTAAGAAATCAAGAATAGCTCAAAATTGGAGCCAAAATGACTAAACAAGGTGAACCAAAGTGTAATGTCTAGTTTTTGTTAAACGACGGAAACAGGCCCATTTTCAAAGCAAGTCCCCCGAAATGAATTAGTTAAGGTCCCAAAAAGTTTGAGTAACATTCTAGGGTAACACCCTATAATTAATTAAGGTGTTAATCACGGATTAGATTAATTAGGAATAATTAATATGGGTTGAGATTTAATTGAGATAGAAATCTTATCTAGGCTTAAATTAATAGATCATGATAAGAGGCTAATGGAGGCCCAATGGGTTAGGTGCAGACCCAACCCAATTTAGTGTGATGGAGGCTCAAAATCCACCTTGTATAGACTCTTCTAAGTGGCCCAATGACCCTTGTGTAGACCCACATTCTTGAGCCCTTAAAACTTGGCCCAAACTTAATTAAACTTCAGCAACCTAATGTATAAGAACTGGCCCAACAAAATTCTGCAACCCAACACTCTAAAAACTGGCCCAACAAGCAAAAATCTGAAGACCAAGTGAAGATGGACCTTGGAGCAACCCATGATCCATATTTGACCCAACTAAAACCCTAATACTCCAGCCACTTTCTCATTTGCTGAAACTCAAGAAGCAAATTCGGAGCTTGGAGAGGAGGCTAGGGTTTGGGGCAAGAATTCTGCATTTTCTCACATTTAGAGTAACATTTAGCCAAGGTAATAGTTATACAACTTAATCTCCTCATCTTCCTCTTTAATTTGGCCTGATTAGTTTTTCATTTGGAGCATTTTTATCCTACCCAAAATCTGAAATATGAGTGTTTGGGGATTTTCTTGGTGAAATTCGTAGGTTGAGGTTAGGGCTGACATTAGGTGAGTTTAAACCCTCTATTTTGATGCTTTATTTGTTAATTTGAGACCCCCATAGCTAATATATAAAATGGGTATTAATTCTGTACGAATTTGCTTAGGATTTTAGGTGGAATATTGAGTTTTCTAGTGAGAGACACTCTAATCCGAATTTGGGATTTGTGGTGGCTATTGCAAAGTGTCTACAAGTGAGGTAACCGAGTTATATCAATTCTATGTATATATTTGATTTAATTTCATATGTTGTTGTATATGAATGATTTGAAATGTTGAATGAATTGGTTGGCTATCTGTTGAATTGTGATTGGACCTTGTGAGTCCATGGTGGAGTTGTGGTGCGGCTGTCACTCGTGCATGTGCTTCGATCGAGCACCGGGTCATGATCAAACCCAGATGCACTGAGCCCCGATTGTGCTCAATAGGGAGTAGGTGCCGTGGACGGGCCTCTTTCGGTGTTAATTGCCTTTAACATGTGATAATATGATTGCTAGTATGGGATAGTAATCATGATAGCCTAATTGTTTCATTTGTTGATATGATGTATATGATTCTGATATTGATTTTGATTCATGCATATATGCTAATTAAACTGGATATATAATGGAATTGCCTTAGTTACTAAGATTTATATCTCACCCTGTTTTATGGGATTAATATTTCAGGTGAAGGTTCCCCGGGTAAGGATAAGGGTAAGCAAGTGGATGAACATCCATGAACTGAGGCCGTGTGTGGGGAGCTATGTAACTACCAGAAAAAGAAAAGAAAAGAAAAGAGAAAAGAAAAGGGAAAGAAAAGAAAAGCTGAAAATTTTTAAAGGCTAAAAATTTTCTAAGTCTGCTAGCTACAGCCTAGCTATAGCGAATGTACCTGTTCGCTATAGCGAGAAATGGGCTAGCTATAGCGAGAGAGCCTTCTCGCTATAGCGAAAATGTTTTTAGCTATAGCGAGTGCGGGCATTCCATACAAAATCCAGGGGGTAGCTCGCAGTAGCGAGAGCTATAGCGAAGGCAAAGGTCTGGGACTTACACAAGCTCGCCGTAGCGAGGGTTATAGCTCGCTATAGCGAGGGTGAGTCCGGAAAAGCGTAAAAAGAGAGATTTTGACTTTTTAAAAGCTTCAAAACTTTCCTTTCTCTTAGAACCGACCTAAGCTTCGACCAAGGAGAGAGAAAAGAGTTGTGGAGAGAGAGAGAGACCTAGAGAAGCAAGGAGATCAAGCAAAGAGGTGAGTAATCTTTAGATTTCCCTAGCTTTTCTCCTTAGCATGTTGTTCTCCTCCTTTTGCTTTCTCTTTCTATGGTTTTAGAAGTTAATATGGGTTAGGTTCAGAAGAGAGAAGTAGGAAAACTACTCTAGAAGAAGGGTAGAACTCATATATCTTCATTTCTTCTTCCTTGCTTTCTTCTTTGAGAGCTTGAGTGAGGAAGGAGAGTGAGTAGAGTTCTAGAGAGAGAATCCTTAGATCTTCCAAGGGTAGTGAGGGTTTACTTCGGTGAAGAGCCCTTTTAGCTTTATGAAGACTTAATTGAGTTATGAGAGAATGATTTGGTGCTCTTTGTTGTGCATAGGCTCAAAGGAAGAAACTTCACCTAGTTGTGAGTGTGAAATCAAGAAGGGAGAAAAGGAATTGAAAGGGAAGACTTGTGTAATCCGATAGGGTAGCTCTCTACTCTTTTCTGGTTGCATTCTTGGTTGTGTAATAGTCATTGTATGTTGTGTATGTGCTTGTATGATGAGATATGCCATTGATTTTGCCTTGATGCATCAGTACCAATATGCTTATGATATGATTTGTGGAAATTGCTCGGGTGAGGTGGTGCCGAAAGTCCCTTGAGACGGGTGAGGAGGAGCCAAAAGTCCCTAAACTAAGGGTGAGGCCGATCCAAAAGTCCTAAAGCTCGGGTGAGGCTAGACCGAAAGTCCCAAGAGCCTATTCTTGGCATTGGTTTGATATCATGGCATGAACACATATGTGGTGTTAATGTGACTTGTGTGCATGCTTGACTAGTTATATGCCTTGATTGCATCTTGAATGAGTATGAGCTATTGAGATTCTCCCGAATCTCACCCCCTTCCCTTCCCATCTTAATATCCAGGTGGTGTTCAAGGAGAGGCAAGCATACCTCATGGAGCCTAGTAGAGCATATTTAAGAAATGTATAGTTTCTTTTGGTCATTTTGTTGTAAAAGGTGCCAAAATGAATATGCACCTCTTATTTTTGAGTTGTAAATATGTGAGCACATGTAAATATATGTATAGATGATGTATGGATTATTTAAAGAGCCAAAGCAATGAGAATGTAGAAGTTAGCCCTTTTGTGGCTTATATGAAATGATGTATTTTCTTCCATAGCATAGTGAACTTGGAATGTATGATGATTTGGATTACTTAGACATCTCATATAAGCTATGTTTGTACTTTTAAACTTGCCCACAAGATGTTAGAGCATGTGGGAGGTCATATTAGACCCATTTTGAACCACATGGGGTGCCAAAATCGCCAATTGGGTGAGCTCCGTCAAAGTATGACCAGATGAGCTCTTCTTGGTATGGAATTTGGCATGCCTCTAGAGTTTATTGAGAGCTTCTTGAGAAGCTAGAGCGGGTAATATTTGGAGGTCCAGAGAATATTTGGTGAATTGTTGAAGTTGGGAAATTTGGATGGTTTGGTCTGGTACTGTACATTAGGTCCGAAAATGAAACCATGCCATTCATAGACCAAATAGTGTTCATTTGTCATGAAATTTTATGAGCATAAACTAGATATCCACAGTGACCTATACCAACTGGAATCACCTCAATTGGATGTCTGTAGAGAGAGAAACGACTTGCTGAAGTTCTGTATCAGCATCAGGGAAGTTTCTGACCTTCGTTACTGTTCCATCGGTTTTCGAGTTCTTAGAGCTCCTGAACTGATCTGGACTTATTTTTCTCCTCTATTTAACATCTGTAGCTTTCCAAATTGATATAGGTTTCCCAGATTAGATTTTTGTGGAATTAATTACGAATTTCCAAAGTTCATGACAGTAAACTGCACCAGTATCAGGGACAGCCGGACATCTGTTCCTATTTCGATGTCAATGATGGTCTAAACGTTGAGATTATGGTCAGGATTTATTTTTAGTGTGAAGTTAACATCCCAAGCTGTCCAGAGAGCTATGATTTTCTTGATTCCCATTTTTTTAGAATTAGTTATGATTTTTCAAAGTTAGAGCCAAAAATCTGACTTATGGGCCCGATTGAGAAATTGTATTTTCTGGGTTTTTGGCTTCTTACCCGTGGTTTGTGAGATGTTTGAGACTATGTACAAGTCTTATAAATGGTGTTTGAGTAAAGAACGGGAATGATGGGTTCACAGGGCCCACGGGACAAAATATGACCGGTTAAACCCCGACTTTAAGTAGTGAAATACCACGGTTTCAGTCATTTTCCTGGGAAATCATATGGAATCAAGCCTAGAGGGAGTTGAATTGGAGTGTGGTCAATAAGGTGTTACATTTTTGGTATCAGAGCGAAGGTTCAGGCACTTTTGCTCGATGTTGGGCTCTTAAATGATAGAATTGCTTGTGTTTGGTGTGAGTTGCCATGGAAGTGATGACATTCATATGCATATGTACTTGTGCTATGATTGTGAACTGAGGATTGCTACTTCTTTTTTAGATATGGTTGAGACTAGACGGGGCAGGGGTAGAGGCAGGCCGCCCAGGGCTCAGAGAGTTGAGCCAGAGGTTCCTGTTGGGTCTGGGGATCCTCTGCGAACCATCATGGAGAGGTTGGATCGATATGAGGATATGATGGGCCAGCATCAGGAGATGTTAGAACAACAGAGGTATATTGCCCAGCAACAACATGATATGATCATGCACCTGCAAGATACCCTGGCCATGCAAGAAGAAGCCAGGAGGGAAGCCCCTATACCTCAGCCATCCACATCTGGCATGCCACCTACACATCCCCAAGAGCCTGTGGTAGCTCAGACCCAGACGCCTATCCAAAAACTGTTGAAGCAGTTTAGGCAAAATAATCCACCCACGTTTGACGGGGAGTTGGATGCGGATAAGGCAGAGGCTTGGGTTAGGGAGCTAGAGAAAATCTTCTCGGTAATGAGTTGTACCACCGAGCAGAAAGCTCAGCTAGCCACTTTCATGCTGAAAAAGGAAGCTAATAGATGGTGGTGTAGCATGCAACCCTTGATGGAGACCAAGGATATATCGATAAACTGGGAAAGTTTCTTGGTTGAGTTTTATGAGAAATATTTCCTTAGTTCGGTGAGAAAGAAGAAAGAGATGGAGTTTATGAGTTTGAGACAGACGGATGAGATGACTGTAGACCAGTATGTGGCTAAGTTCATGGAGTTGTCTCGGTATTCCTCTTACCTCCAGAGGTATGATGATGAACCCTGGAGATGTGAGCAGTTCGAGACCGGCCTGAAACCTCTGATTAGCGACAGAGTTACCCCACAACGGATCAGAAAGTTTAATACCATTGTGGAGGTCAGCAGGGTGATTGAGACTAACCTGCGGATTATTATTCCGGTGACGGCTATAGCTAGTCAGAAGGAGGTTTCAGAATTGAAAAGGCTGAGACCTGAAGAGGGTTCTACTGTGACACCCAGTGCCAAGAAGAGAGGCAAGGGGCCATGGAACCGAAGGCCACAGCGGGGTAAGCCGATGCCGCCTCCTCGGGGCCAGTCATCCTTCCAGCAGTCTCCGGTGACTTGCTTCAAGTGTGGGAAGCTGGGACACATTGCGAGACACTGTACTCAGATGGACACAGCGCCTCCTCCTAGGCCACAGACCCGGGGTCGAGTGTTCGCCCTCACTCAGCAGGAAGCCAGCGCGTCCCCTAGTTTGATCCGAGGTACGCTGATAGTGAATGGCTTTCCTGTAGTTGCTATGTTTGATTCGGGTGCTAGTCACTCGTTTATATCTTATGATTGTGTGAGGTGATTGGGTCTGGCTGTAAGTGTCTTGCCATTTGACTTGTCTGTCACTACACCCACTGGAGGCCATATGGTCACTTCCCATACTTGCTTAAATGTCACTGTTCAGTTTAACCATTGTCATACCACTATTGATTTGATATGTATGCCTTTCCATGATATTGATCTGATTGTTGGTATGAACTGGTTGGTCGCGAATAATGCGGTATTTGATTGTGAACACCGAACCATTTTCTTACCTACTTGTGGGACCATACCTAGGGTAGGAGCTGAGTTATCTTTTATGACTACTGCCCAGGCTGAGAGGCACTTAGAGTGTGGATGTCAAGGGTTTCTAGTCTTTTTCTCTATTCAGGTTGAGGTAGAGGAGATCCCAGTTGTCAGGGAATTCCTAGAGGTTTTCCCTGAAGAGTTTGACTTTAATGGTCTACCCCCTGAGAGAGAACTAGAGTTCCCTATAGACATAGTGCCTGGGGCTGGACCGGTGTCCAAGGCTCCTTACAAGATGGCTCCCACCGAGCTCGCAGAGTTGAAAAGGCAGATAGAGGAATTGTTAGAGAAAGGGTTTATCCGCCCTAGTGTATCACCTTGGGGAGCTCCAATGTTATTTGTGAGAAAGAAAGATGGTAGCTTGCGTTTGTGTATTGATTATAGAGAGTTGAATAAAGTTACCATCAAGAATAAATATCCTCTCCCTAGGATTGATGATCTGTTAGATCAGTTGGCTGGGGCATCTGTGTTTTCTAAGATAGATCTTAGATTTGGGTACCACCAGTTGAGAGTGAGAATTGAAGACGTCTCCAAGACGGCCTTTAGAATGCGATATGGGCACTATGAGTTCCTTGTGATGCCATTCGGATTGACGAATGCGCCTGCTGTGTTCATGGATTACATGAACAGGGTATTCAGACCGTATCTAGATCAGTTTGTGGTAGTCTTCATTGATGATATCCTAGTGTACTCTAGATCCTTTGAAGAGCACGAGAGGCATTTGAGACTAGTCCTAGAAACCTTGAGAGAGAAAAGGTTGTACGCCAAACTTAGTAAATGTGAGTTTTGGCTGACCGAGGTAAGATTCTTAGGTCATGTGATCACACGAGATGGGGTTGCGGTTGATCCCCACAAAATTGAGGCTGTGTTACAGTGGGATAGACCTAGAACGATCACCGAGGTCAGGAGTTTCCTAGGTTTGGCAGGGTACTATAGACAATTTATTCAGGGCTTTTCTCAGATGGCCTTACCACTGACGAGGCTAACTAGGAAAGAGACACCGTTTGTGTGGGATGATAGTTGTGAGAGGAGTTTCCAGGAGTTGAAACTTCGTTTGACCACTGCCCCTGTACTGATTATCCCCGACCCTAGTGAACCATTTGTGGTTTATTGTGATGCCTCGGGCAAAGGGTTAGGATGTGTGTTGATGCAGCAGGGTAGAGTAGTGGCATATACCTCGAGGCAATTGAGGCCTCATGAGGAGAATTATCCCACGCATGATCTGGAGTTAGTCGCCGTAGTGTTTGCTCTTAAAATTTGGAGACACTATCTGTATAGTGCTACCATAGAGATTTATAGTGATCATAAGAGTCTGAAATACCTATTTGACCAAAAGGAACTCAATATGAGACAGAGAAGGTGGATGGAGTTTCTGAAAGACTATGATTATGTGTTGAAATATCATCCGGGCAAGGCCAATGTGGTGGCAGATGCCCTGAGTAGGAAATCTATCCATGTGGCCCATATGATGATTAGGGAGCAAGAGCTCCTAGAGAAGTTCAGAAACTTGAACCTCTCCTGTCAGGTGGTCTCGGATAGATTATATCTGAGTGAAACCCGAATTGAGAATGTATTGAGAACTCAGATCTTAGATGTCCAAAGAGAGGATGAATTCCTGAAACGGATCAGGAATGAGATCTCCCAAGGTAAGACCTCAGATTTCAAGGTGTCTGAGGATGGTATGATAGTATACCGAGATAGAATCTGTGTGCCTAGTCGAAATGAGTTGAGAGAAAGCATTTTAGAAGAGGCACATAAGAGTAAGTATACTATCCACCTAGGTGCCACTAAGATGTATCAAGATTTGAAACGGATTTTTTGGTGGCCGGGAATGAAAAATGAGGTGACAGCCTATGTGGCTAGATGCCTAGTGTGTCAGAGGGTGAAAATAGAACACCAAAGATCGGCTGGGTTGTTGCAACCTCTAGATATCCCTGAGTGGAAGTGGGATAGTATAGCCATGGACTTTGTCATGGGGTTACCCAAGACATCCTCTGGACACGATGCTATTTGGGTAGTTGTGGATAGACTGACGAAGTCTGCACACTTTTTAGCTATTAAGGCTACTCATACACTGGAGAGATTAGCCCAGTTGTATATCAGAGAGATAGTGCGACTTCACGGAGTACCCAGTAGCATAGTTTCGAATAGAGACCCCAGGTTCACATCGAACTTTTGGAGGTCGTTATAGCATGCCTTAGGGACTAGGTTGCGGTTTAGTACTGCATATCACCCCCAGACAGATGGTCAGACTGAGAGGACCATCTAGACCTTAGAAGACATGTTGAGGGCGTGTGTGTTAGAAATGAAGGGTAACTGGGATGTGTATTTACCATTAGTAGAGTTTGCTTATAATAACAGTTACCATTCTAGTATCCAAATGGCCCCTTATGAGGCTTTGTATGGGAGAACTTGCAGATCCCCTCTGTGTTGGGTTGAGCTAGGTGAGAGGAGTATGATAGGACCTGAGATTGTGGACCAGACCACCCGACAGATAGAATTGATTAGAAAGAGACTCCTCACGGCCCAAAGTAGGCAAAAAAGCTATGCCGATAAGAGAAGGAGGTCGTTAGAGTTTGAAATGGGAGACCATGTGTTCATTCGAGTGTCTCCAGTGACGGGAGTAGGTCGGTCAATGAGGGTAAGAAAGCTTAGTCCTAGGTATATTGGTCCGTTTGAAATCCTTGAGAAAATTGGACCCGTGGCTTACCGGATAGCCTTGCCCCCTAACCTAGCCCAAATCCACAGTGTTTTTCATGTCTCCCAGTTGAAAAAGTATTTGCCTGACCCCTCACACATCATAGAATATGAGCATGTGCAATTGCAGGAAGATCTTTCCTATATAGTGAAACCGGAGAGAATTGTGGATGCTTAGCTGAAACAGTTGAGGAGCAAGAGCATTCCTCTGGTGAAAGTGATCTGGAGAGGTCTGACATCTGAGGAAGCAACCTGGGAATTGGAGAATGAAATGAGACAAAAATATCCAGAATTATTCCCTTAAGGTATGTATTTAAATTTCGAGGACGAAATTTCTTTTAAGAGGGGTGGAAATGTAACAACCAGAAAAAGAAAAGAAAAGAAAAGAGAAAAGAAAAGGGAAAGAAAAGAAAAAATGAAAATTTTTGAAGGCTGAAAATTTTCTAAGTCTGCTAGCTACAGCCTAGCTATAGCGAATGTACCTGTTCGCTATAGCGAGAGAGCCTTCTCGCTATAGCGAAAATGCTTTTAGCTATAGCGAGTGCGGGCATTCCATACAAAATCCAGGGGGTAGCTCGCCGTAGCGAGAGCTATAGTGAAGGCAAAGGTCTGGGACTTACACGAGCTCGCCGTAGCGAGGGTTATGGCTCGCTATAGCGAGGGTGAGTCCGGAAAAGCGTAAAAAGAGAGATTTTGACTTTTTAAAAGCTTCCAAACTTTCCTTTCTCTTAGAACCGACCTAAGCTTCGACCAAGGAGAGAGAAAAGAGTTGTGGAGAGAGAGAGAGACCTAGAGAACAAGGAGATCAAGCAAAGAGGTGAGTAATCTTTAGATTTCCCTAGCTTTTCTCCTTAACATGTTGTTCTCGTCCTTTTGCTTTCTCTTTCTATGGTTTTAGAAGTTAATATGGGTTAGGTTCAGAAGAGGGAAGTATGAAAACTACTTTAGAAGGAGGGTAGAACTCATATATCTTCATTTCTTCTTCCTTGCTTTCTTCTTTGAGAGCTTGAGTGAGGAAGGAGAGTGAGTAGAGTTCTAGAGAGAGAATCCTTAGATCTTCCAAGGGTAGTGAGGGTTTACTTTAGTGAAGAGCCCTTTTAGCTTTATGAAGACTTAATTGAGTTATGAGAGAATGATTTGGTGCTCTTTGTTGTGCCTAGGCTCAAAGGAAGAAACTTCACCTAGTTGTGAGTGTGAAATCAAGAAGGGAGAAAAGGAATTGAAAGGGAAGACTTGTGTAATCCGATAAGGTAGCTCTCTACTCTTTTCTGGTTGTATTCTTGGTTGTGTAATAGTCATTGTATGTTGTGTATGTGCTTGTATAATGAGATATGCTATTGATTTTGCCTTGATGCATCGGTACCAATATGCTTATGATATGATTTGTGGAAATTGCTCGGGTGAGGTGGTGCCGAAAGTCCCTTGAGACGGGTGAGGAGGAGCCAAAAGTCCCTAAACTAAGGGTGAGGCCGATCCAAAAGTCCTAAAGCTCGGGTGAGGCTAGACCGAAAGTCCCAAGAGCCTATTCTTGGCATTGGTTTGATATCATGGCATGAATACATATGTGGTGTTAATGTGACTTGTGTGCATGCTTGACTAGTTATATGCCTTGATTGCATCTTGAATGAGTATGAGCTATTGAGATTCTCCCGAATCTCACCCCCTTCCCTTCCCATCTTAATATCCAGGTGGTGTTCAAGGAGAGGCAAGCATACCTCATGGAGCCTAGTAGAGCATATTTAAGAAATGTATAGTTTCTTTTGGTCATTTTGTTGTAAAAGGTGCCAAAATGAATATGCACCTCTTATTTTTGAGTTGTAAATATGTGAGCACATGTAAATATATGTATAGATGATGTATGGATTATTTAAAGAGCCAAAGCAATGAGAATGTAGAAGTTAGCCCTTTTGTGGCTTATATGAAATGATGTATTTTCTTTCATAGCATAGTGAACTTGGAATGTATGATGATTTGGATTACTTAGACATCTCATATAAGCTATGTTTGTACTTTTAAACTTGCCCACAAGATGTTAGAGCATGTGGGAGGTCATATTAGACCCATTTTGAACCACATGGGGTGCCAAAATCGCCAATTGGGTGAGCTCCGTCAAAGTATGACCGAATGAGCTCTTCTTGGTATGGAATTTGGCATGCCTCTAGAGTTTATTGAGAGCTTCTTGAGAAGCTAGAGCGGGTAATATTTGGAGGTCCAGAGAATATTTGGTGAATTGTTGAAGTTGGGAAATTTGGATGGTTTGGTCTGGTACTGTACATTAGGTCCGAAAATGAAACCATGCCATTCATAGACCAAATAGTGTTCATTTGTCATGAAATTTTATGAGCATAAACTAGATATCCACAGTGACCTATACCAACTGGAAGCACCTCAATTGGATGTCTGTAGAGAGAGAAAAGACTTGCTGAAGTTCTGTATCAGCATCAGGGAAGTTTCTGACCTTCGTTACTGTTCCATTGGTTTTCGAGGTCTTAGAGCTCCTGAACTGATCTGGACTTATTTGTTTCCTCTAGTTAACATCTGTAGTTTTCCAAATTGATATAGTTTG
Organism: Erythrophleum ivorense; assembly: GCA_026724425.1. Taxonomy (NCBI): domain Eukaryota; kingdom Viridiplantae; phylum Streptophyta; class Magnoliopsida; order Fabales; family Fabaceae; genus Erythrophleum; species Erythrophleum ivorense. Next base: position 15,090,503 of record JAIUCV010000014.1, read on the forward strand.
CCCAGATTAGATTTTTTTGGAATTAATTACGAATTTCCGAAGTTCATGACAGTAAACTGCACCAGTATCAGGGACAGCCAGACATCTGTTCCTATTTCGATGTCAATGATGGTCTAAACGTTGAGATTATGGTCGGGATTTATTTTTATGTGAATTTAACATCCCAAGCTGTCCAGAGAGCTATGATTTGCTAGATTCCCATTTTTCTAGAATTAGTTATGATTTTCCAAAGTTAGAGCCAAAAATCTGACTTATGGGCCCGATTGAGAAATTGTATTTTCTGGGTTTTTGGCTTCTTACCCGTGGTTTGTGAGATGTTTGAGACTATGTACAAGTCTTATAAATGGTTTTTGAGTAAAGAACGGGAATGATGGGTTCACAGGGCCCACGGGACAAAATATGACCGGTTAAACCCCGACTTTAAGTAGTGAAATATCACGGTTTCGGTCATTTTCCTGGGAAATCATATGGAATCAAGCCTAGAGGTAGTTGAATTGGAGTGTGGTCAGTAAGGTGTTACAAGCTACACTTGGTTTGAGTAGAATAGGGTAGATACAATTTTGTTATTAGTTTACATAGCATCATCATGTAATCATGTTGCCAAGTGTAGGCGTTCATATTTTGTTTTATTGAAATGTAACCGTTAAGGATTTAAATCTCATTGTAGTTGAATACTAATGTATGAACTTATAGCATTATATATGTATTTTTGTTGAGATTGTGATATGGATTATCATATGGGAATTATAGTCATATGATGTCTTGGATGTGGACATAAGCTATTGTTGAATGGAATCTCTATGGAATGTGCATGGGATGTCAATTGCTGCTAATGCATGTGTTCTTGCTGTTATATATTCATGAATTTTTTGATATAAGCTATTTGGACAAGTAGGAAGTAGTTTTTAAGTTTTGCAATGGTGATGGATGGATTAATGGGTAAACAGGATAGATAAACACCATTAGAGTCACAAAAAATAAGGGAAGGTGGACCTAGAGTGTCTCTAAGATGAGGTTTAGAGTGTAGGGGATGAAATTTGGGTAATGTAGTCACAGGAGGGAGCTCCGCCGCGGCTTAAAAGGCTTCGCTGCGGCCAAATGAGAGACAGAGCCGAAGGGCATCGCGGCATAACCAATCCCGCCACGGCACAAGGGAAGAAAATTGGCCCAGGGAGTGACAGTGGCAAGGAGCGCCGCGGCTTGAGAAATCTCACCATGGTGCAGAGCGAAAAAAATCGCCCAGGAGGGTAACAGAACCAAAACTTGCCGCGGCGCATTATGTCCTGCTGCGGCGCGAGTTGAGGAAATAAAATAAGGGTTGGACAGAAGCAAAACTCGCCGCGGCGTAAATATATTGCGCCAAGGCGAGAATTGTGGGAGTCGAGAACAGTAGTTCCATGAGGCGTTTCCGCCGCGGTGCCACATAGGTTGGCCACGGTGAAGGTCCAACTCACCGCGGCGAGATTTGTGAAATTAAGAGACAATATAGGGACACTTGTGGAAGGTTATTGGGTATTGAAACTGATGAATGGTTGTATCATAAACCCTTTATGATAGTAGGATTTCTTTATGCAAATTTTAATTTGTGTGGTGGTATGGTGATGACCCTAACATCAAGGTTTAAATTTTTCTCATATTTTCACAATGTGATAGATTGTAACCACTCAAACCTTGATAATTAATTATTAATTGTACATTTAACCATAATTACAGTGATAACAAGGTAGGGTTGTCACATCTAGACTCCTAAAAATTAGAATCTCAGTCTCAGAGGGAAAGGAAACAGAACTAGAATAAAGAAACGAAATTTAACGAAAAACTTACAAAACATAATGGTATTTTTGTAATTTTAAGTAAATTTTGAAATTTACATAGGAGAGTTTTTCAAATGAAAGTTTTGAGTTTTCTAAGGTTCTCAGAGGCCTGAAAATCATGGGAAGCCCCGGGACAGTTAAAACCCCTCTGGTGGATGTTTTCCAACATCGGTGTACCTGAACTTTGACGGATTCCTTTGGGAAGGTTTTAATTCCAATTTGAGTGATTCCAAAGGCATTTTACTAAATTGGGAACCTAAATTTTATAATGGAAAAGACGGTTGTTAAAAAGGAGATAAAACAAATTAGAAACGAAAATGCCAAGAACAAAGGACAAAATGAAAATTTTTGAAAAGTCTTTCTTTCTCCACCTATATATATAGGGTGCCCCACTCTCCCACTCATTTTAGCTTCATATGTTTCTACCCCAAACTAGAGAAAAAACCCTAGGAGAGTGGCGCACAAGAGGAAGAGGAAGAGGAGGAGAAATCAAAGCTAAAAGGTATGGATTTTTTGTAGTTTTTCATGCTCTTCCCCTTGTAAACCTTTTCTTCCCTATTTTCCTTTCTTTCTTGTGATTATATTGAAGTATATGGATATGTTTTAAGGGAGAAATTAAGGGGAAAATTCGGTTTTGAAGAGAGGAGGCCAAAAAAGGGAAGATTCAAGTGAGAAAACAAGAAAAAATAAGGTAATTTCTCCTTCCACGATTGCTACCCCTTGCTCCTCTTCTCTCCATGTTTCGCCCCACTCAAGAAGCAATAGGAGGGCTTGAATTTTAGGTAGAAACAAGGGTGAATCTTATGAAAAAAAGTATGGAGAATAAGAATGTGCAAAGGGACTTAACAAATAACCATGGAAATTTAAGATAGAAATTCTAGAGTTTCATGTGCTCCTTGTAAAATCTGACTTAATACCTTAATTTCTATGCATAAATGAAAGTTTAAGTCTCTCCATGTGCTTCCTCCATCAAGAAAACAAAGCAAAGTCCATGAAGGCTATTATGTTTCATTATCTCAGTCTAAGAGGTTGGCATACCTAAGGAGAGTTTTAAATTTTTCTAAACCCATTTTTTAGTCATATATGTTGAATGAAAATGAGGGGAAGCTTGGAAAAAATTTAGGAAGCCTAGAGAATGAATTGGTGCCTTATGTTCCATAATATGACCTAAAAAAGTAACATGTAGTTAGGCTCTTTATTTCAACTGTGTGATAACTCTAAGAGGCTTAAAAGGAGTCAAGAATCATATATGAAAGAAAAGAATAGAGCTTAGAATTTATTTGATGGGCGTTGCTTCATTAGGTGCATTCTTGGAACCATAAAATGGTTTATAGATCAAGTTAGTGTTTAAGGAAGATGTATGACCTTAGAATTAATTCTATGAATCTAATTGGCTTTCATAAATTGTATTTAGGCCAAAAGAAATCATTCTCACACCTTTGTGTGTGTGAGATAGAGGAAGGGAGAACAAATTCAAGAGAAAAAATGTATGGTTGCACCCAAGGTAGCTCACTCCTTCTTCTCTCATGCATGAATGTATGCTTGGCTTGTCTTTGAATATATGTATGTGTGTTTTAAATCATGAAAAGTATTCTAGTATGATTTCATATGCTATGGTACCATGATGATGCATTATGTTTTTAAATGATATTTGTTATGCTTGCTTGGGTTTGCTTGAGTATGGTGAAGCCAATAACCCTTAGCCATGGTGAAGATGAGCCAATAACCCTTAGAATTGGTTGACACAAAATAAAGAGTCTCCCAAAAATAAGGTTGAGTCCAAAAACCTCTTAAAGAATAGGTGAGGCAAGTTCAAAATCTACAAGTGAATGGGTGAGGGTAATCCATTTATTTTGCAAGCCTATGTATGCTATGTATGACTTGTTCAAATGCTAAAAATGCCTTTTGAATGATTGCACACTTTATGATGCTCATACATACATTTTCAAGACTTGTTTTACATGTTTTATGTATGATTGAAAGGGAGATGAGCTATTGGGATTCTTTGAATCTCATTCTTTCCTCTCCAATGTTCTAACATGCTAGGTGGACCAAGAGAACAAAGGAATGAAAGCCAACCACTTGAGAGATGAGAGCATGACATCAAAGTGTATAGATTTTGTTTCTTTAAAGCCATATGAATGACCAATGTTGTAATCTATGGTTGTATATGTCTCATGATATCATGAACATATATAATTATGCTAATGTACCATGTACATATGAAGTTTAAATTTGTATGTATGAAAATGTGCAATTTGGGCATGTAATGGCAAACTTGCATTATGAAAATGTATGTATAAATAAAAGTGGAAAGGACAAATTGAGATGCATGAGATTTGGAATCACTTGGGTAGTTCATACAAGTCATATTCATGCTTTTAAACTTGTCTAAGAGGTGCCAAACATCAAGGGCAGTCATTTGGACACTTTGATATCTTATATGGAGCAAAAATTTACCATATTGAAAACCTATACCACTTTTTATCCAAATGAGTTCTTCTTGATCTAAGATTTGGCATGCATTTAGAGCTTGTTGAGAACTCTTTTGGAAGCTAAAGTGTAGAATTTTTGGAGGTTTATGGAATATTTGATGAATTTTCAAAGTTGAAAAAAATTTCTGAAATTGGTTTAGGGTACTATTCACTCAGGTATGAAAATGAATTCTATCACTTATGAGCAAATGATGTCCAATTGCCACAAAATTTTATAGTGAGAAACTAGACATTTCTAGTGACTTGTACCAATTGGAAGCACCTCATTTGGATTTCTAGAGAGAGATATATGAATTTTTGAAATTTTCGTCCAGTATTAGGCGTCCAAATTGGCCTAGGTTATTGTTTGATTAGTTTTTGATGCCTGGACGTACCTAAACTAATCCAAAGTTATTTTTTTCCTTTATCTAACATCTGTAACTTTCCATATTAGTATCACTTGCATTGATTGAATTTTTCTAAAATTAATTGAATATTTTTAAAATTTATAGCAGAAACCTATGACAGTACCAAGAGCCAATTAGACCTCTGTAAGTTTTCGAACATCAAACGTCTTCTGTGTTGTGTTTCATGGCCTAGAAATATTTTTAGCATATAGTAGACATGTGTATATTTCTAGAATGGAAAAGCATACATGATTTAAATTTTTCTATAATTAGTTATGATTCTTCAAAGTTTGTGACAGAAAAGGGCAAATTCTGGCCAAGGCTATATGTACGAATTTTATGCACTCTCTTGCCTTGCACGAGCTTTAGGCCAATTTTGGTGATGGAAATGAGTTGTATTTATATAATTAAATATGAGAATATGATACATAAGCTCACATGGTCTACGGGACACTGAATAAAAATTTTATATGCGACGCAATGCTAAGAAATTCATTATTTTAATGTCATTTCTCTTACTCCTTCATGAATTGCATGATATGAGACATAAAAGTAATATGAAATAAGCTAGAAAAGTATGGTGTTACACAAAGGCCAATGGTAAAATCATAATTTTAGGAAACTTTTTAAAAACTTAAAGAAGGGAGCTTTAAATGATAAAATTGAGCTCAGTAGGATTTTCAAAGGCCTAGAAAATCATAAGAACCATTGAAATGGTTAAAACTTTTTTGGTGTGTAATTTAAATCTTCAGTTGACCACATTTTTGACTAGACAATTTGGTAAGGTTTTAAATCCCCTTGAAGCAAGATGTTTTTACTAAACTAGAGGACCTAAATTTCATGATGGAAAAGATGGTTCTAAAAAAAGAGTTAAAATGAGCTTAAATAGAGGAATTAAAGTGGAAAGGCATAATGAGTATTTTGAAAAATATTATAAAACACCTTTTTTATCTTTATATCAGGCCAGCACGTCCCTTAGCCCCCCCAAATCAACTTTCTCCATCTCTGAATAGAACCAAAACTTGGGAGAAGAGAGGAGGAAGGAAGGCAGAAAACAAGGCATCCTAGGTAAGAAAATATGAAATTTTTGCTACTCTTGCCTTTGTAAAAGTTGTTTTTCTTTTTCTTTATATGGTTTTAATATTTTGAATGGTGAAATTTTGAAACTGGTTCTGTAGAAGAAGGGACAAATTTGGAGGAAGCTTTGGGAGCATAAGAACCACCATTTGCCTAGGAATTGAACAAGGTAAGTTTCATGACCATGGCTCACTCTTTCTTGGTTTTCCTTGCTCTCCTAAGTTCAGTCATGATGAGGGTTTCATAAAGAGATTTGATTCTTGACTAAGCCATGATAATTTTAGAGGTTTTGAAGCATGGAGATTAATATGGAACCAAAAGAATCAAATAGAAAGCTATAGGTTGCAATAATTAGAACTTAGGGTTTGTGTAATATCTGGTTTTTTGAAAATATGAGAAAACGTGAGAGACATAACGTTCGATTTCTCCGTAAACATATAAAACTCATCGAATATAAAAAGAAGTTCCCTAAAGAGAAGGATTTTAGGTTCAATAAAATTATAATAATATTCTAGACTTCAAAATATGATGATCCAAGGGTAGAGGTGCCCTAAATTTGAAGTCAAAATAACTAGACGAAATTTAATGAAAATGTAATGTAATGGTATTTTTGTAATTTTAGAAAATTTTTAGAATACTCATAGGAGGGATTTTTAAATGAAAGATTTGAGCTCTTCAGGGTTCTCAAAGGCCCTAAAAATCATAGGAAGCCCTAAAATAGTTAAAACCCCTTCCGATGGATGTTTTCTAAAAACTGTTGACCAGAACTTTGATCGGTTCGTTCAAGAAAGTTTTAGCTCCAAAATAAATAATTCCAAAAGCATTTTATAAGATGAAGAACTAAATTTTATAAAGGAAAAAACAGTTCTAAAAAAGGAGCTAAAACATATCTAAAACAAAAATGCCAAGGAAATGAGACATAGTGGGAATTTTTAAGGAACAAATTCTAATCCTCCTTCTTTATAAAGGATGCCCCACTCTCCTCCTTCTTTCACTGACTTTATTTTTGCCAAAGACCAGGGGAGAGACCAGCAAGAAATGGTGAACCATGAGAGGAGAAAAACAAGGAAAAAAGGTATGGAAATTGATAGAATTTCATGGCTCTTCCTTTAGTAACTTGATTCCTCTCCTTCCCACCTTTCTTTCTATGGTTTTATTAAAGTGCTTGATTTTGGTTTGAGCCCATACCAAGGGGGAAGAGTTTGAATTAGGGGAGGAGAGTCAAAGAAGAAGAAAGAGCATCTAAAGAAAGCTAGAAAACTAAGGTAATTTTGCTAATTCCATGCTTACTCTTCTTTGCCTCTCTTCTTGTATGTTTCGACCATGATATGGATAGCCATGAGGGAGTTATTTTTTAATAGAACCAAGGGTGAATCTTAGGAATTAGAGTGTGGGAAACATGTACATGCAAAGAGAACCATGAATTAGCCATTGAAATTGCAAGATAGGAAAGTTAGGGATTTGTGAACATAAGCTAAAATATGATTTTATCCAAGGGTTCCCAAGCCTATGTGAATGTTTGTATGAGTTCCTAAGACCCCTAGAGAGCTCCCCATATGCACCTTCCATCAAGGAAAGCAAGACAACTTCCTTTGGTACCAAGAAGAGCATAGGTTCAGCCAAAGAGAGAATCAAGAAATGGAGATTGCCATGATTAAGGCAAATTTGGAGGAAGATCGTGAAGCAACCATGGCTCAATTCATTGAGGGCTTAAATCCTGATATAGCTGCCCAAGTTGATTTATACAATTACCTAGATATGGAGGAACTCTTGCATAGAGCTATCAAGGTGGAAAAGCAACTAAGGGCTCGACAAAAGCTGACAGTGACATCTAGCTTGAGTTCTTGGAGGGATTCCAAAGTCCCCTTCAAGCCAAAGACTGATTTCAAGTCTAAGGAAGGCAGTAAGGTAAAACCCTTTCAGGTTAAGGGTATAACTGATTCAAAATCTTTCTCGTCTTCTAATCCTACTGCTTCCTCCTCTAAGGTTAGATGCTTTAAATGTAATGGTTTTGGTCACATTGCTTCACAATGTCCTAACAAACAAACAATGATTATTCTTGAGAATGGTGATGTGATTAGTGCTAGTAGTGAGTCTGAGGAGGATGAGATGCCACCCCTGACTGATGACTCAGATTTAAAGTTAACTGAAGCTATAAATAGTGAAGCCCTTGTGGCTAGGCGTGCTCTCAACATTCAACCTAAAGAAGATCTTGAGGTAGAACAACGTGAGCATATTTTCCATACTCATTGTTTCATCCATAGGAAGGTATATAGTTTGATTATTGATGGTGGTAGCTGCACAAATGTAGCTAGTACTTGTAGAAAAGCTGAACTTGCCTACTTTGAGGCACCCTACCCCTTATAAATTACAATGGCTTAATGATAGTGCTGAGGTAAAGCTAACAAAATAAGTGCTCATCTCTTTTTTCATTGGTAATTATCATGATGAGATTCTTTGTGATGAAGTACCCATGTATGCTGGTCACTTGTTACTTAGTAGACCATGGCAGTTTGACAAAAAGGTAAAACATGATGGATATAAAAATTATTACTCCTTTGTTTTTAATGGTAAGACCATTGTGTTGACCCCTCTTCATCCTATTCAAGCATATAAGGATCAGTTAAAAATTGAAAGAGAGTATAAGAAGAGAGAGCAAGAAAAAAAAGGTAAAGTGAGTGTGAGTGTTGAGAATGAGAAGAAGCAAGAGGAAGGAGAGATAAGTAGAAAGGAAAAGAAAATTAAAGAAAAACATGAGGAATAGAAAGTGAGTTTATTTTCAAGTAGAAGTGAGATCAAGAGAGCTCTTATTTGTGAAATGCTTTCTTATTGCTTTATAAAGATGTTTATCTTACTATCGAGGAAATACCTGATGGATTGCCCCCTTTAAGAGGCATTAAGCATCGTATAGACTTTATCCCTGGAGCATCTATTCCTAATAGACCTGCTTATAGAGCAAATCCAGAAGAGACTAAGGAAATACAATATCAAGTGGAAGAGCTCATGAAGAAAGGCTTTGTTCGTGAAAGTCTGAGTCCGTGTGCTGTCCCAGTGATTCTTGTGCCCAAAAAGGATGGCAAGTGGCAGATGTGTGTAGATTGTCGTTCCATCAACAAAATAACGTTAAAATATTGCTATCCTATCCCTAGGTTAGATGATATGCTTGATGAGTTGCACGGTGCAAGTGTTTTCTCTAAAGTTGATCTTAGAAGTGGTTACCATCAAATTAGGATGAAAGAAGGTGATGAATGGAAAACTGCTTTTAAGACCAAATTTGGGTAATATGAATGGTTAGTTATGCCATTTGGCTTAACTAACGCACCTAGCACTTTCATGAGTTTAATGAACCATGTCTTTAGACCTTTCATTGGAAGATATGTTGTCGTTTACTTTAATGATATTTTGATCTACTCTAAGAGTCTAGAAGAGCATGTGAGTCATTTGCATGATGTGTTTGTTGTGCTTAGGGAGAATAAACTCTTTGCTAATTTAGAGAAGTGCTCTTTTTGTTTGGATTCTGTGGTTTTTCTTGGATTTGTTGCAAGGGCTCGTGGCATACAAGTGAATGAGGAAAAGGTCAAAGCAATCCGAGAGTGGCCAACTCCAAAGAATGCAAGTGAAGTAAGAAGTTTCCATGGATTGGTGAGCTTCTATAGGCGATTCGTGAAGGACTTCTCTACTCTTACTGCCCCTTTGAATGATTTGGTAAGAAAGAATGTGATATTCAAGTGGGGTGAAGCACAAGAGCATGCTTTTAACATACTGAAGGAAAAACTAACTAATGCCCCTATACTTGTGTTACCTGATTTTACTAAGGATTTTGAAATTGAGTGTGACGCTTCTAGTATAGGCATAGGTGGTGTGTTGATGCAGGATTCTAAACCTATTACATATTTCAGTGAGAAATTGAGTAGTCCTGCTTTAAATTATTCCACATATGATAAAGAGTAGTATGCCTTGAAACAAACTTTAGAAACTTGGCAACATTATTTGTGGCCTAAAGAATTTATTATCCATTCTGATCATGAGAGTCTTAAGTTTCTTAAGTCCCAGGGTAAATTGAACAAAAGGCATGCAAGTTAGCTTAAATTTATTGAAACCTTCCCTTATGTGATTAAGCATAAGCAGGGAAAGGAAAATGTTGTAGTTGATGCATTGTCTAGGTGTTACACTTTGATTACTTCCATGCATGCTAGATTGATAGGTTTTGAGATGTTAAAAGGCATGTATGAGTCTGATTCTAATTTTACTGATATTTGGAAATCTTGTGAATTGTATAGTGCTAATGACTATTATAGGTTTGATGGATTCCTTTTCAAAAAGAACAAGTTATGTGTTCCTATGTGTTCCATTCGTGAGTTTCTTGTTAAGGAAACTCATGGCGGGCGATTGATGGGCCATTTTGGTGTAGAAAAGACTTTGGCTTTTTTGAATGAGCATTTTTATTGGCCTGGCATGAGAAAAGATGTGGTTGCTATTTGTTCTAGATGTATTACTTGTAAGCATGCTAAGTTTAGAATTCAATCACATGGCTTATATTCTCCTTTACCAGTTTCCTCTCACCCATGGACTGATATTTTTATAGACTTTGTTTTGGGTTTGCCTAAATCTTCCACTGGGAAAGATAGTGTATTTGTTGTTGTGGATAGGTTTAGTAAAATGGCACATTTTATTGCTTGTTCCAAAACTAATGCTATGTATGTGGCAGAATTATTTTTCAAGGAGATTGTTAGATTGCATGGTGTGACAAAAACTATTATTAGTGATAGAGATGTGAAATTCTTAAGTTATTTCTAGAAAACATTGTGGAATAAACTTAGCACTAAGCTTTTATTTTCTACTACAACACATCCACAAACTAACGGGCAGACCAAGGTTGTTAATAGAACCCTCTCTACTTTATTAAGAGCTATCATTCAAAAAAATCTTAAGAATTGGGAGAAGTGTTTGCCTCATGTCGAATTTGCTTATAATCTTGTTGTTCATTCTGCTACAAAATTCTCTCCTTTTGAAATTGTTTATGGCTTTAATCCTTTAACCCCATTAGATTTGTTTCCTTTACCTTCATATGAGTTTACTAACCTTGATGGTGCTAGGAAGGCAAAGTTTGTGCAAGATTTGCATGAGAAGGTGAAAGCCAATATTGAAAGAAAGAATGAGCAAATTGCCAACTAAGTTAATAAGGGTAGAAGGCGTGTGGTATTTGAACCCGACGATTGGGTGTGGGTTCACTTGCGAAAAGAACATTTCTTGGAGCAAAGGAAGTCAAAACTCTAACCTAGAGGAGATGGTCCCTTTTAAGTTCTTAAAAGGATTAATGATAATGCTTATAAAATTGTTTTGCCTAGTTCTTATGGAAATATTAGTGCTACTTTTAATGTAGCTTATCTCTCTTCCTTTGATGTTACAGATTCAAGGACGAATCCTTTTCAAGAGGGGAGGAATGATGCAATAGCACCAAGGGACCTTGTTGAGCATAGAAGTGAACCTGATGAAGGATATAGTGCTAAGTCTCAAGCCCAAGGAAGTGATTTGCAAATTAAAACTCGAGTTTAAGTCAAATGTGCCTAAAGATCCATTGCAAGGCATAGGAGGCAATAACAAGAGCTAGGGCCAAAGCAATGAAAGAAGCCTTCAATTGTTTGATTCATAAACTTCATGACTTTAGCCCATTTATTTGAGTCAAGATAGGGCCCAAGAAGATGTAAAAGGTGTGATCATGCTAACCATTCTGCAAGAGGAGTGCCAAGGCCCAATTAGAGTCCAATTACAAGAAATTAAAAGTTATGTGTCAACCATGTGATTTTTAATGAAGTATGAGCATCCCATGTGGACTATTTAAAGGAACTAATTAGTTTTGACTAGGATTCTTTTTGAATTTTGTTTTTTATTATTTTATTATTTTTTGGACTTGGTCAAGGAGCTTATCTAGGAGATTAAGTTAAAATTAATATCCTAATCTTGTTTCTTGATTTTAGGCATCGTTCAAAATAATTCTAATCAGATTTTAGAGTTCAACTTTTATTAGGATTTTAAGTCTTTTAGAAACTTTGCCTATAAAAGGCTCCCTATTGTACTCTATTTAAGATCATGAATGAATGAATTTAAGTATTATTCAATACTTTGTGAAGCTTTAGCTTCTTTGTGTTTTCTGAAAATTCACGTGACTTATCAAAGGATTGGTATTCCTTTGTGGCATCTTGAGATTAGGGTTTTAAGAGACAAGTTCTCTTAGAGTCTTTCTTTTGACCAATATTCTTGTTTTCTAGCCAGTCCCGGGCAAAGTTTCGAATTGTTGAAGGTTCTTTAAGGCATGTTCCTAGTGGGTCTTGCATCAAGAAGCTACAAGAGGGCTTAGATTTTGGGCATAACCAAGGGTGAATCTTAGGAAATGGAATGTAAAGAATGAGAATATGCAAAGAGAATAACAAATGACCATGGAAAATCAAGATAGCAAGTTAGAGTTTCAAGTGTCCCTTGCATAATCTGATTTGATACAATAATTCCTAGTCCTAAATGAGTGTTTGAATGAGCTCTTAAGATCCCTAAGAGGCTCCCCATATGCATCTTCTAGCAAGAAAACAAAACAAGCTCCATAGGTGCTAAGAAGATGCATAGGTTTGGCCAAGAGGGTTCCATATGCCTAGGGATAGTTTTAAATTTTTCCAAATCCATTTTTGAGTCATATATGATGAGAGGAAAACATAGGAAAAATTTAGAAGGCCTAGAGAATGAATTAGTGTCATAGGTTCCATAATATGACTTAAGGAAGCAACATATAGTTGGGATCTTCATTTTAATTATGTGATGACTCCAAGAGGATTAAAAGGAGTCAAGAACCATAAATGAAAGGAAAGAATGGAGCCTAAAAATCATTTGATGGGTGTTGCTTCATTAGGTGTATTTAGGAACCATAAATGAACCATAAGGCAAAGTTAGAGTCCAAGTAGATGTATGGCTTTAGAAATGATTCCAAAAACCTAATTGACTTCCATATTAGTTTAGGCCAAGAGAAACAAATCCCACACCTTTGTATGTGTTAGGTTGAGGAAGGGAGCATTATTCTAAGAGAAAAAGCATGTGGTTGCAACAAAGGTAGCTCACTTCTCTTTCTCTGATGCATGAATGTATGCTTGGCTTATCTTGGAATGTGTGTATGTGTGCTTTAAGCCATGAAAAATGTTCTAGCATGTTCTTTATTCCATGGTACCATGATGTTGCATTATGTTTTCAAATGATGCCTAGTATGTTTGCTTGGGTTTGCTTGAGTATGGTGAAGCCAAGAACCTTTAGCCATGGTGAGGATGAGCCAAAAACTTTAAAATTAGTTGAGACAAAGTAAAGAGTCTCCCAAGAGTGACGTTGAGTCAAAACCTCTTAGAGAAAATAAGTGAGACAAGTTCAAAATTCATAAGAGAATGGGTGAGGTTAATCCACTTACTTGGCAAGCCTATGGGTGTTTTATATGACTTGTACCAAGAATGCTTCTTGAATGATTACACATGTTATTATGTTCATGCATGTATTATGCTCAAGAATGCTCATGCATGTATTACATTCTTTATGTGTGATTGAAAAGGAGATGAGCTATTAGAATTCTTTGAATCCTCCTCTCCAATATCTTAACATGCTAGGTGGACCAAGTGAGTAAGGTAATAGGAGCCATCAAGTTGGAACATAAGAGATTGACAACCATTTACCTAGTTTTACTTCTTTTATGGCCATATGAGTAGCAATTGTTGTAATCCCTTATTGTATATATCCTATGACCTCATGAACATATGTAATTATGCAAATGTATTATGTACAAATGAGATTTAATGTTATGTGTATGATATAATACATTTTAGATATTGAGGAGCAAGACTAGCCTTGTATGTTCTTGTGTATGGCATGGGGTGAGAGAATGAGTTTTTAAATTCTAGGTTTGTGCACCTTTAGGACAAGTTTAAAAAGTCATTTTGGTGCATTCCTATGTGCGCAAGTGGTCATGGTTGCCTTGGAGCTCAAATTGGACCATTTAGACCATTTGTAATGCTTAAAAGTGACCATTTCACAAACCAATCTCACCAAATGAACGAATTTGCCCATGAAATTTGGCACACATATAAATATTATCCATATATTTTTGAAAAGTCAAAGAACAGATTATTTGGAGTTCTGTGGAATTAATTATGATTTTTCAAAGTTGGCATTTTTCTGCTAAACTGATATAGGTACTGTTCATATGGTCAGAAACTTGGGCTATATCATTTGAGGGCCAAATGATATCTAATGTTCATGGAATTTTATAAGAATAAATTAGACATGATAAGATTTCCATGTCCACCAAGATCACCTTAATTGGATCTCTGACTAGGGAGATATGAATTTTTGAAGTTGGAGATTAGTACTAGGGATGATAGATGACCTCTGGTACTATTCCATCAATTTCGGATGACTAGGAGCCCCTGTTGAGGTTTGGAAATGTTTTTATCATAAAGTAGACATCTGTAATTTTCCAAAATAGTAAATAATGCATGATTTCAATTTTTTTTAGAATTAGTTATAATTTTTCAAAGTTTATGACAGAAAGTTGGAAATTCTGGTCAAGGCTTCACCTAGTGTTTTTGTGTATTCCATCCACTTGCACAAGTTTTAGGCCACTTCCTGAGATAGTTATGAGTTGTATTTGTGGGATTAAATATAAGAATAAGTTGAATGCATTCATATGGTCCACGATACATCGAATGGAAATTTTATCTCCTACGCAACGTAAATTTATTCATGATTTTCAATGCCATTATATTGCTTCCCATTGAACTAGCATGAGATAAGGCATGCAAATTGCATGAGTTGAGTCTTAGAATTATGGTGTTACATCATGATCTCAAAGATCTTCTCTAGTTGCATTAGCTACCTCTCAGCTTTTTCAGTTCCAACTCCCTTGAAAACGATGGAGGATTAGCCTTTCTAAACTTGGCTAACATAATAGAGAGAGGTCGCCATCTCCCCTTGGTGTCCCACACCAAGGTTCTGACTAGCACAAACATGGTTCTCCACCGACATCTCCTGATTCTGCTTATTTATGGTTTCATGTAGCTGTTGCAGCACTTGAACAGTTGCTGTATAAGCCTCGGCTTACTCTTGAAGTCGGTCAATCATTGCCCTAACTGTAGCTTCATAGGTCTTAGCTTGTTCTCTCATTTGGTTGGCCATTGTAGCCATGGCCTTTTGCATTTCTCTTAGCATCTCAGCAGTTTCTCTACATGCAGCCATCTTACTCTGCAATGCCAGAAGCAGAACAACTAGCATCCCCTATTAAGCTACAGTCCAAGGCAATTCAAACACAACTCTACCTATAGCAGGTATATACAAGTATAAGAGTCATCACTAGATCACAATGTTCCCATTCCTAACATACATTCATCATGATTGCCAAGTATACTAGCCACAAAGGTCTAAATCTAACACAATTTCTTGAACCATTGCTCTGATACCAAATGTGACGCCCTAACTTCTAATCATGCTAATTAAGTTTAAACATGCAGTTAATAATCATAAATCAAGGTCTAGCACTATGTAAATTAATTAATTTAGGAAAAAGTGAAAAAATTTGAACATTAATGTTATTAGAGTCATTAACCAAATATTTACAAGCATTGATGTACATAAAAGAAACAAATCCCTAATTAAAAGTCTTTAAATCTATTACCCATTAATTTTCAACTCTCAAGAATCTCCTACCAGTTCCAAGTCATCCCTTGATGTTGCTATAGGAAAAACCAAGGTTTCTAGGTTATTATGAGGAATTGAATATTGTCGCTATGATTAAATACCCTTCGCGCCATGGCCAACTGCTCTCTAGATCACCTGACACATATTCACAAGATTGGCCGTGACTAACTACCTCTTTCGTTGTGGCGAATTACTCTCTGGATGACTTCTAGTTTAGCCTCTCGCATTTTGCTGATGCTAACTTCACTTTTCACTGCGACTAATCCCTCTCTGTTTCCTTCCCTGGGCAACTTTGTCACTTTTGGATATGACTAAGACTATTTTTGATGCAAGACCCACTAAGAACATGCTCTAAAAAACCTTCAACAATTTGAAACTTTGCCTGGGATCGGCTAGAAAATAAGAATGTTAGTCAAAGAAAAGACCCTAAGAGAACTTGTCTCTTAGAACCCTAGCCTCAAGACACCACAAAGGAAGACCAATCCTTTGATAAGTCACGTGAACTCTCAGAGCACACAAAGAAGCAAAAGCCTCACAAAGTATTGAATAATACTCAAATTCATTCATTCATGATCTTAAATAGAGTACAATAGGGAGCCTTTTATAGGCAAAGTTTCTAAAAGACTTAAAATCCTAACAAAAGTTGAACTCCAAAATCTGATTAGAATTATTTTGAATGATGCCTAAAATCAAGAAACAAGATTAGGATATTAATTTTAACTTAATCTCCTAGATAAGCTCCTTGACCAAATCTAAAAAAATAATAAAATAATAAAAACAAAGTTCATAAGAATCCTAGTCAAAACTAATTAGCTTCTTTAAGTAGTCACATGGGATGCACATGCTTCATTAAAAATCACATGGTTGACACATGATTCTTAATCTCTTGTAATTGGACTACAATTAGGCCTTGGCACTCCTCTTGTATGTGTGTATAACTACATTAGGCCTTTAACATGTTGGATATTAACTCTAGTTACTCCATGGACCTCCTTAGGACATTGGGCTTCCACTTGGACTTCCAATTTTGCATCTTTAAGGAAATCTCATGTCCAAAGTCCAATTCAGCATGTTTTGAATTGATCAAATATGGATTTTGGGCTCTAAACTTGGGTCGACGTCAAACATAGATATTATCTTGAGCTCTTTGAAATTTTTGGACATATACTAATACAATTTGAGCCTCTTGAGTATAGGCCATCCTTTCATGAGCCATTTGGACCCGAATCATATGCTTTTGAATGATTTGGGTTTCTTGATGGATGAGGGCTTCTCGAACTTGTAGTGCTCCAATGGGCATGCCTACTGATATTGTATCATTCCCTCCCTCTTTGAAAAGATTCGTCCTCGAATCTTCACCATTAGGTGGATTTTGAGGAAACAAATCTAGGCAATCATAACTCTTTTCAATGCTAGTTGAAGATGATGGTCCATTGGGTAGCTTCTTTGAAAACAAATCTCCACATACCTGCAAGGAGCTAGAATCAATAATAGGCAAAGATGGGTTAAGATTGTTAGTAGATAAACAAAGATCCTTACACACTTTTGATGCAAATGATAGCTCTGATACCAAATGATGCAAGACCCACTAGGAACATGCCCTAGAGAACCTTTAACAATTTGAAACTTTGCCCGGGACCAACTAGAAAACAAGAATGTTGGTCAAAGGAAAGACCCTAATGTCTCTTAGAACCCTAGCCTTAAGATACCACAAAGGAAGACCAATTTTTTGATAAGTCACGTGAATTCTTAGAGAACACAAAGAAGTAAAAGCCTCATAAAGTATTGAATAATACTCAAATTCATTCATTCATGATCTTAAATAGAGCACAATAAGGAGCCTTTTATAGTCAAAGTTTCTAAAAGACTTAAAATCTTAACAAAAGTTAAACTCTAAAATCTGATTAGAATTATTTTGAATGATGCCTAAATCAAAGAACAAGATTAGGATATTAATTTTAACTTAATCTCCTAGATAAGCTCCTTGACCAAGTCTAAAAATAATAAAATAATAAAAACAAAGTTCATAAGAATCCTAGTCAAAACTAATTAGCTTCTTTAAATAGTCATATGGGATGCACATGCTTCATTAAAAATCACATAATTAACACATAATTCTTAATCTCTTGCAATTGGACTCTAATTAGGCCTTGGCACTCCTCTTATATGTGTGTATAACTACATTGGGCCTTTAACATGTTGGATATTAACTCTAGTTACTCCATGGACCTCTTTAGGACATTGAGCTTCCACTTGGACTTCCAATTTTGTATCTTTAAGGAAATCTCATGTCCAAAGTCCAATTCAGCATGTTTTGAATTGATCAAATATCGATCTTGAGCTCTAAACTTAGGCCGACATCCAACATAGATATTATCTTGAGCTCTTTGAAATTTTTAGACATATACTAATATAATTTGGGCCTCTTGAGCATAGGCCATCCTTTCATGAGCCATTTGGACCCGAATCATAGGTTTTTGAATAATTTGGGTTTCTTGATGGATGAGGGCTTCTCGAACTTGTAGTGCTCCAATGGGCATGCCTACCGATATTGTATCAATTTTGGCCTCAACCAATTATCTTATAGTGTGAACCCACTAGGAGTCAAGTGTCCTTGAACCCACAACCGATCTCAAATATACACACCCCAAGAAAGCTAAATCAAGTCTGAACGATCTACTTAGAACCCCTGAATATGAAGAGACAAGGACCTTGAGTTAGAAGACGCCACAAGTGATGAGAGACCCCGTAGGAATAAGTCCTAGGAACCTTCTTTTTGACAACATTACCCAGATCGTGCAAGATTCAAGCACACAATCACACAAATAGAAGACAAAAGTACTCATAAAGAATAAGAAGACATATAAAAAAAGATAGTTGGTCAAGTAGGTAAGACCCTAAGAGAACTCGTCCCTTAGAACCATAACCATAAGATGCCACAAAAGATGACCACTCCTTTGATAAGTCCAGGTAGAATTCACTCCATCGCTCAAGGAGCAAAAGGAACCTCACAAACATAGAACATAAGTCCTGAAAGGAAAATTCTTTTTATTCATCTTATTCCTTTTAATTGAATACAAAGATAGCCTATTTATAGGCAAAGGAAATCCAAAACTTGAATACTAAGCAAACCCTAAAAGTAAGACTTAAGAAACTTCCTAAAACATAATTCCCAAGGCTGTGCACTGTTCACGTGCACTGTTCATCCAGAAATAGAAAGACAATAACCTAAATAAATGGAAACAAATCAACCCCTAAAAGAAATGGAAACAAATAATTATGAAATAATAAGGAAATAAAACTTTCTAAAAACTTAATTGACCACATGGCCTTATTCAAATCATTAAAATAGAAACTAATTATTCCGGGTTTGGTCTGAAAATTGATGTTCACGTTCAGCAACTTGTCCAAGCTTTTCTTGATGGTTACACCATGCATGATCTCTTTGAAGATGGTCATTGAAGCTCCGTGGTACTCTATCATTCCCTTCATCTTTGAAAAGATTCGTCCTCGAATCTCTCTTGAATATTAATAGGAAAGAAAATATTGCTTGGGTGCTACTTAATTGAATCAGAAACCAAATAGGAAACAAATCAGAATATGCAAAACTTTCTTTTTTTTTTTTCTATTTTCAGCTCTTCTTTTTTTTTTCGTTTTTTTTTGGGAATCTGGACAAAAACTCACAAGAATGATGACTAACAAGACACCAAAAGAAACAGAAAGGAGACCAAAAAAAAAAAGTGCACAAATAGAACCTTGAGTTCTAACACTCAAGAAGACAAGCTACTGATATGAGACCCACTAGACGACATGCTCTAGGAACCCCAACCAACGTAGGTCATGCTTGAGATGTGAGACCCACTAGACGACTTGCTCTAGGAACCCCAACATAGGTCACGCACAAAGACCAGCTAGAAAACCAGAAGACAAGTAGGAACTTTTTTTTTTTTTTATCTAGACAATAGAAAGGAAGAAAAAAAAAATAAAGAACACAAATGAAAGACAAGAAAAGATCACACCTTGACTTGCAAACCTAGAGCTCTGATACCAAATGATGAGAGACCCCGTAAGAATAAGTCCTAGGAACCTTCTTTTTGACAACATTACCCAGATCGTGCAAGATTCAAGCACACAATCACACAAATAGAAGACAAAAGTACTCATAAAGAATAAGAAGACATATAAAAAAAGATAGTTGGTCAAGTAGGTAAGACCCTAAGAGAACTCGTCCCTTAGAACCATAACCATAAGACGCCACAAAGGATGACCACTCCTTTGATAAGTCCAGGTAGAATTCACTCCATCGCTCAAGGAGCAAAAGGAACCTCACAAACATAGAACATAAGTCCTGAAAGGAAAATTCTTTTTATTCATCTTATTCCTTTTAATTGAATACAAAGATAGCCTATTTATAGGCAAAGGAAATCAGAAACTTGAATATTAAGCAAACCCTAAAAGTAAGACTTAAGAAACTTCCTAAAACATAATTCCCAAGGCTGTGCACTGTTCACGTGCACTGTTCATCCAGAAATAGAAAGACAATAACCTAAATAAATGGAAACAAATCAACCCCTAAAAGAAATGGAAACAAATAATTATGAAATAATAAGGAAATAAAACTTTCTAAAAACTTAATTGACCACATGGCCTTATTCAAATCATTAAAATAGAAACTAATTATTCCGGGTTTGGTCTGAAAATTGATGTTCACGTTCAGCAACTTGTCCAAGCTTTCCTTGATGGTTACACCATGCATGATCTCTTTGAAGATGGTCATTGAAGCTCCGTGGTACTCTATCAACAAGGTTGATCAAGCCTTGATAAGTCTACAAGTTCAATGAAGAACCCTAAAGAGCACTCTTCTCAAGTCTGGGATTTCCAGAAAATACAATTTTTATTCATTCAAATCTGGTTACAATGGGAGGCAGAGTACAATTATATAATGTGTAAGTCAAATCTACCTTCAATGCTCATAGAAAAGGAAAACTAGGAAAATTAATGGCAAATATACTAATTAATGACCTATGCAATTAGAATTATAAAACTCAAATTTTCTTAAAGACTAAAAAGGAAATAAATCCCCCTAAATAAGCTAAATTCGTCCAAATACATTAGGGTTCTCTACAAATCAGCTTATTAAGCCCAAAATGGCATTATTTAGCCCTAAATGAGCCCACCAATGGATGGTCCATGGTTCAAGTACTTCAATTTATAATGTTTTGGCCCAATTTAGCATCAGTAGCTGTATCTTCAGCCCATATGATGTTGAGGACATCCACATTAGAAATGTTTGGATCTCACTTGACTTTTGTTGCTTCAATTGCTATTTGCTTAGTTTAGGTCTCTTGAACAAGTCCACTTAAGGCTTCTTTCATTCTTTTAGCTCGTGCTCTTATCATTGGGCCACTTGGAATTTGTAGAGGATCATTCCAAGTATTTGAGACAACTTGCTCCCTTTGATGGATCGCATCATCCCTTCTCTCCTCAAAAGGATTCGTCCTTGAATCATCACCTACATCATAAGGAGATAAATCAGCAACATTAAAAGTAGCACTAACATTATACTCACCTTGTAGATCTATCTTATAAGCATTATCATTGATTTTCTCAAGGACTTGAAATGGTCCATCCCCTCTTAGAGCTAATTTAGATTTTCTTTGTGCCGGAAACCTCTCTTTTCTTATATGCACCCATACCCAATCACCAGGTTCAAAAGTGACACATCTCCTCCCTTTATTTGCCTTGGATGCATATTGCTCATTCTTCTTTTCAATCTGCAATTTAATCTTTGCATGAAGTTGCTTAATCACCTCAGCTTTCTTTTTGCCATCAAGGCTTGCTCTCTTATTAATGGGCAATGGTAACAAATCCAAAAGGGTTAGTGGATTAAAACCATAAACAACTTCAAAAGGAGAATAATCAGTAGATGAATGCACACTTCTATTATATGCAAATTCAATGAATGACAAGCAATCCTCCCAATTTTTCAAATTCGTTTGGATGATGGTCCTAAGCAATTGAGTTAAGGTTCTATTAACAACTTCAGTTTGACCATCAGTTTGTGGATGACAATCTGTAGAAAATAATAACATAGTTCTAAGATTTCCCTACAAAACTCTCTAAAAATGACTCAGAAATTTTGCATCCCTATCTGAGATAATACTTTTAGGAACACCATGAAGCCTCACAATTTCTTTAAAAGAACAAATCAGCAATATAAGTAGCATCATCAGTTTTATGGCATGCAATAAAATGTGCCATTTTTGAAAATCTATCAACAACCACAAATATTGAATCCATTCCTCTTTTTGACCTAGGTAATCCCAAAATAAAATCTATTGAAATGTCTACCCAAGGTTCACTAGGTACAGGTAATGGAGTATACAAACCATGTGGTAAGACTCTAGACTTAGCCCTTTTACATGTTATGCATCTACCACAAATCCTTTCCACATCACCTTCATTTTATGCCAAAAGAAATGTTCATGCAAAACATCTAATGTCCTTTTCACACCAAAATGTCCCATTAGTCCTCCCCGATGTGCTTCCCTCACAAGCAATTCACGCATAGAGCATTAAGGCACACATAATTTATTTTCTCTAAACAAAAATCCATCAAGCTTATAGAATTTTCCGAAAGCTCCTTTTTCACAAGCAACAATTATTTCAGCAAAATCACGATCACTGGCATACAAATCCTTGACATATTCAAAACCAAGCAATCTTGCATTCAGAGAAGTGAGAAGAATATACCTTCTAGATAATGCATTTGCAACCACATTCTCTTTACCTTTCTTGTATTTGATCACATATGGAAAAGGCTCGATGAACTCCATCCATCTAGCGTGTCTTTTGTTCAGCTTACCTTGACCTTTCATGTACTTCAAAGATTGATGATATGTATGGATCACAAATTGTTTAGGCCAAAGGTAGTGTTGCCAAGTCTCCAATGCTCTCACAAGTGCATAAAGCTCCTTGTCATAAGTTGGGTAATTCAAGGTGGCACCGTTCAGCTTTTCATTGAAATAAGCAATTGGCCGCCCTTCCTGCATTAGAACAACTCCTATCCCTACTCCTAAGGCATCACACTCAATCTCAAAAGTTTTGTGAAAATCAAGTAAAGCTAAAATAGGTGCAGAACACAAATTTTCTTTAAGAACACTAAATGCATGATCTTGTGCTTTTTCCCATCTAAAGCCAATTGATTTCTTAATTACTTTAGTGAGTGGTGCAACAATTGTGCTAAAATCTTTCACAAACCTCTTATAAAAGCTAGCCAACCCATGAAAACTTCTTACCTCAGTTACATTTGTTGGTGTTGGCCATTCTTTAATAGCCCTTACCTTCTCTTCATCAACTTGTATTCCCTCAGCACTTACCACAAATATGAGGAAAACAACTTTTTCCATGCCAAAGCTACACTTTTTTCAGGTTAGCATACAACTTTTCTTTTCTCAAAACATCAAGCACACAGCACAAATGATTCAAATGCTTATCAAGACTCTTACTAAAAATTAGAATATCATCAAAATAAACTACAACAAATTTTCCAATATATGCATGCAAAATATGATTCATCAACCTCATAAAAGTACTAGGTGCATTTGTTAGCCCAAATGGCATGACTAACCATTCATACAGCCCATGCTTTGTTTTGAAAGCAGTTTTCCACTCATCTCCTTCCCTCAACCTAATTTGATGATATCCAGATTTTAAATCAATTTTTAAGAAAATAACAGACCCATGCAATTCATCAAGCATATCATCTAATCTAGGAATGGGATGGCGATACTTTACAGTGATATTGTTGACAGCTTTGCAATCAATGCACATCCTCCAAGATCCATTTTTCTTTGGTACTAAGAGGATTGGTACAGCACATGGACTCAAGCTTTCTCGAACATACCCTTTTGCCATGAGCTCTTCAACTTGCTTTTGAAGCTTTTTTGTCTCCTCAGGGTTAGTTCTAGAAGCTGGCCGGTTAGGAATTGTTGCTCCAGTAATGAAGTCAATTTGATGCTCAATGCCTCGTATGGGTGGCAATCCACTAGGGATATCTTCAAATTCTTAGACCAAAATGAATGTTTAAATGAGTTCCTAAGATCCCTAGAAGTCTCCCCATATGCATCCCCCACAAGAAAACAAAGCAAACTTCCATGGAGGCCAAAAGCTACCTAGGCTCAGGCTAAAGGGGATGGGACACCTAGGGAGAGTTTTAAATTTTTCCAAGCACATTTTTGAGTAATATATGATGAATGAAAATGAGGAAAAAGCTTGGGAAAAATTTAGGAGGCCTAGAGAATGAATTAGTGTATTAGGTTCCATAATATGACCTAAAGAAGTAACATGTTGTTAGGCTCTTTGTTTTAATTGTGTGATGACTCCAAGAGGCTTAAAAGGAGTCAATAATCATATATGAAAGGAAAGAATAGAGCCTATAACTCATTTGATGGGTGTTGCTTCATTAGGTGCATTCTTGGAACCATGAAAGGGTTATTAAACAAAGTTAGTATTTAAGAAAGATGTGTGGCATTATAATTAATTCTATGAACCTAATTGGCTTCCATAAATTGTGTTTAGGCTAAGAGAAACTAATCCCACACCTTTGTGTGTGTGAGGCCAAGGAAGGAAGCATGGTTTTAAGGAGAAAACTATGTGATTCCATCCAAGGTAGCTCACTCCTCCTTCTCTCATACATGAATGTATACTTGGCTTATCTTTGAATGTGTATGTATATTTTAAGCCACGAAAAGTATTCCAGTATGATTTCATATGCCATGGTACTATGATGATACATTATATTTCTAAAATGATGTTTACTTGAGTGTGGTGAAGCCAAGAACCCTTAATCATGGTAAGGATAAGCCATGAACCCTTAGAATTAGTTGAGACAAAGTAAATAGTCTCCCAAAAGTAAGGTTAACTCCCAAAAGTAAGGTTGAGTCAAAAACCTCTTAAAGAAATGGGTGAAGCAAGTCCAAAATCCATAAATGAATGGGTGAGATTAATCCACTTACTTGGCAAGCATATGTATGCTATGTATGACTTGCTTAAATGTTAAAAATGTCTCTTGAATGATTGCATATGTCAATATGCCCATGCATGCATTTGTAAGACTTATTTCGCAGCTTTTATATTTGATTGAATGGTAGATGAGCTATTGGGATTCCCTCTTCTCCAATATTCTAACATGCTAGGTGGACAAAGTGGATAAGACAATGGAAGCCCACACCTTGGAAGATGAGATTATGATAAAAAGTGTTTAAATTTTGTTTCTTTAAGGCCATATGAATGGCAAATGGTTTAATCCATGGTTGTATATGACCTATAATGTTATGAATATGTATAATTATACTAATGTATCATGTATAAATGAGAGTTAAGGTTATATATATGGAAATGTGCATTTTGGACATGTGATGGCAAACTTGTATTATGGAAATGTATGTATAAATGGAAGAGGAATGGCCAAATTAAGATACATGAAGTTTGCGACCACTTGGCTAGTCCATACAAGTCATATTCATACTTTTAAACTGATAGAGTAACACGGAGCTTCAATGACCACCTTCAAGGAGACCATGCATGGCATAACCATCAAGGAAAGCTTGGCAAGTTGCTGAACGTGAGCATCAATTTTCTGACTATTAGTATTAATTAGTTTCTATTTTAGTGATTTGAATAAGGCCATGTGGTCAATTAAGTTTTTAGAAAGTTTTATTTCCTTATTATTTCATAATGATTTGTTTCCATTTATTTAGGTTATTTTCTTTCTATTTCTGGATGAACAGTGCACGTGAACAGTGCACACCTTGGGAATTATGTTTTAGGAAGTTTCTTAAGTCTTACTTTTAGGGTTTGCTTAGTATTCAAGTTTTGGATTTCCTTTGCCTATAAATAGGCTATCTTTGTATTCAATTAAAAGGGAATAAGATGAACAAATAGAATTTTCTTTTCAGGACTTATGTTCTGTTTTTGTGAGGTTCCTCTTGCTCCTTAAGCGATGGAGTGAAGTCAACCTGGACTTATCAAAGGAGTGGTCTTCCTTTGTGGCATCTTATGGCTAGGGTTCTATGGCATCTTAGGGTCTTACCCACTTGACCAACTATCTTTGTTTATATGTGTTCTTATTCTTTACGAGTGTTTTAGTCTTCTATTTGCGTGATTGTGTTCTTGAATCTTGCACGATCCAGGTAATGTTGTTAAAAAGGAGGTTCTTAGGACTTATTCCTACGGAGTCTCTCATCATAAACTTGCTAAAGAGGCGCCAAACACCAAAGGAAGTCATTTGGACACATTTTGTAGTTAATATGGAGTAAAATTGACTATATTAGAAACTTATACCACTTTTTGTTCAAATGAACTCTTCTTGATATGAGATTTAGCATGCATTTAAAGCTTGATGAGAGATTTTTGAGAAGCTAAAGTGAAGATTTTTTAGAGGTTTATGGAATATTTGATAAATTTTAAAAATTGGAAAAAATTCTGATTTTGGTTCATGATACTGTTCACATTGGTCCGAAGCTAAATTTTGTCACTCAGGGGGCAAATGATGTCCAATTGCCATGAAATTTTATATGGAGAAACTAGAAATTTCCAATGACTTATGGAAGTACCCATTTGAATGTTTAGAGAAGGAGATAAGAATTTTTGAAGTTTCTATCTAGTATCAGGCGTTCAGATTGACCTAGGTTACTGTTTGATTGGTTTTCAATGCCTGGACATGTCTAAATGGGTCTAAAGTTATTTTTCTCCCTTAGCTAACATCTGTATCTTTCTAGATTGGTATCATTTACGTGAATTGAATTTTTATAGAATTAATTAAACATTTTTGAAATTCATAGCAGAAAGTTGTATTAGTACCAATAGCCAGTCAGACCTCTGCATGTTATTGAATGTCAAATGTCTTCTGTGTGATGTTTCATGGCCTAATCATATTTTTAGTATAAATTAAACACCCGTGGATTTCTAGAATGGTAAAGAATGAATGCTTTCAATTTTTCTAGAATTAGTTATGATTTTCCAAACTTTGTGACGGAAAGTGGGAATTTCTGGCCAAGACTACATCATGAAAATTTATGTGCCTCTTGTCTTACACGAGTTCTAGGCCAATTTTGGTGATGGAAATGAGTTGTATCCATATAATTAAATATAAGAATGTGATACATGAGTCCATATGGCCCATGGGACTATGAAGGAAAAATTTTATTTGTGACAAAGTGCAGGTACATTGATTGTTCTCATGCTACCTTTCTTGCTTCATTATGAAATGCATAGAATAAGACCTAAAAAGGGCATGAGGCAAGCTAGATAAATATGATGTTATATTTATTGGTATCAGAACAAAGTTTTAGGCTCTCTCAAGTTAGATTTGGCTTGAAGATGTGGTAACATGGCTATGTAATGGTTTGTATAGTTTTGTAAAGCCTTATATGAGACATTTTGGGTGTGTGAAGATAGTTGTGGCTATGTTTATGATAAGTGAGCTATAGAATGGTCTTGGAGTAGTTAGTGGACATCAGGAAAGGCTGGCCTATAGAATAGCTTGAGCAGAGCTAAGGGATTCGATGGCGAGAGCTCTATGAGATATGATAGCTCGTCGATATCAGTAGCAAGCTCTTGGTATGAATGATGAGAAACGATCTCGTTGATACGAAGAGGCTTGCTAGAGAAAGTACATGAGGCCTAATTCTCTCTAGTAGTCATACTTAAACCATTCTGAGATGTCCTGCTTAATGCAAAGCAAGTAGTGATGTAGTGGTATGAGATGAGATTGCAGCTACATAGGACTAGTTTAGAGGGGAAGTGAGAAAAAGAATTACCCCTTAGCTACAACACCCAAATGTCTAGATAAATTCCAAAACTTGAAAAGCTAATTCCCTCAAGCCAGAGGTTTAAGTTACAAGCTACACCTCTTAGAACCCGATAACCTAAAGGTGATAGCTAGTTATGCATGAATGAAGTAAGAGGTAGAACCCTCTAGCTTGATGATGGGTTAGATATAGAGGCAATGAGGCTCAGGTTGGTAGTTAAAAATGAAATTTCAATCCATGAAAAAAGAAAGCCAATTAGAGGCCGTTAGCTGCAGCCAATTAATTGCTTAGCCATGGCCAATTATTCCATGAAGCAGCTAGGCAATTTAGAGAGTTCCTGCCATGGCCAATACTTAGACAGGAAACTAGGGTAAACTCGAGGCTAATTAGTCGTAGCGAATGATGTGCTAGCTGCAGTGAATGGTAGTATGAATGCCTTGTTGGTCATATGAGTCAACCTGAGAAATAAGTTGATAAGGGATCAAATAACCCATAGAGAGTTGGAACCCCTAGTATCAGTAAAGAAAAAAAGTAATAAATAGTCATAGAAAGTAGTAGAAAACTCAATGGGCTTAGTATTTGAGACTGAGGAAGAGCTTAACGTTAGAGAAAGTTAGACAGACGAACTATAAGGTTGTTGAGAACTGCCTCTAAGGCATTGACTCTAACCTAAGGTTCTACCATGTGAGATACTGAATGACAGAATGTTAATGTAGCCTTAAAATTTATGTAAGATAAGACTACCAGTAGTGAGACACATACTGAGTGGTCTAGAAAGGTCATAAGTAACACCTAGAGATGAGTATGAGTAGCCCAGTAACAAAAGCTCAGAAGACAATGAGGATGCTTAGAAAGCACTAAGTTATTGTAAGCTACAGGTCTAACAAGATAGGCAGCCCAAGCTGAGTATAAGCTGAAGCCTACAAGAAGTGACTAGTAGCATCGTCTAGGTGAGACGGATAAAAGGAGAAAATTAATTTGACTAAAAGCTCAGCAAAAGTTCTCCTTGGATTGAAAAAGGAAAGATAAGACATTTTGAGTCGCAGAAACCCCTCAATAGTGGTTAACAAATTCTCCTAGATAGGCCCCCCTGAATTGTAAAGCACAGTGATAAGAGAAGCAAGGAAAAAGATGAGCGCCTAGCCATAAAAGAGATACCCTTATTTAGTAATGATTAAATGAATAGACTGAGTATAGAAAAGTAAACAAACAGGGGTTCGATAGCTAGTTAGATGAGCTCTCTAATATGATAATGATTTAGGGTTAAGGCACGTGAGTGATTAGAGTACCCAGTAGAGCATAAGTTTTTAGTAAGGTAGAATCTAGACATTGAGAGTATGTGTCCTGAATTGGATTTGTAAAACCCTCAAAATAGTATACTGTGCTCCTAGGAGTGAGGCTAAAGAAATTAAACAGAGAGAAAGCCTAGCTCTGATCTGAGTGTATAAACGAGTAGAGATAAAAAGTTAATGCTTTAGTACCCTTAGGGAAGCTTAAGGGAGCTAGAGACCGCTTAAGAAGGTGAGCCTTTGCATTATGTAAAGAAAGAGTATAAGTTGAGAGCACCATAGAATATAATTCTTGGGACTTCACGAAATAGAACTCTTCTTACCGAGGGACGGTCTGGTTAAGAGCATAGCAAGAGTATAAAAGAAATTAGACCCCCTTGATGTTATAGAAAGTAAACAAGTAGAGGAACCCAGGAAAAATACAGATGCTCTTGAGTGTAAAAGACCCGAATTGGCAACAAAGATAACCAGTAGTAGAACATCCTTTTTTCTAAGTAGAAGGATAGTAAGGATAAAAGAAAGAGAAGATATGACAGTGTTCAAGTCGAGAACATATTAGATTGAGAATAGATATTGAGTTAATATACTTGAGTACTTGAGAAAGCACACATGTCCTTGGCATAGATGCCCTTCTAGCATGATAGTGCCCGAAGTAAAAATAGTCAGGAAATGTACAGTGATCTCAGGATGAAGTAGAGGAAGAATCCTATTTTCCCTGAGTATCTTACGAGAATAGGGCAGATAAAGAAAAGTATAAGAGGGATACTTTAGATTATTAGAAAACTTGTAATATACTGGAGACAGTAGCTTTGAGCTTAGTCATAAGGCTCTCGTGTATTAGTGTTTGATGTTATGGTTTGCTTGCAACGAGAGTTATATGATATTGGGTCTAGCCAACCTAGTAGTAATGTAACTTGAATGCGTAGCAAACGATGTCATCAATCAATCCAAGTGTCCCGATAATTGAAAGGTATTCTAGTTAGTTCAAGCATGAGATGACTCAAAAAAAAAGAGGTAAAGGGATTCCAAGAATATTAGAACAGTAAGAAAAGCATGTAGAAGAGGAATCCCTTATAAAGAATGATAATATAGAAAAGAACGTGCTAATAGTAAAGAATGTTTAGATTCATATAGCATAAGTTTAGTATACATGATCTGAGTCCCTTATAGTACATGTAAACAAAATGAGTAGAGACCAGTGTATAGCCTCTCTCTTGCCATAGATGTTAACCACACTCAGTGTGTGAATGCCTGATGCAAAATCAAGGGGTGGCCTAATCTTTACGATGTAGGTTGATGGATAGATGATGGTTCGAGACTCGATGGAAGCAAATAGCCAACCAACGTTATAAAAACATTGACCTACTACTTAAACAACGCGCCTAACCACAAACACAGTAAACTAACCCACACAACGACACACTTGGATCGAAGCACGAATTGGAGGCTTTTGCGAACTTGAATCACCAACCTATAGATAGGTTGACAAGATAAAAGTTTCACAAGAGCAAAGAAAAGATAAGATTCTCACAATTAGAGAAATACTCAGAATAATTCTATTACTTCCAATCTGATTCAAATGAAGGCAGAATTTATATATTTATTGTGTAGCTCAAACCTATCTACTGGAGGAAAAGTAGGAAACTAACTACATAATCTTAACAGAAAAATCTAAAAATTAGGGATACAAAATCAAATCTTTTTAAAAATAGAAAAGGAAGGATAATCAGCCTAATTAATTCTAATTTTCGTCCAAATACATAAAGCTTCTGGAAGTCAACATATTAAGTCTGTAATATCATTATTTAGGCCCAAATGAGTCAATCTATGTATGGCCCTTAGTCCAAAATCTCTAATTTTCAACATTATAATCCAAATTAGCTCCAATAACTCCATCTTTAGCCCAAATAATGTTGAGGACGTTTTGATCAGATTCAAAATTCTGCTTGGTCCAAATCTCTTGAATAAGTCCACTTAATGCTTCTTTAAGTTGTTTAGCTTTCGCCCTTGTAATAGGTCCAATTGGGAGATGCAAAGAATCATTTAAAGATTTTGAATTAGCATCTTCATGAATCTGGTTCATATCAATGCCTGAGTGCTAAGGCACTCAAAAGCAGAATGTGGGCATAGTCAGAAATTACAAGATATGAGAGGAAAAGATAGTTAAGTACAACTAAGGTAAGAAGAGAAAGCCTAAGTAAAAAAAGGCTAAAGTGGGAATCTGAGAATCCCAGGAGGAGTGATGAACAAAAATTAAGATCCTCCTAAGTATTAGTATGACGGGATCCTAGAGAATTAGATGACATAGAACCACCTTCGCGTGAAGAGCATGATGTACTTCTGAGTTTAGTCTCAGTTATTATGAGCAATGGTCCTCGGACTTAATGAGCATGTGTTTTACTGTTACATACCAGGCTTTGACGTCTCCCAGAGATGGGTCGCAGTAGATCCTAACATAGTACAGTGGGTCGCACTAGACCTTAGCAGGCCTCTGAGAGGTCACAATAGACCCAGGGGTCACAACAGATCCCATAGAGTTACAGAGAGTCCCAGTCATAGCATGATAGTTCTCTTGTAAGATGACGACTTGAGATAATTTTTACAGAGCAACTAGTCTCAAAGACCAATATAGTTTCAACTAGCTTTTATCTCAGAAACTAGAGATTCTAGTAGACAGTTGCCACAGAAATATGAAGGTTTTACTCAGATAATTAGACCATTGACTAGATTTCTTAAGAGATGAGCATAGTGTATAGGATGAGGAAAGTAAGAAATTAGATTTTTAGAGTTAGAGCCAGATGAATCATTACCTAGCAGATATTGGCCTTGACCGAGGGATAGAGAGATCCCTATATGCTAGATTATGTATTTAGAAAGGGGTCAGGTGTAGTTTTTATATGAGGTAAATGGTATAGTATGCCTTTAGTGATCGAAACTATGAATATTGCTAGCATCCCACCAGAGCTCAATAGTAGTTAGTGGTAATCGCTCTTCGTACCAGTATGAGACACATATGTTAGGCCTATCAGTGCTGAAATGAGAGACTATAAAATGCCACTATAAGTGAACAAACAAAGTAAGGAAAAGTTCTGGCCTACCAATACAAATGCAGTAGTAAACAGAGAAACTTGGGTCATTAAAAGTAGAAACTCCTCAAAGGAGTTGTAATCCCAGTAAGTAATTGAGATATGAGGCTTGTGACAGAAAGAAATGTGAATTGTAATCATAAAATGAACTAGTAAGGAAGAACACAGAGATGAACAATGGACGGTACATGTAAATAAGCAAACAGACAAATAGAAACCTCCAATGGCTATGATGATCAGAAAAGAAGATGAGACTTTATGAGAAGCCATTGGGAGAGGATATGGGAGACTTAATAAGAAATAAGTTACCTCCCGAGATGTGTAGATAAGTCCAATGAAAGAAATGCTAACCCCTGTGAACGGGTTAAGATTAACCTGATATGATTAGTAAGCTCTCCCAAGATAGGCCTCCAGAGTTAGAAATTTCTTTCCTTTATGAGAAGAACTAGCTCATACTCTATAATAATAGAGCCCTCATTAAGAGCTAGTAATGAAAATTCCCTGGCTGAGAAAAACTTAAATGAGTGAAATCGCTGAGAAAAGTGTATAAAGCCAAGAAGAATGGAAAGAAAAGAGTAGTTAGCTAGAAAAGAAAAGAGTAAGAGGAAAGTATATCCTAAATTTCAAGGATGAAATGATGCAAGACCCACTAGGAACATACCCTAGAGAACCTTTAACAATTCGAAACTTTGCCCGAAACCGGTTAGAAACAAGAATGTTGGTCAAAGGAAAGACCCTAAGAGAACTTGTCTCTTAGAACCCTAGCTTCAAGGCACCACAAAGGAAGACCAATCCTTTGATAAGTCACGTGAACTTTCAGAGAACACAAGGAAGCAAAAGTCTCACAAAGTATTGAATAATACTCAAATTCATTCATTCATGATCTTCCAAAAATAGAGTACAATAGGGAGCCTTTTATAGGCAAAATTTCTAAAAGTCTTAAATCCTAATAAAACTAAAACTCTAAAATCTGATTAGAAATATTTTAAATAATGCCTAAAAACAAGAAACAAGATTAGGATATTAATTTTAACTTAATCTCCTAGATAAACTCCTTGACCAAGTCCAAAAAATAATAATAAAAAATGAAATTCATAAAGAATCATAGTCAAAACTAATTAGTTTCTTTAAGTAGTCACATAGGATGCACGTACTTGATTAAAAATCACATGGTTGACACATCATTTTTAGTCTCTTGTAATTGGACTCCAATTGGGCTTTAACACTCCTCTTGTATGTGTATAACTGCATTGGGCCTTTAACATATTGGATATTGACTTTAGTTGCTCCATGGACTCTTCTTAGGAAATTGGACTTCCATTTGGACTTCCACTTTTGCATCTTTAAAGAGATATTGATCAAATATGGATCTTGGGTTCTAAACTTGGGCCGACGTCCAACATAGATATTATTTTGAGCTCTTTGAAATTTTTGGACATATACTAACATAATTTGGGCGTCTTGAGTATAGGCCATCCTTTCATGAGCCATTTGGACTTGACTCATATGCTTTTGAATGATTTGGGTTTCTTGATGGATGAGGGCTTCTCGAACTTGTTGTGCTTCAATGGGCATGCCTACTAATATCATATCATTCCCTCCCTCTTTGAAAAGATTCATCCTCGAATCTTCACCACCAAGTGGTTTCTTAGGAAGCAAATCTAGGCAATCATAACTCTTTTCAATGCTAGTTGAAGATGAGGGTCCATTGGGTGGCTTCTTTGAAAACAAATCTTCACATACCTACAAGGAGCTAAATCCAACAATAGGCAAAGATGGGTTAAGATTGTTAGTAGATATACAAGCATCCTTACACATGCTCTCAACCTCTCTTTTTTCATTAAATAAGCTCACACTCGTGCTTTTCTCACAACTCTCTAGCTCTTTCTTTTCACTCACATTCTTTTCTTTTTCAATCTCATCTTTTTCTCTCTCTAACTCATGTTTTCTCTCTTTTTCTTTTTCTCTCTTTAACTCATGTTCTCTCTCTTTTTCTTTTCTTTCTCTAACTTATATTCTCTCTCTTTTTCTTTCATTTTCTATGCTTGTACTATTCTTATTTGATCCTCATAAGCATCCATAGGATCAAGAGGTACTAATACATGATTTTTTTCATTGAATACAAATGAATAGCAATAGCAATATTTGTGCTTATGCTTAACATATTTAGCTTTTCTCACATGTTTCCATGGTTTACCAAGCATAATATGTCTATTATACATAGGAGCCACATCACATAACACTTTGTCATGATATTTACCAATGGAGAAAGAAATCAAAACTTGCTTATTGACCCTAAATTCAGCACTACCCTTCAATAAGGAATAGGGCCTAGGATGCTTCATAGTAGGCAAGTTTAATTTCTCAACAAGTAAGGTACTAGCAACATTTACATAGCTACTATTATCAATAGCCATGCTGCTGACTTTTCTCTTTGATAAGGCATCTAGTATGGAAATCAGGGAATGACTTTTCCTTATCTTGTCTTGTAGAGTTGGAGTTGGATTGGAATGCATCTAACCATGCACAAGATTGCTTGAATTGCTCTTTGTTAGCCTCTTCAAGGAATTTGTACTCATTAGACATATTGTCACCTGAAAAGTTAGTCAACAAAGAAATAGGACCTCACACACTCTTCTCATGTGTTTACACTCAAAAGATAATAAGTTCACTCGTGTTTAACTCTCTTTTTGGATTTTTCTTTAATGTTAATTGCACTCTTGCCTTTTACCACTCAACAATTTGCTTCTTACAAGTGTTCTAAGTAAGTCACAAGCAAATCAAATGAAAGATCATACTAGTGGTAATCAAAAAACTAGAATCCTAAAATGTAAATTCCCAAAGAATCAAATAAAGGAGAAAAGAGGGTATGTAACAAAAAGGTAAAGAGGAAAGGAAGGTTTGGATGGCTTGGAAGGAAGGAGAAGGAAAGGGAAAATCTAAAAATAGGAAACTTTAAGAATAGAAAACTATTTGGGAACCAAGTTAATCAAAATCGGATACTATTTGCAATTCAAGTTTAGAACAATTAGGAAAGAAAATTTTTACTTGAATGCAAAATAGGAAAGTAGTTAACTTGGTTGCTACTCAATGCAATCAAATTAGGAAACTAACTCTAATTAGGAAATTAACTCCAATTAGGAAATTAACTCTAACTAGGAAGCTAACTCCAATTAGGAAATTGATTCCAATTAGAAAATTAACTCCACAACTTGCAACCTTTTTTATTTTTTTTTTGAATTTTTTTTTTGAATTTTTTATTTTGATTTTATTTTGATTTTTTTTTTGGAGTATCACACTCTCCTTTTTTTTTTTGAATGAGGATGGAGGCACATAACAATAGAAGAAGGAAGAAGATAGAAGACAAAGATAAAGATGAGAAGATAACACAAATAGAAGGAGAGAAGGTATGAAGAACAGTGAAAGGGAAACACAAAGATATACCTTGCACTAACGAACCAAAGCTCTGATACCAAATGATGCAAGACCAATTAGGAACATGCCCTAGAGAACCTTTAACAATTCGAAACTTTGCCCAGGACCGGTTAGAAATAAAAATGTTGGTCAAAGGAAAGACCCTAAGAGAACTTGTCTCTTAGAACCCTAGCCTCAAGACGACACAAAGGAAGACTAATCCTTTAATAAGTCACGTGAACTTTCAGAGAACACAAGGAAGCAAAAGCCTCACAAAGTATTGAATAATTTTCAAATTCATTCATTCATGATCTTCCAAAAATAGAGTACAATAGGGAGCCTTTTATAGGCAAAATTTCTAAAAATCTTAAATCCTAATAAAACTAAAACTCTAAAATCTGATTAGAAATATTTTAAATAATACCTAAAATCAAGGAACAATATTAGGATATTAATTTTAACTTAATCTCCTAGATAAACTCCTTGACCGAGTCTAAAAAATAATAATAAAAAATGAAATTCAAAAAGAGTTCTAGACAAAACTAATTAGCTTCTTTAAGTAGTCACATGGGATGCACGTGCTTGATTAAAATCACATGGTTGACACATGATTTTTAATCTCTTGTAATTGGACTCCAATTGGGCCTTAGTACTCCTCTTGTATGTGTATAACTGCATTGGACCTTTAACTTATTGGATATTGACTTTAGTTGCTCCATGGACTCTTCTTAGGAAATTGGGCTGCCACTTGGACTTTCACTTTTGCATCTTTAAAGAGATATTGATCAAATATGGATCTTGGGTTCTAAACTTGGGCCGACGTCCAACATAGATATTATTTTGAGCTCTTTGAAATTTTTGGACATATACTAACACAATTTGGGCGTCTTGAGCATAGGCCATCCTTTCATGAGCCATTTGGACTTAACTCATACGCTTTTGAATGATTTGGGTTTCTTGATGGATGAGGGCTTCTCGAACTTGTTGTGCTTCAATAGGTATGTCTACTAATATCTTATCATTAAATTTATTTATGGGGGGAGAAATATAATATCCTATTCTCTAAAAACGAGAGGAAATGTGAAAAACATAACATACAGTTTCTCTGTAAACAAAATGAAATTCACCAGATACCAAAGTAAGTCCCCTAAAATAACTTAGTTAAGGTCCCAAAAAATTTAGGAAGCATTCTAAACTCCTAAAAATAAAAATCCCAATATTAGATGAAAAGAAAAATGGAGCTAGAATGAAGAAATAAAATATAACGAAAGGTTAATGAAACGTAAGGACATTTTCATACTTTTGAGCAAATTTTAGAATTTACACAAGAGAGCTTTTTAAATGAAAGTTTTGAATTCTCTGGGATTCTCAGGGGCATTGAAAACCATGGGAAGCCCTAGGATAGCTAAAGCCTCTTTGGTGGATATTTTCCAATGTCGGTGCACCCGAATTTTGACGGATTCGTTCGAGAAGGTCTTAGCTCCAATTTGAATGATTCCAAAGGCATTTTAATAAATTGGGAACCTAAATTTTATAGTGGAAAAGATGGTTCTAAAAAAGGAGCTAAAACGAGTTAGAAACAAAAATGCCAAGAATAAAGGATAAAATGAAAATTTTTGGAAAAGTCCTTCTTAATTTCTGCCCAAAAACCAAAGAACTCAAGGGAGGAAGGGGCACAAGAACAAGGCAGAGGAGAAGGAAAAAATCAAGAAAAAGGTAAGAATTTGTTGGAATTTCCTAGCCTTCTCTTTAGGAAATTTCTCCTCTTCCTTCTCCCTTTTATCCTTATGGTTTTCTTAAAGTTTTTGGTGCCATTTTGAGGTCAAACCAAGAGGAGAAATTTGAAGAGAAGAAGCCAAGGAAAGTGAGAAACAAGCAAGAAAAGCCATAAAAATAAGGTAAAATCTTCATCCTATAGTAGCTACTCCTCCCCCCCTTCTCCTCCCTATTTCATCCCATATATGTAGCTACAAAAGCCTAAAATTTTGAGGAGAACTAAGGGTGAATTCCATGAATTTAAGGGAGGAAAGTAAGAATATGCAAAGAAATTCAAGAAAAGGCCATTGATTTTTAAGGTGGCAAACCTAGGGTTTCATGGGTTCCCTTGAAAATCTGATTTGATGTAATTATTCCTAACCCTAAATGAATGTTTAAATGAGTTCCTAAGATCCCTAGAAGTCTCTCCATATGCATCCCCCATCAAGAAAACAAAGCAAACTTCCATCGAGGCCAAAAGCTATCTAGGGTCAGGCTAAAGGGGATGGGACACCTAGGGATAGTTTTTGTAACATCTGTGATACGATATTAGTAGGCATGCCCATTGGAGCACTACAAGTTCGAGAAGCCCTCATCCATTAAGAAACCCAAATCATTCAAAAGCCTATGATTCAGACCCAAATGGCTTATGAAAGGATGGCATATGCTCAAGAGGCCCAAATTTTGCTAGTATATGTCCAAAAATCTCAATGAGCTCAAAATAATATCTATGTTGGACGTCGGCCCAAGTTTAGAGCCCAAGATCCATATTTGATCAATATCTCTTTAAATATGCAAAAGTGGAAGTCCAAGTAGAAGCTCAATTTCCTAAGAGTCCATGGAGCAACTAAAGTTAATATCCAATATGTTAAAGGCCCAATGCAGTTATACACATAAAAGAGGAGTGCTAAGGCCCAATTGGAGTCCAATTACAAAAGATTAAAAATCATATGTCAACCATGTGATTTTTAATCAAGCATGCGCATCCCATGTGACTACCTAAAGAAGCTAATTAGTTTTGACTAGGATTCTTTTTGAATTTCGTTTTTTATTATTTTATTATTTTTTGGACTTGGTCAAGGAGTTTATCTAGGAGATTAAGTTAAAATTAATATTCTAATCTTGTTCCTTGATTTTAGGCATTATTTAAAATATTTCTAATCAAATTTTAGAGTTTTAGTTTTATTAGGATTTAAGACTTTTAGAAATTTTGCCTATAAAAGGCTCCCTATTGTACTCTATTTTTGGAAGATCATGAATGAATGAATTTGAGTATTATTCAATACTTTGTAAGGCTTTTGCTTCTTTGTATTCGCTAAGAGTTCACGTGATTTATCAAAGGATTGGTTTTCCTTTGTGACGTCTTGAGGCTAAGGTTCTAAGAAACAAGTTCTCTTAGGGTCTTTCCTTTAACCAACATTCTTGTTTTCTAGTCGGTCCCAGGCAAAGTTTTGAATTGTTAAAGGTTCTCTAGGGCATGTTCCGATTGGGTCTTGCATCAATTTGGCTTTTTGAAAACTAGAGAAAACGTGAGAAACATAACGTATGATTTCTCAGTAAATAAATGAAATTCATTGGATACAAAAAGAAGTCCCCTAAAATGAGATAATTAAGGCCCCAAAAAATTTGGAAAGCATTCTAGACTCTTAAAAATGAGAATCCCAAGCTCAGACGGAAAGAAAAACAGAGCTAGAATGAAGAAATAAATTCTTACGAAATGTAATGGTATATTCGTAATTTCACCAAATTTTGAAGTCCCCCAAAATGAGATAGTTAAGGCCCCAAAAAATTTGGGAAGCATTCTAGACTCTTAAAAATGAGAATCCCAGGCTCATACGGAAAGAAAAACAGAGCTAGAATGAAGAAATAAATTCTTATGAAATGTAATGGTATATTCGTAATTTCACCAAATTTTGAAGTCCCCCAAAATGAGATAGTTAAGGCCCCAAAAAATTTGAGAAGCATTCTAGACTCTTAAAAATGAGAATCCCAACTCAGAAGAAAAAAAAAACGGAGCTAGAATGAAGAAATAATTTCTTACGAAATGTAATGGTATATTCGTAATTTCACCAAATTTTGGAATTCACACAGAAGGGATTTTTAAATGAAATTTTTGAGTTTTCCAGGGTTCTCAAAGGCCCTAATAATCATGGAAAGCCCTAGGACAGCTGAAACCCATCCGGTGGACGTTTTCCAATATCAGTGTACCCAAACTTTGATGGATTCATTTGGGAAAGTTTTAACTTCGATTTGAGTAATTGCAAAGGCATTTTACTAAATTGGGAACCTAAATTTCATAATGAAAAAGACGGTTCTAAAGAAGAAGCTAAAATGAAGGAGAAACAAAAATGCTAAGAATGAAAGGCAAAATAGGAATTTTTGAAAAGTGTAACCTCCTCCCACCTATATATATATGATGTGCCCTTCTTCTCTCTTCATTTTGCATGACCAAGTTCTACCTAAAACCATGGGAAAACCCTAGGGAGAGTGGCACACAAGAGGGAGGCAAAGAGGAGGGGAAATCAAAGGCTTAAGGCATGGAAATTTAATAGTTTTTCGAGTTTGAAGAGAGGAGCTCAAAGAACACAAGATTCAAGTAAGAAAAAGGAAGAAAACAAGGTAAATCTTGCATCCCATGGTAGCTACTCCTCCCCCCTTCTCCATATTTCACCCCATGTATGTAGATGATAGAGGGCTAGAATTTTAAGGGGAACCAAGGGTGAATTCCATGAATTTAAGGGAGGAGAGTAAGAATATGCAAAGAAATTAAAGAAAAGGCCATGGAATTTCAAGGTGCAAAACCTAGGGTTTCAAGTGCACCTTGTAAAATTTGATTTTGTATGATGATTCTTAGGCCTAAAGAAGAGTTTAAAAGAGCTCCCAAAATCCCTAAGAGGCTTCCCATATGCATCCTCCCTTGAGCAAACAAGGCAAACTCCAAAAAAGTCCTATTTCTTCCATAGCCTCAGCCTAAAGGGGTTTGTGTAGCTAGAGAGAGTTTTAAATTTTTCTAAGCCCATTTTTAAGTGCATGGTGTGAACCCGTAAGGAATCAAATCCCCTTGAACCCACAACTGATCTGAAATATACACACCTCAAGAAAGCTAAATCAAGTCTGAACGATCCACTTGGAACCCCTGAATATGAAGAGACAAGGACCCTAAGTGTTGGAAGACGCCACAAGGTTGATCAAGCCTTGATAAGTCTACAAGTTCAATGAAGAACGCTAGAAAGTACTCCTCTCAAGTCTAGGATTTCCAGAACATATGATTTTATTCATTCAAATTTGGTTACAATGGGAGGCAAAGTACAATTATATAATATAAGTCAAATCTACCTTCAATGCTCACAGAAAAGGAAAATTAGGGAAATTAATGGCAAATATCCTAATTAATGACCTATGCAATCAGAATTATAAAAGTCAAATTCTCTTAAAGACTAAAAAGGAAATAAATCCCCCTAAATAAGCTAAATTCATCCAAATACATTAGGGTTCTACAAATCAGCTTATTAAGCCCAAAATAGCATTATTTAGCCCTAAATGAGCCCACCAATGGACGGTCAATGGTTCAAGTACTTCAATTTATAATGTTTTGGCCCAATTTAGCCTCAGCAGCTCCATCTTCAACCCATATGATGTTGAGGACGTCCACATTAGAAATGTTTGGATCTCGCTTGACTTTTGTTGCTTCAATTGCTATTTGCTTAGTCCAGGTCTCTTGAACAAGTCCACTTAAGGCTTCTCTCATTCTTTTAGCTCGTGCTCTTATCATTGGGCCACTTGGAATTTGTAGAGGATCATTCCAAGTATTTGAGATAGCTTGCTCCCTTTGATGGATTGCATCAGTGCACCTTGTCATATATGATGAATGAATATGAAGGGAAGCCTTGGGAGAAATTTAGAAACCATAGAAAGTGAGTTAGGACTTTATGTTCCATAATGAGACCTAAAGAAGCAACATATAGTTAGGCTCTTAGTTTTGCTTGTGTGATGACTCCAAGAGGCTTAAAAGGAGTCAAGAATCATATTTGAAAGGAAAGAATAGAGCCTAAAATTTAATTGAGGAGTGTTGCTTTATTTGGTACAATTATGGAACCATATGAGGTTATAAGCTAACCTAGTGTCTAAACAAATTGTATGGCTTCAGAATTGAGATTATAAACCTAATTGGCTTACATAAATTGTATTTAGGCCAAGAGAAAACTTTCTCACACCTTTGTGCATGTGTGGCCGAAAAAGGGAGCTTGGATTCAAAGGAAAAAGTATGTAATTGTGTATAAGGTAGCTCTCTCCACCTTCTCGCATGCATGGATGTGTGCTTAGCTTGTCTTGAATGTATGTATGTGTATTTTTAAGCCATGAAAAATGTTCTAGCATGATTTTAATTTCATGGTGCCATGATGTTATAATATGCTCTTATATGATATTTTTTATGTGTGTTTGGGTTTGCTTGTGATGCGAAATCAAGGGGTGGCCTAATCTTCACGACGTAGGTTGATAGATAAATGATGGTTCGAGACTCGACGGAAGCAAATAGCCTACCAACGTTATAAGA
This sequence comes from Erythrophleum ivorense, assembly GCA_026724425.1. Taxonomy (NCBI): domain Eukaryota; kingdom Viridiplantae; phylum Streptophyta; class Magnoliopsida; order Fabales; family Fabaceae; genus Erythrophleum; species Erythrophleum ivorense. The sequence continues at coordinate 15,131,904 of JAIUCV010000014.1, forward strand.
ACGTTGACCTGCTATGATGTAATAGCACCAAGAGACCTTGCTGAGCATAGAAGTGGACTTGATGAAGGATATGGTGCTAAGTTTCAAGCCCAAGGATGTGATTTGCAAATTAAAACCCAAGAGTTTAAATCAAATGTACCCAAAGATCCATTGCAAGACATAGGAGGCCTAATTACAAGAGCTAGGGCCAAAGCAATAAAAGAAGCCTTCAATTGTTTGATTCATAAGCTTCATAACTTAGAGCCCATTTATTTGAGGCAAAAAAGGGCCCAAGAAGATGTAAAAGGTGTGATTATGCTAACCATTCTACAAGAGGAGTGCCAAGGCCCAATTGGAGTCCAATTGCAAGAAATTAAAAATCATGTGTGTTGGATTTTTAATGAAGTATGAGCATACCATGTGGACTATTTAAAGGAGCTAATTAGTTTTAACTAGGATTCTTTTTGAATTTCTTTTTTTATTATTATATTATTTTTCGGACTTGGTCAAGGAGCTTATCTAGGAGATTAAGTTGAAATTAATATCCTAATCTTGTTCCTTGATTTTAGGCACTATTTAAAATATTTCTAATCAGATTTTAGAGTTTTAGTTTTATTAGGATTTTAAGTCTTTTAGAAATTTTGCCTATAAAAGGCTCCCTATTGTACTTTATTTGGAAAGATCATGAATGAATTTGAGTATTATTCAATACTTTATGAGGCTTTTTGCTTCTTTGTGTTCTCTGAGAGTTCACGTGACTTATCAAAGGATTGGTCTTCCTTTGTAGCGTCTTGAGGCTAGGGTTCTAAGAGATAGGTTCTCTTAGGGTCTTTCCTTTGACCAACATTCTTGTTTTCTAGCCGGTCCCGGGCAAAGTTTTGAATTGTTGAAGGTTCTCTAGGGCATGTTCCTAGTGGGTCTTGCATCATTTGGTATCAGAGCTTTTGTTCACTAATACAAGGTATATCTTTGTGTTTCCCTTCCGCTGTTCTTCATACCTTCTCTCCTTCCATTTGTGTTATCTTCTCATCTTCATCTTTATCTTCTATCTTCTTCCTTCTTCCATTGTTGTGTGCCTCTATACTTATTCAAAAAAAAAAGTTAGAAAAAAAATTCAAAAAAAAATTCGAAAAAAAATTCAAAAAATAAATTGAAAAAAAAAAGAAAGAAAGAGTGAAAAAAAAATTTGCAAGTTGTGGAGTTAGTTTCCTAATTGGAGTCAATTTCCTAATTGGAGTTAATTTCCTAATTGGAGTCAATTTCCTAATTGGAGTTAGTTTCCTAATTGAACTCAATTTCCTAATTGCACTTAGTTTCCTAATTTTCAGATTTTCTTAAAGTTGGTTTCCTAATTTCCCAAGTAGTTTCCTATTTTTAAAGTTTCTTATTTTCAGATTTTTCCTTTTCTTCTCCTTCCTTCCAAGCCATCCAAACCTTACCTTCCGCCTTGTTTTCCTTTCCTCTTTCTCTTTTTGTTATACACCTCTTTTTCTCCTTTGTTTGATTTTTTGGGAATTTGCATTTTAGGATTCTAGTTTTTTTTTTATTGCCACTAGTCTGATCTTTTCTTTTGATTTGCTTGTGACTTGCTTAGAACACTTGTAAGAAGCAAATTGTTGAGTGGTAAAAGGCAAGAGTGCAATTAAAATTAAAAAAAAAAAGCCAAAAAGAGTTAAACACGAGTGAACTTATCATCTTTTGAGTGTAAACATGTGAGCTAGTGAGTTGCGAGGTCCTATATCTTTCTTTGTTTGTTTTTTTTTGTACAAACTAATATTTCAGGATGTCTGGAGAATCTGAGCATAGTGACTTTGACATGAAAGTCTGGGTTAAAGCCGTTCAAAGTACTCTTGAGAAACTAAGTGCCAGATTAGATGATATGGAGTCTTCTTCCAATAAGAGGACCCATAGAAGGCAAGCTCAAGTGGAGGTTGATGATGATGTTGAGTCAGACTTTGAGGAGTCCCATACTCAGAGAGGTAGACAATCATCATCCAATAAGGATGGTGGTATTGGAAATATCAAGATGAAGATTCCATCATTCCCTGGGAAAAATGACCCAGACCAGTACTTAGATTGGGAAAGAAAAGTGGAGCATGTATTTGAGTGCCACTCTTACACTGAGGCAAAGAAAGTAAAACTTGCTGCAGTAGAGTTTACTGACCATGCTAGCATCTGGTGGGATTAACTCTTACTCACCCGAAGATGTATTGGTGAAGGTCCAATTCGTGATTGGCAGGAGATGAAAATTATCATGCGCAAACGGTTTATCCCTAGTTACTATTATAGGGAATTGCATAAGAGGCTCCAAAAGTTGAGGCAAGGTTCTATGAGTGTGGAAGATTACTATCAAGAAATGGAGATTGCCATGATTAAGGCAAATGTGGAGGAAGACCGTGAAGCAACCATGGCTCATTCATTGAGGGCTTAAATCCTGATATAGCTGCCCAAATTGATTTATACAATTACCTAGATATGGAAGAGCTCTTGCATAGAGCTATCAAGGTAGAAAAGCAACTAAGGGCTCAACAAAAGTTAAAAGTGACATCTAACTCAAGTTCTTGGAGGGATTCCAAAGTCCCCTTCCAGCCAAAGACTGATTTTAAGTCTAAGGAGGAAAGTAAGGTAAAACCCTTTTAGGTTAAGGGTAAAACTGATTCAAAACCTTTCTCGTCTTCTAATCCTACTGCTTCTTCCTCTAAGCTTAGATGCTTTAAATGTAATGGTTTTGGTCACATTGCTTCACAATGTCCTAACAAACGAATTATGATTATTCTTGAGAATGGTAATGTGACTAGTGCTAGTAGTGAGTCTGAGGAGGATGAGATGCCACCCTTGACTGATGACTCAGATTTAGAGTTAACTGAAGCTGTAAATGGTGAAGCCCTTGTGGCTAGGCATGCTCTCAACATTCAATACTCGATGTTTCATCCACAAGAAGGTGTGTAGTTTGATTATTGATGGTGGTAGCTATACAAATGTAGCTATGATATGAACCAGACTCATGTGGGGAAGGATGCTCGTGTGGAGAAGGACTTGATGATAGATGGCCCAATGACAAGAGGAAGAGTTAAGCGTCTACAAAGAGCAATTGGGCTTCAATTTGCTGAATTAGAAGCCCATAATGTTAGTGCATGCATTGAGGAAGCAAATGGAGCCTTAATCATGCTTATTCAAGCCCAGGATGATGCTTAAAAAGCCCATTGAAGATAGAGGACGTGAATAGTACTTCAAATGCAAGATGTCCAGCCCATTAGTATTAATTAGTTTCTATTAGGCTGATTATCTATCCTTTTCTGTTTTCAAAAGGATTTGATTTTGTATCCCTATTTTTTAGATCTTTTAGTTAGGATTATGTAGTTAGTTTCCTACTTTTCCTCCAGTAGATAGGTTTGAGCTACACTATAAATTTATGTATTCTGCCTTCATTTGAATCAGATTGGAAGTAGTAGAATTATTGAGTGTTTCTCTAATTGTGAGAATCTTATCTTTTCTTTGCTCTTGTGAAACCTTTGTCTTGTCAACCTATCTTTAGGTTGGTGATTCAAGTTCGCAAAAGCCCCCAATTCGTGCTTCGATCCAAGTGTGTCGTTGTGTGGATTAGTTTACTGTGTTCGTGGTTAGGCGCATTGTCTAAATAGCAGGTCAACGTTCTTATAACGTTGGTTGGCTATTTGCTTCCGTCGGGTCTCGAACCATCATCTATCCATCAACCTACGTCGTGAAGATTGGGGCACCCCTTGATTTCGCATCATTTGGTATCAGAGCTTCGGTTTACACGGTAGGTTGTCTATCATACATTCATCATCCACCATTCTACTTCTTTTCTAGCCTCCATATTTTTTTTTCCATATCCATTCATTGCTACCTTTTATTATAAAAAAAAAATACTAAATTTTCTACCTTCCCTTGTTTCCAGATTTGATCCTTAGTGTGCAAGATTTGGTTTTTTATGCTACAAGAGCCATTCATTTTGTAATCTGGAAAACTTTTGTTCTAGACGTGTTATTTTTCCCTTATCTGTTCAACCCCTTTCCTTTTGAGATTTTGGACGATTAATAGGTCAATCCTAAGTTTCAGAATCTCAACTTTCATTTCGTTTTAGAATCATCAAATTCGGAGTTTTCTAGAGGAAGTTATTGTTATTTTTAGCGGTAACGTTTTCTAATCTGTTTCTTATTGTGTGATCTTGTGATTCTCTTTCATCTGATCCAAAAAAAAAAAAAAGAGGCAAAAAAAAAAAAAGGAAAAGGAAAAGGAATAGAAAAGAAAGGCAAAAAAAAAAAAGGTTAGCCAAAAAAAAAAAGTGAAAAAAAAAACGAAAAAAAAAATTGTGATCAGATTTCTTTCATTTGTGATCAGCATTGTTTCCTTTTCCATTTGTTTCCTTTTATCTTGTGATTGTGGACTTTCCTATTGTGACTTCAACTTGTTTCCTATTCCTTTGATTTGAAATTTCCTAATCTAACCCTCCATTGATTTCTCATATCTTGGGTTTTTAGAATCATTGTAATTTGGCTCTTTGGTATTTTAAACTTGATTTTGCATTGCTAAGTGGTTAAATCTTCCCTTTTTCATATTGGAACCCTAGCCTAACCAAACCCTAACCTTACTTGTAACTTGTATGCGCCAATCACAACTTTTCATACCATCCACCAGCACATACTTTGGTGAACCGAGAATTGGCAGTCCTTGATCACTTGACAAGGTCTTAGGTAACATAAGAGCTTGGGATTTGATATTGAGAGGTAAAAGGCAAGAGTGGATAAGATCATTGTAGAAAAAGCCAATAAGAGAGAGTAAACACGAGTGTGAGTGTTATATCTCAATTGAGTGAAACACGTGAGGAAATATTTGTGAGGTCCTATATACTTGTGTTTCTTTTTCACTAACATGGCAGATAATCGAGAAAAAGGAGTAGCACATGAAAGTGATAATGATGATCACAATTCATTTGGAGTAGCGCCTTTGCAAATGAAAGCTCTAGTGGGTCATTTTGAAAGGATGCTTGATAAGAAGTTGGAAGGACTCCATGAACGCTTAGATCGAGTGGAGAGTAGAACCTCTAGCCAAAGGACTACTACTCAAGCTAACCAAAGACAAGCTCATGCTGCACACCCACAACACCGTGAATATGCGGAAGACATGGAGAGCCATGATGAAGATTATGAAGGAGAGGAGACTCAGCCAAGAAGAAGGCCACTCAACATACAAAGAAGACCACTGAGGAGGCCTAGAGATGAAGAAGAAGGCCTTGGAGGAGTCAAAGTCAAAATTCCTTCCTTTCAAGGCAAGAGTGATCCAGAAACATACATGGAGTGGGAGATGCGTGTAGAGCAAATCTTTTCATGCCATAACTACTCTGAGGGTAAGAAGGTCAAAATTGCTGCTCTTGAGTTTACTGATTATGCTCTTATTTGGTGGGACCAGATGCAAAAGGAGCGGATTAGATATGGAGAGCACCTCATCTCAACATGGGAAGAGATGAAGGCTATCATGAGGAGACGATTCATTCCATCCTATTTTCGAAGGGAACTTCACAATAAGCTTCAACGCCTCACTCAAGGATCCAAAAGTGTGGATGAGTACTACAAGGAAATGCAAATAGCCATGATTAGAGCTAATGTAGAGGAGGATCCAGAAGCAACAATGGCTCGTTTCTTAGATGGGCTTAATCGTGACATAGCCGATGTTGTGGAGATGTACCATTATGTTGAGATTCATGACTTGGTCCACCAAGCTGCCAAGGTGGAAAAACAACTCAAAAGGAAGAATATTGCAAGGAAGAGCTCCAGTTCAACTTCTTTCAACTCATGGAGGAACAACCCAAAGAAAGATATTCCCTCTACTTCAAATTCAAAGGGAAATGAAATAAAGAAAGAAGAAAAGCTGGCTGCACCACCCAAGAAGGTTCAAAGTGGGCCTAATCCTTCAAGAAATCGAGACATAATATGCTTCAAGTGCCAAGGGAGAGGACACATCTCTAGTGAATGTCCTAACAAGCGAACCATGAATATCAACAACCTTGGTGAGTGGGAAACTGAAGGAGAAACAACAGAGGAAGAAGAAGAGCTATTCATGGAACATGAAGATGGAGAGTATGCAGAAGAAGGAGAACTCCTTGTAACTAGGAGAGCCCTTAGTGCCCAGATGATGGCAGACGAAGATAAACAAAGAGAGAACTTATTCCATACTCGTTGCCAAATCCAAGGAAAGATATGTGGTGTGATTATAGATGGAGGAAGTTGCTGCAATGTGGCAAGCACTGAGCTAGTGGAGAAGTTGAATTTGTCTACTTTCAAGCATCAACGGCCTTACAAACTCCAATGGCTCAATGAATGTGGAGAATTGAGAGTAACCAAGCAAGTTAAGGTAATGTTTTCAATTGGCAAGTATAAGGATGAAGTGCTTTGTGATGTTGTACCAATGAAAGCATGTCATATTTTGTTAGGTAGGCCTTGGCAGTATGATAGACGTGTTACACATGATGGTTTTCTAAATCATTATTCTTTTGTACTTAGAGGGGAACCTATAACCCTCCTTCCTATGTCATCAAAGCAAGTGTTAGAAGATCAAATCAAGAGAGAGAAGAAAAGAGAAAGTGAGTGTGTAAAAGTGTCTGAAAAAGAGGAGAGTAAAATTGAGAAAAGAAAAGAGGGCAAGCCAAGAGAAGAGAGAGGAAAAGGAGAGAGAGCTAAAGGTAAAAGAGAGAAAGAGGGAGAAAGAGAGAAAAGTTTGTTAGTAGCAAGAAAGAGTGAGATCAAACAAGCTTTGTTTTCTCAACAAAACCTCCTAATAGTTATCTATAAAGAGGCTATGTTGAATACTAACGACTTAACCTCTACTTTGCCTAGTCTTGTTATATCTCTTTTGCAGGAATATGAAGATGTCTTTCCCGAAGAGGTACCACCTGGGTTGCCACCAATTAGAGGGATAGAACATCAAATTGACTTTATACCTGGAGCGCCTTTGCCCAATCGTCCAGCTTACCGAGCTAATCCTGAAGAGACCAAGGAGATTCAAAGACAAGTGCAAGAGCTGCTGGAAAAGGGATATGTGAGGGAGAGCCTTAGCCCATGTGCAGTACCAGTGTTGCTCGTGCCTAAAAAGGATGGCACATGGAGAATGTGCATTGATTGTCGAGCCATCAATAATATAACGGTAAGATATTGTCATCCTATCCCTAGGTTAGATGATATGCTTGATGAATTAAATGGCTCCACTATCTTCTCTAAAATTGATTTAAAAAGTGGCTACCATCAAATTAGGATGAAAGAAGGAGATGAATGGAAAACTGCATTTAAGACTAAACATGGACTTTATGAATGGTTAGTTATGCCTTTTGGTCTCACTAATGCACCTAGCACATTTATGAGGTTGATGAATCATGTCTTGCGTGCATTCATAGGTAAATTTGTGGTAGTTTACTTTGATGATATCCTTGTGTACAGTAGGACTTTGCATGAGCATGTAGATCACTTGAGACAAGTCCTAGAGGTTTTAAGAAAAGAAAGATTGTTTGGCAATTTGAATAAGTGTGATTTTTGCACTAATAAAGTTATTTTTCTTGGTTTTGTTGTGAGTGCTGAGGGGGTTGAGGTTGATGAAGAGAAAATCAAAGCCATTCAAGATTGGCCAACCCCTACCACCATCGGACAAGTAAGGAGCTTCCATGGACTTGCAAGCTTTTATAGGAGATTTGTGAGGGACTTCAGCTCACTGGCAGCTCCTTTGAATGAGTTGACAAAGAAGAATGTTCCATTCAAGTGGGGAGAAGCTCAAGAGAAAGCCTTCCAAACCATCAAGGAGAGGCTCATACATGCACCTTTATTAGTCCTTCCAGATTTTGGTAAGATTTTTGAGGTTGAATGTGATGCTAGTGGAATTGGCATAGGAGGTGTACTCATGCAAGAAGGTAAGCCCATTGCATATTTTAGCGAAAAGCTAAGTGGTCCTACTCTTAACTATCCTACATATGATAAGGAGCTATATGCTTTAGTTAGAGTGTTGGAAACTTGGCAACATTATTTGTGGCCTAAAGAATTTGTCATACATTCTGACCATGAGGCTCTAAAACATATTAAGAGCCAAAACAAATTGAATCGAAGACACGCTAGTTGGGTTGAATTCATTGAATCTTTCCCATATGTGATTAAGCATAAGAAAGGTAAAGAGAATATTGTTGCTGATGCACTTTCACGTAGGTATGTTCTTCTTTCCATGTTAGACTCTAAGGTTCTTGGTTTTGAGTTCATCAAGGAATTATATACAAATGATGTTGATTTTGGTGAAGCTTTTAACTATTGTAAGCCTGGAGTTGGTTGGGATAAATTTTACTTGCATCAAGGATTCTTGTTTCGTGTTGATAAGCTTTGCATTCCTAATTGTTCTCTGCGTATGTTATTGATGAAGGAAGCACATTCAGGAGGTTTAATGGGACACTTTGGCATTGTTAAAACATTTGATATCTTGAATGAGCATTTTTATTGGCCTAAGATGCGTAGGGATGTTCAAAAGTTTGTGGGGAGATGCGTTGTATGTCATAAAGCAAAATCTAAATTAAATCCCCATGGACTGTATACTCCCCTCCCTATTCCTAGTGTACCTTGGGAAGATGTTTCCATGGATTTTATTGTGGGATTACCTAGGTCTAAGAGGGGGAGGGACTCTATTTTTGTTGTTGTGGACAGGTTTTCTAAAATGGCACACTTCATTGCATGTCATAAGGTTGATGATGCTTCTAATATTGCTAATTTGTTCTTTCAGGAAGTTGTGAGGTTTCATGGGATTCCGAGGACTATAGTGTCTGATCGTGATGCTAAGTTTCTAAGCTATTTTTGGAAAACTTTGTGGAGCAAGTTTGGAACTAAATTGTTATTCTCTACTACTTGTCATCCGCAAACTGATGGACAAACTGAAGTTGTTAATAGGACACTATCTTCTTTGTTACGAACTGTGGTTAAAAAGAACCTGAAGAATTGGGAGGAGTGTCTCCCACATGTCGAGTTTGCATACAATAGGGCTGTTCATTCCACTACTAAATATTCACCATTTGAGATTGTATATGGTTTTAATCCTCTTGCACCTATTGACTTAGCTCCTTTGCCTTTGCAGGAAAGAATCAATATGGATGGACAGAAACGTGCTGAGTTTGTTAAACAAATCCATGAGAAAGCAAAACAAAACATTGAGAGGATGACTCAACAATATGTAGAACGTGCTAATAAGGGACGAAAGAGGGTTATCTTTGAACCAGGAGATTTGGTTTGGTTGCACCTTAGAAAAGAGAGGTTTCCTGACAAAAGAAAGTCTAAACTTATGCCTCGCGGAGATGGGCCTTTCCGCGTGCTAGAGAGAATTAATGATAATGCCTACAAGATAGATTTACCAGGTGAGTATGGTGTAAGTGCTACTTTTAATGTTTCTGACCTTTCCCCTTATTTTGGTGCAGACTTTGAAGAGTCGAGGACGACTCCTTTTCAAGAGGGGGAGGATGATATGAACCAGACTCATGTGGGGAAGGATGCTCGTGTGGAGAAGGACTTGATGATAGATGGCCCAATGACAAGAGGAAGAGTTAAGCGTCTACAAAGAGCAATTGGGCTTCAATTTGCTGAATTAGAAGCCCATAATGTTAGTGCATGCATTGAGGAAGCAAATGGAGCCTTAATCATGCTTATTCAAGCCCAGGATGATGCTTAAAAAGCCCATTGAAGATAGAGGACGTGAATAGTACTTCAAATGCAAGATGTCCAGCCCATTAGTATTAATTAGTTTCTATTAGGCTGATTATCTATCCTTTTCTGTTTTCAAAAGGATTTGATTTTGTATCCCTATTTTTTAGATCTTTTAGTTAGGATTATGTAGTTAGTTTCCTACTTTTCCTCCAGTAGATAGGTTTGAGCTACACTATAAATTTATGTATTCTGCCTTCATTTGAATCAGATTGGAAGTAGTAGAATTATTGAGTGTTTCTCTAATTGTGAGAATCTTATCTTTTCTTTGCTCTTGTGAAACCTTTGTCTTGTCAACCTATCTTTAGGTTGGTGATTCAAGTTCGCAAAAGCCCCCAATTCGTGCTTCGATCCAAGTGTGTCGTTGTGTGGATTGGTTTACTGTGTTCGTGGTTAGGCGCATTGTCTAAATAGCAGGTCAACGTTCTTATAACGTTGGTTGGCTATTTGCTTCCGTCGGGTCTCGAACCATCATCTATCCATCAACCTACGTTGTGAAGATTGGGGCACCCCTTGATTTCGCATCAAGCTAGTACTTTACTTGTAGAAAAGATGAACTTGCCTACTTTGAGGCACCCTATTCCTTATAAATTACAATGGCTTAATGATAGTGGGGAGGTGAAGGTAACAAAACAGGTGCTTATCTCTTTTTCTATTAGTAATTATCATGATGAGATTCTTTGTGATGTAGCACCCATGTATACTGGTCACTTGTTACTTGGTAGGCCATGGCAGTTTGACTGAAAGGTAAAACATGATGGATATAAAAATTATTACTCCTTTGTTTTTAATGGTAAGACCATTATGTTGACCCATCTTCGTCCTATTCAGGCATATAAGGATCAGTTAAAAATTGAAAGAGAGTGTAAGAGGAAAGAGCAAGAAAAGAAAGGTAAAGTAAGTGTTGAGAATGAGAAGAAGCAAGAGAAAAGAGAGCTGAGTAGAACAGAAAAGAAAATTAGAGAAAAACATGAGGAAAAGAAAGTGAGTTTATTTTCGGGTAGAAGTGAGATCAAGAGAGCTCTTATTTGTGAAAATGCTTTCTTATTGCTTTATAAAGATGTTTGTCTCACTATCAACGATCTTAATCACTCTTTGCCTGCTAGTGTTACATCTTTATTACAGAAATTCTGTGACTTGTTCCCAGAAGAAATACTTGAGGATTGTCCCCTCTAAGAGGCATTGAGCATCGTATAGACTTTATCCTAGGGGCATCTATTCCTAATAGACCTGCATATCGAGCAAATCCAGACGAGACTAAGGAAATACAACATCAAGTGGAAGAGCTCATGAAGAAAGGCTTTGTTCGTGAAAGTCTGAGTCCATGTGCTGTCCCGGTAATTCTTGTGCCCAAAAAGGATGGCAAGTGGCGAATGTGTGTAGATTGTCGTGCCATCAACAAAATAATGGTAAAATATCGCTATCCTATCCCTAGGTTAGATGATATGCTTGATGAGTTGCATGCATGTGTTTTCTCTAAAGTTGATCTTAGAAGTGGTTACCATCAAATTAGGATGAAAGAAGGTGATGAATGAAGAATTGCTTTTAAGACCAAGTTTGGGTTATATGAATGGTTAGTTATGCCATTTGGTTTGACTAATGCAAAGCACTTTCATGAGTTTAATGAACCATGTCTTTAAACCTTTCATTGGAAGATTTGTTGTGGTTTACTTTGATGATATTTTGATCTACTCTAAGAGTCTAGAAGAGCATGTGAGTCATTTGCATGATGTGTTTATTGTGTTTAGGGAGAATAAACTCTTTGCCAATTTAGAGAAGAGCTCTTTTTGTTTAGATTCTGTGATTTTTTCTTGGATTTGTTGTAGGAGCTCATGGCATACAAGTGGACGAGGAAAAGGTGAAAGCAATCCGAGGGTGGCCAACTCCAAAGAATGCGAGTGAAGTAAGAAGTTTCCATAGATTGGCAAGCTTTTATAGGTGATTCGTGAAGGACTTCTCTACTCTTGCTGCCCCTTTGAATGATTTGGTAAAAAAGAATGTGATATTCAAGTGGGGTGAAGCACAAGAGCGTGCTTTTAACATACTGAAGGAAAAACTAACTAATGCCCCTGTACTTGTGTTGACTGATTTTACTAAAGTTTTTGAAATTGAGTGTGACGCTTCTGGTATAGGCATAGGTGGTGTGTTGATGCAGGATTCTAAACCTATTGCATATTTCAGTGAGAAATTGAGTGGTCATGCTTTAAATTATTCCACATATGATAAAGAGTTGTATGCCTTGAAATGAACTTTAGAAACTTGGCAACATTATTTGTGGCCTAAAGAATTTATTATCCATTCTGATCATGAGAGTCTTAAGTTTCTTAAGTCTTAGGGAAAATTGAACAAAAGGCATACAAGTTGGCTTGAATTTATTGAAACCTTTCCTTATGTAATTAAGCATAAGCAGGGAAAGGAAAATGTTGTAGCTGATGCATTATCTAGGCGTTACACTTTGATTGCTTCTATGCATGCTAGATTGATAAGTTTTGAGATGTTAAAAGGCATGTATGAATCTGATTTTGATTTCGCTGATATTTGGAAATCTTGTGAATTGCATGGTGCTAATGACTATTATAGGTTTGATGGATTCCTTTTCAAAAAGAACAAGTTATGTGTTCCATTCGTGAGCTTCTTGTTAAGGAAACTCATGGTGGGGGATTGATGGGCCATTTTGGTGTAGAAAAGACTTTAGCTCTTTTGAATGAGCATTTTTATTAGCCTGGCATGAAAAAAGATGTGGTTGCTGTTTGTTCTAGATGTATTACTTGTAAGCATGCTAAATCTAGAATTCAATCACATGGCTTGTATTCTCCTTTACCAGTTCTCTCTCACCCATGGACTGATATTTCTATGGACTTTGTTTTGGGTTTGCCTAAATTTTCCACTGGGAAAGATAGTGTCTTTGTTGTTGTGGATAGGTTTAGTAAAATGGCACATTTTATTGCTTGTTCCAAAACTAATGATGTTATGTATGTGGCAGAATTATTTTTCAATGAGGTTGTTAGGTTGCATGGTGGGCCAAAAAGTATTGTTAGTGATAGAGATGTGAAATTCTTGAGTTATTTTTGGAAAACATTGTGGAATAAACTTGGCACTAAGCTTTTATTTTCGACAACAGTATATCCACAAACCGATGGGCAAATCGAGGTTGTTAATAGAACCCTCTCTACTTTATTAAGAGCTATCATTCAAAAGAATCTTAAGAATTAGAAGAAGTGTTTGCCCCATGTCGAATTTGCTTATAATCATGCTGTTCATTCTGCTACAAAATTCTCTCCTTTTGAAATTGTTTATGGCTTTAATCCTTTAACCCTGTTAGATTTGCTTCCTTTACCTTCACATGAGTTTACTAACCTTGATGGTGCTAGAAAGGCAAAGTTTGTGCAGGATTTGCATGAGAAAGTGAAAGCCAATATTGAGAGAAGGAATGAGCAAATTACTAACCAAGTAAACAAAGGTAGAAGGCGTGTGGTGTTTAAACCCGGCGATTGGGTGTGGGTTCACTTGTGAAAAGAACGTTTCCCAGAGCAAAGGAAGTCAAAACTCCAACCTAGAGGAGATGGTCCCTTTCAAATTCTTGAAAGGATTAATGATAATGCTTATAAAATTGACTTGCCTAGTTCTTATGAAAATATTAGTGCCACTTTTAATGTAACTGATCTCTCTTCCTTTGATATTGCAAATTTGAGGACGAATCCTTTTCAAGAAGGGAGGAATGATGCAATAGCACCAAGAGACCTTGCTGAGCATAGAAGTGGACTTGATGAAGGATATGGTGCTAATTTTCAAGCCCAAGGATGTGATTTGCAAATTAAAACTTAAGAGTTCAAATCAAATATACCCAAAGATCCATTGCAAGGCATAAGAGGCCCAATTACAAGAGCTAGGGCCAAAGTAATGAAAGAAGCCTTCAATTGTTTGATTCATAAGCTTCATAACTTAGAGCCCATTTATTTAAGTCAAGAGAGGGCCCAAGAAGATGTAAAAGGTCTGATTATGCTAACCATTCTACAAGAGGAGTGCCAAGGCCCAATTGGAGTCCAATTGTAAGAAATTAAAAATCATATGTCAACTATGTGATTTTTAATGAAGCATTAGCATACCATGTGGACTATTTAAAGGAGCTAATTAGTTTTGACTAGGATTCTTTTTTAATTTCGTTTTTTATTATTATATTATTTTTTTGGACTTGGTCAAGGAACTTATCTAGGAGATTAAGTTAAAATTAATATTCTAATCTTATTCCTTAATTTTAGGCACTATTTAAAATATTTCTAATCAGATTTTAGAGTTTTAGTTTTATTAGGATTTTAAGTCTTTTAGAAATTTTGCCTATAAAAGGCCCCCTATTGTACTCTATTTGGAAAGATCATGAATGAATTTGAGTATTATTCAATACTTTGTGAGGCTTTTTACTTCTTTGTGTTTCTGAGAGTTCATATGACTTATCAAAGGATTGGTCTTCCTTTGTGGCGTCTTGAGGCTAGGGTTCTAAGAGATAGGTTCTCTTAGGGTCTTTCCTTTGACCAACATTCTTGTTTTCTAGCCGGTTCCGGGCAAAGTTTCAAATTGTTGAAGGTTCTCTAGGGCATGTTCCTAGTGGGTCTTGCATCATACTACTTAGACAATGCGCCTAACCATGAACACAGTAAACTAACCCACACAACAACACACTTGGATCGAAGCATGAATTGGGGACTTTTGCGAACTTGAATCACCAACCTAAAGATAGGTTGACAAGACAAAGGTTTCACAAGAGCAAAGAAAAGATAAGATTCTCACAATTAGAGAAATACTCAGAATAATTCTATTACTTCCAATCTGATTCAAATGAAGGTAGAATACATATATTTGTAGTGTAGCTCAAACCTATCTATTGGAGGAAAAGTAGGAAACTAACTACATAATCCTAACAGAAAGATAAAAAAATTAGGGATACAAAATCAAATCTTTTTTAAAACAGAAAAGGAAGGATAATCAGCCTAATTAATTCTAATTTTCGTTCAAATACATAAAGTTTCTGAAAGTCAGCATATTAAGCCCATAATATCATTATTTAGGCCCAAATAAGTCAATCTATGTATGGCCCTTGGTCCAAACTCTCTAATTTACAACATTATAACCCAAATCAACTCTAATAACTCTATCTTTAGCCCAAATAATGTTGAGGATGTTTTGATACTTGAATCAGATTTAAAAATCTGCTTAATCCAAATCCCTTGAATAAGTCTACTTAATGCTTCTTTAAGTTGTTTAGCTTTCGCCCTTGTAATAGGTCCAATTGGAAGATGCAAAGGATCATTTGAAGATTCTGAATTAGCATCTTCATGAACCTGGTTCATATCATCCTCCCCCTCTTGAAAAGGAGTTGTCCTCGATGTTTCAAAATCTGCACCAAAACAAGGAGAAAGGTCAGAAACATTGAAAGTAGTACTTACACCATACTCACCTAGTAAATAAATCTTATAAGCATTATCATTGATTTTCTGTAATACTCGGAAAGGTCCATCTCCTCAAGGCATAAGCTTGGACTTTCTTTTGTCAAGAAATCTCTCTTTTCTAAGGTGCAACCAAATTAAATCCCTTGGTGAAAATTCTATCTTCTTTCGTCCCTTGTTAACACGATTTACATATTGTTGAGTTATCTTCTCAATGTTTTGCTTAGCCCTTTCATGGATTTCCTTAATGAACTCAACACGCTTCTTCCCATCCATATTGATTCTTTCCTGCAAAGGCAAAGGAGTTAAGTCAATGGGTGTAAGAGGATTAAAACCATATACAATCTCAAAGGGCGAATATTTAGTAATAGAATGAATGGCCCTATTGTAAGCAAATTTGACGTGTGATAGACACTCCTCCCAATTATTTAAATTCTTAACTATTATTCGTAACAAAGATAAAAGTGTCCTATTCACAACTTCAGTTTGCCCATAGTTTGTGGGTGGCAGGTAGTAGAAAATAGCAATTTAGTTCCTAGCTTGCTCCACAAAGTCTTCCAAAAATAGCTTAGGAACTTAGCATCTCGATCTGAAACTATAGTTCTTAGCATCCCATGAAGCCGTACAACTTCTTGAAAGAACAAATTAGCAATGTTAGAAGCATCATCAACCTTATGACATGCAATGAAGTGTGCCATTTAAGAAAATCTATCTACTACAACAAAAATGGAGTCCCTCCCCCTTTTAGACCTAGGTAATCCCACAATAAAGTCCATGGAGATATCTTCCCAAGGTACACTAGGAATAGGAAGGGGAGTATACAATCCATGGGCATTTATTTTAAATTTAGCTTTATGACACACAATACACCTGCCTACAAATTTTTCAACATCCCTACGCATACTAGGCTAATAAAAATGTTCATTTAAGAATTCAAATGTTTTTAGTAATGCCAAAATGTCCCATTAAACCACCTAAATACGCTTCCTTCACCAATAACATATGCGTAGAACAATTAGGAATGCAAAGCTTATTAACATGAAATAAGAATCCATCGTATAAGTAAAATTTGTCCCAACCAAGTCCAAGCTTACAATGGCTAAAAACTTCGCCAAAGTCAATGTCATTAGTATATAATTCTTTGATGAACTCAAAACCAAGAATTTTAGAATCTAACATGGAAAGAAGAACATACCTATGTGAAAGTGCATCTGCAGCAATATTCTCCTTACCTTTCTTGTGCTTAATGACATATGGGAAAGATTCAATAAATTTAACCCACTTAGCATGTCTTCGATTCAATTTGTTTTGGCTCTTAATATGTTTGAGAGCCTCATGATCAGAATGTATGACAAATTCCTTACACCATAAATAATGATGCCAAGTTTCCAACACTCTAACTAAGGCATATAGCTCCTTATCATATGTAGGATAATTAAGAGTAGGACCACTTAGCTTTTCACTAAAATATGCAATGGGCTTACCTTCTTACATAAGTACACCTCCTATGCCAATTCCACTTGCATCACATTCTACCTTAAAAATCTTACCAAAATCTGGAAGTGTAAGCAAAGGTGCTTGGATGAGCTTCTCCTTAAGAGTTTGGAAGGCTTTCTCTTGAGCTTCTCCCCATTTGAATGGAGCATTTTTCTTTGTCAACTCATTCAATGGAGCTGCTAATGTGCTAAAGTCCTTCACAAACCTTCTATAAAAGCTTGCAAGTCCATGAAAGCTCCTCACATGTCCGATCGTGGTAGGGGTCGACCAATCTTGAATGGCTTTGATCTTTTCTTCATCCACCTTAATCCCCTCAGCACTCACTACAAAACCAAGAAAAATAACTTTATTAGTACAAAAATCACACTTCTTTAAATTACTAAACAATTTTTCTTTTCTTAGAACGTCTAGGACTTGTCTTAAGTGATCTACATGCTCATTCAAAGTCTTACTATACACAAGAATATCATCAAAGTAAACTACCACAAACTTGCCTATGAAAGTATGTAAGACATGATTCATTAACCTCATAAATGTGCTAGGTGCATTAGTGAGACCAAAAGGCATAACTAACCATTCATAAAGTTCATGTTTAGTTTTAAATGCAGTTTTCCATTCATCTCCTTCTTTCATTCTAATTTGATGGTAGCCACTTTTAAATCAATTTTAGAGAAAATAGTGGAGCCATTTAATTCATCAAGCATATCATCTAACTTAGGAATAGGATGACAATATCTCACCATTATATTATTGATGGCTTTACAATCAACACACATCCTCCATGTGCCATCCTTCTTAGGTACAAGTATCACCAGTACAGCACATGGGCTTAGGCTCTACCTTACATATCCTTTATCAAGTAGCTCTTGCACTTGTCTTTGAATCTCCTTAGTCTCTTTAGGGTTGGTACAATATGCTGGGCGGTTTGGTAGAGGTGCTCTAGGTATAAAGTCAATTTGATGTTCTATCCCTTTAATTGGTGGCAATCCGGGAGGTATTTCTTCAGAAAAGACATCTTCATATTCCTACAATAGAGACTTAACAACACTAGGCAAGGTAGAGGTTAAGTCGTTAGTGTTTAATATAGCTTCTTTGTAGATAAATACTACAAGGTTTTGTTGAGAAAACAAAGCTTGCTTGATTTCACTCCTTTTTGCCACTAATAAACTTTTATCTCTTTCTCTCTCATTTTCTTTCTTGCCTTTAGATTTTTCTTTCTTTTCTCTCTCTCCTCTTGGCTTACTTTCTTTTCATCTCCCATTTTCATTGCCTTCCTTTTTAGATACCTTTATACTTTCACTTTCTCTTTTCTTTTCCTTCTTGATTTGATCTTCTAATATTTGTTTCGGTGACATAGGAAGGAGGGTTATAGGTTCCCCTTTAAGTACAAAAGAGTAACGGTTTAGAAAACCATCATGTATAACATGCTTATCATATTGCCAAGGCCTACCTAATAAAAGATGGCATGCTTTCATTGGTACAACATCACATAGTATTTCATCTTTATACTTACCAATAGAAAACATTACCTTTACTTGTTTTGTTATCCTTAACTCTCTACATTCATTAAGCTATTGAAGCTTGTATGGCCATTGATACTTGAAGGTAGATAAATTCAACTTCTCTACTAGCTCAGTGCTTGCCACATTGCAGCAACTTCCTCCATCTATGATGACACCACATATTTTCCCTTGGATTTGACAATGAGTATGAAACAAGTTCTCTCTTTGTTCATTTTCTTCTGCCATCATCTGGCCACTAGGGCTCTCCTAGTCACAAGAAGTTCTCCTTTTTCTGCATATTCTCCATCTTCATTCTCTATAAATAGAACTTCTTCTTCTTCTTCAGTTATTTCTCCTTTAGTTTCCTATTCACCAAGGTTGTTGATAGTCATGGTTCACTTGTTAGGATATTCACTAGAGATATGTCCTCTCCCTTGACACTTGAAGCATCGTATGTCCTGATTTTTGGAAAAAATTGGTCCACTTTGAACCTTCTTGGGTGGGCGGCTAACTTTTCTCCTTTCTTAGTTTCATTCTCCTTAGAACTTGAAGAAGAGGGAATATAGTTCTTTGAGTTTTTCTTCCATGTGTTGAAAGAACTTGAATTAGAGTTCTTCTTTACAAAATTCTTTCTCTTAAGTTGTCTCTCTATCTTGGCAGCTTGATGGACTAAGTCATGAATCTCCACATAGTGGTACATCTCCACAATATCAGCTATGTCATGGTTGAGCCCATCTAAGAAGCGAGCCATTGTTGCTTTTGGATCCTCCTCTAGATTAGCTCTAATCATGGCTATTTGCATCTCCTTGTAGTACTCATCCACACTCTTGGATCCTTGAGTAAGGTGTTGAAGCTTATTGTGAAGTTCTCTTAAAAATAGGATGGAATGAATCGCCTCCTCATGATATAGCCTTCATCTCTTCCCATGTTGAGATAGGGTGCTCTCCATATCTAATCCGCTCCTTTTACATCTGGTCCCACCAAATAAGAGCATAATCAGTGAACTTAAGAGCAGCAATTTTGACCTTCTTACCCTCAGAGTAGTTATGCCATAAAAAGATTTGCTTTACATGCATCTCCCACTCCAAGTATGTTTCTGGATCACTATTGCCTTGAAAGGAAGGAATTATGACTTTGACTCCTCCAAGGCCTTCTTCTTCATCTCTAGGCCTCCTCGGTGGTCTTCCTTGTATGTTGAATGGCCTTCTTCTCGGCTGAGTCTCCTCCCCATCATAATCTTCATCATGGCTCTCTATGTCTTCCACATATTCACGGTGATGTGAGACCCTTTAGAAACCCGTTCTAGGAACCCCAAATAACACGGATCAGTGAACGAATTTTGGCATGTAGCACAAGAACAAATAATATGGACAATAAGCAACAAAGAACAAAGAACAAAGAAGAAAAAGAAATGTTGGTCAATGGAATTGAACCCTAAGAGAACCCGTCTCTTAGAACCCTAATCCGGGATGCCACAAAGAAAACCACTCCTTTGATAAGTCAAAGATTTTCTCCAGCACACAAAGGCCACAAGAGAAACCTCACAAATCAGAAATGATTCTAAAAAGATAATTCATTCAATCTGCCATTCTTGGAGTACAAGTGGGCCTTATATAGGCATTTGAAAAAAATAAAACCCTAAACAAAATAATTCCTAGGTGGAGCCTTTTACGTGGCGGGAAAAATAAAAGAAATTTAAATCTGAACAAATTCACTAAGAATGGTGCCTAAAAATCTGAAACAGCAACAATCAAATTAAAACAAAATAAAACTAAGATAATTTTGTGGAAAATGGCTGATTTTGTGGAAAATGGCTAGACTCCTTCAATTAGGCTCCCTTTGGGCTTGGGCTAGCATCTTGTAAGAATGAAATAATCTTTATGCCAATTTGTTCCTTTTGGGCTTCATATTTAGCTAAGACTATGGGCTCCAAGTCTATTAGTTTTTGGATCACTCCATTCAAGGCCTCCTTCATAACTTTAGCTCTTGATCTTGTGCATGGGCCTCCCATACCTTGCAATGGATCTTTATTTGGCCATCTTTTAGAGTCATGTCCAGCCCTTTTGTTTCTGAGTTCTTGATTTTTTTCAAGCTTTTTCAAATCTCCTATCTTACCTCCATCATTCCCTCCCTCCTGAAAAGGATTTGTCCTCGAATCTACAATATCAAAAAGAGAAAGGTCAGCCACATTGAAAGTTGTGTTTACATTCCCATAAGAACTAGGTAAATCAATTTTATATGCATTATATTCTTTCCAACACTTGGAAAGGACCATCGCCTCTTAGGTGTAATTTGGACTTCCTTTGTTCAGGAAACCTTTCTTTCCTCAAATGAACCCACACCTAATCTCCTGGTTCAAAGATAACCTTCCTTTGGCCTTTATTAGCATGTTGAGCATATTGCTCCTTCTTGCACTCAATGTTTGCCTTAACCTTAGCATGAAGATCCTGCACAAACTTAGCTTTCTTTGCACCATCAAGGTTAGCAAACTCATTATTACAAGGCAAAGGAAGTAGATCCAAGGGAGTCAAAGGATTAAAACCATATACAATCTCAAAAGAAGAAAACTCAGTAGTAGAATGCAAGGCACGATTATATGCAAACTTAATATGAGGTAAACACTTTTCCCAATTCTTTAAATTTTTTTGAACTACAACACGCAATAAGGAAGAAAGTTTTCGATTCACCACTTCGGTTTGTCCATCCGTTTGAGGATGTGCAACCGTAGAAAACACAAGCTTTGTACCCAGCTTAGCCCATAAAGTTTTCCAAAAGTGACTAACAAATTTAACATCACAGTCACTCACGATAGATCAGGGCAAACCATGCAATCTAACAATCTCCTTGAAAAACAAATTAGAAATATGGACAACATCATTTGTTTTTGAGCAAGCAATGAAATGAGTCATTTTACTAAATCGATCAACAACAATAAATATGCTATCCTTTCCACTAGATGTTCTAGGTAATCCAAGCACAAAATCCATTGAAATATCTACCCAAGGATGAGAAGGAACAGGTAAAGGAGTATACAAACCATGTGGTTGCATTTTAGATTTAGCGTGCTTACATACAATGCACCTTTTACATATAGCAATCACATCCCTATTCATATGAGGCCAATAAAAATGTTCCTTCAACATGGATAAAGTCTTTTCTATCCCAAAGTGCCCCATTAAACCACCCCTATGAGATTCTTTAACCAAAAGCTCACGCATAGAACAAACAGGCACACACAATTTATTTCCTTTAAACAAGAAACCATCAAATCTAAAGAAATCATGAGCACTATGTTTTTCACACAACTTTTAAGTTTCAGCAAAATCAGCATCACATTCATACATGCTTTTGAAAGATTCAAAACCAATCAACTTAGCTTGCATAGATGTAATGAGACTATACCTCCTAGACAAAACATTAGCCACAACATTTTCTTTCCCTTTTTTATGTTTAAGTACATAAGGAAATGACTCAACAAATTCAAGCCACACAATATGCCTCTTATTCAACTTATCTTGGGTCTTTAGGTATTGAAGACTCTTATGATCAGAATGCAAAACAAATTCCTTAGACCATAACTAATGTTGCCAATGTTCTAGTGCTCTTTTTAAAGCATACAATTCCTTGTCATAAGTTGAATAATTCAAACAAGCACCACTAAACTTTTCACTAAAGTAAGTAATAGGCCTAGACTCTTACATTAAATCAGCACCAATACCAATTCCAGAGGCATCACATTCAACTTCAAAAACTTTAGAGAAATAAGGAAGAATAAGTAGAGAGGCATTAGTCAATTTATCTTTCAAAGTGTTAAAAGCCGCCTCTTGTGCCTCACCCCATTTAAAGACAATATTTTTCTTTACTAGCTCATTTAAAGATGCGGCAAGGGTTGAGAAGTCCTTTACAAAACATCGGTAGAAACTTGCAAGTCCATGGAAACTCCTCACCTCACTAGCATTCTTAGGTATTGGCCACTCCCGAATTGCCTTTACCTTCTCTTCATCCACCCAGAGGCCATCAGTACCTACAACAAAACTAAGAAAAATAATAAAATCCAAGCAGAAAGAGCATTTCTCTAAATTTGCAAAGAGTTTATTTTCTCTCAAAATAATAAACACAGAATGCAAATGCTTAACATGCTCTTCTAGATTCTTAGAAAACACAAGAATGTCATCAAAATACACAACAACAAACTTTCCTATGTAAGGGCGAAACACATGATTCATTAAGCTCATGAATGTACTAGGAGCATTAGTTAAGCCAAAGGGCATAACAAGCCATTCATACAAACCAAACTTAGTCTTAAATGCAGTCTTCCACTCATCACCCTCTTGCATCCTAATTTGATGATAACCACTCCTAAGATCTGTTTTTGAAAACAAGCAAGCACCATGCAACTCATCAAGCATGTCATCAAGTCTAGGAATGGGATATCTATACTTAACTGTGATTTTGTTAATGGCTCGACAGTCCACACACATCCTCCATTTGCCATCCTTCTTGGGCACAAGTATTATCAGAAAAGCCCATGGACTAAGGCTTTCTCTCACAAACCCCCCTTTTCATGAGTTCTTCCACTTGTCTCTGAATTTCCTTAGTCTCTTCTGGATTTGCCCTATAAGCAGGTTGGTTAGGAAGAGATACTCCATGAATAAAATCAATCCTGTATTCAATGCCTCTTATGGGAGGCAATCCATCCGGTACCTCTTCCGGAAACAAGTCTTTATATTCCTACAACAAACTCAAAACACTAGAAGGAAGAGATTCATCAAGGTCACTAAGGGTTAGATAAACATCCTTATACAAGAGTACAAAAGATGTCTCACTACATAAAACCTTCTTAATCTCTCCTCTACCAGAAAATAATGTTACTTTCTTTTCTTTACTCTCTTGACTTTTCTTTTCAGTAGCTCTCTTTCCTTTTCTCTCCATCTCACTTTCTTTTCTTTCTTTCTCACGCACTTTCTTTTCTTTCTCTCTTAGCTTGCATTCTTGAGTAATTCGCTTTTGATCCTTATATGCCTGCAAGGGTCTGAGAGGGGTTAGCAAAATGGTTTTCTTATTAAACTTAAGAGAATACCTGTTAGTATAACCATCATACTTAACTTTCCTATCAAATTGCCAAGGTCTATCCAATAATAAGTGTCCAGCATACATAGGAGCTATATCACACAAAATCTCATCATGGTAACTTCCTATGGAAAATGCTACAACAACCTGTTTAGTAACTTTAACATCCCCATTATCATTGAACCATAACAAATTATAAGGAGTGGGGTATTTTCTAGTTGGCAAACCTAGCTTTTCAACTAACAAGGTACTAGCAACATTAGTGCAGCTCCCATTATCAATGATAAGACTACATACCTTGTTGTTAACAAAACACCTAGTGTGAAAGATATACTCTTGTTGTTCTTTTTCAAGCTCTTCTTTAGGTTGAATGCTAAGAGCACACCTTGACACTAGAACCTCACCAAACACAGCTTCAGCTACCTCCACATCAGATTCATCACCTCCATTGGAGCTCAACTCAGCTTCCACTTCTTCATCACCACTACTTTCACTAGTAACAACACCATTCTCAAGCAAAATCATAGTCCTTTTATTTGGACATTATGAAGTAATGTGACCAAAACCTTGACATTTAAAGCATTTAATTTTAGAAGAACTAGAAAAAGATTTAGGTTCAAATTTACCTTTAGAAGTAGGTGTTTGCATCTTCAACTTATTCTCCTCTTTAGGCTTGGTCTCTCCCTTAAACTTGAAAGAGGACTTGAAGTCTTTATTGGAACTAGCATGTAATTTTAATTTTTGTTTTGCCTTAAAATGCTTCTCCACCTTAATGGCTTTATGCAACAACTCTTCCATATCAAGGTAGTTTTGCAATTCAACTTCTGTAGCAATTTCAGGGTGTAAGCCACTAAGAAATCTTGCCTTTGTAACTTTTGAATCTTCCTCAATGTTAGCTTTGATCATGGCAATTTGCATTTGTTGAGAATATTCTTCCACACTCATAGATCCTTGTTTGATTTTGTGGAGCCTTTTGTGCACATCCCTATAGTAATGGGTAGGGACAAATCTCTTCCTCATGAGAGCTTTCATTTCTAGCCAAGACCGAATTTGATGGAGGTGAGATAGGAGACTTGAAGAAGCTTGAACAAAATCAAGAACTTGGAAACAAAAGGGCTGGACGTGACTCTAAAAGATGGCCAACTAAAGATCCATTGCAAGGTATGGGAGGCCCATGCACAAGATCAAGAGCCAAAGTTATGAAAGAGGCCTTGAATGGAGTGATCCAAAAACTAATAGACTTGGAGCCCATAGTCTTAGCTGAATATGAAGCCCAAAAGGAACAAATTGGCATAAAGATTATTTCATTCCTACAAGATGCTAGCCCAAGCCCAAAGGGAGCCTAATTGAAGGAGTCTAGCCATTTTCCACAAAATCAGCCATTCTCCACAAAATTCTCTTAGTTTTATTTTGTTTTAATTTGATTGTTGCTGTTTCAGATTTTTAGGCACCATTCTTGGTGAATTTGTTCAGATTTAAATTTCTTTTATTTTCATTATTTTGTTTAGGGTTTTATTTTTAAATGCCTATATAAGGCCCATTTGTACTCTAAGAATGGCAGATTGAATGAATTATCTTTTCAGAATTATTTCTGATTTGTGAGGTTTCTCTTGTGGCCTTTGTGTGCTGGAGAAAATCTTTGACTTATCAAAGGAGTGGTTTCCTTTGTGGCGTCCCGGATTAGGGTTCTAAGAGACGGGTTCTCTTAGGGTTCAATTCCATTGACCAACATCTCTTCTTCTTCTTCTTCTTCTTTGTTCCTTTTCTTTGTTCTTTGTTCTTTGTTCTTTGTCTCTTATTGTCCATATTATTTGTTCTTGTGCTGCATGCCCAAAATTTGATCACTGATCCGTGTAATTTGGGGTTCCTAGAATGGGTTTCTACGGAGTCTCACATCAGAATTGGACCCTCTCCAGAACGCCTCCTACTAGTGGTTAATTAATCCCACCATAGGCTTGCATAATCTGTAAACTCCAAAGCAGCTAATTTCACTTTACTTTCCTCTGAAAAAGATTGCCAGTCAAATATAAACTCAACTTTTCTTTCCCATTCAAGGTATACATCAGGATCAGCTTTCCCTTGAAAGAAAGGGATTTTCATCTTGATATTACTAAACGCATCTTTCTTTTGAGGTGAAGCTCTCCTAACTCTTTCATGTTGGCTTTCCTTCTTAAAATCAGATTCATCTCCTCCTAGAACGTTTTTACCACGTCTTGCCTTGCTATTGGAAGAAGAAGAATTTATTTGATCTAACCTAGTATTTATCCTTTTGAATTGTTCTTGAACAGATTTGATGAACAATTTAAGGTCAGCTTGGTTATCTTCACTTTCAGACATGATTGGCACCTGAAATGTTAGTGAATAGCAAGAGAAAGGACCTGACCACTCCCTCTCGTGTTTCACTCTAAATGATGCAAATTCACTCGTGTTTCACACTTGTAATGGCTTTTACAATGATGAAAACACTCTTGCCTTTTTCCTCTCAACTTGCTTCCTATAGTGTACTAAATTAAATCCAACAAATCAAAAGAAGTAGCAATTGAAGTGGCAATCTCAAATTAGAATTCAAGATGCAAAGTTCTCCAAGAGACAACAACAGTCCAACATTTAAAAAAAAAAAATCGTAGGTGCAGCTAATGGAAAATACAGCAAGTGACTAGGAAAGGAAATGAAGACAATGAATTTATGGAACAAATGGTATGTGGTAGATTATGGGAGAACAAATGGTTAAATGATTAATTATCAAGAGGAAAGGATGAAAAGGAAATTGGAATCTGAAATAAGTAATGAAGCAATCAGAAATTTGAAATTTAGAACAAGGTGAATGAATGCAAATTTCTTTTTGTGAATTATGCACAATATGACATTTAATGACCAGATCAACTCAAGGAATCAAAAATGGTAATTCCAATAATAGATGATCTTCAGCAATTGCAATTTAAGTCAACAATTTATAATTTCCAGCACAACTTTCTTTTTCACAAATTTTGACTTCCTGTTTTTTCTTTTTTTTTTTTTGCAACTTTCCCTTCTTTTCTTTTCTTTTCCATTTTTTTTTCACTGTAATATACTCTCTCTCTTTTTTTTTGAATCTCAAAGGTGCTGAAATTTGCAAACAGAACACAAGATTTCTGATTGCTCTAGAAAAATCGAATTGACATGATTCCAAAACGAGAAGAAAGAAGAGATCTTGAGACACAAGAAGACCTATTACACATCCAAAAATACGAAGGAAAACACCAAAAACAGCTGCACAAAAATGAGGATGAACAGAAACTAATCAAACGAAATAAGGGAAAAGAACAAAGAAAAAGTGGATGAAACCTACCTCAACCAATGCTCTGATACCAGATGATGTGAGACCCCTTAGAAACCCGTTCTAGGAACCCCAAATAACACGGATCAGTGATCAAATTTTGGCATGCAGCACAAGAACAAATAATATGGACAATAAGCAACAAAGAACAAAGAACAAAGAAGAAGAAGAAGAGATGTTGGTCAATGGAATTGAACCCTAAGAGAACCTGTCTCTTAGAACCCTAATCCGGGATGCCACAAAAGAACCACTCCTTTGATAAGTCAAAGATTTTCTCCAACACACAAAGGCCACAAGAGAAACCTCACAAATCAAAAATGATTCTAAAAAGATAATTCATTCAATCTTCCATTCTTGGAGTACAAGTGGGCCTTATATAGGCATTTGAAAAAAATAAAACCCTAAACAAAATAATTCCTAGGTGGAGCCTTTTACATGGCTGAAAAAATAAAAGAAATTTAAATCTGAACAAATTCACCAAAAATGGTGCCTAAAAATATGAAACAACAACAATCAAATTAAAACAAAATAAAACTAAGATAATTTTGTGGAAAATGGCTGATTTTGTGGAAAATGGCTAGACTCCTTCAATTAGGCTCCCTTTGGGCTTAGGTTAGCATTTTGTAGGAATGAAATAATCTTTATGCCAATTTGTTCCTTTTGGGCTTCATATTCAGCTAAGACTATGGGCTCTAAGTCTATTAGATTTTGGATCACTCCATTCAAGGCCTCCTTCATAGCTTTGGCTCTTGATCTTGTGCATGGGCCTCCCATACCTTATAATGGATCTTTATTTGGCCATCTTTTAGAGTCATGTCCATCCCTTTTGTTTCTAAATTCTTGATTTTGTTCAAGCTTTTTCAAATCTCCTATCTCACCTCCATCATACGGTGTTGTGGGCTTGCAGCATGAGCTTGTCTTTGGTTAGCTTAAGTAGTTGGCTAGAGGTTCTACTTTCCACTCGATCTAAACGTTCATGGAGTCCTTCCAACTTCTTATCAAGCATCCTTTCGAAATGACTCACTAGTGCTTTCATTTGCAAAGGTGCTACTCCAAATGAATTGTGATCATCGTTATCACTTTCATGTGCAACTCCTTTTTCTCAATTATCTGCCATGTTAGTGAAAAAGAAATGAAAGAAATAAAAGTATATAGGACCTCACAAATACTTCCTCACGTGTTTCACTCAATTGAGATATAACACTCTCATTCGTGTTTACTTTCTCCCTCTTTTTGGCTTTTTTTTTTTATAATAATCTTACCTACTCTTGCTTTTTACCTCTTTGTATCAATCATGTACTCTTATGTCACCTAAGATCTCATCGGGTGATCCAATTTTGCCAATTCTTAGTTCAACCAAGTATGTATAGATGGGTGGTTTGAAAGTCATGATTGGCACACACAAGACACAATTGAGGGTAGGGTTTAGTTAGACTTGGGTTCCAAAGAGAAGAAGGAAGATTTAACTACTTAATAATGCAAAATCAAGTTTAAAATCCCAAAGAGCCACAAATGTAATTCTGAAAATTTCAACTATGAGAAAAATGCAAGATCAAAATAAGAAAGTTCAATTAAGGAGAAACAAGGGAAACAAGAGCAAATCAAAATAAGGAAGTGCACAATACGATATCAAAGGAAATAAGGTAAAATAGAAAAAAAAATTATCTAATCAGTAATTCCTTCTTCTTCTTCTTCTTCTTTTTTCTTTTTTTTCTCTTTTTTTTTTTGTTTTTCCTTTGTTTTTGGCTAACCTTTTTTTTTTGCCTTTCTTTTCTATTCCTTTCCTTTTTTTTTTGGCCTCTCTTTTTTTTTGGGATCAGATGAAAGAGAATCACAAGGTCACACAATAGGAAACAAATCAGATCAGAAAATGTTACCACTAAAAATGACAATAACTCCCTCTAGAGAACTCCAAATTCAATGATTCCAAAACAAAATGAAAGTTGAGATCCTGAAACTTAGGATTGACCTATTAATCGTCCAAAATCTCAAAAGAAAAGGGGTTGAACAGATAAGGGAAAAACAACAACATTCAGAACAACAAAAAATTTCCAGATTACAAAATAAATGGCTCTTATAGTATAAAAACCAAATTTTGCATACTGATGAAGGGGCCCATGAGCTTGTAGACAAGGGAGCATGGTGTAATGACCTAAAAGAGCATGGAGGGTGTGCAAGAGAGTTCAACATGCAAATGGACCCATTACAAGGCATAGGAGGCCCAATGACTAGAGGAAGAGCTAAAGCCATGAAGCAAGCTTTGAGTTGCATTGTCCAAAAGGTTCAAGAGCTTGAACCCATGTTTTTGCACCAATTTAAAGAGTTACAAGGCCCAAGAGACTTGATCCTCATTGTCCAAGCCCAACAAGATATGCTGCAAGGTCCAAATAGAGTCCAACTTGAAGAAATCAATTAACAAGCATGTGCAATTCACATGGGCAACAAAAGTGACGTGAATAGGAGTTTTAAATCTTATTAGGAGGTCTTTTATTTGATTTTCATTAGTTTCCATTTCCATTAGTTTGAACAAGGCCATTTAGTCAAGACTTAGGATTTAAGTTTCAGATTTTGTTTTTTTTCCATTTTCGTTAGTTGCTGAAAACTTATTACTTTCTTTCCTTTTCTTTAGGATTTCTTGTAGTAAATGGCATCATCTCCTTCCATTAAAATTGGATTCTTTGTTTCCTATTTCTTGGAGGAGAATTCTTAGAGATTAAGTTAGGTTTAGGGTTTTCTTTTATGCCTATTTAATAGGCCACCTATTGTACTTTTGGGAGATTGGAATGAATTCAGAATTTTATTTCTCATTGTGAGAATTCTTGTTTCTGTGTGTTCTTCTTTAGAATACAAGTGACTTATCAAAGGAGTGGTCTTCCTTTGTGGCGTCTCAAGGCTAGGGTTCTAAGGGACGAGTTCTCTTAGGGTCTTATCCACTTGACCAACATTTCTTGTTCTTAGCCGGTCCCGGGCAACGTATCATCTTGTTGAAGGTTCCTAGGACTTATTCCTACGGGGTCTCTCATCACATACTAAGAATCAAATCTGGAAACAAGGTAGAAAGTTTTTTTTTTGGTATTCAAGGTGGCAAAGAAAAGATATGGTAAATAAGAAAATTTAAACGTTAGAAGGAAAAGGTATTGGATAATAATGAGTAACCTACCGTGTAAACCGAAGTTTCGATACCAAATGATGCGAAATCAAGGGGTGGCCCAATCTTCACGATGTAGGTTGATGGATAGATGATTGTTCAAGACCCGATGGAAGAAAATAGCCAACCAACGTTATAAGAACGTTGACTTGCTACTTAGACAACACGCCTAACTATGAACACAGTAAACCAACCCACACAACGACACACTTGGATCGAAGCTCGAATTGGGGGCTTTTGTGAACTTGAATCACCAACCTAAAGATAGGTTGACAAGACAAAGGTTTCATAAGAGCAAAGAAAAGATAAGATTCTCACAATTAGAGAAATACTCAGAATAATTCTATTAGTTCCAATCTGATTCAAATGAAGGCAGAATACATATATTTATAGTGTAGCTCAAACCTATGTACTAGAGGAAAAGTAGAAAACTAATTACATAATCCTAACAGAAAGATCAAAAAATTAGGGATACAAAATCAAATCTTTTTAAAAATAGAAAAGGAAGGATAATCAGCCTAATTAATTCTAATTTTCGTCCAAATATATAAAGCTTTTGGAAGTCAGCATATTACTCATAATATCATTATTTAGGCCTAAATAAGTCAATCTATGTATGGCCCTTGGTCCAAACTCTAATTTACAATATTATAACCCAAATCAACTCTAATAACTCTATCTTTAGCCCAAATAATGTTGAGGACATTTTGATTAATACTTGAATCAGATTTAAAAATCTACTTAGTCCAAATCTCTTGAAGAAGTCCACTTAATGCTTCTTTAAGTTGTTTAGCTTCCGCCCTTGTAATAGGTCCAATTGGAAGATGCAAAGGATCATTTGAAGATTCTGAATTAGCATCTTTATGAACCTGGTTCATATCAGCTTGAGTGTGGTGAGACTAAGAACCCTTAGCCATAGTGAGGATGAGTCAAGAACCCTTGAGATTAGTTGAGACAAAGCAAAGAGTCTCCAAAAGCAAGATGCACTCCCAAAAATATAGTTGAGTCCAAGAATCTCTTAAAAAATAGGTGAGACAAGTCCAATCTCCATAAGAAATTGGGTGAAGCCAATTCACTTACTTGGCAAGCCTTTGCTATGTATGACATTCTCAAATGATGAAAATATTTCTTGAATGTTTGCACATGTCAACATGACTATACATGCATTTATGAGACTTATTTGCATCCATTATATATGATTGAATGGGAGATGAGCTATTGGGATTCTTTGAATCTCATTCCCTCCTCTCCAATGATCTAATATGCTAGGTGGACTAAGTGGACAAGGTAATGGAAGCCAACCACCTTGAAGAGAAGAGATTGACACCAATATGTATGGTTTTTGCTCTTTGAAGCCATAATGATGCCTAATGATGTAAATTATTGTTGTAAATGGTCTATGGCCTTTGGAACATATGTAATTATGATAATATGTTATATTTAAATGGGAGAATGTATTATGTGACCACTAGTATGCAAATTGAGTATGTATGGGCAATGTAACTTCTTGAATTAATTTATGGAATTATGCATATGTGTAGATGAGATGGCCAAAATGAGATGCATAAGAGTTGGGACCATTTAGGCAACTCACACAAGTCCTAATTATGCTTTTGGACTTGCCCAAGAGGTGCCAAACCCCAAGGAAAGTCATTTGGATATTTTGGTATCCCATATAGAGTCAAAATTGATCATAATAGAACCCTAGTGATTTTTTATCCAAATGAGCTCTTCTTGATCTGAGATTTGGTATACAATTAGAGCTTGTTGAGATCATTCTAAGAAGCTAAAGAATAGAATTTTTGAAGGTCTATAAAATATTTGATGAATTTCTAAAGTTGAATTTTTTTTTGATTTTGGTCATGTCACTGTTCATACTGGTCTGAAATTGAAATCTGTCACACAGGCTCAAATGATGTCCAATTACTACAAAATTTTTTATAAAGAAACTAAAAATTCACAGTGACTTGTAGCAATTGGAAACACCTCATTTGGAGTCTAGAGAGGGAGATATGAATTTTCAAAGAATTTGTCCAGTATTAGGAACTTCATCCGACCTCAGTTACTTTATGATTGGATTTCGAGCTCTGGGCATATCTAAACTGGTCTAGAGTTATTTTTTCCCTCTATCTAATATCCACAACTTTCTAGATAGGTATCAGTTCCAAGGATTGGATTCTTTATGAATTAATTGGACATTTTTTAAATTTGCCGCAAAATTTTGTGATAGCACCAGTGGATAGCCTGACCTATTGACCATTTTACGTATCAAACATCCTCTATGTTAGATGTTATGGTTTGGACATATTTTTAGTATGAAGTAGACATCTATGGCTTTCCAGAATGTCCAAGAATGTATGATTTATATTTTTTTAGAATTAGTTATGATTTTCTAAAGTTATGACCAAAAGGAGGTAAAATTTGACCAAAATTATGTGTATATTTCATGCATTCCTTCGAGTTCCTTGAGATGTAGGCCACTTTTGATGATTCAAATACGTTTTATTCATGTAATTAAATATGAGAATGTGTTGTATGAGCTCACATGATCCATGTGACTCTAAATGAAATTTTTATACACAACGCAACGCAAAGAAATATATTATTTTGATGGATTTTCTCACTTCCTTCATGGAATTTTCATGTGAGCATGCAAATGTGTATGAAATGAGTTAGAAATATATAGTGTTATAGTTTTAAATTTTTTTAAGCCCATTTTTGAGTCATATATGATGAATGAAAATGAAGAAAAATCTTAGGAAAAATTTAGAAAGCCTAGAGAATGAATTGGTCTCTTAGGTTCCATAATATGACCTAAAAAAGTAACATGTAATTAGGCTCTTTATTTTAATTGTATGATGACTCCAAGAGGCTTAAAAGGAGTCAAAAATCATATATGAAAGGAAAGAATGGAGCCTAGAACTTATTTGATGGGTGTTACCTCATTAGGTGCATTCTTGAAACCATAAAAGGGTTATTAGATAAAGTTAGTGTTTAAGGAAGATGTGTGGCATTAGAATTAATTCCATAAACCTAATTGGCTTCCATAAATTGTGTTTAGGGTAAGAGAAATCAATCCCACACCTTTTTGTGTGTGAGGCCGAGGAAGTGAGCATGGTTTCAAGGAGAAAAGTGTGCGATTACATCTAAGGTAGCTTACTCTTCCTTCTCTCATGCATGAATGTATGCTTGTCTTGCCTTTGAATTTGTGTATGTATGTTTTAAGCTATGAAAAGTATTTAGTATGATTTCATATGCCATGGTACCATGATGATACATTATGTTTCTAAATGATATTTATGATGCTTGTTTGGGTTTGCTTGAGTGTGGTGAAACTAAGAACCCTTAGCCATATTGAGGATGAGCCAAGAACCCTTAGAATTGGTTGAGATAAAGTAAAGAGTCTCCCAAAAGTGAGGTTGACTCCTAAGAGTAAGGTTAAGTCAAAACCTCTTAAAGAATGTGTGAGGCAAGTCCAAAATCCATAAGTGAATAGGTGAGGTTAATCCACTTACTTAGCAAGCCTATGTATGCTATGTATGACTTGCTCAAATGTTAAAAATATCTCTTGAATGATTGCACATGTCAATATGTCCATGCATGCATTTATAAGACTTGTTTTGCATCTTTTATGTGTGATTGAAAGGGAGATAAGTTATTGGGATTCCCTCTTCTCCAATGTTCTAACATGCTAGGTGGACAAAGTGGACAAGGCAATGGAAGCCCACACCTTGGAAGATGAGATTATGACAAGAATGTGTTTAAATTTTGTTTCTTTTTAAGACCATATGAATT
The DNA here is from genome assembly GCA_026724425.1 of Erythrophleum ivorense. NCBI lineage: Eukaryota > Viridiplantae > Streptophyta > Magnoliopsida > Fabales > Fabaceae > Erythrophleum > Erythrophleum ivorense. The sequence goes on from JAIUCV010000014.1 coordinate 15,165,386, forward strand.
GCACATGTTCATAATGTCCTATGATAGTATGAACATGTATAATTATTCTAATGTATCATGTATAAATAAGAGTTAAGTTTATATATATGGAAATGTGCATTTTGGACATGTGATGGCAAACTTGCATTATGGAAGTATGTATAAATGGAAGAGAAATGGCCAAATTGAGATGCATTAGATTTAGGACCACTTGGGCAGTCCATACAAGTCATATTCATACTTTTAAACTTACCCAAGAGGTGCCAAATACTAAGGGAAGTCATTTGGACACATTTGGTACCTAATATGGAGCAAAATTGACCATATTGGAAACTTGTACCACTTTTTATCTAAATGAGCTCTTCTTGATTTAAGATTTAGTATACATTTAGAACTTGATAGGAGCCTTTTGGAAAGTTAAAGTGCAGAATTCTTGGAGGTCTATAGAATATTTGATGAATTTTAAAAGTTAAGAAAAATTCTAATTTTGGTTCATGGTACTGTTCATGCTGGTCCAAAATTAAATTTTGTCACTCAAGGGGCAAATGATGTCCAATTGCCATAAAATTTTATATGGAGAAAATAGACATTCCCAGTGACTTGTAGAAGCACCTTATTTGGATGTCTAGAAAAGGATATATGAATTTTTGAAGTTTCTGTCCAGTATTTGGCATCCAGACTGACCTAAGTTATTGTTTAATTAGTTTTCGATGCCTGGAAATGCCTAAACTTGTCTGAAGTTATTTTTCCCCTCTAACTAACATTTGTAACTTTCCAGATTGGTATCATTTGCATGAATTGAATATTTGTAGAATTAATTGGATATTTGTTAAGTTCATAGCAAAAAGTTGTATCAGTTCCAGTAGCCAGTCAGACCTCTACATCTTTTCGAATGTCAAACATCTTCTGTGTGATGTTTCATAGCCTGATCATATTTTTAGCATAAACTAAACATCTATAGATTTCCATAATGGTAAAGAATGTATGATTTTGATTTTTCTAGAATTAGTTATAATTTTCCAAACTTTGTAATAGAAAGTGGGGAATTTCTAGCTAAGGCTACATCATGAAAATTTGTGTCTCTTGTCTTATACGAGTTCTAGGCCAATTTTGGTAATGGAAATGAGTTGTATCCATGTAATTAAATATGAAAATATGATACATGAGTCCATATGGCTTATGGGACTTCGAAGGAGAAATTTTATCCATGACAAAGTGCATGTACATTCATTATTCTCATGCTACCTTTCTTACTTCATTATGAAATGCATAGAATAAGACCTAAAAAAGGCATGAGGCAAGCTATATAAATATGGTGTTACAGGTACATCATAAGTTATCAAATACAAAACTCATACACTTGGCACTATGATTATATGATGATGCTATACAAATGGAATAACAAAATTAGCATATATCCTAAGTTAGGGTCAATCTAAGTGCAGCTTCCCCACACATGGTTTCAGCTTATGGATGCTTATCCACTTGCTTACCCTTATCCTTACTAAAGGATACTTCATCTGAAATAGTTAGCCCATCAAATAAGGTGAGATGCTAATCTCAATAACTAAGGTAATTTCCATTCATATAATCTAATTTAATTAGCATATATGCATGAATCAAAATGAGCATCATAATTATATTAGTCATATCAGCAAATAAAACGATTAGGCTACTATGATTACCATCTTATACGCTAATCACATTACCACATGTTAAAGGCTAATAACACTGGGAGAGGTCTATCCACGGTACCTACTCTATAATGAGCACAACTAGGGCTTAGTGCATTTGGGGTATGATCATAAGCCAGTGCCCGATTGAAGCACATGCACGGGTGGTAGTTGCACCACAGCTCCACTATGGACTCACAAGGTCCAAACATAATACAATAGATAGCCAACTAATTCATTTATCATTTCAAATCATTCACATGTAGCAAATATAAAATTAAAGCAGATATATGCATGAAATTAATATAATCTCTGGTTCCTTACTTGTAGCCAATTTGGGAAACTTACAGCAGTACAAAATCCTCTTATAACCATAAATATCAGAAAATTGCCACTCTAAGTCAGATCCATTACCATCCCCATTCATCAATTATGGCAACAACCTAATAATCAAAGAATTAATCCATCAATACTTGCCTAAGGGATACTTACCCAACCATAAAGAGACTTAATTTCGGATTTTGCCTTTCCTAGCCTAGAAACTTCAAAATATGACCTTATATTATGGATATTTTCGCATAGAAATGGAGCCCATATCATAAGCCAGCTAATGGGGTCTCTGGGTCTCTAACTAGCAGAGAAAATATCAAATGAGGAGTTTATACTTACCTAATAACATCCCTAGTTTGAACCTACGAAATTTCACCATGAAAACACCAAATAACAAGTTTCAGATTTTGAGTGCGAGTGAAATGCTCTAAACAAAAATTAATCAGGTCAAATTGAAGAGAAGAGGAGAGGATTAAGTTATATAACAATTAACTTGACTGATTTTAAGCCTAGAAGTGAGAAATGGTGAAAATGTGTCAAGAACCCTAGCCCCTCTCTAAGACCGCCGAATTTTGCTTTGCCTCTTGTGTTTTTTCTGCAGAACGGGGAGGAGGCTTAATGTATTTAGGGTTTAGTTGGGTCTTAAATGGGTTATGGGTTGACCTAAAGGCCCCAAATCCATATGGGTTCAAATTTTATGCTGGTTGGACTAGATTTCATGAGTTGGGCTGCAGAAATTTAATTGGGTTAGGCCAAGTTCCAAGAGTCAATCCAATTTAGGTTTGCATAATGTGTGTTAGGCTAACTATAAGGGCTCATGTAAATTGGGTCTTAGGCCTCTATCTCATTAAATTAGATTGGGTCATTGCTAGTTGATTTCTCTTAGCCCAAGTTTCATAATAAGGAGTTGGATCTACACCTAAAATCATTGGGCCTCTATTAATCCTTACCCATGACTTACTAAAATTTGATTAGGCCTAGATGAAGTTTCTAACTGAATTAAATCTTCAACCCATATTAATAGTTTATTTCCCTATAAATTCCCTTTCCTATAGCTTACCCAATTACTCTATAATAATTATTCATAATTAACCCAAATATATGATTAACACCTTAATTAATTTTAGGATATTACATTATGCCATTAGAGCCTGACAAATTAAGGTAGAATGCCTTAGAGTGCTACTAGAGGGAGAGTTAAAGTGTATAGAGCAAAATTTGGAGGTATAGGTGCATAAGAGAGTTGAGCCATAGCAAAGATTAGCTAAGTCACAGCCAAGAGTTGGTTAGAAGTGAGAAGTACCACAATGCAAGGTTAAAAATTCACCCAAGGAGAGTGACAGAGAGTAACCTCACTACGACGCAAGATATTTAGCTATGGTGCAAGTCAAGGATGTCAGGTAGGGAGTGCTCTAAGAAGTAGATTCGCTGAGGCATGAAAGGATCAAGTTGTAGCAAGAATTGAGGGAGGAAAATTTTGGTTCCAGTAGCTAGTTTTGTTGTAGTATAGGTATGACTTGTAGTGCTCAGATCATGAAATTTTCTATAATAGGTTTCAAGATACTTTCTTGCTACGGTGTCTCATAGGCCTGTCGTGATGAGGCTCTAACTCGCCGTAGCGAAAATGTGAATAGTAGTTCCCAAAAGCACTTACGTCGCGGTGTGACTATACCAAGTCACGATGGGAGCCCCAAACTAGGTTTTCATGTTCCAGTAACCAACTTAGCCATGACAGGGAGGGTCCAAGTCGCAGCGAAGATTCCCAAACTCTCATTTTTGACTTAGAAACCTTGAGATTTACTATGTTAATGTTATGAAATGACTTAAGAATATTTATAAGAGGATTTCAGGAATCGAAATCAATAGTAAGATGAATCAAAGGTCTTAATTGATAATTATGATCAATTGTTGATTCAATTAATTGTGGTTGCTTAACTAATAACCCTAATGATATCAAGATTCAAATTTTCTCACTTCCTCCTAATTTAATTAATTGTAATGACTTTGGGCCTTGATTTATGATTATTAACCACTTAATTAAGCCTAATCATAGTAATTAAGAATTAGAGTCATTACATGTATGCTTTTGGACTTGCGCAAATGGTCATGGTATGATTAAAAGGCCATTTGGTGCATGGGGTCAAACTTTGACCCCATTATAGTCCCAAACTTTGCCATATTTTTAGCCTGAACTGCAAACTAACCAAATGGATGAATTTGTATATGAAATTTGGCAAAAATATAGATATCATCTAGAGCTTTTCATAAAATCAAAGGGCACTATTTTTGGAGCTCTAGAGAATTTATTATAATTTTTCAAATTTGGCCAAATTATGCAGAAACTGTCATTGTCACTGTTCATGTGGTTAGTTTATTTTTCAGTGTCACTCAAGGGCCAAATGAAGTCCAATGCATATAACATTTTACAGGCATATAGTAGATATCTTAAGTTTTTCATAGCCACTGAGAGTACCTAATTTGGAGCTCTATAGAGGGAGATATGAATTTTTGAATTTTCTAGTTTGTTGTAGAATGACCACCAGACTCTAAATATTGTTCCATCAGATTTCATAGGCTAAATGTCATTGTTTTGATTTGAGATTTTTATGGTAGGTAGATGATATCCTAAGCTATCTAGAAAGCTATAATTTTCATGATTTGGATTTTTCTAAAATTAGTTATGATTTTTCAAATTTCATATTAGAATATGGATTTTAGTAGGAATTGCAAAGTGTAATGTGATTTTGAGATACATGTCTTGTAACACCCCCAAAAATTAATTAAGGTTTTAATAATGTATTTGGACTAATTGAAAATAATTATTTTGGAATAATTAAGTAAACTATACAAATGAAAATTTACAGAGAAATAAGTTATTAATAGGGGTTTGAGATTTCAATTAGATTTAAAGCTTAATTTGGGCCCAAAATTAATTTGAATAAGCCATGGGTAAGGATTTATGGAGGCCCAATGATTTTAGGTGCAAGCCCAACTCCTTATCATGAGATTTGGGCCAAGAGAAATCACCTAGTAATAGCCCAATTTTGATTTAGTGGAATGGAGGCCCAAGACCCAATTTACATAAGGCCTTATAGTTGGCCCAACACACATTATGCAGACCCAAGTTAGATTGACTCTTGGAACTTGGCCTAACCCATCAAATTTCTGCAGCCCAACTTATGAAATAAGGCCCAACAAGTATGAAAATCTGAACCCACAATGAATTGGGCCATTGGGTCAGCACATCCCACTTCTAGCTTTAAATTTTCTGCAGCCCACTTGAAATAATGAGCCCAATTGGACCTTGGGCTGATGGGTCAACCCACAACCCACTTGAGACCCAACACAAACACAACTAAACCCTAACTCTTTAGCCTCCCCTTCATTTGCTGAAACTCAAGAGAGGAAATTCGGAGGTTCAAGGGAGGCTAGGGTTCTACCAACATGGAGGCTCCATTTTTTACTCTTAGAGGATGATTTAGCCAAGGTGAGTTATATATAACTTGACCCTCTCATCCTCCTCTTCATTTTGGTCCGATTAATTTCTGGGTTTGAGTATTTTCATCTCCTTCCCAAACTTGAAATCTGGTATTGGGTGATTCCTTGCAAGATTTACGGACTTGGAGGTTAGAGGGAGGATTAGGTAAGCTTTTCCCTTTCATTTTGTGTATCACATTGTTGGAAAATGCTCCTAAGGATGTATTATCATAATGGGTTCTGTGATTGTGTGAAATTACAAGGAGATAACGGTGGAAAACCCAATTTTCTGGGCTTGATGATTGAAATGCGAATTTTGGTGAGCCCATGGTGGATTTTCGGAGGTGAGGCTATGGCTGTTGTTAAGTGAGTATATCCTTCCTATTTTGATGCATTTTCTGTTAGTTTGAGACCCCTATAGTTGACCTATTATGGGCTTTAGTTTCATGTGAAATTACCCAGAAATTGGAATGAACTATGGCAATTTTTGGTGTGGGAAAGTTGGAATCCGAAATTAAATTCCTTGGTAATTAGGTGAGTAACCTCTAGTCTATCATTAGTAGTTCAACTCTTTGGATATTTGATTATGATTAGAAATGATGATAATTATGCTTGTTATAGGCTTGGTGTGCATATGGATTTTTATGGTAGCTAGGGGAAGAGTAATTGGCTTCATTGAGGTAACTGGGGCTATTCTTCACTTCCATGTATATGTTCATGTTGATCTGATATTGTTTGCACATATATGGTTTTGAAATGTTAAATGATTGGTTGACTACTTGAATTGTTATTGTGATTGGACCTTGTGAGTCCATGGTGGAGCTGTGGTGCGGCTGCCACCCGTGCATGTGCTTTGATCGGGCACTGGGTTGTGATCAGACCCCGATGCACTGAGCCCTGGTTGTGCTCATTATGGAGTAGGTGTCGTGGACGGACCTCTCTCGGTGCTATTGGCCATTAACATGTTGTGTATGACTGCTGGTATGGGACAGTAGTTATTTGTAGTTCAACTAGTTCATTTACAAATTGAATTAATGATTCTGGTATTGATGACATGAAATTGCATTGGATTGATTAACTTGTACATATATATGGAATCTGCCCTTTTGTTACTGAGATTGTATATCTCACCCCGTTATGGGCTAACATTTTCAGGGACCGGACCTCTTAGTTGCAAGAAGAAAATTAATGGGAGTTTGCTAAATGGTTTGGTAACACATCGGTTTAGGAGCTTTGACAAAATGTATTGTAACTAAATTGCTAGTTTTGTATCATTGCTACATTGCATCATGAGTTGCCAAGCATAGAGATTGTATATGTAATTTGTTTATCATGGAATTGAACATTCTGATTGTAATTGGCTAATAAGGGATAAGTGATTCGATTTCATATGAACATTAAGCATTGACCCCATACACCTTGTGACCAGAATACATTCGCTGTCATTAAATTAGGGTTTTGTTGATGTGTGGTAGTTTGGTAAGTACAAAATAATACTTTAAATCTTGAGATAGATAAGGATAGATTAACTAGGTAAATCAAGTAGATAAATACCATTAGAGGTTCACAAATGGAGGGAGAGTGGTCCTAGAGTGTCCCTAAGATGAGAATTGGAGTGTAGGGGTCGAAATTTAGGTAATGTAGTCATAGGAGGGAGTCTCGCCGCGGCCAAGAGGGCTTCGCCGCGGCCAAATGAGAGACAGAACCAAATGGCGCCACGGCCTGATAAATCGCGCCGTGGCGCAAAGTGGGAAAAATCGCCTAAAAGCTGACAGAATGAAAACGCACCGAGGCAAAAAAATATTGCGCCGAGGAGGAGCTGACAGAATGGAAACCCGCCGAGGCGCAAATATATTGCGCCGAGGCGAGAATCGTAGGGTTGAGAAAAGTAGTTCCAGGAGGCATTTCCGCCGCGGCGCCATCATGGCTGGCCGCGGCGCAAGTCCCTAAACTCCTACTTTGAGCCTAGAAACCTTAATTTCTTCAATGGTAATGGTAAGAAATGATATAGGAACACTTGTGGGAGGTTATTTGGATATTAAAACCGATAGAGGTTGAATCATCAACCCCTTATAGTAGTAGGATTCCTTTTAAGCAAATCTTGTTTTGTTATGGTGGTATGGTGATGACCCTAACATCAAGGTTCAAATTTTTCCGTATTTTCACAATGTGATAAATTGTAACCACTCAAACCTTGATAATTAATTATTAATCGTATACTTGACCATATTTACAATGATGAGAAGGAAGGGTCGTCACATGTTTTGGACTTGAGTTTTGAGCTTAGATTTGTGATATTTTTTATTGAACAAATGTGTTAGGGATGGAAATTAAGTTGGGTAAGCTTACATGGTCCATTAAGCCAATAATGAATTAATTTAGCTTTGAATGATGTAAATATTTGTTGTTAAAAGTGTTAATTTGATGAAAATGAGTGTTTTAAGCCAAATACATTATAGGATAAGTGCTATATATATATGGTGTTACATTTATTGGTATTAGAGTAAAGATTCAGGCATTTTAGTGCTGGCTATGGCTTGAGGATGTGATTTCTTCAGTTATGTTTGACTTATACAGGATGCTTTGGGTGTTAGAGTGTGGTATATGTTTATGTTAGGTTATATTGGAATGGTATTAGAGGAGATGGTAAGCACATGTGAGGTAGGCATTTCAGAGTTGAGAGAATAGAACCAATTGATCCTATGTCTGGAGTCCTATAAGCTATGGTAACTCACCTGGATTAGTAGTAAGTCATGATGTACAAGCAACAAAAGATTATTATATAGCTACAATAGAGGTTTTCCTAGAGGAAAAATGAAAGGCCCAATCCTCCTTGATCACCACATTCAAACCATTCTAAGATGTTTTGCTTGATGCAAAGATAGGAAATAATGCAGCACAGTATGAAGTAAAACTACAACTGTAAAGGATGTAACATCTAGTTCCTTTGTAAACGTGAGAAATGTAATGTCCAATTTCTCTGTAAACATACGAAACGCATTGGATATAAAAGGAAGCCTCTCAGATAGAATGATTTGAGGTCCAATAAAATTAAAGTAATAATTTAGACCTCAAATATTGAAGATCCAAAGGAAGAGGTGCCTTGAGAATAGAGCCAAAATAATCAGATGAAATTTAACAAAGATGTAGTGACATTTTCATAATTTCGAGTATTTTTATAAAACTCAAATGATGGATTTTTAAATGAGACAAATGAGTTTCCTAGGGTTCTCAAAAGCCCTAAAAACCATAGGAATCCCTAAAATAGTTTAAACCCTTCTAGTTTATGTTTTAAAGCGTCAATTAACCTTAACTTTGACCAATTCATTCGGGAATGTTTTTAAATCCAATTTGGATAAAACTAAAGAAATTTTATGAATTACAGAACCTAAATTTTATGATAGAAAAGATGGTTCTCAAAAAAGAGTTGAAATGAACCTAAATAGAGCAAACAGACGCATAAGAACAAAATGGTCATCTTGAAAAATTGTAAAAGAGGCTTCTTAAGTAAAATTACACCTTCCTCAGGAGATAGCCCTCTTCAAACCACGTTCATTAGTGGTATTGTCTTGTTCCTTAACTACTTTAGCTTAACATCCATAATCTGATCTGGATACTATATAAGATAAATTGTCTTGTTACTGCACATTCTCATATTCTATGACATATGAGAGGTCGGGCTAATACTTTTTAAGCTGGGATACATGAAAGACATCATCTATTTAGCTCAGGTTTGGGGGAAAAGCAAGTTTGTAGGCCACAGGTCTAACTTTATGAATAATTTAGAATGGATTTATATATTTTAGACTGAGCTTTCTACTCTTAACGGACTTACCTATTCCAGTAATTGGAGACACTTTAACAAAGATATGATCTCCAATCTCAAACTCTAATCGCCTTTTCCTCTTATCTACATAATTCTTTTATCTACTTTGTGCTGTTAGGATTTTCTTTCTGATGGTTTTTATCTGTCTCAAGGTTTGGTCTAGTAGTTCTGGGCCTATAAGACTCCTTTTTCCAAGCTCAACCCAATATACTAGAGACCTACACTTCTTCTCATATAATGTCTCATATAGTGCCATTTGAATACTAGAATGATAACTATTATTGTAGGTAAACTCTAGTAGAGGCAAATATGTATCCCAGTTACATTTTAACTTTAAGACACAAGCCCTCAACATATCTTCTAGAGTGGTTTTTTCTGTTTGACTATCTATCTGAGGGTGATAGGCTATACTGAATCTCAATCTGGTTCTCAGGGCACCCTGTAAGGATCTCCAGAAATTCAAAGTGAATTTGGAATCTTTATCTAATACTATGCTCCTAGGTATACCATGTAATCTCATTATCTCCCTAATGTACAGCTGGGCCAACCTATTTTAGGGTGTAAGTGGCTTTCTAAGAAATGTGATGACTTAGTTAATCTATCCACTATCACCCATATGGCATCATACCCCGATGATGTCCTGGATAAACCCATGATAAAATCTATGCTATACTATCCCATTTCCACTCAGGGATATCAAAGGGCTGAAGTAACCTAACTAGCTTCTAGTATTCTATTTTGACTTTTTAACATACTAAACACTGAGAGACATACTCTGCTATATTGGTTTTCCTCCTAGGCTACTAAAACTTTTTCTTTAAATCATGATACATCTTGTTACTATTTGGATGAATTATGTACTTACTTTTGTGTGCCTTTTCTAATATTCTTTCTCTTATCTCTGAATTTCTAGGCATATACAACCTATTCCTATACCTCATTATTCCATCCTCAAACAGATTGAAGTCTGAAGTGCTACCCTAGGATATCTGGGCTCTCACTTTTCTTACATATTCATCTGCTTGCTAGACCTCTCTTATCTCTCAAGTCACTTTCTATTCGGGTCTTACTCATTAATAACTTCCTTAAATGCACCTAACACGAAAGATTCATATCCCTGAATCTCTTAATAAGTTCTTACTCTCTTAATATCATGTAGGACATATGTATGGATTTTCTACTCAGTGCATCTACTATCACATTAGCCTTACCTAGATAGTATTTCAAAGTAAAATCATAATCTTTTAGGAATTTTAACCATCTCTTCTGTCTCATATTTAACTCTTTCTGTTTAAACAGATACTTAAGGATTTTTATGGTTATTGTAGATTTCTATGGCTACTCGATATAAGTAGTGTCTCTATATCTTAAGTGAAAATACCACTGCTGCTAGCTCTAGATCATGAGTGGGATAGTTTTCCTTAGGTGGTTTCAACTGTCTAAAAGCATAAGCTACCACTCTTCCTCCCTACATAAGTACATATCCTAACCCCTTCTTTGAGGCATCACTGTAGACTATAAAAGTCTCTCTAGAGTCAGGAAGCACTAAAACTAGGGCTATGGTTATTCTATACTTTAGTTCTTGAAAACTCTGCTCATATTTCTCATCCCACTCAAAAAGATACATTCTTTCTTGTAAGCCTAGTCAGTAGCATTACTATTTGAGAAAAGCCATAAATAAGCCTCCTGTAGTAACTTGCTAAACCTAAGAAGCTTCCAATCTCTGTCACTGTCTTAGGTCTCTGAAGTACTACCTCTACCTTATGGGGATCTACTGCAACCTCTGCCTAGGAGATCTTATGGCCTAAGAATTGCACCTTAGTGAGCCAAAACTCACATTTACTAAGTTTAGCATACAAATGTTTTTCTCTCAAGGTTTCTAGGGCTAATCTTTGGTGCTATTCATGCTCTTCTCTACTCTTAGAATAAATGAGAATGTCATCTATGAAGATAACTACAAACCTGTCTAAGTATAGCTTAAACACTCTATTCATGTAATCCATAAATACTGCAGGTGCATTCATTAACCCGAAGAGTATAACTAAAAACTCATAATGCCGATATCTAGTTCTAAAGACTGTCTTAGGAATATCCTCAGCCTTAATCTTAAGCTGATAATATCTTGATATTGGGTCAATCTTAGAAAACACCGATGCTTCTACTAACTGATCTAGGAGGTCATCTATCCTGGGAAGGGGGTACTTGTTCTTAACTACAATCTTATTAAGCTCTCTGTAATCTATACATTGTTTAAGACTCTCATCCTTCTTCTTTACGAATAAGACTGGAGTTGCCCACGGTGAAACACTGGGTCTAATGAAACTGATGCAAGACCCACTAGGAACATGCCCTAAAGAACCTTCAATAATTTGAAACTTTGTTGGGGACTGGCTAGAAAATAAGAATGTTGGTCAAAGGAAAGACCCTAAGAGAACTTGTCTCTTAGAACCCTAGTCTCAAGACGCCACAAAGGAAGACTAATCCTTTGATAAGTCACGTGAACTCTCAAAGAACACAAAGAAGCAAAAGCCTCATAAAGTATTAAATAATACTTAAATTCATTCATTCATGATCTAAAATAGAGTACAATAAGGAGCTTTTTATAGGCAAAGTTTCTAAAAGACTTAAAATCCTAATAAAAGTTGAACTCTAAAATCTGATTAAAATTATTTTGAATGATGCCTAAAATCAAGAAATAAGATTAGGATATTAATTTTAACTTAATATCCTAGATAAGCCCCTTGACCAAGTCCAAAAAAATAATAAAATAATAAAAAACGAAATTCATAAAGAATCCTAGTCAAAACTAATTAGCTTCTTTAAGTAGTCACATGGGATGCACATGCTTCATTAAAAATCACATAGTTGACACATAATTTTTAATCTCTTGCAATTTGACTCCGATTGGGCCTTGACACTCCCTCTTGTCTGTGTATAACTGCATTGGGCCTTTAGTTACTCCATGGACTCTTCTTACGAAATTAGGCTTCCACTTGGACTTCCACTTTTGCATCTTTAAAGAGACATTGATCAAATATGGATCTTGGGCTCTAAACTTGGGCCGACGTCCAACATAGATATTATTTTGAGCTCTTTAAGATTTTTGGACATATACTAGCACAATTTGGGCCTCTTGCGCATAGGCCATCCTTTCATGAGCCATTTGGACCTAAATCATAGGCTTTTAAATGATTTGGGTTTCTTGATGGATGAGGGCTTTTCGAACTTGTAGTGCTCCAATGGGTATGCCTACTGATATTGTATCAGAAACCCTTCTATAAGAGCTCTTCTATTTATTTCTTTAACTCTATTAGCTTAGTGGGAGCCATCTTATACAGGGTTCTAGACACTAGACCTGCCCTAGGCACAATGTCTATGGAAAACTCTACTTCTCTATCAAGGGGTAATCCTGATGGAGGTGAGATAGGAGATTTGAAGAAGCTTGAACAAAATCAAGAACTTGGAAACAAAAGGGCTGGACGTGACTCTAAAAGATGGCCAACTAAAGATCCATTGCAAGGTATGGGAGGCCCATGCACAAGATCAAGAGCCAAAGCTATGAAGGAGGCCTTGAATGGAGTGATCCAAAAACTAATAGACTTGGAGCCCATAGTCTTAGCTGAATATGAAGCCTAAAAGGAACAAATTGGCATAAAGATTATTTCATTCCTACAAGATGCTAGCCCAAGCCCAAAGGGAGCCTAATTGAAGGAGTCTAGCCATTTTCCACAAAATCCTCTTAGTTTTATTTTGTTTTAATTTGATTGTTGCTGTTTCAGATTTTAGGCACCATTCTTGGTGAATTTGTTTAGATTTAAATTTCTTTTATTTTTCCCGCCATGTAACCTAGGAATTATTCTGGTTAGGGTTTTATTTTTCAAATGCCTATATAAGGCCCACTTGTACTCTAAGGATGGAGATTGAATGAATTATCTTTTCAGAATCATTTCTGATTTGTAAGGTTTCTCTTGTGGCCTTTGTGTGCTGGAGAAAATCTTTGACTTATCAAAGGAGTGGTTTCCTTTGTGGCGTCCCGGATTAGGGTTCTAAGAGACGGGTTCTCTTAGGGTTCAATTCCATTGACCAACATCTCTTCTTCTTCTTCTTCTTCTTTGTTCCTTTTCTTTGTTCTTTGTTCTTTGTTCTTTGTTGCTTATTGTCCATATTATTTGTTCTTGTGCTGCATGCCACAATTCGATCACTGATCCGTGTAATTTGGGGTTCCTAGAACGGGTTTCTACGGAGTCTCACATCAAATCCACTAATTTCTTTTAGGAATACCTATGGAAATTCTCTCACTACAGGTATCTACTCTACGCCCTCTTCTATCTCAGCTTGTAGAGAAAAGAAAACTAGAAACTTGTGATAACCATGCTCTAAAGATTTCTCAACCTAGGAGGTGGTCATAAAAGCTAGCTCAATCCTAATATTAGGCATAGTTTCACATTCAGGCAAAGTAATGCATCTGTGATAATAGTCAAGTATGGCATTGTTTGTAGACATTTAGTTCATTCTAATAATCAAGCAAATATTAATGAGGGGCATGCAAATCAAATCAAGTGTGGTAAAACAATGGTTAAACTAGATTACACAGTTTAAACAATCATAGGAGGTAATAGCTCAGTTTCTTGTGGGGTTGGATACATGTAGATCATATGGTAAAGTACACATACTCAGACCCAACCTCCTAGCACAGTAGATCATAATATTATTTAATATTAAATAATATATTATTCTATAATATAATCCAATTATAATATATTGGGCCTTATTATTATGATTTTTAGTCTAACTAAAACTCTAATAATATTATAATATTTCAGTCTCATCCTTACTCCTTGTGTGTGGCCCTATAAGTTCTTATTATGTTGGTAGTGACTCCAAAATAAATCCTATTTTGGGATCACAGATAGCAATGGTATCTAACAATATATCACTACTACCCAAGTAATAAGAATGTCTATGATTCAACATTCCTAATCTGCAACCAATACCATGCAATTTAGTTTCTTTTGTACTAATATCCAGGTTGAACTTGAGGCATGGAATGGGTCATCCTTATCAATGTTCAACCTATATTTTTTAACAATGATCAAACCAATCAAAACAAACAATTAATATCACATATTGATTTATTTGAGGATGACCATTCATTTCTTAGCCTTACTCAATCAAGGGGCCCATAAATATCACTCCTCATATACTAGAGGGACAAAATCTCATTTGCATCACTCACATCCCTTCACATGATTTGTGATATATCCAATCACCATCCTATTGGCCATCCCAATCAAAGGCAACATAGGACAATGTCAAAGTATTTTACTCCTCATGTAAGGAACCATAGTGACTTCAAATCAAAGGACTTTCTTCATTATAGTCACATAAAAATTGCTAATAACACACTATAATCCATGTAGCATTCTTATAGTGGGTGTAATGTCTAGTTTTCATTAAACGACGAAAACGGGTGCATTTTCAAAGCAAGTCCCCATAAATGAATTAGTTAAAGTCTTAAAAATTTAAGTAGCATTCTAGACTCCTAAAAATAAAAATGCTAGGCTCAGACAAAAAGAAAAACAGAGATAGAATGAAGAAATAAAATTTAACGAAAAACTTATGAAACATAATGGCATTTTCATAATTTTGAGCAAATTTTGGAATTCACACATGAAGGCTTTTTAAATGAAAGTTTTAAGTTTTCTGGGGTTCTCAGAGGCCTTGAAAACCATGGGAAGCCCTGGGACAGTTAAAACACCTCTGGTGGAATTTTCCAACGTACTTAAACTTTGACAAATTCATTTGAGAAGGTTTTAGCTTCGATTTGAGTGATTCCAAAGGCATTTTATTAAATTGGGAACTTAAATTTATAATGAAAAAGACGATTCTCAAAACGGAGCTAAAGCGAATTAGAAACGAAAATGCCAAGAACAAAAGACAAAATGAGAATTTTTGAAAAGTCTTCCTTCCTTCCACCTATACATATAAGGTGCCCCACTCTCCCACTCATTTAGCTTCATATGTTTTTGTCCCATACCAGAGAAAAAACCCTAGGAGAGTGGCGCACAAGAGGAAGAGGAAGAGGAGGAGAAATCAGAGGCTAAAGGTATGGATTTTTTAGTAGTTGTTCATGCTCTTTCCTTTTCAAACCTCTTCTCCTCCATTCTCCTTTATTTCCTATGATTATATTGAAGTATATGGATCTATTTTAAGGGAGAAATTAAGGAAAAAAATTCGGATTTAAAGAGAGGAGGCCAAAGAAGGAAAGATTCAAGTGAGAAAACAAGGAAAAACCAGGTAATTTCTTCTCCCATGATTGCTACCCCTTGCTCCTTTTCTCTCCATGTTTCGCCCCACTCAAGAAGCTATAGGAGGGTGTGACAACCCTACCTTCTAATCATTGTAATTATGGTTAAATACAAGATTATTAGTTAATGATCAAGGTTTGAGGTCATTATATTTTACCGTATTATGAAAATGTGAGGGAATTTGAACCTTGATGTTAGGGTCATCACCATGCCACCTTAGCAAAATAAAATGTGCATAAAAGAAATCTTACTACCATAAGAGGCTCATGATTTAATCATCCATTAATTTCAACACTCAATAACCTCCCGGCGAGTTGGACCTTCGCCGCGGCCAACCTATGTGGCGCCGCGGCGGAAATACTTCCTGGAACCTCTACTCGACTCCCAGAATTCTCGCCTCGGAGCAATATATTTGCGCCGCGGCGAGTTTTGCTTCTGTCCAACACCAATTTTAATTTTTCGACTCGCGCCGCGGCGGGTTTTGGTTCTGTTACCCCCCTGGGTGAATTTTTCGCTTCGCGCCGCGGCGAGGTTCGTTGCGCCGCGGCGCCTTTTGGCTCTGTCTCTACTTTGGCCACGGCGAAGCCTTCTTGGCCGCGACGGAATTCCCTTCTGTGATCATTTTACCCGAATTTCACCCTCTACACTCCAATTCTCACCTTAGCAACACTCTAGGTCCACCTACCCTTGTTTTAAGTGATCCTAATGGTGTTTATCTACCCTATTTACCCATCAATCCATCCATTACCATTGTGAAACTCAAATGTCACTTCCTACTTGTTCCACTAACTCATACCAGCAAATTCATAAATAAGTGGCAGCAAGATCACATACGTTATCAGCAATTTACATCCCATGCAACTTTCATAAAGATTCCATTCAACAATAGCTTACCTCTAAGGCATCATATAACTACAATCCTCATATGGTAATCCATATCATAATTCCAGCAAAACCACATACATATATATAATGCTATAAGTTCATACATTAATATTCCACTATGATGTACTCCAAATCCTTAACGGTTACATTTCAATCAAGCAAAATATAAACGTCTACACTTGGCAATATGATTACATGATGATGCTAGGTAATAATAACAAAAAATGCATCTATCCTATTCTACTCAGACCAAGTGTAGCTCCCCACACCCGGCCTCAGCTCATGGATGTCCATCCACTTGCTTACCCTTATCCTTACCCGAGGAACTTTCACATGAAACGTTAATCCCATAAAATGGGGTGAGATATGAATCTCAGTAACCAAGGCAATTCCATTATATATCCAGTTTAATTACCATATATGCATAAATTAAAGTCAACCTCAGAATCATATCCATTATAACAGCAAATGAAACAATTAGGCTATCATGATTACTATCCCATACTAGCAATCATATTATCACATGTTAAAGGCCATTAACACCGGAGAGGCCCGTCCACGGCACCTACTCCTCATTGAGCCCAACTGGGGCTCAGTGCATCTGGGGTTTGATCATAACCCGGTGCTTGATCATAGCACATGCATGGGTGGCAGCCGCACTACAGCTCCACCATGGACTCACAAGGTCCAATCACAAATCAACAGATAGCCAACCAATTCATTCAGCATTTTTCAATCAATCATATATAGCAACATATGGAATTAAATCAAATATACACATGGAATTGATATAAACCCGGTTACCTCACTTGTAGGCACTTGTAACAATCACCAATGGTGCAGAATTCCTCCTATAACCATAACATCACATAATTACTACTCTAATTCATCATTAATAATCATAATCAGTACCCAAGGAATTTAAAATACCAATGACTACCCAAGAATCATTTACCCAGCCACAACAAGTCCCAATTTCGGATTTAAGTTTCCTCCACCAGAAAATTCAATATTCCACCCAAAATCCTAAGCAAATTCGTACATAATTAATACCCATTTTATAAATTTGCTATGGGGGTCTCAAATTAACCATTAAAGCATCAAAATGGAGGGTCTAAACTCACCCAAAGTCAGCCTTAATCCCAACCTACGAATTTCATCAAGAAAACCCCCAAACACTTACATTTCAGATTTTGGGTAGGATGAAAATGCTCTAAATGAAAAACTAATCGGACCAAATTAAAGAGAAAGATGAGGGGATTAAGTTGTATAACTATTACCTTGGCTGAATCTTGCTCTAAGTATGAGAAAATGCAGAATTTTGGTCCCAAACCCTAGCCTCCTTCTCCACCTCCGATTTTGCCTCTTGAATCTTATGTTTCAGCAAGTGAGTAAGTGGGTGGGGTATTAGGGTTTAAGTTGGGTCAAGTATGGGTCATGGGCTGCTCCAAGATCCATCTCCACTTGGGCTTCAGATTTTAGCTTATTGGGCCAGTTTTTGGAGTGTTGGGCTGTAGAATTTTATTGGGCCAGTTTTATGCATTTAGGTTGCTGAAGTTTAATTGAGTTTGGGCCAAGTTTGAGAATCTTAAGAATTTTAGGTCTGCACAAGGATTATTGGGCCACTTAGAAGAGTCTATACAAGATAAATCTTGGGCCTCCATCCCACTAAATTATGTTAGGTCTGCACATAACCCATTGGGCCTCTATTAACCTCTTCTCATGATCTATTAATTTAGGCCTAGATAGAATTTCTATCCCAATTAAATCTCAAACCCATATTAATAATTTATCTCTCTAAAGTCTCCATTCACTTAACTTGCCCAATGAGCCCATATTAATTACTCTTAATTAATTCTAATCCATGATTAATACCTTAATTAATTATGGGGTGTTACAGAGGGCTTGGATTTTAGGTAGAACCAAGGGTAAGTCTTAGGAAAAAGAGTGTGGAGAATAAGAATATGCAAAGGAAAATAACAAATAATTATAGAAATTCAAGATAAAAATTTTAGGGTTTCATGTACTCCTTGTAAAATCTGAATTGATATCTTAATTTCTATGCCTAAATGAAAGTTTAAATGAGCTCGTAAGATCCCTAGAAGTCTCCCCATATGCTTCCTCCACCAAGAAAACAAAGCAAAGTCCACGAATGCCATTATGCTTCATTGTCTCAGCCTAAGAGGGTTGGCATACCTAGGGAGAGTTTTAAATTTTTCTAAGCCTATTTTTGAGTCATATATGATGAGTGAAGATGAGGTGAAGCCTTCAGAAAAATTTAAAAATCATAAAAAGTGAGTTGGCCTTATATGTTCCATAATATGACCTAAAGAAGCAACATGTAGTTATGCTCTTTGTTTTAATAGTGTGATGACTCCAATAGGCTTAAAAGGAGTCAAGAATTATGTATGAAGAGAAAGAATGGAGCCTAGAATTTATTTGATAGGTGTTGCTTCATTAGGTACATTCTTGGAACCATAAAGGGGTTAATAGACAATGTTAGCATTTTAGGAAGATGTGTGGCCTTAGAATTAATTCCATGAACCTAATTGGCTTACATAAATTGTGTTTAGGACAAGAGAAATGATTCCCACACCCTTATATGTGTAAGGCCAAGGAAGGGAGAGTAAATTTAAGGAGAAAAGTGTGTGGTTGCATCTAAGGTAGCTCACTTCTCCTTCTCTCATGCATGAATGTACGCTTCGCTTGTCTTGTCTTTAAATGTGTGTATGTATTTTAAGCCATGAAAAATGTTCTAGCATGAGCTCTTACTCCATGGTACCATAATGATGCATTATGTTTTTAAATGATGTTTATGATGCTTGCTTTGGTTTGCTTGAGTGTGGTGAAGCCAAGAACCCTTAGCTATAGTGAAGATGAGCCAAGAACCTTTAAAATTGGTTGAAACAAAGTAAAGAGTCTCCTAAAAGTAAAGTTGACTCCCAAGAATAAGGCTGAGTCAAAACCTCTTAAAGAATGGGTGAAGCAAGTCTAAAATCCACAAGTGAATGGGTGAGGCTAATCCACTTACTTGGCAAGCCTTTGAATGCTATGTATGACTTACTTAAATGTTGAAAATGTCTTTTGACTTATTACACATGTAAACATACCCATGCATGCATTTTCAAGACTTGTTTTGCATCTTTTATGTGTGATTGAAAGGGAGATAAGCTATTGGGATTCTTTAAATCTCATTCCCTCCTCTTTAATATTCTAACATGCTAGGTTATGGAGGTGAGATAGGAGATTTGAAAAAGCTTGAACAAAATCAAGAACTTGGAAACAAAAGGGCTGGACGTGACTCTAAAAGATGGCCAAATAAAGATCCATTGTAAGGTATGGGAGGCCCATGCACAAGATTAAGAGCCAAAGCTATGAAGGAGGCCTTGAATCTTTGAAAAGCATGTATGAATGTGATGCTAGGTTGATTGGTTTTGAATCTTTGAAAAGCATGTATGAATATGATGCTGACTTTGCTGAAACTTGGAAGTTATGTGAAAAACATGCTGCTCATGATTTCTTTAGATTTGATGGTTTCTTGTTTAAAGGAAATAAATTGTATGTGCCTGTTTGTTCTATGCGTGAGCTTTTGGTTAAAGAATCTCATAGGGGTGGTTTGATGGGGCACTTTGGGATAGAAAAGACTTTATCCATGTTAAAGGAACATTTTTATTGGCCTCATATGCGTAGGGATGTGATTGCTATGTGTAAAAGGTGCATTGTATGCAGGCACGCTAAATCTAAAGTGCAACCACATGGTTTGTATACTCCTTTACCTATTCCTTCTCATCCTTGGATAGATATTTCAATGGATTTTGTTCTTAGATTGCCTAGAACTTCTAGTGGAAAGGATAGCATATTTGTTTTTGTTGATCGATTTAGTAAAATGGATCATTTCATTGCTTGCTCAAAAACAAATGATGCTGTCCATATTTCTAATTTGTTTTTCAAGGAGATTGTTAGATTGCATGGTTTGCCCTGATCTATTGTGAGTGACCGTGATGTTAAATTTGTTAGTCACTTTTGGAAAACTTTGTGGGCTAAGCTGGGTACAAAGCTTGTGTTTTCTACAGTTGCACATCCTCAAACGGATGGACAAACCGAAGTGGTGAATCGAACACTTTCTTCCTTATTGCGTGTTGTAATTCAAAAAAATTTAAAGAATTGGGAAAAGTGTTTGCCTCACATTGAGTTTGCATAAAATCGTGCCTTGCATTATACAACTGAGTTTTCTCCTTTTGAGATTGTATATGGTTTTAATCCTTTGACTCCCCTGGATCTACTTCCTTTGCCTTGTAATGAGTTTGCTAACCTTGATGGTGCAAAGAAAGCTAAGTTTGTGCAGGATCTTCATGCTAAGGTTAAGGCGAACATTGAGCGCAAGAATGAGCAATATGCTCAACATGCTAATAAAGGCCAAAGGAAGGTTATCTTTGAACCAGGAGATTGGGTGTGGGTTCATTTGAGGAAAGAAAGGTTTCCTGAACAAAGGAAGTCCAAATTACACCCAAGAGGCGATGGTCTTTTCCAAGTGTTGGAAAGAATAAATGATAATGCATATAAAATTGATTTACCTAGTTCTTATGGGAATGTAAGCGCAACTTTCAACGTGGCTGACCTTTCTCTTTTTGATTCGAGGACGAATCCTTTTTAGGAGGGAGGGAATGATGGAGGTGAGATAGGAGATTTGAAAAAGCTTGAACAAAATGATACAATATCAGTAGGCATGCCCATCGAAGCACTACAAGTTCAAGAAACCCTCATCCATCAAGAAACCCAAATCATTCAATTCCTTCTTTCTTTCTTTGACTAACTTTTTAGGTGACAAGATGTCCAATGAATACAAATTCCTTGAAGAGGTTAACAAAAAGCAATTCAAGCATTCTTGTGCATGGTTAGATACATTCCAATCTAACTCTAACTCTATAAGACAAGATAAAGAAAGGTCATCCCCTGATTTCCATACTAGATGCCTTATCAAAGAGAAAGTGTGCAGCATGGCTATTGATAATAGTATCTATATAAATGTTGCTAGTACCCTGCTTGTTGAGAAATTAAACTTGCCTACTATGAAGCATCCTAGGCCCTATACATTGTTGAAGGGTAGTGCTGAATTTAGGGTGAATAAGCAAGTTTTGATTTCTTTCTCAATTGGTAAATATCATGATAAAGTGTTATGTGACGTAGCTCCTATGTATGAGGGACATATTATGCTTGGTAAACCATGGAAACATGTTAGAAAAGCTAAATATGTTAAGCATAAGCACAGATATTGCTATTGCTATTCATTTCTATTCAATGAAAAAAATCATGTATTAGTACCTCTTGATCCTATAGATGCTTATGAGGATCAAATGAGAAGAGTACAAACATACAAAATGAAAGTAAAAGAGAGAGAACATGAGTTAGAGAGAGAAAAATACGAGTTTGAAAAAGAAAAGAATGTGAGTGAAAAGAAAGAGCTAGAGAGTTATGAGAAAAGTGAGAAAAGCATGAGTGTGAGCTTGTTTAATGAAAAAAGAGAGGTTGAGAGCATGTGTAAGGATCTTTGTTTATCTACTAACAATCTTAATCCATCTTTGCCTATTGTTGGTTCTAGCTTCTTACAAGTATGTGGAGATTTGTTATCAAAGAAGCCACCCAATGGACCATTTGAAAAAAGTTAGGATTGCTTCGATTTGTTTCCTAAGAATCCACCTAATGGCGAAGATTCGAGGACGAATCTTTTCAAAGAGGGAGGGAATGATACAATATCAGTAGGCATGCCCATCGAAGCACTACAAGTTCAAGAAGCCCTCATCCATCAAGAAACCCAAATCATTCAAAAGCCTATGATTCGGGTCCAAATGGCTCATGAAAGGATGATCTATGCTCAAGAGGCTCAAATTGTACTAGTATATGTCCAAAAATCTCAAAGAGTTCAAAATAATATCTATGTTGGACGTCGGCCCAAGTTTAGAGCCCAAAATCCATATTTGATCAATTCAAAACATGCTGAATTGGACTTTGGACATGAGATCTCTTTAAAGATGCAAAAGTGGAAGTCCAAGTGGAAGCCCAATGTCCTAAGAAGGTCAATGGAGATGTTAAAGGCCCAATGTAGTTATACACATACAAGAGGAGTGTCAAGGCCCAATTGGAGTCCAATTGCAAGAGATTAAGAATCATGTGTTAACCATGTGATTTTTAATGAAGCATGTGCATCCCATGTGACTACTTAAAGAAGCTAATTAGTATTGACTAGGATTCTTTTTGAATTTCGTTTTTTATTATTATATTATTTTTGGACTTGGTCAAGGAGCTTATCTAGGAGATTAAGTTAAAATTAATATCCTAATCTTGTTCCTTGATTTTAGGCACTATTTAAAATATTTCTAATCAGATTTTAGAGTTTTAGTTTTATTAGGATTTTAAGTCTTTTAGAAATTTTGCCTATAAAAGGCCCCCTATTGTACTCTATTTTAGAAGATCATGAATAAATAAATTTGAGTATTATTCAATACTTTATGAGGCTTTTGCTTCTTTGTGTTCTCTGAGAGTACACGTGACTTATCAAAGGATTGGTCTTCCTCTGTGGCGTCTTGAGGCTAGGGTTCTAAGAGACAGGTTCTCTTAGGGTCTTTCCTTTGACCAACATTCTTGTTTTCTAGCCGGTCCTAGGCAAAGTTTCGAATTGTTGAAGGTTCTCTAGGGCATGTTCCTAGTGGGTCTTGTATCAACCTGTCTCTTAGAACCCTAGCCTCAAGACGCCACAAAGGAAGACCAATCCTTTAATAAGTCACGTGTACTCTCAGAGAACACAAAGAAGCAAAAGCCTCATAAAGTATTGAATAATACTCAAATTTATTCATTCATGATCTTCTAAAATAGAGTACAATAGGGGGCCTTTTATAGGCAAAATTTCTAAAAGACATAAAATCCTAATAAAACTAAAACTCTAAAATCTGATTAGAAATATTTTAAATAGTGCCTAAAATCAAGGAACAAGATTAGGATATTAATTTTAACTTAATCTCCTAGATAAGCTCCTTGACCAAGTCCAAAAATAATATAATAATAAAAAACGAAATTCAAAAAGAATCCTAATCAATACTAATTAGCTTCTTTAAGTAGTCACATGGGATGCACATGCTTCATTAAAAATCACATGGTTAACACGTGATTCTTAATCTCTTGCAATTGGACTCCAATTGGGCCTTGACACTACTCTTGTATGTGTATAACTACATTGGGCCTTTAACATCTCCATTGACCTTCTTAGGACATTGGGCTTCCACTTGGACTTCTACTTTTGCATCTTTAAAGAGATCTCATGTCCAATGTCCAATTCAGCATGTTTCGAATTGATCAAATATGGATCTTGGGCTCTAAACTTGGGCCGACATCCAACATAGATATTATTTTGAACTCTTTGAGATTTTTGGACATATACTAGTACAATTTGAGCCTCTTGAGCATAGATCATCCTTTCATGAGCCATTTGGACCCGAATCATAGGCTTTTGAATGATTTGGGTTTCTTGATGGATGAGGGCTTCTTGAACTTGTAGTGCTTCGATGGGCATGCCTACTGATATTGTATCACAGGTTCTCTTAGGGTCTTTCCTTTGACCAACATTCTTGTTTTCTAGCCGGTCCCGGGCAAAGTTTCGAATTGTTGAAGGTTCTCTAGGGAATGTTCCTAGTGGGTCTTGCATCACAAAATCAAGAACTTGGAAACAAAAGGGTTGGACATGACTCTAAAAAATGGCCAAATAAAGATCCATTGTAAGGTATTGGAGGCCCATGCACAAGATCAAGAGCCAAAGCTATGAAGAAGGCCTTGAATGGAGTGATCCAAAAACTAATAGACTTGGAGCTCATAGTCTTAGCTGAATATGAAGCCCAAAAGGAACAAATTGGCATAAAGATTATTTCATTCTTACAAGATGCTAGCCCAAGCCCAAAAGGACCCTAATTGAAGGAGTCTAGCCATTTTCCACAAAATCAGCCATTTTCCACAAAATTCTCTTAGTTTTATTTTGTTTTAATTTGATTGTTGCTGTTTCAAATTTTTAGGCACCATTCTTGGTGAATTTGTTCAGATTTAAATTTCTTTTATTTTTCCTACCATGTAAAAGGCACCACCTAGGAATTATTCTGTTTAGGGTTTTATTTTTCAAATGCCTATATAAGGCCCACTTGTACTCCAAGAATGGCAGATTGAATGAATTATCTTTTCAGAATCATTTTTGATTTATGAGGTTTCTCTTGTGGCCTTTGTGTGCTAGAGAAAATCTTTGACTTATCAAAGGAGTTGTTTCCTTTGTGGCGTCCTAGATTAGGGTTCTAAGAGACGGGTTCTCTTAGGGTTCAATTCCATTTACCAACATCTCTTCTTCTTCTTCTTTGTTCTTTATTCTTTGTTCTTTGTTGCTTATTGTCCATATTATTTGTTCTTGTGCTGTATGCCAAAATTCGATCACTGATTCGTGTTATTTGGGGTTCCTAGAACGGGTTTCTAAGGGGTCTCACATCATGATCAAGAGAACAAGGAAATGAGAGCCAACCACTTGAAAGATGAAAGCATGATAAGAAAGGGTTTAAATTTTATTTTTTTAAGGCCATATGAATGGAAAATGTTGTAATCTATGGTTGTATATGTCCTTTGATGTTATGAATATGTGTAATTATGATAATGTATCATGTACAAATGAAGTTTAAGGTTGTATCTATGAAAATGTGCATTTTGGACATGTAATGGCAAATTTACATTATGGAAATGCATGAATAAATGAAAGTAGAATGGCCAAATTGAGATACATGAGCTTTAGAGCCATTTGAACAGTTCATACAAGTCATATTCATGCTTTTAAACTTGCTTAAGAGGTGCCAAACATCAAGGGAAACCATTTGGACATATTTGGTATCTAATATGGACTAAAATTGACCATATTAGAAACTTATACCACTTTTTATCCAAATGAACTTTTCTTGATATGAGATTTGGCATGCAATTAGAGCTTATTGAGAGCTTTCTAGGAAGCTAAAGTACAAAATTTTTGGAGGTCTATATAATATTTGATGAATTTTCAAAGTTGAGAAATTTTCTAAAATTAGTTTAGGATACTGTTCACTCAAGTCCAAAAATGAATTCTGTCACACATGGTGGTACATGATGTCCAATTACCATGAAATTTTTTCAAGAGAAACTATAGATTCCCAATGACTTGTGCCAGCTAGAAGCACCCCACTTAGATGTCTAGAAAGGGAGATATGAATTTTTAAAATTTTTACCCAGTATTAAGATTCAGATAGACCTCAGGTATTGTTTGATTGGTTTTCGAGGTCTAGATGTGCCTGAACTGGTCTGAAGTTATTTTTTTCCTCTGGTTACCATATGTAGTTTTTCAGATTGGTATCATTTGCATGGATTAGATTTTTGTGAAATTGATTAGACATTTTTAAAGTTTATAGTAGAAACCTATATCAGTACCAGTAGCCAGTCAGATCTCTGCACCTTTTTAGATGTCAAACGTCTTCTGTATTATGTTTCATGGCCTGGACATATTTTTACCATAAATTAGACATGTGTAAATTTTTAGAATGACAAAGAATGCATAATTTTATTTTTTTATAATTAGTTATGATTTTCTAATATTTGTGACAGAAAAGGGAAAATTCTGGCTGAAATAACAATTATGGATTTTGTGTATTCCCTTGTCTTGCATAAGTTCTAGGCCACTTTTGGTGATGGAAATGAGTTTTATCTATGTAATTAAATATGAGAATGTAATACATGGACTTACATGGTCCACATGATATCGAATGGAATTTTTATTTCTTATGCAACGCAAAAATATTCACTTTTTAATGTCATTTTTCCTTGTCTCCTCATAGAATTCATGGCATGAGACATGGAGATAGTATGAAATAAGATAGAAATATATGGTGTTATAGTGGGTCAGTCTAGTACACTTGTTCTCTAACAACACACCTATGTATTGACTTGATATCATCACATATCCATGACTTAAAGTCATTAGTCACTATACATATTAGTCTTAATGTATTATTACTATTCTGTATTACATACTACTTGATTAGAGACAATTTAAGAATAATAATTATTCTAGGGACAATTATCATATTAAGTTATATTACGTAGATATAAAATCAAAATATAATAATTGTATTTCCTAAAAAAATATGATACAATATATGTTATTACAATCATCTCATAATTAGCTCTTAGGGTATACACCAACAGCTAATTATGTAAACATACTCTTATTGCTCTTTACCTCCAAAAAGGGAATATAGAGGAATAAAGATATGAAGCTTATAGTGATTGTTAAAACTAATGTTTCATAAATTGTGTTTGAAGGATCACTTGCCTTGATAGAATACAATAAGATTATGTCTCGTATTGCTTCAGTAAGTCTTACCTATGACTGAGAAATTGCCAATGGGAGTTTGGAACTAATGTACAATAAATAGTATATTGATTAAAGATTTGAAGTTAATGTATAATCCATAATGAGTTGGAATTTTGTAGGTTTCGAAAGGTCCTTATAGCTGAGGCTTTGTAGGCACAGAGGTCTTAACCCACCTATTTGATCCTGATTCACAAAGATTGTATTTACTTAATCTTAGCTACCATATTTTGGCCTAATGAATGATAGTGATAAAAGTCAAAGGACATTTCAAAGAGTTTAATCTAAACGATTGAGGGGAGTAAGCTATCTCTTATGATAATGATGAGGGAAGAGGACAAGAAACCATTGAAATTATGAAATCCATTTTTAAGTGAGAAGTAGCAACCTTAAGGCAAGCGATTAAATGGAGATAATTGTTTGAAAGGAATCTTGAGAGCTTCAAAGTTCCTTTCTTAGTGCACCATGACAAAAGAGAGGAATTGTGATAAGGGAAAGAAAACCCTCTAGTGTAATAAGGATGAAGTGCACAGATATGTATTACTTATGCATGTTGTCTTTCTTGAGTGGTTTAGTTTACTTGTATTATGTGTTAATGTGCATTTGGGTGGTGAATGATGCGAAATTAAGGGGTGGCCTAATCTTCACAATGTAGGTTGATGGATAGAAGATGGTTCGTGACCCGACAGAAGGAAATAGCTAACCAACATTATAAGAATGTTAACCTACTACTTAGACAATGTGCCTAACCACGAACACAGTAAACTAACCCACACAATGACGCACTTGGATCGAAGCACAAATTGGGGGCTTTTGCGAATTTGAATCACCAATGTAAAGATAGGTTGACAAGACAAAGGTTTCACAAGAGCAAATAAAAGATAAGATTCTCACAATTAGAGAAACACTCAGAATAATTCTACTATTTCCAATCTGATTCAAATGAAGGCAGAATACATATATTTATAGTGTAACTCAAACTTATCTACTAGAGGAAAAGTAGGAAACTAACTACATAATCCTAACTGAAAGATCTAAAAAATAGGAATACAAAATTAAATCTTTTTAAAAACAGAAAAGGAAAGATAATCAGCCTAATATAAACTAATTAATACTAATGGGCTGAACATCTTGCATTTGAAGTACTATTCACGTCCTCTAGCTTCAATGGGCTCTTTAAGCATCAACTTGGGTTTGAATAAGCATGATTAAGGCTCTATTTGCTTTCTCAATGCATGTACTAACATTATGAGAGTCTAATTCAATAAATTGAAGCCCAATTGCTCTTCGTAGACGCTTAATTCTTCCTCTTGTCATTGGGCCATCTATCATCAAGTCCTTCTCCACACGAGCATCCTTCCCCACATGAGTCCGATTCATATCATCCTCCCCCTCTTGAAAAGGAGTCATCCTCGACTCTTCAAAGTCTGCACCAAAATAAGGGGAAAGGTCAGAAACATTAAAAGTAGCACTTACACCATACTCACCTGGTAAATATATCTTGTAGGCATTATCATTAATTCTCTCTAGCACGCGGAAAGGCCCATCTTCGTGAGGTATAAGTTTAGAATTTTTTTGTCAGAAAACCTCTCTTTTCTAAGGTGCAACCAAACCAAATCTCCTGGTTCAAAGACAACCCTCTTTCACGCCTTATTAGCACGTTCTACATATTGTTGAGTCATCCTCTCAATGTTTTGTTTTGCTTTCTCATGGATTTACTTAACAAACTCAGCACGTTTCTGTCCATCCATATTGATTCTTTCCTATAAAGGCAAAGGAACTAAGTCAATGGGTGCAAGAGGATTAAAACCATATACAATCTCAAATGGTAAATATTTAGTAGTGGAATGAACAGCCCTATTGTATGCAAACTCAACATGCGATAGACACTCCTCCTAATTCTTCAGGTTCTTTTTAACCATAGTTTGTAACAAAGAAGATAGTGTCCTATTAACAACTTCAGTTTGTCCATCAGTTTGCAGATGACAAGTAGTAGAGAATAGCAATTTAGTTCCAAACTTGCTCCACAAAGTCTTCCAAAAATAGCTTAGAAACTTAGCATCACGATCTGACACTATAGTCCTCAGAATCCCATGAAACCTCACAACTTCCTGAAAGAACAAATTAGCAATATTAGAAGCATCATCAACCTTCTGACAAGCAATGCAGTGTGCCATTTTAGAAAACCTGTCCACAACAACAAAAATAGAGTCCCTCCCCCTCTTAGACCTAGGTAATCCCACAATAAAATCCACGGAAACATCTTCCCAAGGTACATTAGGAATAGGGAGGGGAGTATATAGTCCATAGGGATTTAATTTAGATTTTGCTTTATGACATACAACGCATCTCCCCACAAGGTTTTGAACATCCCTACGCATCTTAGGCCAATAAAAATACTCATTCAAAAAGGTTTTAACAATGCTAAAGTGTCCCATTAAACCTCCTGAATGTGCTTCCTTCATTAATAACATGCGCAGAGAGAACAATTAGGAATGCAAAGCTTATCAACACGAAACAAGAATCCTTGATGTAAGTAAAATTTGTCCCAACCAACTCCAGGCTTGCAATAGTTAAAAGCTTCACCAAAATCAACATCATTAGTATATAATTCCTTGATGAACTCAAAACCAAGAATCGTAGAGTCTAACATGGAAAGAAGAACATACCTCTACGTGAAAGTGCATCAGCAACAATATTCTCCTTACCTTTCTTATACTTAATCATATATGGAAAGATTCAATGAATTCAACCCAACTAGCTTGTCTTCGATTCAATTTGTTTTGGCTCTTAATATGTTTTAGAGCCTCATGGTCAGAATGTATGACAAATTCCTTAGGCCACAAATAATGTTGCCAAGTTTCCAACACTCTAACTAAAGCATATATGATGCAAGACCCACTAGGAACATGCCCTAGAGAACCTTCAACAATTCAAAACTTTGCCCGGGACCGGCTAGAAACAAGAATGTTGGTCAAAGAAAAGACCCTAAGAGAACTTGTCTCTTAGAACCCTAGCCTCAAGACACCACAAAGGAAGACCAATTCTTTAATAAGTCACTTGAACTCTCAGAGAACACAAAGAAGCAAAAAGCCTCACAAAGTATTGAATAATACTCAAATTTATTCATTCATGATCTTCCCAAAATAGAGTACAATAGGGGGCCTTTTATAGGCAAAATTTCTAAAAGACTTAAAATCCTAATAAAAGTTAAACTCTAAAATCTAATTAAAATTATTTTAAATGATGCCTAAAATCAAGGAACAAGATTAGGATATTAATTTTAACTTAATCTCCTAGATAAGCTCCTTGACCAAGTCCAAAAAATAATATAATAATAATAAATGATATTCAAAAAGACTCCTAGTCAAAACTAATTAGCTCTTGTAAATAGTCACATGGGATACTCATGCTTCATTAAAAATTACATGATTGACACATGATTTCTAATCTCTTGCAATTGGACTCCAATTGGACCTTGACACTCCTCTTGTATGTGTATAACTACATTGGGCCTTCAACATCTCTATGGACCTTCTTAGGACATTGGGCTTCCACTTTTGCATCTTTAAAGAGATCTCATGTCTAAAGTCCAATTCAGTATATTTTGAATTGATCAAATATGGATCTTAGGCTCTAAACTTGGGCCGACGTCCAACATAGATATTATCTTGAACTCTTTGAAAATTTTGGACATAATGCATGATTTGGACCACTTGAACTCTTTGAAGTTTTTGATGAATGAGGGTTTCTCGAACTTGTTGTGCTCCAATGGGTATGCCTACTGGTATTGTATCATTCCCTCCCTCTTTGAAAAGATTCGTCCTCGAATCTTCACCATTAGGTGGATTCTTAGGAAACAAATCTAGGCAATTACAACTTTTTTCAATGCTAATTGAAGATGATGGTTCATTAGGTGACTTCATTGAAAACAAATCCCCACATACTTGTAAGGAGCTAGAATCAACAATAGGCAAAGATGGGTTAAGATTGTTAGTAGATAAACAAAGATCCTTACACACACTCTCAACCTCTCTTTTTTTATCAAACAAGCTCACACTCATGTTTTTCTCACTTTTCTCACAACTCTCTTGCTCTTTCGTTTCACGCACACTCTTTTCTTTTTTAATCTCAACTTTTTCTCTCTCTAACTCATGTTCTCTTTCTTTTTCTTTTCCTCTATCTTTTTCTTTCATTTTGTATGCTTGTACTATTCTCATTTGATCCTCATAAGCATCCATAGGATCAAGAGGTACTAATACATGATTTTTTTCATTGAATACAAATGAATAGCAATAGCAATATCTGTGCTTATGCTTAACATATTTAGCTTTTCCAACATATTTCCATGGTTTACCAAGCATAATATGTCCCTCATATATAGGAGCCACATCACATAGCGCTTTATCATGATATTTACCAATGCAGAAAGAAATCAAAACTTGCTTATTAACTCTAAATTCAGCACTACCCTTTAACAAGGTATAGGGCCTAGGATGCTTTATAGTAGTCAAGTTTAATTTCTCAACAAGTAAGGTACTAGCAACATTTACATAGCTACTATTATCAATAGCCATGCTGCAGACTTTCTCTTTGATAAGGCATCTAGTATGGAAATCAGGGGGTGCCTTTTCCTTATCTTCTCCTGTAAAGTTGGTGTTGGATTGGAATACATCTAACCATGCACAAGTTTGCTTGAATCGCTCTTTGTTAGCCTTTTCAGGGAATTTGTATTCATTGGACATCTTGTCACCTGAAAAGTTAGTCAAAGAAAGAAAGAAAGAATAGGACCTCACACACTCTTCTTACATGTTTACACTCAAAAGATGATAAGTTCACTCGTGTTTAACTCTCTTTTTGGCCTGTTAATTGCACTCTTGCTTTTTACCACTCAACAATTTGCTTCTTACAAGTATTCTAAGCAAGTCACAAGCAAATCAAAAGAAAAAATCAAACTAGCGGCAATCAAACAAAACTAGAATCCTAAAATGCAAATTCCCAAAGAACCAAAGAAAAGAGAAAAAATGGGTGTGTAACTAAAAGGGAAACAAGGAGGAACGGGAGGTTTGGATGGCTTAGAAGGAAAGAGAAGGAAAGGGAAAATCTGAAAATAGAAAACTTTGAGAATAGAAAACTATTTGAAAACCAAGTTAATCAAATTAGGAAACTACTTGCAATTCAAGTTTAAAACAATTAGGAAAGTTTCTAACTTGGTGGCTACTCAATGCAATCAAATTAGGAAACTAACTCCAATTAGGAAATTAACTCCAATTAGGAAACTAATTCCAACTAGGAAATTAACTCTAACTAGGAAACTAACTCCAATTAGGAAATTAACTCGAATGAGTATAGAGGCACAACAATGGAAGAAGGAAGAAGATAGAAGACAAAGATGAAGATGAGAAGATAACACAAATGGAAGGAGAGAAGGTATGAAGAACAACGGTAGAAAAAACACAAAAATATACCTTGTATTAGCGAACCAAAGCTCTGATACCAAATGATGTGAGACCCATTAGGAACATGCCCTAGAGAACCTTCAACAATTCGAAACTTTGCCCGGGACCGGCTAGAAACAAGAATGTTGGTCAAAGGAAAGACCCTAAGAGAACTTGTCTCTTAGAACCCTAGCCTCAAGATGCCACAAAGGAAGACCAATTCTTTGATAAGTCACGTGAACTCTCAGAAAACACAAAGAAGCAAAAAGCCTCACAAAGTATTGAATAATACTCAAATTTATTCATTCATGATCTTCCCAAAATAGAGTACAATAGGGGGCCTTTTATAGGCAAAATTTCTAAAAGACTTAAAATCCTAATAAAAGTTAAACTCTAAAATCTAATTAAAATTATTTTAAATGATGCCTAAAATCAAGGAACAAGATTAGGATATTAATTTTAACTTAATCTCCTAGATAAGCTCCTTGACCAAGTCCAAAAAAATAATATAATAATAAAAAACGAAATTCAAAAAGACTCCTAGTCAAAACTAATTAGCTCTTGTAAATAGTCACATGGGATACTCATGCGTCATTAAAAATCACATGATTGACACATGATTTTTAATCTCTTGCAATTGGACTCCAATTGGACCTTGACACTCCTCTTGTATGTGTATAACTACATTGGGCCTTCAACATCTCCGTGGACCTTCTTAGGACATTGGGCTTCCATTTGGACTTCCACTTTTGCATCTTTAAAGAGATCTCATGTCTAAAGTCCAATTCAGCATATTTTGAATTAATCAAATATGGATCTTTGGCTTTAAACTTAGGCCGACGTCCAACATAGATATTATCTCGAACTCTTTGAAAATTTTTGACATAATGCATGATTTGGGCCACTTGAACTCTTTGAAGTTTTTGATGGATGAGGGTTTCTCGAACTTGTTGTGCTCCAATGGGTATGCCTACTGGTATTGTATCAATATAGCTCTTTATCATATGTAGGATAGTTAAGAGTAGGACCACTTAGCTTTTCGCTAAAATATGCAATGGGCTTACCATCTTGCATGAGTACACCTCCTATACTAATTCCACTAGCATCACATTCAACCTCAAAAATCTTACCAAAATCTAGAAGGACTAATAAAGGTGCATGTATGAGCCTCTCCTTGATAGTTTGGAAGGCTTTCTCTTGAGCTTCTCCCCGCTTGAATGGAACATTCTTCTTTGTCAACTCATTCAAAGGGGCTGCCAGTGAGCTGAAGTCCCTCACGAATCTCCTATAAAAGCTTGCAAGTCCATGGAAGCTCCTCACTTGTTTGATGGTGGTAGAGCTTGGCCAATCTTGAATGGCTTTGATTTTCTCTTCATCAACCTCAACCCCCTCAACACTCATAACAAAACCAAGAAAAATAACTTTATTAGTGTAGAAATCACACTTATTCAAATTGCCAAACAATCTTTCTTTTCTTAGAACCTCTAGGACTTGTCTCAAGTGATTTACATGCTCATGCAAAGTCCTACTATACACAAGGATATCATCAAAGTAAACTACCACAAATTTACCTATGAATGCATGCAAGACATGATTCATCAACCTCATAAATGTGCTAGGTGCATTAGTGAGACCAAAAGGCATAACTAACCATTCATAAAGTCCATGTTTAGTTTTAAATGTAGTTTTCCATTTGTCTCCTTCTTTCATCCTAATTTGATGGTAGCCACTTTTTAAATCAATTTTAGAGAAGATAGTGGAGCCATTTAATTCATCAAGCATATCATCTAACCTAGGGATAGGATGATGATATCTTACCGTTATATTATTGATGGCTTAACAATTAATGCACATTCTCTATGTGCCATCCTTTTTAGGTACGAGCAACATTGGTACTGCACATGGGCTAAGGCTCTCCCTCATATATCCCTTTTCCAGCAGCTCTTGCACTTGTCTTTGAATCTCTTTAGTCTCTTGAGGATTAGCTCAGTAAGCTGGATGATTAGGCAAAGATGCTCCAGGTATAAAATTAATTTGATGTTCTATCTCTTTAATTGGTGGCAACCCAGGTGGTACCTCTTTGGGAAAAACATCTTCATATTCCTGCGAAAGAGACACAAAAACACTAGGCAAAGTAGAGGTTAAATCATTAGTATTCAACATAGCCTCTTTGTAGATAACTACTAGGAGGTTTTGTTGAGAAAACAAAGCTTGTTTGATCTTACTCTTTCTTGCTACTAACAAACTTTTCTCTCTTTCTCCCTCTTTCTCTCTTTTACCTTTAGCCCTCTCTCCTTTTCCTCTTTCTTCTCTTGGCTTACCCTCTTTTCTTTTCTCAATTTCACTCTCCTTTTTTTCAGACACTTTTACACACTCACTTTCTCTTTTCTTCTCTCTCTTGATTTGATCTTCTAACACTTGCTTTGGTGACATAGGAAGGAGGGTTATAGGTTCCCCTCTAAGTACAAAAGAATAACGGTTTAGAAAACCATCATGTGTAACACGTCTATCATACTGCCAAGCCCTACTTAACAAAATATGATATGCTTTCATTGGTACAACATCACAAAGCACTTCATCCCTATACTTGCCAATTAAAAACATTACCTTAACTTGCTTGGTTACCCTTAATTTTCCACATTCATTGAGCCATTAGAGTTTGTAAGGCCGTTGATGCTTGAAAGTAGACAAATTCAACTTCTCCACTAGCTCGATGCTTGCCAAGTTGTAGCAACTTCCTCCATCTATAATCACACCACATATCTTTCCCTGGATTTGGCAACCAGTATGGAACAAGTTTTCTCTTTGCTTATCTTCGTCTGCCATCATCTGGGCGCTAGGGGCTCTCCTAGTTACAAGGAGTTCTCCTTCTTTTGCATACTCTCCATCTTCATTTTCCATGAATAGCTCTTCTTCTTCCTCTGTTATTTCTCCTTTAGTTTCCCACTCACCAAGGTTGTTGATATTCATGGTTCGCTTGTTAGGACATTCACTAGAGATGTGTCCTCTCCCTTGGCACTTGAAGCATATTATGTCTCGTCTTCTTAAAGGATTAGGCCCACTTTAAACCTTCTTGGGTGGTGCAGCAAGCTTTTCTTCTTTCTTTAATTCATTCCCCTTTGAATTTGAAGTAGAAGGAATATCTTTCTTTGGGTTGCTCCTCCATAAGTAGAAAGAAGTTGAACTAGAGTTCTTCCTTACAATATTCTTTCTTTTGAGTTATTTTTCCACCTTGGCAGCTTAGTGGACTGAGTCATGAATCTCAACATAGTGGTACATCTCCACAACATCGGCTATGTCACAATTAAGCCCATCTAAGAAACGAGCCATTGTTGCTTTTGGATCCTCCTCTACATTAGCTCTAATCATGGCTATTTGCATTTCCTTGTAGTACTCATCAACACTCTTGGATCCTTGAGTGAGGCATTGAAGTTTATTGTGAAGTTCCCTTCAAAAATAGGATGGAATGAATCGTCTCCTCATGATAGCCTTCATCTCTTCCCATGTCGAGATGGGGTGCTCTCAATATCTAATTCACTCCTTTTGCATTTGGTCCTACCAAATAAGAGCACAATCAGTAAACTCAAGAGCAGCAATTTTGACCTTCTTACCCTCAGAGTAGTTATGGCATGAAAAGATTTGCTCTACACGCATCTCCCACTCCAAGTATGTTTCCGAATCACTCTTGCCTTGAAAGGAAGGAATTTTGACTTTGACTCCTCCAAGGCCTTCTTCTTCATCTCTAGGCCTCCTCGATGGTCTTCTTTGTATGTTAAGTGGCCTTCTTCTTAGCTGAGTCTCCTCTCCTTCATAATATTCATCATAGCTCTCCATGTCTTCCACATATTCTCAGTGTTGTGGGCATGCAGCATGAGCTTGTCTTTGGTTAGCTTGAGTAGCCTTTGGCTAGAGGTTCTACTCTCCACTCGATCTAAGCATTCATGGAGTCCTTCCAACTTCTTATCAAGCATCCTTTCAAAATGACTCACTAGCGCTTTCATTTGCAAAGGCGCTACTCCAAATGAATTGTGATAATCATTATCACTTTCATGTGAAACTCCTTTTTCTCGGTTATTTACCATGTTAGTGAAAAAGAAACAAAAGTATATAGGACCTCACAAATACTTCCTCACGTGTTTCACTCAATTGAGATATATATAACACTCTCACTCGTGTTTACTCTCTCTTATTGGCTTTTTCTGCAATGATCTTATCCACTCTTGCCTTTTACCTCTCAATATCAAATCCCAAGCTCTTATGTTACCTAAGACCTCGTCAAGTGATCAAGAACTACCAATTCTCGGTTCATCAAAGTATGTGCTGATGGATGGTATGAAAAGTTGTGATTGGCGCATACAAGTCACAAGAGTAATTGGGCTTCAATTTGCTGAATTAGAAGCCCATAATGTTAGTGCATGCATTGAGGAAGCAAATGGAGCTTTAATCATGCTTATTCAAGCCCAAGTTGATGCTTAAAGAGCCCATTGAAGCTAGAGGATGTGAATAGTACTTCAAATGCAAGATGTCCAGCCCATTAGTATTAATTAGTTTCAATTAGGCTGATTATCTTTCCTTCTCTGTTTTTAAAAAAATTTGATTTTGTATCCCTATTCAGCCTTCATTTGAATCAGATTGGAAGTAGTAGAATTATTCTGAGTGTTTCTCTAATTGTGAGAATCTTATCTTTTATTTGCTCTTGTGAAACCTTTGTCTTGTCAACCTATCTTTAGGTTAGTGATTCAAGTTTGCAAAAGCCCCCAATTTGTGCTTCGATCCAAGTGCGTCGTTGTATGGGTTAGTTTACTATGTTCGTGGTTAGGCGCATTGTCTAAGTAGCAAGTCAACGTTCTTATAATGTTGGTTGGCTATTTGCTTCTGTCGAGTCTTGAACCATCATCTACCCATCAACCTACGTCGTGAAGATTGGGCCACCCCTTGATTTTGCATCATTTGGTATCAGAGCTTCGGTTTACATGGTAGGTTGTCTATCATACATTCATCATCTACCATTCTACTTCCTTTCTAGCCTCCATATTTTTTTCCTTTTCTATATCCGTTCATTGCTACCTTTTATTATAAAAAAAAAATACTAAACTTTCTACCTTCCCTTGTTTCCAGATTTGATCCTTAGTGTGCAAGAGCCATTTATTTTATAATCTGGAAAATTTTTGTTATTCTGGATGTTGTTGTTTTTCCCTTATCTGTTCAACCCCTTTTCTTTTGAGATTTTGGATGATTAATAGGTCAATTCTAAGTTTTAGAATCTCAGCTTTTATTTCGTTTTGGAATCATCAAATTCAGAGTTCTCTAGATGGAGTTATTGTCATTTTTAGTGGTAACATTTTCTGATCTGACTTGTTTTCTATTGTGTGATCATGTCATTTTTAGTGGTAACCACCTAGCAATGCAAAATCAAGTTTTAAATACCAAAGAGCCAATTGCAATGATTCTAAAAACCCAAGATATGAGAAATCAATGGAGGATTAGATTAGGAAAGTTCAAATCAAAGGAATAGGAAACAAGTTGAAGTCATAATAGGAAAGTCCAGAATCACAAGATAAAAGGAAACAATATAGGAATAGGAAAGTGGATCACGAAAATTAGGAAACAAATGGAAGAGGAAACAATGCTGATCACAAATGAAAGAAATCTTATCACAATTTTTTTTTTCACTTTTTTTTGGCTAACCTTTTTTTTTGCCTTTCTTTTGTATTCCTTTTCCTTTTCTTTTTTTTTTCTGCCTCTCTTTTTTTTTTCTTTTTTTTTTGGATCAGATGAAAGAGAATGACATGATCACACAATAGAAAACAAATCAGATCAGAAAATGTTACCACTAAAAATGACAATAACTCCATCTAGAGAACTCTGAATTTGATGATTCCAAAACGAAATAAAAGTTGAGATTCTGAAACTTAGAATTGACCTATTAATCATCCAAAATCTCAAAAGAAAAGGAGTTGAACAGATAAGGGAAAAACAACAACATCCAGAACAACAAAAATTTTTCAGATTATAAAATAAATGGCTCTTGCACACTAAGGATCAAATCTGGAAACAAGGGAAGGTGGAAAGTTTAGTATTTTTTTTTTATAATAAAAGGTAGCGATGAACGGATATGGAAAAGGAAAAAAATATGGAGGCTAGAAAGGAAGTAGAATGGTAGATGATGAATGTATGATAGACAACCTACCATGTAAACCGAAGCTCTGATACCAAATGATGCGAAATCAAGGGGTGGCCCAATCTTCACGACGTAGGTTGATGGGTAGATGATGGTTCAAGACTCGACAGAAGCAAATAGCCAACCAACATTATAAGAACGTTGACTTGCTACTTAGACAATGCGCCTAACCACGAACATAGTAAACTAACCCATACAACGACACACTTGGATCGAAGCACAAATTGGGGGCTTTTGCAAACTTGAATCACCAACCTAAAGATAGGTTGACAAGACAAAGGTTTTACAAGAGCAAATAAAAGATAAGATTCTCACAATTAAAGAAACACTCAGAATAATTCTACTACTTCCAATCTGATTCAAATGAAGGCTGAATAGGGATACAAAATCAATTTTTTTAAAAAATAGAGAAGGAAAGATAATCAGCCTAATGAAACTAATTAATACTAATGGGCTGGACATCTTGCATTTGAAGTACTATTCACGTCCTCTAGCTTCAATGGGCTCTTTAAGCATCAACTTGGGCTTGAATAAGCATGATTAAAGCTCCATTTGCTTCCTCAATGCATGCACTAACATTATGGGCTTCTAATTCAGCAAATTGTAGCCCAATTACTCTTTGTAGACGCTTAACTCTTTCTCTTGTCATTGGGCCATCTATCATCAAGTCCTTCTCCACACAAGCATCCTTCCCCACATGAGTCTCATTCATATAAGTGAATAAAGGCACTTTATGATACAATATCAGTAGGCATGCCCATTGGAGCACTACAAGTTCAAGAAGCCCTCATCCATCAAGAAACCCAAATCATTCAAAAGCCTATGATTTGGGTCCAAATGGCTCATGAAAGGATGGCCTATGCTCAAGAGGCCCAAATTATGCTAGTATATGTCCAAAAATCTCAAGGAACTCAAAATAATATCTATGTTGGATGTCGGCCCAAGTTTAGAGCCCAAGATCCATATTTGATCAATATCTCTTTAAAGATGCAAAAGTGGAAGTCCAAGTGGAAGCCCAATTTCCTAAGAAGAGTCCATGGAGCAACTAAAGTCAATATTCAATATGTTAAAGGCCCAATGCAGTTATACACATACAAGAGGAGTGCTGAGGCCCAATTGGAGTCCAATTGCAAGAGATTAAAAATCATGTGTCAACCATGTAATTTTTAATGAAGCATGTGCATCCCATGTGACTACTTAAAGAAGCTAATTAGTTTTGACTAAAATTCTTTTTGAATTTTGTATTTTATTATTTTATTATTTTTTGGACTTGGTCAAGGAGCTTATCTAGGAGATTAAGTTAAAATTAATATCCTAATCCTGTGCCTTGATTTTAGGCATCATTCAAAATAATTCTAATCAGATTTTAGAGTTTAATTTTTATTAGGATTTTAAGTCTTTTAGAAACTTTGCCTATAAAAGGCCCCCTATTGTACTCTATTTTGGAAGATTATGAATGAATAAATTTGAGTATTATTCAATACTTTATGAGGCTTTTGTTTCTTTGTGTTCTCTAAGAGTACATATGGCTTATCCAAGGATTGGTCTTCCTTTGTGGCGTCTTAAGGCTAGGGTTCTAAGAGACAAGTTCTCTTAGGGTCTTTCCTTTGACCAACATTCTTATTTTCTAGCCGGTCCTGGGCAAAGTCTAGAATTGTTGAAGGTTCTCTAGAGCATGTTCCTAGTGGGTCTTGTATCATTTGGTATCAGAGCTTTGGTTCGCTAGTACAAGGTATATCTTTGTGTTTTCCTACCATTGTTCTTCATATTTTCTTTCCTTCCATTTGTGTTACCTTTTCATCTTCACCTTTGTCTTCCATCTTCTTCTTTCTTCCATTGTTGTGTGCAACCATCCTCGTTCAAAAAAAAAAAGGAGAGTGTGATACTCTAAAAAAAGAAATTTGAAAAAAAAAATCGAAAAAAAAAATTCAAAAAAAATTTGAAAA
The DNA here is from genome assembly GCA_026724425.1 of Erythrophleum ivorense. NCBI lineage: Eukaryota > Viridiplantae > Streptophyta > Magnoliopsida > Fabales > Fabaceae > Erythrophleum > Erythrophleum ivorense. The sequence continues at coordinate 15,205,843 of JAIUCV010000014.1, forward strand.
AAAAGTGAAAAAAAAAGAAAAAAAAGAGAAGAAATTGCAAGTTGTGCAAATTCAAAAAGCTTGGAGTTAATTTTCTAGCTGGAGTTAATTTTCTGATTGGAGTTAGTTTCCTAATTGGAGTTAATTTGCTAATTTGAGTTAGTTTCCTAATTTGATTGCATTGAGTAGCTACCAAGTTATCTATTTTCCTATTTTGCATTCAAGTAAGAATTTTCTTTCCAAATTGTTCTAAACTTGAATTGCAAGTAGTTTCCTATTTTGATTAACTTGGTTCCCAAGTAGTTTCCTATTTTTAAAGTTTCTTATTTTCAAATTTTCCCTTTTTTTCTCCTTCCTTCCAAGCCATCCCAACCTCCTCTCCCCCTTTGTTTTCCTTTCCTCTTTACCTTTTTGTTACATACCCTCTTTTTTTCTTTGTTTGATTCTTTGGGAATTTACATTTTAGAATTCTAGTTTTTTTATTACCACTAGTATGATCTTTCATTTGATTTGCTTGTGACTTACTTAGAACACTTGTAAGAAGCAAATTATTGAGTGGTAAAAGGCAAGAGTGTAATTAACATTAAAGAAAAAGCCAAAAAGAGAATTAAACACGAGTGAACTTTTCATCTTTTGAGTGTAAACACATGAAAAGAGTATGTGAGGTCCTATTTCTTCATTGACTAACTTTTCAGGTGATAAGATGTCTAGTGAGTACAAATTCCTTGAAGAGGCTAACAAGGAGCGATTCAAGCAATCTTGTACATGGTTAGATGCATTCCAATCCAACTTTAACTCTACAAGACAAGATAAGAAAAAGTCATCTCCTGATTTCCATACTAGATGCGTTATCAAAGAGAAAGTTTGCAGCATGGCTATTGATAATAGTAGTTATATAAATGTTGCTAATACCCTACTTGTTGAGAAATTAAACTTGCCTACTATAAACCATCCTAGGCCCTATACATTGTTAAAGGTAGTGCTGAATTTAGGGTGAATAAGCAAGTTTTCATTTCTTTCTCCATTGGTAAATATCATGATAAAGTGCCATGTGATGTGGCTCCTATGTATGAGGGACATATTATGCTTGGTAAACCATGAAAACATGTTAGAAAAGCTAAATATGTTAAGCATAAGCACAGATATTACTATTGCTATTTATTTGTATTCAATGAAAAAAATCATGTATTAGTACCTCTTGATCCTATGAATGCTTATGAAGATCAAATGAGAATAGTACAAGCATATAAAATGAAAGAAAAAGAGAGAAAACATGAGTTAGAGAAAGCAAAAGAAAAAGAAAGAGAACATGAGTTAGAGAGAGAAAAAGAATGATGTGAGACTCCGTAAAAACCCGTTCTAGGAACCCCAAATTACACGGATCAGTGATCGAATTTTGGCATGCAGCACAATAACAAATAATATGGACAATAAGCAACAAAGAACAAAGAACAAAAAACAAAGAAAAGGAACAAAGAAGAAGAAGAAGAAGAGATGTTGGTCAATGGAATTGAACCCTAAGAGAACCCGTCTCTTAGAATCCTAATCCAGGACCCCACAAAGGAAACCACTCCTTTGATAAGTCAAAGATTTTCTCCAGCATACAAAGGCCATAAGAGAAACCTCACAAGTCAGAAATGATTCTGAAAAGATAATTCATTCAATCTGCCATTCTTGGAGTACAAGTGGGCCTTATATAGGCATTTGAAAAATAAAACCCTAAACAGAATAATTCCTAGGTTACATAAAAGAAATTTAAATCTAAACAAATTCACCAAGAATGGTGCCTAAAAATCTGAAACAGCAACAATCAAATTAAAACAAAATAAAACTAAGAGAATTTTGTGGAAAATGGCTGATTTTGTGGAAAATGGCTAGACTCCTTCAATTAGGCTCCCTTTGGGCTTGGGCTAGCATCTTGTAGGAATGAAATAATCTTTATGCCAATTTATTCCTTTTGGGCTTCATATTCATCTAAGACTATGGGCTCCAAGTCTATTAGTTTTTGGATCATTCCATTCAAGGCCTCCTTCATAGCTTTGGCTCTTGATCTTATGCATGGGCCTCCCATACCTTGCAATGGATCTTTAGTTAGCCATCTTTTAGAGTCACGTCCAGCCCTTTTGTTTCCAAGCTCTTGATTTTGTTCAAGCTTCTTCAAATCTCCTATCTCACCTCCATCATTCCCTCACTCCTGAAAAGGATTCATCCTCGAATCTGCAATATCAAAAAGAAAAAGGTCAGCCACATTGAAAGTTATGCTTACATTCCCATAAGAACTAGGTAAATCAATTTTATATGCATTATCATTTATTCTTTCCAACACTTGGAAAGGACCATCGCCTCTTGGGTGTAATTTGGACTTCCTTTGTTCAGGAGACCTTTCTTTCCTCAAATGAACCCATACCCAATCTCCTGGTTCAAAGATAACCTTCCTTCGGCCTTTATTAGCATGTTGAGCATATTGCTCATTCTTGCGCTCAATGTTCGCCTTAACCTTAGCATGAAGATCCTACATAAACTTAGCTTTCTTTGCACCTTCAAGGTTAGCAAACTCATTACAAGGCAAAGGAAGTAGATCTAAGGGAGTCAAAGGATTAAAACCATATACAATCTCAAAAGGAGAAAACTCAGTTGTAGAATGCAAGGCACGATTATATGCAAACTCAATGTGAGACAAACACTTTTCCCAATTCTTTAAATTCTTTTGAATTACAACACGCAATAAGGAAGAAAGTGTTCGATTCACCACTTCGATTTGTCCATCCGTTTGAGGATGTGCAACCATAGAAAACACAAGCTTTGTACCCAACTTAGCCCACAAAGTTTTCCAAAAGTGACTAACAAATTTAACATCACGGTCACTCACAATAGATCGGGGCAAACCATGCAATCTAACAATTTCCTTGAAAAACAAATCAAAAATATGGACAGCATCATTTGTTTTTGAGCAAGCAATGAAATGAGCCATTTTACTAAATCGATCAACAACAACACATATGCTATCCTTTCCACTAGATGTTCTAGGCAATCCAAGCACAAAATCCATTGAAATATCTACCCAAGGATGAGAAGGAACAGGTAAAGGAGTATACAAACCATGTGGTTGCATCTTAGATTTAGCGTGCTTGCATGCAATGCACCTTTTACATATAGCAATCACATCCCTACGCATATGAGGCCAATAAAAATGTTCCTTCAACATGGATAAAGTCTTTTCTATCCCAAAGTATCCCATTAAACCACCCCCATGAGATTCTTTAACCAAAAGCTCACGTATAGAACAAACAGGCACACACAATTTATTTCCTTTAAACAAGAAACCATCAAATCTAAAGAAATCATGAGCACCATGTTTTTCACATAACTTCTAAGTTTCAGCAAAATCAGCATCACATTCATACATGCTTTTGAAAGATTCAAAACCAATTAACCTAGCTTGCATAGATGTAATGAGACTATACTTCCTAGACAAAGCATCAGCCACAACATTTTCTTTCCCCTTTTTTATGTTTAAGTACATAAGGAAATGACTCAATGAATTCAAGCCACACAGCATGCCTCTTATTCAACTTATCTTGGGTCTTTAGATTTTGAAGACTCTTATGATCAGAATGCAAAACAAATTCCTTAGACCATAAATAATGTTGCCAATGTTCCAGAGCTCTTTGTAAAGCATATAATTCCTTGTCATAAGTTGAATAATTCAAACAAGCACCACTAAGCTTTTCACTAAAGTAAGCAATAGGCCTAGACTCTTGCATCAAAACAGCACCAATACCAATTCTAGAGGCATCACATTCAACTTCAAAAACTTTAGAGAAATCAGGAAGAATAAGTAGAGGGGCATTGGTCAATTTATCTTTCAAAGTGTTAAAAGCCGCCTCTTGTGTCTCACCCCATTTAAAGATAACATTTTTCTTTACCAGCTCATTTAAAGGTGCAGCAAGGGTTGAGAAGTCCTTTACAAAACGTCAATAGAAACTTGCAAGTCCGTGGAAACTCCTCACCTCACTAGCATTCTTAGGTGTTGGCCACTCCCGAATTGCCTTCACCTTCTCTTCATCCACCCGGAGGCCATCAGTACCTACAATAAAACCAAGGAAAACAACAGAATCCAAACAGAAAGAGCATTTCTCTAAATTTGCAAAGAGTTTATTTTCTCTCAAAATAATAAACACAGAATGCAAATGCTTAACATGCTCTTCTAGATTTTTAGAAAACACAAGAATGTCATCAAAATACATAACAACAAACTTTCCTATGTAAGGGTGAAACACATGATTCATTAAGCTCATGAATGTACTAGGAGCATTAGTTAAGCCAAAGGGCATAACAAGCCATTCATACAAACCAAACTTAGTCTTAAATGTAGTCTTCCACTCATCACCCTCTTGCATCCTAATTTGATGATAACCACTCCTAAGATCTATTTTTGAAAACAAGCAAGCACCATGTAACTCATCAAGCATGTCATCAAGTCTAGGAATGGGATATCTATACTTAACTGTGATTTTGTTAATGGCTCGGCAGTCCACACACATCCTCCATTTGCCATCCTTCTTGGGCACAAGTATTACCGGAACAGCACATGGACTAAGGCTCTCTCGCACAAACCCCTTTTTCATGAGTTCGTCCACTTGTCTCTGAATTTCCTTAGTCTTTTCTGGATTTGCCCTATAAGCAGGTCGGTTAGGAAGAGATGCTCCAGGAATAAAATCAATCCTGTGTTCAATGCCTCTTATGGGAGGCAATCCATCCGGTACCTCTTCCGGAAACAAGTCTTTATATTCCTGCAACAAACTCAAAACACTAGAAGGAAGAGATTCATCAAGGTCACTAAGGGTTAGATAAACATCCTTATACAAGAGTACAAAAGATATCTCACTACATAAAGCCCTCTTAATCTCTCCTCTACCAGAAAATAATGTTACTTTCTTTTCTTCACTCTCTTGACTTTTCTTTTCAGTAGCTCTCTTTCCTTTTCTCTCCATTTCACTTTCTTTTCTTTCTTTCTCACGCACTTTCTTTTCTTTCTCTCTTAGATTGCATTCTTGAGTAATTCGCTTTTGATCCTCATATGCCTACAAGGGTCTGAGAGGGGTTAGCATAATGGTTTTCTTATTAAACTCAAGAGAATACCTGTTAGTATAACCATTATACTTAACTTTCCTATCAAATTGCCAAGGTCTTCCCAATAATAAGTGTCCAGCATACATAGGAGCTATATCACACAAAACCTCATCATGGTAACTTCCTATGGAAAATGCTACAACAACCTGTTTAGTAACTTTAACTTCCCCATTATCATTAAACCACAACAAATTATAAGGAGTGGGGTGTTTTCTAGTTGGCAGACCTAGCTTTTCAACTAACAAGGTACTAGCAACATTAGTTCAGCTCCCATTATCAATGATAAGACTACATACCTTGTTGTTAATAAAACACCTAGTGTGAAAGATATGCTCTCGTTGTTCTTTTTCAAGCTCTTCTTTAGGTTGAATGCTAAGAGCACGCCTTGACACTAGAACCTCACCAAACACAGCTTCAGCTACCTCCACATCAGATTCATCACCTCCATTGGAGCTCAACTCAGCTTCCACTTCTTCACACCACTACTTTCACTAGTAACAACGCCATTCTCAAGCAAAATAATAGTCCTTTTATTTGGACATTGTGAAGCAATGTGACCAAAACCTTGACATTTAAAGCATTTAATTTTAGAAGAACTAGAAGAAGATTTAGGTTCAGATTTACCTTTAGAAGTAGGTGTTTGCATCTTCAACTTATTCTCCTCTTTACTTGGTCTCTCCCTTAAACTTGAAGGAGGACTTGAAGTCTTTGTTGGAACTAGCATGTGATTTCAATTTCTGTTTTGCTTTAAAATGCTTCTCCACCTTAATGGATTTATGCAACAACTCTTCCATATCAAGGTAGTTTTGCAATTCAACTTCTGTAGCAATTTCAGGGTCTAAGCCACCAAGAAATCTTGCCATTGTAACTTCTGAATCTTCCTCAATGTCAGCTTTGATCATGGCAATTTGCATTTGCTGAAAATATTCTTCCGTACTCATAGATCCTTGTTTGATTTTGTGGAGCCTTTTGTGCACATCCCTCTAGTAATGGGTAGGGACAAATTTCTTCCTTATGAGAGCCTTCATTTCTAGCCAAGACCGAATTAGACCCTCTCCAGAACGCCTCCTACTAGTGGTTAATTGATCCCACCATAGGCTTGCATAATCTGTAAACTCCAAAGCAGCTAATTTCACTTTACTTTCCTTTGAAAAAGATTGGCAGTCAAATATAAACTCAACTTTTCTTTCCCATTCAAGGTATACATCAGGATCAGCTTTCCTTTGAAAGGAAGGGATTTTCATCTTGATATTACTAAATGCATCTTTCTTTTGAGGTGGAGCTCTCCTAACTCTTTCATGTTAGCTTTCCTCCTCAAAATCAGATTCATCTCCTCCTAGAACATTTTTACCACGTCTTGCCTTGCTATTGGAAGAAGAAGAATCTATTTGATCCAACCTAGTATTTAGCCTCTTGAATTGTTCTTGAACAGATTTGATGAACAATTTAAGGTCAACTTGGTTATCTTCACTTTCAGACATAATTGGCACCTGAAATGTTAGTGAATAGCAAGAGAAAGGACCTAACCACTCCCTCTTGTGTTTCACTCTAAATGATGCAAATTCACTCGTGTTTCACACTTGTAATGGCTTTTACAATGATGAAAACACTCTTGCCTTTTACCTCTCAACTTGCTTCCTATAGTGTACTAAATTAAATCCAACAAATCAAAAGAAGTAGCAACTAAAGTGGCAATCTCAAATTAGAATTCAAGATGCAAAGTTCTCCAAGAGACAACAAAAGTCCAACATTTAAAAAAAATTCGTAGGTGCAGCTAATGGATAATACAGCAAGTGACTAGGAAAGGAAACGAAGTCAATGAATTTATGGAACAAATGGTATGTGGCAGATTATGGGAGAATAAATGGTTAAATGATTAATTATCCAGAGGAAAGGATGGAAAGGAAATTAGAATCTGAAATCAGTAATGAAGCAATCAGAAATTTGAAATTTAGAACAAGGTGAATGAATGCAAATTTCCTTTTATGAATTATGCACAATATGACATTTAATGACCAGATCAACTCAAGGAATCAAAAATGGTAATTCCAAGAATAGATGATCTTCAGCAATTGCAATTTAAGTCAACAATTTATAATTTCCAGCACAACTTTCTTTTTCACAGATTTTGACTTCCCTTTTTTTTCTTTTTTTTTTGCAACTTTTTCCTTCTTTTCTTTTCTTTTCCTTTTTTTTCTTCACTGTAATATACTCACTCTTTTTTTTTTCAAATCTCAAAGGTGCTGAAATTTGAAAACAGAACACAAGATTTCTGAAAGATCAGAATGACATGCACGCAAGAAACATCTATAACTTGCTCTAGAAAAATCGGATTGACGTGATTCCAAAACGAGAAGAAAGAAGAGATCTTGAGACACAAGAAAGACCTATTATATGTCCAAAAATACGAAGGAAAACACCAGAAACAGTCGCACGAAAATGAGGACGAACAGAAACTAATCAAACGAAATAAGGGAAAAGAACAAAGAAAAAGTGGATGAAGCTAACCTCAACCAATGCTCTGATACCAGATGATGTGAGACTCCGTAAAAACCCGTTCTAGGAACCCCAAATTACACAGATCAGTGATCAAATTTTGGCATGCAGCACAATAACAAATAATATGGACAATAAGCAACAAAGAACAAAGAACAAAGAACAAAGAACAAAGAAAAGGAACAAAGAAGAAGAAGAAGAAGAGATGTTGGTCAATGGAATTGAACCCTAAGAGAACCCGTCTCTTAGAACCCTAATCCGGGACGCCACAAAGGAAACCACTCCTTTGATAAGTCAAAGATTTTCTCTCCAGCACACAAAGGCCACAAGAGAAACCTCACAAGTCAGAAATGATTCTGAAAAGATAATTCATTCAATCTGCCATTCTTGGAGTACAAGTGGGCCTTATATAGGCATTTGAAAAATAAAACCCTAAACAGAATAATTCCTAGGTTACATAAAAGAAATTTAAATCTAAACAAATTCACCAAGAATGGTGCCTAAAAATCTAAAACAGCAACAATCAAATTAAAACAAAATAAAACTAAGAGAATTTTGTGGAAAATGGCTAGACTCCTTCAATTAGGCTCCCTTTGGGCTTGAGCTAGCATCTTGTAGGAATGAAATAATCTTTATGCCAATTTATTCCTTTTGGGCTTCATATTCAGCTAAGACTATGGGCTCCAAGTCTATTAGTTTTTGGATCACTCCGTTCAAGGCCTCCTTCATAGCTTTGGCTCTTGATCTTGTGCATGGGCCTCCCATACCTTGCAATGGATCTTTAGTTAGCCATCTTTTAGAGTCACGTCCAACCCTTTTGTTTCCAAGCTCTTGATTTTGTTCAAGCTTCTTCAAATCTCCTATCTCACCTCCATCAAAGAAGAGATTGAAAAAGAAAAGAATATGAGTGAAAAGAAAGAGCAAGAGAGTTGTGAGAAAAGTGAGAAAAGCATGAGTGTGAGCAAGTTTGATGAAAAAAGAGAGGTTGAGAGCATGTGTAAGGATATTTGTTTATCTACTAACAATCTTAACCTATCTTTGCCTATTGTTGGTTCTAGCTCCTTGCAGGTATGTGGAGATTTGTTTTCAAAGAAGCCACCCAATGAACCATTATCTTCAACTAGCATTGAAAAGAGTTATGATTGCCTAGATTTGTTTCCTAAGAATCCACCTAATGGCGAAGATTTGTGGATGAATCTTTTCAAAGAGGGAGGGAATGATACAATATCAGTAGGCATGCCCATCGGAGCACTACAAGTTCGAGAAGCCCTCATCCATCAAGAAACCCAAATCATTCAAAATCCTATGATTCGGGTCCAAATGACTCATGAAAGGATGACCTATGCTCAAAAGGCCTAAATTGTGCTAGTATATGTCCAAAAATCTCAAGGAACTCAAAATAATATCTATGTTAGATGTCGGCCTAAGTTTAGAGCCCAAGATCCATATTTGATCAATATCTCTTTAAATATGCAAAAGTGGAAGTCCAAGTGGAAGCCCAATTTTCTAAGAAGAGTCCATGGAGCAACTAAAGTCAATATCCAATATGTTAAAGGCCCAATGCAGTTATACACATACAAGAGGTGTGTTGAGGCCCAATTGGAGTCCATTGCAAGATATTAAAAATCATATGTCAACCATGTAATTTTTAATGAAGCATATGCATCCCATGTGACTACTTAAAAAAGCTAATTAGTTTTGACTAGAATTGTTTTTGAATTTCGTTTTTTATTATTTTATTATTTTTTGGACTTGGTCAAGGAGCTTATCTAGGAGATTAAGTTAAAATTAATATCCTAATCTTGTTCCTTGATTTTAGGCTTCATTCAAAATAATTCTAATCAGATTTTAGAGTTTAACTTTTATTAGGATTTGAAGTCTTTTAAAAACTTTGCCTATAAAAGGCCCCCTATTGTACTCTATTGTGGAAGATCATGAATGAATAAATTTGAGTATTATTCAATACTTTATGAGGCTTTTGTTTTTTTGTGTTCTCTGAGAGTACATGTGACTTATCAAAGGATTGGTCTTCCTTTGTGGCATCTTGAGGCTAGGGTTCTAGGAGACAGGTTCTTTTAGGGTCTTTCCTTTGATCAACATTCTTATTTTTTAGCCGGTCCCAGGCAAAGTTTTGAATTGTTGAAGGTTCTCTAGGGCATGTTCCTAGTGGGTCTTGCATCATTTGATATGCATGATACACTCCAAGGGTGTAAGATAAGATGCAGAACTTCGATGCTAGAGATACACAAGCATGCTACACATCACATGTTTGATAAGTTTCAACCACTAAATTAGTGCCAAACTAGACTGAGTAGACTTTTTACTCAATAGGTAAAGAGGAAATATTGATAATGTGGGTCCATCTAAAAAGCAAAATGATCGGTACCCTTATGTATACCAGTGTTTGAGATACAACCTGTCAAGGAGTGACAATCACGTTTATAGTTAAAAAAGAGACTTACCTGCTATGATTAAAAGCAATGTTTGATTCTACCATTAGTAGTTTTATTGTTGTGTACCACATATGGTGATTGTGATTGTAGAGACAACATAAAAAATATGAGATATGAACTACTATTTACTTTAATGGTAAACCTTCTTAATTTTAAAGGAGAATTTTCTACAAAATAGTAGCTTTAGAAAAGGATGAAAGGTGGTGGTAATGTAACTGAGCTATATAGTGACTATGGAATTGCAATACAATGGCTAATGATGAAGAATGAATCATCAAATGTAGATGACACTAAAAACCTCTCATTGAAAATCCCTACTTGATCTGATGATAACTTAATAAAGATCAAGATGTTATCCGAAGGGCTCAAGATGAGGTGTCCAAATATTCCCAAGATCCATTACAAGGAATTGGAGGTCTAATGACTAGAGCAAGGACACAATACATGAAAGCTTTGCAATGATTAGTCATGGAGATGCCAAAAAAGGAGGCTATCCTTGATGATGCTGAGATGTTAACAAGGCTAATCACTTATCTTCATGTATAACTCGATGGCCAAAACTCAATACATGAAGAACAAGGCCTAGCATGAAGACAACCTAATTTGCATGCTTTGCAATAGGGCTGGTAATGCTTATTTTAATAAAGTCCAATTTGTCCTTTTTTTTTAAATTCTTGTTGTGAATAAGGCCTAGTCTGTTTCTTAGGCCCAAAGACTTAAGGATTTGATCTTTACTTAGTCATCTTTAGTTGTTAGCTTATTTTAGAAGGATTTCAAGCCAAAAACTAATTTATTTTCCTTAATGGAAAGAACTCCTCATAGTTTGGCTTTTTCCTTATGTGGTTCCATCTGTTGATGCCTATTTGAAGGACCTCTCTCTATAATAAGAAATAATGAATAAGAATTGAGTATTTTTTTCAACAAGCTTGTGCTTGTCCTTCTTGTGCTCTTGGTGGAATGCAAGTTCTTGACTTATTAAAGGAGTGATCACCCTTTGTGGCATCTTAAGGTTAGGAATTTATAGGCTTGGTTTCCTTGAAGTTCTAATATGATCATCTCACTTGTTTTTTAGTCTTCCTAGTGATGATAAATTGATTCAAGGGTTCCTAGGATAGGTCACCTAGTGGGTCCATATCATAATTATGGAATGTTTGATAATGAAAAGACTTATTGAGTCTCATTACCATGTTGATTTAACTTATAATAGTCATGCATGAATTGAGATTTAAGAACTTTTGGGAGAGTGAAGGAGTTAACAATCATGGGCACACGTCATTGTGTGAGAATGAAAATTTGGTCTTATAAGGAAAAGTTAAGGATAATTCAATACATCCTGGGAAGGATAGATAGTATGTCATATGAGGTATGATTATACTTGCGTGAAAATACTTTAACTATGCATAAAGGGTTAAGAATGAGTAGTTCTTTGGGACTATATGATGGTGTAAGATCCAAAGAGATGTTCAGGTGACTTAAAATGAGTATAGATGTCGCTAAGCTAACTACTAATGCTTGTAGTAACTATAATACCTTAACTTCCTAACCCTTACACAATTGTCACCTAGGCTATCTCAACATATCTTTGGCATATTGGAACAATTTTGTAAGAAAAATGCACTTTATGCAAGGGTAATTGTGTAATGGAAAGCTCAATTAATTCATTTTATACTTTAAGTACCATGTAAGCTCATCCATATCATTTTCCATCCATAACATATCCATTCAAATCATAAATATCACAACTCATATCATAAATCACGAATTTAGATCCAAATTTCAAGAAGAACCATATTTGCTCTCGAGTTTGCTATCACAAGTTTCTAATATGAATTTTAAAAATTCATAACTAATTCTAAAAAAAATCAAAATCATACATATGATAGATTTCTGGAAAGCTTTTGATCTTACTAAATAGTTCTAGACCAAGATAAAAGCATTTAACCCATAAAAAGTAATAGAACAGTACTTTAAGTATGTTCTCAAATTACTCCAGGACTTGAAACTTTAAAAATTTGATTCTCTCTCTATATAGTTCCAAACAAGGTGCTCTCAGTGGCTATAAAAATCTTATGATGTCTAGTTTATACCTATAAAATTTCATGGACATTGGACTTCATTTGACCCATAAGTGTATAGAGAAGCAAACAAACCATATGAACAGTACCCATACCATTTTTGCATAATTTGTCCAACTTTGAAAAATCATAATAAATTCTCTAGAGTTTCAAATTAAGCATTTTTTTACTTTGAGAAAAACTCTATGAGACCTATTTACTGGCCAAATTTCATGCAAAAACTCATCCATTTAGTCAAACTTTGGTTTAGTTTAAGAATTGGTCAATTTTGAAGTGCATAATAGTATCATAAGGCACCAAATGACTCTTTTATCATTCCATGGCCACTTGGACACATCCAAAATCATGATTATAATATATAAGAGCATGCCAAATGGTTGACATCATCATGGAGCTTATCTCACCTTGCCACTTGCATTTATACACATACACATAAAGACTCATGGGGGTCAAAAATTCATGCATTCATTCATTTAGTTCCAAAATGGATACATACATCATATTTGCATACATTTAAACATATTCAAAGGTCTACATCATATATATATATATATATATATCATATGGTTACAACTCTCAACATTCAAAATGCTATTAAAATGCTTAAATATCTATCCCTTTGTCAAAGTCTTGTTCTTCAAGGTTGTTGGCATCTATTTCTTGGTCCGCTTGGCTCATCTAGACATGATTAGACATATGTGGGCGAAGAGTGAGATTCAAAGAATGCCAGTATGGCTCATCCCAATAGCTCTTAACCCTTTCAAACATATATAATGGATGTACATATATGTCAAAGAATGCCAGTATGGCATTTAAGCTACTCATGAACATACAAAAATAATTTTCCTTATCACATATACTCATACATAGCAAACATAGGCTCTCAAAGGTGTTAGTCTAGCCTCACCCACTTTTAAAGGACTTTTCACTTAGCCTTACTCTTCTTGAGACTTTTGTCTTTGTCTCACCCATTCCTAGGGACCTTTGGCTCATTCTCACCGATGCTAAGAGACTTTTGGCATAACCAAACCCATTTAAGCCTCTTTGCATTCATAAGCATATTTCAAGAAACATAATGGTACCATAACATGTAAGCAATGGCTAGAAATATTTCTCATAGTTCAAACATACACACAAACACTCAAAGACAAGTAAATATCCAAAAAGATCCTTCCTTTGAGATTTCTAAAAAGTGCCTAAATTATGAAAATGCCACTAGTTTTCATCTGATTTTATTTAGCTACTTCGACTCCAGTTTTTTGGTATCTTAAGCCTTAGATAATCATTTTTCATTATTTAGAATTTTTTCCTAATTTTATTTGGCCTTAAATCTTTCTATTTAGGGGACCTCCTTTTATATATGGCCCATTTCTAATGTTTTCAAGAAACTAGACATTACAGTAACAGAGAGTTAAGATGGAATGCCTAAACCTATTGATCAAGGTAATCTTTGGAACCATGTGCATGGGATTTCTGTTATACCTTCACAAGTGCTGAAAAGGCTACTAAGGATCTTCCTAGGCTGGTTACACCTAAGAATGACGATAGGATTATCTAAAATGGATCACCATCATGAATTGAAATTTCTAGTGCTTTGGACAAGTTGTTTTGGTGTGGGTCGTTGTAGTCATGTGATCTAATGGAACATCCACTTGAACTATGACTTGTAAAATTTAAGGAGACTTGTCCCCTAAATTTAAAAGGATTACCTTAATGCATTAGACAATATATTGATACAATACCAGTAGGCATACCCATTAGAGCATAACAAGTTCGAGAAACCCTCATCCATCAAGAATTTCATAGAGCTCAAGAGGTCCAAATTGTGCTAGTATATATCCAAAAATCTTAAAGAGTTCAAGATGATATCTATGTTGGATGTCGGCCCAAGTTTAGAGCCTAAGATCCATATTTGATCAATATCTCTTTAAAGATGCAAAAGTGGAAGTCCAAGTGGAAGCCCAATTTTCTAAGAAGAGTCCATGGAGCAACTAAAGTCAATATCCAATATGTTAAAGGCCCAAGGCAGCTATACACATACAAGAGGAGTGCTAAGACCCAATTGGAGTCCAATTGCAAGAGATTAAAAATCATGTGTTTACCATGTGATTTTTAATGAAGTATGTACATCCCATGTGACTACTTAAAGAAGCTAATTAGTTTTAACTAGGATTCTTTTTGAATTTCGTTTTTTATTATTTTATTATTTTTTAGACTTGGTCAACGAGCTTATCTAGGAGATTAAGTTAAAATTAATATCTTAATCTAGTTCTTTAATTTTAGGCACCATTCAAAATATTTCTAATTCGATTTTAGAGTTTTAATTTTATTAGGAATTTAAGTCTTTTAGAAATTTTGCCTATAAAAGGCCCTCTATTGTACTCTATTTTGGAAGATCATGAATGAATGAATATGAGTATTATTCAATACTTTGTGAGACTACTGCTTCTTTGTGTTCTCTAAGAATACACTTGACTTATCAAAGGATTGGTCTTCCTTTGTGGCGTCTTGAGGATAGGGTTCTAAGAGACAAGTTCTCTTAGGGTCTTTCCTTTGACCAACATTCTTGTTTTCTAGCCGGTCCCAGGCAAAGTCTCGAATTGTTGAAGGTTTTCTAGGGCATGTTCCTAGTGGGTCTTGTATCATTTGGTATCAGAGCTTTGGTTCGCTAGTACAAGGTATATCTTTGTATTTTCCTACCGTTGTTCTTCATATTTTCTTTCCTTCCATTTGTATTACCATTTCATCTTCACCTTTATCTTCCATCTTCTTCTTTCTTCCATTGTTGTGTGCCTCCATCCTCATTCAAAAAAAAAAAAGGAGAGTGTGATACTCTAAAAAAAAGAAATTCACAAAAAATTCAAAAAAAAAAAGTGAAAAAAAAGAAAGAGTGAGAAAAAGAAAAAGAAGAGATTGAAAAGAAAAGAGTATGAGTGAAAAGAAAGAGCAAGAGAGTTGTGAGAAAGGTGAGAAAAGCATGAGTGTGAGCAAGTTTGATGAAAAAAGAGAGGTTGAGAGCATGTGTAAGGATATTTGTTTATCTACTAACAATCCTAACCTATCTTTGCCTATTGTTGGTACTAGCTCCTTGTAGGTATGTGGAGATTTGTTTTCAAAGAAGCCACCCAATGGACCATTATCTTCAACTAGCATTGAAAAGAGTTGGGATTGCCTAGATTTGTTTCCTAAGAATCCACCTAATGGCGAAGATTCGAAGACGAATCTTTTCAAAGAGGGAGGGAATGATACAATACTAATAGGCATACCCATTGGAACACAACAAGTTCGAGAAACCTTCATCCATCAAGAACTTCATAGAGCTCAAGAGGCCCAAATTGTGCTAGTATATGTCCAAAAATCTCAGAGAGTTCAAGCTAATATCTATGTTAGACGTCGGCCTAAGTTTAGAGCCAAGATCCATATTTGATCAATATCTCTTTAAAGATTCAAAAGTGGAAGTCTAAGTGGAAGCCCAATTTTCTAAAAAGAGTCCATGGAGCAACTAAAATCAATATCCAATATGTTAAAGGCCCAATGCAGTTATGCACATACAAGAGGAGTGCGAAGATCCAATTGGAGTCCAATTGCAAGAGATTAAAAATCATGTGTCAACCATATAATTTTTAATGAAGCATGTGCATCCCATGTGACTACTTAAAGAAGCTAATTAGTTTTGACTAGGATTCTTTTCCAATTTTGTTTTTTATTTTTTTATTATTTTTTAGACTTGGTCAAGGAGCTTATCTAGGAGATTAAGTTAAAATTAATATCCTAATCTAGTTCCTTGATTTTAGTACCATTCAAAATATTTCTATTTAGATTTTAGAGTTTTACTTTTATTAGGAATTTAAGTCTTTTAGAAATGTTTCCTATAAAAGGCCCCCATTGCACTCTATTTTGGAAGATCATGAATGAATGAATATGAGTATTATTCTATACTTTGTACACGTGACTTATCAGAGGATTGGTTTTCCTTTGTGGTGTCTTGAGGCTAGGGTTCTAAGAGACAAGTTCACTTATGGTCTTTCCTTTGACCAACATTCTTGTTTTTTAGCCGATCCCGGGCAACGTCTCGAATTGTTGAAGGTTCTCTAGGGTATGTTCCTAGTGGGTCTTGCATCATTTGGTATCAGAGCTTTGGTTCGCTAGTACAAGGTATATCTTTGTGTTTTCCTACCGTTGTTCTTCATATTTTCTTTCCTTCCATTTGTGTCACCTTTGTATCTTCACCTTTGTCTTTCATCTTCTTCTTTCTTCCATTGTTGTGTGCCACCATCCTCATTCAAAAAAAAAAAAGGAGAGTGTGATACTCCAAAAAAAAGAAATTCACAAAAACTTCAAAAAAAAGTGAAAAAGAAGAAAGATTGAAAAAAAGAAAATAAAGAGATTGAAAAAGAAAAGAGTATGAGTGAAAAGAAAGAGCAATAGAGTTGTGAGAAAGGTGAGAAAAGCATGAGTGTGAGCAAGTTTGATGAAAAAAGAGAGGTTAAGGGCATGTGTAAGGATATTTGTTTATCGACTAACAATCTTACCTATCTTTCCCTATTGTTGGTTATAGCTCCTTGCAGGTATGTGGAGATTTGTTTTCAAAGAAGCCACCCAATGGACCATTATCTTCAACTAGCATTGAAAAGAGTTGGGATTGTCTAGACTTGTTTCCTAAGAATCCACCTAATGGGGAAGATTCGAGGACGAATCTTTTCAAAGAAGGAGGGAATGATACAATACCAGTAGGCATACCCATTGAAGCACAATAAGTTTGAGAAACCCTCATCCATCAAGAATTTCATAGAGCTCAAAAGGCCCAAATTGTGCTAGTATATGTCCAAAAATCTCAAAGAGTTCAAGATAATATCTATGTTGGACGTCAGCCCAAGTTTAGAACCCAAGATCCATATTTGATCAATATCTCTTTAAAGATGCAAAAGTGGAAGTCCAATTTTCTAAGAAGAGTCCATGGAGCAACTAAAATCAATATCTAATATGTTCAAGGCCCAATGCGGTTATACACATACAAGTGGAGTGCCACGACCCAATTGAAGTCCAATTGCAAGAGATTAAAAATCATGTGTCAACCATGTAATTTTTAATGAAGCATGTGTATCCCATTTTACTACTTAAAGAAGGTAATTAGTTTTGACTAGGATTCTTTTTGAATTTTGTTTTTTATTTTTTTATTATTTTTTGGACTTGGTCAAGGAGCTTATCTAGGAGATTAAGTTAAAATTAATATCCTAATCTAGTTCCTTGATTTTAGGCACCATTCAAAATATTTTTAATTAGATTTTAGAGTTTTACTTTTATTAGGAATTTAAGTCTTTTAGAAATTTTGCCTATAAAAGGCCCCCTATTGTACTCTATTTTGGAAGATCATGAATGAATGAATATGAGTATTATTCAATACTTTGTACACGTGACTTATCGGAGGATTGGTCTTCCTTTGTGGCATCTTGAGGCTAGGGTTCTAAGAGACAAGTTCTCTTAGGGTCTTTCCTTTGACCAACATTCATGTTTTCTAGCCGGTCCCGGGCAAAGTCTCGAATTGTTGAAGGTTCTCTAGGGCATGTTCCTAGTGGTTCTTGCATCATTGGGTATCAAAGCTTTGGTTCGCTAGTACAAGGTATATCTTCGTGTTTTCCTACCGTTGTTCTTCATATTTTCATTCCTTCCATTTGTGTTACCTTTTTATCTTCACCTTTGTCTTCCATCTTCTTCTTTCTTCCATTGTTGTGTGCCTCCATCCTCATTCAAAAAAAAAGGAGAGTGTGATACTCCAAAAAAAATAAATTCACAAAAAATTCAAAAAAAAAGTGAAAAAAAAAGAAAGAGTGAAAAAAAGAAAAAGAAGAGATTGAAAAAGAAAAGAGTATGAGTGAAAAGAAAGAGCAAGAGAGTTGTGAGAAAGGTGAGAAAAGCATGAGTGTGAGCAAGTTTGATGAAAAAAGAGAGGTTGAGAGCATGTGCAAGAATATTTGTTAATCTACTAACAATCTTAACCTATCTTTGCCTATTGTTGGTTCTAGCTCCTTGTAGGTATGTGGAGATTTGTTTTCAAAGAAGCCACCCAATGGACCATTATCTTCTACTAGCATTGAAAAGAGTTGGGATTGCATAGATTTGTTTCCTAAGAATCCACCTAATGGCGAAGATTCGTGGACGAATCTTTTCAAAGAGGGAGGGAATGATACAATACTAGAAGGCATACCCACTGGAGCACAACAAGTTCGAGAAACCCTCATTCATCAAGAACTTCATAGAGCTCAAGAGGCCCAAATTGTGCTAGTATATGTCCAAAAATCTCAGAGAGTTCAAGCTAATATCTATGTTGGACGTCAGCCTAAGTTTAGAGCCCAAGATCCATATTTGATCAATATCTCTTTAAAGATGCAAAAGTGGATGTCCAAGTGGAAGCCCAATTTTCTAAGAAGAGTCCATGGAGCAACTAAAATCAATATCCAATATGTTTAAGGCCCAATGCAGTTATACACATACAAGAGGAGTGCCAAGACGCAATTGGAGTCCAATTGCAAGAGATTAAAAATCATGTGTCAACCATGTGATTTTTAATGAAGCATGTGCATCCCATGTAACTACTTAAAGAAGCTAATTAGTTTTAACTAGGATTCCTTTTGAATTTCGTTTTTTATCTTTTTATTATCTTTTGGACTTAGTCAAGGGGCTTATCTAGAAGATTAAGTTAAAATTAATATCCTAATCTAGTTCCTTGATTTTAGGCACCATTCAAAATATTTCTAATTCGATTTTAGAGTTTTACTTTTATTAGGAATTTAAGTCTTTTAGAAATTTTGCCTATAAATAGCCCCCTATTGTACTCTGTTTTGGAAGATCATGAATGAATAAATATGAGTATTATTCAATACTTTGTACACGTGACTTATCAAAGGATTGGTCTTCCTTTGTTGCGTCTTGAGGCTAGGGTTCTAAGAGACAAGTTCTCTTAGGGTCTTTCCTTTGACCAACATTCTTGTTTTCTAGCCGGTCCCGGGCAAAGTCTCGAATTGTTGAAGGGTTCTCTAGGGCATGTTCCTAGTGGGTCTTGCATCATGTGGTATCAGAGCTTCGGTTCGCTAGTACACGGTATATCTTTGTGTTTTCCTACTGTTGTTCTTCATATTGTCTTTCCTTCCTTTTGTGTTACCTTTTTATCTTTGCCTTTGTCTTCCATCTTGTTCTTTCTTCCATTGTTGTGTGCCTCCATTCTCATTCAAAAAAAAAGGAGAGTGTGATACTCCAAAAAAAATAAATTCACAAAAAATTCAAAAAAAAAGTGAAAAAAAAGAAAGATTGAAAAAAAGAAAATAAAGAGATTGAAAAAGAAAAGAGTATGAGTGAAAAGAAAGAGCAAGAGAGTTGTGAGAAAGGTGAGAAAAGCATGAGTGTGAGCAAGTTTGATGAAAAAAGAGAGGTTGAGAGCATGTGTAAGGATATTTGTTTATCTACTAACAATCTTTGCCTATTGTTGGTTCTAGCTCCTTGCAGATATGTGGAGATTTGTTTTCAAAGAAGCCACCCAATGGACCATTATCTTCAACTAGCATTGAAAAGAGTTGGGATTGCCTAGATTTGTTTCCTAAGAATCCACCTAATGGTGAAGATTCGAGGACTAATCTTTTCAAAAAGGGAAGGAATAATACAATGCCAGTAGGCATACCCATTGGAGCACAACAAGTTTGAGAAACCCTCATCCATCAAGAATTTCATAGAGCTCAAAAGGCCCAAATTATGCTAGTATATGTCCAAAAATCTCAAAGAGTTCAAGATAATATCTATGTTGGACGTCGGCCCAAGTTTAGAGCCCAAGATCCATATTTGATCAATATCTCTTTAAAGATACAAAAGTGGAAGTCCAAGTAGAAGCCCAATTTTCTAAGAAGAGACCATGGAGCAACTAAAATCAATATCCAATATGTTAAAGGCCCAATGCAGTTATGCACATACAAGAGGAGTGCCAAGACCCAATTGGAGTCCAATTGCAAGAGATTAAAAATCATGTGTCAACCATGTGATTTTTAATGAAGCATGTGCATCCCATGTGACTACTTAAAGAAGCTAATTAGTTTTAACCAGGATTCCTTTTGAATTTCGTTTTTTATTTTTTTATTATTTTTTGGACTTGGTCAAGGAGCTTATCTAGGAGATTAAGTTAAAATTAATATCCTAATCTAGTTCCTTGATTTTAGGCACCATTCAAAATATTTCTAATTAGATTTTAGAGTTTTACTTTTATTAGGAATTTAAGTCTTTTAGAAATTTTACCTATAAAAGGCCCCCTATTGTACTCTATTTTGGAAGATCATGAATGAATGAATATGAGTATTATTCAATACTTTGTAAGGCTATTGCTTCTTTGTGTTCTCTGAGAGTACATGTGACTTATCAAAGGATTGGTCTTCCTTTGTAGCATCTTGAGGCTAGGGTTCTAAGAGACAAGTTCTCTTAGGGTCTTTCTTTTGACCAACATTCTTGTTTTCTAGCCAGTCCCGGGCAAAGTCTCGAATTGTTGAAGGTTCTCTAGGGCATGTTCCTAGTGGGTCTTGCATCATATATGATCACCCTTAAGGTCAGGCTTTAACAGGGAACATGCCTAGACTCTGAAGATTATGTTTGATTCCATGTATATTGAGAGTGTGACCTTAAAATGTCTGAGGATTTTAAATGGATTAGTTATAAGATTTGATTCCTTGTTAGTTCTAACCTTTAGGAATGCTAGTAAACAAGAAGGAGGAATCTTTAGGTATTGACTAGAATTAAGATGGGATTTTATATGTTAAATGAAGTATCCGACCTTTTATTTGAAAAAAAAGGATATAATGTATGCAATATGTCCATAAGATAGCTAAACACAATTCTTAGATACTTAAACTAGATAACCCTATGAGAGGAAAGACTTGCTTAATTAAGGAAGTTGGGCTAGAGAAGAGTGAGGTTATCTTAAGTAAAGGACAAGTGGAACCTTGTTATAGAAAAAGGTTTGCCCACTTATGTTGATGTTAGAGAGATGACTAATATAAGGTTAGTTAAGTGGAATTCTCCTGTAACTCTTAATATAATCTATTAAGGAAAGTTGGACTAAGCATTTAAGGGTTATTCCTTTAATAAATTGAGAGTTAAAAGGGGAATGAAGTTAACTTGAAACTCAATAGTCGACTATTGGTACTTTGGAATTTTTAAGAAAAACTAAAAAAGGGAAAGAAATTGAGATTTATGTGAGCTTGGTGCCCAAAACTCACTGTAAAGTGATCATGTAGAACTTAACTAGGATTTCTCTAGTTATGGACAAAGAAAGAATATGGGGATATGCATGTCTATATGTCATTTGATCATGTTTTGTTGGATAAAGAGGATTGTAGGTACTAAAGTGAGGTAGTAGCATAATAAGAATATCCTCTTGGTGAAAGTGGTATGGAAGTGACTAACTTCGAATGTGTAACAACCCTAACTCCTAATTATGGTGACCAGACTTAATTGCATGATTAATGATAATAAATTAAGGTCTAAAGTAATTAAAATTAATTAAATTAGGAAAAGTGAAGAAATTTAAACTTTGATATTATTAGGGTTATTAACCAAATTATCACAATCATTTAAATCCATAAGTGATCCTAGTTATCAATTAAGAACCTTTTATTCATCTTACTACTGATTCCAACTCACAAAATCCTCATATAATGTTCCTAAGTTATTACATAACTTTAAAATAATGAAATTCAAGGTTTCTAAGTCAAAAGTAAGAGTTTGGGAATCTTTGCCTTGACTTGAACCCTCATCGCCATGGCTAAGTTGGTTATTGGAGCTCAAAATAAAAAATACAAACCTTGGGCCATGACTTAGGCCTTCCACACTGTAGTGAAGGTGCTCTTGGGAACTTACTATTCATACTTTTGCAATTTGTTGCAGCGAGTTGGTGTCTTGCCGCGGGTTCGAGAGCCTTCTAGAACTTTCCAACCTTGCCTCCCCAATGCATACTGAAGCGAGTTTGCTCTCTGTTACTTTCCTTGGATGAACAATGAGGCATCTCGTGTCATGGTGCTACTAGCTTCTGGATCTCCCTTGGTTGTGACTTAAGTAGTTTTAGCCACGGCTCAACGCCTTACTATGCCTAAACTATCTAAATTTTGTCCCACACATACTAGACCTCCCTCTAGCAATATCTTAGGGTCATTTTGCCTTAATTTGTAAGATTTTAATGGCATTCTACTATCTAAATTACTTATTATACCAATTCTAATCAATTCAAAACTTAGGTTTTGATTCTACCTGTAACATTTGGTTCTTTGAAAATTAGAGAAAACGTGAGAAACATAATGTACGGTTTCTTTGTAAACGAACAAAATTCACCGGATACAAAAGGAAGTTCCTCGAAATGAGATAGTTAAGGTCCTGAAAATACTTGGGAAGCATTCTAGACTCCTAAAAATGAGAATCCCAGGCTCCAAAGGAAAGAAAATTGGAGCTAGAATGAAGAAATAATTTCTTACAAAAAGCTTACGATTGGTATTTTCATAATTTTGAGCAAATTTTGGAATTCACATAGGAGGGCTTTTTAAATGAAATTTTTGAGTTCTTCGAAGTTCTCAAAGGCTCTGAAAACCATGGAAAGCCCCGAGATAGCTAAAACTCCTCCAGTGGACGCTTTCTAATGTCAGTGTACTCGAACTTTGATGGATTCATTCAGGAAGGTTTTAGCTCCGATTTGAGTGATTCCAAAGGCATTTTACTAAATTGGGAACCTAAATTTCATAATGGAAAAGACGGTTCTCAAAAAGGAGCTAAAATGAAGGAGAAATGAAAATACCAAGAACGAAGGGCAAAATAGGAATTTTTGAAAAGTGTAACCTCCTCCCACCTATATTTATGATGCACCCTTCTTCTCCCTTCATTTTGCACGACCAAGTTCTGCCCAAAACTAGAGGAAAACCCTAGGGAGAGTGGTGCATAAGAGGGAGGCAAAAAGGAGGAGAAATCAAAGGCTTAAAGTATGGAAATTTAGTAGTTTTTCATGTTCTTTCTCTTCCAAATCTTTTCTCCTTCATTTACCTTTATTTCCTATGATTATAATGAAGCATATGAATCTATTATAAGGGAGAAATTGAGGGAAAAGTTCGGATTTGAAGAGAGAAGCTCAAAGAACATAAGATTCAAGTGAGGAAAAAGCAAGAAAACAAGGTAAATCTTGCATCCCATGGTAGCTACTCCTCCCCCCTTCTTCTCCATATTTTGCCCCATGTGTGTGATGCTAGAAGGATGGAATTTTGAGGAAGGAGAGTAAGAATATGCAAAGAAATTCAAGAAAAGGCCATGGAATTTCAAGGTGCAAAACCTAGGGTTTCAATTGCACCTTGTAAAATCTGATTTTGTATGATAATTTCTAGGCCTAAATAAGAGTTTAAATGAGCTCCCAAGATCCCTAAGAAGCTCCCCACATGCATCCTCCCTTGAGAAAATAAAGCAAACTCCAAGAAACCCCATTTCCTTCATAGCCTTGGCCTAAAAGGGTTTATGTAGTTAGGGAGAGTTTTAAATTTTTATGCAAAGAAATTCAAGAAAAGGCCATGGAATTTCAAGGTGCAAAACCTAGGGTTTCAATTGCACCTTGTAAAATCTGATTTTGTATGATAATTTCTAGACCTAAATAAGAGTTTAAATGAGCTCCCAAGATCCCTAAGAAGCTCCCCACATGCATCCTCCCTTGAGAAAATAAAGCAAACTCCAAGAAACCCCATTTCCTTCATAGCCTTGGCCTAAAAGGGTTTATGTAGTTAGGGAGAGTTTTAAATTTTTCTAAACCCATTCTTGAGTCATATATGATGAATGAAAATGAGGGGAGACCTTGGAAAAAATTTAGAACCCATAGAAAGTGAGTTGGTGCTTTAGGTTCCATATTATGACCTAAAGAAACAACATGTAGTTAGGCTCTTGGTTTTAATTGTGTGATGACTCCAAGAGGCTTAAAAGGAGTCAAGAATCATATTTGAAAGAAAAGAATGGATCCTAGAATTTATTTAAGTAGTGTTGCTTCATTAGGTGCAATTATGAAACCATAATGAGGTTTATAAAGCAAGTTAGTGTCTAAGTGAGTTGTGTGGCCTTAGAATTAATTCTATGAATCTAATTGGCTTCCATAAATTATGTTTAGGCTAAGAGAAAGCATCCCCACACCTTTGTGTATGTGTGGCTAAAAAAGGGAGCTTGGATTCAAGAGAAAAAGTGTGTAATTGTGTACAAGGTAGCTCTCTCCACCTTCTCTTATGCGTGGATGTGTGCTTAGCTTGTTTTGAATGTATGTATGCATATTTTTAAGCCATGAAAAGTGTTCTAACATGACTTTAATTCCATGGTACCATGATGTTACAATATGACCTTATATGATATTTTTTATGTGTGCTTAGGTTTGCTTGAGTATGGTGAGGCCAAGAACCCTTAGCCATGGTAAGGATGAGCCAAGAACCCTTGAGATTAATTGAGACAAAGCAAAGAGTCTCCCAAAAGTAAGATGGGCTCATAAGAGTATGGTTGAGTCCAAGAATCTCTTAAAGAATGGGTGAGGCAAGTCCAATATCCAAAGGAAATTGGGTGAGGCCAATCCACTTGCTTGGCAAGCCTTTGTATGCTATGTATGACATTCTCAAATGATAAAAATGCTTTTTGAATGTTTGTACATGTCAACATGACCATACATGTATTTGTGAGACTTGTTTGGATCCATTATGTATGATTGAATGAAAGATGAGCTATTGGGATTCTTTGAATCTCATCCCCTCATCTCCAATGTTCTAACATGCTAGGTGGACTAAGAGAGTAAGGAGATGGAAGCCAATCACTTGAGAGATGAGAATATGACATTGAAATGTATGAAATTTGCTTTATTATGGCCATCAAGGTGGCAAATGTTATCATCTATGGCTGTATATGATCTATGACCTCTTGAACATATGTAATTATGATAATATGTTATGTTTAAATGAGAGAATGTATTATATGACCACTAGAATGCAATTTGAGTATGTAATGCTAAGTTATGCTTCTTGGATGTTTGATGTGAGTATGTATAATTGTAAGTGGCATAGCCAAAATGAGAAGCATGAGAGTTGGGACTATTTGGACAGCCCACACAAGTCTTAATTATACTTTTAGACTTGCCCAAGAGGTGCCAAACCCCAAGGAAAACCATTTGGACATTTTGGTATCTTATATGGAGCTAAAATTGACTCTAATGGAACCTTACATCACTTTTTACCCAAATGAGCTCTTCTTGATCTAAGATTTGGCATGCAATTAGAGCTTGTTAAGAGCTTTTTAGGAAGATAAAGAACATAATTTTTGGAGGTCTAGAGAATATTTGATGAATTTTCAAAGTTAGGAAATTTTTTGGTTTTGGTCATGTCATTGTTCATACTATTCAGAAAATGAAATCTGTTACACATGGCTCAAATAATAACCAATTGCCACGAAATTTTATATAAAGAAACTAGACATTCTAGTGTGAACCCACAAGGAGTCGAGTCTCCTTAAACCCACAACCGATTTGAAATATACGCACCCCAAAAAAGCCAAATCAAGCCTGAACGATTCATTTGGAACCCCTGAATACGAAGAGACAAGGACCCCAAGAGTTGGAAGATGCCACAAGGTTGATTAGCCTTGATAAGTCTACAAGTTCAATGAAGAACCCTAGAGAGCACTCCTCTCAAGTCTAGGATTTCCAGAAATACAATTTTTATTCATTCAAATTTGGTTACAATGGGAGGCAGAGTACAATTATATAGTGTGCAAGTCAAATTTGCCTTCAATGCTCATAGAAAAGGAAAACTAGGGAAATTAATGGCAAATATCCTAATTAATGACCTATGAAATCAGAATTATAAAAGTTAAATTCTTTTAAAAACTAAAAAGGAAATAAATCCCCCTAAATAAGCTAAATTCGTCCAGATACATTAGGGTTATACAAATCAGCTTATTAAGCCCAAAATGACATTATTTAGCCCTAAATGAGCCCACCAATGGATGGTCCATGGTTCAAGTACTTCAATTTATAATGTTTTGGCCCAATTTAGTCTCAGCAGCTCCATCTTCAGCCCATATGATGTTGAGGACGTCCACATTAGAAATGTATGGATCCTTCTTGACTTTTGTTGCTTCAATTGTTATTTGCTTAGTCCAAGTCTCTTGAACAAGTCCACTTAAGGCTTCTCTCATTCTTTTAGCCCGTGCTCTTGTCATCGGGCCACTTGGAATTTGTAGAGGATCATTCCAAGCATTTGAGACAACTTGCTTCCTTTGATGGATCACATCACATTCCCAGTGACTTATGCCAACTAGAAGCACTGCATTTGGATGTCTAAAGAGAGAGATATGAATTTTCAAAAAACTGTCCAATATCAGGAATTCTAGCCGAACTCTATTACTATTTGATTGGATTTTGAAGTCTTGGCATACCTGAACTAGTTTGAAGTTATTTTTCCCCTCTAGTAAACACCCACAAATTTTTAGATTGGTATCATTTGCATAGACTGGATTTTTGTGGTAATTGGACATTTTTTAAGTTTGCTACAGAAATCTATGACAGCACCAGTGGACAGCCTGACCTTTGGACCTTTTCAAATGTCAAACGTCCTCTATGTTAGATGTTATAGTCTGGACATATTTTTAGCATGAAGTAGACATGTGTTACTCTCTTCTAATACCCTTCTTTAGCTATACATATTTGTGAAGAATTCCTTATTTGAGTTTAATCACTTTTTCTATTTTAATTATTCCTTCACAATAAAATCTAATTAATGGTGCAGTGGATTACAACAATAACAAAAATACACTGTAACTTATACAAATTAGTTCAAGAGTTCCCTCATAAGGGAATGAGGTCATACAAGTCACATCACATCAAAAGGGAATCTATCCTATAGCCATTCAAAAAGAAAGTTCCCAGATAACAAAAGAGTCAATATCAGCGACTAGGCCTATGTTCATGCAAATGGAGGAGCGGGAGGTCAACTCCACCCACTGGGAATGTGTGGGACTCTAGCTCTCCAGGGGACACAAAGTATACTGGTACAGCACGAACAATATCATCACATGATATAATGCATATATTATGGATGATGAAGACCCATCCCCTGAGTGGGAACTGGATCCACTCCGCCTGGAGTTCTAGGGTCACTTGATAAATTGGCATCTAAGAAAAATATAAACCACAATAGAGTGAGAAATAATTTTCTTAGTAACATAGACAAGATTAATACCACATAATATCCATGAAGAAGAGTCAAGTGCTTTAAATAGACAACAACCAATATTGTGGGAAGACGGTTAATTACAATATAAACGGAGAGATATACTTGTTAGTAATATCTAACGTGAATATGAAATAGCAAAGTGGATAGGCATATTACATCTAAAGATAAGACATGGATGAACACAAGAGTTGTCTCAACATAATTGATACTCAGCAGTTGCAAGGCATTCATGAGGTTTCCACATATATAGAATATAAAAAATATCACAAACAATATTTATTCTCTCTTGACCATTAGGCCTTGGAAACCGCCAGGCCCAACACTCAGACCGTGTCGCACTGGTTTCGATAGGCTTAAGCTTAGCTCTTCTTGTACTGCCATGACATAACAGGCTCACCCCTGCTTCCTTTACTGAGGCGTCCCTAGTGGGTACCCAAGGAAAGTCATACAATATCACAATAATATGTCATCCAAACCATCATTTGATCAAGGCATATAGGTATATTTGGGAAAGAATTGCCTTGCACAACTCTATGCATAAATAATCTAGATAGCATGACTGTGTACTAAAGTCCGAAAATTAATTGTTTAAACATTTTCAAATATCTTTGAGATTAGACATCCAATACAATAGCAGCTACCTAATGGTCAACTCTGGCACATACATAGGGCTCACCCGTTGTCCACCCTATATATTGGCCAGTCCTTTACCAAATAACCCATGCTCATATAATCAAGCAATAAATAACATATTATTTATGTCAAGAAATCAGAAAATATATCAGCATAGCAAACAGTGCAATTCCAGAACACATGTTACTATATATTCTATTCTTGACATACTACTACATAATTTTCCAACTATCTCAAACGGGCTCCAAAATTCACAAAATAAATATCAGTATAATTTAGGCAGCACATAGAACATCTTAGGCCACAACAATCATCCAGAACATGTCAAATAACATCAGGAAAAACTCAAGAATATCTTGGTCAACACTTTTTCTCAAAAAATTGACTTTTTATATGGTGATCCATAATTCACGAAAATTTCATCATAGGCATTATTTTTTGTGTAGATTAACCTAATTTAGTTGGATCTAAGAAAACTCTTCCTTAGGTATATGTACATGTGTTGGCTGAATCTATGCATCCAAGAAGACATGTGATTTTGCTTCATTTTCATGTCACCAAATAGCCGCACATACATATTCAAAGGAGATAAACAAAAGCCCTCAATCAATTTTTACAGATTTCATATGTATTCTATAATTTTCCCAAGTTAAGATTCTAGGGTTCCTTGCCAATTTATTCATGAAAATCAAAGTTGTATTAATCTTCCTCTTCTTTGGGCTTTCTTCCATCACTTCTCCCTTTATTTTCTCTTCAATTTCTCCCATGGCATCTTCAAATACAAAGCTTCTTGATTTGTAGAAAATTTGCCAAGATTAGGAATTTTTTTGAATCACATGAATCCATAAGCCATATATATGATTTCTCCCTCTTTTCTCCATCTTTTCTTGGTTAGAATCCATGGAAACAACAAAATTTCCCATCTCTTCATGCCATGTACGAAATTTAGAGAGAAAGAGAAGAGAGAATTCTTGGAGAAAAATAGAAGAAAAACCATGAAGAAGAAAGTCTATCTATGTTACCTTAGCTCTGCGTTGTTTGATTTTCCCTCGGTGGCTTTTCCTTTTCTCTTCCTTCTCCCTTTTCTTCTTCCTTAGGTGGAGCTCCTTTTCCTTCTCCTTCTCTTTGTCTTGGCCGAATTTTGGTGTGTATTTGTGTAAGAGAAAATGGCATGAAAGTGTGTGTGTGGTTCATATATATATATACTAGTTATGAATAGTTAGGATTTAATTAACTTTAAGGTGGGAGATCTTGGCCTTTAGATCACCTGAATGGTCAAGATTTAACCTTGAAATAAGAGATAAAAGTAAGCCTTTAGATTTAGATCAAAGGTGGTGGTTTGATCTCAAAAAGGTGAAGAAGTCTAAGCCATTAGATTGCATTAACGGTTTAGATTGTATCACGTTTTATGGATGAATATTAACCATTGGATTACCCTAGTTACTTTTTCGTAATATGTGAAGATAAGATTGCATTTAATGCCGCTTAAGTTAGCGTCTATGTCATGCTAAATCAGCGGTAACTTTTTCATAATGTGTGAGATTTTTAAGATTTGTTGACATAAGCCTGTGTAATTGCTCCGTAGCTCGTGTAGTTTCCATAATTCTCTTCCAACTTCCAACTTCTTCTTCACACATGGTGCCACATCATCTCTTTCTTTTCTACATAGTGCCACATCAGCATCTTCCCAGTTTCCTAGTGCCACGTCAGTTCTTCCTCAGTTAGACTTACAAAATTGCCACTATTTTCCTAGGTTTTCCATAATGTCTTATTTAATCTATATTTTCTAAGTTTTCTGCTACATTCTAATATTATTTGTGTGACGACCTTAACCTCTAATCATTGTAATTAAGGTAAATCACATGATTAATAACCATAAAGCAGGGTTACATGGCATTGAGACTAATTATATTATGGAAATACAGGGAAATTTGAACCTTAATAGTGTCAGAGTCATCAACCACATAATCATAACCACTTACATACCTCAGGGGGAAGCAAACATTCATTTATAAGTCTTGATTATATTACCTATTATTCCCACATCACATTTATCTTCTATTAATGTTTCTAAATCATCCCTTGAGATTACCATAAGAAAACCAAGAATTTTTAGTAAATATAGGGATTTCGGGACATTCGCAGCGGCCAATTTCCATTTAACCGCGGCCAATTCCCCTCGACTTCACCCCTCGCACCGTCGCCGCGGCGAGTTGGACCTTAGCCGCGACCAACCTACATGGCGCCGCGACGAAGAAGCCTCCTGGAACTTCCCTCGCTCGCCTCTCGATATTGGCCGCAGCCAATTCCTCTCTGGAATGCCTGGCTCATTTTCATAAAAGTTCACCGCGGCCAATTCCTCAATTTGCTGCGGCGAATTTCCCTCTGGACGACTCCCAGGTTAGCCTCTCGAAGTTAGCCGCGGCCAATTACATATTAGCCGCGGCGAATTTCTCTCTGGTGCTCTCCCTGGGAAACTTCGCCACTATTGGCCGCGGCTAGTAATATTTTGGTCGCGGCCAACCACCTCCTGAACCTACAACTCTCAAAACCTTGCCTCATTCTCTCCACTCTTCCTCCAATAACCCCCCTAGGGTCACTCTACCATGAATTATACAACTCCAATGGTGTTTATGCACCTTATTTACCCAGCTATTCTACCATCTCTAATTTGAAATTTAAGTATGAAATCCTGCCCATCCAACTACCATATGACAGTAATTACACATATTGATATTTCAAGAAATTACATAAGCTCCCAACAATTAACATTCCGTTAAGGTTCCATACATCACTGATTCAAGTCAACAATCTAATATCAAAGGATTTCATTGCTCAAAATGAATGTCAAGGTTCATACATCCATCAACAGCTAAAGTAAAGCCTATATCTCATTAGTTACATTCCATGCTATCAAAATACATTCTCCTACACTTGGCAATACAGATACATGATGATGCTATACAAGACTTAACAAAATTAGCATCTACCCTATTCTACTCAGACCAAGTGTAGCTCCCCACACCGGGCCTCAACTCATGGATGTTCATCCACTTGCTTACCTTTATCCTTACTCAAAGAACCTTCACCTGAAATATTAATCCCATAAGACGGGGTGAGATATGAATCTCAGTAACCAAGGCAATTCTATCATATACTCCATATTAATTCGCATACATGCATAATTTCATATAAACGCCAGCAGTAGACCATTCATATCGGTAAATGAAATAATTAGGCTATCATGATTACTATCTCATACTAGCAATCATATTATCACATGTTAAAGGCCATTAACACCGGAGAGGCCCGTCCACGGCACCTACTCCTCATTGAGCACAACCGGGCCTCAGTGCATCTGGGGTTTGATCATAACCCGGTGCTCGATCGAAGCACATGCACGGGTGGCAGCCGCACCACAGCTCTACCATGGACTCACAAGGTCTAATCACAATTTAACAGATAGCCAACCAATTCATTCAACATTTCAAATCATTCATGTATAGCAAAATATGAAATTAACACAGATATATAAATGGAATTAATGTAAACCCGGTTACCTCACTTGTAGACACTTGCAACAATCACCAATGGTGCAGAAATCCCCCTATAACCATAGCATCATAGAATTACTACTCTAATTCATCATTAATAGTCATAATCAGTACCCAAGGAATTTAAAATGCTAATGACTACCCAAGAATCATTTACCCAGCCACAACAAGTCCCAATTTCGGATTTAAGTGTCATCTAACAGAAAACTCCACATTCCACCAAAAATCTTAAGCAATTTCGTGCAAAACTAACACCCATTTTCTAAATCAGCTATAGGGGTCTCAAATTAACTAATAAAGTATCAAAATGGAGGGTTTAAACTCACCCAAAGTCAGCCCTAAGCTCAACCTACGAATTTCATCAAGAAAACCCCCAAACACTTACATTTCAGATTTTGGGTGGAGTGAAAATACTCCAAATGAAAAACTAATCAGACCAAATTAAAGGGAAAGATGAGGGGATTAAGTTGTATAACTATTACCTTGGCTGAATCTTGCTCTAAATGTGAGAAACTGCAGAATTCTTGCCCCAAGCCCTAGCCTCCTCTCCAAGCTCCGAATTTGCCTCTTGAGTTTCAGAAAAATATGAGAGTGGCTGAAGCATTAGGGTTTTAAGTGGGCTTAAGTGGGGTCAAAGTGGGTCATGGGTTGCTCCAAGGTCCATTTTCATTTGGGCTTCAGATTTTTAAGTTTGTTGGGCCAGTTTAGAGGTGTTGGGCTGCAGAATTTACTGGGCCAGTTTTTACACTTAAGTTGCTGAAGTTTAACTAGGTTTGGGCCAAGTTTGAAGAGCTCAAGAGTTTTAGGTCTACACAAGGATTATTGGGCCACTTAGAAGAGTCTATACAAGGTAAATCTTGGGCCTCCATCACACTAAATTATGTTAGGTCTACACATAATCCATTGAGTCTCCATTAGCCTCTTCTCATGATCTATTAATTTAGGCCTAGATAGAATTTCTATCCCAATTAAATCTCAAACCCATATTAATAATTTATCTCTCTAAAGTCTCCATTCATTTAACTTGCCCAATGAGCCCATATTAATTACTCTTAATTAATTCTAATCCATGATTAACACCTTAATTAATTATGAGGTGTTACATTTGTCCCTATGTGGGTCCTGTTTAATGTTTCTAAAAGGTCCCGAAGAGTTTCCAAAGTTAAGTATGAAGGAGTTAGGGATTAAAATGCAAAGAAAAGTTATATGTTGGGAAAAATGTATAAATTACTCGAATGTTTAGGGAACTCTAGTTTCACCCTTTATTCGTGGCTTTAGGCACAAATATCAAAAAATCGGGTAAGAATCTCATAAATCTATGGCTCACGGTTAAACTCAGTTTGATGAGATGGATCTAATAACGCCACGTTGTCCGAATGGTCAGGCGAGATCCGATCCAGGATCTGGTTAGCCCGATCAGTAGCCATGAGCTAGATAAAGAAAGAAGTTATAATAACTATAGAAATAGAAATAGCTAAAGGGCTAAGAAGCCTTGAAGGAGTTTCAGGGGTTATTTATTCCCCTAATATTCCCATTCCTTCTAAAAAAATTTATCAAAATTTGTCCGGGTGGCAAATGACAATTTTGTCCCTGGACCCCCTAAAATCTCAAAAATTCCTATGGGTCCTATTTAGCTTATACTTCTCATATACAAAGCTATTTCGTTCAAATTCTTTTTATTAGAGCTTAATAAATTCATTACGTAAAATGCTAAATAATTAGAAAATCCTAATTTTAGGGATGTTACAACATGTGTAGCTTTTCCAGAATTGCTAAGAATGAATGATTTTAGTTTTTCTAAAATTAGTTATGATTTTCTAAAGTTATGACAGAAACGAGCTAAATTCTGACCGAAAATATGTATGTATATTTTAAGCTTCCTTTCGAGTTCCATGAGTTGTAGGCCATATTTCATGATACAAATGAGTTGTATCCATATAATTAAATATGATAATGTATTATATGAGCTCATATGGTCCACATGACATCGAATAGAATTTTTATATACAATGCAACGCAAAAAAATGTATTATTTTAATCCATTTTTCTTTCTCCTTCATGGGATTAATGATGTAAAGCATGGAAATGTTATAAAATAAGCTAGAAATATATGGTGTTACACTACCCATCCATCTACCATATATAAGGAAATCATGGACTTTGACACAAGGAATACTAAAAGCTACAACTATAATCATTCAAATGTAAATTCCAATAGAGATTCTATACAATACTAGTCTAAGTCAACATTTAAGGCTACACATGATTACATTCTCAAATGATAAATTATATCTAAAAGTCAGCAAAGTTCTATATTAGATGTAAATGAGTGCATATATTAGATTCTAAACTTATATAAGATCTACCTCCCTATTAGTTACATGATGATGCTATACAAAAGAATAACAAAAATTAGCATCTATCCTAAGTTAGATCATCCCAAGTGCAGCATTCCACACATAGGGTCACAACTCATGGATGTTCATCCACTTGCTTCCCTTTATCCTTACTTGAAGAGCCTTCACTTGAAATAATTAGCCTATGAAACGAGATGAGATGCAAATTTCGGAACCAAAGATAAATTCCATTCATATGCTTTAAATTAATCAGCATATATGCATTAAATTGAATAAGTATAAAAAATAACATAATATTAGCAAAATGAAATAGTTGAGCTACTTGTTATCACTATCCCATACTAGCAATCACACACAACATGTTAAAGGCCAATAACACTAAGAAAGGCTTGTCCACTGCACCAACACCTCAATGAGCACAACCTAAACTAAATGCATACAAGAGTCTGATCACAACTCAATGCCCGATCGAAGCACAATGCATGAGTGGCACCACACCACAGCTCTACTATGGATTTACAAGGTCCAATCACAACATATCAGATAGCTAACTATTCATTTAGCATTTAAAATCATACATGTATAGCAAATATAAGATTAAATTGAACATATGCAAGGAAAAAAAAGGAACCTCGATTACCTCACTTTGTGGACAATCCTTAAAGGCTAATAACAGTGCCAAAATCACCTTATGATCATAAAATCAGATAATCAATACTCTTAATCGTCATTTATAGTAGCAAACTAGATACCATAGAATTAAACTACTAATGACTACCTAGAAGACATTTACCTAGCCATCAAGGAGTCCCAAATTCGGGCTTGAGCTTCACCCACCTAGAAACTCCAAGATGTTACTTAATTTTCTAGGTAAATTTGCACATAATCAAAGCCATATTATAAATCAACTATAAAGGTCTTAAACTAGTAGAAACTACCTCATGATGGGAAGGAAATACTTACCTAACAACACTCCTCCGAAAATCATGCAAAAGCAACCCATAATAATCAGTTTTAGACTTGGGTGTAGGTGAAAATTCTCTAAATGAAAAACTAATTTGGTCAAATTGAAGAGGAAGAAGAGATGATTAAATTATATATAAGTTACCTTGGCTGATTTTGACTATAGAAGGGAGAAATGATGAAAAATGCAAAGAACCCTAACCTCCTCCTTAGACCTCTAAAAATCCTTTGTGTTTCTTATGTTTTTGCACAATGAAAGGGAAAGGACTGAAGGAACTTCAATTTTTAGGATTTAATTGGATTGTGGGCTAACTTAAAGACCCAAATCCAAGTGGGTTTAGATTTTTGGTTTGTTGAGCCAACTATAAAAGTCCATTAACATTGGTTCTACACAAAACCAAGGTTGGGTTTTTAAGAAATGGAATTGGGTTAATCATATGGCCTAAACTAAATACCTATCTCCCCTTCCACTTAATCAACTTTATTAATTAAGCAAATTAATATCCTAATTCATCATAATTATTCTAAATTAATTTTGAGGTATTACATTCTCCCATCCTTTTAGGAATTTTGTCCTCAAAATTAGATATACCTTACTCAAATAGTGCTGGATAATCCTTCCTCATAGCTTCTTTCGTCTCCCAAGTTACTTCATCCGAAGTAAGTCCCTTTAGACCACTTTTACTACGAGGATATCCTTATTATGTAGCTATTTGACTTTTGAATCCATAATCCTTTCTGGCTTAACCACATAAGATAAATCATCTTGTAGATGCACATTCTCATGCTCAATGACATGCAAAGGATCTGGGTGATACTTTTTTAGTTAGGATATGTTGAACACATTATACAACTGGGCTAAATTTAGTGGTAAAGTAACTCTATATACCAAGGGTCCTATCCACTTAAGGATTTGAAAAGGACTAAGGTAACGAGATTGAGCTTTCTTGTCCTAATAGACCATCTTACACCTGTCATTGGAGTAACCTTAAAGAACACATGGTCTCTACCCTCAAATTTTAAGGGTCACCTTTTCTTATTAATATAGCTTTTTTGCCTACTCTAGGCAACCAACAACTTCTTCTAGATGAGTTATATTTGACAAGTGGTTTGGTCCACTATGTTCAGGCTTAAGAAACTCCTCTTACCCAGCTTTATCCAACACAAAGCTTATATGCACTTTCTCCTATAAAGTGTGATATAAACCAAACTCATGTGGGGAAGGATGCTTGTGTGGAGAAGGATTTGATGATAGATGGCCCAATGACAAGAGGAAGAGTTAAGTGTCTATAAAGAGCAATTGGATTTCAATTTGCTGAATTAGAAGCCCATAATGTTAGTGCATGCATTAAGGAAGCAAATGGAGCCTTAATCATGCTTATTCAAGCCCAAGTTGATGCTTAAAGAGCCCATTGAAGCTAGAGGACATGAATAGTACTTCAAATGCAAGATGTCTAGCCCATTAGTATTAATTAGTTTCTATTAGGCTAATTATCTTTCCTTTTCTGTTTTTAAAAAGATTTGATTTTGTATCCTTATTTTTTAGATCTTTCAATTAGGATTATGTAGTTAGTTTCCTACTTTTCCTCCAGTAGATAGGTTTGACTACACTATAAATATATGTATTCTGTCTTCATTTGAATCAGATTGGAAGTAGTAGAATTATTCTGAGTGTTTTTCAAATTGTGAGAATCTTATCTTTTTTTTGCTCTTGTGAAACCTTTGTCTTGTCAACCTATTTTTAGGTTGGTGATTCAAGTTCACAAAAGCTCCCAATTCGTGCTTTGATCCAAGTGTGTCGTTGTGTGAGTTAGTTTACTGTGTTCATGGTTAGGCACGTTGTCTAAGTAGCAGGTCAATGTTCTTATAATGTTTGCTTCCATCGGGTCTCGAACCATCATCTATCCATCAACCTACATCGTGAAGATTGGGCCACCCCTTGATTTCGCATCATTTGGTATCAGAGCTTTGGTTTACATGGTATGTTGTCTATCATACATTCATCATCCACCATTCTACTTCCTTTTTAGCCTCCATATTTTTTTCCTTTTCTATATCTGTTCATTGGTACCTTTTATTATAAAAAAAATGCTAAACTTTCTACCTTCCCTTGTTTCCAAATATGATCCTTAGTGTGCAAGATTTGGTTTTTATGCTACAAGAGCCATTTATTTTGTAATCTAAAAAATTTTTGTTGTTCTGGACATTGTTGTTTTTCCCTTATTTGTTCAACCCCTTTCCTTTTGAGATTTTGGATGATTAATAGGTCAATCCTAAGTTTCAGAATTTCAACTTTCATTTCCTTTTGGAATCATCAAATTCGGAGTTCTCTAGAGGAAGTTATTGTCATTTTTAGTGGTAATGTTTTCTGATCTGATTTGTTTCCTATTGTGTGATCTTGTGATTCTTTTTCATCTGATCCAAAAAAAAAGAGGCAAAAAAAAAAGGAAAAGGAATAGAAAAGAAAGGCAAAAAAAAAAAGGGTTAGCCAAAAAAAAAGTGAAAAAAAAATGAAAAAAAAAATTGTGATAAGATTTCTTTCATTTGTGATCAGCATTGTTTCCTCCATTTGTTTCCTAATTTTTGTGATCCACTTTCCTATTCCTATATTGTTTCCTTTTATCTTGTGATTGTGGACTTTCCTATTCTGACTCCAACTTGTTTCCTATTCCTTTGATTTGAACTTTTCTAATCTAATCCTCCATCGATTTCTCATATCTTGGGTTTTTAGAATCATTGCAATTGGCTCTTTGGTATTTAAAACTTGATTTTGCATTGCTAGGTGGTTAAATCTTCCCTTTTTCGTATTGGAACCCTAGCCTAACCAAACTCTAACCTTACTTGTGACTTGTATGAAGAGAGAGTAAACACAAGTGAGAGTGTTATATCTCAATTGACTGAAACACGTGAGGAAGTATTTGTGAGGTGCTATATACTTTTGTTTCTTTTTCACTAACATGGCAGATAATCAAGAAAAAGGAGTTGCACATGAAAGTGATAATGATGATCACAATTCATTTGGAGTAGCGCCTTTGCAAATGAAAGCGCTAGTGAGTCATTTTGAAAGGATGCTTAATAAGAAGTTGAAACGACTCC
The DNA here is from genome assembly GCA_026724425.1 of Erythrophleum ivorense. Classification (NCBI taxonomy): domain Eukaryota; kingdom Viridiplantae; phylum Streptophyta; class Magnoliopsida; order Fabales; family Fabaceae; genus Erythrophleum; species Erythrophleum ivorense. The sequence goes on from JAIUCV010000014.1 coordinate 15,243,836, forward strand.
ATGAACGCTTAGATTGAGTGGAGAGTAGAACTTCTAGCCAAAGGACTACTCAAGCTAACCAAAGACAAACTCATGCTGCACACCCACAATACCGTGAATATGTGGAAGACATGGAGAGCCATGATGAAGATTATGAAGGAGAGGAGACTCAGCTAAGAAGAAGGCCACTCAACATACAAAGAAGACCACCGAGGAGGGCTAGAGATGAAGAAAAAGGTCTTGGAGGAGTTAAAGTCAAAATTCCTTCATTTCAAGGCAAGAGTGATCCGAAAACATACCTAGAGTGGGAGATGCGTGTAGAGCAAATCTTTTCATGCCATAACTACTTTGAGGGTAAGAAGGTTAAAATTGCTACTCTTGAGTTTACTAATTATGGTCTTATTTGGTGGGACCAGATGCAAAAGGAGCAGATTAGATATGGAGAGCACCCCATCTCAACATGGGAAGAGATGAAGGCTATCATGAGGAGGCGATTCATTCCATCCTATTTTGGAAGGGAACTTCACTATAAGCTTCAATGTCTCACTCAAGGATCCAAGAGTATGGATGAGTACTATAAGGAAATGCAAATAGCTATGATTAGAGCTAATGTAGAGGAAGATCCAGAAGCAACAATGGCTCGTTTCTTAGATGGGCTTAATCGTGACATAGCTGGTGTTGGGGAAATGTACCACTATGTTGAGATTCATAACTTAGTCCACCAAGCTGGAAAAATAACTCAAAAGGAAGAATATTGCAAGGAAGAACTCCAGTTTAACTTCTTTCAACTCATGGAGGAGCAACCTAAAGAAAGATATTCCCTCTACTTCAAATTCAAAGGGGAATGAAATAAAGAAAGAAGAAAAGTTGGCTACACCACCCAAGAAGGTTTAAAGTGGGCCTAATCCTTCAAGAAACCGAGACATAATATGCTTCAAGTGCCAAGGGAGAAGACACATCTCTAGTGAATGTCCTAACAAGCGAACCATGAATATCAACAACCTTGGTGAGTGAGAAACTAAAGGAGAAATAACAGAGGAAGAAGAAGGGCTATTCATGGAAAATGAAGATGGAGAGAGTATGTAGAAAAAGGAGAACTCCTTGTAACTAGGAGAGCCCTTAACGTCTAGATGATGGCAGATGAAGATAAGCAAAGAGAGAACTTGTTCCACACTCGTTGCCAAATCCAGGGAAAGATATGTGGTGTGATTATAGATGGAGGAAGTTGCTACAATGTGGCAAGCACCGAGCTAGTGGAGAAGTTGAATTTGTCTACTTTCAAGCATCAATGGCTTTACAAACTCTAATGGCTCAATGAATGTGGAGAATTGAGGGTAACCAAGCAAGTTAAGGTAATGTTTTCAATTGGCAAGTATAGGGATGAAGTGCTTTGTGATGTTGTACCAATGAAAGTATGGCATATTTTGTTAGGTAGGCCTTGGCAGTATGATAAACGTGTTACACATGATGGTTTTCTAAACTGTTATTCTTTTATACTTAGAAGGGAACCTATAACCCTCCTTCCTATGTCACCAAAGCAAGTGTTAGAAGATCAAATCAAAAGAGAGAAGAAAAGAGAAAATGAGTGTGTAAAAGTGTCTGAAAAAGAGGATAGTGAAATTGAGAAAAGAAAAGAGGGTAAGCCAAGAGAAGAGAGAGGAAAAGGAGAGGGAGCTAAAGGTAAAAGAGAGAAAAAGGGAGAAAGAGAGAAAAGTTTGTTAGTAGCAAGAAAGAGTGATATCAAACAAGCTTTGTTTTCTCAACAAAACCTCCTAGTAGTTATCTACAAAGAGGCTATGTTGAATACTAACGACTTAACCTCTACTTTGCCTAGTGTTGTTGTGTCTCTTTTGCAGGCATATGAAGATGTTTTTCCCAAAGAGGTACCACCTGGGTTGCCACCAATTAGAGGGATAGAACATCAAATTGATTTTATACCTGGAGCACCTTTGCCCAATCGTCTAGCTTACCGAGCTAATCCTGAAAAGACCAAAGAGATTCAAAGACAAGTACAAGAGCTACTGGAAAAGAGATATGTGAGGGAGAGCCTTAGCCCATGTGCAGCACCAGTGTTGCTCGTGCCTAAAAAGGATGGCACATGGAGAATGTGCATTGATTGTCGAGCCATCAATAATATAACGGTAAGATATCGTCATCCTATCCCTAGGTTAGATGATATGCTTGATGAATTAAATGGCCCCACTATCTTCTCTAAAATTGATTTAAAAAGTGGCTACCATCAAATTAGGATGAAAGAAGGAGACGAATGGAAAACTGCATTTAAGACTAAACATGGACTTTATGAATGGTTAGTTATGCCCTTTGGTCTCACTAATGTACCTAGCACATTTATGAGGTTGATGAATCATGTCTTGTGTGTATTCATAGGTAAATTTGTGGTAGTTTACTTTGATGATATCCTTGTGTACAATAGAACTTTGCATGAGCATGTAGATTACTTAAGACAAGTCCTAGAGGTTCTAAGAAAAGAAAGATTGTTTGGGCAATTTGAATAAGTGTGATTTTTGCACCAATAAAGTTATTTTTCTTCGTTTTGTTGTGAGTACTGAGGGGGTTGAGGTTGATAAAGAGAAAATCAAAGCCATTCAAGATTGGCCAACCCCTACCACCATCAGACAAGTGAGGAGCTTCCATGGACTTGCAAGCTTTAATAAGAGATTCGTGAGGGACTTCAGCTCACTAGCAGCCCCTTTGAATGAGTTGACAAAGAAGAATGTTCCATTCAAGTGTGGAGAAGCTCAAAAGAAAGCCTTCCAAACCATCAAGGAGAGGCTCATACATGCACCTTTATTAGTCCTTCTAGATTTTGGTAAGATTTTTGAGGTTGAATGTGATGCTAGTGGAATTGGCATAGGAGGTGTACTCATGCAAGAAGGTAAGCCCATTGCATATTTTAGCGAAAAGCTAAGTGGTCCTACTCTTAACTATCCTATATATGATAAGGAGCTATATGCTTTAGTTAGAGTGTTGGAAACTTGACAACATTATTTGTGGCTTAAGGAATTTGTCATACATTCTGACCATGAGACTCTAAAACATATTAAGAGCCAAAACAAATTGAATCGAAGACACACTAGTTGGGTTGAATTCATTGAATCTTTTCCATATGTGATTAAGCATAAGGAGAATATTGTTGCTGATGCACTTTCACATAGGTATGTTCTTCTTTCCATGTTAGACTCTAAGGTTCTTGGTTTTGAGTTCATCAAAGAATTATATACTAATGATGTTGATTTTGGTGAAGCTTTTAACTATTGTAAGCCTGGAGTTGGTTGGGACAAATTTTACTTGCATTAAGGATTCTTGTTTCGTGTTGATAAGCTTTGCATTCCTAATTGTTCTTTGCGCATGTTATTAATGAAGGAAGCACATTCAGGAGGTTTAATGGGACACTTTGGCGTTGTTAAAACCTTTGATATTTTGAATGAGCATTTTTATTGGCCTAAAATGCATAGGGATGTTCTAAAGCTTGTGGGGAGATGCGTTGTATGTCATAAAGCAAAATCTAAATTAAATCCCCATGGACTGTATACTCCCCTCCCTATTCTTAGTGTACCTTGGGAAGATATTTCTATGGATTTTATTGTGGGATTACCTAGGTCTAAGAGGGGGAGGGACTCTATTTTTGTTATGGTGGACATGTTTTCTAAAATGGCACACTTCATTGCATGTCATAAGGTTGATGATGCTTTTAATATTACTAATTTGTTCTTTCAGGAAGTTGTGAGATTTCATGGGATTTCGATGACTATTGATACGATATCAGTAGGCATGCCCATTGGAGTGCTACAAGTTTGAGAAGCCCTCATCCATCAAGATAATATCTATGTTGGACATCGTCCCAAGTTTAGAGCCCATAATCCATATTTGATCAATATCTTTTAAAAGATGCAAAAGTGGAAGTCCAAGTGGAAGCCCAATTTCCTAAAAAAGAGTCCATGGAGCAACTAAAGTCAATATCCAATATGTTAAAGGCCCAATGCAGTTATACACATGCAAGAGGAGTGCCAAGGTCTAATTGGAGTCCAATTGTAAGAAATTAAAAATCATGTGTCAACTATGTGATTTTTAATAAAGCATGTGCATCCCATGTGACTACTTAAAGAAGCTAATTAGTTTTGATTAGGATTCTTATGAATTTCGTTTTTATTATTTTATTATTTTTTTAGACTTGGTCAAGGAGCTTATATAGGAGATTAAGTTAAAATTAATATCCTAATCTTGTTCCTTGATTTTAGGCACTATTTAAAATATTTCTAATCAGATTTAAGAGTTTTAGTTTTATTAGGATTTTAAGACTTTTAGAAATTTTGCCTATAAAAGGCTCCCTATTGTACTCTATTTTTGGAAGATCATGAATGAATTTGAGTATTATTCAATACTTTGTGAGGCTTTTGCTTCTTTGTGTTCTTTGAGAGTTCACATGACTTATCAAAGGATTGGTCTTCCTTTGTGGCATCTTGAGGCTAGGGTTCTAAGAGACAAGTTCTCTTAGGGTCTTTCCTTTAACTAACATTCTTGTTTTCTAATCGTTCCCAGGCAAAGTTTTGAATTGTTGAAGGTTCTCTAGGGCATGTTCCTAGTGGGTCTTGCATCATTTGGTATCAGAGCTTTGGTTCGCTCGTACAAGGTATAAAGGAAGACCAATATTTTGATAAGTCACGTGAACTCTCAGAGAACACAAAGAAGCAAAAGCCTCATAAAGTATTGAATAATACTCAAATTCATTCATGATCTTCCAAAAATAGAGTACAATAGAAAGCCTTTTATAGGCAAATTTTCTAAAAGTCTTAAAATCCTAATAAAACTAAAACTCTTAAATCTGATTTAAAATATTTTAAATAGTGCCTAAAATCAAGGAACAAGATTAGGATATTAATTTTAACTTAATCTCCTAGATAAGCTCCTTAACCAAGTCTAAAAAAATAATAAAATAATAAAAACAAAATTCATAAGAATTCTAGTCAAAACTAATTAGCTTCTTTAAGTAGTCACATGGGATGCACATGCTTCATTAAAAATCACATGGTTAACAGATGATTTTTAATTTCTTACAATTGGACTCCAATTGGGCCTTGGCACTCCTCTTGTATGTGTATAACTGCATTGGGCCTTTAACATATTGGATATTGACTTTAGTTGCTCCATGGACTCTTTTTTAGGAATTTGGACTTCCACTTTTGCATCTTTAAAAAGATATTAATCAAATATGGATCATGGGCTCTAAACTTAGGCTGACGTCCAACATAGATATTATCTTGATGGATGAGGGCTTCTCGAACTTGTAGTATTCCAATGGGCATGCCTACTGATATCATATCATTCCCTTCCTCTTTGAAAAGATTTGTCCTCAAATCTTCGCCATTAGGTGGTTTCTTAGAAAGCAAATCTAGGCAATCACAACACTTTTCAACGCTAGTTGAAGATAAGTGATGCAAGACCCACTAGGAACATGGCCTAGAGAACCTTCAACAATTCGAAACTTTGCCCGGGATTGGCTAGAAAACAAGAATGTTGGTCAAAGGAAAGACCCTAAGAGAACTTGTCTCTTAGAACCCTAGCCTCAAGACGTCACAAAGGAAGACCAATCCTTTGATAAGTCACGTGAACTCTTAGAGAATACAAAGAAGCAAAAGCCTCACAAAGTATTGAATAATACTTAAATTCATTCATTCATTCATGATCTTCCAATGAAGGGTCTAAAGATATGGTTCACTAAACTCATGAAAGTGCTAGGTGCGTTAGTCAAACTAAATGGCATAACTAACCATTCATATAACCCAAACTTGGTCTTAAAAGTAATTTTCCATTCATCACCTTCCTTCATCCTAATCTGATGGTAACCACTTCTAAGATCAACTTTAGAGAAAACACATGCACCATGCAACTCATCAAGCATATCATCTAACCTAGGGATAGGATAGCGATATTTTACTGTTATTTTGTTGATGGCATGACAATCTACACACATTCGCCACTTGCCATCCTTTTTGGGCACAAGAATTACCGGGACAGCACATGGACCTGAAACTTTCACGAACAAAGCCTTTCTTCATGAGCTCTTCCACTTGATGTTGTATTTCCTTTGTCTCATCTGGATTTGCTCGATATACAGGTCTATTAGGAATAGATGCCCCTGGGATAAAGTATATACGATACTCAATGCCTCTTAAAGGGGGCAATCCATCAGGTATTTCTTCTAGAAACAAGTCATAGAATTCCTGCAATAAAGATGTAACACTAGCAGGAAAAGAGTGATTAAGATCGTTAATAATGAGACAAACATCTTTATAAAGCAATAAGAAAGCATTTTCACAAATAAGAGCTCTCTTGATCTCACTTCTACCCGAAAATAAACTCACTGTCTTTTCCTCATGTTTTTCTCTAATTTTCTTTTCTGTTCTACTCAGCTCTCTTTTCTCTTGCTTCTTCTCATTCTCAACACTTACTTTACCTTTCTTTTCTTGCTCTCTCCTCTTACACTCTCTTTCAATTTTTAACTGATCCTCATATGCTTGAATAGGACGAAGAGGGGTCAACAAAATGGTCTTAACATTAAAAACAAAGGAGTAATAATTTTTATATCCATCATGTTTTACCTTTCGGTCAAACTGTCATGGCCTACCAAGTAACAAGTGACCAGCATACATGGGTGCTACATCACAAAGAATCTCATCATGATAATTACCAATAGAAAAAGAGATGAGCACCTGTTTTGTTACCTTTACCTCCCCACTATCATTAAGCCATTGTAATTTATAAGGGGTAGGGTGCCTTAAAGTAAGCAAGTTCAGCTTTTCCACAAGTAAAGTACTAGCTACATTTGTGCAGCTACCACCATCAATAATCAAACTACATACCTTCTTGTAGATGAAACATCGAGTATGGAAAATATGCTTACGCTGCTCTACCTCAAGATCTTCTTTAGGTTGAATGTTGAGAGCATGCCTAGCCATAAGGCTTCACCATTTACAGCTTCAGTTAACTTTAAATCTGAGTCATCAGTCAGGGGTGGTATCTCATCCTCCTCAGACTCACTACTAGCACTAGTCACATCACCATTCTCAAGAATAATCATAGTTCATTTGTTCAGACATTGTAAAGCAATGTGACCAAAACCATTACATTTAAAGCATCTAAGCTTAGAGGAGGAAGCAGTAGGATTAGAAGACGAGAAAGGTTTTGAATCAATTTTACCCTTAACCTGAAAGGGTTTTACCTTACTTTCCTCCTTAGACTTGAAATCAGTCTTTGGCTTGAAGGGGACTTTGGAATCCCTCCAAGAACTTGAGTTAGATGTCACTTTCAGCTTTTGTCGAGCCCTTAGTTGCTTTTCCACCTTGATAGCTCTATGCAAGAGCTCCTCCATATCTAGGTAATTGTACAAATCAACTTGGGTAGCTATATCAGGATTTAAGCCCTCAATGAATCGGGCCATGGTTGCTTCATGGTCTTTCTCCACATTTGCCTTAATCATGGCAATCTCTATTTCTTGATAGTAATCTTCCACACTCATAGAACCTTGCTTCAGCTTTTAGAGCCTTTTATGCAATTCTCTATAATAGTAATTAGGGATAAACTGTTTGCGCATGATAATTTTCATCTCAAGATCAAAAGAGCTCTTATTTGTGAAAAAGCTTTCTTATTGCTTTATAAAGATATTTGTCTCACTATCAACGATCTTAATCACTCTTTGCCTACTAGTGTTACATCTTTATTGTAAGAATTCTGTAACTTGTTCTCAGAAGAAATACCTGATGGATTCCCCCCTCTAAGAGGCATTGAGCATCGTATAGACTTTATCCCAGGGGCATCTATTCCTAATAGACCTGTATATTGAGCAAATCCAGACGAGACTAAGGAAATACAACATCAAGTGGAAGAGCTCATGAAGAAAGGCTTTGTTCGTGAAAGTCTGAGTCCATGTGTTGTCCCAGTAATTCTTGTGCCCAAAAAGGATGGCAAGTGGCGAATGTGTGTAGATTGTCGTGCCATTAACAAAATAATGGTAAAATATCGCTATCATATCCCTAGGTTAGATGATATGCTTGATAAGTTTTCTCTAAAGTTGATCTTAGAAGTGGTTACCATCAGATTAGGATGAAAGAAGGTGATGAATGAAAATTTGCTTTTAAGACCAAGTTTGGATTATATGAATGGGTTAGTTATGCCATTTGGTTTGACTAACGCACCTAACACTTTCATGAGTTTAATGAACCATGTCTTTAGACCCTTCATTGGAAGATCATGAATGAATGAATGAATTTGAGTATTATTCAATACTTTGTGAGGCTTTTGCTTCTTTGTGTTCTCTGAGAGTTCACGTGACTTATCAAAAGATTGGTCTTCTTTTGTGGCGTCTTGAGGCTAGGGTTCTAAGAGACAAGTTCTCTTAGGGTCTTTCTTTTGACTAACATTTTTGTTTTCTAGTCGGTCTCAGGCAAAGTTTCGAATTGTTGAAAGTTCTCTAGGGCATGTTCCTAGTGGGTCTTGCATCAATAAGGGTCCATTGGATAGCTTCTTTGAAAACAAATCTTTACATACTTGCAAGAAGCTAGAACCAACAATAGATAAAGATGGGTTAAGATTGTTAGTAGACAAACAAACATCCTTACACACGCTCTCAACCTCTCTTTTTTCATCAAACCTTTTCACACTCATGCTTTTCTCACTTTTCTCACAACTCTCTAGCTCTTTCTTTTCACTCACATTCTTTTCTTTTTCAATCTCGTCTCTTTCTCTCTCTAACTCATGTTCTTTCTCTTTTTCTTTTTCTTTTATTTTGTATGCTTGTGCTATTCTCACTTGATCTTCATAAGCATCCATAGGATCAAGAGGTACCGATACATGATTTTTTTCATTGAATAATGAATAGCAATAGCAATATTTATGCTTATGCTTGACATATTTAGCTTTTCTCACATGTTTCCATGGTTTACCAAACATAATATGTCCATCAGACATAGGAGCTACATCACATAACACTTTATCATGATATTTACCAATGGAGAAAGAAATTAAAACTTGCTTATTAACCCTAAATTCAGGACTACCATTCAACAATGTATAGGGCCTAGGATGCTTCATAGTAGGCAAGTTTAATTTCTCAACTAATAAGGTGCTAGTAACATTTACATAGCTACTATTATCAATAGTCATGTTACAGATTTTCTCTTTGATAAGGCACCTAGTATGAAAATCAGGGGATAACTTTGCCTCATCTTGTCCTTTAGAGTTGGAATTGGATTGGAATGCATCCAACTATGCACAAGTTTTCTTAAATTGCTCTTTGTTAGTCTCTTCAATAAATTTGTACTCATTGGACATCTTATCACCTGAAAAGTTTGTCAAAGAAGGAGAGAAAGAAAAGGACCTCACACACTCTTCTCACGTGTTTACACTCAAGAATAGTAATTCACTCGTGTTTAACTCTCTTTTTTGGCTTTTTTTTAAATGTTAATTGCACTCTTTCCTTTTACCACTCAACAATTTGCTTCTTATAAGTGTTCTAAGCAAGTCACAAGCAAATCAAATGAAAAGATCAAACTAGTGGCAATCAAAAAACTAGAATCCTAAAATATAAATTCCCAAGGAATCAAACAAAGAAAAAAAAGAGGTATGTAACAAAAAGGGAAAGAGGAAGGGAAAACAAGGAGGAAGGGGAGGTTGGGATGGCTTGGAAAGAAGGAGAAGAAAAGGGAAAATCTGAAAATAAGAAACTTTAAAAATAGGAAACTACTTGCAATTCAAGTTCAAAACAATTAGGAAAGAAAATCCTTACTTGATGCAAATAGGAAAGTAGATAACTTGGTGGCTACTCAATGCAATCAAATTAGGAAACTAACTCCAATTAGGAAATTAATTCCAATTAGAAAATTAACTCCAATTAGGAAACTAACTCCTACTAGGAAACTAACACCAAGCTTTTTGAATTTGTACAACTTGCAATTTCTTCTTTTTTTTCTTTTTTTTCACTCTTTTTTTTTTGAATTTTTTTTGAATTTTTTTTTTTTTGGAGTATCACACTCCCCTTTTTTTTTTTTTTTGAATGAGGATGGAGGCACATAATAATGGAAGTAAGAAGAAGATGGAAGACAAAGGTGAAGATGAAAAGGTAACACAAATGGAAGGAAAGAAAATATGAAGAACAACGATAGGAAAACACAAATATATACCTTGTACGAGCGAACCAAAGTTCTGATACCAAATGATGCAAGACCCACTAGGAACATGCTCTAGAGAACCTTCAACAATTCGAAACTTTGCCCGAGACCGGCTAGAAAACAAGAATGTTGGTCAAAGGAAAGACCTTAAGAGAACTTGTCTCTTAGAACCCTAGCCTCAAGACGCCACAAAGGAAGACTAATCCTTTGATAAGTCACATGAACTCTCAGAGAATACAAAGAAGCAAAAACCTCATAAAGTATTGAATAATACTCAAATTCATTCATGATCTTCCAAAAATAGAGTATAATAGAGAGCCTTTTATAGGCAAAATTTCTAAAAGTTTTAAAATCCTAATAAAACTAAAACTCTAAAATCTGATTAGAAATATTTTAAATAGTGCCTAAAATCAAGGAACAAGATTAGGATATTAATTTTAACTTAATCTCCTAGATAAGCTCCTTGACTAAGTCTAAAAAAATAATAAAATAATAAAAACAAAATTCATAAGAATCCTAGTCAAAACTAATTAGCTTCTTTAAGTAGTCACATAGGATGCACATGTTTCATTAAAAATCACATGGTTGACACATGATTTTTAATTTCTTACAATTGGACTCCAATTTGGTCTTGGCACTCCTCTTGTATGTGTATAACTGCATTGGGCCTTTAACATATTGGATATTGACTTTAGTTGCTCTATGGACTCTTTTTTAGGAAATTGGGCTTCCACTTGTGATACAATACTAGTAGGCATACCCAATGGAGCACAACAAGTTCGAGAAACCCTCATCCATCAAGAATTTCATAGAGCTCAAGTGGCCCAAATTGTGCTAGTATATATCCAAAAATCTCAAAGAGCTCAAGATAATATCTATGTTGGACGTCGGCCCAAGTTTAGAACCCAATATCCATATTTGATCAATTCGAAACATGCTGAATTGGACTTTGGACATGAGATCTCTTTAAAGATGCAAAAGTGGAAGTCCAAGTGGAAGACCAATGTCCTAAGAAGGTTCATGAAGATGTTGAAGGCCCAATGTAGTTAGTTATACACATACAAGAGGAGTGTCAAGGCCCAATTGCAAGAGATTAAGAATCATGTGTTGACCATGTGATTTTTAATCAAGTATGAGCATCCCATGTGGACTATTTAAAGGAGCTAATTAGTTTTGACTATAATTCTTTTTTAATTTTAATTTTTATTATTTTATTATTTTTTGGACTTGGTTAAGGAGCTTATCTAGGAGATTAAGTTAAAATTAATATCCTAATCTTATTCCTTGATTTTCGGCATCATTCAAAATAATTCTAATTAGATTTTAGAGTTTAACTTTTATTAGGATTTTAAGACTTTTAGAAATTTTGCCTATAAAAAGCCCCCTATTGTACTCTATTTTAGAAGATCATGAATGAATGAATTTGAGTATTATTCAATACTTTGTGAGGCTTTTGCTTCTTTGTGCTCTCTGAGAGTTTACGTGACTTATCAAAGGATTGGTCTTCCTTTGTGGTGTCTTGAGGCTAGGGTTTTAAGAGACGAGTTCTCTTAGGGTCTTTCCTTTGACCAACATTCTTGTTTTCTAGCCGGTTCCGGGCAAAGTTTCGAATTGTTGAAGGTTCTCTAGGACATGTTCCTAATGGGTCTTGCATCATTTGGTATCAGAGCTTTGGTTCACTAGTACAAGGTATATCTTTGTGTTTCCTTTCTGCTGTTCTTCATACCTTTTCTCCTTCCATTTGTGTTATCTTTTTATCTTCATCTTTGTCTTCCATCTTCTTCTTTCTTCCATTGTTGTATGCCTTCATCCTCATTCAAAAAAATAAAAAAAGGAGAGTGTGATACTCTAAAAAAGAATTGAAAAAAAAAAATTCAAAAAAAATCGAAAAAAAAATTTTCAAAAAAAAATTCAAAAAAAATCAAAAAAAAAGTTGCAAGTTGTGGAATTAGTTTCCTAATTGGAGACAATTTCCTAATTAGAGTTAGTTTCCTAGTTGGAATTAATTTCCTAATTGGAGTTAGATTCTTATTTGGAGTTAATTTCCTAATTAGAGTCAATTTCTTAATTGGAGTTAGTTTCTTATTAACTTGGTTCCCAAGTAGTTTCCTATTTTTAAAGTTTCTTATTTTCAGATTTTTCCTTTTCTTCTCCTTCCTTCCAAGCCATTCCAACCTCTCATTCCTCTTTATTTTCCTTTCCTCTTTCCCTTTTTGTTACATACCTCTTTTTTTTTTCCTTTGTTTGATTCTTTGGGAATTTATATTTTAGAATTCTAGTTTTTGATTGCCACTGGTCTTATCTTTCATTTGATTTGCTTGTGACTTGCTTAGAACACTTGTAAGAAGCAAATTATTGAGTGGTAAAAGGCTAGAGTCTACCATCTTGATAAAAGCCAAAAAGAGAGTTAAACACGAGTGAACTTATCATCTTTTGAGTGCAAACACGTGAGAAGAGTGTGTGAGGTCCTATACCTTCTTTCCTTCTTTGACTAACTTTTCAAGAGGCAAGATGCCCAATGAGTACAAATTCCTTGAAGAGGCTAACAAAGAGCGATTCAAGCAAACTTGTGCATGGTTAGATGCATTCCAATCCAATTCCAACTCTACAAGACAAGATAAGGAAAAGTCATCCCTTGATTTCCATACTAGATGCCTTATCAAAGAGAAAGTTTGCAGTGTGGCTATTGATAATATTAGTTATATAAATGTTGTTAGTACCTTACTAGTTGAGAAATTAAACTTGCCTACTGTAAAACATCCTAGGCCCTATACGTTGTTGAAGGGTAGTGCTGAATTTAGGGTTAATAAGCAAGTTTTGATTTCTTTCTCCATTGGTAAATATCAAGATAAAGTGTTATGTGATGTGGCTCCTATGTATGAGGGACATATTATGCTTGGTAAACCATGGAAACATGTTAGAAAAGCTAAATATGTTAAGCATAAGTACAAATATTGCTATTTCTATTCATTTATATTCAATGAAAAACATCATGTATTAGTACCTCTTGATCCTATAGATGTTTATGAGGATCAAATGCGAATAACACAAGCATATAAAATGAAAGAAAAAGATAGTGAAAAAGAAAAAGAGAGAGCAAGAGGAAAAGAGAGAGAACATGAGTTAAAAAAGAAAAAGAAGAGATTGAAAAAGAAAAGAGTATGAGTGAAAAGAAAGAGCAAGAAAGTTATGAGAAAGGTGAGAAAAGCATGAGTGTGAGCAAGTTTAATGAAAAAGGAGAGGTTGAGAGCATGTGTAAGGATATTTGTTTATCTACTAACAATCTTAACCTATCTTTGCCTATTGTTGGTTCTAGCACCTTGCAGGTATGTGGAGATTTGTTTTCAAAGAAGCCACCCAATGGACCATTATCTTCAAATAGCATTGAAAAGAGTTGGGATTGCCTACATTTGTTTCCTAAGAATCCACCTAATGGCGAAGATTCGAGGATGAATCTTTTCAAAGAGGGAGGGAATGATACAATACCAGTAGGCATACCCATTGGAGCACAATAAGTTCGAGAAACCCTCATCCATCAAGAACTTCATAAAGCTCAAGTGACCCAAATTGTGCTAGTATATATCCAAAAATCTCAAAGAGCTCAAGATAATATCTATGTTGGACGTCTGCCTAAGTTTAGAGCCCAAGATCCATATTTGATCAATTCAAAACATGCTGAATTGGACTTTGGACATGAGATCTCTTTCAAGATGCAAAAATGGAAGTCCAAGTGGAAGCCCAATGTCCTAAGAAGGTTCATGGAGATGTTAAAGGCTCAATGTAGTTATACACATAAAAGAGGAGTGTCAAGGCCCAATTGCAAGAGATTAAGAATCATGTGTCAACCATGTGATTTTTAATGAAACATGAGCATCCCATGTGGACTATTTAAAGGAGCTAATTAGTTTTGACTAGAATTCTTTTTTAGTTTCGTTTTTTATTATTTTATTATTTTTTGGACTTGGTCAAGGAGCTTATCTAAGAAATTAAGTTAAAATTAATATCCTAATCTTGTTCCTTGATTTTGGGCATTATTCAAAATAATTCTAATTAGATTTTAGAGTTTAACTTTTATTAGGATTTTAAGTTTTTTAGAAATTTTGCCTATAAAAGGCCCCCTATTGTCTCTATTTTAGAAGATCATGAATGAATGAATTTGAGTATTATTCAATACTTTGTGAGGCTTTTGCTTCTTTGTGTTCTCTGAGAGTTCACATGACTTATCAAAGGATTGGTCTTCCTTTGTGATGTCTTGAGGTTAGGGTTCTAAGAGACGGGTTCTCTTAGGGTCTTTCCTTTGACCAACATTCTTATTTTCTAGTTGATCCCAGGCAAAAGTTTCGAATTGTTGAAGGTTCTCTAGGGCATGTTCCTAGTGGGTCTTGCATGAACTTGGACTTCCACTTTTGCATCTTTAAAAAGTATTGATCAAATATGGATCATGGGCTCTAAACTTGGGCTGACGTCCAACATAGATATTATCTTGATGGATGAGGGCTTTTCAAACTTGTAGTACTCCAATGGGCATGCCTACTGATATCGTATCAACTATAGTGTCAGATTGTGATGCTAAGTTTCTAAGCTATTTTTGGAAGACTTTGTGGAGCAAGTTTGAAACTAAATTGCTATTTTTTACTACTTGTCATCCGCAAACTGATGGACAAACTGAAGTCGTTAATAGGACACTATCTTCTTTGTTACGAACTGTGGTTAAAAAGAACCTGAAGAATTGGGAGGAGTGTCTACCACATGTCAAGTTTGCATACAACAGGGCTGTTCATTCCACTACTAAATATTCACTATTTGAGATTGTATATGGTTTTAATCCTCTTGCACCCATTGACTTAGTTCCTTTGCCTTTGTAGGAAAGAATCAATATGGATGGACAGAAACGTGCTGAGTTTGTTAAGCAAATCCATGAGAAAGCAAAATAAAACATTGAGAGGATGACTTAACAATTTGTAGAACGTACTAATAAGGGGCGAAAGAGGGTTGTCTTTAAACCAGGAGATTTGGTTTGGTTGCACCTTAGAAAGAGAGGTTTCCTAACAAAAGAAAGTCTAAACTTATGCCTCGCAAAGATGGGCCTTTCCGGGTGCTAGAGAGAATTAATGATAATGCCTACAAGATAGATTTACCAGGTGAGTATGGTGTAAGTGCTACTTTTAATATTTCTGACCTTTTCCCTTATTTTGGTGCAGACTTTGAAGAGTCGAGGATGACTCCTTTTCAAGAGGGGGAGGATGATATGAACCAGACTCATATGGGGAAGGATGCTCGTGTGGAGAAGAATTTGATGATAGATGGCCTAATGACAAGAGGAAGAGTTAAGCATCTACAAAGAGCAATTGGACTTCAATTTGCTAAATTAGAAGCCCATAATGTTAGTGCATGCATTGAGGAAGCAAATGGAGCCTTAATCATGCTTTTTAAAGCCCAAGTTGATGCTTAAAGAGCCTATTGAAGCTAGAGGATGTGAATAGTACTTCAAATGCAAGATGTCCAGCCCATTAGTATTAATTAGTTTCTATTAGGCTGATTATCTTTCCTTTCCTATTTTTAAAAATATTTGATTTTGTATCCCTATTTTTTAGATCTTTTAGTTAGGATTATGTAGTTAGTTTCCTACTTTTCCTCCAGTAGATAGGTTTGAGCTACACTATAAATATATGTATTCTGCCTGGGCCACCCTTTGATTTCGCATCAAAGTGCCTATACTAGAATGATAACTATTGTTGTTGGCAAACTTAGCTAAAGGCAAGTATACATCCCAGCTTTCCTTTAACTCTAGCATACTAGCTCTAAGCATATCCTCAAGGGTCTGAATGGTCCTCTTAGTTTGTCCATCTGACTAAGGATGATAGGCGGTGCTAAAATTAAGACTAGTGCTAAAACTTCTTGTAGAGACTGCTAAAATTTTGATTTGAATCTCAAGTCTCTATCTGACACAATGTTATTAAGGACACCATGTAATCTCACAACCTCATGGACATATAGTTGTGCTAGTCTATCTAGAGGACAAGTAGCTCTAATAGGTAGAAAGTGAGCAAAGTTCATCAATCTATCCATAAGTGCCCAAACAACATCATAACTTGAGGATGTCTTAGGCAAAACCATCACAAAGTTCATGGATATACTATCCCATTTCTATTCCAAAATCTCTAAAGGGTGTAATAAACCTACAGGTCTTTGGTGCTCAATCTTAATCCTATGAGAAACTAAATATCTTGTAACAAACTTAACTATATATGCTTCATCCCAAGCCACCAAAACTTTTCTTAAGATCTCTATACATTTTAGTTGTGCCCGAATGAATAGTGTACCTACTTTTATCAGCTTCAAACAACACTGTGCCTCTTAACTCTTCATCCTTGGGTATGCACACTCTACCCTGGTATCTCACTAAACCGTCCTTTGATAGATCAAAGTCTCTAACCTCTTCGCTCTTTAACTACTCTCTAATTTTTCCTAAATGTTCATATAACTCTTGGGCCTCTTGAATTCTCTTCCTAAAGTCATTCTCTATCCTTAATTTCCCCAACAGTAAGCTACTAGGATGTATTGAAAAGGATATATTCAAATCTCTCAACTTCTCAATCAATTTTTGCTCCCTCGACATCATCTTTGCCATATGAATAGATTTCCTACTCAAGGCATTGACAACAACATTCACCTTTCCTAAATGATACTTTAAGAAGAAGTCATAGTTCTTAAGAATCTCCATCCACCTTCTTCGCCTCATATTTAACTCCTTCTGGCCAAATAAGTACTTCAAACTCATGGTCACTATATACCTCAAATTATGCACCATAGAGATAGTACCTCTAAATCTTAAGAGCAAAAACTATAGTCGCTAACTCTAGGTTATGAATAGGATAATTTTTCTCATAAGGTCTAAGTTTCCTAGAAGCATAAGCTATCACCCTACTTTGTTGTATCAAAACACACCCTAGTCCCTTCTTGGATGTGTCACTATAAACCATAAAAGGTCTCTTTAGGGTCAAGGATCACTAACACAGGCACGGTGGTTAACCTATCTTTAAGTTTTTAAAAGGTGTTTTCACACTTAGAATCCCACACACACGATTGGTCCTTCTTAGTCAATTTGGTTAAAGGCATGGCTAACTAAGAAAATCCCTTAATGAATCTCTTATAATAGCATTTCTACCTTGTTAAGATCTACTGTTACCCCTTGTTCTGATATCACATAACCTAGGAATTTAACTTCTCACAATCAAAATTCACATTTGCTTAACTTAGCATACAATTAATGTTCCCTCAAGGTCTAAAGGACTATCTTAAAATGCTCTTTGTGCTCTTCATTACTCTTAGAATAAATGAAAATATCATCAATGAACACTACCACAAATCGATCACGATAAGACTTAAAGATCGTATTCATGTAATCTATAAAAATAGCAAGGGCATTGGTTAACCCAAAAGGCTAAGAACTCATAATAGCTGTATCGAGTCTTAAAGGCTATTTTGGGCATATCCTCAGCCCTAACTCTAAGTTAGTAGTATCCCAATCTAAGATCAATCTTTTCAGAAAATTGACGCTCCAGCTAATTGGTCAAGCAAATCATCAATTCTAGGCAAAGGATATTTGTTCTTGATGGCCACCTGGTTCAATTGCCTATAGTTAATCCAAAGCCTAAGGCTACTATCCTTTTTCTTGACAAACAACACCAATACTCCCCAAGGAGACATACTTGGCCTAATGAACCATTTCTCAAGCAACTCTTCTAATTAACTTTTTAACTTAACTAATTCGGTGGGTGCCATTCTATATAGTGCCTTTGAAATTGGACTTGTACTGGTACCAAATTAATGGAGAATTCTAACTCCCTTTCTGGTAGTAGTCCACTAAATTCTTTAGGGAAAACCTCTGGGAACTCCCTAATCAAAGGTATATCCTTTAACCCATCATTAACATCAATATGCAATAAAAAGAATACTAGAAACCCTTAACAATCGTGCCTTAGGGATCTCTTGGCTTGGGCAATAGACACACAAGCAAGCTTAACCATAGGACAAGTTTCAGGTATAATTGCAGGTAAGGAAATAATCTTATGATTATAATCAAGTATCACGTTATTAGCCAACAACCAGTCCATACCAATGATTACATCAAAATCACACAAAGGGATACAAATCAGGTCAATGGTAGTATATTGCAATTTAAGCACACATAAGATATAATCATAAAATATCCAGTAGGGGTGGACACAGATAGTTCAAATGGCAACAAGCTAATTTTAAGACCCAAATGTTTAACATAGTCATATGAGATGAATGAGTAGGTAGCACCTAAATCAAACAATACATCCATAACATGATTATGGACAAGTAAAGTACCCGGATTAGACTAGGGGATTTACTAGCCTCTTGTTGCGTTAGTGCGAATATCCTTCCTTAGGTAGGTGGTTTAATATATGAAGGCAACTTTCTCGACATTGTGCAAGTTGTGCATAGTGTTTAGGCTTCCAATAATTATAGCATACTAAGCATGGTCTATTACCATGGCTCTTCCCACATTTGCCATAAACTGATGGGACACTAGCTGAGCTCTTTGGGGGTCGCATACTCCTTTTTTAAGGAACATTTCTTGGGGGTGGTTTCCAACCCCAAGAGTGATGGAGGTGAGTTAGGAGATTTGAAAAAGCTTGAACAGAATCAAAAACTTGGAAACAAAAGGGCTGAATGTGACTCTAAAAGATGGTCAACTAAAGATCCATTGCAGGGCATGAGAGCCCCATGCACAAGATCAAGAGCCCAAGCTATGAAGGAGGCCTTGAATGGAGTGATCCAAAAACTAATGGACTTGGAGCCCATAGTCTTAGCTAAATATGAAGCCCAAAAGGAACAAAATGGCATAAAGATTATTTCATTCCTACAAGATGCTAGCCCAAGCCCAAAGGGAGCCTAATTGAAGAAGTCCAGCCATTTTCCATAAAATCCTCTTAGTTTTATTTTGTTTTAATTTGATTGTTGCTGTTTTAGATTTTTAGGCACCATTCTTAGTGAATTTGTTCAGATTTAAATTTCTTTTATTTTTCCCGCCATGTAAAAGGTGCCACCTAGGAATTATTCTGTGTTTAGGGTTTTATTTTTCAAATGCCTATATAAGGCCCACTTGTACTCCAAGAATGACAAATTGAATGAATTATCTTTTCAGAATCATTTCTGATTTGTGAGGTTTCTCTTGTGGGTTTTGTGTTCTGGAGAAAATCTTTGACTTATCAAAGGAGTGGTTTCTTTTGTGGCATCCGAGATTAGGGTTCTAAGAGACGGGTTCTCTTAAAGTTCAATTCCATTAACCAACATCTTTTCTTCTTCTTCTTTGTTCCTTTCTTTGTTCTTTGTTGCTTGTTGTCCAGATTTGTCTATTTTCTTGTTCTTGTGCTGCATGCCAAATTTCAATCACTGATCCGTGTCATTTGGGTTTCCTAAAACGGTTTTCTACGGAGTCTCACATCATCTAGCATCAAAGCATTGGTTGAGGTTGGTTTCATCCACTTTTTCCTTGTTCTTTTCCCTTATTTCGTCTGATTAGTTTCTGTTAGTCCTCAATTTTTGTACGGCTATTTCTGGTGTTTTCCTTAGTGTTTTTGGACATTTAATAGGTCTTTCTTGTGTCTTAAGATCTCTTCTTTCTGCTCGTTTTTGAATCACGTCAATCCAATTTTTCTAGAGCAAGTTATAGCTATTTCTTGCGTGCATGTTATTTTGATCTTTTAGAAATCTTTGATACAATATTAATAGGCATGCCCATTGGAGTACACAAGTTTGAGAAACCCTCATCCATCAACAACTTCAAAGAGCTCAAGTGGCCCAAATTGTGCACTATGTCCAAAAATTTCAAAGAGCTCAAGATAATATCTATGTTGGACGTCGGCCCAAGTTTAGAGCCCAAGTTCCATATTTGATCAATATCTCTTTAAATATGCAAAAGTGGAAGTCCAAGTGGAAGCCCAATTTCCTAAGAAAATAAAGTCCATGGAGCAACTAAAGTCAATATCCAATATGTTAAAGGCCCAACGCAGTTATACACATATAAGAGGAGTGCCAAGGCCCAATTGGAGTCTAATTGCAAAAGATTAAGAATCATGTGTCAACCATGTGATTTTTAATGAAGCATGTGCATCCCATGTGACTACTTAAAGAAGCTGATTAGTTTTGACTAGGATTCTTTATAAATTTCATTTTTTATTATTTTATTATTATTTTGAACTTCGTCAAAGAGCTTATCTAGGAGATTAAGTTAAAATTAATATCCTAATCTTGTTCCTTGATTTTAGGCATTATTTAAAATATTTCTAATCAAATTTTAAAGTTTTAGTTTTATTAGGATTTAACACTTTTAGAAATTTTGCCTATAAAAGGCTCCCTATTGTACTATATTTTTGGAAGATCATGAATGAATGAATGAATTTGAGTATTATTCAATACTTTGTGAGGCTTTTACTTCTTTGTGTTCTCTGAGAGTACACGTGACTTATCAAAGGATTGGTCTTCCTTTGTGGCATCTTGAGGCTAAGGTTCTAAGAGACAAGTTCTCTTAGGGTCTTTCCTTTGACCAACATTCTTGTTTTCTAGCCGATCCCAGGCAAAGTTTCGAATTGTTGAAGGTTTTCTAGGGCATGTTCCTAGTGGGTCTTGCATCACTTGTGTTCTGTTTGCAAATTTCAGCACCATTGAGATTCAAAAAAAAAGAGAGAGCATATTACAGTGAAAAAAAAAAGGGAAAAGAAAAGAAAAGAAGGAAAAGTTGCAAAAAAAAAAAAGAAAAAAAAAAAGAAGAAAAGAAAAAAGAAAGAAGTCAAAATCTGTGAAGAAGAAAGTTGTGCTGGAAATTATAAATTATGAATTGTTGACTTGAATTACAATTGCTTAAGATCATCTATTCTTGGAATTACCATTTTTGATTCCTTGAGTTGATCTGGTCATTAAATGTCATATTGTGCACAATTCATAAAAGGAAATTTGCATTCATTCACCTTGTTCTAAATTTCAAATTTCTGATTGCTTCATTACTGATTTCAGATTCTAATTTCTTTTCCATCCTTTCCTCTTGATAATTAATCATTTAACCATTTATTCTCCCATAATCTGCCACATTCCATTTGTCCCATAAATTCATTGTCTTCATTTTCTTTCCTAGTCACTTGCTGTATTTTCCATTGACTGTACCTACGAATTTTTTAAGATGTTAGACTTTTTTTTTCTCTTGGAGAACTTCGCATCTTGAATTCTAATTTAAGATTGCCACTTCAGTTGCTACTTCTTTTGATTTGTTGGATTTAATTCAGTACACTATAGGAAGCAAGTTGAGAGGGAAAAGGCAAGAGTGTTTTCATCATTGTAAAAGCCATTACAAGTGTGAAACACGAGTGAATTTGCATCATTTAGAGTGAAACACGTGAGGGAGTGGTTAGG
The DNA here is from genome assembly GCA_026724425.1 of Erythrophleum ivorense. NCBI lineage: Eukaryota > Viridiplantae > Streptophyta > Magnoliopsida > Fabales > Fabaceae > Erythrophleum > Erythrophleum ivorense. The sequence continues at coordinate 15,265,438 of JAIUCV010000014.1, forward strand.
TCCTTTCTCTTGCTATTCACTAACATTTCAGGTGCTAATCATGTCTGAAAGTGAAGATAACCAAGTTGACCTTAAATTGTTCATCAAATCTGTTCAAGAACAATTCAAGAGGCTAAATACTGGATCAAATAGATTTTCTTCTTCCAATAGCAAGGCAAGACGTGGTAAAAACATTCTAGGAGGAGATGAATTTGATTTTGAGGAGGAAAGCCAACATGAAAGAGTTAGGAGAGCTCCACCTCAAAAGAAAGATGCCTTTAGTAATATCAAGATGAAAATCCCTTCCTTTCAAGGGAAAGCTGATCCTGATGTATATCTTGAATGGGAAAGAAAAGTTGAGTATATATTTGATTGCCAATCTTTTTCAGAGGAAAGTAAAGTGAAATTAGCTGCTTTGGAGTTTACAGATTATGCAAGCCTATGGTGGGATCAATTAATCACTAGTAAGAGGCGTTCTGGAGAGGGTCTAATTCGGTCTTGGCTAGAAATGAAGGCTCTCATGAGGAAGAGATTTGTCCCTACCCATTACTATAGGGATGTGCACAAAAGCCTCCACAAAATCAAACAAGGATCTATGAGTGTGGAAGAATATTTTCAGCAAATGCAAATTGCCATGATCAAAGTCGACATGGAGGAAGATTCAGAAGTTACAATGGCAAGATTTCTTGGTGGTTTAGACCCTAAAATTGCTGCAGAAGTTGAATTGCAAAACTACCTTGATATGGAAGAGTTGTTGCATAAAGCCATTAAGGTGGAGAAGCATTTTAAGGAAAAACAGAAATTGAAATCACATGCTAGTTCCAACAAAGACTTCAAGTCCTCTTTCAAGTTTAAGGGAGAGACCAAGCCTAAAGAGGAGAATGAGTTAAAGATGCAAACACCTACTTCTAAAGGTAAATCTGAACCTAAATCTTCTTCTAGTTCTTCTAAAATTAAATGCTTTAAATGTCAAGGTTTTGGTCACATTGCTTCACAACGTCCAAATAAAATGACTATGATTTTGCTTGAGAATGGTATTGTTACTAGTGAAAGTAGTAGTGATGAAGATGTGGAAACTGAGTTGAGCTCCAATGGAGGTGATGAATCTAATGTGGAGGTAGCTGAAGCTGTGTTTGGTGAGGCTCTAGTGTCAAGGCATGCTCTTAGCATTCAACCTAAAGAAGAGCTTGAAAAAGAATAACGAGAGTATATCTTTCACACTAGGTGTTTTGTTAACAACAAGGTATGTAGTCTTATCATTGATAATAGGAGCTGCACTAATGTTGCTAGTACCTTGTTAGTTGAAAAGCTAGGTTTGCCAACTAGAAAACACCCCACTCCTTATAATTTGTTGTGGTTCAATGATAATGGGGATGTTAAAGTTACTAAACAGGTTGTTGTAGCATTTTTCATAGGAAGTTACCATGATGAGGTTTTGTGTGATATAGCTCCTATGTATGTTGGACACTTATTATTAGGTAGACCTTGGCAATTTGGTAGGAAAGTTAAGTATGATGGTTATACTAACAGTTATTCTTTTGTGTTTAATAAGAAAACCATTATGCTAACCCCTCTCAGACCTTTGCAGGCATATAAGGATCAAAAGCGAATTACTCAAGAATGCAAGCTAAGAGAGAAAGAAAAGAAAGTGCGTGAGAAAGAAAGAAAAGAAAGTGAGATGGAAAGAAAAGGAAAGAGAGCTACTAAAAAGAAAAGTCAAAAGAGTGAAGAAAAGAAAATAACACTATTTTCTGGTAGATGAGAGATTAAGAGGGCTTTATGTAGTGAGACATCTTTTGTACTCTTATATAAGGATGTTTATCTAACCCTTAGTGACCTTGATGAATCTCTTCCTTCTAGTGTTTTGAGTTTGTTGCAGGAATATAAAGACTTGTTTCCGGAAGAGGTACCGAATGGATTGCCTCCTATAAGAGGCATTGAACACAGGACTGACTTTATTCCTGGAGCATCTCTTCCTAACCGACCTGGTTATAGGGAAAATCCAGAAGAGACAAAGGAAATTCAGAGGCAAGTGGAAGAACTCATGAAAAAGGGGTTTGTGAGAGAAAGCCTTAGTCTATGTGCTGTTCTGGTAATACTTGTGCCCAAGAAGGATGGCAAATTGAGGATGTATGTAGACTGCTGAGCCATCAACAAAATCACAGTTAAGTATAGATATCCCATTCCTAGACTTGATGACATGCTTGATGAGTTGCATGGTGCTTGCTTATTTTCAAAAAAAGATCTTAGGAGTGGTTATCATCAAATTAGGATGAAAGAGGGTGATGAGTAGAAGACTGCATTTAAGACTAAGTTTGGTTTGTATGAATGGTTTGTTATGCCCTTTGACTTAACCAATGCTCCTAGTACATTCATGAGGTTAATGAATCATGTGTTTCGCCCTTACATAGGAAAGTTTGTTGTTGTGTATTTTGATGATATTCTTGTGTTTTTTAAGAATCTAGAAGAGCATGTTAAGCATTTGCATTCTGTGTTTATTATTTTAAGAGAAAATAAACTCTTTGCAAATTTAGAGAAATGCTCTTTTTGCTTGGATTCTGTTGTTTTCCTTGGTTTTGTTGTAGGTACTGATGGCTTCCGGGTGGATGAAGAAAAGGTGAAGGCAATTCGGGAGTGGCCAACACCTAAGAATGCTAGTCAGGTGAGGAGTTTCCACGGACTTGCAAGTTTTTACCGACGTTTTGTAAAGGACTTCTCAACCCTTGCTGCACCTTTAAATGAGCTGGTAAAGAAAAATGTTGTTTTTAAATGGGGAGAGGCATAAGAGGCGGCTTTTAACACTTTGAAAGATAAATTGACCAATGCCCCTCTACTTATTCTTCCTAATTTCTCTAAAGTTTTTGAAGTTGAATGTGATGCCTCTGGAATTGGTATTGGTGCTATTTTGATGCAAGAGTCTAGGCCTATTGCTTACTTTAGTGAAAAGCTTAATGGTGCTTGTTTGAATTATTCAATTTATGACAAGGAATTGTATGCTTTAAAAAGAGCTCTGGAACATTGGCAACATTATTTATGGTCTAAGGAATTTGTTTTGCATTCTGATCATAAGAGTCTTCAATACCAAAAGACCCAAGATAAGTTGCATAAGAGGCATGTTGTATGGCTTGAATTCATTGAGCCATTTCCTTATGTACTTAAACATAAAAAGGGGAAAGAAAATGTTATGGCTGATGCTTTGTCTAGGAGGTATAGTCTCATTACATCTATGCAAGCTAGGTTGATTGGTTTTGAATCTTTCAAAAACATGTATGAATGTGACGCTGACTTTGCTGAAACTTGAAAGTTATGTGAAAAACATGGTGCTCATGATTTCTTTAGATTTGATGGTTTCTTGTTTAAAGGAAATAAATTGTGTGTGCCTGTTTGTTCTATGCGTGAGCTTTTGGTTAAAGAATCTCATGAGGGTGGTTTGATAGGGCACTTTGGGATAGAAAAGCTTTATCCATATTGAAGGAACATTTTTATTGGCCTCATATGTGTAGGGATCTGATTGCTATGTGTAAAAAGTGCATTGTATGCAAGCACGCTAAGTCTAAAGTGCAACCACATGGTTTGTATACTCCTTTACCTGTTCCTTCTCATCCTTGGGTAGATATTTCAATGGATTTTGTGCTTGGATTGCCTAGAACATCTAGTGGAAAGCATAGCATATTTGTTGTTGTTGATCGATTTAGTAAAATGGCTCATTTCATTGCTTGCTCAAAAACAAATGATGCTATCCATATCTAATTTGTTTTTCAAGGAGATTATTAGATTGCATGGCTTGCCCTGATCTATTGTGAGTGACCGTGATGTTAAATTTGTTAGTCACTTTTGGAAAACTTTGTGGGCTAAGTTAGGTACAAAACTTATCTTTTCTACGGTTGCATATCCTCAAACAGACGGACAAACCGAAGTGGTGAATCGAACACTTTCTTCCTTATTGCGTGTTGTAATTCAAAAAAATTTAAAGAATTGGGAAAAGTGTTTGCCTCACATTGAGTTTGCATATAATCATGCCCTGCATTCTACAACTGAGTTTTCTCCTTTGGAGATTGTATATGGTTTTAATCCTTTGACTCCTTTGGACTTACTTCCTTTGCCTTGTAATGAGTTTGCTAACCTTGATGGTGCAAAGAAAGCTAAGTTTATGCAGGATCTTCATGCTGAGGTTAAGGCAAACATTGAGTGCAAGAATGAGCAATATGCTCAACATGCTAATAAAGGCCGAAGGAAGGTTATCTTTGAACTAGGAGATTGGGTGTGGATTCATTTGAGGAAAGAAAGGTTTCTTGAACAAAGGAAGTCCAAATTACACCCAAGAGACGATGGTCCTTTCCAAGTGTTGGAAAAAATAAATGATAATGCATATAAAATTGATTTACCTAGTTCTTATAGGAATGTAAGCGCAACTTTCAATGTGGCTGACCTTTCTCTTTTTGATATTGCAGATTCGAGGACGAATCCTTTTCAGGAGGGAGGGAATGATGGAGGTGAGTTAAGAGATTTGAAAGAGCTTAAACAAAATCAAGAACTTAGAATCAAAAAGGCTAAATGTGACTCTAAAAGATGGTCAACTAAAGATCAATTGTAAGGTATGGGAGGCCCGTGCACAAGATCAAGAGCCCAAGCTATGAAGGAGGCCTTGAATGGAGTGATCCAAAAACTAATGGACTTAAAGGCCATAGTCTTAGCTAAATATGAAGCCCAAAAGAAACAAAATGGCATAAAGATTATTTCATTCCTACAAGATGCTAGCCCAAGCCCAAAGGGAGCCTAATTGAAGAAGTCTAGCCATTTTCCACAAAATCCTCTTAGTTTTATTTTGTTTTAATTTGGTTGTTGCTGTTTCAGATTTTTAGGCACCATTCTTGGTGAATTTGTTCAGATTTAAATTTCTTTTATTTTTCCCGCCATGTAAAAGGCGCCACCTAAGAATTATTCTGTGTTTAGGGTTTTATTTTTCAAATGCCTATATAAGGCCCGCTTGTACTCCAAGAATGATAGATTGAATGAATTATCTTTTCAGAATCATTTTTGATTTGTGAGGTTTCTCTTGTGGCCTTTGTGTGCTGGAGAAAATCTTTGACTTATCAAAGGAGTGGTTTCCTTATGGTGTCTCGAATTAAGGTTCTAAGAGACGGGTTCTCTTAGGGTTCAATTCCATTGACCAACATCTTGATAAGGAGAGCGCCATTACTCCCTCCACAAAAGAGATCTCTGATGTGGTGCGCAGCCCGCCCCCTTATATTCACTTAGCCCCAGGTCTCCTCACTCGATGTGGGACTTGAAGCTAGCGGGAACCCGTCCCGATTCACATCATTCCCTCCTTCTCTGAGGAACCTGTCCTCAGGTTCGGCACCGAATGGGCTAGGCTCTGATACCAGATGATGTGAGACTCCGTAGAAACCCGTTCTAGGAACCCCAAATTACACGGATCAGTGATCAAATTTTGGCATGCAGCACAAGAACAAATAATATGGACAATAAGCAACAAAGAACAAAGAACAAAGAAAAGGAACAAAGAAGAAGAAGAAGAAGATGTTGGTCAATGGAATTGAACCCTAAGAGAACCCGTCTCTTAGAACCCTAATCCGGGACGCCACAAAGGAAACCACTCCTTTGATAAGTCAAAGATTTTCTCCAGCACACAAAGGCCACAAGAGAAACCTCACAAATCAGAAATAATTCTGAAAAGATAATTCATTCAATCTCCATTCTTAGAGTACAAATGGGCCTTATATAGGCATTTAAAAATAAAACCCTAAACAAAATAATGAAAATAAAAGAAATTTAAATCTGAACAAATTCACCAAGAATGGTGCCTAAAAATCTGAAACAGCAACAATCAAATTAAAACAAAATAAAACTAAGAGAATTTTGTGGAGAATGGCTGATTTTGTGGAAAATGGCTAGACTCCTTCAATTAGGCTCCCTTTGGGCTTGGGCTAGCATCTTGTAGGAATAAAATAATCTTTATGCCAATTTGTTCCTTTTGGGCTTCATATTCAGCTAAGACTATGGGCTCCAAGTCTATTAGTTTTTGGATCACTCCATTCAAGGCCTCTTTCATAACTTTGGCTCTTGATCTTGTGCATGGGCCTCCCATACCTTGCAATGGATCTTTAGTTGGCCACCTTTTAGAGTCACGTCCAGCCCTTTTGTTTCCAAGTTCTTGATTTTGTTCAAGCTTCTTCAAGTCTCCTATCTCACCTCCATCACATCTTTTCTTCTTCTTCTTTGTTCCTTTCTTTGTTCTTTGTTGCTTGTTGTCCAAATTTGTCTATTTGCTTGTTCTTGTGCTGCATGCCAAATTTCGATCACTAATCCGTGTCATTTAGAGTTCCTATAATGGGTTTCTACGGAGTCTCACATCAAAGAGCCACTACCACTGCTAGCTCCTTTCTTACTTTTGCCCCTAAAAGGCTCTATGCCCTAATCACGCTTACCTTCCATAGTCTTCTTTCCTTTGGTCTCACTCTCAATTAAAGCCCTTTCTGTCACTCTACACTTCTCCATCAATTCATCAAAATTGCAAATCTATAAGGATGCAATTTTGTCCTTCAACTCTAGTTTGAGGCCTTTTTCAAACTTGTTGGCTAACGGTTGTGTTGAGCAATCTCAAATAAACTAGGTTGAAAAAGATTTGTAGTATAGAATGCAACCTAGATCGTTTCCCTTGGAAATTGATTTCAATATTTAAAAGAAACCCTCCAAGTGTGAGATGAATTTAAAAGCTACCTAATTAAAGGGGGATTTGATTTAATTAAACTAACTAAAATTAGATTGAAATAAAGTTCCTAACTACTAACTAAATGCATGAATTAAGAAGTACTAATGGACATATTACTAGCTTTGGATGATTTCTTTGGTATCCACTATCCTTATCCTAATTCAATTATTAATGGTTCTAGTCTAAGAGTCCCTATTTGTGTTCATCGTAATGTATTTTGAGTAACCATGTAAGATTCAAGACATTAACAATTTGATGTTGAATTAAAACCTAAATTATTAATTCTTGTCATTAGGATTAATGAAGACTAAATTTGAATAATTAATCCATCAATTTAGCCTCTGAATTATCATCTTAGAATGTTCAATTGACCAATTAAACTCTAAGGAGACCTTAAATTAGACATTCAAGCATTTCTCATATACATTTCATCAAACACCTTGACTACATACATAGATAATTGAAGGGCAATGAAAAATCTGTTGGGATTCTTAGGACACGCATAGCAAAAATTTTAAAAAAGAAAAAAATTCAAATCCCTCCCATGGATCTATCAATGTCGTTTAAATAGAGTAAAGCTAGAGACTTTTACCTTTGTCACCTGATTCTTCAACTTCTCTTTCTACCGTCGGATCTTAGGAACTAACGCTTCAAACCAATTCCCTCTAACGATATCCATACGAACAATCACTGCTAGCACCATTGAATATGAACGTCCGTACGTTAAAGGAGAGAAGACGTTCTTCTCTTTCTCTCTCTAAGCATCCGTATGCTTTCTCTCTTTAGGGTGGGAGGCAGCTCTCTTAAAAAAATCATCATTTAGAAAACCTTAGCCTCTCATTTATAGAGGTGTATTATATTAGGATTTTAGGATAGATTTGATTAATTTAAATATATTATTTAAATTAATTCAAATCATAATTAAATAGATTAGTTCAAATTTAAAATCTATCCTATAGAACAAATTTAAACTAATTATTTAATCTAAATCTAAAACCAAATTTAAATTTAATTTATCACATAGATTAAATTCAAATTATCACATTAGTTTAAATTTAAATCTATTATATAGAATTAAATTTAAAACTAATTTATGTAAATTAATTAGATGATATATATATTTCGAAATACAATATATCAAATATATACATATTTCAAATTTTATAAAATTATATATCAAATATATTTATAAAATTCCTCCACCCTAAATTGAACATTACATTCATTGAATTTAGACACAGTTTTAGGTTCAATGAATTTAGACATTTAGTTCGAGTTGGTTTGTTCTTGTGTGTAACCCTGTAGGCCTATACAACATTGGCAGTGAGCCAATAATGTTATTCTACCCACAAGTCACAAGTAGCATCTAGCAAGACATTATAACTACCTAAATCATTTGAGGATTGGTGATTCGATGCAACCTATCATACAACCTTATCACAACCTTTTCGTCACATGATATCTAGGTAAAATATAAGGCATGAAAATGTCATCCTTATTGATGCGATCCATCAAAGGGAACAAGCTGTCTCAAATACTTGGAATGATCCTCTACAAATTCCAAGTGGTCCAATGACAAGAGCACGAGCTAAAAGAATGAGAGAAGCCTTAAGTGGACTTGTTCAAGAGACCTGGACTAAGCAAATAGCAATTGAAGCAACAAAAGTCAAGCGAGATCCAAACATTTCTAATGTGGACGTCCTCAACATCATATGGGCTGAAGATGGAGCTGCTGAGGCTAAATTGGGCCAAAACATTATAAATTGAAGTACTTGAACCATGGACCATCCATTGGTGGGCTCATTTAGGGCTAAATAATGCCATTTTGGGCTTAATAAGCTGATTTGTAGAACCCTAATGTATTTGGACGAATTTAGCTTATTTAGGGGGATTTATTTCCTTTTTAGTCTTTAAGAGAATTTGACTTTAATAATTCTAATTGCATAGGTCATTAATTAGAATATTTCCCATTAATTTCCCTAGTTTTCCTTTTCTATGAGCATTGAAGGCAGATTTGACTTACACACTATATAATTGTACTCTGCCTCTTATTGTAACCAGATTTGAATGAATAAAGATTGTATTTTCTGGAAATTCCAGACTTGAGAGGAGTGCTCTATAGGGTTCTTCATTGAACTTGTAGACTTATCAAGGCTTGATCAACCTTGTGGCATCTTCTAACACTCGGGGTCCTTGTCTCTTCGTATTCAGGGGTTCTAAGTGGATCGTTCAGACTTGATTTAGCTTTCTTGGGGTGTATATATTTGAGATTGGTTGTGGGTTCAAGGAGACTTGACTCCTAGTGGGTTCGCACCATCTTGGTATCAGAGCTTCGGTCCCTAAATCAGGTCATATTCGTTTGTCTTTGTAATTTTCTAGATTGTGTTTCTGTTTCCTTTTTGAAATTCTATTGTCTTCCATTCTTATGGACATGCTGAATGTAATCCTTTATTTGTCATGTTCTTCGTTGAGTTTCTGAACGTGTAGTAGGTCTTTCTTATACCCCAGATTCTCTTCTTTCATATCGCTTTAAAATCATCTCATTTGGAGTTCTCTAACTTGAGATATTGTTGTTTATATTCAGACACGTTTTCAGGGCTTTCCTAATTGAATCTGCTATTTCTGCTCTGTTTATTCAAATTTCGTTTTTGTTCTTCATATTCCAGAAAAAAAAAAAAAGGCAAGGCAAAAAAAAAATATATAGAGAAAAAAAAATTGCTGAAAAGAAAAGGCAAAAAAAAAAAATTGTGCTGTTCTGGAAGTAGTATTGGTTTGAGCTAAGCTTTTACAGAATTCTACATCCTTAACTTTCATTCCCTGATTTCTCTACTATAGTACCCACTTACTACTCATTATCTCCAAGTGTTGGGTTGAATCTTACAAGAATTGTGATAGCTTTGTATAGTCTGATTAGTTTCTTTAAAGAGCCTATAGAGAGACTAAGAGTGGAAAAAGGCAAGAGTGTGAATCCATTATTTGAAAAGCCTTTAAAGTGTGAAACACGAGTGAAGAGTGACATCTTTGAGGGTAAACACGTGAGGAAAATTTGTGAGGATCTTTATTTTCTCTAATCAATTTTCTTGCAGCTTATAATGTCTAATAGGGAGGAAACATCAAGTGAAGGAGGTAGTGCACAGAACATGGACCTCGTTGTAAAGGCCATGCAGCAACAATTTGAACGTCTTAATGTGGTGCTTGGAGGGGTAAGAGACCGGATGGATAAGCAAGACACAATGATTGCAAACTTGCAGAGAAGACCACCTACTGTAAGTCCTAATCCTAGAAGATATGAGAGGTGTAGAGATGATTCTATGGATGATTTTGAGTCTGAAAATGAAGTATGAGGTGGTAGTGAAGAAGATTATGATTCTGAATTTGATTTGGGTAGAAATAGGCCTAGGGAAGTTAGGCATGAAAGGAGACGTGGTAAAGATGTTCCAAGGGTTAGAAATAGGGTGGATGGAAACCTTGGAAGTATTAAGATGAAGATACCTTCTTTCCAAGGTAGAAATGATCCTGAAGCTTATTTGGAGTGGGAGAAGAAAATTGAGTTCATTTTTGAGTGCCATAATTATTCTGAAGCAAAAAAGGTGAAATTGGCAGTCATTGAATTTACGGATTATGCATTAATTTGGTGGGATAAATTGGTCTTAGAGAGGAGGAGGAATGGTGAGAGACCCATAGAAACATGGAGGGAGATGAAGGCTCTCATGAGGAAGAGGTCTATACCTAATCATTGCTATAGAGATCTCTTTCAAAAATTGCAGTCCCTTACACAAGGCTCTAAGAGTGTTGAGGAATACCACAAAGAGATGGAAGTGGCTATGATTAGAGCAAATGTGAAGGAGGATAGGGAAGCAACAATGGCTCGATTTTTGAATGGGTTGAATAAAGAAATTGCTAATACTGTGGAATTGCAGCATTATGTGGAGTTAGAAGACATGTTGCACATGGCAATGAAGGTTGAAAGGCAACTTAAACAAAAAGGAGCAGCAAGGTACCTTTCAGGCTCTAGTTCTTCAATGAGACCAAAATGGAAGAAGGAAGAAAAAGATGTTCAAAGAGGAGTCTCAAAAGGCAAAGAGGAAGCTTCATTTAAGAACAAAGGTAAATCTGATTCCCAATCATCTAGAAATAGAGATATTAAATGTTTCAAGTGTTTGGGAACAGGTCATATAGCTTCACAATGCCCCAACAAGAGAGTAATGATCATGAAGGACCGTGAAGTGGTGACTGAAAGTGGATGATTCCATGCCGTCACTTGAAGATGCTAGTGATGATGGGTTTGAGTATGCTGTAGAAGGAGAAGCACTTGTGACTAGAAGAGCTTTGAATTCTCAAGTTAAGGAAGATGACATGGAGCAACAAAGAGAAAACATCTTTCATACTCGCTGTCTCATAAGCAATAAGGTATGCAATATGATTATTGATGGTGGGAGTTGTACCAATGTTGCTAGTACCACTTTAGTTGAGAAATTAAATTTGTCTACCATTAAACACCCTAGACCATACAAGTTGCAGTGGCTGAATGAATGTGGGGAGATTAAGGTTGATAGACAAGTTCTTGTTTCATTCTCAATTGGAAGATATTGTGATGAGATTTTATGTGATGTTGTTCCTATGCATGCTGGACATATACTTTTAGGTAGACCTTGGGAATTTGATAAGAAGGCGACAAAGGATGGGTTTACCAATAGATATTCATTTGTAATGAATGACAGACCCGTCACTCTTGTACCATTAACACCCAAGCAAGTGTATGAAGATCAGCTCAAAATGAAACAAGAGAGAGATAAAAGAGAGGGTGATAAGAAAAATAGAGAAGAGAGATCAAAAAGAAATGAGAGTGAGAAAGAAAGAAAATCTGAGAGCTCAAAAAAAGAGATTCAGAAGAAAGAAAAGAAAGTGGAGAGAAAAGAAAGAGAAAATTTGAGTTTCTATGCAAAAGAAAGTGAGGTGAGGAGTGCATATCTTGCTGAATAGCCTTTACTTGTACTTGTTTACAAGGAGGCCTTTTTAGGCACTAATGACCTTGACTCTTCATTTCCAAGTGTTGTTAGTTCTTTGTTGCAGGAATTTGAAGATATATTTCCAGAAGATATCCCTAGTGGATTGCCACCCATAAGAGGCATTGAGCATCAAATTGACTTTATTCCTGGAGCAACAATTCCTAACCGGCCAGCTTATAGAACTAACCCTGAGGAGACAAAAGAGCTTCAAAAGCAAGTTGAAGAGCTCATGGCAAAAGGGTATGTTCGAGCAAGCTTGAGTCCATGTGCTGTACCAGTCCTCTTAGTACCAAAGAAAGATGGATCTTGGAGGATGTGCATTGATTGTAGAGCTGTCAACAATATCACTGTAAAGTATCGCCATCCCATTCCTAGATTAGATGATATGCTTGATGAATTGCATGGGTCTGTTATGTTCTCAAAAATTGATTTAAAATCTGGATATCATCAAATTAGGATGAGGGAAGGAGATGAGTGGAAAACTGCTTTCAAAACAAAGCATGGGCTGTATGAATGGTTAGTCATGCCATTTGGGCTAACAAATGCACCTAGTACCTTTATGAGGTTGATGAATCATATTTTGTGTGCATATATTGGAAAATTTGTTGTAGTTTATTTTGATGATATTCTGATTTTTAGTAAGAGTCTTGATGAGCATTTGAATCATTTGCGTTGTCTGCTTCATGTTTTGAGAAAATAAAAGTTGTATGCTAACCTGAAAAAGTGTAGCTTTGGCATGGAAAAAGTTGTTTTCCTCGGATTTGTGGTGAGTGCTGAGGGAATACAAGTTAATGAAGAGAAGGTAAGAGCTATTAAAGAATGGCCCACACTAACAAATGTGACTGAGGTAAGAAGTTTTCATGGGTTGGCTAGCTTTTATAGGAGGTTTGTGAAAGATTTTAGCACAATTGCTGCACCACTCACTGAAGTAATTAAGAAATCAGTTGGCTTTAGATGGGAAAAAGCACAAGATCATGCATTTAGTGTTCTTAAAGAAAAATTGTGTTCTGTACCTATTTTAGCTTTACCTGATTTTAACAAAACTTTTGAGATTGAGTGTGATGCCTCAGGAGTAGGGATAGGAGCTGTTCTAATGCAGGAAGGGCGGCCAATTGCTTATTTCATTGAAAAGCTGAATGGTGCCACCTTGAATTACCCAACTTATGACAAGGAGCTTTATGCACTTGTGAGAGCATTGGAGACTTGGCAACACTACCTTTGGCCTAAACAATTTGTGATCCATACAGATCATCAATCTTTGAAGTACATTAAAGGTCAAGGTAAGCTGAACAAAAGACACGCTAGATGGATGGAGTCCATCGAGCCTTTTCCATATGTGATCAAATACAAGAAAGGTAAAGAGAATGTGGTTGCAGATGCATTATCTAGAAGGTATATTCTTCTCACTTCTCTGAATGCAAGATTGCTTGGTTTTGAATATGTCAAGGATTTGTATGCCAATGATAGTGATTTTGCTGAAATAATTGTTGCTTGTGAAAAAGGAGCTTTCGGAAAATTCTATAAGCTTGATGGATTTTTGTTCAAAGAAAATAAATTATGTGTACCTCAATGCTCTATGCGTGAATTGCTTGTGAGGGAAGCACATGAGGGAGGACTAATGGGACATTTTTGTGTGAAAAAGACATTAGATGTTTTGCATGAACATTTTTTTTGGCCTAAAATGAAGCGTGATGTGGAAAGGATTTGTGGTAGATGCATAACATGTAAAAGGGCTAAGTCTAGAGTCTTACCACATGGTTTGTACACTCCATTACCTGTACCTAGTGAACCTTGGGTAGACATTTCAATGGATTTTATTTTGGGATTACCTAGGTCAAAAAGAGGAATAGATTCAATATTTGTGGTTGTTGATAGATTTTCAAAAATGGCACATTTTATTGCATGCCATAAAACTGATGATGCTACTTATATTGCTGATTTGTTCTTTAAAGAAATTGTGAGGCTTCATGGTGTTCCTAAAAGTATTGTCTCAGATAGGGATGCAAAATTTCTGAGTCATTTTTGGAGAGTTTTATGGGGAAAGGTTGGAACTAAGTTATTATTTTCTACAGCTTGTCATCCACAAACTGATGGTCAAACTGAAGTTGTCAACAGAACCTTAACTCAATTGCTTAGGACCATCATCCAAACAAATTTGAAAAATTGGGAGGATTGCTTGTCATTCATTGAATTTGCATATAATAGAAGTGTGCATTCATCAACTGATTATTCTCCTTTTGAAGTTGTTTATGGTTTTAATCCACTAACCCCTTTGGATTTGTTACCATTGCCCATTAATGAGAGAGCAAGCCTTGATGGTAAAAAGAAAGCTGGGGTGGTTAAGCAACTTCATGCAAAGATTAAATTGCAGATTGAAAAGAAGAATGAGCAATATGCATCCAAGGCAAACAAAGGGAGAAGGCGGGTCACTTTTGAACCTGGTGATTGGGTATGGGTGCATATGAGAAAAGAAAGGTTTCCGGCACAAAGGAAATCTAAATTAGCTCCAAGAGGGGATGGACCATTTCAAGTCCTTGAGAAAATCAATGATAATGCTTATAAGATAGATCTACCAGGTGAGTATAATGTTAGTGCTACTTTTAATGTTGTTGATTTATCTCCTTATGATGTAGGTGGTGTCGAGGACGAATCCTTTTGAGGAGAGAGGGGATGATGTGATCCATCAAAGGGAACAAGCTGTCTCAAATACTTGGAATGATCCTCTACAAATTCCAAGTGGTCCAATGACAAGTGCACGAGCTAAAAGAATGAGAGAAGCCTTAAGTGGACTTGTTCAAGAGACCTAGACTAAGCAAATAGCAATTGAAGCAACAAAAGTCAAGTGAGATCCAAACATTTCTAATGTGGACGTCCTCAACATCATATGGGCTAAAGATGGAGCTGCTGAGGCTAAATTGGGCCAAAACATTATAAATTGAAGTACTTGAACCATGGACCATCCATTGGTGGGCTCATTTAGGGCTAAATAATGCCATTTTGGGCTTAATAAGCTGATTTGTAGAACCCTAATGTATTTGGACGAATTTAGCTTATTTAGGGGGATTTATTTCCTTTTTAGTCTTTAAGAGAATTTGACTTTAATAATTCTGATTGCATAGGTCATTAATTAGAATATTTCCCATTAATTTCCCTAGTTTTCCTTTTCTATGAGCATTGAAGGCAGATTTGACTTACACACTATATAATTGTACTCTGCCTCTCATTGTAACCAGATTTGAATGAATAAAGATTGTATTTTCTGGAAATTCCAGACTTGAGAGGAGTGCTCTCTAGGGTTCTTCATTGAACTTGTAGACTTATCAAGGCTTGATCAACCTTGTGGCATCTTCTAACACTCGGGGTCCTTGTCTCTTCGTATTCAGGGGTTCCAAGTGGATCGTTCAGACTTGATTTAGCTTTCTTGGGGTGTGTATATTTGAGATTGGTTGTGGGTTCAAGGAGACTTGACTCCTAGTGGGTTCGCACCACTTATTTTACTCGACTGTCACTTTCTTAATCTTTGAGTAGGCTGACAGAATAAATGGAAAACCCTTCCATCCAAGCATGCCATGCATTTTTTAGTCTCACTCATCGAATGGCCTAGAGATATCTCTCCACTAATGAAAGGGACAAATTCTATCATGACCACTCATCTTCCTCTACGTAAATTCTACTATACTCGATCACAATCTTGATGATCATTCAGTTAAAGGTGACTTTTGACTATGTCAAAGTATAGTGTTCCTGTAACACCATGAATTTCTAGTCTTTCTCATACAAATTCTATGCCTCATGCCATGCACTTCTCAAGAATCATAGGAATTAGCATTTGAAATAATGAATATTTTAGCGTTGCGTAGCATATAAATTTTTCATTTGGTGTCCCATGGACCATGTGAGCTCATATATCACATTCTCATATTTAATTATATAGATACAACTCATTTCCATCACCAAAAGTGGCTTAGAGCTTGTGTAAGGCAAGGGAATACATAAATTTCATATTTGCTATTTCAGCTAGAATTTTCCCTTTTTTGTCACAAATTTTAGAAAATCATAACTAATTTTAGAAAAACTGAAATCATGCATTCTTTGCCATTATGGAAAGCTATACATGTCCAATTAACCGTAACACAGAAGACGTTTGACATTCAAAAAGGTGTAGAGATCTGACTGACTACTAGTACTGATACAGGTTTCTACTATAAATTTAAAAAATGTCCAATTAATTCCACAAAAATCCAATTCATGCAAATAATATCAATTTAGAAAGCTACAGATGTAGCTAGAAGGAAAAAATAGCTTCATACTAGTTTAGGCACATCCAGACCTCAACAACTAATCAAACAGTACTTGAGGTCTGTCTGAACGTTTAATACTGGCCAGAAAATTTAAAAATTCATATCTCCCTCTCTAGACATCCAAATGGGCTGCTTCTAGTTGACGCAAGTCACTGGGAATACCTAGTTTCTCTTTGTAAAATTTTGTGGCAATTAGACATCATTTGACCCATGAGTGATAGAATTCATTTTCGAACTTGAGTGAATAGTACCCTGAACTAATTTCAGAATTTTTCCAATTTTGAAAATTTATTAAATATTCCATAGACCTTCAAAAATTCTGTACTTTAACTTCCCAAAAAGCTCTCAACAAGCTCTAGATATATGCCAAATCTCAGACTAAGAAGAATTCATTTGGACAAAAAGGGGTATAAGTTTCCAATATAGTCAATTTTGCTCCATATTAGGTACCAAATATGTCCAAATGACTTCTCTTAATGTTTGGCACCTCTTGAGAAAGTTTAAAAGCATGAATATGACTTGTATGAACTGCCCAAGTGGTCCCAAACCTGATGCATCTCAATTTGGCCATTCCACTTTCATTTATACATACATTTCCATTATGCAAGTTTTCCATTACATGTCCAAAATGCACATTTTCATACATACAACCTTAAACTTCATTTGTACATGATATATTAGCATAATTATACATGTTCATAGCATCATGGAACATATACAACCATTGATTACAACATTGGCCATTCATATGGCCTTAAAGAAACAAAATCTATACACTTTGATGTCATATTCTCATCTCTCAAGTGGTTGGCTCCCATTTCCTTGTTCTCTTAGTCTACCTATCATGTTAGAATATTGGAGAGGAGGGAATGAGATTCAAAGAATTCCAATAGCTCATCTCCCTTTCAATCACATATAAAAGATATAAAACAAGTCTTACAAATGCATGCATAAGCATATTTACTTGTGCAATCATTCAAGAGACATTTTCAATATTTGAGCAAGTCATACATAGCATACAAATGTTTACCAAGTAAGTGGATTAGCCTTACCCATTCACTTTGTGGATTTTGGACTTACCTCACCCATTCTTTAAGAGGTTTTTTACTCAACCTTACTTTTGGGAGTCAACCTCACTTTTGGGAGACTCTTTACTTTGTCTCAACCAATTTTAAGGGTGCTTGGCTCATCCTCACCATAGCTAAGGGTTCTTGGCTTCACCACACTCAAGCAAACCTAAGCACACATAATAAACATCATATGAAAGCATAATATAACATCATAGCACTATGTGTAACACCATATATTTCTAGCTTATTTCATACTACTTTCATGTCTCATATCATGCAATCCATGAGAGTAAGAAATATGGCATCAAAATAATGAGTTTTTTAATGTTGCGTCGCGTATAAAATTTTTCTTCAGTCCTGTAGGGCATATGGACTCATGTATCACATTCTCATATTTAATTACATGGATACAACTCATTTTCATCACTAAAAATGGCCTACAACTCGTGGAAAGCAAAGGGAAGCATAAAATACATAATTGCATTTTTGGCCAGAATTCTCCCCCTTTCTGTCACAAACTTTGAAAAATCATAACTAATTCTAGACAAATCAAAATCATGCATTCTTGCCCATTCTAGAAATTTACACATGTCTAATTTATGTTAAAAATATTCTAGACCATGAATCACTACACAGAAGATGTTTGACATTCGAAAATGTCTAGAGGTTTGGCTGTCTACTAGTACTGTCATAGGTTTCTACAGTAAATTTCAAAAATATCCAATTAATTTCACAAAAATCCAATCTATGAAAATGATATCAATATGGAAAGTTATGAATGTTAGCTAGAGAGAAAAAATAACTTTAGACCGGTTCATGTACATCTAGACCTCGAAACCTAATCAAACAGTACCTAAGGTTAGTTGGGATGCCTAATACTAGGTAGAATCTTTAAAAATTTATATCTCCCTCTCTAGATATCCAAATGAGGTGCTTATAATGGCTACAGGTCACTAGGAATGTCTAGTTTCTCCATATAAAATATTGTGACAATTGGACATCATTTGAGGCCTGTGTGATAGATTTCATTTTTAGACCTGAGTGAATAGTAACATGACCAAAATCAGAATTTTTGTCAATTTTGAAAATTCATCAAATATTCTCTAGACCTCCAAAAATTTTGTTCTTTAACTTCCTAAAAGGCTATCAACAAGTTCTAATTGTATACAAAATCTCAGATCAAAAAGAGCTCATTCGAACAAAAAGTGGTATAAGATTCTAAATTGGTCAATTCTTGGTCCATACAAGATACCAAAATGTCCAAATGGCTTTCCTTGGTATTTGGCACCTCTTGTATAACACCATATATTCCTAGCTCATTTCATAACATTCTCATGCTTTACAACATAGATTCCATGAAGGAAGTAAGAAAATCCATTAAAATAATACATTATTTGGCATTGCGTTGTATATAGAAATTCCATTCATTGTCACATAGCCCGTGTGAGCTCATACAACACATTCTCATATTTAATTACATGAATACTACTCATTTGAATTATTAAAAGTGGTCTACATCTCAAGGAACTTGAAGGGAAGCATGAAACATGCATATTCATTTTTGGCCAAAATTGTCCTCATTTCTGTCACAACTTTGAAAAATCATAACTAATTCTGAAAAAATAAAAATGATGTATTCTTAGCCAATATGGAAAGCTACACATGTCTAATTTATGATAAAAATATGTCCAAACCATAACATCTAACACAGGGGATGTTTGACATGCGAAATGGTCCAGAGGTCAGGCTGTCCACTGGTACTGTCACAAAATTCTACAGCAAACTTCAAAAATGTCCAATTAATTCCAAAAAAATCCAATCTATGTAAATGATACCAATCTGGAAATATGTGGATGTTAGCTAGAGGATAAAAATAATTCCAGACCAGTTCAGCTATGTACGAACCTCAAAATCTAATCAAATAGTAACAGAGGTCGGTTAGAGTTTCTAATACTGGACAGAATCTTTAAAAATTTATATCTTCCTCTCTAGACATCCAAATGAGGTGTTTCTAGTTGGTGCAAGTCACTACTTTCTTTGTATAAAATTTCGTGATAATTGGACATCATTTGAGTCTGTGTGATAGATTTTATTTTCGGACCAGTATGAACAGTGACATGACCAAAATCAAAAAATTTTCTAACTTTGAAAATTCATCAAATATTCTCTAGACCTCCGAAAATTCTGTTCTTTATCTTTCCAAAAAGCTTTCAATAAGCTCTAATTGAATGCCAAATCTCAAATCAAGAAAAGCTCATTTGGGTAAAAAGTGACATAGGGTTTCATTAGGATCAATTTTGGCTCCATATAGGATATCAAAATGTCCAAATGATTTTCCTTGGGGTTTGACACCTCTTGGGCAAGTCTAAAAACATAATTAAGACTTGTGTGGGCTGTCCAAATGGTCCCAACCCTCATGCCTCTCATTTTGGCTATGCCACTTGCAATTATACATACTCACATCAAACTTCCAAGAAGCATAACTTAGCATTACATACTCAAATTATATTCTAGTGGTCATATAATACATTCTCCCATTTAAACATAACATATTATCATAATTACATATATTCAAGAGGTCATAGATCATATACAGCCATGGATGATAACATTTGCCACCTTGATGGCCTTAATGAAGCAAATTTCATACATTTCAATGTCATACTCTCATCTCTCAAGTGGTTGGCTTCCATCTTCTTGCTCTCTTGGTCTACTGAGCATGTTAGAACATTAGAGAGGAGGGGATGAAATCCAAAGAATCCCAATAGCTCATTTCTCATTCAATCATACATAATGGATGCAAACAAGTCTCATAGCATGTATGGTCATGTTGACATGTGCAAATATTCAAAAGGCATTTTCATCATTTGAGAATGTCATACATAGCATACAAAGGCTTGCCAAGCAAGTGGATTGGCCTCACCCAATTTCTTATGGATATTAAACTTGCCTCACCCATTTTTTAAAAGATTCTTAGACTCAACCATACTTTTGGGAGCCCATCTTGCTTTTGGGAGACTCTTTGCTTTGTCTCAACTAATCTCAAAGGTTCTTGGCTCATCCTTACCATAGATAAGGGTTCTTGGCCTCACCACACTCAAACAAACCCAAGCACACATCAAAAACATCATATAAGAGCATATTGTAATATCATGGCACCATAAAATTAAAGTTATGATAGAACACTTTTTATGGCTTAAAAATACACATACATACATTCAAGACAAACTAAGCACACATCCATGCATGAGAGAAGGTGGAGAAAGCTACCTTGTGCACAATCACACACTTTTCTTCTTGAATCTCCCTTCCTTGCTTCAGCCACACACACACAAAAGTGTAGGGAAGATTTCTCTTGGCCTAGACACAATTTATGGAAGCCAATTAAGTTCATGGACTCATTTCTAAGGCCATACAATTTGCTTAGACACTAACTTGTTCTATAATCTCATTATGGTTCCATAATTGCACCTAATGAAGCAACACTCTTTAAATAAATTCTAGGCTCCATTCTTTTCCTTCAAATATGATTCTTGACTCCTTTTAAGCCTCTTGGAGTCATCACACAATTAAAACCAAGAGCCTAACTACATGTTGCTTCTTTAGGTCATAATATGGAACCTAAAGTACTAACTCACTTTCTATGGGGCCTCCCCTCATTTTCATTCATCATATATGACTCAAGAATGGGCTTAGAAAAATTTAAAACCCTCCTTAACTATATACAAACCCCTTTAGGCCAAGGCTATGGAGGAAATGGGGTTTCTTGGAGTTTGCTTTATTTTCTCAAGGGAGGATGCATGTGGAGAGCTTCTTAGGGATCTTGGAAACTCATTAAACTCTTATCTAGGCCAAGGAATTATCATACAAAATCAGATTTTATAAGGTGCAATTGAAACCCTAGGTTTTGCACCTTGAAATTCCATAGCCTTTTCTTGAATTTCTTTGCATATTCTTACTCTTCTCCCTTAAATTCATAGAATTCGCCCTTGGTTCCCCTCAAAATTCCAGCGCTCTAGAGAAGAAGGGGGGATGAGTAGCTACCATGGAATGCAAGATTTACCTTGTTTTCTTTCTTTTTCTTACTTGAATCTTGTGTTCTTTGAGTTCCTCTCTTCAAATCCGAATTTTTCCCTCAATTTCTCCCTTAAAACAGATCCATATACTTCATTAATAGGAAATAAAGGAGAATGAAGGAGAAGAGATTTGGAAGAGAGAGCATGAAAAACTACTAAATTTTCATACCTTAAGCCTTTGATTTCTCCTCCTCTTTGCCTCCCTCTTGTGTGCTACTCTCCCTAGGGTTTTCCTCTGGTTTTTGGCAGAACTTGGTAGTGCAAAATGAAGGGAGAAGAAGGGCACATCATATATATAGGTGGGAGGAGGTTACACTTTTCAAAAATTTTCATTTTGCCCTTCGTTCTTGGCATTTTCGTTTTTCCTTTGTTTTAGCTCCTTTTTTAGAACCAACTTTTGCATTATGAAATTTAGGTTGCCACTTTGGTAAAATGCCTTTGGAATCACTCAAATCGGAGCTAAAACCTTCTCGAACGAATCCGTCAAAGTTCAGACACACCGACATTGGAAAACGTCTATCGGAGGGATTTAATTGTGCTAGGGCTTTCCATAGTATTTAAGGCCTCTGAGAACTCTGGGAAACTCAAAATTTTCATTTAAAAAGCCCTCCTATGTGAATTCTAAAATTTGCTCAAAATTATGAAAATGTCATTACATTTCATAAGCTTTTCGTAAGAAATTCTTTCTTCATTCTAGCTCTATTTTTCTTTCCATCTAAGTTTGGGATTCTCATTTTTAGGAGTCTAGAATGCTTCTTAAATTTTTTGAGACCTTAACTATCTCATTTCGGGAGACTTCCTTTTGTATCCAATTTCGTTCATTAGTGAAGAAACCGTACATTATATTTCTCACGTTTTCTCTCATTTTCAGAGAACCGAATGTTACATCTTGGGGAAGTCTAAAAGCATAAATATGATTTGTATAAGCTGCCCAAATGGTCCTAAACCTCATGCATCTCAATTTGGCCATTGCACTTCCATTTATACATGCATTTCCAAGATGCTAGTTGGTCAATACATGTCCCAAATGCACATTCTCATACATATAACTTTAGCTCTCATTCATACATGATACCTTAACATATTTAAACATGCTCATATGGTTACATAACAATTTCATCAAGGGATTACATTATATACCATGTATATAGCTAAAAAGGAAGCAAAACTAGGCATATTCATATACTTTGATGTCAATCTTCTTTTTTTAGGCTTGGTGGCCTCCATTATCTTGCTCAATTGTTTCACTTAGCATTTTAAGACATTGGAGAGGAGGGAATAAGATTCAAAGAATCTCAATAACTCGTCTCCTATTCAATCATACATAAAGCATGCAAACCAAGTCTTACAAATGCATGCATGGCATATTAACATGTGCAAACATTCAAGAAGCATTTTCAACATTTGAACAAGTCATACATAGCATACAAAGACTTGCCAAGCAAGTAGATTGGCCTCACCCATTTACTTATGGATTTTGGACTTGTCTCACCCATTCTTTAAGAGGTTCTTAGACTCAACCTTACTTTTGGGAGACTTTTTACTTTGTCTCAATCAATCTTAAAGGTTCTTGGCTCATCTTCATTATGGCTAAGGGTTCTTGGTCTCACCATGCTCAAGCAAACCAAAACAAACATCATAAACATCATTTAGAAACATAATGCATCATCATGGTACCATGGAGTAAGAGCTCATACTAAAACATTTTTCATAGCTTAAAATACACACACACACATTCAAAGATAAGTAAAGCAAGCAATCGTGCATGAGAGAAGGTGGAGAGAGCTACCTTGCTAGCAATTATACATTTTTTCCTTAAGCCTTGAATCCTCTCCCTTGACCTCGCACACCCAAGAAGGTAGAGATCATTCCTCTTGGAATAGACACATCATATGGAAGCTAATTATACTCTTGAAGTAAAGTCTAAGGCCACACAACTTGCTTAGATACTAGCTTAACCTATATACCCCTTTATGGTTCCAAAAATGCACCTAATGAAGCAACATCCATCAAAAAAATTCTAGGCTCAATTCTTTCCTTTCAAATATGATTCTTGAATTCTTTTAAGTTTCTTGAAGTCATCATACAATTAAAATAAAGAGCCTAACTATATGTTGCTTATTTAGGTCATATTATGAAACATAAACCACCAACTCATTCTCTAGACTTCTTTTTAAGTCTCTTAGAGTCATCACACAACCTAGGTCATCTCCCTTGGAAATGGAGGTCAATGTTTAATTGGATTTTCTAAGTGTTAAAAGACTCTAAAAATTTCTAAACTAAGGGGGTTTTTGATCTAATTAAACTAAGTAAAATGAAATTGAAATAAAATTCCTACTTGATGAATTTATGGTTGATAATGGGCTTGTGACTAACTTTGGATTTGTCCCTTGGTATCTACTATCCTTATTCTAATCCAATTATGATTAATTCTAGTCTAAGAGTCCCTATTTATGTCCAATACAAATTATCTTGAGTTACCACACAAGAGTCAAGAGACTAATAACTTAATCTTGAATTGAAACCTCAATCCTACATCAAATCGCTAAATCTTATCATTAGGATCAACGAATACTTCAATTTGATTGATTAATCGATTAATTAGCCTCTGAATTATCACCCTAGGGTGTTTAATTAACCAACCAAACATCAAGAAATCCTTAAATCAAATAATAAAGCACTCAATCTCTCACATGCATTTTATCGAACACCTTCGTGGCATACATGGAAAATTAAAGGAAAGTCTAAAATTCAGTGTCTAATCTAACTAATTAATCAACAAAAGGCTTCCTAATTAGTGTCTAACTAACCACTAATTACAATTACATAAATTCCTAATCAAATACAACTTAACCAAGCTTGTACAAGAAAAAGAAAAAGTGTAGGGAAGTAGAAATTCTTAGCCAAAATTCCTTTAATCTCTCCATGGATTCAAGCTTCTCCAAGAGCCTCCTCTTAGCTAGCCATAAAGTGGAGGATTAGAGTTTCATTGGATGGAAATGGAAGGATGAAATGAATGGAATGGTATGGCAGATGGCTGCTGGACGAAGGGGCGTGAATGGATATGACGATGAATGGATATGGAATGTGGTGAATGCCTGATGAATTGCGAATGAATGGCCTCCTTTTTTACGTGCTGTCTGAGTGTATTTTTAATCTTCTCATGTGGTTTCTTTTATTTTTCACATGCTCAGCCCTCTCATTCCTTCTCATTGCTCATAGCCACATCATGTGTGTATAAGTGTAGGCCCACTTCCTTTTTTTTTATAATATTCCACGTGAAACTCTCCTCTTCATGGGCTTCCTCGTAACTTCTTTTTGCTGTGTGTGTGAGTATTCTAAGCTACTGGAACTTGTGGCCTCTATCCTTCACACAATAATGTGTAGCTTCTTCTTCTCAATGCTCGTGGTATGTGAGCTGAACATTTGTTGCTTCTCATGAGTTATTTCTTCCATGCTTGATTCTTCCATGTTCTGCCCATGTGTTGGCTGTAAACCTCTCATCTATGTTTTGTATTACATGTTCTACTTCTTTGTATAGCTTCCAAGTTTCTTTATCTGTTGCTTCAGTCCCTATTTCTGCATGTGTTTTTCTTTTTCCCCCAACTTTAGCCTTCGTGTTATTTCACGTCTTCTGCATGTTCTCCATGTGAGCTTCTTCATCATTCCTAGCTTCAGCTTATGGCTTCTTCCTTCATGCTCTTCATATGGTTGTGGCTTCTTGTAAGTGCTGTAGCCCATGTCTCTTTCTTCCTCTTGAACACGTGTTGCTCTTCTTTTGTTCAGCCACGTCTTCAAATTAGTACAGTACTTCTTCCTTTTGCTCGTGTTTTCTCCTCCATTTTGCCTCTGCATGTGTATATATATGAGTTTCCTTTAAACTTATAGAAATCTTCTCTTTCGTGTTGCCTTTACATGATTTCGACATTAGAATCTCATGCATATATCTTCCTCTATTCACACTATCACGCCAGGCCTTCCTTCTCCTCTATTTCAGCCATGTTCAACTCGTGCAACCTATGGAAATCTTCTTGTTTACAAGCTGCTCTTTAATGAATCACATGCACAACCTATTTCTAGCTACTGACCCAACCCCCTTTATTTAATCTTGTGCCATCCATGTGAGCTCATTTAACTTTGTTTCTTTGCTCCTCACGTGCTTTTTTGAAGCTCTACTCTTTACTCCTAACCCAAAGCCAGATTCATGCAAGCTTCTTCATGGTTTCCTACTCATTCCAATGTCCTCATGCTTCTTCTGTTATGTGTGACGTGAATAAGGGAGTATAATGTTAGTTGTGTTGGTCCATGTATGATTCCAGGTGCACATCATCCTTCAATCTTCCATTTTTTTCTTTGATTTTCCAAAAATTCTCTAAAGATATGAATCATTTATTCTTTCCCTCAAATTCACACATGAAGTCTTCATCTCTTCTTCAATTCAATTTCCCACACAAACTATTTGCCCATAAAAAATTTTGCACAAAAGAATGGAAAATATTAAATAGAATCCACAAAATTATTTAAAAGAGATTCATGCATTAAAACTCAATAATTTTGCAAATTAATTCATAAAGTACATAAATGGCTAATGAAATCAAATTCCATCTAATTAAACCCCTAAAGCCATATTTGGGCACTAAAATGCCTAAGTTATGGGGATTAAAATATATAAAATATCATGTTTATCAAGTAGCAACCATGGAAGAAGAAATTATCTTATTTTTCCTTATTTTCTCACTTGAATCTTGTCTTCTTTGGGCTCCTCTCTTTACATCCGAATTTTCCCCTCTATTCTTCTCTCAAAACAGATCCAAAAACTTCAATAAAACCATAGGAAGAAAGCTCAAGAGGAGAGGAACAAGTTTGGAAGAAGAAGGAGCATGAAAATCCATGAAATTCCTTACCTTTTCCTTGCTTTTTCTCCTCCTTTCTTCTCCTCCATGGTGCACCTAAGAGAGCTGGTGTTTTCTCTAGTTTTTGGGCAAAATGGGTCATGCAAATGAATGGGAGAAGAAATAAGAAACTTAAAGAGTGTTCAAGAAGCTTTCACTTTCTTAAAAATTCCAATTTTGCCCTTTGTTTTTGGCATTTTTGTTTCTAACTTGTTTTAGCTCTTTTTTGAGAACTGTCTTTTCTATTATGAAATTTAGGTTTCCAATTTAGTAAAATGCCTTTGGAATCACTCAAATCAGAGTTAAAACCTTCTCAAATGAATCAGTCAAAGTTTGGGTCAACCAACATTAGAAAGTGTCCACTGGATGGATTTTAACTATCTCGAGGCTTTTCATGATTTTCAGGGCCTCTGAGAACCTCGAAGAACTCAAAACTTTCATTTAAAAAGCCCTTTTGTATGAATCCCAAAATTTCCTCAAAATGACGAAAATGCCCTTACATTTCGTCAATCTTTCATCATAATTCATTTCTTCATTCTACCTCTGTTTTTCTTTCCGTTTGAGCCTGAGATTCGTATTTTTAGGAGCCTAGAATGCTTCCCAAATTTTTTAGGACCTTAACTAAATTATTCCAGGGGACTAACTTTTGTATCCCATGAATTTCGTTCATTTATGGAGAAACTGTATATTACGTGTCTCATGTTTTCAGAGAACTGGATGTTACACCATGGAATAAAATTCATGCTAGAATACTTTTCATGGCTTAAAATTACACATACACACATTTAAAGACAAGCCAAGCATACACACATGTTTTCTCTTGAATTTGCTCTTCCTTCTTCAGCCACACACATAAAGGTGTGGGAATGATTGTTCTTGGCCTAAACACAATTTATGGAAGCCAATTAGGTTCATGGAGTTCTAAGGCCACATATCTTCCTTAAACACTAATTTGATCTGTAAACCCCTTTATAGTTCCAAAAATGCACCTAATGAAGCAACGCCCATCAAATAAATTCTAGGCTCCATTCTTTCCTTTCATATATAATTCTTGACTCCTTTTAAGCCTCTTGGAGTCATCACACAATTGAAACAAAGAGCCTAACTACATGTTGCTTCTTTATGTCATATTATGGAACATAAGGCACCGATTCATTCTCTAGGCTTCCTAAATTTTTCCCAAGGCTTCTCCTCATTTTCATTCATCATATATGACTCAAAAATAGGTTTAAAAAAATTTAAAACTCTCCCTAGGTATCCAAACCCTCTTAGGCTAAGAGAATGGAGGAATTTGGCCTTCATAGACTTTGCTTTGTTTTCTTGATGGAGGAAGCACATGGGGAGACTTCTAGGAATATTAGGAACTCATTTAAACTTCCATTTAGATATAGAAATTAAGATATCAAATCAAATTTTACAAGGAGCACACAAAACGCTAGAATTGCTATCTTGAATTTTCATGGTTATTTGTTAATTTCCTTTGCATATTCTTATTCTCCACACTCTTTTTCCTAAGATTGACCCTTGGTTCTACCTAAAATCTAAGCCCTCCTATTGCTTCTTGAGTGGGGCGAAACATGGAGAGAAGAGGAGGAAGGGGTAGCAACCATGGAAGGAGAAATTACTTTGTTTTTTCTTGTTTTCTCACTTGAATCTTCCCTTCTTTAGAATCCTCTATTCAAATTCAATTTTTTCCCTCAGTTTTTCCCTTAAAATAGATCCATATACTTCAATATAATCATAAAAAATAAAAGAAGAATGGACGAGAAGAGGTTTGGAAAGGAAAGAGCATGAAAAACTACCAAAAATTCATACCTTTAGCCTTTGATTTCTCCTCCTCTTCCTCTTCCTCTTATACGCCACTCTCCTAGGGTTTTCTGTAACATCCGATCTCTCCGTAAACGTGAGAAACGCAATGTTTAGTTTCTCCATAAACGTCAGAAATGGGCCAAATATAAAAGGAAGTCCTTGAAATAGAAGGAATTGGGGCCAAATAAAATTATGATAAAATTTTAAATATTAGAAAATGAGGACTTGAGGTTTGAGATGCCCAAAAACCAGAGCCAGAAGAGCTCAGAAAATTTGCCGAAGAAAGTAGGGGCATTTTTGTAATTTTTGGAAAATTTTGAAAACTCACAAGAGGGCTTTTTAAATGGAAAATTTGAGTTTTTCGGGGTTCTCAGAGGCCCCGAATACCATGGAAACCGCTAGAACAGTTAAAACCCCTCCAATGAGCAATTTCGGTCGTTGGTTGACCGAAACTTTGACCGAACGGTTTGGAATGGTTTTAGATCCTTTTTGAGTGATTCCAAAAGCAATTCTTATGATTAAGAGCCTAAGGAATATGATGGAAAATATGGATTTCAAAAAAGAGTTGAAATGAGCCCAAACAAACAAAACTACAAAGAGGGACTAAAATGTAAATTTTGAAAGTTACTTAAATGAATCCCTAGCTTATAAAAAACGTCCCTCCTCTGCTCAGATCTCCTCACCCACTCTCTCACACGTTAAAACAGAATTAAGAAGGGCTCAAAGTGGTGCACAAGAGGGGAGGCCAAGGAAGGAAGAAGAAGCTTTGAAAAATGTAAGTTTTAGCCACTTTTTCCTACTCCTTGCCTTGTTAAACTTCTTCCCCTCTTCTTCCTCTTCCTTCTCATGGTTTTGGCATTTAATTTGGTGCTGTTTTGAAGGCAGAATAGAGGTGGAATTTTCGGATTTAGTGAGGGGAGGCTAACCAAGTGAAGAACAAATCAAGAAAACCAAGAATCTAAGGTATTTTGCTACTTCCTAAGCTTAGGTCTCCTTGCTCCTCTTCTCTTCAATTTCCCCCCCATGTAAGACCAGCCATGAGGGATTAAATTTCTGGCCAAACCAAGAATGAATCACATGAATTAGGGTGTGGGAATTTAGAATATGCAAAGGAAACTAAGTAAAAGGCATTGAATTTCAAGTTACCAAAGTGTAGGATTCTTGAAAAGTTTGTAAAATCTGTTTTGATTCATGAATTTCCTAGGCTATGTAAGTGTTTAATTGAGCTTCTAAGACCTCTAGGAAGCCTCCCAAGTGACTCTCCCATCAAGGAAAAATTGGAAACCCCTTGAACCCCAAATACTTCCATAATGTCGACCTAGGCTAGAAAGAGTACCAAGGGGAAGTTTTAATTTGTTTCAAGCTTATTTTTGAGTCATGTAGGATGGAAGAGGATGAGAGGAAGCCTTGGAAAAATTTTAGAAGCCCTAGATAGTGAGATGGAAGTGTAGGCTCTATAATGTAGCATAATGAAGCAACTCCTAGCTAGGCTCTTTAAAATAATTGTGTGATGACTCAAAGGAGTCTAAATGGAGTCAAGAATCATAGATTAAAGGAGAGAAGGGAGCCAAGATCATGAATTCTTGAAGTTGCTTCATTAAGTGCCTTATGGAAGCATAATGGAGCCATAAACCAAAGTAGCATCATGTAAAGTGTGTAAAATGCCAAGGCTTGTTCTCATGAGTAATTCATGTTTCTTTTGGTGTGTCTAGGCCAAGAGAAATGGTCTCCACCTCCTTGGGTGTGTGAGGTCAAGGGAGAGGAGTCAAGACTTAAAGAAAAAGTGTGTAAATGCAAGCAAGGTAGCTCTCTCCACCTTCTCTCATGCATGGATGTGTGTTTAGCTTGTTTTAGAATGTGTGTATGGGTATTTTCAAGCTAAGAAAAGTATGCTAGCATACCTTTATATTTCATGATCCTTGATGCCATGTTATGTTTTAAATGAATCTATGATATTTGTATGAGTTTGCTTGAGTGAGGAGAGGCCAAGAACTCTTCCCTTTGGTGAGGATGAGCCAAGAACCTTTGAGCTTAGTTGAGACATAGCAAAGAGTCTCCCAAAAGCAAAGTGGGCTCCCAAGAGTATGGTTGAATCCAAAGCTCTTAAAGAATGGGTGAGGCAAGTCCAAAATCCATGAGGAGAAGTGTGAGGCCAATCCAAACACTTGGGGAACTCTTGAATGTCTTGTATGATTGATTCACATGTCAAGGTTGCTCTGAAAATGTCCATGACTTCCATTTTTCCATACATGCATTTGAAAAGCTTGCTTTGTACATATTATGTGTCATTGAATGGGAGATGAGCTATTGGGATTCTTTGAATCTCATCCCCTCCTCTCCCATGCTCTAATATGCTAGGTGGACCAAGTAGCTATGGTGAAGGGAGCCAACAACATTGAAGAAGAGAGATTGACATTCATATATCTAGCTTTTACCCTTTTTGAGCCATAATGATGTATATGATTATTATAAATGGCACATGGTCCTTGAGACACATGTAAATATGATATTATGTGATGTATACATGTACGGATATGATGTATGAACTTTAGAAATGAATTTGGGTATGTAATGCCAAGTTATGCAAATTGGAAGTTTGATGCAAATGTGTATAAATGTGGGTTGAATGGGCAAAATGAGATGTATGAGGTTTGGGACCATTTGGGCAACTCACACAAGTCTTAAATGTACTTTTAGACTTGCCCAAAAGGTGCCAAGACCAAGGGAAATTCATTTGGCAATTTTGGTACCCAATATGGAGCCAAAATTGATCATAATGGAACCCTATACCATTTTTTGGCCAAATGAGTTAGTCTTGCCCTGAAACTTGGCGTGCAATTAGGTCTCATTAAGATATTTTTGGGAAGATAAAGATCATAATTTTTGGAGACCTATAGAATATTTGATGAATTTTCAAAGTTGAGATTTTTCATGGATTCTAGTATGGGTACTGTTCATACTGGCAGTTTTAAATTCTGTGTCACCCGATGGCCAAATGGTGTCTAATGCTTATGAAATTTTACATGCATAAACTATAGGTCATAAGCTTTCTGTGGCCACCGAGATCACCTCATTTGGAGGTCTGAGCAGTGAGTTATGCATGTTTGAAGTTAACTGTCAGCATCAGTAGCGCCCCATGAGTCCGGTTACTGTTCCATAGGGTCCATCTGACTAACAGTATTTGTTTCATTCTGAAATTATTTTTAGAATAAATTTAAGATTTGTAGCTTTCCATAATGACCGAATTTGTGTGATTTCGATTTTTATATAATTAGTTTTGAATTTTAGAAGTTTGTATCAGTAATCTGGAACAACAGCCCAGGTAGCAGCGACCTCTGGACCTTTTTGGATGTCAAAAGTCCTCTGTGATAAATGTTATGCTCTGGACATATTTTTAGTGTAAAGTAGACATCTATATCTTCCCAAAATGACCAAGATTGTATGATTTTAATTTTTCTAGATTTAGTTATGAATTTTCCAAACTTTGGTCAGAAAGAGGGCCAAACCTGGCCAAACTTAAATAGCCACTTTTATTGCTCCATTTCTATTTCTATGAGTTGTGGGCATGATTTTGAGATGGAAATGAGTTTTATTGATGTATTTAAATATGAGAATATATAGCATGAGCTCACATGGTCCACGTGACCCCGAATGGAATTTTTAAGTATGATGCAACGCAAATAAAACCATTATTTTCATTCCCTTTTTCATGTACTCTCATGGAAATAATGAGGTGAAGCTTATGAATGACATAAATAAGATATAATTTATGGTGTTACATTTTCTCTCTAGTTTAGGGCAGAAACATATGAAGCTAAATAAGCGGGAGAGTGGGGCGCCCATATATATATAGATGGAGGAAGAAGGACTTTTCAAAAATTCTTATTTTGCCCTTCATTTTTGGCATTTTCGTTTCTAATTCATTTTAGTTCCTTTTTTAGAACTGTCTTTTCCATTATAAAATTTAGGTTCCCAATTTAGTAAAATACCTTTGGAATCATTCAAATCGGAGCTAAAACCTTCCCGAACAAATTCGTTAAAGTTTGGGTATATCGACTGATAAAGGTGAGCTAGGAGACTTGAAAGAGCTTGAACAGAATCAAGAACTTGGAAACAAAAGGGTTGAACGTGACTCTAAAAGATGGCCAACTAAAGATCCATTGCAAGGTATGGGAGGCCCATGCACAAGATCAAGAGCCAAAGCTATGAAGGAGGCCTTGAATGGAGTGATCCAAAAACTAATAGACTTGGAGCCCATAGTCTTAGCTGAATATGAAGCCCAAAAGGAACAAAATGGCATAAAGATTATTTCATTTCTACAAGATGCTAGCCCAAGTCCAAAAAGAGCCTAATTAAAGGAGTCCAGCCATTTTTCACAAAATCCTCTTAGTTTTATTTTGTTTTAATTTAATTGTTGCTGTTTCAGAATTTTAGCTTTATTATGCACCATTCTTGGTAAATTTGTTCAGATTTAAATTTCTTTTATTTTCCTGCCATGTAAAAGGCGCCACCTAGGAATTATTTTGTGTTTAGGGTTTTATTTTTCAAACGGGTTTCTACAGGGTCTCAGATCATCTGGTATCAGAGCATTGGTTGAGGTTGGTTTCATCTGCTTTTTCTTTGTTCTTTTCCTTTATTTTGTCTGATTAGTTTCTGTTCGTCCTCATTTTTGTGCGGCTGTTTCTGGTGTTTCCCTTCGTGTTTTTAGACTTTTAATAGGTATTTCTTGTGTCTTAAGATCTCTTCTTTCTGCTCATTTTGGAATTATGTCAATCCAATTTTTCTAGAGCAAGTTATAGCTGCTTCTTGCGTGCATGTCATTCTGATCTTTCAGAAATCTTGTGTTCTGTTTGCAAATTTCAACACCTTTGAGATTAAAAAAAAAAGAGTATATTACGGTGAAAAAAGGGAAAAGAAAAGAAAAGAAGGAAAAGTTGCCAAAAAAAAAGAAGTCAGAATTTGTGAAAAAGAAAGTTGTGCTGCAAATTGTAAATTTTGAATTGTTGACTTGAATTGCAATTGCTGAAGATCATCTATTCTTGGAATTACCATTTTTTATTCCTTGATAACATCTGGTCATTAAATGTCATATTGTGCACAATTCATAAAAGGAAATTTGCATTCATTCACCTTGTTCTAAATTTCAAATTTCTGATTACTTTATTACTGATTTCAGATTCCAATTTCCTTTCCATCCTTTCCTCTTGATAATTAATCATTTAACCATTTGTTCTCTCATAATTTTCCATATACCATTTGTCCCATAAATTCATTGCCTTCATTTCCTTTCCTAGTCACTTACTGTATTTTCCATTAGCTGCACCTACGAATTTTTTTTTAAATGTTGGACTTTTGTTGTCTCTTGGAGAACTTTGCATCTTGAATTCTAATTTGAGATTGCCACTTCAGTTGCTACTTCTTTTGATTTGTTGGATTTAATTCAGTACACTATAGGAAGCAAGTAGAGAGGAAAAAGGCAAGAGTGTTTTCATCACTGTAAAAGCCATTACAAGTGTGAAACACGAGTAAATTTGCATCATTTAGAGTGAAACATGTGGAAGAGTGATCGGGTCCTTTCTCTTACTATTCACTAACATTTCAGGTGCCAATCATGTCTGAAAGTGAAGATAACCAAGTTGACCTTAAATTGTTCATCAAATCTGTTCAAGAACAATTCAAGAGGCTATAAATACTAGGTTAGATCAAATAGATTCCTCTTCTTCCAATAGCAAGGCAAGACGTGGTAAAAACATTCTAGGAGGAGATGAATCTAATTTTGAGGAGGAATGCCAACATGAAAGAGTTAGGAGAGCTCCACCTCAAAAGAAAGATGCCTTTAGTAATGTCAAAATGAAAATCCCTTCCTTTTAAGGGAAAACTGATCCTGATGTATATCTTGAATGGGAAAGAAAAGTTGAGTTTGTATTTGAGTGTGGAAGAATATTTTCAGCAAATGCAATTTGCCATGATCAAAGTTGACATTGAGGAAGATTCAGAAGTTACAATGGCAAGATTTTTTAGTGGCTTAGACCCTGAAATTGCTATAGAAGTTGAATTGCAAAACTACCTTGATATGGAGGAGTTGTTGCATAAAGCCATTAAGGTGGAGAAGCATTTTAAGGCAAAACAGAAATTGAAATCACATGCTAGTTCCAACAAAGACTTCAAGTCCTCTTTCAAGTTTAAGGGAGAGACCAAGCCTAAAGAGGAGAATAAGTTGAAGATGCAAACACCTACTTCTAAAGGTAAATTTGAACCTAAATCTTCTTCTAGTTCTTCTAAAATTAAATGCTTTAAATGTCAAGGTTTTGGTCACATTGCTTCACAATGTCTACATAAAAGGACTATGATTTTGCTTGAGAATGGTGTTGTTACTAGTGAAAGTAGTGGTGATGAAGAAGTGGAAACTGAGTTGAGCTCCAATGGAGGTGATGAATTTGATGTGGAGGTAGCTGAAGCTGTGTTTGGTGAGGCTCTAATGTCAAGGTGTGCTCTTAGCATTCAACTTAAAGAGGAGCTTGAAAAAGAACAACGAGAGCATATCTTTCACACTAGGTGTTTTGTTAACAACAAGGTATGTAGTCTTATCATTGATAATGGGAGCTACACTAATGTTGCTAGTACCTTGTTAGTTGAAAAGCTAGGTTTGCCAACTAGAAAACACCCCACTCCTTATAATTTGTTGTGGTTCAATGATAATGGGGATGTTAAAGTTACTAAACAGGTTGTTGTAGCATTTTCCATAAGAAGTTACCATGATGAGGTTTTGTGTGATATAGCTCCTATGTATGCTGGACACTTATTATTGGGTAGACCTTGGCAATTTGATAGGAAAGTTAAGTATAATGGTTATACTAATAGGTATTCTCTTGAGTTTAATAAGAAAACCATTATGCTAACCCCTCTCAGACCCTTGCAGGCATATGAGGATCAAAAGCGAATTACTCAAGAATGCAAGCTAAGAGAGAAAGAAAAGAAAGTGCGTGAGAAAGAAAGAAAAGAAAGTGAGATGGAGAGAAAAGGAAAGAGAGCTACTGAAAAGAAAAGTCAAGAGAGTGAAGAAAAGAAAGTAACATTATTTTCTTGTAGAAGAGAGATTAAGAGGGCTTTATGTAGTGAGACATCTTTTGTACTCTTGTATAAGGATGTTTATCTAACCCTTAGTGACCTTGATGAATCTCTTCCTTCTAGTGTTTTGAGTTTGTTGCAAGAATATAAAGACTTGTTTTCGGAAGAGGTACCAAATGGATTGCCTCCCATAAGAGGCATTGAACACAGGATTGACTTTATTCCTAGAGCATCTATTCCTAACTGACCTGCTTATAGGGCAAATCTAGAAAAGACTAAGGAAATTAAGAGGCAAGTGGAAGAACTCATAAAAAAGGGGCTTGTGAGAGAAAGCCTTAGTCCATGTGTTGTTTCGGTAATACTTGTGCCTAAGAAGGATGGCAAATGGAGGATGTGTGTGGATTGCCGAGCCATCAACAAAATCACAATTAAGTATAGATATCCCATTCCTAGACTTGATGACATGCTTGATGAGTTGCATGGTACTTGCTTGTTTTCAAAAATAGATCTTAGGAGTGGTTATCATCAAATTAGGATGAAGAGGGTGATGAGTGGAAGACTGCATTTAAGACTAAGTTTGGTTTGTATGAATGGCTTGTTATGCCCTTTGGCTTAACTAATGCTCCTAGTACATTCATGAGCTTAATGAATCATGTGTTTCGCCCTTACATAGGAAAGTTTGTTGTTGTGTATTTTGATGACATTCTTGTGTTTTCTAAGAATCTAGAAGAGCATATTAAGCATTTGCATTATGTGTTTATTATTTTAAGAGAAAATAAACTCTTTGCAAATTTAGAGAAATGCTCTTTTTGCTTGGATTCTGTTCTTTTCCTTGGTTTTGTTGTAGGTAATGATGGCCTCCGGGTGGATGAAGAGTTCTGGTGAAGGCAATTCAGGAGTTGCTAACACCTAAGAATGCTAGTGAGGTGAGGAGTTTCCACAAACTTTCAAGTCTCTACCGACATTTTGTAAAGGACTTCTCAACCCTTGCTGCACCTTTAAATAAGCTGGTAAAGAAAAATGTTGTCTTTAAATGGGGTGAGGCACAAGAGGTGGCTTTTAACACTTTGAAAGATAAATTGAATAATGCCCCTTTACTTATTCTTCCTGCTTTCTCTAAAGTTTTTGAAGTTGAATGTGATGCCTCTGGAATTAGTATTGGTGCTGTTTTGATGCAAGAGTCTAGGCCTATTGCTTACTTTAGTGAAAAGCTTAGTGGTGCTTGTTTGAACTATTCTACTTATGACCAGGAATTGTATGCTTTAAAAAGAACTCTAGAACATTGGCAACATTATTTATGGTCTAAGAAATTTGTTTTACATTCTGATCATAAGAGTCTTTAATACTTAAAGACCTAAGATAAGTTGAATAAGAGGCATGCTGTATGGCTCGAATTCATTGAGTCATTTCCTTATGTGCTTAAACATAAAATGGGGAAAGAAAATGTTGTGGCTGATGCTTTGTCTAAGAGGTATAGTCTCATTACATCTATGCAAGCTAGGTTGATTGGTTTTGAATCTTTCAAAAACATGTATGAATGTGATGCTGAGTTTGCTGAAACTTGGAAGTTGTGTGAGAACATGGTGCTCATGATTTCTTTAGATTTGATAGTTTCTTGTTTAAAGGAAATAAATTGTGTGCCTATTTGTTCTATGCCTGAGCTTTTGGTTAAAGAATCTCATGGGGGTGGTTTGATGGGGCACTTTGGGATAGAAAAGACTTTATCCATGTTGAAGGAATATTTTTATTGGCCTCATATGCGATGTGATTGCTATGTGTAAAAGGTGCATTGTATGTAAACACGCTAAATCTAAAGTGCAACCACATGGCTTGTATACTCCCTTACCTATTCCTTCTCATCCTTGGGTAGATATTTCAATGGATTTTATGCTTGGATTGCCTAGAACATCTAGTGGAAAGGATAGCATATTTGTTGTTGTTGATTGATTTAGTAAAATGGCTCATTTCATTGCTTGCTCAAAAACAAATGATGCTATCCATATTTCTAATTTGTTTTTCAAGGAGATTGTTAGATTGCATGGTTTGCCCCGATCTATTGTGAGTGACCGTGATGTTAAATTTGTTAGTCATTTTTGGAAAACTTTATGGGCTAAGCTGGGTACGAAGCTTGTGTTTTCTACGGTTGCACATCCTCAAACGGATGGACAAATTGAAGTGGTGAATCAAACACTTTCTTTCTTATTGCATGTTGTAATTCAAAAAAAATTTAAAGAATTGGGAAAAGTGTTTGCCTGACATTGAGTTTGCATATAATCGTGTCTTGCATTCTACAACTGAGTTTTCTCCTTTTGAAATTGTATATGATTTTAATCCTTTGACTCCCTTGGATTTACTTCCTTTGCCTTGTAATGAGTCTGCTAACCTTGATGGTGCAAAGAAAGCTAAGTTTGTGCAGGATCTTCATGCTAAGGTTAAGGCATACATTGAGTGCAAGAATGAGCAATATGCTCAATATGCTAATAAAGGCCGAAGGAAGGTTATCTTTGAACCAGGAGATTGGGTGTGGGTTCATTTGGGGAAAGAAAGGTTTCTTGAACAAAGAAAGTCCAAATTACACCCAAAAGTCAATGGTCCTTTCCAAGTGTTGGAAAGAATAAATGATAATGCATATAAAATTGATTTACCTAGTTCTTATGGGAATGTAAGCGCAACTTTCAATGTGGCTGACCTTTCTCTTTTTGATATTGCAGATTCGAGGACGAATCCTTTTCAGGAGGAAGGGAATGATGGAGGTGAGCTAGGAGACTTGAAAGAGCTTAAACAAAATCAAGAACTTGGAAACAAAAGGGCTCGATGTGACTCTAAAAGATGGCCAACTAAAGATCCATTGCAAGGTATGGGAGGCCCATGCACAAGATCAAGAGCCAAAGCTATGAAAGAGGCCTTGAATGGAGTGATACAAAAACTAATGGACTTGGAGCCCATAGTCTAAGCTAAATATGAAGCTCAAAAGGAACAAAATAGCATAAAGATTATTTCATTTCTACAAGATGCTAGCCCAAGCCCAAAGAGAGCCTAATTAAAGGTGTCTAGCCATTTTCCACAAAATCCTCTTAGTTTTATTTTATTTTAATTTGATTGTTGCTGTTTTAGATTTTTAGCTTTATTAGGCACCATTCTTAGTGAATTTTTTCAGATTTAAATTTCTTTTATTTTCCTGCCATGTAAAAGGTGCTACCTAGGAATTATTCTGTGTGTAGGGTTTTATTTTTCAAATGCCTATATAAAGCCCACTTGTACTTTAAGAATGGGCAGATTGAATGAATTATCTTTTCAGAATCATTTTTGATTTGTAAGGTTTCTTTTGTAGCCTTTGTGTGCTGGAGAAAATATTTGACTTATCAAAGGAGTGGTTTCCTTTGTGGCATCTCGAATTAGGGTTCTAAGAGATAGATTCTCTTAGAGTTCAATTTCATTAACCAACATCTTTTCTTCTTCTTCTTTGTTCCTTTCTTTGTTCTTTGTTGCTTGTTGTCCAGATTTGTCTATTTGCTTGTTCTTGTGCTACATGCCAAATTTCGATCACTGATCCATGTCATTTGGGGTTCCTAGAATGGGTTTCTATGAGGTCTCACATCACCGACGTTAGAGAATGTCCACTGGAGGGGTTTTAACTGTCTCGGGGCTTCCTATTGTTTTCAAGGCCTCTAAGAACCCTGAAGAATTCAAAACTTTCATTTAAAAATCCCTCCTATGTGAATTCTAAAATTTTTTCAAAATTACAAAAAATCCATTACGTTTCATAAGTTTTTCATTAAATTTCATTTCTTCATTCTAGCTCGGTTTTTTTTTTTCCATCTGAGTTTAGAATTCTTATTTTTAGGAGTCTAGAATGTTACTCAAATTTTTTAGGACCTTAATTAATTCATTTCAGGGGACTTGCTTTGAATACACACCCGTTTTGTCGTTTAACAAAAATCGGACATTATAGTTCCTTATGTAGGAATCTATGGTGATCTCAGGTCTGAAGGTTTAGTGATATGACTATATATGAGATATACTTATGACTTGATCCATTTAGCTATCTCATGATAGGTCGATCTTGTACCATGTTTCTATCATACATACGCTTAGCATATGCTATAACTTACCATCTTGAAGGACCTTGTACAACTAACAGAGGATCCTATTGACAAGGTCTTAAATTTCATAGTGTAAAATCCTTGATCCTGTCGACAAGGTTTTGAATTGTTTAGTGTAAAAGTCCAAGATCTTATCAACAAGATCCTAGACCTAGGAGATCTGTATTGACCCATCCAGGGGATTTTCATCTTATATATATATATAGAAATACATATTTAAGCTTTGTTCCTCCAATTACCATACAATTTTGCATCACCTTATAAAGAAACAGAAGCTACCATAGTCATAATTTTACTACATTTTTGAGCTTATTTTTGTGAAATTTATTTCCCCTATCAAATGATGTCCAACAATTATAAAAACTGGTAGAATGACTCTTTATTATGTTAATTATAAGCCACTAAAATAGTTTTTGAAAACTCTTATGGACAGCCCCTTTAACCACTACCGTTTTGACCACTACCTCAGTTGAACTTGCTGTACACTATATATTCTATTTCTAACTTTGTTGCCTTAGTAAACCAACGCTAAAAATCTTGAAACATTCCAGACCTAAGTTTGTATGTCTTAGCCACCTTCTTATAAAATTTCATGCATTAATTCCTTCGTTTACCTATTTAACAAGTTTTATTACAAAATCTGCTTAGAGTTATCCCATATAGAAGTTAAGTTAAATTAGTACATTGTTTCCTTGATCTAACGTATCCCAGCAGTCCCATAACTTTCTAGATCTTTAGTCTAGAGGATGGGGAGTTCATTATAAGAATTTGGACATAGAGATCCCATGATAGTGATAATCAGTCTCATGCAAAATAGTAATCAAAGTTACTCTTATACATGAAATAATACTTTAACTAAACATCGTTGTTAGCTTACACCGAAAATCTTATCCATATAATTAACCTATAGATGCATGATAAAGGGTAACAAAACAACTTTACATGCTCAAAACTACAATCTTGCTCTAGCATTTGGCGTTACATAGAAAATTTGCAAACTAACTAATAAGACAACACGTTAGTTATTATTATGCTTGTCCAGTTTCTACACACTTGGCTTCGTCTGAGGTATAACGAATACCTAAAAATGGTTAGCTTTATAATGAGATAAAACCTCAGTATTTGACAATATATTCCAAGTATACACATATAATACATTGAATAACAACCATTGCACAATCAATGCACACTTCGGTGTAGGAGCACGTAAATCTCATATAGCAGCATACATTCATTCATTAGGCTAATATACTTTGGTCATCGGCCAATAACAGTAAGCTAATACTCATGATAGTCATATTAGTGGGCATATATGCAACCATACACAGAATAAAATTCAGGAATTATCCAGTGCAATTATGTGCATGAACAGATAGAATACAATGTTAACTACCTATTTCATCACCATTGCTCTGACAAGTTATCCCTTAGCTCTTGCTGCTCAAGTGTTTTCCTAAAATTCCAATCACACATTATCTTAATTAGGGACAAGTCATGGCTACTATTTGCATTTCAATTAAGCTACTGGTGCCCTATACAAAATTCCTAAATTACCTATTCTCAATATCCATTTTAACTTATGTTAATACATGTGTGTGTTCATTGTCCAGTGGCTAATTGTATGGTTCTGTTTGGCATCTAACACCTATCATAGGTTCTACTCTTTGTGCCATTCTTCCTATTCAAATTATCACATTTTCAAAGTGCTATTCCCATGGCTCACTAGCTATACAAAATTATTTCCTACTCCGCTCTCATTCATGGTCCATTTGGTGTTAAAGGAGAAGTTTAGGCATTTACCTTTATGTACCCGTGGTTTCTTCCTAGATTCTTCCCAATAATCTTTACTTCAAAGTTTTGTGGCTGCCTAAATAACAAGACATCCTAGTTTAAGAAAATCAACCAACCCAACGGAAGAACTTAAGAAGTTTAGGTACATTCCATGTTTACCTTTAATGAATCACCTTGCATTCCCTTTCTCCTCTTCACGGTTCCTATCTATCCTTGTCAAATCTCCTAGTTAGAATGAAGCTTTCCTTCTCTCTTCCTCACTATTACTTTCGGTCCTAATTAAGCCAAGGAAGAAGAAAGTATTTGCAATACCACCACATGCTTCTTAAACCGAGACAATTTAGTGGAAGGGAATAGTTTATCAATTCTTATCTTATCACTTATTAATGGCATGCAAGGTGTCATCCTCTCCATATATCCCTTGGTTACATCCTTAATGACACTACATAATTCCCCATGGCTGGAAAGTGTGAGCAACCATAAAATACCATTTGAATACATATATATATATATAAATGTATGATAGTGCAAGCATAAGGTGGCTTGTTTTGATTTCAAATTGTTTTCCTTTTCATTTCATGACCGGTGCAAGCTATGTGCAGCATCTCATGTACATTATTTTCATCTAAGCTATATATTGAATGCAATATTTAACTCCTATGGTAGCTAGACTATGAGCATTCATCCACTGCAATTATATATATGTGTGTGTGTGTCTTGAATAGTGAAGCATGAGGTGTCAATACCTTGATCACTAAGTTTCTTTCTTCCATGGCCCATACCAACATCCTAAACTAGATGCCTTTCCTTGATTATATAAGCCATTTAATACATGTAATTCATTTCTATCCTCCCAGCTAAAGAATGTAGCAACATTAATACCATAAACATATATATATATATATATATATGATTCGGTGGAAACATAATGGTTAGGTGGATGGAATTTATTTATTGAGGGCTTTCATTGGTTCTCCTTGGTTACATGCTAGGTGTCTCTCTCCCATATCTCCCATTGTTTATCCTAAGTCCTACTCTCATCTTATTCATGTAAATGGAGCATTTAAAAATCTGCAAGGTTAGTTAATTCATTCACACACACACACACACACACACACACACACACACACACATATATTAATAAGAGATAGCTTCATGAAATGTTTGGTCCTAACGTCTTAAGACACCACCTACTCATGTATATATATATCTATTCACGGTGATCACCCATTTATGAATATATGTTTATTCCTACACCACATCCTTGGTCATGCTAAATACTTATGGGACTTAGATTAATTTAGGTGTTTCTTTAGGTATTTGCCCTTAATATACCCAGCTAAGTAAATGGCTATCACATAGTCAAATGTACCTACTTTGATATGAACCAGACTCATGTGGAGAAGGATGCTCGTGTGGAGAAGGACTTGATGATAGATGGCCCAATGACAAGAGGAAGAGTTAAGCATCTACAAAGAGCAATTGGACTTCAATTTGCTGAATTAGAAGCCCATAATGTTAGTGCATGCATTGAGGAAGCAAATGGAGCCTTAATCATGCTTATTCAAGCCCAAGTTGATGCTTAAAGAGCCAATTGAAGCTAGAGGACATGAATAGTATTTCAAATGCAAGATGTCCAGCCCATTAGTATTAATTAGTTTCTATTTTAGTGATTTGAATAAGACCATGAGGTCAATTAAGTTTTTAGAAAGTTTTATTTCCTTATTATTTCAGAATTATTTGTTTCCATTTCTTTTAGGGCTGATTTGTTTCCATTTTTTTTAGGTTATTTTCTTTCTACTTTCCGATGAACAATGCACGTGAATAGTGCACAACCTTGGGCATTATGTTTTAGGAAGTTTCTTAAGTCTTACTTTTAGGGTTTGCTTAGTATTCAAGTTTTGGATTTCCTTTGCCTATAAATAGGCCAACTTTGTATTCAATTTGAAAATGATGATTGAAGTAATAGAATTATTCTGAGTATTTTCTCCAAATTGTGAGAGTTATCTTTCCCTTGCTCTTGTGAAGCCTTTGTCTTGTTAACCTATTCCTAGGTTGGTGATTCAAGTTCATAGAAGCCCCCAATTCGTGTTTCGACCTAGGTGTGTCATTGTATGGGTTGGTTCATCATGTTCATGGTTGGGCATGCAGTTTAAGTCGTAGGTCAACATTCCTCTAACGTTGGTTGGCCACTTACTTCTGTCAGGTCTTGAACCATCCTTTTACTTAACCTATGCCGTAAAGATTGGGCCACCCCTTTGATTTCGGATCATACTTACACTTCCATGCGAACTAAATGGTTAAGTTGATGTCTCAATTAAGCTTCCTAACATACATACCTTCCTTTCTAGTCCTAATTAAATTCCTTAGTTCCTAGTTAACTAAGGTTAGTTCTTAAATAACTTTGGTTACATTAATAGTTACAGAAAATTTAGAATGCGACAGTTTCCTAACAAGTGCCTATGATTTTTATTCATATCTTCATACATGATTAACACATAATCATCAATTAAAATCATACCAGCCTTAATTCATCATTGTTCCCACAAAGATGATTGACTAAGGATATTTACAATCATCAATATGATTTATTCAATGATATTATTATTATAGTAAACATGCAAATAATATAATAAATGCAATAAAAAAGAAACCCCTTTTTTCTTAATGAAATACAATGTTCATAATACAATAATTGGCCTAGGGCACAATCTCCAACAAAATTTAGCACTTAAATCAATTCAGTAATCATTAATTACTCCCCTAATTGACATCTAACCAGCTATCAATTACAAATCACACTAATCTTAGTCAATAACAAACTTAACCAAGTAAGTTCAAGAACAAAAATTGATATAGAAAGAGAGGAAAAATGAAATAGAAATTCTTAGCCAAAATCCCTTAACAATCTCCATGGATCCAAGCTTCAATCGTAGTCTTCATCTTAACTAGCCATAAGATGAGATTAGTGATTCATGGAGTGGAGAATAATGGAGGAGGAATGCAATGATGAATCAAAGTAGAATGGATGTGAGAATGGATGATGATGATGCGTGAATGATTGATTGATGCCCATGCTTCCTTTCTTCATTCCTGTGTCACATGTTTTGCCCATACTTCTTCTCTCAATCACGTGTTTCTTCTTTCCAAAATGAGAATTAGTAGGCCCCCCTTTGAGAATCTAACCTAGAACTGTGAATGAAGAAGAATGCCATGTATTCTCAAATAAAGGATGTGTAAAACAACCATATATCTATGTGTGTGTCATTCCATGTGTGCACGTGATTATTGTTGCCTACGTGGGAGTGGATTAGGAAGCCGTGTTGAGTGTGTGGTTTGGTGCTACTTGTAACATGGAGAATGGAGTGAATGGTGTGTAAGAGAAAGGCGTGGGGTGTATGTGAGAGTCTGGTGCATTTTTATGTG
This sequence comes from Erythrophleum ivorense, assembly GCA_026724425.1. Taxonomy (NCBI): domain Eukaryota; kingdom Viridiplantae; phylum Streptophyta; class Magnoliopsida; order Fabales; family Fabaceae; genus Erythrophleum; species Erythrophleum ivorense. Next base: position 15,309,695 of record JAIUCV010000014.1, read on the forward strand.
AATCAAGGCAAGTTTCTACATGTAATATGTAGCCTCCACGTGTGAGTGTTTGTTGCTAAGTATGAGAGATTGATGTGTAATGTATGGGTGTGTGATGATCCAATGTGTTTATCCGTTGCCTTCCATTTTCGTGTGTGCTTGATTTGTGTCCATCTTTGTGTGATGTGTTGATGCATGAAATGGTGCTGTGTGTCAAATGAGGGAGACGTGCGAGTCAATGCATGAATGACGTGGTTGAAGGGTGAAGAGTGAAGTGTATAAAGGTGTAACCCATGCTTCATGTTGCTTCTCAGACCCCATATAAACTCATGTGTTTGAGTGTTTATTGCTACGTGGAGCTGCTATTTTGGCCTCCAAACCGTGAGTGTATGTGTGTGTAGAATGCATGTTATGTGCCTTGATTCATTTTTGTGTGATTGGATGTGTGGGCTAGAGAGAATGTAAACCTGATGATGTCTACGTGCTCCCTTCCTCTCATCCATTTTTTTATTATTTATATTCTTAAAAAATGCATTGAAACTTATGGTAATTATTTACTCCTTGAATTTGCATACTTAAAGTTGCCATCTTTTCTCTAAATTAAATTTCCCATTTAAATTCCATTTGCCCATAAAAAATTTATAAAAATAATAGACAATATTAAGTAGAAAAATTTACAAAATTATTTAAGAGAAATTTCCACATTAAAAATCAATAATTTTGTAAATTAATTCTTAAAGTGTAAATATTGTCAATAAAATCAAATTTCATTCAATTGAATTACTTAAGCTATATTTAATCCTTAAAAATGTCCAAATTAAAAGGATTAATATATATAAAGAATGACATTTATCATCGGCCTTCCATGGCTTATCATCAAACTGTATTAGGTAGGAGGAGAAATAGGACAATTGGATACACTTGGCTGCATATTGATCCATATTCATATCCCCTTGTTCAAGGAAGTTAAACTAGCCTTCCTTGTCAACTCTCACTAAAGGTGGAAAGTACTTGCCTTCAAAGGCAGCTTGGAGATCTTCTCTAGTAGCATCAGCTACCTCTAAACTTTCTTAGTGTCTAATTCCCCCATAAATGATGAAGGTCTAGCCTTTCAGAACATGGCTAATACAATAGAGAGGTCACCATTTTCCCCTTGGTGTCCCACACCAAGTTTTTGATAAGCACCAACTCAGTTCTCGATTGGCACTTCTTAATTTTGTTTGTTCATGGTCTCATGTAACTATTGCAGCACTTGAATAGTGACTGCATGAGCTTCGGCTTGCTCTTGAAGTTAGTCAGTCATTGCCCTAACTATAGCTTCATGGGCCTCAACTTGTTCCTTTATACAATTAGCCATTGCAGCCATAGCCTCTTGCACTTCTTTCAACATCTCAGTTGTTTCCCGACGTGCAGCCATATCACTCTATAATGCCACAAGCACAACCAGAAGCATCCTCCATTAAGCTACAGTCCAAAGGCAATCCAAACACAACTCCACCCATAATAGGGTTATACAAGTATAAGGGTCATCACCAAATTACAATGTTCCTATCTTTAGCATGCATGCATCATGATTGTTAAGTTTTCTAACCACAAAGGTTTAAACTTAGCATACTTTCCTGAACCATTGTTCTAATACCAAATGTAACAACCTTAACTCCTAATTATGGTGATTAGACTTAATTGCATGATTAATGATCGTAAATCAAGGTATAAAGTCATTAAAACTAATTAAATTAGGAAAAAGTGAGAAAATTTGAACCTTAATATTATTAGGGTTATTAGCCAAACCATCACAACTATTTAAGTCCATAAGTGATCCTATTTATCAATCAAGAACGTTTGATTCATGTTATTACTAATTTCAACTCACAAAATCCTCTTATAATGTTCCTAAGTCATTACATAACTTCAACATAGTGAAATTCAAGGTTTCTAAGTCAAAAGTAAGAGTTTGGAAACCTTTTCTATGACTTGGACCTTCCTCCCCATGGCTAAGTAGGATATTGGAGCTCAAAATAAACAATACAAACCTTGCATCATGACTCAGGCCTTTCACACCACAACAAAGGTGCTCTTAAGAACCTACTATTCACACTTTCTCGGTAAGCCTATGTGGCGCCGTAATGAGAGAGCCTCCTGAAACTCTCCAACCTTGCCTCCCAACACTTGCCACAATGACTTTGCTCTCTATTACTCTCCTTGGATGAATTTCTTGCATTGCGCCATGGCACTCCTAGCTTCTGGATCTCCCATGGCTGTGACTTAGGTAGTTTTAGTCGTGGCTTAACCCCTTACTACACCTAAACTCTCTAAATTTTGTCCCACACATACCATACCTCATTTTACCTCAATTTGTAGGGTTTTAATGGCATCCTACTATCTAAATTATTCAACATACCAATTCTAATCAATTCAAAACTAAGGTTTTAATCTCTACCCATCCATTTACCATATATTAACAAATCATGGACTTTGACATAAGGAATACTAAAAGTCACCACTATTATCATTTAAATGTAAATTCCAATAGAGGTTCTATACAATACTAGTCTAAGTCAACATTTGAGGCAACACATGATTACATTCTCAAATGATAAATCATATCTCAAAGTCAACAAGGTTCCACATCAGATGTAAATGAGTGCATACATCAGATTCCAAACTTGTATAAGGTCTAACTCTCTATTAGTTATATCATTGTTTACCAAAACACCAAAACTCCTACACTTGGTAATATGATTACATGATGATGTTATATAAAAGAATAACAAAAATTAGCATCTATCCTAAGTTAGATCAACCCAAGTGCAACATTCCTCACGTAGAGTTACAACTCATTGATGTTCATCCACTTGTTTTCCTTTATCCTTACCTAAAGAGCCTTCACCTAAAATAGTTAACTTATGAAATAGGGTAAGATGCAAATCTCAGTAACCAAAGGTAAATTCTATTCATATGCTTCAAATTAATTAATATAAATGCATTAACTCGGATAAGTATAAGAAATAACATAATATCAGCAAAATGCAATAGTTGAGCTACCTGTGATCACTATCCCATACTAGCAATCACACACAATATGTTAAAGGCCAATAACACTAGGAGAGGCCTATCCATAGCACCAACTTCCTAATAAGTACAACCTAGGCTCAGTGCATACAAGAGTCTGATAACAACTCAGTGCCCAATCGAAGCACAATGCATGGGTTACAGTCGCACCACAGCTTCATCATGGACTCACAAGGTCCAATCATAACATATCAGATAGCTAACCATTCATTTAGCATTTAAAATTATACATGTGCAACAGATGTAAGACTAAATTAAACATATGCAAGGAATAAAAATTAACCCTGGTTACTTTACTTTGTGGACAATCCTTAAAGGTTAACAACAATGCCAAAATCACCTTATGATCATAAAATTAGACAATCATTACTCTTAATCATTATTTATAGCAGCAAATCAGATACTTATAGAATTAAACTACTAAGGACTACCTAGAGGACACTTACCTAGCCGCCAAGGAGTCCCAAATTTGGGCTTGAGCTTCATCCACCTAGAAACTCTAACATGTTATTCAGTTTTCTGGGTAAATTCTCACAAAATCAATGCCCATATTATAAATCAACTATAAGGGTCTCAACCCAATAGAAACTACCTCAAGATGGGAAGGAAATACTTACCTAATAACCCCTTTAACCTTAACCTCTGAAAATCATGCAAAAGCAACCCATAATAATCAGTTTCAGACTTGGGTGTGGGTGAAAATGCTCTAAATGAAAAACTAATCAGGTTAAATTGAAGAGGAGGAAGAGAGGATTAAGTTATATATAAGTTACCTTGGCTGATTTTGATTTTAGAAGGGAGAAATGATGAAAACATACAAGGAACCCTAGCCCCCTCCTTAGACCTCTGAAAATCCTTTGTGTTTCTTGTGTTTCTAAAGAATGAAAGGGAAAAGGCCGAAGGAACTTTAGGTTTTAGGGTTTAATTGGATTGTGGGCTGACCCAAAGGCCCAAATCTAAGTGGGTTTAGATTTTTTGTTTGTTGGGCCAACTATAAGAGTCCATTAACATTGGGTCTACACAAAACCAAGATTACGCTTTTAGGAATAAAATTGGGTTAATCATATGACCCAAATTAAATATCCATCTTCCTTTCCACTTAATTAACTTTATTAATTACCTAGATTAATTCACTAATTCATCATAATTATTCTAAATTAATTTTGAAGTGTTACAAGATGAAGCTATGTGGGAAACTGAGGAAGTAAATAAGAAAGACTATCTAACTACTTTTTAAGTAAGGTATGTCTAATTTTGAGGACAAAATTCCTAAAAAGAGGGAAAAATGTAACATTTCAAAATTTATTAAGTAGAATTATGGAGAATTAAATATTTAATTTGAAAAAAATAGGAATTATCATGAGAATTAAGAAAAATTATAGAAAAAAGAAATTTTCAAAGAAAATAATTATTTGGGTATTTTGATTCAAATAATAATGAAGGTGAAATTTTAATTTAAGCTTAAAAATAATTTAATTATGCCAAGAATAAATTATAAAAGCTCAATTAAATTTTTATCAAAAACCTATCTCTATTGTACCTATCTGATCATAGCCCAACTGTAACATCATAATTTCTAGCTCATCTCATGATATTCATATGCTTCACATCATTAAGTCCATGAAAGTGTAAAGAAAAAGGGGATAAAAATAATGAATATTTTCGTGTTACGTCGTATATAAAAATTTCACTCGGTGTCATGTGGACCGTGTGAGCACATATCATATATTCTCATATTTAATTACATGTATACAACTCATTTGGATCATAAAATGTGGCCCATAACTCATGGAACTCAAGGAAAAGCTCAAAATACTTATGTATATTTTCGGCTAGAATTTGGCTCTTTTCTGTCCAAACTTTGGAAATTCATAACTAATTCTAAAAAAATTGAAATCATACATTTTTGCCCATTCTCGAAAGCTACAAATGCCTACTTCATACTAAAAATATATTCAAACCATAAAATCCATCACAGAGAATGTTTGACATCCAAAAAGGTCTAGAGGTCAAACTGCTCACTGGTGCTATCACAAATTTTTGTAGCAAAATTCAAAAATGTCCAATTAATTCCAAAAAAAATCAATCTATGTAACTAATACCAATATGGAAAGCTATAAATGTTAGCTAGAGGAGAAAAATAACTACAGACTAGTTCAAGCAGCCCAGACCTCGAAATTCAAAGGAAAAGTAATTGAGGTTAGACAAAACTCTTGATACTAGACAAATTTTTAAAAATTCATATCTCCCTCTCTAGATCTTCAAATGAGGTGCTTCTAGTTAGCATAAGTCACTGTGAATATCTAGTTTCTTTGTATAAAATTTCATGACAATTAGATATCATTTTATCCTTGTGTGACAGATTACATTTTCGGACCAGATGAATAGTGCAGCAGACCAAAACCAGAAAATTTTCCAACTTTGGAAATTTGTCAAATATTCTGTAGAAATCAAAAATTATATTCTTTAGCTTTCTAAAAATCTCTCAACAAGATCTAATTGCATGCCAAATCTTAGATCAAGAAGAGCTCATTTAGCCAAAAAGTGATATAGGGTTCCATTATGGTCAATTTTGGCTCCATATGAGGTACCAAAGTAACCAAATGGCTTTCTCTAGGGTTTGGCACCTTTTAGACAAGTCTAAAAGTATGATTAAGACATGTGTAAGCTGCCCAAATGGTCCCAAAGTCCATGCATCTCATTTTGGCCATTTCATCCACACATATACATAGTTCCATCAAACCATCAATGAAGCTAAATTGCCACTATATACCTATTTCACATTCTAATGACTATAAAACATATTCTCTCATTCATACATCATATAATATCATAATTATATATGTCCCAAGGGTCATAGACCATTTACAACAATAATATACATCATTAAGTATCATTATGGCTTTAAAAGGGCAAAAGCTAAGCATATTAGGGTCAAGCTCTCTTCCTCAAGGTGGTTGGCTTCCATTACCATGTCCACTTGGTTCACCTAGCATATTAGATCATTGGAGAAGAGGGAATGAGATTCAAAGAATCCCAATAGCTCATCTCCCATTCAATTACACATAACATATGTAAAGCAAGTCTTGAAAATGCATGCATGGATATAATGGAAGTCATGAACATTCAAGAAGCAAGCTTGGCATGTGAATAAATCATACAAGACATTCAAGAGCTTACCAAGTGGATGGATTGGCCTCACCCTTTTCCTCATGCATTTTGGACTTGTCTCACTCATTCTTTAAGAGATTCTTGGACTCAACCATGCTTTTGGGAGCCCACTTTACTTTTGGGAGGCTCTTTGCTTTGCCTCAACCAATCTCAAGGGTTCTTGGCTCATCCTTACCATGGTTAAGAGTTCTTGGCCTCTCCACACTCAAGCAAACTCATACAAACATCATAGCATCATTTAGAAACATAATATGGCATATAAAATCATGCTAGCATACTTTCCATGGCTTGAAAATATAGATACACACATTCTAAGATAAGCTAAACACACATCCATGCACGAGAGAAGGTGGAGAGAGCTACCTTGCACATAATCACACATTTTTTCTATTGAAATTCCCTCACTTGCTTCGGCCACACACCCATAAACTTGTGGAGATGATTCCTCTTGGCCTAGACACATTTTATGGGAGTCAATTAGGTCTATGAAATAATTCCTAGGGTCACACAACTTGCTTAGACACTAGGTTGTTCTATAAACTCCATTATGGTCCATAAATGCACCTAATGAAGCAACACCCCTCAAATAATTTCTAGGCTCCATTCTTTTCTTTCAAATATGATTCTTGACTTCTTTTAAACCTCTTGGCGTCATCACACAATTAAAACAAAGAGTCTAACTACATGTTGCTTCTTTAGGTCATAATATGGAACCTAAAGCACCAAATCACTTTCTATGAGTTCTAAATTTTTTCCAAGGCCTCCCCTTATATTCATTCATCATATATGACTCAAAAATGGCCTTAAAAAAATTTAAAACTCTCCCTAGCTATGGAAACTTGCCTAGGCCAAGACTATGGGGATTTTTGGCCTCCTTGGAGTTTTCCTTGTTTTCTTGAAGGAGGAAGCATATGGGGAGCATCTTAGGAATCTTAGGAGTTCATTTAAACTCTTAATTAGGCTTAGGAATTATCATACAAAGTCATATTTTTCAAGGTGCACACAAAACCCTAGAATTTGTATCTTAAAATCTAATGGCTAGTTTGTTGTTTCCTTTGCATGTTCTTGTTCTTCTCCCTTAAATACCTAAGATTCACCCTTGATTTGGTTAAAAATTTAACTCCCTAAGGCTGACCATATATGGGTCAAAATATGCACAAGAGAAGGGAGGAAGAAGATCATATGAAGGGATTACATGATACCTTGTTTTCCTTGAATTTCCTTGCTTGTTCCTTGCTTTCCTTGGCCTCCTTACTTGATTTTCAAAATTTCCCCTCTATCCTTCTATCAAAACAGCCCTCAAAACTTCAGAAAAATAATGGAGAAGAAGAGGGAAAAAGAAGAGAAGAGATTGGCTAAAAGGAAGCATGAAAAATAAGTAAATTTTCATACCTTAAGCTTGGATTTTCTCCTCCTTCTTCTCTCCCCTTGGTGTGCCACTCTCCTAGGGTTTTTCTTCTGATTTGGGGCAGAATAATATGAAGCTAAATGAGAGAGAGTGTGTGAAGCTCCACCTATTTATAGGTAGGAAGAAATGGCTTTTTCAAAAAATGTTATTTTGCCCTTCGTTCTATGCATTTTCATTTCTCCTTCATTTTAGCTTCTTTTTGAGAACCATCTTTTTCATTATAAAATTTAGGTTCCCAATTTAGTAAAATACCTTTGGAATCACTCAAATTGGAAATAAAACCTTTCCGAACGAATCCGTCAAAGTTCAGGCCCATCGACATTGGAAAATGTCCACCGGAGAGGATTTAACTGTTCTGGGGCTTCCCATGGTTTTTAGGGCCTCTAAGAATCTTGGAGAACTCAAAATTTTCATTTAAAAAGCCCTCCTGTGTGAATTCCAAAATTTTCTCAAAATTACAAAAATGCCATTATGTTTCGTAAGTTTTTTATCAAATTTTGTTTCTTTATTCTAGCTTTATTTTTCCTTCTGTTTGAGGCTAGGATTTTCATTTTTAGGAGTCTAGAATATTACTCAAATTTTTTGGGACCTTAACTACTTCATTTTAGGAGACTTGCTTTGAAAACGCATCCGTTTTCATCGTTTAACAAAAACCAAACATTACAATTCTCCCTCGTTTAAAAATTTCGTCCTTGAAATTTAGATAACATACCTTATGAAAAGAGTTCTAGATATTTATTCCTCATATCATCCTCTAGTTCCTAAGTAGCTTCTTCGGGAGATAATCCCTTCCAAATCACTTTCACCAATAGTATTGTCTTATTTCGTAACTGCTTAAGTCTAATGTCCACGATCTGATCTGGTGATATTGTGTATTATAGATCTTCATGTAACTGCACATCATCATATTTTATAATATGTGAGGGGTCAGACTAGTACTTTTTAAGTTGGGAAACATGGAATACATTGTGCACTTGGCTTAGGTTTGGGGGAAGGGCTAGTCTGTAGGCCACAGGTCTTACTTTATCAAGAATCTAGAAAGGACCTATGTATTTTGGATTGAGCTTTTTAATTTTAATGGATCGACCTATCCTTGTGACTGGAGACACTCTAATGAAGACATGGTCTCCAATCTCAAACTTTAACGGTCACCTACGTTTATCTGCATAACTTTTCTGTCTACTCTGGGTTGTCAAAAGTTTCTTTCTAATAGTTTCTATTTGTCTGGAAGTCTGGTCCACTAACTCTGGGCCTATAAGGCTTCGCTCTCCTAGCTCAAGCCAACACACCGGGGACCTACACTTCCTCCCATATAATGCCTCATACGGTGCCATCTGTATACTTGTATGATAACTATTATTATAGGTAAACTCCGCTAAAGGCAAGTACATATCTCAGTTCCCTTTCATTTCCAATACGCACACCCTCAACATGTCCTCTAGGGTTTTAATGGTTCTCTCCATCTATCCATCCATCTGAGGGTGATAGGTTATGCTAAATCTGAGTCTAGTGCCTACAACATCTTGTAATGATCTCCAAAAATTTGATGTGAATCTGGGATCTCTATCTAAAATTATGCTCTTAGGCACATCATGCAGTCTAACTATCTCCCTGATGTACAGCTAGGCTAACTTATCTAGGGTATAAGTGGCTTTCATAGGTAGGAAATATGCCAACTTTGTTAACCTATCCATTATTACCCATATTGCATCATGCCCCGATGATGTTCTGGGTAAACCCATGATAAAGTCCATAGCTATCCTATCCCATTTTTACTCCGGGATATCTAAGGGTTGAAGTAACCCAGCTGGTTTTTGATATTCTATTTTCACTCTCTGGCATACTAAACATTGGGAGATGTATTCTGCTATGTTTATTTTCATTCCAGGCCACCAGAACATTTTCTTTAAGTCCTGATACATTTTATTACTGCCCAGATGAATGGTGTACTTGCTCTTATATGCCTCATCTAATATTTTCTCTCTGATTTATGTATTTCTAGGCACATATAGCCTATCCCTGTATCTCATTATGTTATCCTCAAACAAATTGAAATCATGACTGTTACCCTAGGCTATCTGGGCTTTAATCTTACTTACATGGTCATTTGTCTACTGAGCCTCTCTTATTTAGTCCCTCAAGTCATTTTCTATTCGGGTTTCACTCATTAGTAACTTCCCCGAATATACCTGGCAGGAGAGACTCATATCTCTGAATCTCTCAATCAATTCTTGCTCTTGGATCATCATACAAGCTATGTGTATGGATTTTCTACTTAGGGCATCAGCTACCACATTAGCCTTACCAGGATGATATTTCAACATAAAATCATAGTCGTTCAAAAATTATAACCATCTCTATTGCCTTATATTCAATTCTTTTTGTTCAAATAAATATTTAAGGCTTGTGTGGTCGCTGTAAATTTCTATAACTGCCACATATAAGTAGTGTCTCCATATTTTCAAAGCAAACACCACTGCGGCTAACTCTAGGTTGTGTGTGGGGTAGTTTTCCTCGTGAGATTTCAATTGTCTTGAAGCATAAGCTACCATTCGGCCTTTTTGCATAAGCACACATCCAAACCCTTTCTTAGAGTCATCACTATACACTACAAAAGTTTCTCTAGGGTCAAGGAGTACTAAAACTGGGCCGTGGTTAACTTGTGCTTCAATTCCTGAAAACTACTCTCACATTTCTCATTCCACACAAATGGTACATTCTTTCTAGTAAGCCGAGTCCATGGCATTGCTATTTGAGAAAAGCCCTAAATAAACCTCATATAGTAATCTGCTAAACCTAAGAAGCTCTTAATCTCTATCACTGTCCTAGGTCTCTCCCACTGTAACACTGCCTCTACTTTATGGGGATCTACTGTGACCCCTGCTTGGGAGATCACATGACCTAGAAACTGGACTTCAGTGAGCTAGAACTCACATTTACTAAGTTTAGCATATAATTATCTCCCTTTAGGGTCTCTAAGGCTAATCTTAGGTGTTGTTCATGTTCCTCTCTACTTTTTGAGTAGATGAAGATGTCATCTATGAAGACAACTATGAATCTATCTAAGTATGGCTTAAACACTCTATTCATATAATCCATGAACACTGTGGGTGCATTCATCAACCCGAAGGGCATAGCTAAAAATTCATAGTGCTCGTATCTAGTTCTAAAGGCTATCTTGGGAATATCCTCAGCCTTTATTCTAAGCTGATGATATTCTGACCTAAGGTCTATCTTGGAAAAGACTAACGCTCCTACTAGCTAATCTAGGAGGTCATCTATGCGAGGGAGAGGGTACTTATTCTTAATGGTGATTTTATTGAGTTCCCGATAATCTATATATAGCCTAAGGCTCTCGTCTTTTTTCTTTACGAATAGGATTGGAGCTCCTTACGATGAGACACTGGGTCTGATAAAACCCTTCTCTAAGAGTTCTTCTATCTATTTCTTAAACTCAACTAGCTCGGTGGGAGCCATCCTATACAGGGCCTTAGACATTGGACCTGCCCCAGGCAAAATATCTATAGGGAACTCGACCTCTCTCTCTGGGGATAGTCCTCTAATCTCTCTAGGGAATACCTTTAGGAACTCTCTCACTATGGGAATCTCATTTATACCCTCTTCTACCTCAGTCTAGACTAAAAAGAAAACCAGATATCCCTGACAACCATGCCCTAGAGATCTCTTAGCCTGGGAGGTGGTCATGATAGATAACTCAGTCCTCATACTAAGCACAGTCCCACACTCAGGTAAAGTAATACATCTAAGCTACAATCTAGTGTGGTATTATTTACAAACATCCAGTTTATGCCAATAATCACATCAATGTCAATAAGGGGCATGCAAATCAAATCAAGGGTGGTAAGACAATGATTAAACTGGATCATACAATTTAGGCAAGTATGGGAGGTAATGGTTCAATTTCTTGTAAGGTAGATACATACAAATCATATGGCAATGTATACACACTCAGACTGAACCTCCTAGCACAGTCATATAATATAAAAGAATGGCTAGCACCCGAATCAAATAATGCAGTCATAGAAAAGTCATTTATTCTAATAGTACCTTGAATCAGACTCGGGGACCGACTAACCTCCTATTAGGATAGGGCAAAGACTCTACCCTGGGTCTAAAGTCTAGGAGGAAGAGCCATCTCCCTCTGCTGTGGAATTAGTGGAGGAGCCTATGTGCAATCCCTAGCCATATGTCCTAGTCTACCACACCTAAAACACACGTTCTGTCCCACATAGCACAGTTTGGTGCCGTGCTTCCTGCCACACTGGGGACATGTGACTGGTGTGAAACTACCTTTGCTAGACTGAGTCTTCCGGCTCTTTCCTTTCGGCCCCACTGGCCTCTGCCGCCTCTTCGGCTAGTCACTGCAACTTGTAAACCCTTTTTAGGTCTCTTAGGCATAAGAAGGGGTGGTCTGGCACTGGAGGTAGGCTGCATCATCCTGAGATTCATCTTAGTTGCTCTACATACTTCAATGAGGGTGTTAAAGTGCCTGATTCTCTGTGGCACTACCCTGTCTCTAATCTCAGGGAGTAAGCCCTTCTCTAATCTATCTGCTCTCCATCTTTCATCATCATGCCTCTGTCAATAAGAGGAATATTAGGAGAGCTCTACAAACTTTGCCACATATTGGTCCACGGATGTCCCTTTTGTTTGTTTGAAAAGAATGAACTTTAATTCTTTTCATCTCTAATTGAGCTGGGGAAGTATTTCTCATGGAATACCTAGAGGAGTGCCTTCCATGTAATCGAGGAGTTCCTCGCTCTCAGAATAGGCTTAATGCCCTTCCACCAATAGTCTGCTTCTTTCTATAATTGGAATATAGCCATTTTGGCTTTTTCCTCAAACGTGCACTCCATCACCTTGAAGATTTTCTCTAGCTGCAAATCCAAGCCTTAGCTTTATCTGAGTTCATCTCACCATCAAAGGTGGGAGGCCAAAATTTTCTGAATTGGGTAAAGATTTTTCTAGTCGAGGGCTGCTGCTAAGCTGGAGGCGTCTGAGCTGGTGGAATCGAGGCAACCATTTGTACATGTGGCTGTGGATCTGAATGAGTCGCTCCTAAGTACTCGGGATGATTTGAGTGTGAAGGTGGCTAAGGAGGAGTAGGTGTAGGGCCCTGGCTATCTCTCTCAACAAGCCATTCCTATAGCTGCATAATAACAGCCTGCTATTGATCCAAGCAAGCCATAATAGACTGTAAGGCTCCAACAACTGGATCACTAGGCCCGGCTTCATCAGCATGAGCCGCTCTAGAGGGCTAACCTCTCCTAGTGTTCACCATTATATTGAAACATCATAACAAACTTTAACAAGAAACAATGGAACACTTCCACCATCAAACACGCTCAATTCATCCGAAAACAAGCTCAAATGCATCTAGGCAACTCATAAAAACACAAGCCACAACCCACATCAAGAGTTTGAACCTTTGCTCTGATACCAATAAATGTAACACCATAATTTCTAGCTCATCTCATGATATTCATATGCTTCACATCATTAAGTCCATGAGAGTGTAAAGAAAGAGGGGATAAAAATAATGAATATTTTCATGTTGCGTCGTATATAAAAATTTCACTTGATATCACGTGGACTGTATGAGCTCATATCATACATTTCCATATTTAATTACATGTACACAATTCATTTGGATTGTAAAATGCGGCCCACAACTCATGGAACTCAAGGAAAAGCTCAAAATACTCATGTATATTTTTGGCTAGAATTTGGCTCTTTTCTGTCCAAACTTTGAAAATTCATAACTAATTCTAAAAAAATCAAAATCATTCATTCTTGCCTATTATGGAAAGCTACAGATGTATACTTAATAATAAAAATATATCCAAATCATAACATCCATCACAGAAAACATTTGACATCTGAAAAGGTTCAGAGGCCAAACTGCTCACTGGTGCTGTCACAGATTTCTACAGCAAACTTCAAAAATGTCCAATTAATTTCAAACAAATACAATCTATGTAAATGATACCAATATGGGAAGTTGTGAATGTTGGCTAGATGAAAAAAATAACTTCACACCAGTTTAGGTAGCCCAAACCTCAGAATTCAATGGAATAGTAACTGAGGTCGGACAAAACTCCTGATATTGGATAGATTATTTAAAAATTCATATCTTCCTCTCTAGACCTCCAAATGAGGTGATTCTAGTTGGTATAAGTCTCTGTGAATATCTAGTCTCTCTGTATAAAATTTTATGGCAATTGGACATCATTTGAGCCTTGTGTGACAAATTACATTTTCGGACTAGATGAATAGTACAGCAGATCAAAACCAAAAAAATTGCCAAATTTGGAAATTTGTCAAATATTTTGTAGACCTCCAAAAATTATACTCTTTAGCTCCCTAAAAAGCTCTCAATAATCTCTAATTGCATGCCAAATCTCAAATTAAGAAGAGCTCATTTGACTAAAAAATGATATAAGGTTCAATTATGGTCAATTTTAGTCCCATATGAGGTACCAAAGTAACCAAATGGCTTTCCCTAGGGTTTGGCACTTTTGGACAAGTCTAAAAGCATGATTAAGACTTGTATAAGCTGCCCAAATAGTCCCAAACCCTATACATAGTTCCATCAAACCACCAATGAAGCTAAATTGCCACTATATACCCATTTCACATTCTAATGACTATAAAACATATTCTCTCATTCATACATTATATAATATTATAATTACATATGTCCCAAGGATAGACCATTTACAACAATAATATACATCATTAAGTATCATTATGGCTTTAAAAGGACAAAAGCTAAGCATATTGGTGTCAAGTGATACAATATCAGTAGGCATACCCATTAGAGCACTACAAGTTCGAGAAGCCCTCATCTATCAAGAAACCCAAATCATTCAAAAGCCTATGATTCAGGCCCAAATGGCTTATGAAATGATGACCTATACTCAAGAGGCTCAAATTGTGCTAGTATATATCTAAAAATTTCAAAAAGCTCAAGATGATATTTATGTTGGACATCAACCCATATTTGCTAAAAAAATTTACTAAAAATAGATAATCAAAGGAGGAGTTACACTAGAATTATGACCATGAAAGGAGTTGATATGGACTAAAGCGCTTACAATATGAAATACATATAAAATACAAAAAGACATGGAAATATGATAAGATAAGTTCCATTAGAATCTATTAAACTATTCTTCATGGTATGGTTTGCATGCTTCTTATGCATGTATGTTATTAAACTACTATCAAAATGCTCTAATGATACATCTGATGACTATAGACAAGGTTCTCTATTGGGATTAAAATCCCTATAGGAGATGGTCTCTGATATTGTGGATCCACCTTAAAGGATGCCCAAAGAAGCAATCATTTATCTCATTACTTATTTGAATTATAACTAGCTGAGTATGAGCTATATGAATTATAATTATGTTTTGATTTAGCTGTTGATGCTAAATATTGATACTTAGGGCATGTTTGTGTATGATGACTCTATTGATGGCTTATGTACATGGCCTATGATTTATGGTATTTTATGCTATTGCCATCAGATGACTTGATTATGTTCTAGTAATATGATACCACTTAATATGCTAATTTTATATTGATCATGTTATCAAGAGAATTGTACTACTAGCTTACAAATACTATTTGATGAATTTATGAATTTTCTATCAAATGATAAGAATAGTCTACATATGTATAAGGCTATGAATTTCCCTGCATGATGATATGGTTTCTCAAATAGACAAGGGAAATAAAAATGTTTTTGGCACACATGGTAACTAAACCATTATCTATTTTAAAATTGCTATTGTCTTATTGAGAACTTTTATGATTCTCACTCTTTATGATAATTTTTTTAGATACTCAAGATGCCCATAATATGTTACATAATAAAGATTAAGTGGATGACTATGGAGAGATGAGGAGTAGGACTGATTCAAGTCATAGTAAGTATGAAGACAACCACTATCACGGAGGAGAGTTAACCTGTACCCCCTCTTTGGGCCAAACCATTTGACTTTGCTAAGTAGATGCCATGGAGATAGTTTTGTTGTATATATGACCACTTTATGAAACTAATTATAATAAAATTTTGTGAACTTTGGTGTATGACAAAACATCTTTAGAAAAGTGGGCTAATAGGTCCTATTTTTCAAAAATATTTTGAAGTTATTTAATAATAGTTGTGTGAATTTTCCATATTTTTACTCAATGAGGTGATGAGTTAGCTTCTGCTTACATCATAAATAAATTAATATTAATAATTGGGTGAAATCAATATAATTCATAAGGGGAAAACATCAACTAAACGAGAAAGAGTTTTATTAAGTTGAGCCTAAATAGAAATTAAGTATCTAGGCCTATATCACACATATTTGCAAGAAGGGCTAACTAAGAATTCTTAAAGACCAACATGCAAACACAAATAAAGCAAGTGGAGCATAAAGAAAAGAAGACTATCAGATGATATATTACTTAAAATTGCAAATAATGTACACCACTCAGCACATATGTAATACCCTTCCTAAAATAGAACTGAAACCAGTGAGATAATAAAAGAGGACTCTAGAATAAAATGAAATAGGGTCAAGTAAGAATAGAATGATAACTTAAGAATCCACAAATGAGAATGTGAAGCTAAAGATGGCGTGAAATCAGAGCCAGAATGGTTAAACAATTTAAATAGAAAAGACAGTGGCTAAATTGTAATTTTAGAAAAAAAATTTAAAAACTCAAAGAAGAAAGTTTTAAATGATAAAATTAAGCTCTTTAGGGTTCTCAAATGCCCTGAAAATTATAGAAACCCTCAGAATGACCAAAACCCTTTTGGTGTGCATCTTAGGCCGTTAGTTGACCTAAACTTTGACCAGATGATTCGAGATGATTTTGAACTTCATAAATTTGGAAGTAAATGTTTTTAACAAACTAGAAAACCTAAATTTTTATATGGAAAAAATGGTTCTAGAAAAGTAGGTAAAACGAGCCTAAACAGAGGATTTGAAGTGGAAAGGCATAATAGAAATTTTTGAATTTATTACTAACCACCTTCTTTTGTCCCTATTTCAACCACGCCACTTCCTCTTACTTATAACTGACTTATTTACCTTTTGAACTAGCAGCTCTAACTGCCCAAGAAGGGCTGAATTAGAATTCTTAAAGAGCAACATGCAAACACAAATAAAGCAACTGGAGCACAAAGAAAAGAAGAATGTCAAATGATATATTCCTTAAAATTACAAATAATGTACACCACTCAGCATATATATAATACCCGGCCTTCTTAAAATTGAACTAAAATCTGTGAGATAATAAAAGAGGATCCTAGAATAAAATGAAATAGGGTCAAGTAAGAATAAAATGATAACCTAAGAATTTAGAAATGAGAGTGTAAGGCTAAAGATAGCTTGAAATCGGAGCCAAAACAACTAAACAATTTAAATAGAAAAGATAATGGCAAAATTGTAATTTTGAGCAACTTTTTAGAAACTCAAGAACAAAAGTTTTAAATGGTAAAATTCAGTTCTCTAGGGTTTTCAGAGACCCTAAAAACTATAAAAACCCTCAAAATGACCAAAACCCTTCCGATATGCATTTTAGATTGTTAGTTGACCTGAATTTTGACCAAACAATTCATGATGGGTTTGAATCCCATAAATTTGGAAGCAAATGTTTTTAATAAATTAAAGACTCTAAACTTTTATATGGAAAAGATGTCTCGCGAAAAGGAACTAAAACAAGCCTAAACGGAGGAATTAAAGTAGAAGGGTGTAATGGCAATTTTTGAATTTATTATAAACCACCTCCTTTCTTTCCCATTTCAGCCACACCAGTTCCTCTCACTTAGAACTGACTTATTTGCCCTCTAAACCAGCAACTCTAGTTATGTAACATCTGGTTCTTCTATAAACGTGAGAAACGTAATATCTGGTTTCTCTGTAAACGTACAAAATGTACCAGACATAAAAGGATGTCCCCTAGATAGAATGATTTGAGGTCCAATAAAATTAGAGTAATAATCTAGACCTTAAGTAATAAGGATTCAAGGGCATAGGTGCCCTGAAAACAGAGCCAGAATAACCAAACAAAATTTAATAAAGATGCAGTGATATTTTTTTAATTTTGGATACTTTTTAAAAAACTTAAAGGAGGAATTTTTAAATAGAAAAAATGAGTTTCTCAAGGTTTTCAGAGGCCTTAAAAACTATAGGAACCCTTACAATGGTTTAAATCCTTCTAGTTTATGTTTTAGAGTGTCAGTTGACTCAAACTTTAACTAGTTCATTCGAGAATGTTTTAAATCCAATTTGGATGAAACCAAAAGCATTTTATGAATTAGAGAACTTAAATTTTATGATGGAAAAGATAGTTCTAAAAAAGGAGTTGAAATGAGTCTAAACGGAGCAAATAGGTACATAAGGACAAAATGGTCATTTTAAAAAATTATACAAGAGGCTTCTTAAGTAAGATTGCACCTCATCATCTTCTCCAAGCTTTCATTTTCAAATTTTTTAAGAGCTATGGCATGAAATTAAGAGGGGAGAGAGAGAGAGAAGAAGTTTAAGTGTGACGACCCTAACTTCTAATCATGGTAATTAAGTTTAAACACATGGTTAAAAATCATAAACCAAGGCAAGAAATCATTTCAAATTATCAAATTAGGAAAAAGTGACGAAATTTGAACCTTAATGCTATTAGGGTCATTACCAATCAATCACAACCATTCATGTACATAAGTGAAACAAATCCTCAATTTAAAGCCTTTAAATTTATTACCCATTAACTTCCAACTCCTAAGAACCCCTTACAAGTACTTCTAAGTCATCCCTTGATGTTGCCATAGGAAAAACCAAGGTTTCTAGGTTAATAAAAGAGTTTGAAAACCTTCACCATGGCTAAGTGATTTTGCACCACGGCCAATTACTCTCGGGTTCACTTCTTACATCTTCACAGATTTTATTCTAATGCATGTGTTGCAGCAACAATGTATAAACTATCAACAATTGTCATTCTAATACATGTCTCATAGGAGGTTTCGAGCATTACTAGTTTAAGTCAACATCAATACATCACATGATCACATTTACTAGAAAGTAAACCATATCATAGGATCTATAAAGTTCCATGTCAGATGTTATAAATTCATACATACAATACCCGTTTAATATGAGGCCTAACTCCTCAATAGATATATTCTAAATTGTCAACATACAAACTCCTACACTTGGCAACATGATTACATGATAATGCTATATAAAAGAATAACAAAATTGGCATCTACTCTACTTAGATCAGCCCAAGTGTAGCCTCCCATACACATGGTTAGAGCTCATTAATTTTCACCCGCTTGTTTCCTCCTATCCTTACCTGAAAGACCTTCACCTGAAATAGTTAGCCCATGAAATGGGGTGAGATGCAAATCTCAGTAACCAAAGGCAAATTCCATTCATATATTCCAATTTAATTAACATATATGCATGATATTATATAAGCATCAGAAAATGTACCAATCATATCAGCAAATGAAATAATTAGGCTATCAATGATTACTATCCCATACTAGCAATCACATTTTAACATGTTAAAGGCCAATAACAACGGGAGAGGTCCGTCCATGGCACCCCCTCCCCAATGAGCACAACCAAGGCTCAGTGCATATGGGGTCTAATCATAACCCGATACCCGATCAAAGCACATGCACAAGTGGCACCCGTAACACAACTCTACCATAGACTCACAAGGTCCAAACATAATACAATAGATCGCCAATCAATTCATTTAGTATTTCAAATCTTTAATGTGTAGGAACTATAAAATTAAAGCAGATATATGTATGGAATTACATCATCCCTTGTTACCTCACTTGTAGCCAATTCTTGAAGAGCCAACGGAATGCTACTTTAGCCTATGGATACAAAACCAAGCCATTACTATCCTTAATCACAATTTATATCAGCAAACCTATTACTCAAGGAGTTAAGCTTTAAAGGACCACTTAGAAAATACTTACCTAATAACACCCCTAACCTCAACCTACAAAATTTCACCATGGAAACATCAAATAGCAAGTTTCAGGTTTTGGATGTGGGTGAAATGCTCCAAATGAAAAACTAATTAGGTCAAATTGAAGAGAAAAAGGAAGGGTTTAAGTTATATAACACTCACCTTGGCTGAATCTTGCTCTAGGAGTGGGAAATGATGAAATTTTGCTGCTAACCCTAGCCTTCCTTTTAGACCTCCAAATTTGCTCTTTGTGTTTGTGTTTCAGTAGAGTATGGAGGGGGCTGCATATGTTTAGGGTTTAGTTGAGTTTAAGTTGGATCCTAAATGGATTATGGGCTGACCCAAAGGCCCAATTCCTAGTGGGTTTCATATTTAAGTTTTGTTAGGCTAAGTTTTATAAGTTAGGCTGCAGAATTGTAGCTGGGTTAGGCCAAATTTTAAAAGCTCATTTAATTTGGGTTTACATAAGAGATGTTAGGCCATTGCTAGGTGGTCTCTCTTAGGCCAAGACTCACAATAGGAAGTTGGGTCTGCACCTATAATCATTGGGCTTCCATTAGTCTCTAACCATGGCCTACTTAATTTAATTTGGGCCTAGATGAAGTTTTCAACCCAATTAAATCTCAAACCCATATTAATAATTTTTTGCATTAAAAATTTCCATTCCTATAACTTGCTCAATTATTCTATAATAATTATTCTTAATTAACCTAAATCCATGATTAACACCTTAATTAATTCTAAGGTGTTACTTAAGCTTTCGTTTAGGTAAGTAAACGGCTTGATTTCATTCCGCGCCAATTAAGAAAGTTGTTCTTCTCTCTAAGACCTTTCTAATAGTGGTTTTCTTTTCTTGAAAGCTTATAGATTCAGGTTTGACCCAAGCTAAAAAGGAACTCTTTTCAAGAAGCAAATCAGTGAAAAATAATCTATGCGAAGAAAGTTCCATTTTAAGGTAAAACTTTACTTAAAACACTTACAAAATCTTATGTTTTCAAGCTATTTAAGCTTCAATCTAGAAAGAGAAAGTGGGGAATAAAGTTTTTCTTCATGTATTCTTGATGGAATAAAGGGTTATGGAGTGTGAGGATTAAGAATATATGACTAGAATTGAAAAGGAAGCTTTAGAATGCAAGTTATAGAATTTAGGGATTTGGTTACACCTTGGCAAATATGAAGCTTTCTAATAATAATTTAAGTTGTTTAAGAGTATGAATGAGTTCTCAAGACACCTAGGAAGCCTCACATATGCCATTTCCCTAAATGAAATGAAGCAAACTCCATGAATGCTCCAAGCCTCCATAGTCTCAGCCAAGCAAGATTAAGGCACCTAGGAAGTGTTTTAATTTGTTCCAAGTTTAGAATGAGACTAGATATGATGGAAGGATCTCAAAGGAAGTCTTGAAAAAAATTTAAAAGCCTTGGAATGTGAAATGGAGGTGTAGGCTCTATAATGAGACATTTGAAAGTAACTTATAGCTAGGCTCCTTAAAATGAATGTGTGATGACTTCAAGGAGTCTAAATGGAATCAAGAGACCTAGAATGAATGAGAAATGGGAGGCAAGATCATGGATTCCCATAGTTACTTCATTAGGTCCTTTATGGAACCATAATTGTGTCTTCAGACAAAGTAAGACACCATAGAAATTTCATAAGGCTAGAGCTTTGTTCCTATGAGTGATATATGTCTCTTTTGATGTGTCTAGGCTAAGAGAACCAAGGGCCATCAAATTACAAGGCTTGGCCAAGAAAGGGGAAGAAGAATTTCAAGAGCAAATTATTGTGTTCTTACTTCAAGGTAGCTCTCCAATCTTTCTCTCATGCATGGCTTGGATGTTTCCTTGTCTTGGAGTGTTTGTGTGTATATGTGAGCCATGAGAAATGTGTCTAGCCAATGCTTATATGTTATGATACCATTATGCTTCTTGAAATGTGTTTATGGTTGCATTATGGCTTGCATGGGTTTGGTTGTGCCAAAAGTCTCTTAGAAAAGGTGAGGATGAGCCAAAAGTCCCTAGAAATGGGTAAGAGAAAGCCAAATGTCTCAAGAAGAGTGAGACTTAGTCAAAAGTCTCTTGAAAGTGGGTGAGGTAATTTCAAAAGTCCTAAGAAAGATGGGTAAGGCTAGACCAATGCCCTTGAGTGCTTATACTTATTATATATGAGTTTATGTGACAAGAAAAATGTTTTATGTATGCTCATTAATAGCTTGAATGCCATGCATGCATTCTTTAACTTGCAAATGCATCCATTATATATGTTTGAAAGGGTTAAAAACTATTGGGATTCTTTGAATCTCACTCCTCCTCTACATATGCCTAACCATGTCTAGGTGAGCCAAGAAGGCTAAGAAATGGTGGCTAACAACTATGAGAGGCAAGACTTTGACAAAAGGATAGCGAAATGAGCTTTGTATTTGCATGTTGATGTCAAAATATGTAACCATGAGATGTATACATGATGTAAACTATTGAGCATGTTCTAATGTATATATAAATAATGTATGTATCAATGTGGAAGCTAGATGAATGAATATGTATGTTCTTGCCACCTAGGAGTCTTTGTGAGATGTGACATTCATGTGTATATATGCAAGTGGCAAGGTGAGATTGAGATCCATAATGATTTAGACTTTTGGCATGATTTTATATATTGTAAGTATGCTTTTAGACTTGCTCAAGTGGTTGTAAAAGGTTAAGAAGAGCATTTGGTGTCTTAAAATCCCATTTTGGACTTCAACTTTGACCAAATGGAGAGCTGAACCAAAGTCTGATCAAATGAGTGAGTTTTTTTTCATGAAATTTGGACAAAAAATAGGTCTCATCTAGAGCTTTTCATAGATTCAAAGATCAATTAATTTGTAATTCTATAGAATGTATTATGATTTTTCAAAATTGGCCAAATTATGCAGAAATGGTATGCTTACTATTCATTTGGTCAATTTGCTTTTGTGTCACAAATAGGACAAATGAAGTCCAATACTTATGAAATTTTACAAAAACAAACTATATACCATAAGCTTTCCATAGCCATTGAGATAACCTCATTTGGAGTTTTGTAAAAGGAGATATGAATTTTTGAAATTGCATGACAGTACCAATAATGCAGCCTGACCTACTTTATTGTTCCGATGGCTTAAAGCTACTGTACTGGTCTAGAATTATTTTTAATCAAAAGTAGACATCCATAGATTTCTAGAATGGTATGGTTTGCTTGATTTCAATTTTTTTAGAATTAGTTATGAATTTTTAAAATTGGTATCAGAAAACTTAAATCTGAACCCGAGAGTAAACCATGGATTTTGTGAGATGTAGCTTAAAGCCCGAGGTTCTTGAGATATTTGGTGATGGTTATGACTTGTATGGATGTGTTATGAATAGAAAATGATATTGATGAGTTCATATGGTCCATGGGGCATAAATTAAAGAAGTGAGATCTTACGTGACACAAATAAATATCATTAAATTTATTACCTTTTTCATATAAGTGTAAGGTTTCTTGCATTTGTGCTCCAATCTATATGAAATGCATTGAGATGGACAAGGATACCATGGTATAATAGCTAAGAGGTTAAGGTATTACAAGTTTCCCAAAAAGGAAGGAGAAGAAGGAGGGAAAAAGGTCAAGAAAGGTAAGGATTTATGTATGTTTTCGCCTTATGCCATGTATCAAACTTCTCCTCTTTGAGTGCTTTTTTTTTTATGGTTTTAGTTTCTTGAAAGGAGTGTTTTTATGTCTGAAATCTTGGAAGAAGGAGAGGAATTAAGGAAACTAAGTGTAGCATCAAATTCTCCTCTTAATAAGCTTTAAGACAAAGTATGTATCATGGTGGGAAAACTTGCTTCTTCTTGTCTTCTCCTCCCTCTCCATGTTTGGCCAGCATTGGGGGAAATTAAAGGGAGATAATTTTGGGCCAAAACAAAATAGGAACAAGGGTTTTAAGGCATAGAGAGTAAGAATATTCAATTGGAATTATTAAAAGAGCCTTAGAAATCAAGATAGAATAGTTAGGGTTTTCTTTGCACCTTAAGAGCTTTGGAACTATAACAAGGTATTTTAAGCTATGTGAATTCATAATTAAGTTAGAGAGAAACCAAGGAATGCCTACATGCATTAGATTCCCAAAGAGGATAAGCAAAACTCTAATTGGCTCTCATGTGGGTGTAGTTTCAACCAAGGTATAGGCAAAGCACTTAAGGAGTGTTTTCTTGAGTTCCAATAAATTAAAAGACTTAGATATAATGAATAAATAATTATAAAATCATTTGATTGAATTTAGGAGCCCCAAAGTGAAAGTTGAATTTTTAAGGCCCAAATTGGGTTAAAGAAACAAGTTAGTCTTAAACCCCTTTAACCAAGCCTATGATAATTCAAATGAGTTTCTATAGAGCTATAAGACTTATAGCAAGTGAGGGTTTGGAGTTTAGAAAGTAAAAACTAAGGGTTGCTTCTTATTAAACCTACACTAGCTTTAAATTCCATATTGAACCCTAATGGGGTTATGTGATTATTATAAGACCTAAAATGAATCCAAATGGATTAATTTGCCTGTAGTTGGTAGGTGTAGGCCAAGCTAGCCCAAACTCACCAAAGTGGGTGTCAAGCGAAAGAAAGACAAGAGAAAAGCTAAGAGCAAGTGGGTTAGTAGTTTCTTGAGGCCTCGTAAGTCTTAAGGTAACTTTATCTCCCTATTTTGCATGCATTTAAATGCTTGATTGTGTCAAAATGCTTGTATGTGTTGTTGCTTGATGTATTCATGAGCTATGTCTTGATATATTTTCCATTATGAGTTTTATGTATGAGTTTGACATGGTTTTCAGCTCCTGCCTCTCAATGGCATGGAATTCAGCGCAGTAGCTCTTCCTTGACCTTAGGTTAAGTGTAGTTGAATCTAGCTAGTTTGTTTTGATGCCATGACTTGATGAGAAATGAGTTTTCATGTTAAAAGTTGCATATGATTAGCATTCTTATACCACATGCATTGCATTTCCTCAAGGTGTTCATGTATGCATTGATTGGTTGAGATTGGCTACTGAAATTCCTCCTAGAATCTCACCCATATATTCCCACTAACCATTTCACAAGCAAAGGTAAGGAAGAAGTTAGATATTGAAATAATGTATTAAGAGTATTATATGTACTAAAATTTGATGGATGCATTAGTGTAATACCATAATTCTATGACTTATCTCATATTATATGTAGGCTTGTTTTCATGAAGCACATGAATTTCTCAAGGAAAAGCCATAGAAAAATACAAATAGATTGCGTTACGTCACAAGTAAATTTTTCATTCGGTGTTTTGTGGGCCATATAGACTCATCCATCTCATTCTCATATCTAAATACACAATTACAACTCATAACAAGCTCAAGGAGTGGCCTAGAACTCTAGCAAAGGGAGTGGATACATAAGAACAAGGTGTGTAGTCTCGGGTTGGACTTCCAAATTATGTGCCTGAAATTTGAAAAATCATAACTAATTCTAGAAAAATTAAAATCAAGCAAACTATACTATTCTAAAAATTTACAGATGCCTACTTTATGTAAAAATAAATTTAGACCACAACAGAGGCTGCTAGCCACCAAAAATTGATAGAATAGTAGCAAAGGTTGACTATCATTACTAGTACTATCCTCGAACTTCAAAAATTCATATCTCCCTGCTCTAATGTCCAATTGAGGTGATCTTAGTGGCCATGGAAATATTATCATATCTAGTTTATTTTTGTAAAATTTCATGAGTATTGGACATCATTTGTCCTATGAATGATATAACCTAACTTTCTAACCATATGAACAGTGTCTGCATCGTTCAGTAAAAAATACCAATTTTGGAAACTCATAATTAATTCCACAAAGCTCTAAATAATTTTTTTCTTTGGCTTCCCAAAACCTCTGGATAAGATCTATATGTGTGCTAAATTTTATGGACAAATTCATTCATTTAGTCAGATCTTGACATTGGGTTGTGAAATGGTCATTTTTAAGTCTTATAAAGGGTCCAAATGGTCCATTTTAAGCTCTAAGGCAACCATGACCACTTGAGCACGTGAGAATGCACTAAAATGACATTCTAAACTTGTCTCAAAGGTGCACAAACGTATATTTCTCAAACCCACTCATCCACCCTGTGCTATACATAAAAATGCGTATGTCTAGTCTTGTCATTCCATACCTAAATCATGCTATATCATCCATATGGCATTAATTCTCATTCATACATCATATATATGAGTATTTACACATGTTCAAATGATTACATAATAATTCCATCATAGGATTACATCATATGCCATGTGTATGGCTACAAAAGAGACAAAACTATGCAATTCTAGATATTTTGATGTCAATCTCCTATCTTCCAACTTAGTGGCTTCTATTACCTTATTCATTTGCTCCACCTAGAATGTTAAGACATTAGAGAGGAGGGAATGAGATTCAAAGAATCCCAATAGCTCATCTCTCTTTCAATCACATATAAAGTATGCAATACAAGCCTTGAAAATGCATGTATGAGTATAATGACATGTATGATCATTCAAGAAGCATTCTTGGCATTTGAACAAGTCATACAAAGCATACATAGGCTTGCCAAGCAAGTGGATTAACCTTACCCATTCTTTTGTAGATTTTGGACTTGGTTCACCCATTTTCTCTAAAAGGTTTTGACTCAACCTCACTTTTGGGAGACTCTTTACTTTGTCTCAACTAACTTTAAGGGTTCTTGGCTTCACCACACTCAAGCAAACCCAAGCATACATACTAAGCATCATTGAAAAACATATTACAACACTATGGTACCATGGAATGAAGGCATATACTAGAATACTTTTCATGGCTTAAAACACACATACGCATTTTCAAGAACAAAGTAAGCACACATTCATGCATGAAAGAAAAAAGAGAGAGCTACCTTTGCCACACAAGCACACTTTTTCTCTTGGAATTATGCTCCCTCTCTCTTCCACACACTCACAATGATGTGAGGCTTGTTTCTCTTGGCCTAGACACATCATATGGAAGCTAATTACACTCTTGAATCAAATTCTAAGGCTATACATTCACTAGAAAAGCTAGGTAACTCATATGGCTCTTTTATGTTCCATAATGCACTTAATGAAGCAACCTTAAGAAAACATCATCTTGGCTCCATTCTCTCCCTTTATTTATGATTCTTAATTCCATTTAAACCTCTTAGAGTCATCACACAATCAAATCAAGGAGCCTAACAAGATGTTGTTTCTTTAAGCCATAATATGGAACCTATGATACCATCTTACTATCTACAGCTTCTAAAATTTTTCCAAGGCTTCCTCTCATCCTCTTCCATCATATATGACTCAAAAATAAGCTTAGAACAAATTAAAACTACCCCTCGGTGCTTCATCTAGCCTAGGTCGAAACTATGCACTATATGAACACCAAGTGAGTTGGCTTTGTTTTCTTGATGGAAGATGCATATGAAGAGCCTTCTACGGATCTCAAGAGCTCATCCAAACACTCATTTAGGCCTAAGAACAATTGCATCAAATCAGATTTTTAGTAGAGCACTTGGAACCCTAACTTTGCTATCTTGAAAACTAATGGTTCTTTGTTAATTTTTTTTGCATATTCTCATTCTCTACACCCAATTTCCTAGGATTCACCCTTAGTTCTACCCAAAATCCAAGCCCTCTTAAACTTCCCTAAGATGGCCGAACCTACAAGAGAGAGGGGGAGGAAGAAGTTACCATGGAATGGAGATTTTACCTTGTTTTTCCTTGATTTCTTACTTGTTTCTTCCTTTTCTTGTCCTCTCTTTAAATCTGATTTTTTCTCCTTTGTTCTTCCCTCAAAAAAGATCCAAAAACTTCAATAAAACTATACAAAAGAAGGGGAAATGGAGAAGGAGAGGTTTGCTAAAGAAAAAGCATAAAAAAGCCAAGAAAATCTATACCTCTTGCTTATTTTTTTCTTCCTTTCTCCTCCTTCTTGTGCACCTCACCCTTAGGGTTCTTTCTCTAATTTAGGGTAGAAAAAAATATGGCTAAATGAAGGAGGAGATAGGGCGCCTCATATATATAGGTAGATTTAAAAATTACTTTTCAAAAATTTCAATTTTGCCTTTTTGTGTTAGCATTTTTGTTTCTAATTCGTTTTAACTCCTTTTTGAGAACCGTCTTTTTCATCATAAGATTTAGGTTCTCAATCTTATAAAATGCTTTTGAAATTACTCAAATCGGAGCTAAAACCTTTCTAAACAAATTGGTTAAAGTTTGAGCTCATCACCATTAGAAAACGTCTATCGGAGGGGCTTTATGTAACACTATAATTTCTAGCTCATCTCATGCCTTTAAATAACTCATTTGCATCAATCATATAGTTTCTCAAGGAAAAAGGCATTAAAAATATTGATTATTTTAGCGTTGCGTCGCATATAAAAATTTCTTTCAGTGTCACGTGGACCATGTGAGCTCATACGTCACATTCTCATATTTAATTACATGAATACAACTTATTTCCATCATCAAATGTGGCCTACAAGTCATGGAAATCAATTGGAAGCATAAAATGCACATATATATTTTCAACCAGATTTTGCTCATTTCTATCATAAACTTTAGAAAATCATAACTAAATCTAAAAAAATCAAAATCATAAATTCTTGCCCATTCCGGAACAAATGTCTAATTTATGTAAAAAATACGTCCAGACCATAACATCCAACATAGAAGACGTTTGACATTCAAAATAGTCCAGAGGTCAGGCTGTCCACTGCTGCTGTCATTGAATTCTGTAGCAAACTTCAAAAATGTCCAATTAATTCCAAAAAAAATCCAATTCATGAAAATGATACCAATCTAGAAAGCTGTGGATGCTAGCTAGAGGAAAAAATTAGCTCTAGATCCGTTCAGGTACGCCTAGACCTCAAAACCTAATCAAATAGTAACTAAGGTCAGGTGGAGCGCCTGGTACTAGATAGATTCTTTGAAAATCCATATCTCCCTCTCTAGACATCAAAATAAGGTGCTTCTAGTTGGCACAAGTCATTGGAAATATCTAGTTTTTCTTTATAAAATTTTGTGGCAATTGGACATTATTTGAGCCTTGTGTGACAGATTTTATTTTCAGACCTGAGTGAACAGTAACATGACCAAAACCAGAAAATTTGTTAACTTTGAAAATTCATCAAATATTCTATAGACCTTCGAAAATTATATTCTTTAGCTTCCCAAAAAGCCCTCAAGAAGCTATAATTTTATGCTAAATCTTAGATCAAGAAGAGCTCAGTTGGACAAAAAGTAATGTAGGGTTCCATTACGGTCAATTTTGGCTCCATATAGGATACCAAAATGTCCAAATGGCTTTTCTTGGGGTTTGGCACCTCTTAGGCAAGTCTAAAAACATAATTAGGACTTGTGTGAGTCGTGTGACGACTCTAACTTTTAATCATTATAATTAAGATTAAATACGTGATTAATAACTATGATCCAGGGTTATATGTCATTAAAACTAATTACATTATGGAAATATAGGAAAATTTGAACCTTAATTTTATTAGAGTCATCAACCATATAATTATAAACACTTACATACATCAGGGAAAACAAACGTTCATTTATAAGCCTTGATTCTATTGCCTATCAATTCCAATTCACAAGAATCTTCTATTAATGTTTTCTTAAGTCATCCCTTGAGATTACTATATGAAAAACTAAGATTTCCTAGTCAATATAAGGGTTTTAGGACATTCGCCGCAGCCAATTTCCCCTTAACCATGGCCAATTCCTCTCGGCTTCACCCTCACATTGTTACATGGCATTGCAGCGAATAAGCCTCCTGGAACCTCCCTCGCTCACCTTTCGCTATTGGCCGCGGCCAATACCTCCTTTCGCCGCGGCCAATTCCTCTCTGGAATGCCTGGCTCATTTTCACAAAAGTTCGTCGCGGCTAATTCCCCACTTAGCTATGGCGAATTTCCCTCTGGACGACACCCAGTTTAGCCTCTCACATTTCGTCGCGGCCAATTCCACATTTTGTCGCTGTGAATTGCTCTCTAGTACTCTCCCTGGGCAACTTCGCCACTATTAGCTGTGGCCAAATGCCCTCTGATCCTACTACTCTTAAAACCTTACCTCATGCTCTCCACTCTCTATCTAGGGACTCTCTAGGGCCACTCTCCCACTTGTTATGAGGTTCTAATAGCCTTTATCTAGTTGATTTATCCTAGCCATCGTAACATTACCCATCTAGCATTTAAATGTGGATTTTCCTACTCATCCATAGGTCTTACATCAGCAATTTATAAATTTTCCATAATGGTCATTCAATCATACTTTCATTGGGTATTTCATGCATCAATAATTCAAATCTATAATCAATATATCATGGGATTACATTACTCAAATAGTCAATTATATCATAGATTCACAAACCAAAATAAGTGTCAAAGTTCATACATCAATCAATAGCTAATATGTAGTCTATTTCTCAATAGTTACATTCTATGTTAACAAAATACAAATTCCTACACTTGGCAATATAGATACATGATGATGTTATACAAAGGTTAACAAAAATTAGCATCTACTCTATTCTACTCAGACCAAGTGTAGCTCCCCACACTAGGCCTCAGCTCATGGATGTTTATCCACTTGCTTGCCCTTATCCTTTCCCGAAGAGCCTTCACCTGAAATGTTTAATCCCATAAAATGGGGTGAGATGCGAATCTCAGTAACAAAGACAATTCCATCATATATTCTAGTTTAATTAGCATACATGTATAGTTTCACATAAGCATCAAAAAAATATCAGTCATATCAGTAAATGAAACAATTAGGCTATCATGATTACTATCCTATACTAGTAATCATATTTTCACATGTCAAAGGCCATTAACACTGGGAGAGGCCCATCCATGGCACCTACTCCCCATTAAGCACAACCAGGGCTCAATGCATCTGGGGTTTGATCATAATCCGATGCTCGATCGAAACACATGCACAGGTGGTAGCCGCACCACAGCTCCACCATGGACTCACAAAGTCCAATCACAATATAATGATAGCCAACCAATTCATTCTATATTTCAAATCATTCATGTACAGCAAAATATGAAATTAAAACAGATATATGCATGGAATTAATATAAACTCAGTTACCTCACTTGTAGACAATTGCAACTGCCACCAATGGTACAAAAATCTCCCTATAACCATAGCATCAAAGAATTACTACTCTAATTCATTATTAACAGTTGCAACAAGTACCCAAAGAATTTAAAATGCTAATGACTACCTAGGGAACACTTATCCAGCCACTACAAGTCCCAAATTCGGATTGAAGTGTCCTCTACCAAAAACCTCAATATTTCACCTAAAATTTTAAGCAAATTCATATAAAATTAATACCCATATTATAAATCAGCTATGGGGGTCTCAAACTAGCAAAGAAAGCATTAAAATAGAGGGTTTATACTTACCTAATGTCAGCCCTAGCCTCAACCTATGAATTTCACCAAGAAAATCCTAAACAACCACATTTCAGATTTTGGGTATGGGGAAAATACTCCAAATGAAAAACTAATCAGACCAAAATGAAGAGAAAGATGAGAAGATTAAGTTATATAACTATTACCTTGGCTGAATCTTGCTCTAGAAGTGGGAAAATGTGGAAATATGCCAAAAATCCTAGCCTCTCCTTTGGACCTTCGAATTTTGTGTGTCTCTTATAGTTCTGCAGAATGGGAGGGGTGGCTAGGTTAGTTTTTAGGGTTTAAGTTGGGTCAAATATGGGTCATGGGTTGCTCCAAAGATCCAACTCCTAATGGGCTTCAGATTTTTACTTTGTTGGGCCAGCTTTTATGTATTGGGTTGCTGAAATTCAATCGGGCCATACCAAGTTTGAAAGCCTCATTTGATTTGACTCTGCTCAAGGGTTATTAGGCCAATTACATGGGCTTATGCAAGTTGGGTCTTGGGTCTCTGATTCATTAAATTGAATTGGGCCATCACTAGATGCTACCTCTTGGGCCAAGCCTCACAATAAAAAGGTTGGTCTACACCTACAATTATTAGGCCTCCATTAGTCTTAACCTTGGCCTACTTAATTTAATTTAGGCCTAGATGAAGTTCTATCCTAATTAAATCTCAAACCTATATTAATAATTTATCTCTCTAAAATCTTCATTCACTTAACTTGTCCAATTATCTCATATTAATTATTCCTAATTAACCTAATCCATGATTAACACCTTAATTAATTTTTGGGGTGTTACAAGCCACCCAAATGGTCCCAACCCTCATGCATCTCATTTTGGCCATCTCACTCACACTTATACACAATTCCAAAATACCATTCAAGAAGCTACAATACCATAACATGCCCAAATTGCATTCTAGTGATCACATAATATATTCTCCTATTTATACATGACATATTATTATAATTAGATATGTTCATAACATCATAATACATATACATCCATTGGTTACATCTTTTGCCATTTGTATGGCCTTAAAGTAGCAAAATTCAAGCACTTTCATATCATCTTCTCATCTCCAAGGTAGTTGGCTTCCATTACCTTGCCCACTTGGTCCACCTAGCATGTTAGAACATTGGAGAGGAGAGGATGAGATTCAAAAAATCCTAATAGCTTATTGAGAAGCTCGTCGCACAACCTTCAAAATAAAATTAGGTTGGTAAAATATGCAATTAGTGGCACAACCTAGGTCATCTCCCTTGGAATTGGAGTTCAATGCTTAATTGAGTTTTCCAAATATTAAAAGACTCTAAAAATTCCTAAACTAAAGGGGGTTTTGGTTGAATTAAACTAACCTAAAACTAAATTGAATTAAAATTCCTAAATTCTACCTAATTGGGTGAATTATGGGTGAAAGATAGGCTTGTGACTAGCTTTTGGATTCGTCCCTTGGTATCCATTATCCTTATCCTAATCCAATTGTGATTAATTCTGGCCTAAGAGTTCCTAATTGTGTTCATAACAAATTATCTTGGGTTACCACTCAAGATTTAAGAGATTAACGATCTAACGTTGAATTGAAACATCAATCCCGCATTAAATTGTTAAATCTTGTCTTTAAGATCAATGAACACCCAATTTGATTTATTAACTAATTAATTAGCCTTTGAATCATCATCCTAAAATGTTTAATTAACCAACTAAACACTAAGGAATCCTCAAATTAAACATTCAAGCACATAATTTCTTTCATGTATTTCATCGAACACCTTCGAGACACACATGGGAAATTAGAGAATAATGAAAAATCAGTATCTAATACAATCAATTAATCAACAAAAAGTTTCCTAATTAGTGTCTAACCAGTCACTAATTATAATTACACAAATTCCCTATCAAATATAACTTAACCAAGATGATATATGAAAGAGAAAAAGTGTAGGAAAATAAAGGAATCCTTAGCCAAAAATTCTATGTTCATCCATGGATTCAAGCTTGCACCAAGAGCTTCCTCCTAGCTAGCCTCAAGATGGATTAGAACTCCATTGTATCGTGGAGATGGATGGAAGATGGAATGGAGGTGATGGATGAATGGGTGGATGAAGGAGTCGTGCGAATGAATGGATTATATGGAATGGATGGCCGCCTGGAATTGTGAATGAATGAATAAATAGGCGAATACCATGAAGTTGCATGAATGGAATGGAATCTAAGGCGTTTTCTGTGAATATATGGAGGCGTGAGATGGGTGGATTCGAATGGAGTGGATCAAGGGCGTGAATCACGTATCTGATGAATGGATTAGCGTGATTTTATTTCTCACGTGGTTTTTTTAAGTGATTCCACGTGCTTCTCTTCAGCTCTTCTCCACGAATTCATTCTTCCTTCTTGTGTTTATGAATGTGGGCCCCACTCCCTTTTATTTTATTATATTCCACATGAATTCCAGCCTTTCTGACGTCATTTTTTTCTCATTTTGGCTCTCAGCTCATGCTTTAAATTTGCTCCTTACTTCTCTTCGTTCTCAGCTCCCATACCACGTAAATCTCAAGCTACATGCTTCATGTTTCTTCTCCCATTTTTCACATGGCCATGGCTTCTTATTTCAGCTAAGTTGCTTGCTTTTATTTTCTGCTATAGCCATTTTAGTAATCACGTCAACTCCAAGTCTTCCTTCCCACTTATTTGCTCGAGTTTGTGAGCTGCTGTCAGTGGCACTTCTTCCTTCTTCTTCGAGTTCAAATGAGTGTGTGCATGTGGCAACCTCTTTCTCCACCAGACCCCATGGCCAGCTTCTGTTCTTCTTCATCATTCAGCTCATGACAATCTAGCTCAACAAGCATCTCTTTCCTTCTCCGGTTCCAGCCATAACCAACTCGTGCAACCCATAGCTTTTCCAGCTGAGCTTCTTTTCCACGTGAAACTCTCATCAAAATGTTCTTCTTTTCAAGCTCAAGTGTGCAGCTTCTTCACTTCATTCTCAAAGCATTAGAACCCGTGGCTTTTCTGCCTCTTCGTGCACCATTCAGCTCGTGTTTCTCACCTGAACTCCAACACATGTACTGCTAAGCTTCTTCACGTGGTTCAAGCTTATTTTTAGCGTCACTAACTCGAAGCTTTATGCATGGTTCTGTTTTACACTTCTTTCCACGTTGGCTTTTCTTGTTAGAACCCGTGGCTATGCATGTGCATGTATGTGTGGCATGCTTGCTCCTTCTTGTAGCTCCCTCTATTTAATCTCGTTCCATCCATGTGAGCTCATTTAACCTTGTTTCTTTGCTTCTACATGTGTATGTTTGGCAGCCCTTCATGCTTAATGCAGATCCCTTCTTCGTGTTATGCTTCCATGCCACATAAATCTCGAGCTACATATTTCTTCCCAGTAACTCCTCTAGCTAAGAGAGTGTGTTGCTTCATTTAATTCTTAGCTCCAATTATATATTAAAATTCTGCATGGAAAGAGTGGGAAAAATCAAATAGGAATATTCACAAGTATTATTTAAGATAAATTTAAGCATTAAAAACTAATAATTTGCAAATAAATTTCTAAAATATAGAAATGGCCACTAAAATAAAATCTTATCTAATTGAAGTCTTAGAGCCATATTTAATCATTAAAATACCTAAGTTAGGAGAATTAAAACATATAAAAATTATGGTTATCACTTATCTTCTATTCAATCATACATAAAAGATGCAAACAAGTCTCATAAATATATGTATGGTCATGTTGACATATACAAACATTCAAGAGGCATTTTCAACATTTGAGAAAGTTATACATGGCATACAAAGGCTTTCCAAACAAGTGGATTGACCTCACCCATTTACTTGTGGATTTTGAACTTGCCTCACCCATTCTTTAAGAGGTTCTTGGACTCAACCATGCTCTTGGGAGTCAGCCTCACTTTTGGGAGATTTTTTACTTTGTCTCAATCAATTTTAAGGGTTCTTGGCTCATCCTTATCATGGCTAAGGGTTCTTGGCCTCACCACACTCAAGCAAACCCAAGCACACATCATAAACATCAAATGAAAGCATATCATAACATCATGGCACCATGGAATCGAAGTCATGCTAAAACACTTTTCATGGCTTAAAAATACACATACACACATTCAAAAATAAGTAAAGCAAGCAATCATGCATGAGAGAAGGTGGAAAGAGCTACCTTGCATACAATTACACACTTTTTCTCTTGAATCCAAGCTTCCTCTTTCAGCCACACACACACAAAAGTGTGAAGATGATTTCTCTTGGCCTAAACACAATTTATGGAAGTCAATTAGGTTCATGGAATTAATTCTAAGGCCACAAAACTTACTTAGACACTAGCTTGACTTATAAACCTCATTATGGTTTCATAAATATACCTAATAAAGTAATACCCCTCAAATAAATTCTAAACTCCATTCTTTCCTTTCAAATATAATTCTTGACTCCTTTTAAGTCTTTTGGAGTCATCACACAATCAAAACCAAGAGCCTAACTACATGTTGCTTCTTTAGGTCATATTATGGAACATAAAGCACCAACTCACTTTCTATGGTTTCTAAATTTCTCCTAAAGCTTCCCCTCATATTCATTCATCATATATGACTCAAAAATGGGTTTAGAAAAATTTAAAACTCCCCCTAGCTATAAGAACCTCTCTTGGCCGAACCTATGCTAGGTTTTAAGCTTCATAGACTTTGCTTTGTTTTCTCAAGGGAGGAAGCACATGGGGAGACTTCTAGAGATCTTATGAGCTCAATTAAACTCTTATTTAAGCCTAGAAATCATTGTACAAAATCAAATTTTACAAGATGCACTTGAAACCCTAGAAATTGCATCTTGAAATTCCATGGTTTTTTGTTAATTCTCTTTTCATATTCTTAATCTCCACACCCTTTTTCCTTAGAATCACCCTTGTTTCTGCCTAAAAATCAAACCCTCTTAGGGTTTCTTAAGTGGGGCGAAATGGTGTAGGAAGGGAAGGAAGAGATATCAACCATGAAAAAAGAAATTACCTTGTTTTCTTGCTTTTTCTCACTTGAATCTTGCTTTCTCTAGGCTCCTCTCTTCAAATCCAAAATTTTCCCTTAATAGCTCCCTTAAAATAGATTTGTAAACTTCATTTTAATCAAAGGAAACAGTGGAGAATGGAGTAGAGGAGGTTTGGATGGAAGAAAGCATGAAAAACTACCAAGAAACCATACCTTAAGCCTTTAATTTCTCCTTCTTCTTCTCTCCCTTTGGTACACCTAAACCCTAACTTTCTTCTCTAAAATTAGGCAGAAACAATTGTGAATAAATGAGTGAGGAGGGGCGGCGCCACCTATTTATAGGTGGAGGAGAATGGCTTTTTCAAAAATTTCCATTTTGCCCTTCATTTTTATCATTTTTGTTTCTCCTTCATTTTAGCTCCTTTTTTAAAACCATCTTTACTATTATAAAATTTAGGTTCCCAATTTGGTAAAATTCCTTTGGAATCACTCGAATCGGAGCTAAAATCTTCCCGAATTGATCCGTCAAAATTCGGATACACCGATATTGGAAAACATCCACCAAAGGGGATTTAACTATCCCAGGGCTTTCCATGGTTTTCAAGGCCTCTGAGAACCCCGAAGAACTCAAAACTTTAATTTAAAAAGCCCTCCTGTGTGAATTCCAAAAATTACTCAAAATTACAAAGATGCCATTACGTTTCGTAAGATTTTTGTCAAATTTTGTTTCTTCATTCGAGCTCCATTTTTCTTTCCATCTAAGCCTAGAATTCTCATTTTTATGAGTCTAGAATGTTACTCAAATTTTTTGAGACCTTAACTAGTTCATTTCAGGAGACTTGCTTTGAAAACGTGCTCGTTTTCGTTGTTTAACAAAAAAATGAACGTTACACTTTAACTATCTTGGGGCTTCCCATAGTTTTTAGGGCCTCTAAGAATCTCAAATAACTCAAAACTTTCGTTTAAAAAGCCCTCTTATGGAATTTCAAAATTTGCTCAAAATTACGAAAATGCCATTACATTTCATCAATCTTTCGTTCAATTTTGTTTCTTTATTCTAGCTCTATTTTTCTTTCTGTTTGAGCCTAGGATTCTCATTTTTAAGAGTCTAGAATGCTACTTAAATTTTTTAGGGCCTTAACTAATTCATTTTAGGGGGACTTGCTTTGAAAATACACGAATTTTCGTCGTTTAACAAAAATCAGACATTACAATTAGTATGGAATGATAGCACATCTTTTGTAATAATGATGATTTAGGATGTAGATTGATGTATATAATCATGTCTTATGTTATAACCATATGTATGAGCTAGAGTACCTTAATATACGTCATTTTGAGGCCAAAGTGAGACAATTGTACCATTATGTGTATATAACATGTATGGTGGACTATATGCATAAACAGGTGTTGGATAGCCATATTTTTATGCAAACCTTATTTCATGTGTTTGACCTTTTGGATTGCATGCCTAGGTTGATTGAAATTTGATTAAAGTGGGAGAGTGCAAATTTGATATCCATTTAGACTACTTTTGAACCAAAAATTTGGTTTAAAAAGTCCTAAATTGCATCTTTACCACAAATAGCTCAAATGATCTAGTTTGGAGTTGAAACTTGGCATGCAATTAAGGGACATTAACAGCTTTCTAACAAGCTAAGAATAGGAATTTTTAAAGCTTTACAAATATTTTATGAATTTTCACAGTTCAAAAAATTATGCAGAATGGTCCCTAACACTGTTCACACTGTCCAATTCTAGTTTTTCATACTTTTGAGGAGTCAAATGAATTTAGTTGCTCATGAAATTTTATAGGCATAAAGCTCACATTCTAAGCTTTCCTTAAATACATAATTTGTGTGAATCATAGTTATATAGCTTGAGTTATGAATTTTCAAAGATTGATGCAGAATATGGAATCCATGACCATTTTAGGCTAGAGCAACTTCATAGGCATCCAACATGTATTTCATGGTTTAATGGACCAAAACAAGTTTGCTTACAATAAATATGAATGAAGTAAAAGAAAAATCTGACATATGACCTGTAACACCCCAAAAATTAATTAAAGTGTTAATAATGTATTTGGACTAATTAAGAATAATTATTATTGAATAATTTGGTAAGCTATATGAATGAAAATTTACAAAGAAATAAGTTATTAATATGGGTTTAAGATTTCAATTGAATTAAAGCTTAATTTGGGCCCAAAATTAATTTGAGTAAGCCATGGGTAAGGATTTATAGAGGCCCAATGATTTTAAGTGTAAACCCAACTCCTTATCATGAGACTTAGCCCAAGAGAGATCACCTAGCAATAACCTAATCTGATTTAGTGAAATAAAGGCTCAAGACCCAATTTACATGAACCCTTATAGTTGTCCCAACACACATTATGCAGACCCAAGTTGGATTGACTCTTGGAACTTGGCCTAACTCAATCAAATTTCTGTAGCCCAACTCATAAAATAAGGTCCAACAAATATAAAAATCTGAACCCATGAGGATTTGGGCCTTTGGGTCAACCCACAACCCACAACCCATATGGGACCCAATTCAAACACAACAAAACCCTAAATACACTTAGCCTCCTCCCCATTCTGCAGAAAAAACACAAGAGGCAAAGTAAAATTCAGAGATTGAGAGGGAGGCTAGGGTTTTTCTGTATTCCTCCACTATTTCTCACTTCTAGAGGAAGATTTGGTTAAGGTAATCTATATAAAACATATCTCTCTCATTCCCCTCTTCATTTTAGTCTGATTAGTTTTTGGTTTTGAGTATTTTCATCTCCTTCTTAAATCTGAAATTGGTGTTGGGGTGTTTCCTTGTAAGATTTTCGGAGTTAGAAACTAGAGGAATGATTGGGTAAGCATTTCCCTTCCATTTTGTGTATTATTTTGCTGAAAAATGTCCCTGAGGGTTGATTTTCATAATGGGTTCTGCTATTGTGCAAAATTACAAGGAGATGAAGGTGAAAAATTAAATTTTTTGGGCTTGGTGACTAGAATCTGAATTTAAGAATGTCTCATGGTGTGTTCTTAGTAGTTAAGGCTCAACCCAATCCATTTGACCTCTTAGGTATATAGGTAAGTGTTCCCTCTCCTCTTGTGTGGTATATATACAAAATTTCCATCATTTGGACTAACTTTTGGTGCATGGCTTTTACATGTGCGAAAATGGAGATGTTAGGAGTGACCCATTGTGAGTTCTGGTTATTACGATCTTCAATTAGTATGGTAGACCCTTAGGAAGCTTGGGTAAGAAGTTCTTAATATACTCTTGTTAAGATTAATCTGTGGATGGGGAAATTCCTTATTAATGGTAGTTGAATAATGATGATTATGCTTATGTTAGGCCTGGTGTGCTCTAAATCATGATGGTTGTTAGAGGATGAGTAATTGGCTTCATTAAGGTAACTGGGGTTAATTTTCCAATTCCATGTATATATTCATGTTAATCTGATATTGATTATATATATATGATTTTGAAATGCTAAATGATTGGTTGACTACTTGAATTGTTATTGTGATTAGACCTTGTTAGTCCATAGTGGAGCTGTGGTGCGGCTACCACTTGTGCATGTGCTTCGATCGAGCACTGAATTATGATCAAACCCCAGATGCACTAAGCCCAGGTTGTACTCATTGGGGAGTTGGTGCCGTAGACGGACCATTCCCGGTGTTATTGGCCATTAACATATTATGTATGATTGCTGGTATGGGACAGTAGTCATTGGTAGCTCAACTAGTTCATTTGTAAATTGAATTAATGGTTCTGGTATTGATGATATGAAATTGCATTATATTGATTAATCTATACATATATATGGAATTTGCCTCTTATTACTGAGATTGTATATCTCACCTCGATTGTAGGCTAACATTTTCAAGGACTGGATCTCTTAGTGGCAAGGAGAAAATTAATGGAAGCTTATTATATGGTTTAGTAGTAGGTAGGTTTGGAAACCTCATCAGATTGTATTTGTATAACTACACTACTAGCTTTATGTAATTGCCACATTGCATCATGAATTGCCAAGCATAAGGACCGTAATCATTTGATACATCATATGTCAACTTAAACTAGTAATGTATGGAATTTTCTAATAGGACTTATGTTTGAATAGAAATGTGAGTAGTGTATGAACTATTTGCTATCATTGATCTATGAACTCATGGGTTTATGGTGGCTAGAGGATTAAGGAGCCTCATATGAGTTTTGAATGGGTAATGATAGATGTGTTAGGTAGATTAGATAAAAGAAAGACACTAAATATTCACAAACTAAGTTAAAATGGCCTAGAGTGTTGTTAGAGGGGGAATTGGAGAGCATGAGATGAAATCTTGGGAGTTATAGAAACAAAAGGTAATTGGTCACGGCAAACATTTAATTAGTTTCGGCCAAATGTGGCGAACCTACCAGGGAAGAAAATAGATAGCAATTGGCCGCGGCGAATAGTGAGGTTAGCCGCAGCTAAGTCTGAGAGGCAGATTTGGGGGTGTTCCATAGGGTATTTGGCCGCAGCGAAAGGGGTATTTGGCTATGGTGAAATGTGAAAAATTTGTGAAGGGGTAAAGAGTTGAACCCGAGAGTAATTGGCCGCGGCGCGAGGGAATTTAGTCACGGCGAAGGGGCTCTATTGCTCATATTCACCTAGAAAATTTAGTTTTTCTTAAGGTAATGCTAAGGAATGATCTAAAAACACTTGTAGGAGGATTTTTGAGTTGGAATTGATGGATGAAAGAATCAA
The DNA here is from genome assembly GCA_026724425.1 of Erythrophleum ivorense. Classification (NCBI taxonomy): domain Eukaryota; kingdom Viridiplantae; phylum Streptophyta; class Magnoliopsida; order Fabales; family Fabaceae; genus Erythrophleum; species Erythrophleum ivorense. The sequence continues at coordinate 15,350,533 of JAIUCV010000014.1, forward strand.
AGGCTCCTCATTGATAATTAAATTCACTTGCACATTCGAATAATTATGGTTGTCCAGCTAATGACCCTAACAACATTAAGGTGTCAAATTTCCTCACTTTTTCCCGATGTAATTAATCTTAATGACTTTAAACCTTGATTTATGATTATTAATCACATACTTAACCTTAATTATGATGATTAGAAGTTAGGGTCGTTACATTTGGTATCAAAGCAATTGTTCAGAAAAACCGTCCTAATTTAAAATGATTAGAAGCTTGGCAATCATGATGCATTTTTGGCATGGTATTAGCTCATAAGAATAGATAATTATGTGAACATATAGTTGTCGTGCTTTATATTCTAGAAGGAAATATAGAGCAACAATGATATGAAGCTTGTAATGCTTGATTGAAATGACTGTTTCTTAAATTTTATTTAGAACATCACCTAGCACAATAAGTATGCCCCGGAAAATAATAGAGTGTAGTGAGATCCTACCTCATAACCCTTTAGCAATACTAATTTTGAGACTTGAGGTTGTTAATGTTAATGAAAAGACTAGAATTTTTCCCTTCTTTTCTTTAGGGATTAGGTTACTGGTCTCAATCTAAATAAACAACTGGTTGAGGCTTGTTGCCAACTGGCTACACGATAAATGCACCAGTCACTTACTATGAGCCACCAGTTGACTGAATGAATGAGACTAGGTAACTGATGAGGATGATAAACAAAGCTACTAATAGTATCTGTGACCAGTTGACCGCCATTTACTAAGCAAGCTAACTGGGTACGGCTGACCAGTTGACTGGCCTATCTAAGTAGTCAACTGATCACAACAAGAGTAGCAATTCTTTACCTAAGTGAAATTCTAAGCTTTTCAAGGGCCATCTAGAGTGATGTTGAGAACTTAAAAGGTAATGATACAGAGTAAAACACTTGACTAGCTACAAGAACTTTATGGAAGGGTAAGATGTAAACCTTACTTGCAATCAGGAAATTGATAATGGAACTAGTGTGTAATTACTCGATCCTAACCTACTTGCTTGATCCCGGTTAATAAAGAATGCAATTACTCGATCCTAGCTACTACAATTTGGGACTAATGAATATGGACGATAAGAGCTAAAGAACATTTCAAATTGTTTTATTCAAACTATTGGAGTGAGTAAGCCATCTTTAGTTAACGACGACAAGAAAAGAGGGCAAGAAACCCTTAAGATTGTCAAATCCATTTCTAAATGTGTATAGTGACTTTAAAGTAAGAGATTAAGGGAGATGATGTTTTGGAAGGAATCTTGAGAGCTTTGAGGCTCCTCCCTTAGTGTACTATGGCAAAAAAGAGAGATTATGACAAGAGGAAAGACAACCCTTTAATGTGATAAGGGTGAGGTGCACCGACATGGGGTGCTTGTGCATGTTGTCTCTTGTGTAATTTAGTTTACTTATGCTATGTGTTGACGTGCATTTGGGTGGTGGTTAAAGGCACTTTACGCGCATGATACACTCAGAGAGTGTAAGGTAAGATTCTACAGCACTCTGGTGCTAAAGGCACGTGGGACGTGCTCATTCATCGGCACTTCGGTGCTAAGGGCATGCGGGGCATGCCACTTATCATATGATTTGATGAATTTCAACCACCAAGTTGGCATCAAACTAGACTAAGTAGACTTTCTACCTAGAAGGTAAAGAAGAGATCTTGATAGTAAGGATCCACTTAAAAAGAGAATAAAATGGTACTGGTGTGCGTACAAGTGGTAGAGATACAGTCATCATGGGGTGATGAGCATGTGTATGGCCACAAAAAAGAATTGCTTGTTAATATTAAAGGCAAAGCCTGATTCTGCCACTAGTAATTTTATTATCATGTGTCACAGGTGGTGTGATTAAGGGGATAAAGACAACATTGGGAATTTGAGGTGGACTAACACTTACAATAATAGCAAAACTCCCTAACTTTGAAAGAGGACTCCCTGATCTAGAATAATGACCTGGGGGAAATGAATGAGAAGTGGCAGTAATGCAATTAACTTATGTTATTACAATAAAACCTCAGTACTATGACTGATAAGGAATGGTGAAAACTAGTGGTAAATGATACTTGAATTCTCTCACTGGGAATCCCCACTTGACTCTTTGATAATTAGAGAATGCTTGATAATGAAAAGACTCTCTAAGTCTCTTTATTATGTTAATTTAACTCCCAATAGTCGGGCATGAACTGAGGCAAAAAAAAACATTTCTAAGGGAGCAAAAGAGTTAGTTATGGTTGGCATTAGCTATTGTATAAGGACAAAAACTGTCATACCATCTCATATTATATGCTACAACTTATGGTCAAAAGACCTTGTACTTGCTGTCGGATGGCCTTGTTGACGAGATATTATCTCATTACTCTTTGAGGAATTATTATGAATTTCCAAACTAGAGAATATAAAAAAAAAAAGAGGTAAGAAGTATGCTAATTGAAGAATAACTATACTTGTATGAAAATATCTTAGTTGGGGGAAAGAGATACAAAAGCGTAGTCCTTTAGGACTATATAATGGCATAAAAACCAAGGAGATGTCCAGTTGATTTCAAACAAGTGTAGATGCCATTAAGTTGACTACTAAAGCTTGTAGTAACTGAGAATTAAAATGAGACATTGGGATCTATTGATCATGGTAATCTTTAGAGTCATATGTATGTAATTGTGGTATTGCCTTCGCAAGTGCCAAAAAAAAAAGAAAAAACAAGAAAAAGAGAGAAAGGGAAAAGGTCTATTAAGGATTTTCCTATATTGGTTACCCCTAAGAGGGGGAGATCAGGTTGTCTATAATGAACCATTATCAGGAGCCAAAAAATTCTTAATGTTACGGGTAAGCAATGGAAATTATGTTATCTAATAAACCATCCACTAAAACTATGACTTGTAAGATTTAAAGAAACTTATTCCTAAGTCCTAAAGAATTACCTTGATGCTCTAGACAAGGTACTTTCACCCTTAAGATCAGGTCTTATTAGAAAATATAATCTAGACCTGAAATATTGTGTTTATTTTTTCTTGAAAGATTATGTTCAATTTCGATTATGTAGGAGGTGAACCTAAAGTGTTTGGGTGCCTTCAAGAGATTAGTTGTGAGATCGAACTTTATATTAGTTTTAACCCTTGGGAATCTCAACAAATGAGGAGAAGGAATCTTAGGTGCCAATTGAAAATGAAAAGGAAATTCTATACGTCCAAAGGAAATAATAAACCTTCTACTAATGGACAATAAATAAGGATAATGTGTGCAATAATTTATGAGATAGTTGAATGTAAGGCTTGGAAACTTAGACTAGATAAACCTATAAGAGGTAAAACCCATTTCGATTAAGAAGGTTAGACTAAGGAAATGTGGGGGTAATCTAACTGAAGGACGAATGAAACTTCATTATGAAATAAGGTTACTTACCTATGTTACTATTAGTGGAATAAATACAAAAAGGGCTAACCAAGTGGAATTCCTTGTAATTCTTGGTATCAATTATTAAGGAGAGTTAAGCTAAAGTATCTAAGAGTTATCTCTTAAATGGATTGAGAGTTAAGAAGGAAAGGAAGTTAACATGAACATTCAATGATTGACTTTTGAAACTAAGAAAAAAATGAGAAAGGAGAGTAGGAAAAGAAAAGAAAAGAGACAAATAGAACAAAACAAATGCTACAAAGGGAGAGAGATTTTAAGATTTATTTGACCTAGGTGCTTAGACTTGCTATAAGGTGATCAAGTATAACTTGGTCTAGATCTCTTTAGTTGTGGACAAAGAAGGAATACAACATGCTTAGATTAGCATGTTATTTGATGTAAGTTAACTAGAGGGAATAAAATTGTGGTTACCAAGTGAAGTAGTAACATGACAAGAACACCCTCTTCAGGAAAGTAGTAAGAAAGGACTAGTCTCTAGTAAGATTATCTGAGTTATCAAGGAGGAAGTTATAAGGAAGGATTGTCTAACATCAATTGAGTAAGGTATGACTAATTTTGAGGATAAAATTTCTAAAAGGAGGGACTAATTAAGAATAATTATTATTGAATAATTGGGTAAGCTATATGAATGAAAATTTACAAAGAAATAAGTTATTAATATAGGTTTAAGATTTCAATTAGATTAAAGCTTAATTTGGGCCCAAATTTAATTTGAGTAAGCCATGGGTAAGGATTTATAGAGGCCCAATGATTTTAAGTGCAAGCCCAACTCCTTATCATGAGACTTAGTCCAAGAGAGATCACCTAGCAACAGCCCAATCTAATTTAGTGAAATAGAAGCCCAAAACCCAATTTACGTGAGCCCTTATAGTTGTCCCAACATACATTATGCAGACCCAAGTTAGATTGCCTCTTGGAACTTGGCCTAACCCAATCAAATTTCTGCAGCCCAACTCATGAAATAATACCCAACAAGTATAAAAATCTGAACCGATGAGGATTTGGGCCTTTAGGTCAAGCCCCAACCTATATGGGACCCAACTCAAACACAACAAAACCCTAAATACACTTAGCCTCCTCCCCATTCTGCAGAAAAAACACAAGAGGCAAAGCAAAATTCGAAGGTTGAGAGGGAGGCTAAGGTTTTTCTGCATTTCTCCACCATTTCTCACTTTTAGAGGAAGATTTGGCTAAGGTAATCTATATAAAACATATCCCTCTCATTCTCCTCTTCATTTTAGTCTGATTAGTTTCTGGTTTTGAGCATTTTCATCTCCTTCTTAAATCTGAAATTGGTGTTTGGGTGTTTCCTTGTAAGATTTTCGGAGTTAGAAATTAGAGGAATGATTGGGTAAGCATTTCCCTTCCATTTTGTGTATTATTTTGCTGAAAAATGTCCCTAAGGGTTGATTTTCATAATGGGTTCTGCTATTGTGCAAAATTACAAGGAGATGAAGGTGAAAAATTGAATTTTCTGGGCTTGGTGACTCGAATCCAAATTTAAGAATGTCTCATGATGTGTTCTTAGTAGTTAAGGCTCAACCCAATCCATTTGACCTCTTAGGTGTATGGGTAAGTGTTCCCTCTCCTCTTGTGTGGTATATATACAGAATTTCCATCATTTGGACTGACTTTTGGTGCATAGCTTTTAGATGTGCCAAAATGGAGATGTTAGGAGTGACCCATTGTGAATTCTGGTTGTTGCGATCTTGAATTAGTGTGGTAGACCCTTAGGAAGCTTGGGTAAGAAGTTCTTAATATACTCTTGTTAAGATTAATCTGTGGATGGGGAAATTCCTCATTAATGGTAGTTGAATAATGATGATTATGCTTATGTTAGGCCTGGTGTGCTCTGAATCATGATGGTAGTTAGAGGATGAGTAATTGGCTTCATTAAGGTAACTGGGGTTAATTTTCTAATTCCATGTATATGTTCATGTTAATCTGATATTGGTTGTATATATATGATTTTGAAATACTAAATGATTAGTTAACTACTTGAATTGTTATTGTGATTGGACCATGTGAGTCTATGATGGAGCTGTGGTGCGGTTGCCACTCGTGCATGTGCTTCGATCGAGCACCGGGTTATGATCAGACCCCAGATGCACTGAGCCCAGGTTGTACTCATTGGGGAGTTGGTGCCGTGGATAGACCATTCCCGGTATTATTGGCCATTAACATATTGTGTATGATTGCTGGTATGGGACAGTAGTCATTGGTAGCTCAACTAGTTCATTTGTAAATTGAATTGATGGTTCTGGTATTGATGATATGAAATTGCATTGTATTGATTAATCTATACATATATATGGAATTTGCCTCTTGTTATTGAGATTGTATATCTCACCCCGATTGTGGGCTAACATTTTCAGGGACCAGATCTCTTAGTGGCAAGGAGAAAATTAATGGAAGCTTATTATATGGTTTAGTAGTAAGTAGGTTTGGAAACCTCATCAGATTGTATTTGTATAACTAGACTACTAGCTTTATGTAATTGCCACATTGCATCATGAATTGCCAAGCATAGGGACTGTAATCATTTGATACATCATATGTCAACTTAAACTAGTAATGTATGGAATTTTCTAATGGAACTTATGTTTGAATAGAAATGTGAGTAGTGTATGAATTATTTGTTGTCATTGATCTATGAACTTATGGGTTTATAGTGGCTAGAGGGTTAAGGACATATGAGTTTTGAATGGGTAATGATAGATGTGTTAGGTAGATTAGGTAAAAGAAAGACACTAAATATTCACAAACTAAGTTAAAGTGGCCTAAAGTGTTGTTAGAGGGGGAATTAGAGAGCATGAGATGAAATCTTGGGAGTTATAGGAACAGAAGGGAATTGGTCACGGCCAACATTTAATTGGCCTCGACCAAATGATAACAGAGGGGAATTGGCCGCAGCTAACATTTAATTGGCTTCGGCCAAATGTGGCGAACCTGCCAAGGAAGAAAATAGAGAGCAATTGGCCGCAGCGAACAGTGAAGTTAGTCGCGGCTAAGTTTGAGAGGCAAATTTGGGGATGTTCCTGAGGGTATTTGGCCGCGGCGAAAGGGGTATTTGGCCGCGGCGAAATGTGAAAAATTTGTGAAGGCGTAAGGAGTTGAACTCGAGAGTAATTAGCCGCAACACGAGGGAATTTAGCCGCGGCGAAGGGGCTCTATTGCTCATATTCACCTAGAAACCTTAGTTCCTCTTAAGGTAATGCTAAGGAATGATCTAAAAACACTTGTAGGAGGATTTTTGAGTTGGAATTAATGGATGAAAGAATCAAAGGCTCCTCATTGATAATTAAATTCACTCGCATATTCAAATAATTGTGGTTGTCTAACTAATGACCCTAACAACATTAAGGTGTCAAATTTCCTCACTTTTTTTTGATGTAATTAATCTTAATGACTTCAAACCTTGATTTATGATTATTAATCACGTATTTAACCTTAATTATGATGATTAGAAGTTAAGGTCATTACATGACCCCTTACAACTCATTTTGACATGTAGATGGACCATTTTACCATAGAAAGTAAGGTAAATGTTATGGATTTGTTAATAATGTCTATGAATGGAATGAATGGCTTAATAAAGCTAGATATGACAACATAAGGAGGAAAGCCTAAAGTGGAACTATATAAGTTGTCCCATCTCACCTAACAATATGTATTGCTTTAAAAGAGAGGGAAATAACAAAGGCATATTCAAAAGAACTCCTTCTCCATTCCTTCATGTTAAAGAAGAAATTCAAAGTGAGAGAAGAAGTTGAAGCAAAGGGAGAAAAGCTCTAGCATTTATGAAAATAGCTTCTCCATTTGAACGTTAAAGGGCCCACAATGTTCTAGGTTTAATGAAGCTACTCCTAGCCATTGTAAAGAAGATGTACAAAAAAGAATGTATGTCTCTGAGTAGCAGCCATATAATATGATTTAGTGTTTAAGAGCTTTATTAAGGAAGGTTGAAGAAATAGAAAAAAAACATGCAACATTCAAGAAAGTCATAATCCTTCACTTATTTGCTTGCTAAGTTTTTATTATGTATTAATCTTGTAGTTGAGATTTTAGCAATTGTCTAGCTCTAAATAAGCTACCTGAAGTGCTCTATATAAGCCTGTACTTTACACCTATTCATCTATGATACTTCATTTAAATAACTAAGAACTTGTGCAAATCCTAGAGTGCTACATGAGATAGTAAAAGTCCTAAGGACTAATCTTGCACTTGGATTACCTTGTGATTAGATAGTAAAACTCCAGCAAATAAGTCAAGGAGTGAGGTTATGTTGGTTTTAGATTGTAAACGAAAGAGTGTAATCCTTAAAAGTTTTCTTGTTGATTAGGAGGTAAAAGCCAAGTGTTTAATCCTTTGGAAGTAGTTGTCTAGTTGTTATTTAGTGATTTTCCAAGTGATTATAAAAATTCCTTGATTTTTGCTTAGGGACTAGATGTAGGAACACTTTGAAACTTGTGTGATCTTCTCTCTCTGTAATACTTCATCTTTACTCTTTTTAGGTTCCTTATCTTCTGTTAGTTCAAATTTCCAAAGAAAAAATATTTAACTTAATGATCCAAATTTGATTTTGAAAATGCACATTTATTTATAGGAGGCACAACTTCACATTATTTTACAGGAACACCAAGTTTTTTTCTATGAAGAATTTTTTAAACTGAAAAAATTTGGATAAAAGATCAATTCAACCCCTCTTGATTTCTTTAGGACTAACGATATAATAACTATTCAACTTTTTTTCTTCAATTTCTTTTTTAATTGAAGAGCTGACTCTTTCCTTCTTTGATTTTATTGTCCAGAGCTCTCATAGTAGGATAGATTTTTTTTTTTTTTATATCAATAGAAAGACGTGGTGGTAAGATTGATTATGTCACTAAAATCTTTTAGCTTCGAATTTGAATAAATGCATAAAGGACTGCATTAATTTTAACATATAGTTAATTAATAGTAGGGGGTTACAGGTCATAAGCTCGCTAAAATTTATACTTTTTATCACTTTGTTTTATTGATGAAAAAGAGATGCATTGGGCAGGCCAGGCTTGACTTAATAATATTGGTTTGTAGTTTTTGGGGAAAAAAATAATATTGGTTTGTAGTTTACTGCTTCATGATTTAAAATCATATACATTGGTTATAGCATGAGTTTATTACACGGCTGACTTGTTTGTAATTTGGTTGATTCATGTCTGAGTTGAAGAACGTATTTCCGGAACACTTTTTTTATTAACTGTATGTTATTATTAACACCGGTTTTATTTTATTTTATTTTATTTTATTTTATTTGGGTAGTGAATGGTTATGTCATCTTAATCATACGCATATAAGATTCAGAGAGTCAAGCATATAATACTTTAGAATTAGCAATAATATATATTTCTCTCATTGATATTAGTTAAAATTCAATATTGAGCATTGATAGGCTTGGACCTAATGCTACTACCGCTGAAGTTTAGTCGAGAAGGAATTTGAGGAAGAAAGGGAATATTTCGCCTGATGTTAGTCACTATTGTCAGAAGAAAAATATGTGCGTGGGGTTCTCAACCAGACAAATAGTTCTCTTTTTAAGTTTTGGCTATTCGAACTTCCCTTTTTCCTGATGAAAACCTGATAGGATGATTATTCTGCAGAAAAATTTTTCCATGCATTTAGTACACGTATACCCAAGAGTCAAAATTTAATCCATACACATGAGACTTGTACGAATTAAATCCTGCCCCTTGAGTTTTGAACGTTATTTTCAAGTCAATGGAATTTTAAAAGAAGAGTAGGGGCCGCTCATTGTGTCTTTGAGGGAAAGGCTTTGAACTGGCTATGCAATGGCTTGAAACAAGAACATTGGGCCCATTCATGGAGGGAATTTAAGAAATACTATGTAGGAAGGTTCCATCGTTTCCAAAGTGGTTCTTTAAAACAAGAGGGAATAGTGAACGATTAGGAGGAGAAGTTTGAATTACTTTCTGCCCAGTTGAAGGAATCCAATGACGAATTGTTCATCGGAGTTTTCAAGAATGGGCTTCAAGAAGAAATGGGAGTAGACGTTCGAATGTTACGGGTAGATTCATTAAGGGAGGAAACATAGGGAAGCTAAGTGGGGAAAGAATCTCAAGTTTTTCACAAGCCCAAAGTCAAGCGGGCTTAAGCCTAGCTTAAGCCTAGCTACTCTAGATTGACTAAGCCATATGGCCCAGTCCAAATAACTACTTTGATTAATTCTAATGAAAAAACTAGGGCTTGTTTAGTATACACAATGAAAAAACATTTATCTGGAATCAAAAAAGTGATTTTGAACATAAAAAATGATCATTATGTCCCTACTTTAAAACAATAATAAAAAAGTAGTAAAATACTATTGAATAATGACTACAAAAATAGATATTCCACAAAATTAATGAAAGTGATACTTTTCCTCCATGCCAACCAAATGAGTTGCTAAAATTTTTGTCTTGTAATTTTTTTCTCATAATTAAAATTTGTGTTCTACCACTTATAATTTTTAAATGTCCTAAATTATTTTTTAGATCCTAAAAAAAGTCTAAAAAGACCAACTGCCCCATTTGCAATAACTACAAATGATCCAAGTTTGTGATGGGTTGTGTGCAAGGACATGGAGATTGTAAGAATGTGGAGTTAGAATTTACTTTAACGAGACAATCTTTCTTTTCTTTCAAGGTGGGTGGAGAAAATGCTCTTAGTTACAAGTGTAAAGAAGAAGTTTTACAATGAATAAAATTAGATTAAAAAAATACATGTAAATAGAAAATATTCACAAACCTAATGTTTTTAAGTTTTGAATTAGGACATATTGTCAATATGTCTAAGCAACTTGATGACTGTTCTTCTATTGAATTACCGTTAAAAAGAAAAAAAGGAGTGCTTGCTGGCATTTTTTATAGACTATTGGTCTAAGATGACCATTCTCAATAAACAATTGGTTAAATTAGGGATGCAACCCTTTTGATCAAACTTTGTTTAAAATTAGGTTATGGCCATATTTAATTATCCTAGGAGATAAAGAAAAAAAAATGGCACTCACAAGGATCACTAGTTATGCTATTTAAGTCAATTAATTTTTTTTTTACTTTTCAATTTTTTATGAATGGCAATTTTTGACATGAATGACATATTTAAAGAGTATTATGGAACCATACTTTAACTTCGTTTGGGTAACTTTGTTTTTACCACATTTGTAAGCAGTAATGGCATTTTTTTCCTATCTAGAAATATTTTGGATAAGCATGAAACTTTCTATAACACCTAAAAATTAATTTAAAATAATTATGATGAGTTAAAGAATTAATATGGGTAATTAGTAAAATTAATTAAGTGGAAAAGGAGATGAATATTAAATTTAGGCCATATAATTAACCCAATTTTACTTCTTAAAAGCCCAACCTTTGTTATGTGCAGACCCAATGTTAATGGACTCTTATAATTGGTCTAACAAATCAAAATCAGAACTCATTTGGATTTGGGCCTTTGGGTCAACCTACAACCCAACTTAAACCCATCTAAAAACTAAATACACTTCAGCCTTCTTCCCATTCTACAGAAAAAACACAAAAGGCAAGGGAAATTCGAAGGTCTAAGGTGAAGGCTCGGTTTTCTACATATTTTCATTATTTCTTCCTTCTTGAATCAAAATCAGCCAAGATAACTTATATATAACTTAATCCTCTCTTCTTCTTCTTCAATTTGAACCTATCGGTTTATCATTTGGAGCATTTTTATCTTCCACCTAAAACTGAAACTTGTTGTTTGATACTTTCATGATGGATTTTTATAGGTTGAAGGTAGAGGTGTTGTTAGGTAAGTGTTTCCTGTCATATCTTAACCCTAAGAAACTCATATCATAGCATTCAAGCAATAAACACCAGACTTGCATACAAAGCGTAGCATATGGACCGAAATCACATAAACAAACCCACACAGTTCAATCCCATTTTGGTTTAAGCAATTTTGTCCATATAATATCCATACAACATTCATTCAAAGCAAGAATATCATTACATAAGCTCTTGAGGTCCATTTTGCACTACTTGAACCTTTCACACAATTGACTTGCACATACAACACATAACAATAGGAAGCACACTACTAAGAACCTCTAACTCAGCATTAAATCACTTCCAAGGCCCATGAATTGATCCTTAACTCCTCTTAGACCGTAACATATTAAAACATATCAGATTCATAGCCATTTAGGTCAAGAAACTCGGGTTTGGAGGTTTGGAACACATATCAGAATTTTTGCCACGGGTTTCAAATTTTCAGTTTTCTGGGGCAGACTTTGGAAAATCATAATTAATTCAAAAAAAATCAAAACGAGGCAAATGATAGCTTTCCAGAAAGATCTGTATGTCTACTATAAGATAAAAATAATTACAGGTATGAAACACCCAGCTGTACTGTGTTTGACAACCGAAAATTATGAAAGGTCTGGCTGCCCTTGAGTTCTGCTACAGCTTACTGATATGGATTTTAAGAATTCAGAAATAATTCCAAAAAACTCCAAATCAAGTAATCTATATCAATCTGGAAAGATACAGATGTCTACATTAAGGCAAAAATAGCTCCAAACCCATAGAATGACATTAAGCTGGAGAAACTCGATGGAACAGTGCTGAGGGTCCTGCTGCATCACTGACAGTGAGTTCTAACTTCAAAAATTCATTTCTCTCTCTCTAGACCTCCAAATGAGGTGCTTCCAGTTTCTATAGCTCACTGTGCATGTCTAGTTTCTCCATGTAAAATTTCAGGACCATTGGACCTCATTTTCCCTATGTTTGACACAGATGCATTTTCGGACCAAAGCTACAGTACACTGACCAAAATCAGAAAAATTCCTAACTTCAAAAATTCACCAAATATTCCATAGACCTCCAAAAATTCTGCACTCTAGCTTCCCAAAAATATCTAGATGAGTTCTACATGCATGCCAAATTTCATGAGGAAATTCGTCCATTTGATCAATTTGTGACATAGGGTTGCAAAATGCCCTTTTTAAGCTTCATATGGGGTCTCAAGGGATCCATTTTTGCCTCTTCTCATTCTATGGCCACATGAGCATGTGAGAAAGCATTAAAATACTCTATCAAACATGTCTCAAAGGGCTAATTACCCAGATTCCATAATCTCACTCATCCACATCAAGATATACACAAGAGCCATACTTGTATAACTTGGCATATCTAAGTCAAATTCATGAAATATCATTCACATGGGTCTAGTTCTCATACATATACAATATACCCATACTTTTACAAATATTCATAAGCTCATACATCATATACATTATGGAGATACATCATGTGACAACCATATGGTTATAATACAAATATGTTACAACTCCATTGCTAATCTTCTTGCTTCCTAGTGTGGTGGCTCCCATTTCCTTGCTCTCTTGATCCACCTAGGCATATTAAGTAATGGGGAGGGAGGAGTGAGATTCTAGGAATCTCAATAGCTCATCTCCCATTCAATCATGCATAAAGAATGTAATACAAGTGTTAAGGATGCATGCATGGCATATCAATATAGAAAATGGTGCAAAATACATTCTTGGCATTTACACAAAGCACACATAACATACTTAGGCTTGCCAAATGAATTGATTAGCCTCAGCCACTTTCTTCAAAGTTCTTGGACTTGCCTCACCCTTTTTCTCAAAGGCCTTGAACTAAGTCTTGCTCTTGGGAGACTTTCTCTTGGTCTCAACCACTTCTAAGGGTTCTTGGCTCATCCTCTCCGAAGATAGAAGGTTCTTGGCCTCTCCACATTCAAGCAAACCAATGCAACATTTATAGGCATCATTTGAATACATAGTGCAATACTATGGTTCCATGGAACATAGACATCATACTAAAATATAATTCATAGCTTAAAATACTCATACACACATTCAAAAACAATGTAGACATTCATTCATACATGGGAGAAAAGAGAGAGAGCTACCTTGTTATCTATGCAAGCTTTACTTTGCCTTACTCCTTCCCTTTTTCGGTTCCACAAGAACACTAAGGTGGGGTCGGTTTCCTTGGCCTAAACATCATGAATAATACTCAATTATATTCTTGAAACAAGCTAAAGCATTCAATTTACTCTCAAGAACATACTTGGTTCCATAAGTCACATAATGGCTCCATAAATGGCCTATTGAAGCAACCATCATGACTCAAGTTCTTGACTCCATTCTCTTCTCATTTCTAGGCCTCTTGACCTCATTTAAGGTCCTTGGAGCCATTACATATTCATTTACAAAAGCCTAAACACAAGTTGCTTCATAAGGTCACATTATGGAAGCCATTGCCTCATCTCCTAATCCATGACTTCTAAATTTTTTCCAAGGGTTCCTCCCACCTTTTACCATCATAAGAAGTCCCATTCGAGGATTAGAACAAATTAAAACACTCTCTAGGTGACCAGACCTTGTGTGGCCGAGATATACATCATGAAAAAAGTCCTTGAACTTTACTTTGTTTTCTTGAAAGGAATGTCACATATGTAACTTCCTAGGGGTCTAAGGGACTCAAACCATGTCTTACATAAGCTAGAATACCTCTAGGAAAAATCAGATTTCATCACTTATTTCAAAACCCCAAGTTGTGCCAACTTGAATTTTAAGGCTCCCTTTTTGTTTCCACTTGTCTATTCTAAATTCCCACACTCTAAATCACTTGTTATTCCCTTGATATGGTCAAAATTCAACTCCCTTTGGATGGGCTCTAGGTTGCACGAAATTCATATGGAGGAGAACAAGCAAGAAGTGCAAGAAAAGCCATGGAAAGGAATGGGAACCTACCTTAAATTCTTGCTCTTCCAAGTGGCTTCCTCTTGCACCCAAGCCTTCCCTCCAATCCTAACTTCTCCTTGCTGGACCAGAACCAAAATAGCATCAAAATACATTCTGAACCCATGGAAATATGGAGGAGAAGAAGGGAAATATTTATTGTAAAGACAAAAGGAAGAAAACACACACTTTCATACCTATTCAAGGCTTCTTCTTCGTTCCTTGGCCTCCCCTTTTGTGCGCCACTCTTAGCCCTTCTTAATTCTGTTTCAATGTGTGAGAGAGTGGGTGAGGAGATCTGAGCAGAGGAGGGACGTTTTTTTATAAGCTAGGGATTCATTTAAGCAACTTTCAGAATTTGCAATTTAGTCCCTCTTCGTAGTTTTGTTCGTTTGGGCTCATTTCAACTCCTTTTTGAAATCCTTCTTTTCCATCATATTCCTTAGGCTCTTAATCATAAGAATTGCCTTTGGAATCACTCAAAAAGGATCTAAAACCATTCCGAACCATTCGGTCAAAGTTTCGGTCAACTGATGGCCGAAATCGCTCACCAGAGGGGTTTCAACTATTCTAGGGGTTCTCATGGTATTCGGGCCCTCTGAGAATCTCAGAAAGCTCAAATTTTCCATTTAGAAAGCCCTCCTATGAGATTTCAAAATTTTTCAAAAATTACAAAAATGCCCCTACTTTCTTCGGCAAATTTTTTGAGCTCTTCTGGCTCTAGTTTTCAGGCATCTTAAATCTCAAATCCTCATTTTCTAATATTTAAAATTTTATCATAATTTTATTTGGCTCCAATTCCTTCTATTTCGAGGACTTCCTTTTATATTTGGCCCATTTCTGACATTTACGGAGAAATCGAACATCGCATTTCTCACATTTATGGAGGTACCGGATGTTACATTTCCTTCCCATTTTGATGCATTTTCTGCTAGTTTGAAATCCCTATAGTTGATTTATAATGTGGGCATTAATTTTGTATGAATTTATCCAAAAAATTGAGAAGTATCTTGAGGTTTTTGGTGTGAGGAACACTAAATTCGAAATTGGAGCTTGTAGTGGCTAGGTAAATATTCTCTAAGTAGTCCTTGGTAGTTTAATCCTATAAGTATCTAATTTTCTGCTATAAATGATAATTAAGAGTAATGATTATCTGATTTTATGATCATAAGGTGATTTTGACACTATTGATAGCCCTCAAGGATTGTCTACAAAGTGAGGTAACCAGAGCTAATTTTTATTCTTTGCATGTGTTCAATTTAATCTTATATCTGCTACACATGTATGATTTTAAATGCTAAATGAATAGTTGACTATTTGATATATTGTGATTAGACCTTATGAGTCTATGGTGGAGTTGTGGTGCAGCCACCACCCGTCTATCGTGCTTTGATCGAGCACCGAGTTGTGATTAGACTTTTGTATACACGGAATCCAGGTTGTACTCATTGGGGAGTTGGTGCCATGAACGAGCCTCTCCCGGTATTATTAGCCTTTAACATGTAGAATGTGATTGCTAGTATGAGATAGTAGTCATTGATAGTACAATTATTTCATTTGCTAATGTGATTGATGTTTTTGATGCCTATCTAGTTTAATGCATATATGTTGATTAATTTAAAGCATATGAATGGAATTTACTTCTGGTTACTGAGATTTGCATCTCATCCCATTTCATGGGCTAACTATTTCAGGTGAAAGCTCCTCAGATATGAATAAAGGGAAGCAAGTGGATGAACATTCATAACCTGAGACCCTGTGTGAGGAATGCTACACTTGGGTTGATCTAACTTATGGTATATGCTAATTTTATTATTCTTTTATATAGCATCATCATGTAATCATATTGTCAAGTATAAGTGTTTTGGTGTTCGATAAATAATGATGTAACTAATAGGGAATTAGACCTTATATAATTTGGAATCTAATGTATGAACTCACTTACAATCTGATATGGAACCTTTTTAGTATGGATATGAGACTCATCACTTAAAGTATGTTATTGTATCATCATGAATGATCATGTTAGTGGTTTATGAATGTTGTTGCTATCAATAATTCATGAATTTGCTTATGTATGATTGTTAGAGAGATTTGAAATCAATACTCTAGTCTCTAAGTGGATGTGAGGATATGCTAAGTAGTTTAGTTAGTTGGTTGCCATTAAAGTCTTACAACTTAAGGTAAAATAACCCTAAGATGTTGCTAAAGGAAGGTTTGATATGTGTAGGATGAAATTTTAAAATTTTAAGTGTAGAAGAGGATTAGGTCGTAGCCATCACTTAAGTTGCAGCTAAGGGAGTTCTAAAAGCTAGGAGCACCTCGGTACAACGTGCCCAGGAAGAGTAATAGAGAGCAAACTCATCTCAATGAATGTCGGGAGGCGAGTTTAGAGAATTCCAGGACGCTCTATCGTCGCGGCTAGAATCATGAAAGTTTGAATAGTACGTTCCCAAGAGTACTTTCGCCACAACACAGAAGGGCTGAGTCGTAGTGCAAGGTTGGAATTTTTTTTATTTTTAAGCTCTAGTAACCAACTTAGCAACGATAGATAAAGTCTAAATCACAACAAAGGTTCCCAAACCTTTATTTTTAACTTAGAAACCTTTAAGTTTATTATGATAGTTTATGAAATGACTTGAGAATATTTATAAAAGGTTTTGTGAGTTGAAATCAATAGTAAAATGAAACAAAGGTCTTAATTGATAATTAGGATCACTTGTGGAATCAAATAGTTGTGATGGTTGGGCTAATAACTCTAATAATATCAATATTCAAAATTTCTCACCTTTTTCCTATTTTAATTAATTATAATAATTTTAGGTTTTGATTTATGATCATTAACCACTCAATTAAGCCTAATCACGATAATTAAGAATTAGAATTGTTACACTTTTAACTTGGGTGTGGATTTTCCTCAACTACCTTTTAGTCATCCATTCAACTATTAGCACGTTTACAAGATTTTGTACGATAAAGGTAATTTAGCACATCCAATGGAAAGATCGAGTCACTAAGTTACTAATTCAATCATCAAATTATTGATTCAATTAGTTAAATTGATTATTATAAAAATACTATATCTTCATATAATATTATAAAATATTTAAATAAATAAGTTATAATGAATTTTATATTTTAATTAAAGACTAGTTAATTATTATTTTAATTGTTTTTATTAGCCTTCAATATATCAAATATAAAATTGCATAATAAAATTCGTTTTCAACAAAAAACTATATATTTCCACAACTATAGTCATACACTCAACAAAAGTCTTTATCTCTTATTATGACACGTGTATAACGCAGACATTGCCACAACACGTTGTTAGGCGATGTCAAAATAAAACAATTTATATTTTCAATTCAGACATGTGCCAAATATGACTTATACGAGGGTAGAGGTAGACAAAATTTGTGAGAAGACTAACATTATAGTTATGATACTTAATATCTTAAAAAAATTATAATTATTTACAATATATACATACTATGTGAAAGAAATTAAATTAGCATTGTATAATATAAAAAAAGATAATATATTTATTAAAATTATTTATAAAATAACATGCCACCGCAAGCATCGCTTTTACAATTTGAATAAAATTGCTACATATGATAGGTAAAGGGACATATTTCTTAAATGTCTCGTTTCATATATTCTACCTCATTAGCTAACTATTTATAAAACATATGAATAATTTGAAGTTAAAATATAGATAAAATTTATTGATAATTTGATAAAACTAATAAAGTAAAGCAATTTATCAAAGTCATATGTTAAAAGAGATTACAAGATATATGCAAAAAGCAAGTTAAAAATATTAAATAATAAATGAGAAAAAATATCTTAATAAAAAAAGAATAAATATCAATGTTATCAAAATTGAATCAAATCAGTTGGTTCAATCAATTTGACCAAAAACTGAACTTTGGTTTGATTCAGTTAATACAAAAAATCAATCAGCTAAAGAACTAATTGAACTAGTAAAAATCGAACCTATAAAAAACTAATTGAACCCATCATTGAAATTTTTTTTAAAAAATTATAAAATAGAATAATTTATCTTAAATATATATTAAAAAAAGACATTAAAAGAAAGAATATAAAAAAAACAAAAGACACTAATTTGCTTATTTTCAATGTTTGCTCTTCATTACACTCCATCTTCTAGTAGCAATTTTTCAAATATCAAAATATTTGGCCAAAATTACCATTTTCTTTTATTTTAAAATGGTGAGTATAATCTTAATATAATTTAAGAATCTAAAAGTTTAATATTAAATACTTTTAAATTTTGATCATGAGTAATTTTTATTTTTTAATTAAAAAATAACTTCTAAAAAATTTTACAAAATATTAAATTAATAATCAAATATTTAAAATTTACTAACATTTATTTGTTACACTAGAATTTTAATATATAAATTTTAAATATATATATTTAATTATTATCGATTCGATTACAGTTAAATTAATAAACATAAATCAGTACCTCTACTAATTTAATAACTAATTCGATTTTAAAAATATTAATAAATACCATATGAATTAGAACGATGTGAAAGAAAAGAAAAATAAACAAAAAAAGTTAATGCCCATATGCAACTTTATGAAGAGTTATATGCAATTCTTTTTTATAGGCCAAACTTAATTCTTACTAAAACTTTATATACATATTCATCATTTTCAAAATGACAGGCCGCCAAGTCCCCCAAAGGACCCCGGACTCTGCCAATGGACTTCTAATCAAGTTCAATATGCCTCAAACACATATCACCTTTAAAAAAAATGACCTAAAAAAAAATAGAATGAATATTATAAATCTATCTTGATGAGATAACTCAAGTTTTTTTCTTTTTTTTTTTAAATTGTACATAAATTATTTGAGTATCAAAGATTAACAATATTTGATTTAGTAGATTTTTTTTAAAAAAATAAGTGTAATATTTAAAAATATATCACTAATAGAAAGTTTCTATATATATGTGTGTGCACCCCTGTATTATGTTTAATATTTTTAAAAATTTGACATGTGAACATGTTCATGTTAAGCAATTCTTACATGCACTTGGTGCGCCACGTCATTCATACATTTAACGGTCAAGATTTATTCTACGTGTGGATCCTATCTGTACTGCACATGGACCCCACCTGTATAAATTCAATCTATCCACTGATTTTCTTAGGTGCAACATACTCCAGGTGCCTAAGAAAATTTCGTTCATGTTAGTATTGTGCAACATGCACATGTAGATTAAACGTAAGGAAAAGTTCTGCCTTACACTTTCATGAAAATATTTTCAAGATGGACTAGTGTATCAACTGGGAAAGCTTAAGTACTATTTTTAAGTCTCAATAATTGTCCACTGGGAGACAAAACAGTCTCCATTGCGCAGCCATATTTGATGATAACATACTATCCAAATGCTTAAGAATACACGGGGGTAAGAATGGGGGAAAAATTTGCAATATGTTTCTTACACAAGGCAAAGAGATGAAGAATTCTCCAAATATAACTTTCTCTCAGAGCAGACAGAACCAATGAATGACATCAGAATTTTTTTTCTTTCAAGACTTTGTTAGAAGTTTTGCAGTCCAAGACAATCATTCAAAAATAAGAGAGTAAAACAACAATAACTACGATTCTAAATTCAATTGCAGCTATCATTGCTTACATTTTCTGCACAAGATTTTTCTCATAATGTGTCTTGAGAAGCCCATCCTTTCTTCTCCAACTCTTGTCGCAAAGCCTGTTAGCCGGCAAGATGCTTTTATCACATGAATACGCATGCAAGCAGACAAAATCACAGAAAGAGTGACGAAATTTTACCTTGATTCTCTTTCTATTCGCATCAAAATCAAAGTTTCCCAGCCTTGATGCAGACCGGTACTCCACAATTGAGTTCTTCCCTGGTCGGAACCAGAACTCAACATCATCTACAAACTGATAGAACATGATAAATAAATCAGATAGGTTGCTTTTGCCATGGTCTGAAAACTTTAGGTGCTATTTCCTTAAAGTATTACTTCGACTCAAAAATTTAAACTATTAAAATTCATGAACAATTTTATTAGAATCTCTAATAAGTTAATCATACCCCAAAGACTGGGCATTGGTACTCCACGCGAACATAGTCTTCTTTTCTTTCTGCTATTCGCGGTGTAAATTTGTCCGGTGTAGTTGATTCTATCTGTAAAATTAGCCAGAAATGAGGTTAGCTGGCTTTACTTCAATGTTTTGAAGAGTTTAGACCACCAGTGGTTAGTCATGTGGAAAGAGAACTGAAATTACAAATTTGAAAGATATTCCAATTGTGAAGACTCATGGTCTTAATTTAGATTTACCACGTCTATCAGTTCCTCCATTGCCTCTTCTCTGCTCACAGGCTTTTTCCTACCTTCAGGGTTATAGTTCCTGTAAGAGTCAAAACCCAATCATCTATGACTATTGTCCAATGGTTTGGATTAGTTGGGACAATGCCCAATGGACAATGCCCAATGCAAGGACCAATAAGCTTATCAGAAGGTTTTAAAAAATGTTGAACTAATCCGGTCTACAAAAAATAAGAAGACCAAACCAATGATGAAAAGATATATAACACATTTTTCAATGGATTCACCTTTCACAGAACTTGTATATTAATTCATGACTGACTTGGTCTAGTGATCTTTGGCAGACGAAGTCAAAAAATCTCTCAAAACTTAAAAGAAACAAAAAAGGCAACATCCAATGAGTGCACTGTTTTCACATATATAAAAGTCAATGCCTAACAAGCCAATTAATGGGGCTTTTTGATTCATTCCCGTTTTTCAAAAAAAGTAATCTGCCAAATCCGTCCGCACAAAAGTTTTTTACTCCAAATCCTATAGATTTGAAAAAGTCGGATTCATGAGATCTGACTTTCCTATTTTCTTTTTTTTTATAAAATTATGATTTAAATTATATTTTTTACCCTAATATTTTTTTAAAAGTTAAAAAAATTATGTTTTATACACTTCAATTAATTAGTAATAGAAATAAAAATTTTTTTAAAAAATTTAATTTTATAAATTTTATGTACTAAATACATGATGTCTAGAGAAATAAAAAATAAGTTTATGATATAATACAATAAATAAAATGCAACACAATAAATATAAATACACAATTAAATAGTAATATAGTTATTTTGTTTCGTAAATAATTATTTATAAAAATATGTAATTTAAAAAATGGTTAAAATTTTGTGAAATTAAAAAAATTATTGGTGTAAATGTACAAAATCTTAAAAATTTAAAATTTCTCAACAAATAATAATAAAAAATGCTGGAATTAAAAAATAATTATGTGAAAAAAATAAATCCATATTTTTAATTCAAAAATAGTTAAGTATTTATAAAATTATTTTAATAAAACAAAAATGATCACAAAAATTATTATTTTAAATTATATTTTGTACCCTAATAGAAGAAAATATGCCAACCAATTTTTGATCATTTTTGTTTTATTAAAATAATTTTAAAATACTTAACTATTTTTGAATTAAAAATATGTAGTTATTTTCTCCTTTTATTTTTTCCACATAATTTTTTTTAATTCCAGCATTTTTTATTATTATTTGTTGAGAAGTTTTAAATTTTTAAGATTTTGTACATTTACACCAATAATTTTTTTAATTTTACAAAATTTTAACCATTTTTTAAATTACATATTTTTTATAAATAAATATTTACCAAACAAAATAATTATGTTACCATTTAATTGTGTATTTATATTTATTGTGTTGCATTTTGTCTATTGTATTATATCAAAAACTTATTTTTTATTTCTCTACACATTATATATTTAGTACATAAAATTTATAAAATTAAAATTTTTTTAAAAAAATTTTCTATTTCTATGACTAATTAATTAAAGGGTATAAAATATAATTTGTTTAACTTTTAAAAAAATGTTCGAGTGAAAAATATAATTTAAATCATAATTTTATCCAAAAAAAAAAAAAGATGAGAAAGTCGGATCCCAACCCAAATCTATAAGATTGGGAGTAAAAAAAATTTGTGCGGATGGATTTGGCAGATTACTTTTCTTGAAAACGGGAATGAATTTAAAAGCCCAATTACTTGGAGGTGCACTACTTTCACGTTTCCAAATGTGATAAATTATTCCAACCTGATTCACATGGATATGCCTTCTAGCCTTTTACACCAAACCCAGTATGGTTATCTTTTCTGGTTTGGGTTTAGCCGTTTAGCAGATGCTGACCCTCCCAAAAATGCCATTTTAACAACAAATTGAAAATCTAAGCTGAGAGTTCATTTCAGATCTTCAACGACAAATTATAGCTAAGTCATATAATCCCAGAAACCAAAGTTTAAATAAGAACAAGAAGAAAGGAAGCTTTACCAAGGAGGGGCATAATGGGTAAGATCACTAACATTCTCAGAGGTCGATACGCAGTTCTTAGTCGCAGGACACAGAGCCAGTGCCGGTGGATTTTTCTGTACTCCAAGGTAATCAGGCTTCCTCCCACTGTATAAGAAGACAAATTCAAGCCAAACTTTTCTCATTTTCAATCAAAAAATAAAATCCAAAAGTTCCCAATATATTGGGCATGAATTACCCATCAAGAAATTACATCAAATCTTAACATGAAATCGAATTACATCCAATTAATAGGACGAAAAACATAGATTCATAAATAAGAATTAGGGGAAAAAAAACAGAGATGGACCTGAAATTGAATATGGCACCAATGGTCGCTATTTTGCTACTCTTGAGTATTAGCTCCCTTTGTAAAAAGTGAGAAGTGTGAGGAATTTCAATTTACGAACATAAAAAATGAATGAAATAGTTGTAGAAGAAGAAGAATTCTGACCTGCGTTTTATTTGCTCTGGGAGCTTGTCGTCCTGATTTTTCTGGCAGAGTTGGATACGGGGAAGAGAGGAAACGTTATTGTTTTTTCTGTAAATCTTGAGGGCACAGCAGGTGCTCGAAGACGCCATTGAAGCCATTGTTCTTCGGAGGAGAAGCTGAAGGTAAGAAGGGAGAGACCAAAGCAAAGCCGCCGATTTTGAAGCGCGTGCTCGTGAGTGACTTTCTTATGACCGTCCATGAGGAGAGCGAAACGGTGCGTCTGATGAGAAGGTTTCCGAAACGTCGTCGTTAAAGGATTTGTGGTTGATAAATCTTACTCAAATGACATTATTTTTTAGGTCGAAGCTTTAAAATGAATGAGATTAATGTCTAATAAAGACAATTTTGGTATTGAACCTGATTTGTCTATGATTTAGCCAATCGAGCTAGGGCAATAACCTAATCGCGCTCGCCTAATAGAATTGATCATTTCGAATTACAGCTTTTAGAGGGATAATGCACAAACATGCTCTCAACAAATTTAAGACTTTTAGTTTACTACATCTTTTTTAAATATATGTGTTAAAAAAAAAAACTGGATATTTTTAACAAAAGGATGGTGTGACAACATTGTGCCCGCACACCTTCTATACAATAATATATTGTGGAGGTAATCAAGTGCCTCACTACCTTTGTCGTTGTATAACCAAAATAAAATTACTAAAATGCTGTTGGAAGCTCACCTTAAATATCCCAGAAATCACTCAAGTCACAGTTCTATTTCTTTGGTTTGGTACACCAACTTCAAAGTGTAGCGCTTTGTTCCCTAAATAATTATAAAAATAAATAAATATTAATTAAATATTTAATTTGAAGTGTCTGATATGGTTTAAGTAAGATCAGCTATATGATATCCTAATCCTTTTCTTTGATGACTAGAGGAATATGGGTTGGCAAAAGAAGATCTAAAGTCAAATGACTCAAGAATCAATTTCAAAGAACCCAGAAAGGTTCTTTATGCCGAAGGACTACCTATAACTAATTTTCTATCAGAGCATTATCTACTCTCAGGAGTAGTCTAAATCATTTGTATTATTCTTCTTTCGTCTCTTGAAAATAACTCCAGAGAGTGAGAGAGTGAGAGAGAGAATCTTGGGGAAGTTCTTTAGGCTTCGAATGCTCTTTTTTGAGGAAGAAAAACGGGGGAGCTTTTCATGTTGGAGTCTTGGAGGAACTATTCTACTTGGGAGTGTTTGGTTTGTTGGTCAACTTCATACATAATTTATTTATATTAATTACTATAATATATTAAAAAAAATCCAAATAGCACCATAAGCCCTACAAACTTATCCCAATATCATTGTCTCCAAATAACATCATTTTGTTCAATTTCTATCAACCTTTTAGGCTAAGTTAGCATATTCTTTATTTGAATATCCTTACAAGTATATCTGATTATGAGTCAAAAAGCATGGTTTAAAAAAAATAAATATAAGTCTAAAAAAAGGCTCAATAAAAAAATGAAACTTTTTAAAAAATTCAAATATAAAATAAATCAAATTCAAAAAAAAAATTGTTAAGCTTGACCTAAACTCGAGATCAAACTTAAATTCTTATCAATTGTTTTTATAAACAATAACATTAATATTTTATCTTATTTTTACTTTACCTTACCCTTTGATTAGCTATAATTATAAAATTTCACGTGATATGATTTTATTCACATGTAATTTTCAAACTTAGTGACGGTTAAATTACAAATGTCCATTCGAATCTTTTTTTTCTCAAAAAAGATGTATGAAATGAAAGTTTAAATAATAAAAAATCCCAAATTAAATCAAAATCCTCAATCTTAAAATCTCACTCACAATAAGTCATAAACACAATTTTTTACATTTTCACTTAGCGCTCAAACTAGTTATGAGTTTTTTTCTGTCTTCTACTTTATGTGTTTTTCTTTTTTTATTTTTGACAATATTAAAACAAATCAAATCCGACTTAGTCTAGCCCTGGAAATATGAACATAGTATAAAACCCAATTTGTTAACATACTTTTTCATGAGTTTAACTAGTTTTTAAAAAAACTCAACTGGTAATCAAGTGTACTTGTAGAAATGCTACCTCCCCTTAATTTTCCTTTTTCTTTCTCAAAGAATAATTAAAAGCCCAGCAAACTTTTATATATATATATATATATATATATAAGAAAAAGCCTAAATAGTCTAATTAAAATATGTAACTTTTTTTAAATTTTAGATACATTTTGTAAGTAGTTAGTAAATTTATTATGTTTTGAGAGTTTTTTTTTTTTTAAATGTGAGATGTAATTGTGTTTTGAGAGTTTTTATATAAAATGTGATGTGGATTAGAATTTAGATCGCACGAGCACATGCACACCGATCTACACGCAAATACACGCATACATATGTTGCTCGCATATACATATATGTACACCCACATACATACACCTACACACAGAGACACCTGCACATGCTTGTAAACGTAAAACCATGAATGCACACACTCGCACACTTACACGTACCTATATTGACACACACTTGCAATCACTTGCACATACGCCCACAAACGCACACGTGCAACACACATGTATATGCACCCACAAAATCACACACACATAAGTATATAATTTTTTATTTTATTATTTATTATTTATTTTAAATAGAATTTTGTAAGCGCCACCCACATTTTCACAATGATGAGAGATATGGAGGGGTTTGTTTTAGTAACCATCTCTCTCTTTGTCAATAACTTCTCTTCATGTTTTACATTTTAATATTATATTTATTATTTTATTATATATTTATAAGTATTATTTAGGACTAACACACTAAAGTTTTCCAAGCAAACACGTGCACAATACACACACATTACTTTAAAATTTATGCTAAAAGGCAAAAATATTTATAAATTGCTATTTAAGAAATAGCCTTGTATTTAAATTGGCTAAGTGAATTTCTTATATCAAGTTGCCAAATAAATTTATATTAAATACAACTAAGTAGATGAATTGATTTTAATCCAGCCGCCAAAGAAGATTAATAAAATTAAGTTTGACTGTTATAAACTCCATCTTTCTAAAAATAAAATATAGGTTTTTACGTGTACCTTTAGACTGTGTTTGATATCAAGCAAAGAAGATAGAGGGAATGGAATGATATTCCAAAACAAAAAGATGAAAAATATTTATTATATCTTGATAATCATTATTTAATAATATTTATTTTTTGTGATTACTTTTTTTAAAAATATGAACATAAGCGTTATTTTTCATTGTACCTATCTTTTTTTTTCTATTCTATTTTATTTCATTCTTTTTTCACATACTAAGCGTGGCCTTAGATAAATGATACAAGTGATTGATTTTTTTTCTTTTTTTCTATATAAGTATGTGGAAGTATGGAATCTAACAACATTTTTTGTAGAAATTATTCAATTTTCTTATTATCAAATTACAACAAGTAATGAACATTTGAATAAAAATGTAGATATTTCTTGCTTGACCTAATAAGATGACACTCTTCACACCCCAATGTGTAACACCCCATAATTAATTAAGGTGTTAATCACGTATTAGATTAATTAGGAATAATTAATATGGGTTGAGATTTAATTGAGATAGAAATCCTATCTAGGCTTAAATTAATAGATCATGATAAGAGGCTAATGGAGGTCCAATGGGTTAGGTGCAGACCCAACCCAATTTAGTGTGATGGAGGCCCAAAATCTACCTTGTATAGACTCTTTTAAGTGGCCCAATAACCCTTGTGCAGACCCAAAACCTTTGGGCTCTTAAAATTTGGTCTGGCCCAATTGGATTTCAGCAGCCCAATGCATATAAAACTGGCCCAATAAAATTCTGCAGCCCAACACTTTAAAAACTGGCCTAACAAGCAAAAATCTGAAACCCAAGTGAAGATGGACCTTGGAGCAACCCATGACCCATATTTGACCCAACTTAAACCCAAATAAAACCCTAATACACCAACCTCTCCCTCACACTTGCTGAAACACAAAACACAAAGAGAAAATTCGGAGCTTGGAGAGGAGGCTAGGGTTGGGGGCACTAATTCTGCATTTTCTCACATTTAGAGCAAGATTCAGCCAATGTAATAGTTATACAACTTAATCCCCTCATCTTTCTCTTTAATTTGGTCCGATTAGTTTTTCATTTGGAGCATTTTCACTCTACCCAAAATCTGAAATGTAGGAATTTGGAAATTTTCTTGGAAAAATTCATAGGTGAAGGTTATGGCTGGCCTTGGGTGAGTTTAAACCCTCCATTATGATGCTTCAATTGTTAATTTGAGACCCCCATAGTTGATTTATAAAATGGGTATTAATTATGTACGAATTTACTTAGGATTTTGGATAGAATATTGAGTTTTCTGGTGGAGGACAATTTAATCCGAATTTGGGACTTATAGTGGCTGAGTAAGTGACTCTTAAGTAGTCATTAGCATCTTAAATTTTTTGGGTATTGATTGTAACTGTTAATGATGAATTAGGGTAGTAATTCTATGATGCTATGGTTATAGGAGGATTTCTGCACCATTGGTGACTGTTGCAAGTGTCTACAAGTGAGGTAACCGGGTCATATCAATTCCATGTATTTATTTGATTTAATTTTATATGTTGCTGTATATGAATGATTTAAAATGTTGAATGAATTGATTGGCTATCTATTGAATTGTGACTGGACCTTGTGAGTCCATGGTGGAGCTGTGGTGCGGCTGCCACCAGTGCATGTGCTTCAATCGAGCACCGGGTTATGATCAAACCCAGATGCACTGAGCCCCGATTGTGCTCAATAGGGAGTGGGTGCCGTGGACGGGCCTTTCTCGGTGTTAATGGCCTTTAACATGTGATAATATGATTGCTAGTATGGGATAATAATCATGATAGCCCAATTGTTTCATTTGCTGATATGATGGATGTGATTCTGATGTTGATTTTGATTCATGCTTATATGTTAATTAAATTGGATATATGATGGAATTGCCTTGGTTACTGAGATTTATATCTCACCCCATTTTATGGGATTAATATTTCAGGTGAAAGTTCCTTGGGTAAAGATAAGGGTAAGCAAGTGGATGAACATCCATGAGCTGAGGCCGGGTGTGGGGAGCTACACTTGGTCTGAGTAGAATAGGGTAGATGCAATTTTGTTATTAGTTTTCATAGCATCATCATGTAATCATGTTGCCAAGTGTAGGCATTCATATATTTTTTGATTGAAATGTAACCGTTAAGGGTTTAAGTCTCATTATAGTGGAATATTAATGTATGAACTTATAGTATCATATATCTGGTCTTGTTGAAATTGTGTTATGGATTACCATATAGGAATTGTAGTTATATGATGCCTTGGAGGTAAGCTATTGTGGAATGAAATTTCTATGGAATTTGCATAGGATGTAAATTGCTGCTAGTGCATGTGATCTTGCTGTCATATATTCTTGAATTTGCTGATATGAACTAGTGGGACAAGTAGGAAGTAGCATTTAAGTTTTACAATGGTAATGAATGGATTGATGGATAAATAGGGTAGATAAACACCATTAGGATCACATAAAACAAGGGAAGGTGGACCTAGAGAGTTCCTAAGATGAGATTTGGAGTGTAGGGGGCGAAATTTGGGTAATGTGGTCACAGGAGGGAATCCCGTTGCGGCCAAGAAGGCTTCGCCGCGGCCAAATGGGAGACAGAGCCAAAAGGCGTCGCAGCACAACCAATCCCACCACGGCGCAAGGGAGGAAAATTTGCCTAGGGAGTGACAGTGGCGAGGCGCGCCGCAGCTTGATAAATCTCGCCGCGGCGTAGAGCGAAAAAAAATCATCCAGGAGGGTAACAAAACTAAAACTCGTCGCAGCGCATTAAGTCCTGCCGCAGCGCGAGTCGAGAAAATTAAATAAGGGTTGGACAGAAGCAAAACTCGCCATGGCGCGAATATATTGCGCCGAGGCAAGAATCCTAGGAGTTGAGAGCAGTAGTTCCAGGAGGCGTTCCGCCGCAGCGCCACATAGGTTGGCCGCGGCAAAGGTCCAACTCGCCACGGCGAGATTTGTTAAATTTATCCAATGATTCCAGAGAGTAACTTGGACGCGGCGTAAGTCCCCAACCTACTCTTTTGAACCTAGAAACCCCATTTTCTCCAACGGTAATGGTATGAGATGATTTAGGAGTACTTGTGGGAGGTTACTGGGTATTGAAACTGACGAATGGTTGAATCATAAGCCTCTTATGGTAGTAGGATTTCTTTTATGAGAATTTTATTTTTGTTGAGGTGGTATGGTGATGACTCTAACATCAAGGTTCAAATTTTTTTCATATTTTAATAATGTGATAAATTGTAACCACTCAAACCTTGATAATTAATTATTAATCGTATACTTAACCATAATTACAATGAGAACAAGGTAGGGTTGTCACACAATGCACAATGTTTGGAAGCCACTGTCATGTTAAATTGTTAACTTGCATTTTTTTTTTTAATAAACTTAATACATTTTTGGCCAAAGGGAAACCTTAACACACATTTCAATGCACTCTACATTCTAATTACTTTAAAAAGAGTTAGCTTTGTTGTTCAGGAATGTGATCTACTATTTTCATTCCCCATTTTTTATTTCTTCGAATTAAAATAATGTTTGCATAAGTTAGCTTAACTGACGAAGGAGTGTAGAATTATTATGAGCTACAATTAATTGTTAATTTTGTTTTAAATAAAAATGAGTTAATTTTTATTCTACTGGGATACGTTAAGACCCACATATTAAATTGGTGATCCTATTATTTTAGTCTAAATATTTATAATTGATTAGTGTGGATAACATTGCAGGCCCTAACTCATAAACCCATAATGGGTGGATATTAGAGTTTATTTAAATTTAGTTAGGTCTCCTCTATATTCATGTCTAATTCTAATTTCACAACTTATCTCATTATAAGTTATAATAGAGAGTGTGAATCACAAAAGAAATCCTAATCTTTTCAAGCTTTCAAGGATTTATAATCAATGGGGTATTCTCAAATCTGTCACCATATATTCTACAGGTAAGTCAATTTAGTATTCTAATTTCATGTAATTGTTATAGATTCATTTTAACATTTACTATTAAAGTTGTAATTATATGATTTAGAATCCAATAATTGATTTAAAGACATGATCATATGCATAAAATTTTTAGCCTTTTGCTATTTTTGTCCATATAAATTTTTGAAAATTAAATTAGATGATTTTCAAAAAATTAGAACTCAAGACCTTAAGGCTTTATAGATATTGAAATTTTGAATCAATTGATACCTTAAATTAGAATTATCATGCACTATGGAAGAAGAATTTCAAATTTAAAATTTTGGTAAGGTTTTAAGATTAAATTGCAATTCTCACAAATTGCTTCTATTGTTGAATAAGAAATTAAATTAAGGACAAATTCAGATTTAGATATGAAACTCTAAGTTTAATTAGAATTTTATATTAAATTCATAATAAACTTAGACCTAAATAAGGATTCCATGGATTGATAGAAGTTGTTTTGATTTAAACTATATTGCAAAAAAAAAAAAAAAAAGAGAATCAGTTAAAGAAACGCACGTACGAATTCTTTGGCTTTTGACAATATGTGTGTGTGTGTGTATATATATATTGTAAATTATTATTCATACTTATCGTTGCCTTTGAAGTACATCATATGTATAGAATCTAATACATGTGCCTTATAAACAAAATACACTTGTGGGGTTCGCATATATACACACACACGTATACAAAATGCACACATTGCTTATTTGTAGGGCCCGCATATAAAGAAAGTATATATGTGTGTGTGTGTGTGTGTGTTAGTTGATTCATGACATATTTAACGTGATTGAATTTGCTAAATTCTTTGTGGGGCTACATATAAATATATATATATATATATATAATGATTTAAGGATTTAATATTAAGTTTATGCATGTATATATATTTTTTTAAAAAAATTTATATTTATTATTTTTAATTTATATATATTGATAATATAAATTCAAATAATGGTATTATTTTCTTTAGATGTTTGATATTCTAAAATAAGTTAATTAAAACAATATGTTACCAAAGTAATTGTTATTGTGTAATTAATTTATTTGGAATATTAAGATGATAGTGTGGTAATTCATGTGCATAGTGATCCATATTTTAAATGTGATTTCTTTTGGAATATGCTCATAATTTTTGGAACACTATAAATATTTTTTATATAAATATTAATATATAAAATATATTTTAATATTTATTTGGATGATATTATGAAAGATGATACATTGAAAAATTAATTTACCATATTATAATGTTCACTCTCCCTATATGATAATGGATATTTATGTACTCTTAACCTAAAGTATATGTCTATGTTTATTTTAGGAAAAATATGATTTTATTCTAATTGTATGTGCGTAAAGCCCCTTTGGGAATGTTATAAAATTTGTTTATGGTCAGTAAGGGTGTTATATTTGTTATATTTCCTTAAAGAGTGTGTCATGATTTTTGGAAAAATAAAATTAATTCTTGTGCAAGGAGTTTTATGATTTATTATGGATAGTTGCCATCAAAGTGAAATTGCTCGTATTGATTCATAAAATTTCCTTTGTAATTTGAGGAAGGCTTCTGATTATCTCATGCTATAACCAGTCAAAAAGGGGTTGTTATATGTTATAATTAGAAGTTGATTTGGGATAAAATTATTGGGGAATCTATTAGTTTAAAATATTTTTCTGCCCAAAGGAGATAGATATTTGAATCCAGTGTATTCTTATTGATTAACTTATCTGAGGTTCTGATATGGGATTGTAACTTTGATTTGTACGTTTTGCCCAAAGGAAAATGTGCTATTGTGTTAGCCTCATTGCAATAGTTTATTTTAATTAAGATTATGTATAAATTTCCTTCATTATTTATTCTAACACATTTCCATTCTACAATTACTTTTTTCATGAATAACTATTCTGCTTCAATTGAAATTTTGACTGGATCAAATTATAACAAATGGAAGTAAGATTTAAAATTCTCCTTACGAATTGCTAATCTTGATCTAGCACTATGTGAGAGTGAGCCTAAAGTGAATGAGAAGAGTACAAATGAACAGAAAGAGTTCTTAGCAAAATGGGAGAGATCCAATAGACTTAGTTTAATTGCCATTAAGGGGACTATCTCTGAGCACCTACTTTATGGCTTACCTAAAACTACAAGTACTAAAGAATTTCTTACAGTTTTGGGAGAAAGATACTAAGTATCTAATAACACTGAATTCGAATATTTGATGAAACAATTGACTGACATGAGGTATGATAATAATGAGGGAGTAAGAGAATTTATTCTGAAAATGGTTCATATCCAATATAGACTAAAAGCCTATAGTATTAACCTAAATGGAAACTTTGTTGTTTCATATGCCTTGAATTTTCTGCTTGTTGAGTTCACACAAATCAAAACTGCCTACAATACCTTTGATGAGAAGTGGACTATTAATGACCTTATTACCAAATGTGTGGCTAAAGAAGAGAAATTAAAGAAAGAAAAGAGTGACCTATCCTATGATCTAGCCCTTCTTACTTTACCATAGGGTAATTAAAAACATAACGCAAATCAATTTAATACTCCTCATAAGAATCAAAGTTTAGAAAAAACCAGGTAATGGTTAGCACCATAATGTAGGGGGTTCTAAACTAACTCCCATTAAGAAAAATGTATGGTGTTTCTGATGTAAAGGAAAAGGCATAAAAAGAATGATTGTATGAAATTCAAGACTTGGCCAGAGAATAAGTAGAAATCTAGAGTGGTTCTAAAACTTGAGGAAACCAAATCTGAGAGAAAGCAAGCTAAGGATAAGAAATGATCTTGAAATAGTGATGGAATTAGTGAGAGATGTTGTGACGACCCTAACTTCTAATCATTTTAATTTAGGTTAATCACGTGATTAATAACCATAAAGCAGGGTTACGTGGCATTAAGACTAATTACATTATGGAAATATGAGAAAATTTAAACCTTAATATTATTAGAGTCATCAACTGCATAATTACAAACACTTACGTACCTCAGGGGGGAAACAAACATTCATTTATGAGCCTTGATTCTACTACCTAACATTTCCAATTCACATTTATCTTCTATTAATGTTTCTAAATCATCCCTTGAGATTACCATATGAAAAACTAAGATTTCCTTGTCAATATAAGGGTTTTAGGACATTCGCCACGACCAATTTCCCCTTAGTCGCGACCAATTCCCCTCGGCTTCACCCCTTGCATCGTTACTAATTTCATTGCGGTGATAGCCGCGGCAAGTTGGACCTTCTTCGTGGCCAACCTACATGGCGCCGCGATGAAGAAGCCTCCTGGAATTTTGCTCGCTTACCTCTCGCCATTAGTCGCGGCCAATACCTCCTTTCGCTGCAGCCAATTCCTCTCTAGAATGCCTAGCTCATTTTCACAAAAGTTCACCACAGCCAATTCCCCACTTCGCTGCAGCGAATTCTCCTCTGAACGACTCTTAGTTTAGCCTCTCACATTTCGCCATGGCCAATTCCACATTCGCTGCAGCGAATTGCTCTCTGGTACTCTCCCTGGGCAACTTCGCCACTATTGGCGGCGACCAAACGCCCTCTGATCCTACTACTCTTAAGACCTTGCCTCATACTCTCCACTCTTTATCTAAGGACTCTTTAGGGCCACTCTCCCACTTGTTATGAGGTTCTAATAGCATTTATCTATTGAATTCCTTAGCCATTAGATCATTACCCATCCCATAATTAAAGATGGATTCTCCCACTCATTCATTAGTCTTATATCAACAGATTTATAAATTTCTCACAATGGTCATTCAATCATACTTTAATTGGGTATTTCATGCATCAATAGTTCAAGTCTACAATCAATATATCATAAGATTACATTACTCAAATAGTCAGTTATATCATAGATTCACCAGCTAAGATAAGTGTCAAAGTTCATACATCCATCAACAGCTAATATAAAATCTATTTCTCAATGGTTACATTCTATGTTAATAAAATACAAATTCTTACACTTGGCAATACAGACACATGATGATGCTATACAAAGGTTAACAAAAATTAGCATCTACTCTATTCTACTCAGACTAAGTGTAGCTCCCCACACTAGGCCTCAGCTCATGGATGTTCATCCACTTGCTTGCCCTTATCCTTACTCGAAGAACCTTTACCTAAAATGTTTAATCCTATAAAATGTGGTGAGATACGAATCTCAGTAACCAAGGCAATTCCATCATCTATTCTAGTTTAATTAGCATACATGCATAATTTCACATAAGCATCAGCAAAATACCAGTCATATCAGTAAATGAAACACTTAGGCTATCATGATTACTATCCCATACTAGCAATCATATTTTCACGTGTTAAAGGCTATTAACACCGGGAGAGGCCCGTCCACGGCACCTACTCCCCATTGAGCACAACCAGGGCTCAGTGCATTTGGGGTTTGATCATAACCCAGTACCCGATCGAAGCACATGTACGGGTGGCAGTTGCACCACAGCTCCACTATGGACTCATAAGGTCTAATCACAATATAATGATAGCCAACCAATTCATTCAACATTTCAAATCATTCATGTACAACAAAATATGAAATTAAAATAGATATATGCATGGAATTAATATAAACCCGGTTACTCACTTGTAGACAATTGCAACAGCCACCAATGGTACAAAATGTCCCTATAACCATAGTATTAGAGAATTACTACTCTAATTCATCATTAACAGTTGTAATAAGTACCCAAATAATTTAAAATACTAATGACTACCTAAGAATCACTTACCTAGCCACTACAAGTCTCAAATTCGGATTGATGTGTCTTCTACCAGAAACCCTAATGTTTCATCCAAAATCCTAAGCAAATTTATACAAAATTAATACCCATACTATAATCAAGTCATTAGGGTCTCAAATCAGTAGAATTACCTCAAAGAGAAGAGTTCATACCTATCTAATGATAGCCCTAGGCTCAACCTACAAATTTTCACCATGGAAACATCACATAGCAAGTCTCAGATTTTGGGTGTAGGTGAAAATGCTCCAAATAAAAAACTAATTAAGCCAAATTAAAGAGGAAGAGAAGAAGATTAAGATATATAACAAGTACCTTGGATGATTTTAAGCTTAAAGATGAGAAATGGTGGATTTATGCCAAGAACTCTAGAGCCTCCTTTGGACCTCCGAATTTTGAGATGTGTTTTTGTGTTTCAGCAAATGGGGAAGAGGCTGAGTATTTAGGGTTTTAGTTAGGTTTAAGTTGGGTCTAAGATGGGTCATGAGTTGCCCCAAGGTCCAACTCTATTTGGGCTTCAGATTTTAGTTTTGTTGGGCCAACTCTTATGCATTGGGCTGCTGAAATTCCATTGAGTCAGAACAAGTTTTAAGAGCTCAAAGGTTTTGGGTCTGCACAAGGGTTTTTGGGTCAATTATAAAAGCCTATACAAGGTGGATCTTGGGCCTCTATCACATTGAATTATATTGGGCCTGCACCTAACTTATTGGGCCCCCATTAGCCTCTTATCATGATCTCCTACATTAACTTGGACCTAGATGAAATTTCTCTCCCAATTAAATCTCAAACTCATATTAATAATTTATCTTTTAAAAATTTTTATTTACTTAACTTACCTGATTATTCCATATTAATTATTCCTAATTAACCTAATCCATAATTAACACTTTAATTAATTTTTGGGGTGTTACAGATGTCAATTTAGTTTTGGCAATCGGATATAAAATTGTTTTGAAAGACATTTTTTATGTACATTTTTTTAGGAGAAATTTGATTTCTATTTCGTGTTTAGATAAGTTTGATTTTTTATTTTACTTTTGCCAATGGAAAAATGAATTTAATGTTAAACTCCCAAATTGTTAGTTATGGATATTTAGTGGATGGTTTATATATATTATCTTTGGTTTTTGACAATATTTCTTCATTTTTAAATACAAAAAATGTGGTTGTCAAAATGTCCAAAATTAAAGAAAAATTGCTTGTATTATGGCACAAGTATTTAGGTCATATATCTAAGAAAAGAGTTGAAAGGTTAATTAAAAGTTATATTTTACCTTCTTTAGAGTTTGATGATTTAAGGACTTATGTGAATTATATTAGAGGAAAGTTCACTAAGAGTAAAAAAAAGTGTGACTAAAAGTTGAAGTCTTTTAAAAATCATTCATACAAACATTAGTGGACCATTTTCTCCTACTATTTGTGGTAATAGGTTTTTTATCACTTTTATTGATGACTTTTCTCAATTTGGCTATCTTTATTTGATTAAAGAAAAATCTGATACTCTTGAAAATTTTAAAATTTTTAAAACTAAGGTAAAAAAATAATTAAAAAAGTCATTAGAAATTTGATAACAGGGTTTCGTATTATAGATTCTGTTGTGTGACTGTTGAGAATTTACAATGACAATAATGCTATAGTGTTTTACACTAAAAATAATAAAACTACTGGTGGTTCTAAACATCTAGAATTAAAATATTTGACCGTCAGAAATATAGTAAAGAATAACGATATAATTGTTGAATATACTGACATAGATTCTATATTAGCTGATCCTTTAACCAAATGACTTAGGCCCATTGTGTTTAAAAAACACGTTGAGAATATGGATGTTGTAAGTTCTTTTGATATGTTTGGTTAGTGGAAGTTTGAGATTTATATTATTTTTTTTGTTATGTTGAATATTTTCTTTAGATACTCTTGATATTTATATGATTTGTAGTTGGCCAATTGATAATATATTGAATTTTTGGTATTATATATTTTTGCACATATGTATCAATTGTAAAATTTTGAACTCGGTTTCATTAAGACTACTAGCCAATTGGAATTGAGGCATGGTGTTTTTTTGACAAATCATACAATTTCTATGGCTTTAAGGCATTTGAGAGAAATTGTAAGGATTGATAAAGAAAATAGTAGTTTAGCTATTGAACCACACTGGCATACTATTTTCTTACTGCACTTTATACTAATAACTAGTCAACAGAGTTAGTGACATTTGTAACCATGGAATGTTCAATATTAATAAGAGATATGATAATTGTCATGATTCAATATTATTTGGTTTTAGTTGGATGGAGTCATATTTAGATATCGCATCTTGGATCATATGTTTTTAAAATGTGGCCACATTGTAAAATTAGTCATTAACCCGATGGTCATTTTCAAAATAAAAGTTTTTAAAATAGAGAATTGATTTTGCCTAAGTGGGAGAATGTTAGAACTATTGTGGGCTATAATTAATTATTAATTTTATTTTAAATAAAAACTAGCTTATTTATATTCCATTGGAATGCGTTAGGGCCCACCTATTAAATTGTTGATTCTATTATTTTTGGCTAGATGTCTATAATTGATTAGTGTTGATAATAGTGTAAGCCCTAACCCATAGACCCATAATGGATGGGTACTATAGTTTATTTAAATTTGGCTAGGTCTCCTCTATATTCATGTCAAATTTTAACTTCACAACTTACCCCATTATAAGTTGTGATAAGGAGTGTGAATCACAGAAGAAACTCTAATCTCTTCAAGCCTTTAAGAATTCAGAATCAATGGGATATTCTCAAATCTATCACCATATCTTCTATAGGTAAGTCAAATTTGGTATTCTAATTTGATATAATCATAATGATTGTTCTAACAAGGAGTGCACAGGGTTCAAATCTCACAAATGTCATGAGTTTACATTGGTAATAATATCTTCTTAAAGAGATCTATTAGGACTTAATTAGGTAGGCCTCTACTTGCTCTTGGCAGGCCCTACCCCATGTTAATCATGTTAGAGTGATAGACATAGATGCCATAAGATTGAAAGATGTAGGCATGTAGGCGTGAGATAAACAAAGAATTTCAAACATAGCACTGATGTCTTGATTGCTAATGTTTAGAATAATCTCACACCAAAAGAAAATATCATTAAAAAAATTATCAACATTTTAATTATATTTGATTATGGAATTAATTTTGACATTTATAATTAGTTAAAAAAATACAAGTTCCCATATTTAATTCTAATTATTTTAATTTCCAAACAAATTCACCATGTTTCCTTTTCCCTCGAATGTTATTCAATGAACAAGACTGTGCAATATTCATTAGGAATCACAACTAGCTTGCTTGTCTAATGAGTCTAATTTGACTTGACCATATCAAGCTAAGAAAAAACAATTTTAAAGTAGGGTTGAGTCGAGCACTGGACTGGCTTGAGGGGCTAGCATGGGTTAGTCTCTTAAAAAAAAATTATAACAACTTATATGAAAGTTTTAGTTTTTTAGAGGTAAATTGTAATTTTACAAAAACTTACATGAAAATTTTATTTTGTTAATGATTAATGTATAATTTTAATAGAAAAAGATTTAAAAAAAAAAGCTAGCCTAGGGTATTGGTTCAAGCACCAAACTTCAATTTTTGAAGCTCAATTTAAACCAAACCAGACATAGAGCATGGTTAAAACTTGATTTGACCTGATTCATGTACACCCCTGCTATGCATATTTCCAAGTCTAGGCAACTTTTGACTTATCAATAAATTTATATAATATACAAATTATAAGCATTAGTCATGTCATGTAATTTTTTGTAAAAGAAACTCTTTTTTTATAATTTTTTTATATTTTTTTGGAACAAAAATTCTATTAAAAAAATTATTAAATATTTCAAAAATTTATATAATATACTAGAACAACAATCACATATCATATCATATCACATCATATAATTCTTTTGGGCCTAAATCATATAAATTGTTTAAAACAATTTTTCTTTGAAAAAAATTATTTTAAAATATAAGATGAAATTATATATGTTATTATATAAACATAAATAATTAATAAATTAAGTGAAATTATCTTAAGACATATTTTTATTTTAAATAAAAATAGTAAATAAAATAAGAAAAATAAACTTTCAAGATTTTTGTTATGAATTTAGTGATTTTTAAAACTATAGTTGCTATGTAAAAGCAATTATTTAAACAAAGTAAAAATGGTATGTCATGAAATTGGTGATGTGGCCTTGCCCCTTGTGAGGTTGCTTTTGTCTAGCAACACAACATTGTTTAGATCTTTTTTCTCTTAGATAGTCCTAATAAAATTTTAAATTTAGTAGTAACATTTTTTGTATTTCTCTTATTTATCCAAAATCCTCTTTCCTTTCAAGGTGATCACTTATAGATATTATTTGATAAAATACCCTCTTTTTTTTTTTTTTCTGAGGTAATCTTGTAATCTATTTTACAAATAATAAATGATGTCCAAAGTTTCTAATATTTTCTTTTCTTTCAAGGTAATCTCATAGTTGTCTTGAGAAGTTTCTCATATCTTAAGATTGTAATGATTGTGGCCTTTTTTAGCAGCTACTTCATGTCTCTTGTGACACATGTAGTTTTCTTAGAGTTTATAATCTTGAATTATTCTTATTATATAAAGGGTAAGATGAATTGTTGTTGTAACTGAAAGGGATTTTTTAAAAAAATAAGAAGTTAATAATGAGCTATCTTAATATTATCAACTATAAGGGCTTTAACTCCTTCTAATACAATGAATATGTTTATTCAATATTTTCTCTTCTTAGAAGGAACTAAATCACAATGATTTGTATTATTAATGATAGCAATTACTTTATTTGATCCCATCAAGATTGTTTCTAGGCAACAGGGAGTAAATCAAGGCAGTGGTTTTTAACATTCTGTTCGTTATTAGGATTTGCTTATGTCCTAACCATAGTTGGGCCATAACTATGGTTATGTCTTGTCCTAACCATGATTTTTACTAACTGTGGCTAAAACTAGTTTATGTCTTAATCTCAATTAGGCCATAATTATAGTTAGACCTTATCCTAACCACAATTTTAACTAATCATGGTTAAGACTAACTTATGATTTAACCATAGTTAAGCTATAATTGTGGCTAGGCCTAGTCCTAACCACGATCATATTTAATCATTGTTGGGAGTCAATATGGCTTAACTACAATTAATATAAACAATGGTTAGGCTTAGTCTTAACCATGGTTTATAAATAACCATAGTTATGACGTGTCTTAACTATTATTTTGCAAACCGTAGTTAAAAACACCATCACTAAAACATTATATTTCGTAGTGTAGGTGGTATTAGAGTAGGAAATTGCCCAATTTGATGACTGGTAACTCAACTATGGCAAGCAATAATTCTCATGATAGTGATCAAGGAACTGAAACCTCATGGTTTGTGATGCAAGATCAGAGTGGCATTGAAGATTTTGGAGCAGTGGATGGATCTTAGACTCAAGTGTTTAGGAAATGCTTTGAAGAAATTGCAAATTGGCTTAACGCTCGAAGTCTTTAACCAACCAAAACAAGAATGACGATAAGCCACATATTGGAGATGATCTTCCTTGTGGATAGCCTATCAATAGACTTGTTATTGAAATTAGGTATAGATAGCAAGTAACTTGAGGTCGAGTTCTTCCCAAGTGGAGGGGAATAACATGGGGTCAAGTTTTTGAGAAAAACTATCAATTTTAATTCAAATAGGATATTAATAATTTTCTTAGTTTAATAGTATTTTGTAATTTTACTATTATTAAACTTTAGTTAGTTGGGAGGATTTTTTGTTGTTTAATTAGGAGACCTTTTTATTTTTTAATTAGGAGACTTTTCCTTGTTTAGGTAGGAAAGCTATTAGGGTTTTCTTGTTTAATTAAGACACTCATAATGGTTAAATTTTTTTCTTATAAATAAATGCTCTTTGATTCTATTTGATAAGTGATTAAATAATAATTAATATATTTTTTTCCTCAATTCAAACTTTTTTCTTATAAAACTTATTTAGTTCTTCCTCCTTAACCCGCAGCGTCAAATTAACCAAACTACTTAAAAAACATTTCAAACCAGCAAGTTTTGCAGAGCTTAAAAGACATTTCAAAACAGCACGTTTTGCAGAGTTTTCCGTCAATCCTTTCCTGTAGTGCACCGTCATCAACGCTGTTGATTATCTAAGTGAATCAGTTTTCTTTGACAGGAGCGTCCATGAGGCCTATGTTATTTACAGCATCTTTCAAGAGGTCAGCTTCTCTCAACTTCTCCACTTTGCAGCATTTGTCTCAACAGGAAAGAACCTAACTGAGGTCTCTAAAGATAAGCCAAGGTAAGTTATCAGCTTGGGTTGCTCGTTAAGTAAGTCCTAAAGGCGTTGGGTGGTCCATACGCCCCTGTGAAAGGGACGTTAGATTTGTGTTGAAGTTCACAAACAACATGGATCCAATATTGAGAACCACACAAGATTTCAGGTTTGAAAGACGCTCCTTCCACAAGAAACAAGGATCTCTGCTTTTTCCCACGGAATCAACACAAAGCATATACCCGAAACTTCCTCAATACATTAGCTTACTGATTTTTGAGGTACTCCACATAGATTCTTGCAAAAATAAAATATTAAGGCAAAGACTAATACTAGCTGTTTCAACCTTTGGACTGTTGGTGAGTAGCCTAATCCCCCGAGACATCTTGCTTAAAAACCTCATGGCTACTGAGGAGGTTGTTTTGGTACAACCCACTTATATTCCCGGCGGAAATTAAGCAGAAGAGTCATGAATTCTTCCAGAGATGCATCATCACTTCTTTTTCGTTCACTTCTTCATTCTTCTGTCTCTTGTTTGTTTTATCATTAATTTCTTCAAATCTATATTTTCTTTTCTTCTGTTAGGGATAAGCATGATTCACTGCACCTTCAAAGTTGACTAGCAAGGGCCTTCTTTTCGCGCTCTTCAGCATTTGTCTTACCAGGTCGAAGGTTGTTTCAAACTTTCGTTTCCGGGATCGTTCGCCAGAGCAGCATTTTGCATCAACCTGCTTCTGCATTATGGGGGTCAGAACCATCTGGATCCATGAACAAATGCCCAAACAAATAAATTCTCAATCTGACAACCAAAAGGCCCAAAATCAATTCGGTACTTAGTTTGTTCCAGCGTGAACCTATTTCCATTTCATTTAATCAAGATCCTTCAATGATTGGTTTAGTCCATTCCCTTCATTTTGTCTCAAGATATCTTGTATTCTTGAGAGGGACAAATCAATATTATTTACATAAGCTGGCACATTTGGGTTGCTAGGTTGGGACGTATTCCGCGAAACCGAGGTAAGGGGAAGTTGGGCCATGTCCACATTATTTGGGCCCAAGTTCTTTCTTGACCACGAGTCTCCATCAGGGGGTTAAGTCCTGGCTTGGCTGAGTTTTAGAAGAATTGGACATCAGAGAATAACTCCCATGAGTTAGCATTGTTGGTGTTAAGACGATCATGTCCTCATCCTTATTTACTGCACTCGAACTAGATTCCCCAAGCCCATAAACAGAGTTTGTTCAGAGTTTTGGGTTTGTTTGCATTTCATCATTGTGAAGCTTTTCAATGAATTCCTCTTCATTTTGTCTCTGTCCAATCTGGCGTTGCCCGGTAAGGGCATCCGTTGGTTATGGTAAATTCTCCAATTTCAATTCTAACCAATGTAGGTAAGCTTGGTCTTCTTCTGTCATTTGGTCTACTTCAGCCACCTTTATTAGTGGTAGCATGTGAACTGCTGGGTTAATCACGCAGCGTAACACTTAAAAAGAATAAAAAAACCACAAGCAAAACTTGAGAAGAAAAATTATATTATTTGAAGTCTGCCCGCAAAAACGTCTAAGAATGCTTTTAGATGAATTTTAGCAATAAAATAAGACTAAATTGGAAATATGTGTAAAATAGGATCAAAATAAATAAAAAGCTTAAAAATCAATAAAAATAAATAAATTTGAGCTTAGATTGAAATCAACCAGACTACGTTTATTATCCTCATGTCAAACTCTAATTACGCTTTTCAAATTAATATAATAAGCCTTAAAATTTTATTTAGACTAAAAGTTAGGCTGTTTGAAAGTCAAGCCACCTATTTAGACTTCCACTTAAATTTTTGACAATCTAACTGGTTTATATACTTATCTGCAATGCACTCCGCATTTAACTCTGATAAAGTTGTCACAATGCTTCCAATTTTGAATCACAGTCAAAAAATGGGCCAGGTTGCTCTGCTTGGGTTACGGGATTATTTTCAGTCTGTTGGTATTCAATCAGAAGTTCAGAACCTGTGGGATTGCAAACTCAAATACTATGACATCTTTTTCAGGGTCAGTTTATGGCTACCAATAATTGATTCCGTGGGGGGTTTTCATGTGCCAGTGGTTCATTATCTATGTCTATGTCAACCATATTGCCGTTAGCATCTAAACTTACGGTGCAATATGCCAAGGGTGATATTCAACTTCGTTCGAGATGTAGATCATCGAAACTAAAGTTGATCTCCTAGAGTTGCTATTTATAAACCTGCTTGCATCCGGGATGAAATGGATTCGTTTAAGCATCAAACCAACGTCCACTCCAAACCTCTGATGAATATAATTCATCTGAGCTTCAAAGGCAATGGTGGTTTGCGCATTAGACCAGTTACCATGGGTGAAGGCGTGGCCAATCCTTCCACCGGAATGGCAAAACTTATAGATCCTCTCGTATCAGCATTGAACCCGAAACTATCTTCCAGTTTCTGTTTTGAGAATAGGAGAAGGGGTTTATCCAGAGGGACACGAACTTTGATTCTCATGAATCAGAAATTTCTCCGAATCTCTGGAGCCTAGTCAATCTCTATAAACTCTCCGATCATTTTCACCATAGCTTGAGCAACGAAAGGGATCTAATACTCCAAGGGCACTCCCCAGAGCTGTGCTCCAACGGTGACCTCAGTGAAGATCATCTTGTCTAAAACCATGTTGGAACAGCTTAAGAAGTCCTCCATGGATAGAAAACAGACCAGCATTCAGCATAAAGTGGAGATCATCCATGTTTTCAAATTGAATGACTTAGGTGCTGTTCGCTCTCCCAATAACTCTTTTAGCTTTTCCTTGAAGCTCCCATGCATGAGTAGTCTCTTAGAATTGTCTGATATCGATTAGGTCCCCATTCAAAGCAGTGTTGCCAGAAGGCACGTTATTCTTAATCTTCTGAGGATCCAATTTGATAAGTGGACCCCTTGCAGCTCTAGGTAGTGGTAGGGATTTAGGCTCGGAAGCTATTTCCATGTTGAAGAGTACCTCAAAATCTCGAGTCCCTTCAGAGTCATTCAAATCTTCCCAACCGATTTCTGTTGGATTGTTGTTCATGGTTGATATTTTAAAATGGTGTTTGAGTGGAGTTTAAGCCGAGGTTCTCTGAATCATCCTATTTATATTGTGATGAACTAAGTCCAAAACAAGATCTCGTATTGATCTCTTCATCAGAGGGAGGTGAGACTCGAAACAACACCAGAACAAGCAGGATGTAGGGATTGG
Source organism: Erythrophleum ivorense (assembly GCA_026724425.1). Classification (NCBI taxonomy): domain Eukaryota; kingdom Viridiplantae; phylum Streptophyta; class Magnoliopsida; order Fabales; family Fabaceae; genus Erythrophleum; species Erythrophleum ivorense. The sequence continues at coordinate 15,395,028 of JAIUCV010000014.1, forward strand.
ATTTCCAGGGAAGCTTCACTAGAGATCAAAATTTCGAGACGCAAGAAGAGCATGCCTAGAAATAAGCATAGCTAGAGATATAAATGGTTTATTATTAATAGGTAAAAACACCACTTATGTTGATATTAATGCACTAATTTTCAAGATAGCATAATTAAGATGCCAAAAACTGCAGTAGTAGTGAGAACTTCAATCTCTGGCGAAGAACCATCCCAGGTGGTTGATGAGCAGCAGATTGATTATGAAGAATGATGTATGCTGACAGCGACCAACAGGAGGCTTGAAGCAAAGCTTCGAAAAGGAACGTTTCATGAGAATGTGCCATCTGTTTGAATGGAGCTTAACCAAAACATGTTGAACGGGCAAGAAAAAAAAAGGCTTTTGATCTTGTAAAAACACCAAGGGGATAAAGAAATGATGTTTAGGCAGATCAGAATAAGGAAAAGATACTGAGGAGACCATGGGGAATAAGACAGTAGGCAAGAAGGATACCTCGGACCCGGGGCAAATTCAAACCAACCCACAAAGGGTTGAGAGAAAAACCCACGCACGATGTTATACCTTTCTGGGGTACCTTGGTGTATGATTGTTTTAGTTTTATGTTTGAATTTTCTTCCAGGTGTAATTAAATAGATTTGGATTTAAAAATTTCTCAATGAGTGCTATATCTTGTGATAGCTTATATGTAACAAAGCTATGTACTTTTAGATGTATATGTAGCTTTAAATAGTTATGTATCCGTCCTTTTTTTTTTCCTTTTTTCTTTTCTAGCTGTGGGTCAATTTTGGGACTCTATTAATAGTTCTCATTTTATATTAAGAGTTAATAAACTAGACATTATCAAAAGTTTAATTACATATATAATTCGCAAGTATCCTACAGTTTATAGTATTTTGAAACCACATTTGCATATAAACCACATTGGTGTCCAATAGGTTTATTTTGTAACTATATGATTTTTTTTAACATTTGAAGTGCAACCACCCTAACTACTAATCAAGTTTATTAATCATAATTGTATTTTTAATCGAGTGCATTTAAGGTCTAATTTGGTAAATGGATTAACAATAGATGAAAATATGAGAAAATTTGAACTTTTAAATAATCAGTATCTACCGCCAAGTTGTACAATGAGATTATTGTTTTTAGGAATTCAAAATTCTCATCATCAATTTTTTTTTGTCTCAACCAAAATATCTCCAAGAAGCCTAAAAATTGATATATGTTGGACTAAAAATCATTACTCATCACTACCATAGTGAAAATTAGGAATTAAAGGCTAAACGGAGGGTTTCAAGACTTAGGTTACTACTTAGAATGGTTGCATTATGGCCAACTTGGCCTCTAGAATCTCTAAAAATTAAATTCTACACTTATGCTGGATTTGAAGAACTTGTGCCATGGCTAAATTTGAGTTTGGATCAATTTTTCATATAGACATGACTTGTGTCGTGGCAAAAAATATTTATGCTGTGATCAAAATACTTGCGCTGCAGTCGAATTAGCCTCTGGATGATTTTGTGCCATGATCTGAAATTTTTGTGCGCGGCAAAGTGTCTGCATTGCAGCCAAAATCACTGTTGTAACACTATTAGCTCATTTTAGCTGCGACTTAAGGAAATTGAGCCACGACTTGAAAACCTGCTGCACCCAAACTCTTAAATAATTGAACTAACAAGTTGCTATCACCTCAAGATCAATCATAAGATCTTTTTATGGCTAAAAGGCAAGGTTATTAAAGGATTTACATTCCTATAATCTTCATCCAATTGTCTTACCTAAGTCAAGGATTTAAAAGCTAATCTAAGCATTCTAACTTTAGTTATGACAGTGAAGGTTCATGAAACCATAAGTGACAACTTTAACATGTTTATTTTTCCTACCAATTGACCTTAGACCACTTTGAATAAGTTTTAATGAACTAAATAAACATGTCCTCATCCTTAAAACTCCAGAATAACCTCAGATGCAAAAAATGACTACAACATCCCTAAAATCATCTAACAACTTCTCATGGTAGCAAAATGAGCCGAGGATACCCAAGAGATGGATTGACTCATGACCAACATGACCAAAACAATCTAACCATATTCCTTAAGGCTCCTAAACCATAATCATGACCAAACCCAAAGCAACCATGGTTCAAGTATTAACATCCATCTTACTTCTTATATGATAGCAATGTTTAAGAGCTACTTCTACAACTTCCTAGTAACAAATCACAATCTCATCTATGCCCCATAAATTCCACTAAACACCTTGAACATGTGTAAAGAACATATATGAACTAGCTCAAATATCCCAATCTAATATACTAACAGTTCAATAAGTAATTTTACAATTCTAGATATCTAGAGGTCATAAAATCTCAAGGTACTCATTAGTAATCATCTAGATAGAATCATAATTACCGATTCCATGATATCTCAGATTATAAAATCAGTCCCTATACTTGGTAATACATGATGCAATATGGCAATTATATAACAAAATGAGCAATGCTAACATACCTACTATACAAACCCAATTTAAATAAGGCATTCAAGCCCATACTTACTAAACTACCATGGTAGATTTCCATTAGCTTCTTTGTGCTACTAAGAGGTCTGGTCCTTAAAAATGTTAGCCTAAAACTAGGGTGAGATAGACAATCTTAGTAACAAGAGGCAAATTCCATATATATGTACAAATTAATCAACATAATGCATTTATATAGAAAAATGTATTGAAGACATTAATATTATTAGCAAATGAACTAGTTGGACTACCAATGACTACTATCCCATACTAATAATTACATACTTGTTAATAGCCAATAACATAGGAAAAGGGCCATCCATGGCGCTAACTCCTTATTGAGCACATTCTAGGCTCAGTGCATTTATGAGTTTGATCACAACTCGGTACTTGATCAAAGCACATTGCTCGAGTGGCAACCACTCCACAGCTCCACCAATGACACGTTTACAGTCCACAACAACAATAATTCAAGTAGCCAACCAATCATTTAGCATTCCAAAATCATAAATGTATAGTAAATATTAAATTAAAATGAGCATATACATGGAACTAGAAAATTAACCTTGGCTACCTCAATGAAACCCAGTTACCTTTTTTCTAACTACCAACATAATCCAAAAGCCTACCAAGCCTATAGCAAGTATAATTATCATCATTTAACCATTATTAATAAAAGATTTTCATATCCATTTCATCAAAAATCCATTAGAAATCACTTACTCAATTTCCTAAAGAGTCGATAGCACAAATTCAAGGTCACAGCACTAAGAATTTACAATGGGTCACTTCCAACATCTCCATTTTCACACATGTAAAAGCTATGCACCAAAAGTCAATCTAAATGATGAAAATTTAACACATACACCTCATAAAAGAAGGGGAAACACTTACCCATACATCTAAGAGGCTAAACGGATTGGGTTGGCCATAACTACCAAGAACACACTATGGGCCATTCCTTAAACTTGGATTTTCGCATATACAATTAGCCATATACCAAAATCAACCTATAACATGAAATTTGTGCAAGGTTACACTACAAAATGAAAGAAAATACTTCCCCTCTGGTTCCACCAACTGTAATGTCTAGTTTTCGTAAAAACAACAGAAACGATACGCTTTTAAAGTAGGTCCTCTGAAATGAATTAGTTAAGGTCTAGAGAATTTAGAATAATGATCTAGATATTAAGTAATAAATTTAGGAGGCTAGAGGTACCCTGAAACAGAGGCTAAAATAACCAGACGGAAATTAATGAAATAGCTACGTAATGTAGTGGCATTTTAGTAATTTTGGATAAATTTTAGAATACTCATAGTAGGAATTTTTAAATGGAAAATTTGAGTTCTTTGGGGTTCTCAGAGGCCTTGAAAACCATGGGACACCCTGGGACAGTTAAAACCCCTCTGGTGTACGTTTTCTAATGTCGGTTGACCCAAACTTTGACCATTTCGTTTGGGAAGGTTTTAACTTCAATTTGAGTGATTCCAAAGGCATTTTATAAGATTGAGGACCTAAATTTTATGATAGAAAAGATGATTCTAAAAAAGGAGCTAAAACAAACTAAAAATGAAAATGCCAAGTTAAAGGGACCTAAATGGAATTTTTGGAAACAACTTGTAAAACCTACCTATATATACCCCACGCCCCACTTTTCTCCTCACTTAGCCCATTTCATTTCTACCCTAAACTAGAGAAAGGAGTAAGGGAGTGAGGCACACAAGGCAGGACAGAAAGGGAGAAGAAAAAGCAGAAAAATGTATGGTTTTTCATGGATTTTCTTAGTTTCTCTTTAGTAAATTCCTTCTCCTCCATCTTTCCTCCTTTCCTATGGAATTATTGAAGTATTTGGGGCTGTTTTGAGGTCAAACCTAAGAGGGAATTTTTTGAATTGAAGGAGAAGAAGCCAAGCAAAGTGAAGAATAAACAAAGGAAGCCAAGGAAATAAGGTATTTTGCCACTTTTATGCTTGGTTCTTCTTATTCCTTCTCTTGTGTATATTTCGCCTCATATAAGACCAGCCCTAAGGGATTGAATTTCTAGCTAAACTAAGAGTGAATCTTAGGAAAATAAGGGAGAAGAACAAGAATATGAAAAGGAAAGAATCAAACAACTATTAGATTTCAAGATAGAAAAGCTAGGGTTTCAAGTGTTCCATCAAAATTCTATTTTGATTCAAGAGTACCTAGGCCAAAATAGATGTTTGGATGAGCTCCTAAGGCCCCTAGAAGGCTTCTCACATGCATCTTCCATCAAGAAAACCAAATAAGCTCCTTTGGTATTCATATGGTCCATAGCCACAACCTAGAGAGGATGAAACACTAAGGGATAGTTTTAATTTATTCTAAGCTTAGTTTTGTGTCATATATGATGGGAGAGGATGAGAGGAAGGCTTGAAAAAATTTTAGGAGCCATGGATAGTGAGATGGTATCATAGGTTCCATATTACGACTTAAAGAAGTAACACCTAGCTAGACTCTTTAAATTAATTGTGTGATGGCTCCAAGAGACTTCAATAGAGTCAAGAACCTTACATGGATGGAAAGAATGGGGCCAATATCATGTTTTCCCAAGGTTGCTTCATTAGGTGCATCATGGAACCATAAAAGAGCCATAAGAATCACCTAGCTTTTGAAATGAATATGTGGCTTTAGAATTTGTTCCAAGATGTAATTGGCTTCCATATTATGTATCTAGGCCACAAAAACCATGTTCTACCTTCTTGTGGGTGTGTGGCCGAGGGAGAGGAACCAAGTTCAAGGAAGAAAGTGTGCATTTGTGACAAAGGTAGCTCTTCTTTCTCTCATGTATGAGTGGATGTTTATCTTGTCTTTTAATGTGTGTATGTATGTTTTGAGCCATGAAAAATGTTTTAGCATGTATCTATATGCCATGGTACCATAATTTTATGTTATGCATTCAAATGATGCTTGGTGAAATTGCTTTAGTTTGCTTGAGTGTGGTGAAGCCAAAAGTCCTTTAACCATGATGAGGATGAGCCAAGAACCCCCAAGAATGGGTGAGACAAGCCAAAAATCTCCTAAGAGTGAGGCTTAGTCAAGAACCCTTTAAGAAAATAGGTGAGGTAAGTCCAAAACCCTCCAAGAGATGTGGGTGAGGCTAAACTATCTTCTTAGTAAACCTATGTGTGTTTTGTATGATTTTGTGAATGCTAAAAATGTCCATGAATGATTATGAAAGCCATAATGTCCATGCATGTATTTTTAGACATGGATTTGCATTCTTTATGTATGATTGAAATGGAGAAGAGCTATTAGGATTCCTAAAATCTCATCTATTCCTCTCTATTGCCTAACATATCTAGGTGGACCAAGTAAGTTAAGGAATGGAAGCCACGAAGCATAAAGGAAGGAGATTGATAGCCATATGAATGGCATATGATGTAATCCAATATTGTATATGATGTATGAGCTTATGAACACTTGTAAACATATTGATATATTGTATATGTATGAGAATTAGGACTATATGAATGATATTACATGATTTGTGTAACGACCTTAACTTCAAATTATAGTAATTAAGGTTAAAAATGCAATTAATAATCATAAATCAAGGTTAAAAGTCATTACAACTAATTATATTTAAAAAATGCAGGGAAATTTAAACCTTGATGTTATTAGGGTCATTAATTAGACAATCATAATTATTCGGATATGCAAGTGAATTTAATCATCAATGAGGAACCTTTGATTCTTCCATCTATCAATTCCAACTCACAAAATCCTTCTACAAGTGTTTCTAGATCATTCCTTAGCAGTACCATAAGAAAAACTAAGGTTTCTAGGTGAATATGAGAAATTGAGCACCTCTGTCATGGCTAAATTCCCTCACGCCACGACCAATTACTCTCAGGTTCAACTCCTTACACCTTCACAAATTTTGCACATTTTGCCACGGTCAAATATCCCTTCACCTTGACCAAATACCCTCTAGAACACCCCCAGACCTGCCTCTCAGACTTAGTCGCTGCTAACCTCACTGTTCGTTGCGGCCAATTGCTCTTTGTTTTCTTCCCTAGTAGCTTTGCCACATTTGGCCGAGGCCAATTAAATTTTTCCCGTGGCCAATTACCCTATGTTACCATTTGGCCGAGGCCAATTAAATTTTGGCTGCGGCCAATTCCCTTTATTCCTATAACTCCCCAGATTTCATCTCATGCACTCCAATTCCCCCTTTAACAACACTCTAGGCCACTTTAACTTAGTTTGTGAAGATTTAGTGTCTTTCTTTTACCTAATCTACCTAACACATCTATCATTACCCATTCAAAACTCAAATGTGGATCCTTAACCCTCTAGCCACCATAAACCAATGAGTTCATAGATCAATGACAACAAAGAGTTCATATATTACTCACATTTCCATTCAAACATAAGTCCCATTAGAAATTCTATACATCACTAGTTTAAGTTGACATCGGATGTATCAAATGATTATAGCCCATATTCTTGGCAATTCATGATGCAATGCGGCAATTACATAAAACTAATAGTCTAGTTATACGAATACAATCTGATAAGGTTTCCAAACCTACCTACTACCAAACCACATAATAAACTTTCATTAATTTTTCTCTTTGCCACTAAGAGTTTGGTCCCTGAAAATGTTAGCCCACAATCAGGGTGAGATATACAATCTCAATAACAAGAGGCGAATTCCATATATATGTACAAATTGATCAATACAATGCAATTTTATATTATCAATACCAGAACCATCAATTCAATTTACAAATAAACTAGTTGAGCTACCAATAACTACTGTCCCATACTAGCAATCATACATAACATGTTAATAGCCAATAACATTGGGAGAGGTCTATCCATGACACCTACTCCATAATCAGCACAACCAGGGCTCAGTGTATCTGGGGTCTAATCACAACTCGGTGCCCGATCAAAGCACATGCACGGGTGGCAGCCACACCACAGCTCCACCATAGACTCATAAGGTCTAATCACAATAACAATTCAAGTAGTCAACTAATCATGTGGCATATTAAAATCAAACATATGTAGTAAAAATCAGATTAACATGGGCATATACATGGAATTAAAGTAACCCCAATTACCTCAATGAAGCTAATTACTCATCCTCTAGCTACCATCATGATTCAAAGCACACCAGGCCTAATATAAGCATAATCATTATTATTCAACTACCATTAGTAAGGAATTTTCCTATCCACAGATTAATCTTAATAATAGTACATTAAAAACTTCTTACCCAAGCTTCCTAAGGGTATACTGCACCAATTCAAGGTCACAACAATAAGAACTCACAATGGGTCACTCCTAACATCTCCATTTTCATACATGTAAAAGCCATGCACCAAGAGTTAGTCCAAATGATAGAAATTCAATATATATACCATGCAAGAGAAGAGAGAACACTTACCCATATACCTAAGAGGTGACATGGACTGAGTTGAGCTTAAACTATCAAGAACACACCATGGGAAATTCCAAAATTCGAATTTGAGTCATTAAGCCTAGAAATTTCAATTTTTCACTTTTATCTCCTTGTAATTTCACACAATAGCAGAACCCATTATAAAAATCAATCCTTAGGGGCATTTTCCAATAAAGTAATACACAAAATGGAAGGGAAATACTTACCCAATCATCCCTCTAACTTCTAACTCTAAAAATCTTTCAAGAAATCACCTAAACACCAAATTTTAGATTTGAGAAGGAGATGAAAATGCCCAAAACAGAAACTAATTAGACCAAAATGAAGAGGAGAATGAGAGGGACATGTTTTATAGAGATTACCTTGGCCAAATCTTCCTCTAGAAGTGAGAAATGGTGGAGGAATGCAGAAAACCCTAGCCTTCTCTCTTCCTATGCGAAAATGGAGTTCTCCCTTACCTAAGATTGAGTTGGTTTATAGAATAGAGGATAAGGGGCTAAGTTAGGGTTTTAGATAGGTTTGGCCAACCCTAAAGCCCAAAATCCACTTAGGTTCAGATATGTGCTTATTGGGCTATAAGTTGAAGGGTTTAGTTGATGAAATGAGAGTTGGGCTCTTAAGAAATGAGATTGGACCTGCTTACAAACTAGAAGTGGGCTTTCTTATTTGGCTTATGACATAAATACATTGATCATAAGGCCCAAATTAAATGTCTAACTCCCTTTAGTTAACTTCTTAATTAAACCCCATAACCATAATTAATATATCGCCACCTAATAATAACTAAACACGATTATTAGCTCAAAATGTCTAAAACAAATCCATTTTTTTAGAAACCTTATTTTCCTTATTTTTTCCCAAATCTTTGTATTAATTCCTTAATTCACCATAATCCTCATTAATAAATTCTGGGGTGTTACAATTTGGACATTAAATGCTAAAGTTAAGCTTATGTGTTCTTGTGCATACCTTGGGGTGAGAGAGTGAGTTTATAAAATCTAGGTTTGTGCGCCTTTGAGATATGTTTAGTAGACCATTTTGGTGCTTTCCCACATGCTTGAATGGCCATAGATGTCTTAGAAGTGGATTTGAACCATTTGAGATCTTTATAAGACACAAAAAGTGCCATTTTGCAACCTTATCACACAATTTGACCAAATGAACGAATTTCCCCATGAAATTTGGCATGTATGTTAGACTTATCTAGAACTTTTTGGGAAGTAAAGATCAGATTATTTGGAGCTCTGTGGAATTAATTATGATTTTTCAGACTTGCCAAATTTCAGCTATTTTTGTATGGTTAGTATTCATATAGTCAGTTTCTTCTCCTGTGTCATTCTAGGGTCAGATGGTGTCCAATTCTTATGAAAGTTTATAGGCATAAAGTAGAAATGATAAGATTTATATGGTCACTAAGATCACCCCAATTGGATGTCTGAGCAGGGAGATATGAATTTTAAAATTTTTGTGATAGTACCAGTAGTGCCAACGATCTTGGTTACTGTTCCATCGATTTCCTATGACTAGAAGTCCTTGTTTTAGTCTAGATTTATTTTTACATAAAGTAGAGATCTATAGTTTTTAGACTGGTATAATATGCTTGATTTTGATTTTTTCAGAATTAGTTATGATTTTTCAAAATTCATGATAGAAAGTTGGCACAGCTGCACATGTAATATATATATATGTTCCATGAGCTCAAGTTTTTGGCCACTTCTTGGGATGATTTTGAGTTTTATGTGTATATTTAAATATGAAAATCTGATAGATGAGTTCATATGGTCCATGGGATATGAAATGAAAAATTTATCCTTGACGTAACACAAAATAATCCATTGTTTTCTTGTATTTTTCCTTAAGAATGGATGCTAGACCAAGGAAACATGCTTGAAACACTATGAGATAGCCTAGTTAAATATGGTGTTACACTTTTTGGTATCAAAGCAAAGGTTCAGGCACTTTGATGTGGGTTATGGCTTGTGAACATGAGTTTGCCTTTGTATATAAGTTTATTTGAATTGAGTGTGATGGTGGTGAGTGTGTTCCTATTTGATGTTAAAGTTTGCTGATGATATTTCAGAACAATGGTGAACACTAGGAGAGGTAGGCCTTCCAAAGAGGCTCATGCAAAGGATAGAGCCGAGCCTAGTGATCCAGTAGCTGGAGCCCTACAGGTTATAGTGGCTCGCTTGGATCAGCAGCAAGCCATGATTATGCAGTTAAAAGAACGGCTTGCACAAAGAGACAGGTAAGGGCCTTACACCTCCTCCTCCATAGTCACCATAACACTCAAATCATCTTAAGCATTCAGGGCGACTCATTCCGATCCATAGCCACACATACAGAGACAGTAGGTTGCTTAGACTCCACCATCTTAGACACCGTTAGCCCTGAAGCAGCCTTCCACTAGATAGGTTATAGCATAATTTCAGAAATTTGGGCCTCCCACCTTTGACGGTGAGTTAAACACAGAAAAAGCCGAGGCTTGGATTATAATACCATATTATTTGTAACATTGATCCCTTTCTTGCAAGTGGGGTTATACAATTCATTGACGAAATTTCAAGAAAATGCATTAAAATAATGGATTAAATTACGTCACATAACGGATAAATTTTTAACGGATAAACTTTTTATTTCTCATCTTTGGGACCCCATGAATTCACCAACAATATTCTCTAATTATTTTCCATTCATAAAAATTATAACATTCTCAAAACTTAGCACAAACCATGGATCAAGGGTCAAAAACCCCAAATAATCACATTTTGCCTTTGGTTCTAGGATAACAAAATTTAAGGCAATTTTGAAAAATCATAACTAATTCTAGAAAACTCAAAATTAAGCAAACTATATCTCGTTAGAACTCTATGGGTGTTAACTTCACACTAAAAATAATTCCTAGCCATGAAAATATCATCTAGACCATGTTTGACAATAGAAAAGGCAGGGAGGTTGAACTATTTAAAAATCTAATACAATTTACTGATATAAATTTTGAAAATTCATAATTAATTTCACAAAAATCCAATCCATGCAATCTATACTAATTTTGAAAGCTATAGATGTTAAATAGAGGGAAAATATGGTTTTAGATCAATCCAAAAGTATTCAAACCCCAAAAATTAATCAAATAGTACCATGGGTCTAGAGATGTGCCTGAAATAGAATAGCAACTTCAAAAATTCATATCTCCCTCTCTAGACATCCAAATGAGGTGCTTCCAATTGGTACAAGTCATGGGAAGGTCTAGTTTTTCCCTTTAAAATTTTGTAATAATTGGACATCATTTTCCCTATGATTGATACAAAACAAATTTCGGACTAGATGAACAGTACTAGTGGCAAATTCTGAATTTTTAGCCAATTTTAAAAATTTTCCAAATATTCTATAGACCTCTAAATAATATCCACTTTAACTTCCCAAAAATCTCTCAACAAGCTTTAGATGCATGCCAAATCTCAGACCAAGAAGAGCTCATTTGAATAGAAAGTGACATAGCTTCACAATATGGTTAATTTTTTCTTCATATGAGGTACCAACTTTGTCCAATTGGCCTTCTTTAATATTTGGCTTCTCTTGGACAAGTTTAAAAGTATGAATATGACTTGTGTGAACTACCTAAGTGGTCCTAAACACTATGCATCTCAATTTGGCTATCTATCATGTAATGTCTGATTTTTGTTAAACGATGAAAATGAGCATATTTACAAAGCAAGTCCCCTGAAATGAATTATTTAAGGTCATGAAAAATTTAAGTAGCATTTTAGACTCTTAAAAATGAGAATCCCAAGCTCAGACAGAAAGAAAAACGGAACTAAAATGAAGAAACAAATGAAAGACTTATGAAATGTAATGGTATTTTTGTAATTTTGAGCAAATTTTGGACTTCACACAGGAGGGCTTTTTAAATGAAAGTTTTAAGTTCTCCGGGGTTCTCCGAGGCCCTAAAACCATGGGAACCCCAGAGATAGTTAAAACCCCTTCGGTGAATATTTTTCAATGACGATAGACCCGAACTTTGACAGATTTGTTCGGGAAAGTTTTAGCTTCGATTTGAGTGATTCCAAAGGTATTTTACTAAATTGGGAACTTAAATTTCATAATGAAAAAGATGATTCTCAAAAAAGAGCTAAAAAAACTAGAAACAAAAATGCCAAGACAAAAGGGCAAAATTAGAATTTTTGAAAAGTGTTTCTTGAACTCCACCTATATATATAGGACACCCCATCTCTCCACTTACTTAGCCACATATGTTTTTGCTCTAAACCAGAGAAAAACCCTAAGAAGTGAGGCACACAAGAGGGAGAGGAAGAGAAGGAGAAATCCAAGGCAAAAGGTATGGATTTTTTATTATTTTTCGTGCTTTTCTTTAGTAAACCTCTTCTTCTCCATTAGCCTTTCTTTTCTATAGTTATATTGAAGTTTATGGATCTATTTTGAGGGAAGAATAGAAGGAAAAATTCGGATTTGAAGAGAGGAGGCCAAGGAAAGGAAGATTCAAGCAAGAAAACAAGAAAAAACAAGGTAAATCTTCCATCCCATGGTAGCCACTCCTCCTCCCTCTTCTTCCTTGGTTCGTCCAACATGAGAAGCTATAAGAAGGCTTAAATTTTGGGTAGAACCAAGGGTGAATCTTAGGAAATGGAGTGTAGAGAGTAAGAATATGCAAAGAAAATAACAAAACAACCATGAAAATTCAAGATAGCAAATCTAAGGTTTCAAGTGTCCCTTGTAAAATTCGATTTGATACCTTAATTCTTAGGCCTAAATAAGTGTCTATATAGTCACAGTGACTTGTAGCAACTGGAAGCACCTCATTTGGAGGTCTAGAGAGGAAGATATGCATTTTCGAAGTTCCTGCCCAGCATCAGTCATCCTACCAGACCCGAGGTACTGTTTCATCGGTTTTCGGGGGTTTGGCTTGATGAACTTATCTGGAGACATTTTTCCTCTCTAGTTAACATCCACATCTTTCCATAGTGATATCATTTGCAAGCATTGGATTTTCTTGGAATTAGTTAGACATTTTTGAAGTCCATATCAGTAAACTGTGACAGTAGCAGAACCCCCTCCGACCTTCAGATGATTTTGCTTGTCAAAAGTCCTGTGTGTGGGATGTTATGACTTGCACATATTTTTAGCATGAAGTAGACCCCTTAAGCTTTCCAGAATGACCAAGATCACATGTTTTCAATTTTTTTGGATTTAGTTGTGAATTTCCAAACTTTGCCCAGAAATGAGGCCAAGGCTGCCGAAAATGAATCTACATGTCTCATATCCCTTTTTTCTTTCCATGGATTTAAAGCATGTTTTTGGGATTGAAATGAGTTTTAGTGGTGCAATCACGTTTGCCCCTCGGATGACACAATTTCATAACTGACCAAATGAACAGTGTTTCTGAAAATCTGAATTTTTGATATCAACTTTGAAAAATCATAGAAAATTCTACAAACCTCCAAATAACTTGATCTTTAGCTTTCTGAAAAGCTCTAAACAAGATCTAGTCACATGTCAAATTTCAAGGAAAGAAGAGGTCATTTGGTCAAGTTTGGACATCATATGCAAAAGGGCCACTTCCTTGTGTTAAAAGAGGCTAATGGGGTCCAACTTTGGTTTTCCTACCTCTAAGGCTCTATGAGCACATGAGAAAGCGTCCATATGGGCTACCAACCATGGCTTAAGTGTCTAATGACCCAGATTTGCAAAACTCACTCTCCCACACCAACACACACACCATGTACATAGGTAAAGATCTTTACTATTTATACCGAAAACGTGCTACATTATTCAAATGGTCTTCATTATAAGTATTCCTAGGTGCTACATCATGTACATCGATAATTTACACCACTTGACTTAACTACAAAATAAATACAAAGGCTCTTTTACAATCTCTTCATTGAATTCCCTAGCTTCAAGCTTGGTGGCTCCCATCTCTTGCCTTGGTCCACCTAGCATGTTGGGATGGTGGAGAGGGGGAGTAAGATTCAAAAAATCTCAATAGCTCATCTCTCATTCACACGTACATAAAGCATGCAAACAAGTCTCACAATGTATGCACGGGCATGTTAGCATATAAAATCATAAGAAAAGCATTTGCAACATCTAAGTTGGCCATACATAAAAGGGAACATTTTCAACATGTGAGTAGGCCATACATAACATATAAAAGCTTGCCAAGTAAATGGATTAGCCTCACCCACTCACTTGTGGATTTTGGACTTGCCTCACCCATTCTCTAAGAGGTCCTTAGACTCAACTCTTACTCTTTGGGAGTTAACCTCACTTTTGGGAGACTCTTTACTTTGTCTCAACCAACTTGAGGGTTTTTGGCTCATCCACCATGGCTAGAGGGTTATTGGCTTTTCCATACTCAAGCAAACCCAAACAGTCATATAAAACATCATTGAAATACATGAGGCATCATCATGCTAGCATACTTTTCATGGTTCAAACATACATACATACAAGTAAGACAATGTAAGCACACATCTTATGCATGAGAGAAGGTGGAGAGAACTACCTTATTGGCTATTCACAACTTTCCTTTTCAATTTGTCTCCTCTCTTGTGGATTTCATAATCACCTCTAGATGAGAGTGCTTCTCTTGAGCCTAACCACACAAGAAATATGAAATTATTCTCTTTACACTTGATTCATAAGCTAGGGATTTCTTTCTAGCAACCCTACTAAGCATGTAAGGGCTAGGGGTTCTTTCTCTTGCTAGAAACTCATCAACTCTCCTTCTTCTCTCAAGCTCTCAAGAAGGAAGCAAGGGAAAAGTAAAAGATATGTGAGTCTTGGTCTTCTTCAAGAGGGGTTTTCCATTCTCCCTCCTCTGAACCAAGCTCAAAACATGGCTACTTTAACTACTAAAACCGTGGGAAGAGAGGATAAGGGGAGAGGAGCAACATGCTAAGAGAAAAGCCATGGAAATCCTTACCTTTCTTGTTCTTCCTTCCTCCTCTAGGCTTCTCTCTCTCTCCTCCGCCCTTTTCTCTCTCTTAGAGTGAGCTCAAGTCGATTACAGAGTGAAAAAAGGAGTTGGGACGCTTTAAAAAGTCAAATTCTCTTTTTTTACGTTTTTCTGGACTAACCCTCGCTATAACCCTCGCTACGGCGAGCTCGCATCAGTCCCAGACCTCTGCCTTCGTTACAGTGTGCGCTACGGTGAGCAACACCCTGGTTTTTGTATGGGGTGTCCGAACTCACTATAACTAGAAGCATTTTCGCTATAGCTAGGCTGTAGCTAGCAGACTTAGAAAATTTTTAGCTATTTGAAAATTTTCAGCTTTTTTTTTCTTTTCTTCTTTCTTTTTCCTGGTTGTTACACAGAGGATCTTTGACATCCAAAAAGGTTTAGAGGTTTGGCTGTCCACTGGTGTTGTCACAGAATTCTATAGCAAACTTCAAAAATGTCCAGTTAATTTCATAAAAATCCAATCCATGTAAATGATACCAATCTGGAAATCTGTGAATGTTAGCTAGAGGAAAAAAATAACTCTAGATCAGCTTAGGCACGCTTAGAACTTGAAAATAAGTCAAACAGTACCTAAGGTCAGTTGGAGCTTTTGATACTGGGTAGAATCTTTAAAAATTCATATCTCCCTCTCTAGACATCCAAATGGGGTGATTCTAGTTAGCACAAGTTATTAGGAATGTCTAGTTTCTTTGTATAAAATTTTGTGGTAATTGGAATTCATTTGAGCCCTATGTGATAGATTTCATTTTTAGACATGAGTGAATAGTAACATGACCAAAACCAGAAAATTTGCCAACTTTAGAAATTCATCAAATATTCTCTAGACCTCTGAAAATTATATTCCTTAGTTTCCCAAAAATCTCTCAACAATCTCTAATTACATACCAAATCTCAGATCAAGAAGAGCTTATTTGGACAAATAGTGAAATAAGGATCCACCATGGTCAATTTTAGCTCTATATAGGATACCAAAATGTCCAAATGGCTTTCCTTGGGGTTTGGCACCTCTTGGGCAAGTCTAAAAGTACAAATAAGACTTGTGTAAGCTGCCTAAATGGTACCAACTCTCATGCATCTCATTTTGGCCATCTTACCCACACTTATACACAATTCCATAATACCATTTAAGAAGCCACATTGTCATAACATGCCTAATTGCATTATAATGGTCTCATAATGTATTCTCTCATTTATACATCACATATTAATATAATTATACATGTTCAAGAGGTCATAGACTATATACAACAATGGGTTATATCATTTGACATTGATATGGCCTTAAAGAACAAAAACTATGCATTGTGATGTCAAACTCTCTTCTTTAAGGTGGTTGGCTTCCATTACCTTGCTCTCTTGGTCCACCTAGCATGTTAGAACATTAGAGAGGAGGGGATGAGATTCAAAGAATCCTAATAGCTCATCTCCCATTCAATCATACATAAAGCATGCAAAACAAGTCTCACAAATGCATGCATGGCATATGGACATATGCAATCATTCAAGAAGTATTCTTAGCATTTGAAAAAGTCATACATAGCATACGTAGGCTTGCCAAGCAAGTGGATTGGCCTCACCCATTTACTTGTGGATTTTGGACTTGCCTTATCCATTCTTTAAGAGGTTCTTAGACTCAACCATGGTCTTGGGAGTCAACTTCATTTTTGGGAGACTCATGCTCACCATGGCTAAAGGTTCTTGACCTCACCACACTCAAGCAAACCCAAGCATACATCATAAACATCATATGAAAGCATATTGTAACATCATGGCACCATGGAATCAAAGTCATGCTAGAACACTTTTCATGGC
The DNA here is from genome assembly GCA_026724425.1 of Erythrophleum ivorense. NCBI lineage: Eukaryota > Viridiplantae > Streptophyta > Magnoliopsida > Fabales > Fabaceae > Erythrophleum > Erythrophleum ivorense. The sequence goes on from JAIUCV010000014.1 coordinate 15,411,779, forward strand.
TTAAAAATACACATACACACATTTAAAGACAAGTAAAGCAAACAATCATGTATGAGAGAAGGAGGAGCGAGCTACCTTAGAAGCAACTACACACTTTTTCTCTTGAATCAAGGCTCCTTCCTTCGGCCACACACACAGAAAAGTGTGGGGATGATTTCTCTTGGCCTAAACACAATTTATGGAAGCCAATTAGGTTCATGGAATTAATTCTAAGGCTATACAACTTACTTAGACACTAGCTTGACCTATAAACCTCTTTATGTTTCCAAAAATACACCTAATGAAGCAACACCCATCAAATAAATTCTAGGTTCCATTCTTTTCTTTCAAATATGATTCTTGACTCCTTTTAAGCCTCTTGGAGTGATCACACAATTAAAATAAAGAGTCTAACTACATGTTGCTTCTTTAGGTCATATTATGAAACATATAACGCCAAATCACTTTCTATGGTTTCTAAATTTTTCCCAAGGCTTCCTCTCATCTTCACTCATCATATATGACTCAAAAATGGGTTTGGAACAAATTAAAACTATCCCTAGCTATATAAACCCCTTTAAGCTGAGGCTATGGAAGACTTTGGCTTCCATGGAATTTGCTTTGTTTTCTCAAGGGGAGATACATATGGGGAGCCTCTTAAGGATCTTAGGAACTGATTGAGGTGAGATAGGAGATTTGAAAAAGCTTGAACAAAATCAAGAACTTGGAAACAAAAGGGCTGGATGTGACTCTAAAATATGGCCAACTAAAGATCCATTGCAATGTATGGGAGGGTCATGCACAAGATCAAGAGCCAAAGCTATGAAGGAGGCCTTGAATGGAGTAATCCAAAAACTAATAGACTTGGAGCCCATAGCCTTAGCTGAATATGAAGCCCAAAAGGAACAAATTGGCATAAAGATTATTTCATTCCTACAAGATGTTAGCCCAAGCCCAAAGGGAGCCTAATTGAAGGAGTCTAGCCATTTTCCACAAAATCAGCCATTCTCCACAAAATTCTCTTAGTTTTATTTTGTTTTAATTTGATTGTTGCTGTTTCAGATTTTTAGGCACCATTCTTAGTGAATTTGTTCAGATTTAAATTTCTTTTATTTTCCTGCCATTTAAAAGGCGCCACCTAGGAATTATTTTGTTTAGGGTTTTATTTTCAAATGCCTATATAAGGCCCATTTGTTCTCCAAGAATGGCAGATTGAATGAATTATCTTTTCAGAATCATTTCTGATTTGTGAGGTTTCTCTTGTGGCCTTTGTATGCTGGAGAAAATCTTTGACTTATCAAAGGAGTGGTTTCCTTTGTGACGTCCCGGATTAGGGTTCTAAGAGACGGGTTCTCTTAGGGTTCAATTCCATTGACCAACATCTCTTCTTCTTCTTCTTCTTCTTCTTCTTTGTTCTTTGTTCTTTGTTGCTTATTGTCCATATTATTTGTTCTTGTGTTGCTTGCCAAAATTCGATCACTAATCCGTGTTATTTAGGGTTCCTAGAATGGGTTTCTACGGAGTCTCACATCATCTGGTATCAGAGCATTGGTTGAGGTTAGTTTCATCCACTTTTTCTTTGTTCTTTTCCCTTATTTTGTTTGATTAGTTTCTGTTCGTCCTCATTTTCTTGTGGCTCTTTCTGGTGTTTTCCTTCATAATTTTGGACGTGTAATAAGTCTTTCTTGTGTCTCAAGATCTCTTCTTTCTTCTCGTTTTGGAATCACGTCAATCCGATTTTTCTAGAGCAAGTTATAGCTGTTTCTTGCGTGCATGTCATTCTGATCTTTCAGAAATCTTGTGTTCTGTTTGCAAATTTCAGCACCTTTGAGATTCGAAAAAAAAGAGAGAGAGTATATTACAGTGAAAAAAAAAGGGAAAAGAAAAGAAAAGAAGGAAAAGTTGCAAAAAAAAAAAGAAAAGAAAAAAAAGGAAGTCAAAATTCGTGAAAAAGAAAGTTGTGCTGGAAATTATAAATTGTTGACTTAAATTGCAATTGCTGAAGATCATCTATTCTTGGAATTATCATTTTTGATTCCTTGAGTTGATCTGGTCATTAAATGTCATATTGTGCACAATTCATAAAAGGAAATTTGCATTCATTCACCTTGTTCTAAATTTCAAATTTCTGATTGCTTCATTACTGATTTCAGATTCCAATTTCCTTTCCATCCTTTCCTCTTGATAATTAATCATTTAACCATTTGTTCTCTCATAATCTACTACATACCATTTGTTCTATAAATTCATTGTCTTCATTTCCTTTCCTAGTCACTTGCTGTATCTTCCATTGGCTGCACCTACGAATTTTTTTTTTTAAATGTTGGACTTTTGTTGTCTCTTGGAGAACTTTGCATCTTGAATTCTAATTTGAGATTGCCACTTCAGTTGCTACTTCTTTTGATTTGTTGGATTTAATTTAGTACACTATAGGAAGCAAGTTGAGAGGAAAAAGGCAAGAGTGTTTTCATCATTGTAAAAGCCATTACAAGTGTAAAACACGAGTGAATTTGCATCATTTAGAGTGAAACACGAGAGGGAGTGGTCAGGTCCTTTCTCTTGCTATTCACTAACATTTCAGGTGCCAATCATGTCTGAAAGTGAAGATAACCAAGTTGACCTTAAATTGTTCATCAAATCTGTTCAAGAACAATTCAAGAGGCTAAATACTAGGTTGGATCAAATAGATTCTTCTTCTTCCAATAGCAAGGCAAGACGTGGTAAAAACGTTCTAGGAGGAGATGAATCTTATTTTGAGGAGGAAAGCCAACATGAAATATTTAGGAGAGCTCCACCTCAAAAGAAAGACGCGTTTAGTAATATCAAGATGAAAATCCCTTTCTTTCAAGGGAAAGCTGATCCTAATGTATACCTTGAATGGGAAAGAAAAGTTGAGTTTATATTTGACTGCCAATCTTTTTCAGAGGAAAGTAAAGTGAAATTAGCTGCTTTGGAGTTTACAGATTATGCAAGCCTATGGTGGGATCAATTAACCACTAGTAGGTGGCGTTCTGGAGAGGGTCCAATTCGATCTTGGCTAGAAATAAAGACTCTCATGAGGAAGAGATTTGTCCCTACCCATTACTATAGGGATGTGGACAAAAGGCTCCACAAAATCAAACAAGGATTTATAAGTGTGGAAGAATATTTTCAGCAAATGCAAATTGCCATAATCAAAGCTGACATTAAGGAAGATTCAGAAGTTACAATGGCAAGATTTCTTGGTGGCTTAGACCCTGAAATTGCTACAGAAGTTGAATTGCAAAACTACCTTGATATGGAAGAGTTGTTGCATAAAGCCATTAAGGTGGAGAAGCATTTTAAGGCAAAACAGAAATTGAAATCACATGCTAGTTCCAACAAAGACTTCAAGTCCTCTTTCAAGTTTAAGGGAGAGACCAAGCCTAAAGAGGAGAATAAGTTGAAGATGCCAACACCTACTTCTAAAGGTAAATCTGAACCTAAATCTTCTTCTAGTTCTTCTAAAATTAAATGCTTTAAATGTCAAGGTTTTGGTCACATTGCTTCACAATGTCCAAATAAAAGGACTATGATTTTTCTTGAGAATGGTGTTGTTACTAGTGAAAGTAGTGGTGATGAAGAAGTGGAATCTGAGTTGAGCTCCAATGAAGGTGATGAATCTGATGTGGAGGTAGCTGAAGCTGTGTTTGGTGAGGCTCTAGTGTCAAGGCGTGCTCTTAGCATTCAACCTAAAGAAGAGCTTGAAAAAGAACAACGAGAGCATATCTTTCACACTAGGTGTTTTGTTAACAACAAGGTATGTAGTCTTATCATTGATAATGGGAGCTGCACTAATGTTGCTAGTACCTTGTTAGTTGAAAAGCTAGGTTTGCCAACTAGAAAACACCCCACTCCTTATAATTTGTTGTGGTTCAATAATAATGGGGATGTTAAAGTTACTAAACAGGTTGTTGTAGCATTTTCCATAGGAAGTTACCATGATGAGATTTTGTGTGATATAGCTCCTATGTATGCTGGGTACTTATTATTGGGTAGACCTTGGCAATTTGATAGGAAAGTTAAGTATGATGGTTATACTAACAGGTATTCTCTTGAGTTTAATAAGAAAACCATTATGCTAACCCCTCTTAGACCCTTGCAGGCATATGAGGATCAAAAGTGAATTACTCAAGAATGCAAGCTAAGAGAGAAAGAAAAGAAAGTGCGTGAGAAAGAAAGAAAAGAAAGTGAAATGGAGAGAAAAGGAAAGAGAGCTACTGAAAAGAAAAGTCAAGAGAGTGAAGAAAAGAAAGTAACATTATTTTCTGGTAGAGGAGAGATTAAGAGGGCTTTATGTAGTGAGACATCTTTTGTACTCTTGTATAAGGATGTTTATCTAACCCTTAGTGACCTTGATGAATCTCTTCCTTCTAGTGTTTTAAGTTTGTTGCAGGAATATAAAGACTTGTTTCCAAAAGAGGTACCGGATGGATTGCCTCCCATAAGAGGCATTGAACATAGGATTGACTTTATTCCTAGAGCATCTCTTCCTAACCGACCTGCTTATAGGGCAAATCCAGAAGAGACTAAGGAAATTCAGAGACAAGTGGAAGAACTCATGAAAAAGGGGTTTGTGAGAGAAAGCCTTAGTCCATGTGCTGTTCCGGTAATACTTGTGCCCAAGAAGGATGGCAAATAGAGGATGTGTGTGGATTGCCGAGCCATTAACAAAATCACAGTTAAGTATAGATATCCCATTCCTAGACTTGATGACATGCTTGATGAGTTGCATGGTGCTTGCTTGTTTTCAAAAATAGATCTTAGGAGTGGTTATCATCAAATTAGGATGCAAGAGGGTGATGAGTGGAAGACTGCATTTAAGACTATGTTTGGTTTGTATGAATAGCTTGTTATGCCCTTTGGCTTAACTAATGCTCCTAGTACATTCATGAGCTTAATGAATCATGTGTTTCGCCCTTACACAGGAAAGTTTGTTGTTGTGTATTTTGATGACATTCTTGTGTTTTCTAAGAATCTAGAAGAGCATGTTAAGCATTTGCATTCTGTGTTTATTATTTTGAGAGAAAATAAACTCTTTGCAAATTTAGAGAAATGCTCTTTCTGCTTGGATTCTGTTGTTTTCCTTGGTTTTGTTGTAGGTATTGATGGCCTCCGGGTAGATGAAGAGAAGGTGAAGGCAATTCGGGAGTGGCCAACACCTAAGAATGCTAGTGAGGTGAGGAGTTTCCATGGACTTGCAAGTTTCTACCGACGTTTTGTAAAGGACTTCTCAACCCTTGCTGCACCTTTAAATGAGCTGGTAAAGAAAAATGTTGTCTTTAAATGGGGTGAGGCACAAGAGGTAGCTTTTAACACTTTGAAAGATAAATTGACCAATGCCCCTCTACTTATTCTTCCTTATTTCTCTAAAGTTTTTGAAGTTGAATGTGATGCCTCTGGAATTGGTATTGGTGCTATTTTGATGCAAAAGTCTAGGCCTATTGCTTACTTTAGTGAAAAGCTTAGTGGTGCTTGTTTGAATTATTCAACTTATGACAAGGAATTGTACGCTTTAAAAAGAGCTCTGGAACATTGGCAACATTATTTATGGTCTAAGGAATTTGTTTTTCATTCTGATCATAAGAGTCTTCAATACCTAAAGACCCAAGAGAAGTTGAATAAGAGGCATACTGTGTGGCTTGAATTCATTGAGTCATTTCCTTATGTACTTAAACATAAAAAAGGGAAAGAAAATGTTGTGGCTGATGCTTTGTCTAGGAGGTATAGTCTCATTACATCTATGCAAGCTAGGTTGATTGGTTTTGAATCTTTCAAAAGCATGTATGAATGTGATGCTGATTTTGCTGAAACTTGGAAGTTTTGTGAAAAACATGGTGCTCATGATTTCTTTAGATTTGATGGTTTCTTGTTTAAAGGAAATAAATTGTGTGTGCCTGTTTGTTCTATGCGTGAGTTTTTGGTTAAAGAATCTCATAGGGGTGGTTTGATGGGGCACTTTGGGATAGAAAAGACTTTATCCATGTTGAAAGAACATTTTTATTGGCCTCATATGCGTAGGGATGTGATTGCTATATGTAAAAGGTGCATTGTATGCAAGCACGCTAAATCTAAAATGCAACCGCATGGTTTGTATACTCCTTTACCTGTTCCTTCTCATCCTTGGATAGATATTTCAATGGATTTTGTGCTTGGATTGCCTAGAACATCTAGTGGAAAGGATAGCATATTTGTTGTTGTTGATCGATTTAGTAAAATGACTCATTTCATTGCTTGCTCAAAAACAAATGATGCTGTCCATATTTCTGATTTATTTTTCAAGGAGATTGTTAGATTGCATAGTTTGCCTCGATCTATTGTGAGTGACCGTGATGTTAAATTTGTTAGTCACTTTTGGAAAACTTTGTGGGCTAAGCTGGGTACAAAGCTTGTGTTTTCTACGGTTGCACATCCTCAAATGGATGGACAAACTGAAGTGGTGAATCGAACACTTTCTTCCTTATAGCGTGTTGTAATTCAAAAAAATTTAAAGAATTGGGAAAAGTGTTTGCCTCACATTGAGTTTGCATATAATCGTGCCTTACATTCTATTACTGAGTTTTCTCCTTTTGAGATTGTATATGGTTTTAATCCTTTGACGCCCTTAGATCTACTTCCTTTGCCTGGTAATGAGTTTGCTAACCTTGAAGGTGCAAAGAAAGCTAAGTTTGTGCAGGATCTTCATGCTAAGGTTAAGGCGAACATTGAGCGCAAGAATGAGCAATATGCTCAACATGCTAATAAAGGCCGAAGGAAGGTTATCTTTGAACCAGGAGATTGGGTGTGGGTTCATTTGAGGAAAGAAAGGTTTCCTGAACAAAGGAAGTCCAAATTACACCCAAGAGGCGATGGTCCTTTCCAAGTGTTGGAAAGAATAAATGATAATGCATATAAAATTGATTTACCTAGTTCTTATGGGAATGTAAGCGCAACTTTCAATGTGGCTGACCTTTCTCTTTTTGATATTGTAGATTCGAGGACGAATCCTTTTCAGGAGGGAGGGAATGATGGAGGTGAGATAGGAGATTTGAAAAAGCTTGAACAAAATCAAGAACTTGGAAACAAAAGGGCTAGATGTGACTCTAAAAGATGGCCAAATAAAGATCCATTGCAAGGTATGGGAGGCCCATGCACAAGATCAAGAGCCAAAGCTATGAAGGAGGCCTTGAATGGAGTAATCCAAAAACTAATAGACTTGGAGCCCATAGCCTTAGCTGAATATAAAGCCCAAAAGGAACAAATTGGCATAAAGATTATTTCATTCCTACAAGATGTTAGCCCAAGCCCAAAGGGAGCCTAATTGAAAGAGTCTAGCCATTTTCCACAAAATCAGCCATTCTCCACAAAATTCTCTTAGTTTTATTTTGTTTTAATTTGATTGTTGCTGTTTCAGATTTTTAGGCACCATTCTTGGTGATTTGTTCAGATTTAAATTTCTTTTATTTTCCTGCCATTTAAAAGGCGCCACCTAGGAATTATTTTGTTTAGGGTTTTATTTTCAAATGCCTATATAAGGCCCATTTGTTCTCCAAGAATGGCAGATTGAATGAATTATCTTTTCAGAATCATTTCTTATTTGTGAGGTTTCTCTTGTGGCCTTTGTGTGCTGGAGAAAATCTTTGACTTATCAAAGGAGTGGTTTCCTTTGTGGCATCCCAGATTAGGGTTCTAAGAGACGGGTTCTCTTAGGGTTCAATTCCATTGACCAACATCTCTTCTTCTTCTTCTTCTTCTTCTTCTTCTTTGTTCTTTGTTCTTTGTTGCTTATTGTCCATATTATTTGTTCTTGTGTTGCTTATTGTCCATATTATTTGTTCTTGTGTTGCTTGCCAAAATTCGATCACTGATCCGTGTTATTTGGGGTTCCTAGAACGGGTTTCTACGGAGTCTCACATCAGGAACTCAATTATACACTTATTTAAGCATAGGAATCATTGTACGAAATCAGATTTTACAAGGTGTACATAAAACCCTAGAAATTGCATCTTGAAATTCCATGATTTTTTGTTAATTTCCTTTGTATATTCTTAATCTCCACACCCTTTTTCCTTAGAATCACCCTTGGTTCTACCTAAAAATCAAACCCGCCTAGGGTTTCTTGAGTGGGGAGAAATGGTGAAGGAAGGGAAGAAAGGATATCAACCATGGATGAAGAAATTACTTTGTTTTCTTGCTTTTTCTCACTTAAATCTTGCTTTCTCTAGGCTCCTCTGTTCAAATTCAAATTTTCTCCTAAGTTTCTCCCTTGAAACAGGTTTATAAATTTCATTATAATCATAGGAAGAAAGCTCAAGAGAAGAGGAATAAGTTTGGAAGAAGAAGGAGCATGAAAATCCATGAAATTTCTTACCTTTTCCTTGCTTTTTCTCCTCCTTTCTTCTCCTCCATGGTGCACCTAAGAGAGCTAGTGTTTTCTCTGGTTTTTGGGCAGAATGGGTCGTGCAAATGAAGGGGAGATAAATAAGAAACTTAAAGTGTGTTCAAGAAGCTTCCACTTTCTTAAAAATTCCAATTTTGCCCTTCATTTTTGGCATTTTTGTTTCTAATTCATTTTAGCTCTTTTTTGAAAACCATATTTTCCATTATGAAATTTAGGTTCCCAATTTAGTAAAATGCCTTTGGAATCACTCAAATCAGAGCTAAAACCTTCCTGAACAAATTAGTCAAAGTTTGTGTCAACCAACGTTAGAAAATGTCCACCGGAGGGGTTTTAACTATCCCTGGGCTTTCCATGGTTTTCAGGGCCTTTGAGAACCCCAAAGAACTTAAAATTTTCATTTAAAAAGTCCTCCTATGTGAATTCCAAAAATTGCTCAAAATTATGAAAATGCCATTACGTTTCATAAGTTTTCTGTAAGAAATTGTTTCTTCATTCTAGTTCCATTTTTCTTTTCATATGAGCTTGGGATTCTCATTTTTAGAAGTCTAGAATGCTTTTCAAATCTTTTGGAACCTTAACTACATCATTTCGGGAGACTTCCTTTTGTATCCGATGAGTTTCATTCATTTACGAAAAAATCGTACGTTACATTTCTCACATTTTCAGAAAACTGGATGTTACAGGTTTCAAGACCTTTTCTCCTTGGTTTTCTTCTCCTCAAGCAATTTAATCTGCTCCTCATTGTTCTGAACTCAAAATAAAACCAATTCACTCAAATAAACCATGGAAAGAGAGTAGGAAGGGAGAGGAACAAAATTGAAAAAGAAGGGAGCATGAAATTCTATGAATTTACCTACCTTTCTTGCCTTTTTCTTCCTCCTTCTCTCCCCTCTCATGCACCCTAAGAGCTGCTTCTTTTTTTTTGTATTTTGGGCAAAAATGGTCGTGCTATATGAGAGGAGAAAAAGGGGAGAAGTGTGTGGAAGTTTTAAGAAACTCATTTTTTTAAAAATTCCAATTTCATCCTTCCATAATGGTAATTTCGTTTCGACTTCATTTTAGCTCCTTTCTGAGAACTATCTTTTCCATTATAAAATTTAGATTCACAATTTAATAAAATGCCTTTGGAATCACTCAAATCGGAGCTAAAACCTTCCCTACAAATCCGTCAAAGTTTGGGCTCATTGTTGTTGAAAAATGTACATTGGAGGGGCTTTACCAGTCTCGGCGCTTCCCATGGTTTTTGGGGCCTTTGAGAACCCTAAAAAACTCAAATTTTTCATTTAAAAAGCGTTTCTATGTGTTTTTCCAAAAGTTACACTTATTTATGAAAATGCCATTACGTTTCGTCAGTTATTGTCACAATTTGTTTCACTATACTAGCTCCGTTTTTCTTTCCATCTCAGCTTAGAATTATCATTTTTAAAAGCCTAGAACTCTACCCAATTTTTTCGAGACATTATCTAGCTCATTTCAGATGACTTTCTTTTATACAGCTCAATTCGTCATTTTACGAAAATTACGTTCATTACATGGATTATGTAGCTTGACAAGATATTCCGGATAATAGAGCATTCTTCTAAGTAGAAAGCCATGATGGCCATATTCTAGGTAGAGAAAGAAGCAGATTATTGGTGGAGGAGCACTGAGCCTATCCTGAGAGTGAGGAACCTTTCGATTACTTAGGAGGTGTTCCTCCAGGCTTTTTATGAGTAGTATTTCCCTAGGTCCATAAGAGATCAGAAGAAGTTGTAGTTTGTACTTCTAAGGCAAGGTGAGGGAATGTCCATGGACCAATATGTGGCCAAATTTGTTGAGCGCTCTAAGTATTCCTCATACTTACAAAGACATGATTGTTAGGAATTTAGGGACACGCAGCAGAAAATTAAAATCTTGAATCCCTTCCCATGGATCCATCAATGTCATTTAAATCGAGTAGATTTAGAAATATTTACCTTTTACTGTTGGATCTTAGGAACTGATCTTTAGATCTGCTCTCTTTACCGGTATCCACACGAATGATTGCTCAACTCGAACGGCATACTAGAACCTTTGACCAATGTCCATACACGTTCTTGGTAAAGAAGACACTCTCCTCTTTCTCTCTCTAGGCGTCCGTATGGCATCCGTACAGTGTCCGTATGCCGTCCGTGCGCTTTCTCTCTCTTGGGCTTTTTATTGTTATATTGTTCTAGGAAACCCAAGCCTCTTTCTTTTTTTATTATAAAGATATCTACTTAGGGTTTTAGATATATTTGATTGATTTAAAATACATTATTTTAAATCAAATTAAATCTGAATTAAATAGATTAATTTAAATTTAAGTCTATCTAATAGATTAAATTTAACTAATTATTTAATCTAAATCTAGAACTAAATTCAAATTTAATTTATCTCATAAATTAAATTTAAATCATCATATTAGTTTAAATTTAAATCTATCATATAGATTTGAATTTAAAATTAATTAATTTAAATTAATTAAAGGATATATATATTTCAAATTTTATAAATTATATATATATATTTATTTATAAAATTCTTTCACCCTAGATTGAATGTGACATTCATTGAATCTATACGTAATTTTAGATTCAATGAATTTGAACATTCTAGCTCGAGTTGACTCATTCTTGTGTGCGACCTTGTAGGCTCATATGATGTTGGCAGTAGGCTAATGATACTATTTGACCCACAAGTCACAAGCAGCCTTTAGCAAGACATTGTGACTACCCATATCATATAGGGATTGGTGATCCGATGCAACCTGTCATATAACCCTATCACATCCATTTTGTCACACGATATCTAGATCAAATATGAGGCATAGAAATGTCGTCCTTATCTTACTTGATCGTTGCTTTCTTGATCTACGAGTAGACTGATAGTACAAATAGAAACCTTTCCATTCGAGCATGCCCATGCATTTCTCAATCTCACTCATTAGAGGGCCCAGAGATATCTTTCTATTAATTAGAGGGACAACTCCTATTTTAACCACTCATCTTCTTCTACATGAATTCCACTATGATTGATCATAACCTTTATGATCACCCGGTTAAAGATGACTTTTGACAATGCCAAAAATAGTATTTTTTCATGTTAGAAACTATGATGATCTCAAGTCTAAGGGCTCGGTGACACGGTTATACATAAGATATGCTTATGACTTAATCCATGTAGCTATCTCATAATGGGTCGATTTAGCATGTTATTCCCTAACAAGTGCCTATGATTTTGATTCGTATCTATATACATGATTAACACATAATCATCAATCAAAATCATACTAGTCTTAGTTCATCATCATTCCCACAATGATGATTGACTAGGGATATTTAGAATAATCAACATGATTTATCCAAAGATATTATTATATAGAACATGCAAAAAATATAATAATGTAATAAAAGAAAACTCTTATTTCTTAATAAAGTACAATGTTTGCAATACAATGATTGGCCTAGGGCACAATCTCTAGCAATGATAACGAGTGTTGAAGAGCAGATAAATTAGAAAAAGGTTTGCTACCAGAGATTAGAGATAGGGTGGTTCTACAGAGAATTAGAAACTTTAACACCCTGGTTGAGATTTGTAGAGTGACAGAAGTGAATCTCAGGACAATGCAGCCTACTTCTAGTGCCAGACCTCCCCTCCCTGAGCTTAAGAGACCTAGAGAAGAAACACAGGCCACAACGACTAACAAGAGAGGTGGTAGAAGCCAGTGGAATAGAAGAGGTAAGAGAAGAAGGACTCAGTCTAGTAGAGGTAGTTCCACACCTACAGTATGTCCTCAGTGTGGCAGAAATTATAGGAATAGACCATGTTATGTGGGCATAATGTATGTTACAGATGTGGTAGGCTAGGGTATATGGCCAGGGACTGCACACAAGCTCCCTAACAGTTTTCTCAGTAGAGGGAGATGGCTCCTGTACCCATATCTCAGACCCAGGGTAGAGTCTTTGCCGTAACATAGTAAGAGGCTAACCATCCTCGAGTTTGATCCAAGGTACTATTAAGATTAATGATTTTTCTATAACTAGTTTATTTAATTTAGGTGCTAGTCCCTTTTTCATATCATATGACTGTGCTAGGAGGTTAGGTCTGAGTATGCATATATTATCATATGACTTGTGTAACACTCCATAATTAATTAAGGTGTTAATCACAGATTAGGTTAATTAAGAATGATTAATATGGAATAATTAGGCAAGTTGAGTGAATGGAGATTTTAGAGAAATAAATTATTAATATGGGTTTGAGATTTAATTGGGATAGAAATTCTATCTAGGCTTAAACTAATAAATCATGAGAAGAGGCTAATAGAGGCCCAATGGGTTAGGTGCAGACCCAACACAATTTAGTGTGATGGAGGCCCAAAATCTACCTTGTATAGACTCTTCTAAGTGGCCCAATAATCCTTATGCAGACTCACATTCTTGAGCTTTTCAAACTTGGCCCAAACCTAAGTAAAATTCTGCAGCCCAACACTTTAAAAGCTGGCCCAACAAGCAAAAACCTGAAGCCCAAATGAAGTTGGATCTTGGAGCAACCCATGATCCATTTTTGACCCAACTTAAACCCAACCAAAACCCTAATACATTAGCCTCTTCCTCACACTTGCTGAAAACACAAAACACAAAGAGAAATTCGGAGCTTAGAGAGGAGGCTAGGGTTTGGGGCAAGAATTCTGCATTTTCTCACATTTAGAGCAAGATTCAGCCAAGATAATAGTTATACAACTTAATCCCCTCATCTTTCTCTTTAATTTGGTCTGATTAGTTTTTTATTTGGAGCATTTTCATCCTACCCAAAATCTGAAATGTGGGTGTTTGGAGATTTTCTTGATGAAATTCGTAGGTTGAGGTTAGGGTTGACCTTAGGTGAGTTTAAACCCTCCATTTTAATGCTTTATTTGTTAATTTGAGACCCCTATAGCTAATATATAAAATGGGTATTAATTCTGTACGAATTTGCTTAGGATTTTAGGCGGAATATTGAGTTTTCTGGTGAGGGACACTCTAATCTGAATTTGGGATTTGTGGTGGCTGTTGCAAAGTTGTCTACAAGTGAGGTAACTGGGTTTATATCAATTCCATGTATATATTTGATTTAATTTCATATATTTCTGTTTATGAATGATTTGAAATGTTGAATGAATTGGTTGGCTATCTGCTGAATTGTGATTGGACCTTGTGAGTCCATGGTGGAGCTGTGGTGCGGCTGCCACTAGTGCATGTGCTTCGATCGAGCACTGGGTTATGATCAAACCTAGATGCACTGAGCCCCGGTTGTGCTCAATAGGGAGTAGGTGCCGTGGACGGGCCTCTCCCGGTGTTAATGGCCTTTAACATGTGATAATATGATTGCTAGTATGGGATAGTAATCATGATAGCTAATTGTTTCATTTGCTGATATGATGGATATGATTCTGATATTGATTTTGATTCATGCATATATGCTAATTAAACTAGATATATGATGAAATTGCCTTGGTTACTGAGATTCATATCTCACCCTGTTTCATGGGATTAACATTTCAGGTGAAGGTTCTTCGGGTAAGGATAAAGGAAAGCAAGTGGATGAAAATCCATGAGCTCCAACATATGGGAAAAGGCCACACTTAGGCTAGCTTATTTAGTAGAGATGCAATTTTTTTATTAGTTTACATAGCATCATCATGTATTCATGTTGCCAAGTGTAGGCGTTCATATTTTGTTTGATTAAAATGTAACCGTTAAGGATTTAAGTCTCATTATAGTTGAATATTAATGTATGAACTTATAGTATTATATATGTAGTTTTGTTGAAATTGTGATATGGATTACCATATGGGAATTGTAGTCATATGATGCCTTGGATGTGGACATAAGCTATTGTTGAATGGAATCTCTATGGAATGTGCATGGGATGTTAATTGCTGCTAACGCATGTGGTCTTGCTGTCATTAATCTATGAACTCACTAGTTTATGGTAGCTAGCGGGTTAAGGATCCACATTTAAATTTTTAAGGGGGTAATGATAGATATGTTAGGTAGATTAGGTAAAAGAAAGACATTAAATCTTCACAAACTAAGTTAAAGTAGCCTATAGTATTGTTAGAGGGAGAAAAGGAGAGCATGAGATGAAATTTTAGGAGTTGTAGGAACAGAAGGGAATTGGTCGTGGCCAATATTTAATTGGCCTAGGCCAAATGGTAATAGAGAAGAATTGGCCGTGACCAACATTTAATTGGCCTCGGGCAAATGTGGCGAACCTGCCAGGGAAGAAAACAAAGAGCAATTGGCTGCGGTGAATAGTGACGTTAGCTGCAGCTAAGTCTGAGAGGTAGATTTAGAGGTGTTCTAGAAGGTATTTGGCCGCGGCGAAAGGGGTATTTGGCCGCGGCGAAATGTGAAAAATTTGTGAAGGCGTAAGGAATTGAACCGAGAGTAATTGGCCGCAACGCAAGTGAATTTAGCCGCGGCGAAAGTGCTCTATGTCTCATATTCACCTAGGAACCTTAGTTTCTCTTAAGGTAATGCTAAAGAATGATTTAGAAACACTTGTAAGAGGATTTTATGAGTTGGTTAAATTCACTCACGTATTCGAATAATTATGGTTGTCTAGCTAATGACCCTAGCAACATTAGGGTTTCAATTTCCTCACTTGTTCCTGACGTAATTAATTTTAATGACTTTAAACCTTGATATATGATTATTAATCATGTACTTAACCTTAATTATGATAATTAGAAGTTAGGGTTGTTACAACTTGCATGTGTCTACCCCTACAGGAAACCAAGCCATTACCTCATATGACTATTTAAATTGTGTGGTCCAATTTCATCATTGCTATACTACCTTTGATTTGATATGTATGCCCCTTATTAACATTGATTTGATTATTGGTAAGAACTGAATGTCTGTAAATAATGCTATACTTGATTGTTCCCATAAATGTATTACTTTACCTGAATGTAAGACTGTACCTAGTATGAGGATTGAGTTATTTGTTATGACCACCTTTTAGGCTAAGAGGTCTTTAGGGCATGGTTATCAGGGATACCTAGTTTTCTTTTTAGTTTAAGTTGAGGTAGAAAAGGGTATAAAGAAAATCCCAGTAGTGAGAGAGTTCCTAAAAGTATTTCCTAAAGAGATTAGCAGACTACCCCCAAAGAGAGAGGTTGAGTTTCCTACAGCATTGTACTTGGGGCAAGTCTAGTATCTAAGGCCTTGTATAGAATGGCTCCCACTGAGCTAGCTGAGCTTAAGAAACAGATATAAAAACTTTTAGAAAAGGATTTTATTACCTTCTTATCTCACCATGGGGAGCTCCAATCTTATTCGTAAAGAAGAAAGATGGGAGCCTCAGACTGTACATAGATTATAGGGAGCTCAATAAGATAACTATTAAAAATAAGTACCTTCTCCCCTGCATAGATGACCTCTTAGACCAGTTAGTAAGAGCGTCAATCTTCTCTAAAATAGATCTCAGGTCTGGATATCATCAGCTTAGAATTAAGGCTGAGGATATTCCTAAGACAACATTTAAGACTTGATACGGGCATTATGAGTTTTTAGTTATGCCCTTTTGGTTGACCAATGTACCTGTAGTATTCATGAATTCCATGAATAGAGTGTTCAGGCCACACCTAGATAGATTTGTAATTGTCTTCATAGATGATATTCTCATCTATTCCAAGAGTAGGGAAGAACATTAGCAACACCTAAGATTAACCTTAGAAACCTTGAGAGAGAGACAGTTATATGCTAAACTTAGTAAAATGTGAGTTCTGGCTCACTGAAGTCTAATTCTTAGGCTATGTGACTCTCCTAGGCAAGGGTTGCAATAGATCCCTATAAGGTAGAGGCAATGTTATAGTGGGAGAGACCTAGAACAATGACAGAGATTAAGAGCTTCCTAGGTTGAGCAAGTTATTATAGGAGGTTCATACAAGGCTTTTCTCAGATAGTGATGCCACTGACTAGGCTCACCAGAAAGAATGTGCCTTTTGTGTAGGATGAGAAATGTGAGAAGTGCTTTTAGGAGTTGAAACATAAGTAAACTACGACCCCAATTTTAGTACTTCTTGACTCGAGAGAGACTTTTGTAGTCCATAGTGATGCCTCTAAGAAAAGGCTAGGATGTGTGCTTATGTAGAAAGGCCGAGTGGTAGCTTATGCCTCTAGACAATTAAAGCTTCACGAAGAGAATTACCCTACACATGACTTAAAGCTAGCTACAGTGGTGTTTGCTTTGAAAATATGGAGACACTACTTGTATGAGGCAGCCATAGAAATTTACAATGACTACAAAAGCCTTAAATATTTATTTGAACAAAAAAAATTAAACATGAGACAGAGGAGATGGTTAGAATTCTTGAAAGATTATAATTTCACATTGAAATACCATTCTAGTAGGGCTAATATGGTAGCTGATGCCCTAAGTAGAAAATCCATCCAATGGCCTGTATGATGATTAAAGAGCAAGAGTTAATTAAGAGATTCAGAGATATGAACCTTTCATGTGAGGTGCATTCGAGGAAGTTATTGATGAGTGAAACTCAAATAGAAAATGACTTAAGGAGTTAGATAAGAGAAGCCCAACAAATAGATGACCATATAAGAAAAATTAGGTTCCAAAAAACCTAGGGTAGCATATAGGAGTTTAATTTGTCTGAGGATGACATAGTAAGGTATAGAGATAGGCTATATGTGCCTAAAAATGCAAAGATCAAACAAAGAATACTAAATGAGGCACATAAAAGCAAATATACCATTCATCCAGGCAGTAATAAAATGTATCATGATTTAAAAAAAATGTTCTAATGGCCTAGAATGAAAGCAGATATAGTAGAATATGTCTCCCGATGTCTAGTATATTAGAGAGTCAAAATAGAATACTAGAAGCCAGCTGGGTTACTTCAACCCCTAAATATCCCGGAGTGGAAATGGAATAGCATAGCTATGGATTTTATCATGGGTTTGCCTAGGACATCATCGGGGTATGATGCTATATGGGTAATAGTGGATGATTAACAAAGTCAGTGCACTTTTTAGCAATGAGAGCCACATTTACCCAAGATAAGTTAGCCCAGCTATACATCTGGGAGATGTAAGATTACATGGTGTGCCTAGAAGCATAGTGTCAAATAGAGATTCTAGATTCACTTTGAACTTTTGGAGATCATTGTAGGATATTCTAGGTACTAAGCTCAGATTTAGTATAGCCTATCACCCCTAGATCGATGGACAGACAGAGAGAATCATCCAAACCTTAGAGGACATGTTGACGGTATGTGTATTAGAGATGAAAGAAAACTGGGATATATACTTGCCTCTAGCGGAGTTTGTCTATAATAATAGCTATCATGCGAGTACTCAGATGGCATCGTATGAGGCATTGTATGGGAGAAAGTATAGGTTTTCAGTGTGTTAGGTTGAGCTAAGAGAGAGAAGCCTAATAGGCCCAGAGTTAGTAGACCAAACCTTTAGACAAATTGAGACCATAAGAAAGAAACTCCTAACTGCACAAAGTAGACAAAAAAGTTATGTAGATAGACGAAAAATGGCTGTTAAGTTTGAGATTGGAGACTATGTCTTTGCTAGAGTGTCTCCAGTCACAGGATATGTCGGTCCATTAAAAGTAAAAAGCTCTGTCCAAAATACATAGGTCCATTCTAAATTTTTGATAAAGTATGACCTGCAGCCTACAAACTTGCCCTTCCCCCAAATTTGAGCTAAGTTCATAATGTATTCCATGTATCCCAACTCAAAAAGTACCAACCTGACCCTTCATATGTCATAGAGTATGAAAATGCACAGTTACAGGATGATCTATCATATGTAGTATCACCAGATTGGATCATGGATGTTAGACACAAGTAGTTATGGAATAAGATGATACCGCTGGTGAAAGTGGTTTGGAAGGGGTTATCTCCTGAAGAAGCTACCTAGGAGTCAGAAGAAGAGATGAGGAAGAAGTATCTAGAGCTCTTCCCATGAGGTATGTTATCTAAATTTCAAGGACGAAATTTATTTAAGGGGGGAGAATTGTAATGTCCAGTTTTCATAAAAATAATGAAAACGGATACATTTTCAAAGTAGGTCCTTTGAAATAAATTGGTTAAGGTCCAAAGAATTTAGAATAATGATCTAGACATTATATAATGAATTTAGGAGGCTAGAGGTACCTTGAAATAGAGGCTAAAATAACTAGATAGAAATTAACGAAATAGCTACGTAACATAATGGAATTTTTGTAATTTTGGAAAAATTTTAGAATACACACAGGAGGACTTTTTAAATGGAAAATTTGAGTTCTTCGTAGTTCTCAGAGGCCCTGAAAACCATAGGAAGTCCTGAGACAATTAAAACTCCTTCGATGTACGTTTTCTAATGTCGCTTGACCCGAACTTTGATCCTTTCGTTTGGGAAGGTTTTAGCTCCAATTTGAGTGATTCCAAAGACATTTTATAAGATTGAGGACTAAATTTTATGATGGAAAAAATGATTCTCAAAAAGGAGCTAAAACGAACTGGAAACAAGAATGCCAAGTTGAAGGGACCTAAATGGAATTTTTGGAAACAACTTGTAAAACCTACCTATATATACCCCACGCCCCACTTTTCTTTTTAACTTAGCCCATTTCATTTCTATCTTAAACTAGAGAAAGGAGCAAGGGAGTGAGAGGCACAAGGGAGGAGAGAAAGGGAGAAGAAAAAGCAAGGGAAAGGTGTGGTTTTTCATGGATTTTCTTGGTTTCTTTTTAGCAAATTCCTTCTCCTCCATCATTCTTCCTTTCCTATGGAATTATTGAAGTATTTGGGCTTGTTTTGATGTTAGACCTAAGAGGGAATTTTTTGAATTGAAGGAGAAGAAGCCAAGCAAAGTGAAGAACAAGCAAAGGAAGCCAAGGAAACAAGGTATTTTGCTACTTTTATGCTTGATTCTTCTTATTCCTTCTCTTGTGTATATTTCGCCTCATATAAGACCAGCCCTAAGGCGTTGAATTTCTAGCTAAATCACGAGTGAATCTTAGGAAAATGAGAGAAAAGAATAAGAATATGCAAAGGAAATAATCAAACAACCATTAGATTTCAAGATAGAAAAGCTAAGGTTTCAAGTGTTCCACCAAAATTCTGTTTTGATTTAAGAGTTCTTAGGCCAAAATGGATATTTGGATGAGCTCCTAAGATACCTAGAAGGCTTCTCACATGCACCTCCTATAACATTCATTTTTCGTAAAAATAATTAATAAGCCAGATATAAAAGAGAGTCCCCTAAAATGAATTAGTTAAGGCAAAATAAAATTTATATAAAATTCTAAATATTAGAAAATAGGGAATTAATACTTAAAATGCCCAGAAACTGGGGCCAAAATGGCTAAAGAAATCTTTAACGAAATGTAGTGGTATTTTCGTGATTTTGAGTAACTTTTAGAAAACTCAAAGGAGGGATCTTTAAATGGAAAAATTGAGTTTCTCGAGGTTCTTAGACACTTTGAAAACTATAGGAAACCCTAGAATAGTTAAAACCCCTTCAGTTTACGTTTTAGAATATCAGTGACCCCAAACTTTGACCCTATCATTCAAGAAGGTTTTAGACCTGATTTAAGTGATTCCAAAGGCTATTTCTAGGTTAAAGAACCTGAATTTTATGATGGAAAAGATAGTTTTTGAAAAGAAATTGAAATGAGCCTTAAACAAAAAAAGCTAAGAACGAAGGACAAAATTGGCATTTTAAAAAGCTCTTTAAGAATCCCTAACTATATATAGGTGGTGCCCCACTTAACCCTCACATTTAGTGGACCTAAATTCTATCCAAGACCAGTGAGGAGTTCTGCAAAAGTGGCGCACAAGGAGGAGCATGAAGGGAGGAGAAAAACCTAAGAAAAGGTAAGGAAAATCAAGGAATTTCTTGCTCCTTCCTTCCTTGAACTTGCTCTCCTTCTTCTCCTCTTTCTTTCCATGGTTTTGATGCATCTTTTGGATCTGTTTTAAGTCCTATTCAGAAGGGAGAATTTCAAATTTTCAAGTAGGAGTGAAGACAATGGAAAAAGCTCTTGAAAAGGTCAAGGAATCAAGGTATTTCCACGACTTTCCTTGCTTCTTCCTTCTTGTTTCTTTATATTTCATTTTTGGCCTCATATAGAACAAGTAAGAGGGAGAAAAATCTGACCCAAACCAAGCATGAAACCTAGGTTTTTAAGGGTGAGGAACAAGTATATGCAAAGAAATTCTAAAAAGAACCATTAGTTTTCAAGTTTCCAAAACTTAGGGTTTCCTTTGCACCTTAGTATGTATGAAGCTTTCTAGTGATATTTTTAGTTGTATATGAGTGTATATGGGTTCTTGAGATGCCAAGAAAGGCCTCATATGTGTCTTTCCTTCAAGAAAACAAAGCTAGCTCTATGGGCCTAAAACCTAGCATATGTCTTGGCCAAGCTTGGTTTTGTGCCTAGGGAGAGTTTTAAAACTTTTCTAAGGATAGAAAGGGACTAAACATGATAAGAGAATATAAAAGAAAGGCTTGAAAAAATTTTAGAAACCTTGGTTAGTGTGATGGAAGTGTATGCTCCATAATAAAGCCTAAGGAAGCAACTTAGGTCTAGGGGCTTAGGAATGAAATTATGATGACTCCAAGAGGCTTAAATGGGATCAAGAGACCTAGATGGAAGGACCAATAGAGCCAAGACCTTGAATCCTAGCACTTGCTACATTAGGTCTTATATAACACCATTATGCAACCATAGAATAAAGTGAGCTTCCATAGTGAGTGAGTGATGATAGAACTTACTTCTATGATGCAATTGTGTCCTATTTAATGTGTTTAGGCCAAGAGAACCAAGCCCCATCTCATTGCAAGTGTGTGGCCGAAAAGGGGGAGGAATACCTAAAGAAAAAGTGTTGAACTCTTGCTTCAAGGTAGCTTTCTCTTCTTTCTCTCATGCATGAGTAGATGTTTGCATGAGTAGATGTTTATCTTATCTTGAATGTGTGTGTGTATGTTTTAAGCTATGAAAGAGGTCTTAGCATATATCTATATGCCATGGTATCATGAAGTTTTGTTATATACTTGAATGATGTTTTATGAACATGTTTTGGTTTGCTTGAGTGTGGTGAAGCCAAAAGTCCCCTAGTAATGGTGAGGATGAGCCAAAAACCCCCAAGAATGGGTGAGAAAAAGCTAAAAGTCTCTAAAGAGTGAGGCTTAGTCAAAAGTCTCTTAAGAAAATAGGTGAGACAAGTCCAAAATTCCTAAAGAGAATGGGTAAGGTTAAACTACTTGCTTGGCAAGCCTATGTATGCTTTGTGTGACCTCTTGAATGTAAGAAATGTTTCCTGAATGATTATGCATTCCATGTTATCCATGCATACATTTTTAGACTTGTATTTGCATCTTTTATATATGGTTGAAAGGGAGAAGAGCTATTGCAATTCTTAGAATCTCATCCCTTCCTCCCTATTTGTCTAATATAACTAGGTGGACCAAGTGAACTAAGAAATGGGAGCCACAAAGCTTGAAGAAGAGTTTGATAACAAAGTGTGTGAAAATGTCCATTTTGTAGCTATATAAGTGGCATATGATGTAATCCAATGTTGTATATGATGTATAAGCTCATGAACACTTGTAAATATATGGATATAT
Organism: Erythrophleum ivorense; assembly: GCA_026724425.1. Taxonomy (NCBI): domain Eukaryota; kingdom Viridiplantae; phylum Streptophyta; class Magnoliopsida; order Fabales; family Fabaceae; genus Erythrophleum; species Erythrophleum ivorense. The sequence goes on from JAIUCV010000014.1 coordinate 15,433,787, forward strand.
TGTGTATGTATGAGATTTCATGCCAAATGTAGGATATAACAATTTTTGGGCATTGAATGACAAGATAAAGCATATGTATTCTCGGGTGAGAGTGTGAGTTTGTGAAATATGGGTTTGTGCATCTTTGAGACAAGTTTAGTAGATCATTTTGGTATTTTCCCACTTGCTCAAGTGCCTATGAATGTTTTAGATGCCAATGTGAACCATTTGAGACCCTTAAAAGGCACCAATTTGGTTATTTTGGAACTCAATATCAAGATCTAACCAAATGAATGAATTTATCCATGAAATTTGGCATGCATATATATATCTCATCTAAAGATTTTTGGAAAGCTAAAGATCATATTATTTGGAGCTCTATGGAATTAATTATGATTTTTTAAAGTTGCCAAATTTCAGTTATTCTAGTATGGTTACTGTTCATATAGTTAGTTTCTTATCCTATGTCATTTGAGGGACATATGATGTCCAATGCCTATAAAATTTTACAAGAATAAATTATGCATGATAAGCTTTCTATGGCCATTAAGATCACCCTAATTGGATGTCTAAGTAGGGAGATATGAATTTTTGAATATATGATAGTACTAGTAGCGCCAGCAACCTTGGTTACTATTCTACCAATTTCTAGTCACTAGATGTCCATGTTGTGGTTTGGAATTATTTTTACCATAAATTAGACATATGTAGCTCTCCAGAATAGTATAGTGTGTTTGATTTCAATTTTTCTAGAATTAGTTATGAATTTTCAAAGTTTAAGACAGAAAGTTAGATCATGAACCTGAGGCTACACATGTAATTTTGATGTATATGATCAATTAGCTCAAGTTCTTAGCCACTTCTTAAGATGGTTTTAAGTTGTATTTGTATATTTAAATATGAGAATGAGATGGATAAATTCATATGGTCCATGGGACACAAAATGAAAAATGTATCCACGATGTAATGCAATTTAATTGAATATTTTAATGGCTTTTCTTTGGAAACTTTGTTTAATATAAGGAAATGAGTCTAGTAATGATGTGAAATGAGCTTAATGATTATGGTGTTACATTATCGGTATCAGAGTAAAGGTTCAGGCATTTTGATGTGGTCTGTGGCTTAAGAATATGAGATTGCCCATTATGTATGAGTAGTTGTGGATGAATTGAGTAATTATGGCTCACCTGCATTAGCTATCGGCCATGATTATGTAGCTGCAAGAATGGCTTGCACAACATGATGTGAGGGTCCTACACCTCCTCTGCCATAACCACCATAGCACTCGAATTGTCCCTAGCATTTAGGGGTAACTCACTCAGAGCCACAGCCACAAGTTCAACAGATATTATAGACTCCACCAGCTCAGATGCCTCCAGCTCCTGAGCATCTTTCTACGAGACAAGTTATAGCACAGTACAAAAAGTTTAGGCCTCCCACCTTTGATGGTGAGTTGAACACAGAAAAAGCAAAGGCCTGGATCATGCAGCTAGAGAAAATATTCAGGGTCATGGAGTATACATCTGAGCAGAAGGTCGTGATGGCCATTTTTCAGCTTGAGTAAGAACCAAATTATTGGCGGAGGAGCACTAAACCTATTATCAAGTCAAGGAACCTCCCAATTAATTGGGAGACATTTTTACAAGCCTTCTATGAATAGTACATAGCGCCACCAGATGACCTTGTTACTATTCTATTAATTTCTAGTGGCTAGACGTCTATGTTATGGTTTGGAATTATTTTTAATATAAAGTGGACATCTATAGCTTTCCAGAATGGTATAGTGTGCTCAATCTCGATTTTTTTAAAATTAGTTATGAATTTTCAAAGTTTATGATAAAAAGCTAGACCATGAACCCGAGGCTGCACATGAACCCGAGGCCATGGCTATGAACCACCTAACTTTTGAAATGAATATGTGGCTTTAGAATTTGTTTCAAGAGTGTAATTGGCTTCCATATTATGTGTCTAGGCCAAAGGAATCAGATTCCATCTTCTAGTGGGTGTGTGGCCGAGGGAAAGGAGGCAAGTTCAAGGAAGAAAGTGTACATTTGTGACAAAGGTAGCTCTTTCTTCTTTCTCTCATGCATAAGTGGATATTTATCTTATTTTTGAATGTGTGTATGTATGTTTTGAGCCATGAAAAATGTTTTAGCATGTATCTATATGCCATCTTACCATGATGTTATGTTATGCATTCAAATGATACTTTGTGAAATTGCTTTGGTTTGCTTGAGTGTGGTGAGGTCAAAAGTCCTTTAGCCATGGTGAGGATGAGCCATGAACCCCCAAGAATGGGTGAAACAAGCCAAAAGTCTCCCAAGAGTGAGGCTTAGTCAAGAACCCTTTAAGAGAATGGGTGAGGCAAGTCCAAAATCCTCCAAGAGAAGTGGATGAGACTAAACTATCTTCTTGGAAAACTTATATATGTTTTGTATGATTTCTTAAATGCTAAAAATGTTTCATGAATGATTATGAAAGCCATGATGTCCATGCATGCATTTTTTAGACATGGATTTGCATTCTTTATGTTTGATTAAAAGGGAGAAGAGCTATTGGGATTCCTAGAATCTCATCCCTTCCTCTCCATGACCTAATATGTTTAGATGGACCAAGTGAGCCAAGGAATGGAAGCCACCAAGCATAAAGGAAGGAGATTGACAACAAAGTGTGTGAAATTGTCCATTTTGTAGCCATATGAATGGCATATGATGTAATAAAATATTGTATATGATGTATGAGCTTATGAATACATGTAAATATATGGATATATTGTATATGTATGAGAATTAAGGCTATATGAATGATATTACATGATTTGGACATTGAATGCCAAAGATAAGCTTATGTGTTCTTGTATATACCTTGTGGTGAGAGAGTGAGTTTATGAAATATGGATTTGTGCACCTTTGAGACATGTTTAGTAGACCATTTTAGTGCTTTTCCATGTACTCAAGTGGCCATGGATGTCCTAGAAGTGGATTTGGACCATTTGAGACTCTTATGAGACACAAAAAGTGCCATTTTGCAACCCTATAGCACAATCTAACCAAATGAACAAATTTTCTCATGAAATTTGTCATGCATATAGATCTTATCCAAAGCTTTTTGTGAAACTAAAGACTAGATTATTTAAAGCTTTGTGGAATTAATTATTTTTCAAATTTGCTAAATTTCAACAGTTTTAGTATACTTATTATTCATATGGTCAATTTCTTCTCCTGTGTCATTCTAGGGGTAAATGGTGTCCAATACTCATGAAATTTTATAGGAATAAAATATACGTGACAAAATTTCTATGGCCACCAAGATCATCCCAATTGGATGTCTGAGTAGGGAGATATGAATTTTTAAAGTTCTATGACACTACTAGTAGTGCTAGGTAACCTTGGTTACTATTCCATCAATTTCCAGCAGTTAGACATCCCTGTTTTGGTCTAGATTTATTTTTACATAAAGTAGACATCTATAGCTTTCTATAATGGTATAATGTGCTTGATGTTGATTTTTCTAGAATTAGTTATGATTTTTCAAAATTCATGATAAAAAGTTGGCACACTAATCCGAGGTTGCACATGTAATTTCTATGTATATGCTCCATGAGCTCGAGTTTTGGTCACTTCTTGGGATAGTTTTAAGTTGTATGTGTGTATTTAAATATGAAAACGAGATGAATGAGCTCATATGGTCCACGGGACATGAAATAAAAAATTTATCCGTAACATAACACAAAATAATCCCTTGTTTTCTTGTGTTTTTCCTTGAGAATGGATGCTAGACCAAGGAACCATGCTTGAAACACTATAAGATAGCCTAGTTAAATATGGTGTTACACCAACTCCAAACTCTAAAAATCTTGCAAGAAATCATTGAAACACCAAATTTTAGATTTGAGAAGGAGATGAAAATTCCTCAAACCAGAAACCAATTGGACTAAAATGAAGAGGAGAATGAGAGGAACAAGTTTTATAAAGATTACCTTGGCTAAATCTTTCTCTAGAAGTGATAAATAGTGGAAGAATGTAGAAAACCCTAGCCTTGTCTCTTCCTATGCGAAAATGGAGTCCTCCTTGGTTGAAAAATGAGTGGGTATGCAAACTAGGGAAGTGGGGGATGAATATGTTAGGGTTTTATATGGGTTTGAGTTGACCCAAAAGCCCAAAATCCAAGTGGGTTCAAAAATTGGTTTGTTGGGTTAGGTTATATGGATTTATTTGAATTGGGCTCGCACAAGATTATAATTGGACTTCTAAGAAATATAATTAGACCTTCTTATGACTAAAAGTGGGCTTTTATATTTAGTACATGGCATAAATAAGTTGATTATAAGACCCAAATTAAATGTCTATCTTCCTTAATTAATTTTACTAATTAAACCCATAACCATAATTAATATATATTCACCTAACATTGACTAAAAATGACTATTGTCTTGAAATATCTAAAATAAATTCATTACTTTAGAAATTGGTAGTTTATTTAATCTTCCCAAATCCCCCTCAATAATTCCATAATTCCCAAATTAATTATTTCTAATAAAATTTAAGGTGTTACATGAAGAATTTTTAAGAATTATTTTAAAATTTTTTACTTTTAAAAGTACTTTTAACCCTTATCAATAGTTATAGCTATCACTAATTTTTTTAAAAAATAAAACTGTTACTAATATAAAAAAATTATGAAAATTATAGAAATCGCTATATTCATTAGCAAAGATTATCCGTATTGATTAAAAATCACCACTAAATTGTTGAAATAGCAACCATTTTAGAATCGCTACTAGTATCTTTAGTGGTGGCAGTTTACTACCTCTACTTGCAAATAAACCCACTATTAAGAAATGATTTTTTGATAGCGCATGGACTAAAGAGAAGGAAAATTACAAAAAACAAAAAATTAAATGGAAATAATATCACTAATTGAACTAGATTAAAGAACTTTTCGATCTACCAAAAGATGTAAGTGGAAAGAATGAAAGTTTTTCAAATATTTCAAGAAGGAAGGCAAATCAAAATACTCATCTCAACTCTCTCATTAAAATAAAAAATAAAAAAGATCCGAAACTATTTATTTGCTAAGAAAAGAAAAAAGAAGAAAAAGATATATCAATGAAAAAGAAAGGGATAGGCTAACTATTGGCAGCAATTACAAAGATAGAAATAGTTTTGTGAAGAAAGCTATTAGATTAGTATGAAAAAGGAAATGACCAAAAGAGAATCTCTAGCCAAAGATTTCAATTTTTTTTACCAAGGCTATATTTTTCATAAAATCACTTTTATTTTATACAGCACAAGAAAAAAGTTGCATTTTGTGATGCCTATTTAGTGGCAGTAAAACATAGCATAATGGGCCACCCCTAGTAGGCCAATGCCTACTAGTGGTCTGGTGGTTGGCTCGTGTCCTTGACCGTGATGCTCTAAAAACCCTTTGAGGGGGCCCATAAAAAAATAAGTCTCAACTGGGAGTCCTAGCTAATGGAATTTCGGCCCTGATGAGAATTGGGAGCGTCTTCCCTCCCTCCCATCATTTTGCATAAAAAAAAAAAGCCTAATGGTAGTTGATAGGCAATTGTAAAAAATATGGCATAATAATAGATGATAGGCAACTATGGTTATGCTCACTTATAACCCCCCTAACGAAAAATTTCATATCCGAACTCAAACCCCTCCCTCACAATTCCATTTCAAAACCTTAAATCCTTTGATCAAAGTCCTAAACTAGTGACCTACTTGCTTAACCCATTACAAGCTATGTCCATGGCAACTTCATCTTAAATTTGTCTCAAAATAGTTTTTTTTTTTGAAAAAAATACCAAAATTAGAAACTGCTTTAGAGACAGAATTTTCTATTTTAAAAATTTTCTTCTCTAATTTTGTCTCTAATATAATGCAAAAATAATTTTTTTAAAAAAATTTAAAATTAGAGACAAAAAATTTTATCTCTAATTCCATCTTAAAATGGTTTTAAAAAAACTAAAATTAAAGATGAATTTAGGAACAAAATTTTTTGTCTAAAAATGTTGAAATTAGAGATAGCATACTTTGTCATTATTTCTGCCTCAGAGTAGTTTATAATAAGATTAGAGACAAATTTATAGATAAATTTTAATGTCTCAAAATTATTAAATTAGAGATAGAATTTTGTGTCTTTAAATCCATCTCAGATGATTTTTTTTTTTGAAAGGAAATAGCATTAGAGATAGAATTTTGTCTTTAAATCCATTTTAGAAGGTTATTTAGAAAAACTAAAATTAGAGATAGATTTAGGACAGAATTTTCTATCTCAAAATTATAAAATTAGAGATAAATTTTTTTGTTTCTAATTCCAAGCCAGAATAATATTATTTTGGAAAAAAGAAGTTAAAATTAGAGACAAATTTAAAAATAAGAAATTTTGTCTCTAAATTCTTTGTCTATAATTCTATTTCCAATTTCATCTCAGAATATTTTTTGTGAATAAAAATGAAATAATCACACTAATTTGTTCTGTCTCTAATCATGTGTTTGGATAGGAGAGGAGAAAAGTAAATGGAGAGAAAAAGCAGAGAAGAGAAAAATAAAGATAAAATATTTTCTCCCCATATGTTTGGATGGATGGAGAGAAAACACAAGGAAAAAAACTTATGAATTTATCAGGACAATAATACCCTTATTATCCAATATTAGTAACTTTTATATATAAATGGGATATTTAAAAAAAAGTTATATTTTAAATATAAATAACTATTTTAAATTTATACATATATATTTTCAAAAAGAAACAAATTTACAAAAACCACATTTCAATTTTTAAAAAAAAGTTCAGTCAAATAATGAAATAAAAAATAGTGGAATTAATTGTAAAAAATGTTCAAATAATAGAAAAAATTATTCTTGAATAAGATAAAAAAAAATTTCGTATTAGAAGAAAACACATACTTAAAATTTAAGAAATAAATTCAAATTACTTCTAAAAAAAATTTGCAGTTGGACATGTTCCAACTGCAACACAGTCGGAATTTGTTTGATCAAATTATAGGTCAAACAATTTCGACTGCAATGTAATCGGAAGTTTTTTTTAGAATTATTTGAATTAATTTTTTTAATTTGAAGTATATGTTTTCTTTTAATAGGAAACTTTTTTTCTATTATTTGAATACTTTTTAAATTAGTTTTCACTATTTTTATTTCATTATTTGGTTAAATTTTTTTTTAAAAAATTGAAATGTGATGTTTATAATTTTTTTTCTTTTTGAAAATTCATTATTCTTATTTCTTTTTCAAAATATATATGTAGTCAAAAAATGAAGGAGTGAAAATGGAAGAATAAAAACTAATGCCCCATAATCCTTTTATTGGGGACGAAAAAAGAAAAACGAAGAGCTAAGGTATTTGTGCTAGGGGCTAATTTAGAAAGATAAAAAGTAGATCACATTAGGCAGAGTTTTCTCTTTAAAATCTCTCTATATTTGGAGAGAAAATTTTTTAGTGGGACCTACCATTATTTTCTCCCCAACTTTTTTCTCTCTCTTAATTTCCTCTCAAATCCGAACAAAGGAAAACCCATTTTCTCTCCTGTTTTCTTCTCTAGTTTTCTCTTCCCTCTAATTTTCTTCTCATCCAAACAAAGTGTAAATAATTTCTAAATAGTTTTCTTGATGGTTTAGTAATCACCAATGAATGACAAAATCCTGGTTTTTTTTGGCAATTACAAGCAATTTGTAACCACTGGTAACGCTAAATATGTCTCACCCCCTTCCATGTTTTCGTTTTATGCCACCAAATCCCTCCCACTTTTTCATTTTTGTTCCCCATTTCATTTTGGCTTGTATTGCCTCCACTTTTTCATTTTTCATTCCCCATTTCATTTCATCTCTCATCTCTAATTATGGCAAATCGATTTCTAATTCGAATTTGCCAACCCATCTCCTTTTTCTAATTTGGTGAAACCCATCTTTCAACTCTTATCTCTATTTCGGTAAACATCATAAACCTAATCTTGTGGAGATCGACTGTGGCATCCTCTAAAGAGTGTGAAAACTTTAGGGGTGTGTGTGTATATGTGTTTGTCTCTCTCTCTCTCTCTCTCTCTCTCTTCAGTATATTAAGCAAGCTGAGAAAAGTAATGCCAAAAAAATTGCTCATCCAATAGATCCCTAATAGCATTTTTATACTTCCCCAGATATTGAGCTATTCTTTTCTTCTCTTAGAAATGTATGAGCTTGAAGTATAATACTAATTCACATGGAGAGTTTCAAGTTTAGTTTAATTTAGTTTGTTTGTGACTACTTTGCAAGCTTTAACTATTTGATTTTTACTCATTTTCTCTTGGCTTATTTTCTTTTTAGCTAGAATAAATGATGCTATATTGCTAATTATCAAGTTTTAATTAGGAAATGCAATTTTTATTATCTAATTGATTTTGATCTTCTGGGATGTCAATGCATGTAAATCTAATATAATTTGCATCATTAAGTTAATTTAGTATCTTGATCAATATATATATACATATATATTATCATATTCCTTAAACAGCTAAATAAAAGTGTTATAAAAACTTGGTAAATCAATCAACTATTCATAAAAGGAGAGGGAAATTAAAAAATGAAGTAACTTTTTAATGAATAATTAATTAATGAGCTTTTGAATATTCCTTCTGGTACTTTAATCCCTTATAATTCTTTGTTTTGTCATGGACACTCTAATCCTTTATATACTATACTCTTCCAACCTATAAATTCATGCAGTATTATGGTTGTTAATTTTCTTCCAAGAAGTGAATATAGGGACTTGTACATGTGTATATTCATGTTATTACTTTGCAATTTTTTCTTGGGATACTTTGAATGGTATTGTGGATTTTAATTTTCTTCCAAGTTCTCACTAATTAAGCAAGAAAGTGTTTGGAAGCAGAAAATCCAAATAGAGCTAAGCAAGCCATGGTTGTCAAGCTCTCTTTCCTTGGCTTATGAGTTTCTTTAGCACTGTTTCTTGGTCCTGCCATCTAGATTCATTTGTTCAATTATAGATCAATGTTTATGCAATGATTTGGTGCCTATTTTATAGACAAGTACATCAAACAATTTGAGTCCAACAACTATATCCTATAAATTATCCTAAGTGGACTCTATTGGCTAACATGTAATAAATTAAGAACTAGTTGTCCTATTGTGAATATTGTATTTTTTTTTTAGTATTTCTAAAAAATTTTATAAGTAAATAAATAACATACATTTAGATACAAACTCTTTAGTTTGGGTTTTTATTTAGGGAGAATTAGAGTTAAGAACCCAAAGTTAAAAATATTTGCTCTAAAGAACCTATTACTATTATTTTAGATAAATTATTCCTGACTTTAAGTAAAACTCCCTCAACCTAGTGGTAACAGATTTTTCAAAGTAAATATTTTTAATTTTGGGTCCTTAACTCTAATTCTCCCGTTTATTTAATGTTTTTTTTAGAGTCATTTGAATCCTAGTTATTTTAGTTTGTACTAATTTTGAATCAATTTTAATTTCATTTTTAGTCATTTTAATCATTTGAGTCAAATCTAATTTTTGGATCAGTTTTTAAAAAAATTAAAAAATATAAAAAAATTAAAAAATGAAGGAAAAAGCTATAAAAATAATAAAATTAAGAAAATATTAAAAAGAAAAGAAAAGATGGCAATGAATACACAAATTTTACTTCTCATTCAAAAGATTTTTTTGGGCTAAAGGTCTAATTCTTAGATAATTCATTAAAGGCCCAAAAAAAATTTTTCAAGCTCATTTGAAAAATAAGAAAAAGTAAAGGGAGGGCCAAGATGCAGAACTTGTAGTGTTCCAAAATTAATAAAGAGTAATTATATAGAATCAATGAATTATTATGAGGAATTTGAGAAGATTATAGAAAATAGGAATTTTTAAGGAAAAAGGATTATTTTGGGCATTTTGAAGACAATTAATTATTATTTGGTAATTTTTGGAGAAAAATAAAATATTATTGTAGATTTAAATTTAATTGAGTTAACAATTTAGTTTAGGCCTATAATAAATTTATTTATACCAAGAATCATTTATAGAAGCCCAACCACATTTTTATGGAAGCCCAACTAGTAAATGCCATTTTTATATATATTAATCCTCCTAATCTATACACACAGGTGGATTCATGTGAAAAGAAGCATGGTAGCACATGAAGGATGCATCAATAATATTATCATCCATGTGGCACGAGTTTGACAAGGGAAACATGTCCAAGTCACGAGCCTTCTCTCCATTCATCTAGGTCATAAACACAGTACCAGGTCCTGCATCTACATGTAGCTCTCACGTGATGCATGGTTCTCCACTCATCCACATGGCGGATCCATTAGAACGTGACACTTACTCCATTCATTTGCCACGGCATTCTCTAGGTTACATGCACACGCACAATCATGTGAAGAGGGATGTGGATTCATGGGATTGAAGGGGATGAATCATGCACTCCACTCACGGATAAAACACACACATAGATTGTAATGTTTGGTATTTTGTAAAAACACAGTAATGAGTTAGTTTGAAAAGTAAGTCTCCTAAGATGAATGATTTAAGGCCGAATAACATTTGGACAAAATTTTAAATAATAAAAAAAATGAGGATTTAAGTCTTGAGTTACATAGAAACCAAGGCTAGAGTGGTTCAAAAAATTTGTTGAAAGTCTAGTGGCATTTTCGTAAATATGAATACTTTTTGAAAAACTCACAGGAAGGCTTTTTAAATGAAAAATTTGAGCTTTCTGTGGTTCTTAGAGGCTCTAAAAATCATGGGAAACCTTAGGATAGTTAAAATACCCCCGGTGTATGATTTTGAATGTTGGTTGACCTGAACTTTGATCAGTTCATTCAGGAAAGTTTTAAGTCCAAATTGAGTGCTTCCAAAGGCATCTTATAAGATTAAAGACCTAAATTTTATTATGGAAAAGACGGTTCTAAAGAAGGAGTTAAAACGAGCCTAAAATGAAAAAGCCAAGAATAAGGGATAAAATGGGAATTTTTAAGCAACAAATTTAGCTTTTTTCTTTCTTATATATGGCGTCCTCTTCAGCCCTTTTCTTAACTAATTTTTGTTTTCTCAAACCATAGAGAGAGACCTGAGAGTAGCACACACAAGAAGAAGCTAAAGGAGGAAGGGAAAAGAAGAAAAAAGGTATGAAAATTTAAGGAAATTCAAGCTTCTTCCTTCTTTAAAGTTACTCTCCTCCTCCTTGCCTTTCTTCCTATGTTTTTTGTGTGTCATATGGTGATGTTTTGGGTCTGGTCTAAAGAGGGAGAATAGGCTTTGAAGGAGGAGGCTAAAGCAAAGAAAGAAGCTCTTGAAGTAAGCTTAGAATCAAGCTAATTTATCTACCTTTGTTGCTTTCTTCTTCCTTAGTTTGTGAGTGTGTGTTATGGTAAAAAATAGAATAGCCTACGGGGAGAAAGTTCTAACCTATAGGAAGCAAGAAACTATTGATTTAGAGTGTGGGAACTTGAGAAGTGCAAAGAAATTGGAAGTTAAACAAGTAAAATTCAACAATAGGAAGCTAGGGATTCATAACTTTAGTGTAAATTTTGTTTTGATCAAAGAGTTCCTTAGCATATGTTAGTATTTGTTTGAGTTTCTAAGAGCTCTAGGAAGCTTCCCAAGTGCCTCTCCCTTCAAGGAAAAATTACAAAGTCCATGGGTCTATAATGCCTTCATTACCTTGGCCTATAAAGGGTTTGGAAGGGTTAAAGAGTATTTTAATTTGTTCTAAACTTGGTTTGGGATTTTATGTGATGGAAGAAGGTGGAAGGAACCCTTGGGAAAAATTTAAAAGTCATAAATTGGGAGATGAGGCAATAGGTTCCATAATGTAGCCTTAAGAAGCAACTTGTACCTAGACTCTTGGAAATGAGTTTGTGAGGACTTCTAGGAGTCTAAATGGAACCAAGAGGTCTAGATATGAGAAGAAAATGAAGCTAAGAACTTGAATTATAGTAGTTGCTTCATTAGGCCATTAATGGAACTATTATGTAACCATTAGACAAAGTATGCTCCCTTGGTTATGTTTAATGCTTTGTGTAATACCATATATATCTAACCCCATTCTTGGCATTCATAAGCTCCATATCATCATGTTCATAAGAGCACATGAAAAAGGAACTAAAATAATAGATTTAATTGCGTTACGTCATACTTAAAAATTCATAATTAGTGTCACGTGAACTGTGTAGGTTCATACCATGCATCCTTATATTTAAATACTTCATTACTACTCATTTGCATCACAAAATCTTGCTCATGAGCCAAGGAAACCAAAATGGAGTATAAATTGAACTTATTGAATTTTGGCTAGATTTGCCCCCATTTTGTCTAAAACTTTGGAAAATTATAACTAAATCTAGAAAATTTGAAATCATGTAATCTTAGTCATTTTGGAAATCTTGGGATGTCTGATTCATATAAAAATATGTACAAGTCATAACATTCCACACACAGAGCGTTTGACAAGCAAAATAGTCTGGAGGTCGGACTGGGTTCTGATGCTATCCAGTTTACTGATATGAACTTCAAAAATGTCCAATTAATTTCAAAAAATTATAATTCAAGTGAATGATACCAATATGGAAATCTGAGGATGTTATATAGAAGGAAAAAATCACTCCAGACCAGTTCAAGCTCGCCCAGACCCTGAATTTCGATCAAACAGTGGCTAAGGTCTGGTTGGATGCTTAACACTAGACTGAATTTTTGAAAAGTCATATCTCCCTATCTAGATATCCAAATGGGATGATTCCAGTTCGAACAAGTCACTTATAACCTCTAGTTTTTGACTGTGAAATTTCATGGCAATTGGACTTCATTTGAGCCTCATGTGATAGAAAATAATAAAGACCCAATGTAACAGTGAATCAGACTATTTCAAGAATTTTGGCCAACTTTGAAAAATCATCAAATATTTTATAGATCTTTAAAAATTATAATATTTAGCTTCTCAAAAAGCTCTCAACATATTCTAATAGCATGCAAAATCTCAAATCAAGAATAAATCATTTAGCTAAAAAGTGACATAGGGTTCCATTTTAGTCACTTTTGGCTCTACATAAGGTACCAAAATTGCCATTTGGCTTTCCTTGGATCTTGGCACCTTTTGGGTAAGTTTAAAAGCATGTTTAAGACTTGTGGGAGCTTCCCAAATGGTCCCAAACCATTTGCATCTCATTTTGGTCTCTCAACATCTATTTATGCATAGTTACATTAAGCCATCCAAGAGCCAATTTGCACAATGCTATTGATTTAGTGTCATGTAAAGTCTACATCATATTCATACATCATTTTACACTTGTTTGTGGTCTTACATCACAAAAATATTACATATATCATTACTTTGACATTTAACCACCACTTAAAGTACATAACACACTAAAATAAAGATGTTCAATGTCCTTGGCTTGCATCTCCTTGACTTGGAACACCATCTAGACAATTCAAGGATGAGGGGAAAAGGGGAGTGAGATTCCAAGAATCTCAATAGCTCATACACCCATTCACACCACATTCAAGGCATACATACATCAAGTTCATAACTATACAAGCATAAAGTGTGCAATAAATTCCATTCCATGCCACATTCACATGTCAAGATCACTTTCATGCTTTAGGGACCTTTGGTTTAGCCTCACCCCATTTCTAGGACTTTTGGATTTGCCTCATTCTTGGTCTAGGGACTTTTGACTTTGCCTCACCTGTTCAAGGGACTTTTGGCCTTGTCTCACCCATGCCATGAGACTTTTGGCATCTCCTCACCTTTATCAAGGGACTTTTGGCATCACCTCACTCTTATGAGCTCTTTCTGTAACACTCCAAAATTAATTAAGATGTTAATAACGTACTTAGACTAATTAAGAATAATTATTATGGAATAATTAAGTAAGCTATATGAATGGAAATTTATAGAGAAATAAGTTATTAATGTAGGTTTAAGATTTCAATTGGGTTAAACTTAATTTGGGCCCAAAATTAATTTTAGTAAGTTATGGATAAGGATTTATGGAGGCCCAATGATTTTAAGTACAAGCCCAACTCCTTATCATGAGATGTGGCCCAAGAGAGATCACCTAGCAATAACCCAATATGATTTAGTGAAATAGAAGCCCAAGACCCAATTTACATGAGCCCTTATAGTTGGCCCAACACACATTATGCAGACCTAAGTTTGATTGACGCTTAGAACTTGGCCTAATCCAATCAAATTTCTATAGCTCAACTTATGAAATAAGGCCCAACAAGTATAAAAATATGAACCCATAAGGATTTGGGCCTTTGGGTCAACCCACAACCCATTTGAGACCCAACTCAAACACAACTAAACCCTAAATACACTTAGCCTCCTCCCCATTCTGCAGAAAAAACACAAGAGGCAAAGCAAAATTCGGAGGTTGAGAGGGAGCTAGGGTTTTTCTGCATTCTTCCACAATTTCTCACCTCTAGAGGAAGATTTGGCCAAGGTAATCTATATAAAACATGTCCCTCTCATTCTCCTCTTCATTTTGGTCTGATTAGTTTTTGGTTTTGAGCATTTTCATCTCTTTCTCAAATCTAAAATTTGATGTTTGGGTGTTTCCTTGTAAGATTTTTGGAGTTAGAACCTAGAGGGATAATTGGGTAAGCATTTCCCTTTCATTTTGTGTATTATTTTGCTGGAAAATGTCCCTAAGGGTTGATTTTCATAATGGGTTCTGCTATTGTGCGAAATTACAAAGAGATGAAGGTGAAAAACTGAATTTTCTGGGCTTGATGACTCAAATCCAAATTTGGGAATGTCTCATGGTGTGTTCTTAGTAGTTAAGGCTCAACCCAATCCATTTGACCTCTTGGGTGTATGGGTAAGTGTTCCCTCTTCTCTTATGTGATATATATACAGAATTTCCATCATTTGGATTGACTTTTGGTGCATGGCTTTTACATGTGCGAAAATGGAGATGTTAGGAGTGACCCATTGTGAGTTCTTGTTGTTGTAACCTTAAATTGGTGCAGTAGACCCTTAGGAAGCTTAGGTAAGAGTTCTTAATGTACTTATTAAGATCAATCTATAGATAAGGAAATTTCTTATTAATGGTAGTTGAATAATGATGATTATGCTTATGTTAGGCCTAGTGTACTTTGAATCATGATGGTAGCTAGAGGATGAGTAATTGGCTTTATTGAGGTAACTGGGGTTATTTTCCAATTCCATGTATATGTTCATGTTAATATGATATTATTACACATATATGATTTTAAAATGTCAAATGATTGGTTGACTACTTAAATTGTTATTGTGATTGGACCTTGTGAGTCCATAGTGGAGTTGTGGTGCAGCTGCCACCCGTGCATGTGTTTTGATTGAGCACCTGGTTGTGATCAGACCCCAGATGCACTGAGCCCTAGTTGTGCTCATTATGGAGTAGGTGCCGTGGACGGACCTCTCTTGGTGTTATTGGCCATTAACATATTGTGTATGACTGCTGGTATGGGACAGTAGTTATTGGTAGTTCAACTAGTTCATTTGCGAATTGAATTGATGATTTTGGTATTGATGATATGAAATTGCATTGGATTGATTAACTTATACATATATATGGGAATTGCTTTTTGTTACTGAGATTATATATCTCACCCTGTTGTGGGCTAACATTTTTAGGGACCGGACCTCTTAGTGGCAAGGAGAAAATTAATGTAAGCATATTAAATGGTTTGGTAGCACATAGGTTTGGAGGCCTTGTTGAATTGTATTGTAACTAGATTGCTAGTTTTGCATCATTGCTGCATTGCATCATGAATTGCCAAGTATAGGAACTATATATGTCATTTTATTATTATGGGATTGAACATTATGATTGTAATTGGCTAACAATGGATAAGTGACTTGATCTTGTATGAACATTAAGATGGGCCCCATACACCTTGTGACCAGAATACATTTACTGTCATTAAATTATGGTTTTATTGATGTGTGATAGCTTGGTAAGTAGAAACCAATACTTTAATCTTGAGATGGATAAGGATAGATTAACTAGGTAAATCAAATAGATTAATACCATTAAAGGTTCACAAATGGAGGGAGAGTGGTCCTAGAGTGTCCCTAAAAAGAGAGTGGGGAGTATGAGACAAGATTTTTAGAGTTGTAGGATCAGAAGGAATTAGCGCGACTAAAATTTAATTGGCCTCGGCCAAATGGTAACAGAGGGGAATTGGCCTTGGCCAAATGTGGCGAACCTGTCAGGGAAGAAAATAGATAGCAATTAGCCGTGGCAAATAGTGACGTTGGCTGTGGCTAAGTCTGAAAGGCAAATTTGGGGGTGTTCCAGAGGGTATTTGGCCACGGCGAAATGTGAAAAATTGGTGAAGGCATAAGGAGTTGAACCGAGAGTAATTGGCCGCGGCGCAAGGGAATTTAGCCGCGGCGAAAGTGCTCTATTTCTTATATTCACCTAGAAACCTTAGTTTCTCTTAAGGTAATGCTAAGGAATGATCTAGAAACACTTGTAGGAGAATTTTATGAGTTGGAATTGATGAATGGGAGAATCAACGGCTCCTCATTAATAATTAAATTCATTTACACATTTGAATAATGGTGGTTGTCTAGCTAATGACCCTAACAACATTAAGGTTTCAAATTTCCTCACTTTTTCCAGATGTAATTAATCTTGATGACTTCAAACCTTGATATATGATTATTAATCATGTACTTAACTTTAATTATTATGATTAGAAGTTAGGGTTATTACACTTCCCACAACCATAGTCATTCAAGACAACACATTGGTACTAATACACAATAAGGATCAAGTGGCATGTTATCAAGCATCAAGAATGCATGCAAGCACACTAAGACATACATATGCACACAAGAATACAAGAAGAATGAGGTGGAGAGCTACCTTTTATTTATGCAAGCTCACTTTGCAATTTCTTTCCCCTCCTTAGCTTCACAAGGGCACTTGGGTGGAGTAGGGTTCTCTTAGCCTAGATAGTATAAACATCACACAATTACACACTTGAAGCAAGCCAAGACATTAAACTAAAGCTTATTACATACTTGGTTCCATAATGGACATATTGGTTCCATAAATGGCCTATTGAAGCAACTCATATCATTCAAGTGCTAGGCTCTATTCTCTTGTTATTTCTAGACTTCTTGGACTTATGTAAGGTCCTTGGAGCCATTATCAATTCAATTGCACCATTGGAAGACCAAGTTGCTTCATAAAGCACCATTATGGACACCATTGTCCTATCTCCCAATTCATGGCTCCTAAATTTTTTCCAATAGTTTCTCCCATCTTCTAATACCATATGGAGACCCAAATCAAGGCTAGAACAAATTAAAACACTCTCTATCCCATTAAGCCCCTCTTGGCTGAGACAAGCATGAATTTAGGCTTCTTGGAGTTTCAAAATTTTCCTTGATGGTAGAGCCACTTGGGAAGGTTTTTAAGTGTCTTAGAAGCTCAAGGAAATATTCAAATAGCCAAGAAATTACTCACATAAAATCAGATTTCACAAAACCTCCAAGAACACTACACTTTTCTAACTTAATTTCCTTTTGTTTTTCTTGGAATTTCTTGCCATATTCTTAATCCTTACACTCTTTTCCCTAGGTTTCTCCCTTGGTTCTGCCCAAAATCCAACCCCTCCTACCCCATCCTAGGCTGGCCAAAACATACAGGAAGAAGGGACAAGAGGCTACCATAGGAATGATATTTTACCTTGTTTTTCCTTAGTTTCTTGGATGTTTCTTCCCTTGGTTGGCTTCTCCTCTCAAACATGAAATTTCCCTCCTTGTTCTGACCTCAAAACAGAACCAAATCATTCAAAAAATCCATGGAAAGAAAAGAGGAAGAGAGGAGAACAAGATTGAAGGAAGATGGAGCAAGAAAATCCAGGAAATTACCTAGTTTCTCCTTGGCTTTCTTCCTCTTTTTCTCCTCCCTTTGGTGGGCCTAAGAGAGCTAAAGATTTTCTGTATTTTGGGCAGAAAGGGTCGTGCTCATTAAAGAGGAGAAGAAGGGAGAAAAGTGTGGAACTTTTTAGAACATTTAAGAACCTATTATTTCCAATTTTGCCCTTCTATAATGGCAATTTCGTTTTGGCTTCGTTTTAGCTTTGTTTTGAGAACCGTCTTCTCCATCATAAAATTTAGGTTCCCAATTTAATAAAATACCTTTAGAATCACTCAAATCAGAGCTAAAACCTTCCCAAATGAATAGATCAAAGTTTGGGTCAATCGACGTCGAACAGAGTACACCAGAGGGGCTTTACGGGTCTCGGGGCTTTCCATGATTTTTGGGGCCTCTGAGAATCCTGGGCAACTCAAAATTTTCATTTAAAAAGCCCTCCTAGATGTTTTTCCAAAATTGCACTTATTTACGAAAATGCCACTAGCCTTTCGGCAAATTTTTTGAACCACTCCGACCCCAGTTTCTAGGCAACTCAAGGCTCAAATCCTCATTTTCTATTATTTAAAATTTTATCTAAATTTTATTTGACCTTGAATCACTCATCTCAGAGGACTTACTTTTCAAACTGGCCCGTTTCGGTGTTTTTACAATGTACTAGGCGTTACATTTTAGCTTGTTTCAAGAGTGTAATGAGATCTTAATTGTTATGTTTAGGCTAAAGGAATTAAACTCCATTTATTTGTGGGTGTAGAACCAAAAAGGAAGAGCATATTCAAGTTTAAAAGCTTGGATTTCCACTAAAGTAGCTTTTCACTCTTTCTTGTTTGCATTCTTGGTTGTGTATAGAGGTGTTCAAATGTTCAATTTGGTTCGGTTTTGAGCCAAAATCAAACCGAACTAACTTAATTGATTTAGCATTTTGTTGGACCTTGTCAGTTTTAAATTCTAAACAGTTTGGTTCAATTTTTGTTCAGTTTGGTCTGGTTTGGTTCATGTTGTTTTCGGTCTAAAAGTAATTTTTTTTAAAAAAAATTTGCTCCTTATAATATGTAGAATTTAACTTCTAATATCCTGCATATCTTAAAATTTTGACCAATAATAACTTTGGAATAATTTACTATTTTTATATCTTTTTTTTACCTAAAAAAATTTCATACATTCACAAAAAAGCTTTAAAAAGTGAGAAAAAAATAAGAACAATATCTTATAATAAAATAGTATAAATAATTTATATATTTCTTGAACCACATAAAGAATGTAGCTTTGATATAAGTTTAATTGACAAAAGATCCTATTAATCTAAAAAGAAACAAAATATTAAATTTTAATTAATTGCAAGTTTAATGGTTCGATTAACCGAACCAAATATGGAAAAAACTGACAACCAAACTGATTTAATTGGTTTTACAATTACAAAAACCAAACCAAACTAATTTTTAATCAGTTTTATTTGGTTTTTAGTGTTTAGTTTGGTTTAATTGGTTTGGTTTGTTTTTGTTTAGTCTTAGTTGTGTACATGCCTTTGGATGCTTGTATGTGTATTTGTATCATGAGATATGTCATATAATATTGCCTTGTTGCATTTGTACCAATATATTTTCTTAAATGTTGTTTTGGTTATGAAAAGTCCCTTGATATGGGTGAGGTAAAGCCAAAAGTCCCTAGGAATGGGTGAGACAAAGCCAAAAGTCTCTTGGATGAGTGAGGCTAAGTCAAAAGTCCCTAAACGAAAGATGAGGCTAATCTAAAAGTCCTAAGAATGCAGTGAGGTAAGACCCAAAGTCCCTATAGCTTGCTCTTGGCCTTGATATGATTTACGGCATGGAAATGTTGAAATGAATACTTTATGTTATGTTAGAATGCACACTTGTGTTCCTTGACATGTTATATGCCTTAATTGCCTACTTAAATGAGTGTATGAGCTATTGAGATTCCATGAATTTCACCCCCCTTCCTTCTCCCATCTTACCTTGTCTAGGTGGAGTTCAAGAGCCCAAGAATGGAAGCCAAGGAGCATGATTGGCTATATCTTGACAATAGTGTAATTTTTGATGTGAAAGAGTGCCAAGTGTATATGTACATGTTACTTTTGAGATGTAAATATTTGAGCAAGTGCAAAAGTATATATGAATGATGTATGAACCAAACTTCACAGCAAATCAATGGTAGAATGTGATTTGGGTACTTGAAGACCCATTCTTGCTTATGTATTCTGGCATGTGGCCTAGTGGATTTAAGATACATGGTAGTTTAGATCATTTAAGAGGCTTGGTTATGCTGTAATTATGCTTTAAAACGTGCCCATGAGGTGGTGGCATGGTTAAAAGGCCATTTGGAACCATATTGACCATTTTATGCTACTAAACTTGCCAAATTCAAGAGCTATATCAAGATTTGACCAAATGACCTCTTCTTGGCCTGAAACTTGGGACGCATCTAGGTCTTATCTAAATATTTTTGGAAAGCTAAAGTTCATATTATTTGGAGCTCTAGAGAATTTTTGGTGAATTTTCAAAGTTGAAAAAATTTTTCCAATTTGACAGTGATACTGTACAAATGGTCAATAGTTTCACCTCTGTCACTCATAAGTCAAATAGTGTCCAATGGCTATGAAATTTTACAAGGAGAAGCTAGACATTCATAGTGACCTATAATAACTAGAATCACCTCAATTGGAGTTCTATAGAGGGAGAACTAATGTTTTGAAATTCTAGGTTAGTATTAGGGGCGCATTCAAACCTTAACTACTATTCCATCCTTTTTCGGGCTTTGAAGGCTTTTAAATTGGTCTGAAATTATTTTTCATCTCTATTTAACATCTGTAGCTTTCCAAATTGGTATAGTTTGCCTAGATTCAATTTTTGTGGATTTAGTTATGATGTTTTGACATTTATATTAGTAAACTATATCAGAAACGCTGGGCAATCTAACCTATGTCACTTTTCTCTTATCAAACATGGTCCAAACAATGTTATTATGGCTTGGAATTATTTTTACTATAAAGTTAACATCTAGATCTTTCTAGAAAGCCATGGGTTGCTTGATTTCAACTTTTCTATAATTAATTATGATTTTTCAAATTTGGTGCCAAAAATCTAAATTCTGGACCCGAGACTAAATTGTGAATTTTTTGATGTAAGGCTTCCCAAATTGAAATGTATGGAATGTTTTACAATGGTTATGACTTGTTTAGATGAAATATGAGTAGAGGAAGATATTGGGAAGCCCAAAGGGTCCTCGAAGCAAAATTTGAAAATTTAAAACGCTATGCAATGTAAGAAAATGTTATTGTTTTATTCCTTTTTCTTTAGAGTTTAGTATGAATAAGTGTAAGTGCTAGTCTAAGGGAGATAACAACTTATGGTATTACATCGATGCATTAGGTTGAAATCACACACATGGATGAAAAGGAAGCACAAAAGGCTCACATGCATACACATAAGGAAAGAAAGCACAAGACATGTAAGCATAGGGCCCACTAATTCAGGAGGAATGAAGAGATACATACCAGAAGCACGTGATTGTGAAGTGATGTGGGAGAGAATGTGATTTTGGTATAAGTTTGAGGGTCTGAAAGAGGCTCAGTAAGAGGGGATTTGAGGGGGCAGAGCATCATTCATTCATCATCTCTTAACCGTAGCTCTCCACTCCATTTTTCTCCTCCATCATTTTGCATTCCATGAGACACTAATTCCATCTTGTGGCTAGCTAGAATGAAGACCTTGGATTGAAACTTGAATCTATGTAGATTAACAAGGGATTTTTGCTAAGATTTTCTATTCTATTTTTCCTCTCTTTCTACACCACTTCTTATTCATGTATTTGCTTAGTTAAGCTTGCAATGAATTAGGATTGGTGTTGTTTATAATTGATGACTGATTAGACATCAATTAGGAGAGCATCTTAATGATTAATGGATCATTTTAAGTGTTGTATTTTTCATTGACCTTCAATTTTCCATATGCAGTCAAGGCGTTTGATGAAATCCATGTTAGAAATTGTGTGCTTGAATGTTTAATTTAAGGTCTCCTTGAAATTTAATTGGTTAATTAAACATTTTAGGGTAAAAATTCAAAGGCTAACTTGATTGATTAATCACTCAATTTAAGTGTTCAATGATCTTAATGACAAGAATTAATGATTCAATATGGAGTTGAGGTCTCAATTCAACATCAAATTGTTAATGTCTTGAATCTTGTGTGGTAACTTAAGATAAACTGCCATGAACACATATAGGAACTGTTAGACTAGAACCATTAATAATTAAATTAAGATAAGGACAGTGGATATCAAGGGATAAATTCAAAGCTAGTAGTCATATGTCCATTCCTTGCTTTTTAATTTATATAATTTAGTTAGTAGTTGGGAATTTTAATTCAATCTAATTTTAGTTAGTTTATTAAATCAAAACCCTTTTAAATTAGATAGTTTTTGGATCTCTCTTACACTTAGCAGGCTCAATTGAATATTGAAATCCATTTCCAATGAAAATAATTTAGGTTGCACCCTATATTACAAATTTTATTTAACCTAGTTTATTTAAGGTTGTTCGACACAATCGTCACCAACCTACTTGGACCTACTTGAACCCATTTATCTATGGCCTAATGTGCAGATTATGGACCCAATTAGACCATGGGCTTTTGGGTCAGCCCATTACCACTTGAAACTCTAAAATTCTACAGCTCCTTTAACTTTATTCTATAGACCAGACACTTGTTTAGTTAAGGGAGAACTCCATTTTCTCATCTTGAGAGGAAGCCTAGGGTTTTTCAGCATCTTGCCTTCGATTTGCACTCTTAGAAGGAGATTTAGCCAAGGTAAGTTATACAAAACATGACTCTCACATCCTCCTCTTCATTTTGGTTTGGTTGGTTTTTCATTTGGAGAATTTTCACCTTCTTTCCAAATCTGAAAATAATTGTTTTAGTGGTTTCTCACATGATTTTCAAAGCTTAAGACTAGAGGGACCATTGAGTAAATACTTCTTTTCGTGTTGATTGTTGTATGTAAGAAATTGGCCCCAAAGATTGATTTTCATATAGGATTCTATTCATGTGTGAATTTGCTAACCCTTGGAGTGAACAAATGTAGTTTTTGGTGTTGGAGGGTTTAAATATGAATTTGGAATTCGTTGGAGACTATGTAAGTGATTTTTAGGTAGTTCTTAATGTTAATGATCAATGGGTAATTGAATTTTTGAAATGGATGATGATTAAGAGATTGATTTTAGTTATTTTAGGACCTATAGAAGGTTGACATTTGTTCTTAGCTTTAGAGGAAATTGGCAACTAAGTGACATAACTAAAGGTTTATTTTAATTCCTTGTATATGTTTATTTTAATCTTATATTTGTTGCACATATATGTATTTTATGCTAAATGATTGGTTGGCTATTTGATTGTGTTGAACCATGATCTTGTCCTTGGTGGAGCTTTAGTCATGCTGCCACTAATGTATTGTGTTGTGATTGTGCACTAAGTTGTGACCAGACTTAATGAAATGCACTAAGCTGTGAGCTTGCTCAATAAGGAGTTGGCACTGTGGATGGGCTTTTCCCTCTATTTTTGGCCATTACCATATTGTATATGATTGCTAGTATGGGATAGTTGTAATACCATATACATATATCATTTAAGTTGTAGCACAATTGGTTAAAGGCATCCATTTTCATGAAATAATTACTTTTAGCAGCAAAAAGTATTATTATTAAAAGCCAAATTAATTCATTTATCATTAAATGAACCATTTGCACTTACCAACTTCATCTTCCATCCTTAACACATTTATTCAAGGAGAAACATTAGAAATTGAAGCATGTAATTCGGGTTTGGGCCATACATATCAAATTCAAGATCACACTCTCAATTTCCATAGGTTCCATATTTTGTCACAAATTTAGAAATTCATAACTTGAGCCAGAAAAGTCAAAATCATGCAAACTCAAACTCTTTGGAAAGCTCAGGACATCATCTAACTATTGTAAAAATTTCAAATCAAAAGAATATCATATAGCCTATGAAATGCTAATGGAATAGTAACTGGGTTTGATTCTCATCCTACAACATACTAGTAACTTTAAAAATTAGATGATCTTAGTGGCTATGAAAAGATTATGATGTCAATTATATGTCTATAAATTTTCATTAGCATTGGATTTCATTTGGCTCTTTAATAACACCAAAAACCAAACTGACCAAATGAACAGTACCCTGTAGTTTCTATATAATTTGGCCAATTTTGAAAAATCATAATAAATTTTCTAGAGCTCTAAAAATAGTGCCATTTAACTCTATGAAAATCTATAAATGAGATCTATATGCTACCAAATTTCATGCCAAAATTTGTTCATTTGGTCTAGTTTTGGTTTAGGACAAGATTATGGTAAAAAATGGTGTCAAGATAGCATCAAATGGTCCAAAATAACTTCCTACATGAACCATGACCATTTGAGCATTTCCAAAAGCTCAAACACAACATATAGAACATCATAGTAGGTCCAAATCATTATGGATCTCAAATTCACCATCCCACTTGTTCATATACACATGCATAACATTGCTCAAGAATGTCAAAAACTCGCATTCTTATACATTTGCCTCCATATCCATTACGTACAACATATCGATATACTTTTACATATGATCAAAGGTTAATAACTTATAAATAACTTATACATACATACTTTGATATCAAATTACATCAAAAGCTATCCTATTATCAAAATAATACAAATTACACTCCTTGGCCTCTATTCTTGCTTCAATGAGCATCACCTAAACAAGATTAGATGGAAAGTAGGGGAGGGTGAGATTCAAAAAATCCTAATAGCTCTTTCACCCTTTCAAGAATATATATATGGCATGTTATCATGTTAAAGAACATAAGCATGCATCAAATGTTTGCAAGTACAAAACATAAACATGTTTTCAAGATCACATAAACATATCAAGATCAAAATCAAGCTCTAGGGATGTTTGGTTTAGCCTCACCCTATTATTTAGGACTTTTGGATTAGCATCACCCACTTTCTAGGGACTTTTAACTTAGCCTCACTCATTCTTGAGACTTTTGGCCTTGTCTCAGCTACTCTTAGGGACTTTTGACTTCACCTCACCCAATCCAAGAGACTTTTGGCACAACCTCACCCATTAAGAGTGAATTCAGATTCTAAACATAATTCAAGAAGCATAATGGTACCAAAGCATTAAACTAATATTTATAGGCATGTTTCATGATTCAAACATACATACAAGTATTCAATGACATTCAAACAACCAAGAAATGCATACAAGAATGAATGAAGTGTAACACTCCAAAAATTAATTAAGGTGTTAATCATGGATTAGGTTAATTAGGAATAATTAATATGAAATGATCGGGTAAGTTAAGTAAATAGAGATTTTAGAGAGATAAATTATTAATATGGGTTTGAAATTTAATTGGGAGAGAAATTCATCAAGGCCCAAATTAATGTAGGAGGTTATGATAAGAGGCTAATAGAGGCCCAATAAGGTAGGTGCTGACCCAACTTGATCCAATATGATAGAGGCCCAAGACCCACCTTGTATAGGCTCTTATAATTGGCTCAATAACCCTTGTGCAGACCCAAAACCTTTGGGCTTTTAAAACTTGGTCTGGCCCAATTGGATTTCAGCAACCTAACACCTCAAAATTAGCCCAACCAAAGCTAAAATTTGAAGCCCAAATAGAGTTGGACCTTGGAGCAACCCATGACCCATATTTGACCCAACTAAAACCCAACTTAAACCCTAATGCTTCAACCACCTCTCTATTTGCTGAAACACAAACACCCATCTCAAAATTCGGAGGTCCAAAAGAGGCTCTAGGGTTCTTGGCATAAATCCACCATTTCTCACCTCTAAGCTCAAAATCAGCTAAGGTAATAGTTATATAACTTAATCTTCTCATCTTTCTCTTCATTTTGGTTCGATTAGTTTTTCATTTAGAGTATTTTCACCATACCCAAAATATGAAATGTGGGTGTTTGGGGATCTTCTTAATAAAATTCGTAGGTTAAGGCTAGGGCTGTCATTAGATAGGTATGAACTCTTCTTTTTGAGGTAATTCCGCTGATTTGAGACCCTAATGACTTGATTATAATATGAGTATTAATTTTGTACGAATTTGATTAGGATTTTGGATGGAATATTGACCTTTTCTGCTAGAGGACACTTCAATCCCAAAAGGACACTTCAATCCGAATTTGGGACTTGTAGTGGCTGGGTGATAAGTGCTAATTCTCATATATTTTATCCACATTTATTATTGTTTTTAATGATTAATTTAAGCTTAAATGGATTCATTATACAATATTTGAATTTGTGGTTAATTTTGGAAAATAATACAATTTTGAATTAATTAGGAGAAATTTTGGATTTAAATTGCTAAGATTTTATTCTCCAAAATTCTTTGATGATTAAATATTTGCAATCTTTAAAACACTTTTTAATTTTGTGCAGAATTTTCTTTTGGGCAAATGAATTGAAAAATTAAATTGAATTAAATTGAAAAATGATGATTTTAAACGCATAAAGTATTTTAGTGCATTTTTCTCCTTTGTTTATATGCAGATTATGGGCAAATAAAATCTGAATATTGAAAAGAATATATATATATGTATATGCGTGAGATGAAGCTGCACACTTGAGCTTAAAAAGAAGAACCATGCATGAAGAACGTAGCAACGTGGAGAGCTAGGGAAAAATCGAATAAAGTAGCTATAGGTTCTGGAGCAACGAAGAAGCAGCAAATAAAAAAGCCACGAAGAGTTGCAATTTCTACGTAAAAAGCAAGACAGCCACTGTTTGAAAGAAGAAGTAGTAAATGCAAGAAGCTTGGGCAGCTCTCATGTAAGCTACACGAGCTGAATGAATGAAGAAGTTCACACGTAAACTAGGCTCGAGGAAGTGAAGAAGGTAATGGAGTATAATGAGATAAAGAGATGAAGCTAGGAGAGCTGGATAGAGTGCAGAAGAGACGCTTCTTTCTGGCTACTGTTCCATTCATCCTTCACCTTCTCCTTCACTGGACTGTCCGAGAAAAGGAAAGCTTGGGCAGAGAGGGACTGCAGAAAACTCGAGCAAACTGAAGGAGTTGTAGTTTCAACGTGGTGCAGAATGTATTTGCTACAGTTTTTACGTAGAAAACAGAGCAAGCATGCAGAACGTGGGCTGGAGTTCAGGTGAGCAACACGAAGAATCAACAAAGTAGGCCACACAAAAGATGAGTCTCGAGCTGCACAAAGAAAGCACAAAAGCTACGGGTTTGAGCTAAAACAGAAGGAGAAAAACAGAGGTTCAGAACAAAACAAGCTGAATGAAGAGCTACAGATCAAGGAAGAGAAGCTCGATGAGGGGTTCTACGTAGAAGCAGATGCATGGGAGAACTAGCTACAAGCAAAGAAAAGGAGCTAAACAATGAAGCAAGCCAAAAGCATTATGAAGCTACAGTTGAACGATGCATGAGCTAAAAACAGAGCATGAAGCAATAAGCTAAGCACGTGGGATTTTATTGAAATAATAAGCTGGAATTTGGCTACAAAATTGCGTGGATTAATGAAGCAAACAACTCGAGCTACTGGTTTGTGGATGCTTAAGCTGTGAAGATAATGGAAGATGCTGAAGCTGGAAGCCAACATGAAGAAAATAATGTCAGAAAAAAGAGACAGGCTGCACGTGATTCACTGAGAAACAAAAGCGCTGGAGCTGAGGGAAGAAAGAAACGTGATTTCAGCATGCAAAAGGTGGAACAACACGAATGAATGAAGCATGCAAAGTTGACGTGGAGTCAATAAAAAAATCATGTGAAAGGGAGCATGTTTAAAGCGTCCAGAAGCACACTCCAAGGGGGATTTCCACTCCATTCACGCCTCTAATTTATCACCCAGAGTTTACTCCATTCACGCCTCAATATCTTAGCAAATCCTTGCCTATATATAAAATCATTCACTCATTAAGGGAGGTGTGGTTTCCAAACGAGGAAGGAGAATAGAATAGAAGAGAGGCATGGAGAACGAGATTTCTGGGAGAGCTTAGGATGTGCAGAACGCGAGAACAATCCAGGGAGCATTCTTTCGTGATTTATCCATGGCTAATGCAAATTCCATCGACTCTCCTCCAATTAAAATCTCCATGGCAACTTGAATTAACCATGGTGGCTAGCTGAAGTTTTGGAAACTCCCAGATGAAGATTTGAGCCCCATCTTTTCCCACAAAATTGGATAAATATTCCTTGCTATATCTTTTAAATTCCAGCATTAAATCTTTTATTAATTTGACTAGGTTTAGTTGATTGATTTAGGGTTTAGGGTTTAGGGTTTAGGGTTTAGGGTACCGAACTTCTATAGAAATCCTTGTTCTCATAATAGATGTTCAAGGTTTTAATTAAGACTTGATTCTTATGAATTAAGACTTAAGCTCAAGTAAACTCTTTATTGATAGTTTTATCATTAATTGGCTTTAGATAGCTAGGTAATCAACCCTAGTCACTACATTCTAGCCCAAAATACAAGAAAAATTTTCTCAATATATGAGATATTGTGCAATTTACTTGTTTAATTTTTTTTTTGGGATATAAAGAAGGAATAGGCCTTGGAAGGGGATTAGGAGAGGAGAAAAAGGCAGGGTGAGGATCAAACCTAAGTATATCATGTCCCCATAGAACCTAAGTCTGAAGGAAGTGTTGTCAAATTTAAAAATTGATCATAGACTTGCAGATTTTAGTTTTGTTCAATGTAACTCTTCATGTAACTTTTCATCAAAAATTTTATAATATCACTTATTCATGTTAGTTAGAGGAGGCTAGGTCAGAAATATATATATATATATATATATTTTTTTTTTTGATTTGTCATTTTAAGTGGTAAGATTTTTTTTTGGCAAAAAATATAAAGGAAAATAACAAAAAAATTGTTATTTGTCATTTACAATAACTGATTGGATGTCTTTCTTGTTAATTTCATTTTTTTTCAGTCTATATTAACAAATTATATCAAAGTCTTAAACAAAAAATTTAACGCAAAAATCATGCAACACTAACTAAAAATTAAAAAGTATATAACTATTTTTTAAAATTAAAAATATTGCTAAATTTTAACGAGGTATGCGTTATACGTACCAATAAGCATATCAAAACTTTGGTGTTGAAGCTCACGGTAATCTTGACACAAGGTGCAACAGTCGCAGCACCAAAGAACTAAGCAATCACTGCAGGGCCTCTCTTGCAACATGTATTGCTGCCCTAGCTTAGTGCGATACATGCATGAGTACAAGCATGGGTGACTCTGAAGCATCGGTACGCGAAAATGGCCCTTGTACCCGTACCGAATACATATCCAGTACGGATACGCGTACCGTACGGGTACAAACGTATCCCATACGTTTCGTTTTTGTCTGTACGTTCCCGAAACGTTTTTTCTGTACCGAAACGTTTCGAAACGGCTCCGAAACGCTTGAGGTTAAACGCGTCGTCTCACTCGTCCAGCTTCACTTCCCCTCGAGTGGATTCTTGCTGCGTCGTCTCACTCGTCTGAATCTGGATTCCTGCTGCTGCGTCTCGTCATGCGTCTCCTCCCGAAGTTCATTTCTCCGTCATCTTCTTCGGCCATCTCCTCCCTCCGTCTGTTTCTCCTTCTTTTTCTCCGATTTGCTCAGGTGCGTTCTTCCTCCATCTTCTTCTCTGATGTCGAATTGATATTTACTGAGACCTGAGATAATTGCTTAATCTGTTACTGCTACGTCTTCCTGAATCCTCTGTTGGATTAACTAAGCTGAGATAATTTCTTCTCTGATGTGTGTTTGTCTGTGACTCGACTCACTGACTATGTGTTGTTGAGGTCTGTGATTTCGTATATGTCTGTGAGTTTGCATAAATCTGAGATTTTGTATGTTTTTGTGACTTTGTGTTGAGTTCTGCGATTTCTGGTTTGTATTAGGATTTACTTGTCCCTGGTATTTGGATTATTGGTGGATTTGGGTATTTAGTAATTGAGGAGCAATTACATGATGTTATGTTGTCTTAGATAAGCGGATGATAGCGAGAAAGTTTTTGGATTTTAGAGTTCAAGCAGTAAAGTTTCTGGAAAATAATATACAATTTTCAATTTGAAATAGTCATTTCTTGTCAAGTAAGTACGTGGACTCTTTCTTAAAACATTGAGTAGGGAAGAACGAAAATTTAAGGATGCAAGTTCTGGTTGAATAGAACTAAAATTGGCATGTAATTAGAAATCGTCCTTTCACGTTGAGGACAGACTCTGTTTTGGTAACCAAAAAAGAAATTAATTAGATAAAACTAAAAAGAATATGCAACTGGAGACTCTCCAGAGAAGATTTCCTACATTTAGTATAAAGTTAGATAGAGAGGGAGAGAAGAGAGAAGAACAACTCTTCTTTTCTCTCTTTCTTTATTTAATTTTAAATTAAATATAATAAAACAAATGTAGGAGATCCATATCTGATATTCTCTTGCAAAGGACAAATGGACAATACTATTTGAGAAACAACGAAAGAAGTTAAATTGAGTAGGGAGGAGTGAAATTGAAAACAAGCAAACTTGGTTGTATACAACTAGAATGGATACTAGTGTAAATTGTATATGTAAACTGAATATTCCCCATTAGTGTGCAATAGATTTTCATGATTTTGCTCTCATTCTTCCCTCTTTCATATAACTTCATTCTTGGTACTACGCCAAATTTGGTACAAATGAACTAATGTTCAAGGAAAATAAAAAGGTCAACCTTAAATAAGAGGAGATAAAATTTGGTACTGATATTATGGATATTGACCTTAATGGCTTAATCCTACTGTTATGCAAAATCATTGGCACTAAATCACATGCAAAGTATTAAGGTCAGCCTTAAATGAACACCAACAGGGTCAGTCTTAAATGAACAATCACTTCCCTGCCATCTACGTTAATTAAACTTTCCCCAGACATGATCTTGATGATATTGCCTTGCAAAGTAGAAACATTGATATCTAGGTTGCCTTTCAATCAAGGACATTTTCGCTTTTCTATAGCATTTGCAAAGCAAATCATCTTTTTGAGAATTAATAACTTATTTTGAGCAACTAATTTGGGAACATTGATAATATGATTTTGACAACATCACCCTCAACCAACACTAAGCCCTTATTTTCAGCAATATAGCTATCACCTTTGTGATGGTGCATCTTTATCTCTCTTGAGTGCCTTCTTTGAAGTCTTGAGACCTAAAATTTCCTAACCTTCACTATAGGACCTTGGAACTGACCATGTCTGCTTCAAAATAGATTGCTGCTTTGGCATCAAAGTGTCATAACCTTTCTTCTAATTTAATTTTTAGTAAGGAAGTTAATTTCTTTTACATAATATATATTTTTTAAAAAATAAAATCTTTTCATTATTTTGTGAAGATAATGATGATGTTTTAGCAATTCCATGTGAACATGTCTACCATAAAAATTGCATTGTAGAGTGGTTGAAAATAAGTCATATGTGTCCTTTATGTCACTTTCAAATACCAATGAACTGATTTCTTGAATTATTAGTTATGCTATATTATTAATGTTCTTACAGCAAATTTTTACAATTCTTTGATTCTATTGTTAGTGTTGACTAAGAGTCATTCGTTTAACTTATTTATCTGAAAAATTTAGATTTTTCATAAATGATATTGCTTTTCCATTATAGGTATCATGGCAACTGGAAGTTCTAGTTCTGCTAGTAATCCTAGGTCCACTGCTTCTGCTGAATATTGTTCTAGTAATATTCTCCAAAAAGAAGGCACTCCTTTGTGGGCTTATGTAACTTTAATTGTTAGAAGTAGAGAAGGAGAAACTGCTAATCCTAGTGGAAATAACATTGGAAGTGTAATTATTGTAACCGTGAATTTCAAGGATCTTATTCTAGAGTTAAATGGCATTTGTTAAGGGTATCTGGTAAAGGAATTTCTATGTGTCCCAAAATTGATACTCATTGTTTAGCAGAGATGAAAAATTTGCAAGAGGAGGCTGAGAATAGATCAAAACTAAAAAAAGTTCCATTACCACCACCAGCTAGAGGTTTATCTCCTTTAGGTGTTCAAAGTGAGCACAATCAAGGGAAAAAGAGAGCAATTGGTGCTTTGGAAAAAGCCTTCAACCAAACAGCTAGGGAAAATTTGTGTGCAGAAATTGCTAGAATGTTCTATTCAGGTGGTTTATCCTTTAATTTGGCACGCAATCCATATTACATTAGCTCTTATCAATATGTTGCAAACAATATGATTTCTGGTTTTAAACCTCCTGGTTATAATGCACTAAGAGGTCCTTTGTTGCAGCAAGAAAGGGCAAATGTTGAAAGGTTGCTTGAGCCAATGAAAAGGACTTGGAGTGAGAAGGGAGTGAGTATTGTGATAGATGGGTGGACTAATGTACAACGAAGGCCGTTAATTAATTTTATGGCTGTATCTGATGGGGGTCCTATTTTTTTAAAGGCAATTGATGGGACTAAAGAATACAAGGACAAATTCTACATAGCTGAGTTGATGAAGTAAGTAATTGAAGAGGTAAAACCTCAAAATGTGGTTCAAATTATTACTGACAATGCCCCTGTTTGTAAAGCTGCTAGCAAGATTATTGAAGATGAGTATCCTCACATATTTTGGACACCATGTGTTGTCCACACTCTCAATCTCGCGTTGAAAAATATATGTGCAACTAAAAACACTGATGCAAATAAATTAGTATATGAAGAATGTCATTGGATCACTCAAATCAGGGATGATGTAATTTTTCTCAGAACTTTCATCATGAATCATTCCATGAGGTTGGCTATTTTCAATGAATTTGTACCTTTGAAATTGCTTGCCATTGCTGAGACAAGGTTTGCTTCAACTGTTGTGACGCTAAAGAGGCTCAAACTCATTAAAATGTCTCTTTGCACAATGGTAATTAGTGAAGAATGGAATACATATAAAGAGGATGATGTTGGAAAGGATAATCCCATTAAAGAGTTGATTCTTGATGACTCTTGGTGGGATAAGATTAATTATATCCTCTCTTTCACAAAGCCTATTTATGACATGCTTAGATTTTGTGATACGGATAAACCTTCACTTCACTTGATTTATGATATGTGGGATTCAATGATAGAACAAGTGAAAATATCAATATACAAGCATGAGAAAAAGGAACTTTTTGAGCATTCAAGATTTTATGAAGTTGTATATGGAATTATAATTGATCATTGGATAAAAAGTTGTACACCACTTCATTGCCTTGCTCATTCATTGAATCCTAAGTAAGTTCTACTAATATTCCATACTTATAGTGTTGATATTCTTTTCACATTTAATTTTATGCTAAACAAGTCTAATTCTCATTGTTTTTATTGCATACTATATAGGTATTACACTCCTCAATGGCTTGATGTAGCACCAAATAGAGTTCCTCCACATTTAGATGCTGAAATTTCAATCGAGAGGACCAAGTGCTTTAATATGTATTTTAAGGATCCTAGAGAGAGAAAATTGGTCCTTCAAGAATTTTTAATGTTTTGTGGATGCATATTCATTATTTGATTCATTACAAGATAGGTGGAATTTGGAGGCTAAAGATTGGTGGTTAAATTATGGTTCTTCAACCCCAATACTCCAACGGCTTGCATTAAAGCTTCTTCTTCAACCATGTTCATCATCTTGTTGTGAACAAAATTGGAGCACCTACTCTTTCATTCACTCACTAAAAAGGAACAAATTAAATCCAAAAAGGGCTGAAGACTTGGTTTATGTTCATACCAATCTTCGTCTTCTATCAAGAAAGAGTGAAAAGTATTCTAGTGGAGTGACTAGGATGTGGAATGTTAATGGAGATCATTGGGAGCCATTTGATGGGGCAGGAGGTCTTGAGGTTGCAAATTTATCTTTAGATGAACCGAATCTAGAACAAGAGCTCATTGGGAATGTTACTAATGTAGATGTAGATGAAGATGAAGATTAACTTGGATTGAAAATTTTATTATTAATGCTTGTATGGAATGTAACTTGTTATGAATATTTTACTTATGTTTGTAATTTGTGATATTATTTATGCTATGGTAGCTTATTTATAATTAATTTTATTTTTTTAATGTCTTAGATTCTTGAATATATATATATAATTATATATTATATATATATATATTCCCGTACCCGTATCCTAAAATTTTAGAAATTGCCGTATCCCACGTATCGTGTCGTGTCGTACCCGATACGCGTACCCGTATCGGTGCTTCATAGGTGACCAATAAAATGCGCAATCGTACAGCATCGTACTAGTAGCACACGATGCAATACGCAATCGAATTACCGACTTAATTGGGTCCTAATCTTTTGTATATAGCAGTGTAAATAATTTGTAGTTAGAGAAAAAGTTTCAGACTATTATTAAAAAGTGATCTCTAATATTAAAAAATGTTAACCTTTCTCTCTCTCTCTAAATAGAGTTATTTATTCTACATTTCTACATCTATCTATATTATGATGCTATTTAAGGTATGAATTATTATTTCTGATATATTTTTATCAAAATTTTTAATTACGAGTTTTAATTAAAACATTTTATCATATAAATAACACATGCAACAGATGCTGCTATAAAAGGATTCTATCCTAATAGTGAAAGGCGCATTAATGTATTAAACTTCAGAAAATATAAAATATAAGACAACACTAACTATATATGTAGTATTATTAAATCTTGAAGTTTTAAATTTTGCGTTAGTAATATAATTATACATAAAAAGACAAAGAAAATTGTTTTATATTTTAAGTGCTGACTTTTTTAAAAAATTACTAAATAAAAAGTTCTTAAATTGTATCTTCTATTTATGTATAAGAAAAAAATTAGGAAAGAAATTTAATTATCTTATTAAGATGAGATTTTCAATTCTCATTCTACTTTTCTTTTGTTTGTTTATTTTTTTCTTTTTCTCTTTAAATCGTCCAATTGTCTAAACTACATGTCCCATGTGAATCTTCACTATGTTGCAATCAAACCATATGCGAGCCTAATATATATATATATATATATTAATTCTAACACATCAGTATAATTGATACATTTTTAATAATAAATCGTGACAATATTAATATTTGACGCATTTCAAACCAAAGAAATAGGCTTAAAAATAGAAAAAATTAGAGTTAAGAAATCAAAGTTAAAAATATTTATTTTAAAAGACTTATTATCATTATTTTAAGATAGATTATCACTATTTTTAAGTAAAATTTTTTAAATCTAGTGGTAACAGATTCTTCAATATAAATATTTTTAACTTTGGGTCTTTAATTCTAATTCTCCTTAAAAAAATAAGTGAATTCATGCTTTAAAAGTTATTCTCCACCAAAAGTGTGGCTTTCCAATCATGTAATGATCTCGATGCTTTAAAACTAGATATTAATGTAGTAGTTAGTGGGTTTCGTGATTTTAATATTGGTTTGTTATCTAATATTCAATGGCAGCTCCTTGGAAATAACCTTTGGTTAGGTTTCCAAAAAAACGTGTAGATGTTATGCTCTGTGTTGCTCCTTCAGTTTCTTAATTTCAATTAAAAAAGATAGAGTAAAATATGTTTAACTTTCCTTTTTATTTTCTTGATGTTACACATGAGCTTTTTTTTATCTTTAAAATTTATAAAATCTTCTCTTGTATTACAAAACTCCAATTCAAAAAAGTTGAATTAGGCAATAATTAACTCTTTGTTTTTGATATGAAAAAATTCCAAAATGCTTTTAAAGGATTTCCCCTCTATTTTTGAAACATCTCTCTTTACTTTTAAAATATTAAACATGTAACTCCAATTTAAAATAAAAAATAATTATGTTAATATTTTATGAACAATAATTTATTTTAGAATTAACATAATATCACAAAATTTACAAATTAAATTTAAAATTTACTGAGCCTAAAAGGATTACTTTTTTTTTTGTTTTTTTGGGGGGGGGGGGGTTTGTCTTTTTAACCTATATTTTACACTTTTTACTTGCTAGCATGGGCTATTTTTCTTTGTATTGTCGAAACTCATGAGGTATATGACAGTGCAGCGTTTAAAAATTAAAAAGAAAAATTATTGTATAGGAAAAAGAAACCATGACCCATTTTGAAATTTTTGTGATGATATATTAATCCATAAAAAATTATTATATTAATACAATATTAATATTTTAATATTTTAAAATTTGAATAATGTGTTTAATAGTTTAAAAATAAGAGTGGGACTATTCTCCATCCAAAAATAAAAGATAATAGAGAAGTTTCAAAAATAGAGGAAAATTATTTTAAGTGTATTTTGGTATTTTTCATATAAATTACAAAAGAGTTCATTATCGACCTATTTAACTTTTTAAAATTGGAAATATACGTAGTGGAAATGTGTCAAGGATATTGTTAAATAGTTAGGATTACAATCATATCTTACGTAATCTTCGTATATCATTGCTTATTGTCAATATCTGTTCCTAATATCTAGGAGTTTAGTTGCCTCTGTACACTGTATATATATTTGTTTAATAAAGCATCGAAAGTTAAGTTGCCTCATATATTTTGCTCATATCACTTTATGGAATTAAAGCCTTTTAAGCTCCAACGAGCAACCACTTATAGTTTCTAACTCTAGCAACTCGTCAGTTTCAAATATTCTTACCAATGATGTCCAATCCTCTCTTATAGCTATTAATCCATGAGCTCTTCCCTTGAAACTTAACCCCACAAATTATGCATCTTGGCACTCTCAATTTCAAGCCCTTCA
Organism: Erythrophleum ivorense; assembly: GCA_026724425.1. Lineage (NCBI taxonomy): Eukaryota > Viridiplantae > Streptophyta > Magnoliopsida > Fabales > Fabaceae > Erythrophleum > Erythrophleum ivorense. The sequence goes on from JAIUCV010000014.1 coordinate 15,470,447, forward strand.
CATTGGGTATGACCTAATGAGCTACGTTGACGACACCACTCCACCAAGATGTCCCATTGATGCAAACTATAATTTCTAGCACCGCCAAGATCAACTTCTTAAACATGCTATTTTAACTTCAGTTGAACCTACACTCAAATGCCATTGCACGAGCTTCAAGTGCACAAGAAGCATGGGTAACTCTTGCATCTCTTTATGCTAACTCCTCAAATTCCAGGGTGATGATTCTTAAAGAACGACTGCAACAAAGCCACAAGGGTTCAATGTTAGTCTCTGAATACATGTATGAGGTGAAACATACTGCAGATGAGCTTGCCATCATTGATACCCCTGTTTCTATTAAAGATCTTACACTCTATATAACCAACGGCCTAGGTTCAGAATTCCGTGAATTTACTACCTCCGTCAGAACTCGAGACACTCCATTCACATTTGAAGAGCTTTTTGATCACTTACTTAGCTATGAAGAATTTCTTAAAAGAGAAGAAGTAAGATAGAGTCAGTTATACCCTCTACTCACTTCATACAATGATAATCTTTTCATCAAAAAGGAACTTGAGGACACAATCGCATGGCCTCACAAAGTCCTCTCATGTCACAGCCCATATAGTCATCCCCAACTAGACAAAAGATGCAACCACGTCCTCAAGGACGCTCATTTCACTCTCCAAGAACATATAACAGATATCATCATCCTCTTCCCAGATGTCAACTCTATGATATGAGTGGCCATATTGCTAAATAATGCCGATCATTAGGTATGTCTTCACATGGTTCATCTTCCTTTAACTATGGTGCCTCAATGTACCCATAGGTTAACTATACTACTCAAACGTCTTCTTCTGATGGTTAGGTTGTTAACTCGGGTGCTACTCATCATGTAACCAATGATCTTGGGAATCTCATTCTTTATAGTGATTATGAATGGCTAGATAATGTTGTTCTTGGAAATGGTTCAGGTTTGTCTATAACACATGTTGGCTCTACTTACCTTTCCATGCGTCTAAAGCCTCTTCACCTTTACCATACACTCTGTGTTCCTAACCTTTCCACTAATCTCATTTTAGTTTCTCGTCCCTGCAAATCAAATAGTGTATCAATTGAATTCTTTCCATCTTATTTTGTTGTGAAGGACCTACTCACAAAGGCGCCTCTCCTAAAGGGACAGAACATCGATGATCTCTATGACTTTCCACCACTACAACCTCCTCGTACCTTCTTGATAGTCACTACTCCTCGTTGGCACTCTCACCTTGGTCATCCATCAAGTCCTATTTTGCATTTTATTCTTCAAAAATATCAATTGTCTTCCTCTAGAATGAATAAAGAGGATCCTTGTTTCTCATGTCAATGTAATTAAAGCCATAAATTACCTTTTGGCTCTTCTACTATGATTTCTAATATACCTTTTGATTTTATCTTCATGAATGTATGGGGACCTTCTCCTATTATTTCTCTTGATGGTTATAAATACTATGTACTACTCACTAATCATTTCACTCGATATAAGTGGCTGTTTCCCATGAAAAATAAAACTGATGTTGTGTCTCTTTTTCTACAATTTCATGCCTTCATTCAAAATAAGTTCACAACAAATATTCATGCTATTTATACTGACGAAGGAACTGAATTTCCCAAACTCAAACCATGCCTTCTCACTCATGGCATCTCACATTTTATCAACCCTCCTTATACTCCTGAGCATGTGGGGATTGTTGAGTGCCATCATCGACATGTTGTTGAGACAGCCCTTACTCTCATGCATGAAGCTTCTCTTCCCCCACGTTTCTGGTCCTATGTTGTGTTACACAGTGCCTATCTCATTAATCTTTTACCTACCCTGACACTTACCTTGAAATCTCCACATGAAGCATTATTTGGACAACCACCTCCCATTCATCACCTTCGAGTCTTTGGCACCACTTGCTTCCCTTGGCTCAGACCTTACAATAATCACAAACTTCAAGCTAAATCAAAACCCTGCATCCATCTTGGCTTCTCTACAACTCATCATGCTCACAAATGTTTTAATCCTTTCCAAGAACAATTATTCCTCTCTCATCATGTTACCTTTGCTGAATTTGTCTTTCACTTTAAGCACACTCATTCCTTGCCCTCCTCCTTCCTTGCTTGGATACTTGCATCTCACCCTTCATCCACTCATACTCTTATTCCTTGTATCTCCTCTGCCTCATCTACATGCAGTGAAGACCCTGTTCCACCCTTTATCACACCTTCTATTTCTACACCAGCATCTCCTCCAACACATCTACCCATGAGAACACACCCCATGGTCACATGATATATGAACCACATTTTCAAGCTTAAACATATTCACCACACTACCAAACACCTACTTCCACCCTTCTCAGAGCCAACATGTGTCTCTACAGCCATGAAGGATGTAACACTATACTTCTAAGACTTAATTGTTGCAATTCCCATGTCTCATTTCATATAATTTCTATGGAAACAATATAGTGGCATAGGGAGTCATGGATCAAGATGCATTTCTCTACAGGTAAAATTTTTCATTCAGCATCCCGGGGACCAAAGGAACTCATTAAACTTGTTATCATATTTAATTACACTAATACAATTAAAAACCATCCAAGAAAGTAGCTTGGAACTCATACAAGTGGGTGAAACACACCAATTTCCACAAATTAACCATGGTCAGATTTTTCAATTTTTCTGTCACAACTACAAAAATTCATAACTAAATCCACAAAAATTGAAATCCAATAAACTTTACCATTCCAGAAAGCTCTAGATGTCTACCTATGATAAAAATAATTTCAACTCATGAATTATTAATAGGAAAACTTTTGACATCCTAAAAGCTATTGAGGTCACTACTAGCTGGGCTATTGGTTTAGATTACTGATATAAACTTTCAAAATTCATAACTAATTCTATAAAAATTAAAAGTATACAAACTTGGTCATTATGGAAAGCTACTATGTTAAATTTGTGCTAAAAATAATTACCAAAAGAAACAGATAATTTTAGCCATTGGAAATCTATGGAATAGTGACTGGACTCAGGGGACGCTACTACTATTGACAGCAAACTTCAAAAATATATAACTCTCTGCTCAGATCTCCAAATGAGGTTATTTTGGTGGCCACAGAAATATTATGACCTCTAGTTTATGCCTATAAAATTTCACAAGCATTAGACACCATTTGCCTATCAGATGACACAGAACACAAATCTGCCAGTGTGAATAGTGCACATACCAAAACCAATTGAAAATCCCAACTTTGAAAATTCATAACTAATTCTATAGAGCTCCATTTTTGCTGCACTTTAACTTTCCAAAAATCTCTCAATGAGCTCTACCAAATTTCATGGAGAAATTCTTTCATTTGGTCAGAATGTGCCATAAGGTGCCATTTGGGTCATTTTGATACATTTTAATGGTGCAAAAGTGTGCAAAATGGTTCCTAAGGTTCTTGTGGCCACTTGGGCACATGGGAATGGCCCAAAAAGACTCCCTAAACTTGTCTTAAAGGTGTAGAAACTCAAAACACAAAACCTCATCCTCCATCCCCAAGCCATATGTAAAGAGATATATGTGGGAAATGACCATTCAATACCCAAAAATTATAACACTACTCATTTATCATTAATTGTCATATATATATATATATATCATCTATTGGGATATTTACACATGTTCCATTCATTTTACATCCATTCTATCAAAATTTTAAATGATTTGCCACTTCTTTGGTTATAACATAAGCAAAATCAAGCAATTTAGAGCCAAAGCTTTATCTTCCACCTTGGTGACTTCCATTTCCTTGTTCATTGGCTCCACCTAGCATATTAAGATATTAGAGAGGAGGGAGTGAGATTCAAAGAATCCCAATAGTTCAGCTCCCATTCAATCATGCATAAAGAATGTAACACAAGTCTTAAGGATGCATGCATGGCATACTAACATTGAAAATGGTGCAAATACATTCTTTGCATTTACACAAAGCACACATAATATACTTAGGTTTGCCAAATAATTGGATTAGCCTTACCCACTTCCTTTAAAGTTCTTAGACTTGCCTCACCCTTTTTCTCAAAGGCCTTGAACTAAGCCTTGCTCTTGGGAGACTTTCTCTTGGTCTCAACCACTCCTAAGGGCTCTTGGCTCATCCTCACCGAAGATAGAAGGTTCTTGGCCTCTCCACATTCAAGCAAACCAATGCAAACATTCTAGGCATCATTTAAATACATAATGTAATACTATGGTTCCATGGAACATAGGCATCATACTAAAATACAATTCATAGCTTAAAATACTCATACACACATTCAAAAACAATGTAGACATTCATTCATGCATGGGAGAAAAGAGAGAGAGCTACCTTGCTTACATTCACACACTTTTTTCCTTAAATCTTGAGTCCTCTCCCTTGGCCTCACACACCCAAGAAGGTAGAGACCATTTTTCTTAGCCTAGACACACCAAAAGAAACATGAATTACTTATGGGAACAAGCCTTGGCATTATACACACTTTACATAATGCTACTTTGGTTTATGGCTCCATTATGCTTCCATAGGGCACTTAATGAAGCAACTACAAAAATTCATGATCTTGGCTCCCTTCTCTCCTTCAATCTATGATTGTTGACTCTATTTAGACTCCTTGGAGTCATCACACAATTATTTTAAGGAGCCTAGCTAGGAGTTGCTTCATTATGCTACATTATGGAGCCTTTACCTCCATCTCAATATCTATGGTTTCTAAAATGTTTCCAAGACTTCCTCTCATCCTCTTCCACCATATATGACTCAAAAATAAGCTTGGAACAAATTAAAACTATCCCTAACCTATAGTTCTACCCTAGGCCAAAATGACACATGAAAAAGGGAAGTAATGGGATTTGCTTTGTTTTCTTAATGGAAGAGGTGTGTGGGGAGGTCTCTAGGGATCTTAGGAACTCAAGAAAATACTCATCTAAGCTAGGAAATTCATGGATCAAAACAGATTTCACAATATCTCCATGAATCCCTAACTTTTCTATATTGTGTTTTCATACTTCTTTCTTTGATTTCTTTGCACCTACTTGCTTCTCACACTCCAAAATCTATGAATCTCCCTTGCTAAGACCAGAATTCATCTCCCTTTGATTGGGCTCTATATGGGACAAAATTATCACAAGGAGAAGAAAGGAAGAAGAAGTATGGAAGACAACAACTTACCTTGATTTCCTAGCTTTTCTCAAGTACTCTTCCAAGTGGTAAGTTCCTTTCCTTCAAATTCTGTTATTCCTCCTTTAGACCAGACTCAAAACATCACCAAATTGATTAATGAAACCATAGAAATGAAGAGGAGAATGAGAGGAATAAGTTTACTCAAGGGAAGAGCATAAAATTTCACACTTTTCTTACCTTTTCCTTGCTTTTTCTCTCTTCAAAATCTCCTCTCCTTGTGCACCCAAGAGATCTGGCTTCCTTCTCTATTTTTGGGCAGAAACAAATCATGGAAATGAGGAGTTGCTGGAACGTGGATAAGAAGGAACTAAAAGTCACTTTATGTAACTTTTTACTTTTGCATTTTAGTCCATTTTCTTGGCTTTTCTATTTTAAGCTCATATCAACTCCTTTTTGAAATTTGTCTTTTCCATAATATTCCTTAGGCTCTTAATCATAAGAATTGCCTTTGGAATCACTCAAAAAGGATCTGAAATCATTCTAAACCATTCAGTCAAAGTTTCGATCAACCGACGACCGAAATTGCTCACCAGAAGGGTTTCAACTGTTATAGGGGTTTTCATGGCATTCAGGGCCTCTGAGAACCCTGAAAAACTCAAATTTTTCATTTAAAAAGCTCTCTTATGAGTTTTAAAAATTTTTTAGAAATTACAAAAATGCCCTTACTTCCTTCGACAAATTTTTTGAGCTCTTTCTGGCTTTGGTTTTTAAGCATCTTAAATCTCAAATTCTTATTTTCCAATATTTAAAATTTTATTCTAATTTTAGTTGGCCCCAAATCCTTCTATTTTAGGGACTTCCTTTTATATCTGGCCCATTGCTGATGTTTACAAAGAAACAGAACATCAAGTTTCTCATGTTTGAGGAGGGATAGGATGTTACAAAGAACCCTCGTTGGCACGAAGCCATGTAAGCTAAATTTAATGCTCTACAATCCCAAAGGATGTGGACCCTTGTTTCCCTTCATGCCTCTACAATCACAAAGAACCCTTGTTTCCCCTGTTGCAAAAAGTTTTCATCAACGTCCAGGTATTGACTATTCCTAAACTTTTAGTCCTGTAGTCAAGCCCACCATTGTTCACCTTGTATTGACTCTTGCTACCACATATAACTGGCCATTACGACAATTGGACGTCAACAATGCCTTTCTTCATGGTCACCTTACTGAGGATATGTTTATGCTCCAACCCCCTAGTTTTACTGATCCAAATCATCCCAATCATGTTTGTCATCTAAAGAAATCAATTTACAATCTTAAGCAAGCAGATTGAACTGAAGAAATTTCTTGAATCTTTAGGATTCAAACCTGCCAAATCTGATCACTCTTTGTTTGTTCTACTCTAAGGTAATGTTAAGGTTTATACCCTTGTTTATGTGGATGATATCATCATCACTAGTAATCATAATCCTACTATCTCTCATTGTATTCGAACCCTATCTTCCAAGTTCTCCATTAAAGACCTTGGGCCCTTACACTATTTCCTTGGCCTAGATGTTCAAACTACCTCTCAGGGGATCTTTCTAAGTCAGCACCAGTATATACGAGACCTTTTGACTAAGTTCTCCATGCATGAGGCCAAACCAGTTGCCACACCTGCTGCTACTAGTTGCTCTCTTTCTCCCTCTGATGGCTCAGCACCAATAGACGCATCTCAGTTCTGTGGTATAGTTGGAGCACTCCAATATCTCAGTTTCACCAGGCCTGACATATCATTCATTCTCAATCATCTAGCTCAGTTTATGCACAAACTGATAGAGATTCATTGGGTAGCAGCTAAACGATTGCTTCATTATCTCAAAGGCACCCTGTTTCACGGTCTTTTTATTCGTCGCTCATCGTCACTTTCTCTTACAGCATTTTCAGATGCTGACTGGGGTAGCTCCAAGGATGACTATAAATCTACCTCTGCTTACTTGGTGTATCTTGGAAACACGCTCCTTTCTTGGAAATCTTCTAAGCAAAAATCAATTGCTCGTTCATCCACATAGGCAAAATACAAATCCTTAGCTCTAACGGCATCTGAACTGGCATGGGTTGGATCACTACTTACTAAACTTGGTCTTCGTATCTTCGGCACTCCACTCATTTATTGTGATAATATTGGTGCAACCTCTCTAAGCTTGAATCCTGTTTTGCATAGTCACATGAAGCATATATCCATTGATGTTCATTATATCCGAGATCGTGTACAGCAAGGTCATGTTCGAGTCTCGCATATCTCTACCAGAGACCAGCTTGCTGATGCTTTAACCAAACCCCTCTCTCATCAACATCTCACAGATCTTCGGCTCAAGATTGGTGTGACTGACGGCACCCCCATCTTGCAGTGGCGTGTTAAGGATATTGTTAAATAGTTAGGATTACAATCATATCTTATGTAATCTTCGTATATCATCGCTTACTATCAATATCTATTTCTAATATCTAGGAGTTTAGTTGCCTCTGTACACTGTATATATATTTGTTTAATAAAGCATTGAAAGTTAAGTTGCCTCGTATATTTTGCTTATATCACTTTAAAATGCAAAGAAGGTTTTATAAGTTTCAGAAATAGGGACATATATGTATAAAATCCAAAAAATAAAGAGAGGCTGAAGTATTTTCCTCAAAATAAACCAATTCTTACTCATTGACCCTTGATCAAGAATCTCTGCTATTTGGGCAAATGTGATATTAGGACACCAGCACGCTATGCAACCTGCAACAAATTAGTGGCCGAGGGTCACTATATATACCAAATAGAAAAAAAAGAAAGAAAAAAGATGAAATATGAAAGGATAGAGTTCTTAAATAAACTCAGATTATAGTTTATTTGAAAATTAAGCTAATCTTAAATTTATTTACCTTGATAAAGCGGATTTGATCTCTCCAAAAATTTCTCTAATAGTGAGTAAAATTCTTAGATTAATTTCGTCTATCAATGAAAGGTATATAAATCAATTGTACATAAAAACTTAAATATGACAAACAATTATGTTTTTATTAACTTCCTTTATCTATCTTTCATAAATAAGTCCTACCTAAATGTTTTTGAAGTAATAATAATGGGGTTTGAAAAAAGTTTTAGGTTGCATTTAAATTGTAATATTGAAATTTCATGGTGTTTAAAATATAAGGAATTTGAGCTGTTGCAGTTGCAAATTCTTAACATTAAAATTTTTTTTATCTGGATAATTAAATAATTATTGATTTTTTAAGTGGGATCATATATATATATTTATACAAATATGTAAATATATATATATATATATATATTGCATGAGTGTCTAACCCATGTATACATATAAGTATGCCCGTGCAAAATTGTTCATACATGCACTTGTATATGTATATATGCATGTACATATGTGGATATATATATATATATACACACACATACACTTTCTCCCCTTCAATTACTCAAGGCTTTTCAAGAAAATCATGTTTTGAAGGAGGGCATACAGTTTCTCATGTCGGCAAAATAGCCACAGATATACGTACATACATATATACATATATATATATATATGTAAATATAAATATATATATATATATATATTTATTGCGTGAGTGTCTAACACATCTATGCATATAAGAATGCTTATGCAAAATTTTTTATATATGCAAATGTACATGTATATATGCATGTGTAATATGTGCATATATATACACACACATATATATATATATATATACATACACTTTCCCCCCTTCAATTACTCAAGACTTTTCAAGAAAATTATGTTTAGAAGGAGGGCATACAGTTTCTCACGTTGGAGAAATAGTCACGAAGGCCTGTAGACTAAGAGAGGCCGGACGGTGGTGGCTGGGATTGCAAGTTGTCGGGGGCGGCAGCGGTGGAGACCACCGGGATACCGGTGGCCATATGCGGACTGGACGTTGAATGTGGGCATATGTTGAACTGAAGAAACAGAGGTTTGGCCTATCAGAAATGAAAAGAGCAGCAAGGATGCAAACAGGGAGATTGCGGTGAAGAGATAAGAGGATGGGAATTTTGTGCGTAGAATGGTTCGATGACACATTCACTGTTGCAAAAAAAGCTGGTAAGAGTTGGGGAAATAAATAACCTTAAGTCGTCCGACCCTTTTAGCAATTTTGGACCGTTTGAGTGCATTTGGGCTGTATTGAGTGGGAAAAAAAAATTGCGTAAAGGGATAAAAACTTTTAACTATGAAAATAAACATTTTAGTTGGAAAAAAATTTAATTATAAAGATAAAAAAATTTAATTGTGAGGATAAAAATTTTAATTTAAAAATTACCCCTAAGAATTTTAACTAAAGACAAAAATATTAACTAAATAAAATATTTTTTGTAAAAGACATTAAATTATAAAATTATTTTAAAGGCCAATGGACCAAAATTTTATTCTTACAATTAAAATTTTGTTCTCATAATTAAAATTTTAAAAAAATTATACTTAAGGCCCTAAGTTTTGACAAAGTTACAATAAAAGATTTTAAAAATTAAAAATTCTCCCAAATCTAAAGTTACTAAGACTTCTAATAGAGTTTAAAAAAATATTATCATATTTTTTTAAAAAATACAATTTAAGTAGCTTTGGTGTTAACTTTCTCAAGACCTAATAGTAATTTTTTCAAACTCTAAGAATAATTCTCTTAAAATCTAATAGTAGCTTTGACCCTTAGAAATAATTTTAATTTTAAAATCTTTCATTATAACTTTTATAAAATTTAGGCCTTTAGATATAATTTTTTAAAAAAAAGTTTTTTATTGTCACAGTTAAAATTTTTTGCAATTAAAATATTTATCTCTATAATTAATATTTTTCAACTTTCTAAAAAAATTTAAACAAGTCAATGGTTTTTTTTAATCCTTTTCTTCATCAAATGCCATCAAATGGTTCAAAATTATTAGATAAATTAATTTGCTGAAAATTGCTGAAAATTGTCCATTCGAAAATGAGAGAACCCGTTTCTATCGGTATTATTAACTGGCTGAAAAGGACGGTGAGACCCTATGCAAGTGTACAAGATAAAATCACACAAACTTCCAAAATTGACTTTGCTTTTCTTTTCTTTTTTTTAAATTCTCTGTAGAAAAGCTAACAGAAAGTATTTAAATTATTAATAAATATTGCACCAACTCTTTTGACAATGTGATGAGTGTGGGACCTTCCCTTCACATCTCGATTCTTGACCCGTCACTTCGCCTCCACGTTTTTGTGGTCTCTCTTTCCCCTTTTGAAGGGTAATATCCAATGATTTAAAACTTGGATTGGCCATTAGCGGAAATATTAGTTCATAATGTAATAATTTAATTATGATTAAATTAATAATCATATATATATTAAAATCTAATAAAAAATAAATTAACACTAATAAATTATCTATATTTAGAAAAAATTTCAAAAAGTAAAATTATTTATCAAGAATCATAATTGCTCAACGAAAGTAAAAAGTTCACAACTTTTGAAAGGTTTGCCATTTGCATTTCCCAAAAGCAATAGCTATGAAATTTTCACTTTTTGGAAACATACTCAATTTATTTTTTCCCTCTTCATCATATCAGTCCATTCATTCTCTATTTCCTCTCTTCGTGAACCTGAGTTCAAAAGCAGTTTTGGAGGAGAAATGCAATAAACACTTTTTCTCCTTCAACATCTCCCCTCTTTTCATCTTCTCCTTCATCAGCGGTAAGAAGCAGCCACTCTTGCCCCTCTCTTTCTCTCATCTTCCACGCTTTCTCCCTATCTCTTTCTCTCATTTACGCGTTCCAATTCTCTGCACTTCGCTTCCTGCATCTCGCTGTGCATTTCAGTGAAACGCACCGTTTTAGTGCTTAAATACTCGCCCTCCGATGCATCCAACAGATCAAAATATGCCATGCCAGCTCACTTATGAAAATGCATTCTAGCCATCCGATGCAAGAGATCTAGTCCATCTATTTGAAGCCTCCTAAACTTTTCATTTTGACACTATTACACAACCCCCTTGCCCAATAATCCATCATTTTCTGCACCTGATTTTTGGTTTCATTAGGAAACGCTTGGGTTTGCTGCAAGTTTAATCAAATAATGATAATAATGATGATAATAATAATTTTTGAAATCATTTTCATTGTTTATCAAAGTGATAATGAAAAATATAACTTGGATAGATAATCACTTCATTCTTTCATATAGGGTGCAGCTCGTGGGTTTGATGCGAGTTTTTTATACACTGCCATGAATTTTTAAATGCTGCAAGTGTTTAATACAAGCTCGTGGGTATTTTTATATGCTGTAAGTTTGTTCAGATAACATGGATAAATTAAAAATGTGGCTAAGATATGGGTACTTTTTTCACTTTTTGAAAAACATGAGGCAAAGATGAAGGTGTAAATTGATATATACGTAGTGTAAATTGAAAAATAGAGAATGAAGTCAATGAAAAATCAATCTCCAGCAAAATCAATCTCTTAAACCCAACAAAGTTATGCCACATATTAACAAAACGAGCAACTTACATATAACAGAGAAAATGTAGACACACTTAAGTTTATGGAAGATGGGAAAATGTAGAGAAAAGAAGCAGTTTGGACAAAAATTCCCATGGAAACCATGGTGGCTTTAAGATTCACTAGAACCCCATGGAGCAAAATCATGATTTCGTACCACCACCATTCAAAGCAAACAGAGACGTAGCTTGGAATCGCCAACTTGATTAGCGACTTCCATTGCATGAAACAATCAAAAGAGAAACCACCCCATGTTTTCTTTTGGGTACCTGAGAAAACTACGTACATAATCAAAGACGCCACTAGGTTGGAGTTAGTTCGAACCCCCTTAAAGCCACCCAAACCAAGGTAAAAAAGGAGAAAAAAAATTGATGGGTATGTAAAGAAGAATGGCAAGAATAGAACATAGTGTGAGAGGCAGAGTAATAGGGTTGGGTTAGAAGCTTACTACAAGATCAACGATCACACAACAAACTTATGAAATTTACTTCAAAAAACCCATGAGATCATGCTTCAAAACAGAGTGTGAGAAGATGCTTTACTCAGTGGAGACGATAGTTTACATTTTGGATTTGTGATAATGGATCAAAATGGGTCAAATAAAGGTTTTAATGGAAGGTGGAGATCAACTTCCAATGGATGGCTCAGATGGTTTTTCTTTTTCTTGTAATAAACACCCAAAACAGCGTCGTATCTGTGAAGTGCACGCTGTGCATAGCCTCTGCGAAGTGTAGACAATCGGGACGCCTCATTTACCTTTCTCTCTCTCTCTTTTGCCAAAATTTTTTGGACCACAAAATCAAGAAAAAAAAAAAGAAACATTGCAAATCATCCAAACCGTGACCCAACTAGTTATACTGGTTCTTCTCCAATTCTATTGATTCTTTACCTGTTCAGTTTTGAAAGTCAATCGGGCCGAACTACAGTTCGGTTCTTGATCCAATAAGTTAAACCTATATCTAATTTTAATTACTATGGTAATATAAAAAATGACCACATATGATGTAAATGTTTATTTTGTACCAGAGAGTTATACATTTTTGTTATTAAATCATTTTAGAATTGACTTATATAATAATAAAAAATTATTGTAAATTAATCTGGAAACAACACATATTCATAGCATTGTCTTAGTTTTTTTTCCAATAACTGTTTTAGTCCCAGTCTTGTATTTTTAAGCGCAAATAGGAAGTGATACTAAAAAATAAATTAATTAATATTTAGTAACTAAAAAATTAATTTTCTTTTTTAAGATAAAACCTTTGAATTGGGTTTTCCAATTAAATTTTTCTTGCGAGAGATCTGTACAAATGGCCACGTCAAATAATACTCTGGTAAAAAATGTCTTATAGTTTAAAATGTATCATTTAATTATAATATAACTTTTTGTATTATCCGTTAATTACTCTCTAATATTTTGTCATAATTTTAATCCAAATAGCTTTATGGTGTGTTTGGTGCGTGGATTTCTTTAGGTTTCTTAGAAACTGAAAAAAAAATTATATTTGTACAAAATTTTTTATTGAATTTTTTGAAAATTTTAATTTTCATAGTAAATTAGTTATCGACAAAACCATGATAAGTTATTTTCAAATATTACATGGGATCCAAAACTGTTGAAGCAGAGTTGTTTACACTTCTAGTGCCTTTGCTGTTTCTTTCATTGAAATGAAAAGAGCATAAGAAGGTTGATTAATGACTAGTGAGTCAAAGCAACCTTTGAGCTGTAGATTAGGATCAAAGGGGAGAAGTTGTATCACTTGCTATGCTTACAAAACGAAAATTTACATTTGGAGCGTATCTTAGATCCAAAGCTACATCTAAAACTTGCCAATATGATTCTTCCTAATGCCTTTTTGCAGTAGAGGAATTGGCGAATATGGTAAACCTGTGGGTATGATTTTTGTAGCCTGAAATTTGGTTAGGGAATGAAGGACATGATGCAACAGAAACACGGGAGATTTGCTTGAGTTTCTTTTCTTTATTTTTTCTTTCACTCCTTAGAATTCTTTTCTTTTTTTCCTCCCCTTTCCCTTCAAATGGTAAAAATTTTCAATACCCCAAGCAAAGATGGTGATAAGACAATATTTTGTTAGACGCTACACTTCTATAATGGATCTGGTAACCTGCTCAGAAAGCCCATAATTATATGTTATTATTTTATTTAAGGTTTTTTACGTTGGCCTTAGACTTTGCTGTGAAAAATGAGTCAAACCAAACCCTGCCCAAAACCTATGTCATTACAAAATTATATATGTAACATTTAGAATTTTGGATCAGATGTAAGCCTAAATTTTTCTTGGGTTGGACTTAGACTTTAATGTAAAAAAATTAGCCCAAACCTGCCCCAGACCAAAACTTAGTTATTAATATATTTATATATCTAACATGTTGAATTTTGGGTCATGATTAAGCCCATTGTTTTTTTTTTAAATATGGCTTGAACATGGCCAAGTCCAATTAATCTGCCATGTTATTTTGGAAGAAGAATTTGCTTTTTCCCAACAAAGGTATTTATTTTGAGATTTAGAAGCATTCGACCAAACTTCTTTAAGAAAAAAGATGCTGCTTTTTAATAGTAGTAGAAGAGTTTTTTTTTTTGGATATAGGAAAGAAGATGAAAGTTGGAGATTATCCTTAGAAGTAATAGCAAAAAGCAAGAGTAGAAAATTGCTTTTCTTTTCTAAGACAATATTATGCCCAATCAAAATTATTAACCATAACTATCCTTAATTATTTGTATCAAACCTTTATTACCAAGTCAAACTTATATATGTGCCCTTTTCATAATTTGGCAGTGAAAAGCACATTTTTTAAAAAATATTTATCAAACTCAAACTGCATTTCAAAAACTAATAAAATTGCTTATCAAATAATTTGCTAAATACAAATTGCATCTCTCTCATAACATTTCTTCTAAAACACCATTAGAAAAGAAGTTATGCCAAAATAAGCTACAACAATCCCCCACATCAAGTCCTCTCACAATTAAAGAGGATCAAAATACTCATTCCCTATGAGTACAGGTAAAATGTACTTGTTTTAAGTTTAGGTATAATTTTTTTTAGGGGTATTTCAAGGGTTTGGTTTGAACCTTGGAATTATGATACCCACTTCAGCTCAAATATGTAATGCATATTTATTAATTTATTTTTATATTTATATTTCTATATATTAATTAGTATAATATATTATAAAACAGTAAAATAAAATATCATGAATTATATGAGTTTTGAATTATATTTGTAATATTTGGATAATTACCTTATCTAGTATTATTAATGAAGTTTGAATTTATTCAGTGAATATTTAATTAAAGAGAAGGAAAACTATATATTTTCTAGATTACTTAATTTCATATAGTATTTGAAATTATTAAACATCATATTGGTTAAATGGGATTAAGAAGTATTATTTTAACTATCAATATTATTATTATAATCAAAGTCCCTGCCTACCTCCACCTATTTTCCTAGTTATCCAAGTTTCATTACATTGTAACTCCTTGTTATTTCCAAGTTAACCAAGTCTCACCCATTATTTTTATTATTATTACAGCTAAATTCTCCTACTAAGCACTACTACAAGATAGTTTAGATAAATTATCCTTCCCATTATGCCACCTACCTTGGTTTATCACTAATGAATGCATATCACATCAATGTATCCTAAGCAAAGGGATTAGATCAAACATATTAATTAGTCTAGAATGAAAGAGAAATAGAACTCCTAAAAGTGAGTAAGAAGCATATTAATGGGCAAAGTGTGGATTTCAAGATTAACATAGCAACCATGAGAGGAAAGAAACATTAACTACCAAAGAGAAGAAAAACATTCTCAACAGCAAAACAAGACTTGTTTTATATGTAAGGACAATAATAAGCAAAATACTTATCCTTAGTATTTAGTCTATCAGCAAGCACCATAGATGAGTAGGTAAAGTTGATAAGCATGAGTTAAATTTAGGGCTCACAATGCATGTAGTCTAATACCAACAAGCTAATAAGCTAACTAACACTAGTTTGCATGTTCATTATGTTTTGAATCAAGCAATGAACCTATAAACCTTGAAATAGTTTATATTAGTTACCACCCCTAATAATTATGACCTTAAAAACCTAAAGATTTAACTTGTAAAACACATAACCCATCACCAACAAGGAGAAACATCTACTATTCATCCACCCAAAAATCAAACTCATGGGAGGTAGTGAATAATCTTAGAACCAACACTTCGTAAAATGCAAAAATATTAAGTTAAACCCAAAGCCTTCTACACAAAAGCTTTATGATCGATTCATACATTGCATAGTCAAGTCCTAAATAAGAAACCATTCTTACACAAAGCTAAAAGTAATAAGATGGGGATTAGTAATTATTCAAGCAAAGCAACATATAGGGAAAGGGGTTGATTCATCAAAATATATCAAAACCTAGAAATTGACAAAAATCCTAGCTAATTTTAGAGATTGACAAATTTAAAATATGTAACATCTTAAAATACCCATTTTTAGTAAAAAAATTATTTATTATTATTTTATACACATATATTTATTTATTGATAGATAATTTCTAATTAATTTATATCTAATTACCTCTTTCTTTTTAATTGTTCTTTTATTGTAGAAATTCTTTATTTTGCATTAACTAAACCTATATAGTATAGCAAAATATGAAATATGATGAAAAATTAACTACCATTACTACATGTTATTAAAAAGTCTAGTCATAAGGGACCATGGTCGTTATAAGTATAGACTAGAGTATATCACTGGGGATTCAGTCTAACTTACCCAAAAAGTGTAACATCCCTAAAAGCTAGGATTTTCTAATTATTTAGTATTTTATGAAATAAATTTATTAAGTTTTAATAAAATGAGTTTGAATGAAATAACTACATATATTAAGTATGAGACAAATAGGACCTATAAGAATTTTTGAGATTTTAAAGGGGTCCAGGACAAAATCATCTTTTGTCACTTGGATGGACTTTGATAATTTTTTTTTAGAAGAGTAAATAATTAAGAACTGGCATGATATTGATATATATATATATATATATCATGAGTTAGGAAATAATACTCAAAAAATTATAAAATTCATTCTATAAAATTTCAAAACCGTTAAGACCAGAAATGTCATTGAATGATGAAAGGCTTATATGGAAACAAATTAAACCCCAAAGCTCGAGTTAACTATCTTAGGAGATTCAATGTAGAAAGGTCTACTAGATGGTGAGGTGGAATATGAAAATGTGGTGTTAAAATGGAGTTATAAGTGAAAAATAAATAGATGTGTTTGTCTATTATATTTTCACAAGGGCAAAAATGGTTATTTGGGCTTTAAAATAATAAAATATTAAGAAAATAAATAATAATAAAATATATGACTAAAGAACATAAACAAGACCTACATAGGCCTAAATAATATTAAAATATAATAGAGAACTCGAAAAATGCAGGGCGAATAAAATATTATAGAGAATCTACAGAAAGATATATTAGTGAAACAGTGACATTTTCATTGGATCAAGTAAGGAAGGTGATGATGTGGTGCCATGTGTAAGAGGATTTTCTGGAGATTACACGTGTTACGGAGCAATGATGTAACACCCTAAAAATAATTAATAATAATTTTTTGGGAATTATGAAATTATTAAGAGGATTGAAGAAAAAAGTTTTGAAAACATATGAATCTTAAGGAAAATGGAAAATTTGAGTATCTTAACATAATAATGATTAATTGGACCATTTTGAGGGAAATAAAATAATGTTTATGGATTTACGTATGATTTGGGCCTATAATTAATTTGTGTGTGCCAAAAACATTATTAGAAGCCCAATTTTATTCTTATGAAGACTTAACTTGATATGAACCAAGTTCATGAAGATGCTAATTCAGAATCTTCAAATAACCCTTTGCATCTTCCAATTGGATCTATTACAAGGGCGAAAGTTAAACAACTTAAAGAAGCATTAAGTGGACTTATTCAAGAGATTTGGACTAAGCAAATTTTTAAATTTGATTCAAGTATTAATCAAAATGTCCTCAACATTATTTAGGCTAAAGATGGAGTTATTAGAGCTGATTTGGGTTATAATATTATAAATTAGAGAGTTTAGACTAAGGGCCATGCATAGATTGACTTATTTGGGCCTAAATAATGGTATTATGGGCTTAATATGCTGACATCTAGAAGCTTTATGTATTTGGACGAAAATTAGAATTAATTAGGCTGATTATCTTTCTTTTTTTTTGTTTTTAAAAAGATTTGATTTTGTATCACTAATTTTTAGATCTTTCAGTTAGGATTATGTAGTTAGTTTCCTACTTTTCCTCTAGTAGATAGGTTTGAGCTACACTATAAATATATATATTCTGCCATCATTTGAATCAAATTGGAAGTAATAGAATTATTCTGAGTGTTTCTCTAATTGTGAGAATCTTATCTTTTCTTTGCTCTTGTGAAACCTTTGTTTTGTCAACCTATCTTTAGGTTGGTGATTCAAGTTTGCAAAAGCCCCCAATTCGTGCTTCGATCCAAGTGCGTCGTTGTGTGGGTTGGTTTATTATGTTCATGGTTAGGCGCATTGTCTAAGTAACAAGTCAACGTTGATGTGAGACCCCTTAGAAACCCGTTATAGGAACCCCAAATAACACGGATCAGTGATTGAATTTTGGCAAGCAACACAAGAACAAATAATATGGACAATAAGCAACAAAGAACAAATAACAAAGAACAAAGAAGAAGAAGAAGAGATGTTGGTCAATGGAATTGAACCCTAAGAGAACCCGTCTCTTAGAACCCTAATCCGGGACGCCACAAAGGAAACCACTCCTTTGATAAGTCAAAGATTTTCTCCAGCACACAAAGGCCACAAGAGAAACCTCACATATCAGAAATGATTCCGAAAAGATAATTCACTCAATCTACCATTCTTGGAGTACAAGTGGGCCTTATATAGGCATTTGAAAAATAAAACCCTAAAAAGAATAATTCCTAGGTGGCGCCTTTTAAATGGCGGGAAAATAAAAGAAATTTAAATCTGAACAAATTCACCAAGAATGGTGCCCAAAAATATGAAACAACAACAATCAAATTAAAACAAAATAAAACTAAGAGAATTTTGTGGAACATGGCTGATTTTGTGGAAAATGGCTAGACTCCTTCAATTAGGCTCCCTTTGGGCTTGGGCTAACATCTTGTAGGAATGAAATAATCTTTATGCCAATTTGTTCCTTTTGGGCTTCATATTCAGCTAAGACTATGGGCTCTAAGTCTATTAGTTTTTGGGTCACTCCATTCAAGGCCTCCTTCATAGCTTTGGCTCTTGATCTTGTGCATGGGCCTCCCATACCTTGCAATGGATCTTTATTTGGCCATCTTTTAGAGTCACGTCCAGCCCTTTTGTTTCCAAGTTCTTGATTTTGTTCAAACTTTTTCAAATCTCCTATCTCACCTCCATCATTCCCTCCCTCCTGAAAAGGATTCGTCCTCAAATCTGCAATATCAAAAAGAGAAAGGTCAGCCACATTGAAAGTTGCGCTTACATTCCCATAAGAACTAGGTAAATCAATTTTATATGCATTATCATTTATTCTTTCCAACACTTGGAAAGGACCATCGCCTCTTGGGTGTAATTTGGACTTTCTTTGTTCAGGAAACCTTTCTTTCCTCAAATGAACCCACACCCAATCTCCTGGTTCAAAGATAACCTTCCTTCGGCCTTTATTAGCATGTTGAGCATATTGCTCATTCTTGCGCTCAATGTTCGCCTTAACCTTAGCATGAAGATCCTGCACAAACTTAGCTTTCTTTATACCTTCAAGGTTAGCAAACTCATTACAAGGCAAAGGAAGTAGATCTAAGGGAGTCAAAGGATTAAAACCATATACAATCTCAAAAGGAGAAAACTCAGTTGTAGAATGCAAGGCACGATTATATGCAAACTCAATGTGAGGCAAACACTTTTCCCAATTCTTTAAATTTTTTTGAATTACAACACGCAATAAGGAAGAAAGCGTTCGATTCACCACTTTGGTTTGTCCATCCGTTTGAGGATGTGCAACTGTAGAAAACACAAGCCTTGTACCCAGCTTAGCCCACAAAGTTTTTCAAAAGTGACTAACAAATTTAACATCACGGTCACTCACAATAGATCGGGGCAAACCATGCAATCTAACAATCTCCTTGAAAAACAAATTAGAAATATGGACATCATCATTGTTTTTGAGCAAGCAATGAAATGAGCCATTTTACTAAATTGATCAACAACAACAAATATGCTATCCTTTCCACTAGATGTTCTAGGCAATCCAAGCACAAAATCCATTGAAATATCCACCCAAGGATGAGAAGGAACAGGTAAAGGAGTATACAAACCATGTGGTTGCATTTTAGATTTAGCGTAGCGTATACAATGCACCTTTTACATATAGCAATCACATCCCTATGCATATGAGGCCAATAAAAATGTTCCTTCAACATGGATAAAGTCTTTTCTATCCCAAAGTGCCCCATCAAACCACCCCCATGAGATTCTTTAACCAAAAGCTCACGCATAGAACAAACAGGCACATACAATTTATTTCCTTTAAACAAGAAACCATCAAATCTAAAGAAATCATGAGCACCATGTTTTTCACACAACTTCCAACTTTCAGCAAAGTCAGCATCATATTCATACATGCTTTTGAAAGATTCAAAACCAATCAACCTAGCTTGCATAGATGTAATGAGACTATACCTCCTCGACAAAGCATCAGCCACAACATTTTCTTTCCCCTTTTTATGTTTAAGTACATAAGGAAATGACTCAATGAATTCAAGCCACACAGCATGCCTCTTATTCAACTTATCTTGGGTCTTTAGGTATTGAAAACTCTTATGATCAAAATGCAAAACAAATTCCTTAGACCATAAATAATGTTGCCAATGTTCTAGAGGTCTTTTTAAAGCATACAATTCCTTGTCATAAGTTGAATAATTCAAACAAGCACCACTAAACTTTTCACTAAAGTAAGCAATAGGCCTAGACTCTTGCATCAAAACAGCACCAATACCAATTCCAGAGGTATCACTTCAAAAACTTTAGAGAAATCAGGAAGAATAAGTAGAGGGGCATTGGTCAATTTATCTTTCAAAGTGTTAAACACCGCCTCTTGTGCCTCACCCCATTTAAAGACAACATTTTTCTTTACCAGCTCATTTAAAGGTGCAGCAAGGGTTGAGAAGTCCTTTACAAAACGTCAGTAGAAACTTGCAAGTCCGTGGAAACTCCTCACCTCACTAGCATTCTTAGGTGTTGGCCACTCCCGAATTGCCTTCACCTTCTCTTCATCCACCTGGAGGCCATCAGTACCTACAACAAAACCAAGGAAAACAACAGAATCCAAGCAGAAAGAGCATTTCTCTAAATTTGCAAAGAGTTTATTTTCTCTCAAAATAATAAATATAGAATGCAAATGCTTAACATGCTCTTCTAGATTCTTAGAAAACACAAGAATGTCATCAAAATACACAACAATAAACTTTCCTATGTAAGGGCGAAACACATGATTCATTAAGCTCATGAATGTACTAGGAGCATTAGTTAAGCCAAAGGGCATAACAAGCCATTCATACAAACCAAACTTAGTCTTAAATGCAGTCTTCCACTCATCACCCTCTTGCATCCTAATTTGATGATAACCACTCCTAAGATCTATTTTTGAAAACAAGCAAGCACCATGCAACTCATCAAGCATGTCATCAAGTCTAGGAATGGGATATCTATACTTAACTGTGATTTTGTTAATGGCTCGACAATCCACACACATCCTCCATTTGCCATCCTTCTTGGGCACAAGTATTACCGAAACAACACATGGACTAAGGCTCTCTCTCACAAACCCCTTTTTCATGAGTTCTTCCACTTGTCTCTGAATTTCCTTAGTCTCTTCTAGATTTGCCCTATAAGCAGGTCGGTTAGGAAGAGAGGCTCCAGGAATAAAATCAATCCTGTGTTCAATGCCTCTTATGGGAGGCAATCCATCCGGTACCTCTTCCGGAAACAAGTCTTTATATTCCTGCAACAAACTCAAAATACTAGAAGGAAGGGATTCATCAAGGTCACTAAGGGTTAGATAAACATCCTTATACAATAGTACAAAAGATGTCTCACTACATAAAACCCTCTTAATCTCTCCTCTACCAGAAAATAGTGTTACTTTATTTTCTTCACTCTCTTGACTTTTCTTTTCAGTAGCTCTCTTTCCTTTTCTCTCCATCTCACTTTCTTTTCTTTCTTTCTCACGCACTTTTTTTTCTTTCTCTCTTAGCTTGCATTCTTGAGTAATTCGCTTTTGATCCTCATATGCCTGCAAGGGTTTGAGAGGGGTTACCATAATGGTTTTCTTATTAAACTCAAGAGAATACCTGTTAGTATAACCATTATACTTAACTTTCCTATCAAATTGCCAAGGTCTACCCAATAATAAGTGTCCAGCATACATAGGAGCTATATCACACAAAACCTCATCATGGTAACTTCCTATGGAAAATGCTACAACAACCTGTTTAGTAACTTTAACATCCCCATTATCATTGAACCACAACAAATTATAAGGAGTGAGGTGTTTTCTAGTTGGCAAACCTAGCTTTTCGACTAACAAGGTACTAGCAACATTAGTGCAGCTCCCATTATCAATGATAAGACTACATACCTTGTTGTTAACAAAACACCTAGTGTGAAAGATATGCTCTTGTTGTTCTTTTTCAAGCTCTTCTTTAGGTTGAATGCTAAGAGCACGCCTTGACACTAGAACCTCACCAAACACAGCTTCAGCTACCTCCATATCAGATTCATCACCTCCATTGGAGCTCAACTCAGCTTCCACTTCTTCATCACCACTACTTTCACTAGTAACAACACCATTCTCAAGCAAAATCATAGTCCTTTTATTTGGACATTGTGAAGCAATGTGACCAAAACCTTGACATTTAAAGCATTTAATTTTAGAAGAACTAGAAGAAGATTTAGGTTCAGATTTACCTTTAGAAGTAGGTGTTTGCATCTTTAACTTATTCTTCTCTTTAGGCTTGGTCTCTCCCTTAAACTTGAAAGAGGACTTGAAGTCTTTGTTGGAACTAGCATGTGATTTCAATTTCTGTTTTGCCTTAAAATGCTTCTCCACCTTAATGGCTTTATGCAACAACTCTTCCATATCAAGGTAGTTTTGCAATTCAACTTCTATAGCAATTTCAAGGTCTAAGCCACCAAGAAATCTTGCCATTGTAACTTCTGAATCTTCCTCAATGTCAACTTTGATCATGGCAATTTGCATTTGCTGAAAATATTCTTCCACACTCATAGATCCTTGTTTGATTTTGTGGAGCCTTTTGTGCACATCCCTATAGTAATGGGTAGGGACAAATCTCTTCCTCATGAGAGCCTTCATTTCTAGCCAAGACCGAATTGGATCCTCTCCAGAACGCCTCCTACTAGTGGTTAATTGATCCCACCATAGGCTTGCATAATCTGTAAACTCCAAAGCAGCTAATTTCACTTTACTTTCCTCTGAAAAAGATTGGCAGTCAAATATAAACTCAAATTTTCTTTCCTATTCAAGGTATACATCAGGATCAGCTTTCCCTTGAAAGGAAGGGATTTTCATCTTGATATTGCTAAATGCGTCTTTCTTTTGAGGTGGAGCTCTCCTAAATCTTTCATGTTGGCTTTCCTCCTCAAAATCAGATTCATCTCCTCCTAGAACGTTTTTACCATGTCTTGCCTTGCTATTGGAAGAAGAAGAATCTATTTGATCCAACCTAGTATTTAACCTCTTGAATTGTTCTTGAACAGATTTGATGAACAATTTAAGATCAACTTGGTTATCTTCACTTTCAGACATGATTGGCACCTGAAATGTTAGTGAATAGCAAGAGAAAGGACCTGACCACTCCCTCTCGTGTTTCACTCTAAATGATGCAAATTCACTCGTGTTTCACACTTGTAATGGCTTTTACAATGATGAAAACACTCTTGCCTTTTTCCTCTCAACTTGCTTCCTATAGTGTACTAAATTAAATCCAACAAATCAAAAGAAGTAGCAACTGAAGTGGCAATCTCAAATTAGAATTCAAGATGCAAAGTTCTCTAAGAGACAACAAAAGTCCAACATTTAAAAAAAATTCGTAGGTGCAGCCAATGGAAAATACAGCAAGTGACTAGGAAAGGAAATGAAGACAATGAATTTATGGAACAAATGGTATGTAGCAGATTATGGGAGAACAAATGGTTAAATGATTAATTATCAAGAGGAAAGGATGGAAAGGAAATTGGAATCTGAAATCAGTAATGAAGCAATCAGAAATTTGAAATTTAGAACAAGGTGAATGAATGCAAATTTCCTTTTATGAATTGTGCACAATATGACATTTAATGACCAGATCAACTCAAGGAATAAAAAATGATAATTCCAAGAATAGATGATCTTCAGCAATTGCAATCTAAGTCAACAATTTATAATTTCCAGCACAACTTTCTTTTTCACAGATTTTGACTTCCTTTTTTTTTTCTTTTTTTTCTTTTTTTTTTGCAACTTGTCCTTCTTTTCTTTTCTTTTCCCTTTTTTTTTCACTGTAATATACTCTCTTTTTTTTTTTGAATCTCAAAGGTGTTGAAATTTGCATACAGAACACAAGATTTCTGAAAGATCAGAATGACATGCACGCAAGAAACAGCTATAACTTGCTCTAGAAAAATCGGATTGACGTGATTCCAAAACGAGAAGAAAGAAGAGATCTTGAGACACAAGAAAGACCTATTACACGTCCAAAAATACGAAGGAAAACACCATAAATAGCCGCACGAAAATGAGGATGAACAGAAACTAATCAAACGAAATAAGGGAAAAGAACAAAGAAAAAGTGGATGAAACTAACCTCAACCAATGCTCTGATACCAGATGATGTGAGACCCCTTAGAAACCCGTTCTAGGAACCCCAAATAACACGGATCAGTGATTGAATTTTGGCAAGCAACACAAGAACAAATAATATGGACAATATGCAACAAAGAACAAAGAACAAAGAACAAAGAAGAAGAAGAAGAGATGTTGGTCAATGGAATTGAACCCTAAGAGAACCCGTCTCTTAGAACCCTAATCCGGGACGCCACAAAGGAAACCACTCCTTTGATAAGTCAAAGATTTTCTCCAGCACACAAAGGCCACAAGAGAAACCTCACATATCAGAAATGATTCCGAAAAGATAATTCACTCAATCTACCATTCTTGGAGTACAAGTGGGCCTTATATAGGCATTTGAAAAATAAAACCCTAAAAAGAATAATTCCTAGGTGGCGCCTTTTAAATGGCGGGAAATAAAAGAAATTTAAATCTGAACAAATTCACCAAGAATGGTGCCTAAAAATATAAAACAGCAACAATCAAATTAAAACAAAATAAAACTAAGAGAATTTTGTGGAACATGGCTGATTTTGTGGAAAATGGCTAGACTCCTTCAATTAGGCTCCCTTTGGGCTTGGGCTAGCATCTTGTAGGAATGAAATAATCTTTATGCCAATTTGTTCCTTTTGGATTTCATATTCAGCTAAGACTATGGGCTCTAAGTCTATTAGTTTTTGGGTCACTCCATTCAAGGCCTCCTTCATAGCTTTGGCTCTTGATCTTGTGCATGGGCCTCCCATACCTTGCAATGGATCTTTATTTGGCCATCTTTTAGAGTCACGTCCAGCCCTTTTGTTTCCAAGTTCTTGATTTTGTTCAAACTTTTTCAAATCTCCTATCTCACCTCCATCAAACGTTCTTATAACGTTGGTTGGCTATTTGCTTCCGTCGAGTCTCGAACCTTCATCTATCCATCAACCTATGTCGTAATGATTGGGCCACCCCCTTGATTTCGCATCACAA
This sequence comes from Erythrophleum ivorense, assembly GCA_026724425.1. Lineage (NCBI taxonomy): Eukaryota > Viridiplantae > Streptophyta > Magnoliopsida > Fabales > Fabaceae > Erythrophleum > Erythrophleum ivorense. The sequence goes on from JAIUCV010000014.1 coordinate 15,496,038, forward strand.
CTTCATCTAAATATGACCTAACTCTACTCTTATGAAAGCCCAACTTGTCACACCATACTTTATGAACTCCATATTCCCATATTTAAGGTAACTTTCATGTGTAAGTAAAAGAAATCAAGAAAAAGGGATAACATAATGCCATTTCTTTGCATTATGTCAGAGTTAAAAATTCAAATTTTTATCTGTGGACTTTGGAAACTCACCAACAACATTCTCTAATTGTTTTCCATCCATACAATTCATAAACATCCCAAAACTTTGCATAAACCATGGAGCAAGAGCTAAAAATCACAAATACTCACGTTTTACCTCGGGTCAAAATTTTAGTTTTTTACTAGCAACTTTGAAAAATCGTAATTAAATCTAGAAAAATTGAAATCAAGCAAAACATAGCTTTCTGAAAATCTCTGGATGTTAAATTTACACTAAAAATAATTCCAAGCCATGAAAATCTCATCTGGACTATGTTTGACAATAGAAAAGGAATAAAGGTCGGACTACCCCGTATTACTGATATAAATTTTGAAAATACACAATTAATTCCAAAAAAATCCAATTTGTGCAAACTATACCAATTTGAAAATCTAAAGATGTTAATAAAGGAAAAAAAATACTTATAGATCCATCCAAGAGTATTCAGACCTCAAAAATCGATAGAACAGTGATGGAGGTCTGATTGTGTGCCTAGAACAGAATAGAAATTTCAAAAATTCATATCTCCCCCTTTAGACATTCAAATGAGGTGATTTTGGTTGTCATAGGTCATTGGGAAGGTCTAGTTTCTCCTTGTAAAATTTCACAACAATTGGACATTGTTTGCCTCATGAATGATGGAGATTCATTTTTGGACCATTTGAATAATACTAGGGCTAAAACTCAAAAAATTTGCCAATTTTAAAAATTCGCCAAAAATTTTGTAGACCTCAAAATATGCACATTGAGATTCCTAAAAAGCTTTTAATAAGATCTATATGTATATCAAATTTCAGACTAAGAAGAGTTCATTTGGATAATTTGTGCCATAGCTCACCATTATGGTCATTTTTTCATCACATAAGGTGTCAACTTAGCCTATATGGCTCTCTTTGGTGTTTGGCACCTCTTGGGCAAGTTTGAAAGGATAAATACAACTTATATAAATTGTGCAAGTAGTCCTAAACCTCATACATCTCATTTTGGTCATTCCATCCAAGAATACATAATTGATTATAAGCCATACAATACACAAAACTTACAATCTCATTACTTTGGTGCTAATTATGGTTCTTATAGCATTCATACATGATTTTACATTTGCTCAAGTGTTCACAACTCAAAAATAATATGTACATATTCACTTTGCCATTCAATTACAAACAAAACAACTTAATTGTCAAAGTGTAGCTTTTCAAGTCCCTTGGCTTGCATTTCTTGCTTCATCAGTGTCACTTGTAACATCCGATCCCTCTGTAAACGTGAGAAACGCGATATTTAATTTTTTCATAAAAGTAAAAAATGATCCAGATATAAAAGGAAGTCCCTGAAATAGAAAGATTTGGGGCCTACTAAAATTAGGATAAAATTCTAAATATTGAAAAATGAGGATTTGAGCTTTAAGTTGCCTAAAAATCAAGGTCGGAGTGATTCAAAAAAATTACTGGAAGGCCAGTTGTATTTTCATAAATATGGGAAACTTTTGGAAATCTCATAAGAGGGCTTTTTAAACCAAAAATTTGATTTCTCTAGGGTTCTTAGAGGCCTTGAAAACTATGGGAACCCTTAAGACAATAGAAACCCTTCCGATGAGCGATTTTGGCCGTCAATTGACCAAAACTTTGATCAAATTGTTCATAATGGTTTTAAATCCAAATTGAGTGATTCTAAAAGCATTTTATAAATTAGAGAATCTAAATTTTATGATAGAAAAGACAGTTCTCAAAAAATATTTAAAGCAAGCTCAAATGGCATAGTCAAAGTGTAGTGGCAAGAATGGTAATTATAGAAAAAGTCAAAACTATTCCTCCCACCTTTTCTTTATGTCATCCATGCCTTCTCTATTGGATTTGGCGACTTAACTTCTGCTAAATACCAGTAGCTATGGCATGATGAAGGGAGGGAAGAGAGAGAAAGGAAAGAAAGCTAAATAGGTAAGCATATATGCAAAATCTCATATTATGGTAGTTAGTAATCTTACTCTACTCTTCATGCTCTTTCTTATGGTGATTTCAACTTCATGAAAGGATGATTTTGGTGGCCAACCTCATGAGAAAAAGTGGAGGTTTGGAGCAACCAAATAGAGCAAGAGAATCACCATTTAGCAAGCTTTCAAATGAGGTATGATATGCGATAGAAAAACTTATTTTCTTTGAATTCCAATGCTTCTATATTAGGTCTAGAGAGAGAAACTAGAGAGGGGAAGGAATTCAAGCCAAAACAAGGTAGAGACAAGAATATTCAAACATGAGAAATAAGAATATGCAAAGAGAACAAAGAAAAAAATCATGAATTTATAAGATAAAAAAGCTAGGGGTTTGTGAACATAACCAAAAATATGATTTTATCTAAGAGTTCCCAAGCCTATGTGAATGTTTGTATGAGTTCCTAAGACCCCTAGAGAGCTTCCCACATGCACCTCCCATCCAAGAAAGCAAAGAAACTCTATGGACTCCTTAAGGAAGTCTTGCCTCGGCCTAGGGAAAAAGTAATGCCTAGAGAGTGTTTTAGTTGCTTCCAAGCTTAGTTTTGCATCATGTATGATGGGAGAGTATGAGAGGAAGCCTTGGAAAAATTTTAGAAGCCATAGATAGTGAGATGGAGGTGTAGGCTCCATAATATAGCATAATGAAGCAACTCCTAACTAGGCTCCTTAAAATAATTGTGTAATGATTCTAAGGAGTTTAAATGGAGTCAAGAATCATAGATTGAAGGAGAAAAGGGAGCCAAGATCATGAATTTTTGTAGTTGCTTCATTAAGTGCCTTATGGAAGAATAATGGAGCCATAGATTAAAGTAGCATCATGTAAAGTGTGTATAATGCCAAAGCTTGTTCCCATGAGTAATTCATGTTTTTTTGGGTGTATTTAGGCTAAGAGAAGTTAATGCTCCTTAAGCTTTTGGTTAGGCCAAGAAGAAGGAAGGGAAATTTAAGGAAGAAGTGTATAAATGCAAGCAAGGTAGCTCTCTCCACCTTCTCTCATGCATAAATGCATGCTTACTTTGTCTTTGAATGTGTGTTTTAAGCCATGAAAAGTATTCTAGCATGATTTCATATGCTATGGTACTATGATGATGTATTATGTTCTTAAATTATGTTTATAATGATTGCTTTGGTTTGCTTGAGTGTAGTGAAGCTAAGAACTGTTAGCCATGGTGAGGATGTGCCAAGAACTCTTAAAGTTAGTTGAGACAAAGTAAAGAGTCTTCCAAAAGTGAGGTTGACTCCCAAGAGTAAAGTTAAGTCAAAAACCTCTTAAAGAATGAGTGAGGCAAGTCCAAAATCCATAAGTGAATGAGTGAGGCTAATCCACATACTTGGCAAGCCTATGTATGCCATGTACGACTTTTTCAAATGCCAAGAATGCTTCTTGAATGTTTGCACATGTAAATATGCTCATGCATGCATTTGTAAGACTTGTTTTGCATCTTTTATGTGTGATTGAAAGGGAGATGAGTTATTAGGATTCTTTGAATCTCATTCTCTCATTTTCAATGTTCTAACATGCTAGGTGGACCAAGAGAATAAGGGAATGGACGCCAACCACATGAGAAATGAGAGCATGACACTAAAGTGTATAGATTTTGTTACATTAAGGCTATATGAATGGAAATGATGTAATCTATAGTTGTATATGTTCTATGATATTATGAACATGTATAATTATGTTAATATATCATGTATAATTGAGAGCTAAGGTTGTATGTATGGAAATACTCATTTTGGACATGTAATGATAATTTTGCATTATGGGAATGTATGTATAAATGGAAGTGGAGTAGCCAAAATGAGATACATGAGGTTTAAGACCACTTAGGCAGCTCATACAAGTTATATTTATACTTTTAGACTTGCCCAGAAGATGCCAAACATCAAGAGAAGTCATTTAGACACTTTGGTATCCTATATGGAGCAAAAATTGATATATTGGAAACCTATATCACTTTTTATCCAAATGAACTTTTCTTGATCTAAGATTTGGCATACAATTAGAGCTTATTGATAGCTTTTTAAGAAGCTAAAGTGCAAAATTTTCAGAGGTTTAGGGAATATTTGAGGAATTTTCAAAGTTGAAAAAATTCTGATTTTGGTCAGGTTACTGTTCATACTAGTCTAAAAATGAATTCTATCACTCAGAGGTCAAATGATGTCTAATTGCCACAAAATTCTATAGGAAGAAACTAGATATTCCTAGGGACTTGTGTCAACTAGAAGCAGCCCATTTGGATGTCTAGAGAGGGAGATATGAATTTTTAAAAATTCTGCCTAGTATCAGGCATTCAAACTGACCTCAAATACTATTTGATTAGTTTTCGAAGCCTGGACTCACCTGAACTGGTCTAGAATTATTTATTCCCTCTAGCTAACATCTGTAGCTTTCTAGATTGGTATCATTTTCATGGATCAAATTTTTGTAAAATTAATTGGACATTTTTGAAGTTTGTAGCAGAAAGCTGTGACAGTACCAGTAGCCAGTCAGACCTCTGTATCTTTTCGAATGTCAAACATCTTTGTATTGTGTTTCATGGTCTGAACATATTTTTAGCATAAAGGATAAAGGTGTGGATTTCCAGAATGACAAAGAATTCATGATTTTGATTTGTTTAGAATTAATTACGATTTTCCAAAGTTTGTGACAGAAGTGAGAAAATTTTGGCTGAAAATGCATATATGAATTTTATATGTTCCCTTACTTTCCACGAGTTGTAGGCCACTTTTAGTGATGGAAATGAGTTTCATCTATGTAATTAATTATGGAAATGTGATACATGAGTTCACATGGTCTATGAGACATCAAATGAAAATTTTATACGTGACGCAACACTAAGAAACTCATTATTTTAATTGATTTTCTTGCTTTCTTCATAGAATTCATGGCATGAGACATGGAGATAGTAGAAATAAGATAGAAATATATGGTATTACACCACCTAGACATATTAAGATGAAGGAGAGAAGGTGAGTGAGATTCATGGAATCTTAATAGCTCACACACCTATTCACACACACATTCATGGCATACATACATCAAAGGCACAAGTATGGAATATAGATCAATCATAAACATATAAAACCATATTTCCATGCCACAATCTTACATCAAATTCAAGCATAAGCTCTAAGGATTTTTGGTTTTGCCTCACCTCATTTCTAAGACTTTTGGATTTGCCTCACTCTTGGCCTAGGGATTTTTGACTTAGCCTCACCCATCCAAGAGACTTTTGGCTTTGTCTCACCCATGCCATGAGACTTTTGGCATCTCCTCACCCACATTAAGAGACTTTTGGCATCATCTCACTCTTATGAGCCATTTTTCCAATCAATAACATTCAAGACAACACATTGGTACTAATGCAATATCAAGACATCAAGTGGTATGTTCTTAAGTCACAAAACTACTCATAAGTATACAATGCCATTTATACAACCAAGAATGCAAAGAGAATGAGGTGGAGAGCCATCTTAGTATTTATGCAAGCTTTGCTTTGTCTTACTCCTTCCCTTTCTCAGTTCCACAAGTACACCTATGTGGGTTGGGATTCTCTTGGCCTAAACATCATAAATAACACACAATTATACTCCTGAAGCAAGCCAAGACATCAAATTCATTCTTAAGAGCATACTTGGTTCCATAAGTCACATAATGGTTCCATTAGTGGCCTATTGAAGCAACCCTCACAACTTAAGTTCTAGACTCCATTCTTTTCTCATTTCTAGGCCTTTTGATCTCATTTAAGGTCTTTGAAGCCATCACACACTCATTTACATAAGCCTAGATACATGTTGCTTCATAAGGCTCCATTATGGAAACCATTATCTCATCTCCCAAACCATGGTTTCTAAATTTTTTCAGAGGGTTCCTCTAACCTTCTACCATCATATGAAGTCCCAAACCAAGGCTAAAACAAATTAAAACACTTTCTAACCTCATTAACTAGCCTAGGATGAAACATTAGGAGGAAGGAAAGTTCATAAGCTTCTTGATTTTTCCTTGATGAGAGAGCCATTTGGGAGGCTTCCTAGAGGTCTTAGGAGCTCAATTGAACACTTACATATGCAAGAAAATTCAAGAATCAAAACAGATTTCATAAACTCTTCAAGAGTTCTACACTTTGCTAACTTGAATTCTATTAGTTTTTCTTGCAATTTCTTAGTATATTCTTCTTTCCCATGGCCTAAAACCCTAGTTTCTCTATTGTTTTTAGACAAAAAATCTTTCCCCTAAATAGTTCTAGTTTGGGCCGAAAACTACACAAAGAAGGAGCAAGAAGAAGAAGCAAGTTACTAAGACATCTACCTTGGATTCAAGCTTGCTTTCAAGAGCTTTTCTTCTTGGTTTGCTTCTTCTCAAGAAATTCGAACCATCCCCCTTTGTTTTGGACTCAAAATAGAACCAAACAACTTAATAAAACCATAGAAAGAAAGCTTGGAAGGAGAAGAACAAAGTTGGAAGAGGAAGAAGCATGAAAATCCTTAAATTTTCCTACATTTTTCTTTGTTTTCTTCCTCCTTTCTCTCCTTCTCTTGTGCACCCATAATGTTGCTTCTCTTTTCTATTTTTGGATAGAACAAAGTTAGCCTAAATGAGAGGGGAGAAGTGGTGTGAAGTGTATGGAAGGTTCAAGAAGCTACTTTTCTCAAAATTTCCATTTTTGTTCTTCCATTATGGCATTTTTGTTTTAACTCCTTTTTGAGAACCATATTTTCCATTATAAAATTTAGGTTCTCAATTTAATAAAACATCTTTGAAATCACTCAATTTAGAGCTAAAACCTTCCTGAATGAATTTGTCAAAGTTTGGGTTTACCGTCATTGAAAAATCTACACCGAAGGGGCTTTAACTGTCCTGGGGTTTCCCATGATTTTCAGGGCCTTTGAGAACCTGACGTAACTCAAAATTTCTATTTAAAAAGTCCTCCTATGAGTATTTCCAAAAATTACATATAATTATGAAAATGCCACTCCATTTCATTAATTTTTCTTACAATTTTACTTCACCGTCCTAGCTCTATTTTTCTTTCTGTCTGAGCTAGGGATTGTTATTTTTAGGAGCCTAGGATACTACCTAAATATTTTAGGACATTATCTAGCTCATTTCAGAGGACTTGCTTTTATATAGTTCATTTTGTCATTTTACAGAATTTATCGTTCGTTACACAATCCATTTTTAAACCTAACCCATATGTCATGGCTCAACATGTTAAGATCAATCCATTTGAACAATGGGCCTTTGGGTTAGCCCAAATACCTTCAAAAATCTTAATATTAGTCTAGCCACCCTTTTATTCAACAGCCAACACTCGGGACAACCAAAGGAGAAAGAAAATTCGCAGGGGGAAAGGGGGAGCTAAGGTTCTTTGTCATTCTGGCTCTGATCTACACACTTAGGGAAAGATTTGGCCATAGTAAGTTATACAAAAGTTGATCCCCTCATCTTCCTCTTCATTTTTGTTTGATAGGTTCTTTGTTTGGTTGAGATTTGCTTAAACCCTAAGTCTAAAATGTGTGTTCTTGGTGTGTTATTGTAACATCTGGTATTTCGTAAAAACACCAAAATGAGTCAGTTTGAAAAGCAAGTCCCCTAGATTGAATGATTTAAGGTCAAATAAAATTAGAATAAAGTTTTAAATGATAGAAAATGAGGATTTGAGTGTTGAGTTGCCTAGAAACTAGAGCTAGAGTGGTTAAATAAAATTGTTGAAAGTACAGTGGCATTTTCACAAATATGTGCACTTTTTGGAAAACTCATAAGAGAGATTTTTAAATGAAAAATTTAAGTTTTTTGGGGTTCTTAAAGGCCCTGAAAACTATAAGAAGCCCTAGGATAGTTAAAACTCCTCTAGTGTACATTTTTAAACATCAGTTAACCTGAACTTTGACCATTTCATTTGGGAAGGTTTTAAATCCAAATTGAGTGCTTGCAAAGCCATTTTATAAAATTGAGGAGCTAAAATTTATGATGGAAAAGATAGTTCTCAAAATGGAGTTAAAATGAGCCTCAAATGAATTAGCCAAAAGACAGGACATAAACAACATTTTTATGAACAAATTCTTCTTTTTATTGCTTTATACAAGGCATCCCATTCTTCTCCCTCTTAACTGACTTTCTTTTCTACTCAACATAGAGGAGAATACTAGGGGAAAGAATGTACAAGAGAGAGGAGGAACGAGGAGGAAAAACTCCAAGGAAAGGTAAGGAAAATAGAAGATTTTCATGGCTCTTCCTTTTTTAATGTTGTTCTCCTTCTCTTAAGCTTTCTTCCTATAGTTTTGGTTATATATTTGGGTCTATTTTGAGCTTGGTTTAGAGGAGGAAGATTAGAATTTCAAGAAGAGAGCTATAGCAAAGGAAGAGGCTCTTGAAATAAGCTTGGAATCAAGGTAATTTTCCTACCCTTGTAGCTTTCTTCCCTTTTGCTTCTTGAGTGTGTGTCTCGGCCAACTTGAGAACTTGTAAGGGGAGGAGTTTCTGACCAAAAGCAAGTAAGAAACCTAGGTCTTAGGCTATGGGAAGCTAGAAAATGTAAAGAAATCTAAAGGAAAGCTAGTGAGATTTAAGATAGAAAAACTAGGAACTCTTGTAAGTATTGAAAAATCTGGGTTGATTCAAGAATTCCTTAGCCCATGTGAGTGTTTGCTTAAGTTCCTAAGGCTCCTAGGGAGCCTCCCAAGTGCCTCTTCCATCAAGAAAAAAATTAGAAACTCTATGGACTCCAAATGCTCTCCATGTCTTAACCTAGAGGAGTTAGGAGACCTAGAGAGTGTTTTAAATTTTTCTAAACTTGGTTTAGGACTTTATGTGAGGGAAGAACATCATAGGAAGCCATGGAAAAAATTTAAAAGCCATATTTTAAGAATTAGAGGCATAGGTTCCGTAATTGATCTATAGAAGCAACTTATATCTAGACTCTTATAAATGAATGTGTGAAGGCCCTAAGGATTCCAAATGGAGTAAAGAGGCCTAGATATAGGAAGAGAATGAAGCCAAGAACTTGAATTATGATAGTTGCTTTATTAGGCCTTTTATGGAACTAAAATGTAACCGTAAGACAAAGTATGCTTCTTTAATGTGTGTTTGATGCTAAGACTTGTTTCAAGAGGGTAATTGGATGCTATTTGTTGTGTCTAGGCCAAAGAAATTAAGTCCATCCAATTATGGGTGTGTGACCAAAAGGAGAGAAGGGTAATCAAGAGGAAAGCTTGTGTTTAATTACTAAGGTAGCTCTCCATTCCTTTCTTGTGTGCATTTATAGTTGTATGAATGTCATTGGAAGCTTGGATATGTGTTTGAATCTTGAGAATTGCCATATGCTATTATTTGATTACCATGGTACTATTATGTTTGGCATTTGGTTGTGAAATTGTGCTCTATGGGTAAGGTTGTGCCAAAAGTCCTTTGTGATAGGTGAGGTGAAGCCAAAAGTCCTTAGGAATGGGCGAGACAAGGTCAAAAGTCTCATGGATGAGTGAGACTAAATGAAAAATCCATAGACCAAAGGTAAGGCTAATCCAAAAGTCCTAAGAATGGGGTAAGGCTAGAGTAAGAGCCCCTTGAGCTTGTTTTTAGCCCTGATATGTTACTATGACATAGAATTTGTGAATGTAATACCTCTTAAAAGTGTGTATGACATGCTTGTATCTTATGACATAATTACATGCCTTACTTGCTTACTTGAAAGGATGTTTGAGTTATTAAGATTCTTTGAATCTCACTTCCTTCCCTCTCTCATCTCAACATGTCTAGGTAGAGCTCAAGGAGGCTAAAATGGAAGCCAAGAAGCTTAATGAATCATATTTTCACTTTAGTGTTGTTGTTGATGTATATGAACGTCAAAGTTTGTATGTTTATATTATTTTAAGATGTAGATGCTTGAGCAAATATATTGTACATACCAATATTAAAGCCAAATCAATGAGAATGCATAATTTTACCATTTGGTAGACCATTCTTGAATGTGTATTATGGCATGTGACATAGTGAGTTTGAGTTTTATGATGTTTTAGACCACTTATGATAATGCCTCCAAACATGCTCAAGTGGTTTGTAGAATAATTGAGAAGCCTTTGGAACCAAATTGACCCCATTATGTTGTTAAAATTGCCATATTCTTGAGCTACATCAAGATCTAACCAAATGAGATTGTATTTGCATGAAATTTAGCATGCATATAGGCATTACCTAAAGTTTTCCGTAGAGCCAAAGAATACCCAAATTAGAGCTCTATAGAATTTATTATAATTTTTCAAAGTTAGCAAATTTTGACATAATTGGCATTGTTACTGTGCAAATTGGACATGATAAGATTTTTATAGCACTTAAAAGCACCTCATTTGGATTTATATAGAGAGAGAAATGAATTTTTGAAGTTCCACATCAGTATCAGGATGCAGCTAAACCTCAGTTACTATTCTATTAGTTTTTAGGGCTAAACACTTTTGTTTTAGTCTAGCGTTATTTTTAACCTTAAGTTAACATTCATAGATTTCTAGAATGATATGGTTGACTAGGTTTTGATTATTTTAGAATTAGTTATGAATTTTTGAAATTTATATCAATAACCTATGATGGAAAACTTGGATAGTTGGACCTTTGGTACTTTTCTAATGTTAATCATGGTCTAGCTGGGTTTTCCTAGCCTAGAATGATTTTTATCTTATATTTAACATCTACAGCTTTCCAAAAAGCTATCATTTGCTTGATTTTAATTTTTCTAAAATTAATTATGATTTTTCAAAGTTGGTATCAGAAATCTATCAGCTGAACCCAAGAGCAAATTGCAATTTTTCTGATTTTTGGTTCCAAATCCGTGGTTCATGAATTGTTTTATGATATGTATAAGTACAAAATACTATTGATGGTTCCAAGGGATCCATAGGTGAAGTATGAATTTTTAAACCTAACATAACACAATAAATTGTAATATTTTTAATCACTTTTCTTTAAATTCATGTGAAATCAAGCTTGGATATAAGGATGTGGAGATTAATAAATTATGGTATTATAGTTATTGCAAGATTTTCAGAGTTAAAAGTTAGATGGACACTTGGCTAAGTGTTTCCTTTTCTCTTTATGTATTATTTTGCTAGAAAATGTCCCTAAGGACTGATTTTCATTATGGGTTCTGCTATAGTGTGAAAATACAAGGAGATAGAAGTGAAACACTATAGTTTCTAGGCTTGATGTCTCAAATCCAAATTTTAAGAGTCATTAAAGGATTAGGTAAGTGCCTTCAACCATTTTGTGAGTTGTATGTGCTGAAATTTTATCATTTAGGTTGATTTTTGGTGTATGCCTTGTACATGTATGAAAATGGAGATGTGGAGAGTGACCTATTGTGACTTTTGATGTCTTGACCTTGAATTGGTTGAATACATTCTTTGAAAGCTTGGGTAAGTAATTCTTAATGGATTCCTAATGAACTTGATCAATGGATAGGAAATTCCTTGCTAATGAAAGTTAAATGATGATGACTACTCTTATTTTAGGCTTGGTGTGTATTTGGATTATAATGATAGCTAGAGGAAGAGTAATTGGGCTTCATTGAGGTAATCAGGGTTGATTTCCTAATTTTATGTATATACTCATTTTAATCTAATATTTGTTGTACATGTCTAATGTGACAACCCTAACTTCTAATCGTAGTAATTAAGCTTAAACACATGGTCAAGAATCATAAACCAAGGCAAGGATCATTTATATCATTAAATTAGGAAAAAGTAAGAAAATTTGAACCTTAATGTTATTAGAGTCATTAACCAAATAATCACAACCATTTATGTGCATAAGAGAATCAAACCTTCAATTTTAAGCCTTGAATTAATTTACCCATTAAATTCCAACTCACAAGAATCTCTTACTAGTGTTTCCAAGTCATCTCTTGATGTTGTAGGAAAAACTAAGGTTTGTAGGTTAATATAAGAGTTTGAGAACCTTTACCATGGCCAAATGCTTTTGAGTCATGGCCAATTGCTCTCGAGTTCACTTCTCACATCTTCACAAATTTTGCCATGGCAAGAGGACCTCTAGGAGCCTATCTCATTCTCCCCTCGCTAATGGCCATAACCAATTCCCCTTTTTGCTATGGCTAATTACTTTCTGGGTTACTCTCAGTTTAGCCTCTTGACTCTTGTTGAGCAAGTTCCACTTCGTTCTGCGGAATTACTCTTTGTCTCCCTGGGCAACTTCACCTCTTTTTGTAGTGGCTCAGCCTCTTTTGGTTGCTGTGAAATACCTCATGTATTGAGCTGCGGCGAAATACCTCTTATACCTAGAACTCCTATAATTTCATCCCATATACTTCAACTCTCCCTTTAGGAACACTTTAGGACCACACTCCTTCAATTTATGAGATTCTTATGGCATTTATCTACTTGATTTTCCTAGCTAATCTAACATTACCTATTTCAAGATTTAAGTATTGATTCCTACTCTTCAATCTACCCTATATCAGTAAGTACTATATGATATTAATGAACAACCGGATTCATACACAGCCAATATAGTCATTTAAATAGAAATCCCAATAGGGCACAATACATTATTAATCTAAGTCATCATACAAGTTAACATATGATTACAATTCGAGATAGTAAACCATATCATAGGATTAACCAAGTCCTGTATCAGCTACTATAAGTTTATACACCATAAACCAGTTTAATGTGAGGCCTCACCCCTCAGAAGATACAAATTAGGTTATCAAAAGATAAGTCTCTACACTTGGCAACATGATTACATGATGATGCTATATAAAAGAATAACAAAATTAGTATCTATCCTAAGTTAGGTCAATCTAAGTGCAACTTTCCCACACATAGTTTCAGCTCATGGATGCTCATCCACTTGCTTACCCTTATCCTTACTAGAGGATCCTTCACTTGAAATAGTTAGCCTATGAAATAGGGTGAGATGCAAATCTCAGTAACCAAAGGCAAGTTCCATCCATATATTCTAATTTAATTAATATATATGAATGAATTAAAATGAGTATAAAAATTATATCAGTCATAATAGCAAATAAAATGATTATCATCCCATACTAGTAATCACATTTCCACATGTTAAAGCCCAATAACAGTTGGAGAGGCCCATCCATGATATCCACTCCCTAATAAGCACAACTAGGGCTCAATGCATCTGAGGTTTGATCATAATCTGGTGCCCGATCGAAGCATATGCACGGGTGGCAACTGTACCATAGCTCCACCATTGACTAACAAGGTCCAAATACAATACAACAGATAGTTAATTTAACATTTTAAATCTTTCATGTGCATCAAATACAAAATTAAAGTAAATATATGCATGGAATTACATAATCTCTAGTTACCTCACTTGTGGATAATTTTTCAGAGAACTGATGATAATGCTATGCCAGCCTATGAACATAAAAATCAAACCATTATCATTCCCATTCATCAATTTATGACAGCAACCCAGTAGTTAAAGAATTAATCCATCGATAATTACCTAAGAGACACTTACCTAACCACCAAAAGATTAAATTTTGGATTTTACCTTTCCTAGACTAAAAACTTTAAAATATCACCCTACATTATAGATTTTTTCACATAGAAATGGAGCCCATATCATAAGTGATAAACATGATTTTTATATATTTTATTCTCCTTAACTTAAGCATTTTAATGACCAAATATGGCTTTAGAGGTTTAATTAGGTGGAATTTGATTTTAGTAGCCATTTTTGCACTTAAGAAAATCATTTACAAAATTTTGGAAATGTAATGCATAAATTTCTTCAAATAATTTTGTGAATTTTCTTCCTATTGAAATTTTCTTACTATTTGTGCAGATTTTCAATGATAATTGGAGCTTCAAGTGTGCAAGTTTCTTAGAAAATAAAGTTTAAAAATTAGAGAATAAAAAGAGGGCACCACAATCATCATCATCCATCTTAGTCATGCACATTCCACGTTGGGAGCTTTAAATTTCACTCATCATGCAAGGTTTCACCCACGTAAAGCTCTCTTATCTTCCACTCTTCCATAACCACGAGTCCAAGCACACACTTGCATGCATGGTACCACATTGCTTTGCTCTCCATTCACCCCACATAGCTTGCATAGGCATTTATTAATCTATACACTCTCACTGCACTTCACTTCCATGTAGCTCTAGCTTAGACACTTCGTACAGTACAAGTCCAACCTCTTGACACTCCACTCTCCATATTGATTCTCTTAACTTCACTCCATATATCCACAAAGCACTTGAATGAACCACACGTCTAGCTCACTTGCACATGGCTTCATGCATGAACACATAACACATCATTCACACGTGGTCACTCATATGCACATGCATGAAAGGAAAAGTGTGAAGAAAAGCTACATGTTATGAGGATTAAAGGAGAAAAAGCTATTACACAAGGCAAGGTTTGGGCTTTGGAGACTTGAACAAAGGTAAAACGTGCATGTGTGGGAAGAGAAGAAGCACTAACTCCACGAACCTTCCACAAAAAACACTTGCACAGCACTTACAAGCAAGCCACAGGTTTGGAGAGAGGAAAGCATGGTACTGATTTGAAGGCATAGAGAGGAAGCCTAGGACAACATTTGAAAGAAGGAAGCAGCCTCTATTTTGGAGAACAAAATGAAGAAAAGGGGGCCTTGGCTATAGAAGAGTAGCATAAGTGGAGGAATCACGAGTTGAATGAAGCAAAAGGCATGATGCATTTATACATAAGAAGAACCAGCCACAGGGCAGCTTATGTGAAGAGAAGAAATAATGTGTTGGGCTGGAGAAAAGAAGCAAATAAAGAAGGAAAAGCAGTTGAATAAAGATGTAGCCATAGGTTTATTGGATGATGTTCAAACACATACATGCAGAAACATAGTGGAAGAAAAGCTACGAGTTTTGGTGCCTTTTGAAGCTGATAATCAAATGAAGCAATATGTAAAAAAAGTCAGCAACACACTCTCTTGGCTAGAGGAGTTACTGGGCAGAACATGTAGTAGAACAAATGAGCTTAAGGCTGACATGAAAAATATGAAGATAGAACACATGAAGCATTGGCAAAAGAATAAGAAGCTCACATGGGAGGCAACATGTGATTTATTAAGGGGCAGAACACATGAGGGACATAGGGGGTCATTAAATGCGCACGAACAGCTCCAAGATGTCATTTATCTCATATGATTCACATTACATTACACATGCATCATCCACATATCTACATTTCAATCATCCATATCCATTCATCCAAAGGTTTAGGAGTTAAGAGAGGAAGGCACATGATAATTAAAAAATACTCGGGTAGCAGTGAATGAAGGGAATAAGAAGAAGCACGTGATATAGAGACTAGTAGGGAATAAGGACACGATGAAAAAGGAAAACAAAAACAACGTAAAAAGAACATGAAGGGGAGGTTGAAGAATAACATGAAATACTACAAAAAAAAGAGCAATGCTAGTTGTGGGGTGAGCTCTAGAAAACACGAAAGGAAAGGGAGGGAGAATTTGATTAAAAGGGCTTGATGATTCTAGCTTCTTCCCTCCTCCATTGTCTTCTAATTATCTTCCTTATGGTAGCTTGATTTTCTTTTAGTAACTAGCTAAAGATTGGACCTCCCTTGATGCAGATTTGAGCTTCAAATTACCTCTCCCAATTAGATAAATTCTCTTTGCTTAATCTTTTAATTTCAACATTGTTTCCTTTATTAATTTGATTAGGTGTAGCTCATTAATTTAGGAATTGAGTTACTAGAATTTACTGGATTAATTTGAATTGTGGATTGGTTGTAATTTGATATTTGGATGTTAATTTTGATTTCTAAATGTTTGTGGAAAGTCCAGAATTAGTGGCTGCACGATTTGCTATTAAATTCCTCTTGTTTTTAGGCCAATTGATGTCATGGTTATTGAATTACGTGGCTGAATTTTTTATGCAATTGTTGTGCTTGAGGAATTCATTAATCTAATTAGTTAATTAGCATTTCAAGTAGAGTGTTCAATAGGTTTTGTGAGCATTTAGGATTAGTTTTAGTGTGTTCTTGTTCCTAACTCAATTAATTAATTCTTTAAGGTTTCTTGTGGTCGCAAAGTCCTTGAATTATTTGTGAATTGAGTCTTGGATGAAAATTCAAGAGTTCTTATGGAGAATACACTAATAAGCAAGAGTTTAAATCTAATTTTGGTACATTAGAAAGGGAGCAAGGATAATTGAATTTTAGGGATTCCATCTGAAGGCTAGCTACTACATTTTCCTAGTTGTTTGCTTCACTTAGTCTTAAGTTTTTAGCTTTTGTTATTTTAAATTTAATTCAATTAAATTTCAGTAATTCAAAATCCCCTAAACAATTTTCATTTAGTGATACTTAGAATATTCCTTCACAAATAATTAGAGGCAAAAACTCCTTAGGAAGTGACCTAGGTTGCACTATTATTTACAAGCCTTTTCAAACCTAGTTCTATTTGAGATTGTGTGACACAATCATCAATAAGTCAACTAATGGGGTCTCTAACTAGTAGAGAAAGTATCAAAATGAGGAGTTTATACTTACCTGACAACATTCTTAGTCTCAACCTACGAAATTTTACCATGAAAACACCAAATAACAAGTTTTTTTAGATTTTGGGTGTGGGTGAAATACTCTAAACGAAATATTAATTAGATCAAATTGAAGAGAAAGAGGAGGGGATTAGGTTATACAACAATTACCTTGGTTGATTTTTAACCTAGAAGTGAGAAATGGTAGATTTCTTGCTAAAAACCTTAGCCTCCCTCAAAACCGCTGAAATTTTGTTATGTGTTTTGTATTTCTGCATAAGAGAGGGGAAAGGCTAAATATGTTTAGGGTTTTGGATGGGTTTAGAGTGACCTAAAGGCCCAAATCCAAGTGGGTTTAGACTTTGAGTTGATTTGGGTTAAGTTTCATAAATTGGGCTGCATAATTGTAGTTAGGTTAGGCCAAATTTCAAGAGTTCACTTAGTTTGGGTCTGCATAAGGAATGTTAGGCCAACTATAAGGGTTTGTGTAAATAGGGTCTTGGGCCTCTACCTCACTAAACCTAATTGGGCCAATGCTAAGTGGTCTCTCTCTTGGGCTAAGTCTCACTATAAGAAGTTAGGTTTGCACCTATAATTATTGGGCCTCCATTAGTCTCTAACCATGACCTACTTAATTTAATTTGAGCCTAAATGAAGTTTCTAACTCAATTAAATCTCAAACCCATATTAATAATTCATTTCTTTCTAGATTCTCATTCACATGATTTGCCCAATTATTTCATAATAATTATTCTTAATTATGTCTAATCCATGACCTTAATTAATTTTGGGATGTTATATTCTCCCCTCCTTTTAGAAATTTTATGCTTAAAATTAGATATACCTTACTTAAATAATGTAGGATAGTCCTTCCTCATTGCCTTCTCCATCTCCCAAGTTTCTTTATTCAGAGTAAGTCTCTTCCATACCACCTTTACCAAGAAGATGTCCTTATTACATAGCTATTTGACTTTTAAGTCCACAATCCTTTTCGACTCAACCACATAAGACAAATCATCTTGTAGATGCACACTCTCATGCCTAATGACATGTGAAGGGTCTAGGTTATACTTTTTCAATTGGGACACGTGGAATACATTATGCAATCTGGCTAGTTTTGGAGGTAAAGCAACTCTAAAGGCCACGGGTCCTATCCTTTTAAGGATTTAGAAAGGACCAAGATAACGAGGATTGAGCTTTTTTGTCCTGATAAACCATCCTACACCCGTCAACAGAATAGCCTTAAGGAACACATGGTCTCCTACCTCAAATTCTAAGGGTCTCCTTCTCTTATTTGTATAACTCTTTTGCTTACTCTAGGTAGCCAACAACTTCTTCCTCATGAGTTTTATTTGGCGGGTGGTTTGGTCCACTATGTCTGGTCTTAAGAGAGTCCTCTCACCGAGTTCTACCCAACACAAGGGTGACCTGCACTTTCTCCCTTAAAGTGCCTCAAATGGTGCCATCTAGATAGTAGAAAGGTAACTATTATTGTAGGCAAATTCAGCTAAGGGCAAGTACACATCCCAATTCCTTTTCAATTCTAACACACTGGCTCTAAGCATGTCCTCAGGGGTCTGAATAGTTCTCTCTGTCTATCCATCTGACTGAGGATGATAGATAGTGCTAAAATTGAGACTAGTACCTAAAGCTTCTTATAGTGACAGCCAAAATTTTGATATGAACCTTAGGTCTCTATTTGACACAATACTATTGAGGATACCATGTAATCTCATGAACATATAATTGGGCTAATCTATGTAGAAGATAAATGGCTCTAATAGGTAAAAAGTGGGCAGACTTCATTAATCTATCCACAATCGCCCAAATAGAACTATAACCCAAGGATGTTCTAGGTAAACCCATCACAAAATCCATATATATGCTATCCCATTTCCATTATGGAATCTCTAAAGGATGTAACAAACTTGCGGGTCTTTGGTGTTCAATCTTAACCCTTTAACAAACTAGACATCTAGCAACAAATTCTGCTATGTTTGACTTTATTCCAAGCCACCAAAAACTCTTTTTAAGACCCCTATACATCTTAGTGATGCTTGAATGAATAGTATACCTACTCTTATGAGCTTCTGACAACATTATATTCGTCAACTCTTCATCCTTGGGTATGCACACTCTACCCTGGTACCTCACCAAGCCATCTTCTGATTGGTCAAAATCTTTGACCTCACTATTCCCTAATTGCTCTCTAATTCTTCCTCAGTATTCATCTAGCTCTTGGGCCTTTTTAATCTTCTTCCTAAGGTCATTTTCTATCTTCAATTCTCTCAAAAGAAGGCTACTAGAATGTACTAAAATGGATAAGTTCAAATCTCTCAATTCCTCAATCAACTTTTGCTCCCTAAACATATTTATTGTCATATGAATAGATTTCCTATTCAAGGCATCGGCGACCACATTTGCCTTCCCTGGATGATACTTTAAGGAGAAATCATAGTCCTTAAAAATTTCTATCCACCTTCTTTGCCTCATGTTCAACTCCTTCTGGTCAAATAGATACTTCAAACTTTTGTGGTCATTATATACCTTAAATTGTGCACTATAAAGATAGTGCCTCTAAATCTTAAGGGCAAAAACTATAGCCACTAGCTTTAGGTCATGGGTAGGGTAATTTTTCTCATGAGGTCTAAGTTGCCTAAAAGCATAGGCTATCACCCTACCTTGTTGCATCAAAACATACCCTAATCCCTTTTTAGAAGCATCACTATAGACTATGAATGTCTCTTTAAGGTCAGGTATCACTAATATAGGTGCAGTGGTAAGCTTATCCTTAAGCCCCTAAAAGGCATTCTCACACTTGGCATCCTACACAAATGGTTAGTCCTTCCTAGTTAATTTAGTCAATGGCATGGCTAGCTGAGAAAATCCCTTAATGAATCTTCTATAGTAGCCAGCTAGACCTAAGAAGCTACAAATTTCTGTCACTATTTTGGGTCTCTCCTAATTTAGTACTGCTTCTTCCTTGTTAGGATCTATTGCTACCCCTTGTTCCGATATTACATGACCTAGGAATTTAACTTCCCGTAACCAAAACTCGCACTTGCTCAACTTAGCATATAACTAATGCTCTCTCAATGTTTGAAAAACTGTCCTAAAATGCTCTTCATGTTCTTTACTACTTTTAGAGTAGATAAAGATGTCATCAATGAACACTATCACAAACTAGTCAAGATAAGGCCTAAAAATCCTATTCATGTAATCTATGAAAATGGCAGGGGCATTAGTTAACTCAAAAGGCATAACTAGGAACTCATAATAGCCATATCAAGTCCTAAAGGCAGTTTTAAGTACATCCTCAACCCTAACTCTAAGTTAGTGATATCCTGATCTAAGGTCAATCTTTGAAAAGACTAACACTCCAGCTAATTGGTCAAGTAAGTCATTAATTCTAAGCAAAGGGTATTTATTCTTGATGGTCGCTTAGTTCAATTGCCTCTTGTAACATTTGGTTCTCTGAAAATAAGAGAAAACGTGAGAAACGTAACGTATGGTTTCTCTGTAAATGATCCAAACTCACTGAATACAAAAGGAAGTCCCCCAAATGATGTAGTTAAGGTCCCAAAAAATTTAGAAAGCATTCTAGACTCCTAAAAATTAGAATCTTGGGTTCAGATAGAAAGAAAAATGGAGCTAGAATGAAGAAACAATTTCTTACAAAAAACTTATGAAACGTAATGGTATTTTCGTAATTTTGAGCAAATTTTTGAAATTCATATAGGAGGGCTTTTTAAATGAAAATTTTGAGTTCCCTAGGGTTCTCAGAGGCCCTGAAAACCATGGGAAGGCCCGGGACAGCTAAAGCCCCTCTAGTGGATGTTTTTCAATGTTGGTGTATCGAACTTTGACGGATTCATTCGGGAAAGTTTTAGCTCTGATTTGAGTGATTCTAAAGTCATTTTATTAAATTGGGAACCTAAATTTCATAATGGAAAAGATGGTTCTAAAAAAGGAGCTAAAACAGTAGAGAAACAAAAATACCAAGAACGAAGGGCAAAATAGAAATTTTTGAAAAGTATAACTTCCTCCCACCTATATATATGGTGCACCCTTCTTCTCCCTTCATGTTGCACAACCAAGCTCTGCCCAAAAACTAGAGGAAAACCCTAGGGAGAGTGGCGCACAAGAGGAAGGCAAAGAGGAGGAGAAATCAAAGGCTTAAGGTATGGAAATTTAGTAGTTTTTCATGTTCTTTCTCTTCCAAACCTCTTCCCCTTCATTCTCCTTTATTTCCTATGATTATAATGAAGTATATGGATCTGTTTTAAAGAAAAAATTGAGGGAAAAATTCGGATTTGAAGAGAGGAGCTCAAAGAACACAAGATTCAAGTAAGAAAAAAAATAAGAAAACAAGGTAATTTCTCTTCCTATGGTTGCTACCTTTAGTTCCTCTCCTCCCCCATTTTGCCTAGCATGAGAAACCCTAGGAGGATTTGATTTTTAGGAAGAACCAAGGGTGAATCTAAGGAAAAAGGGTGTGGAGATTAAGAATATGCAAAGAAAATTAACAAAAAATCATTAGATTTCAAGATGCAATTTCTAGGGTTTCAATTGCACCTTGTAAAATCTGATTTTATATGATGATTCCTAGGCCTAAATAAGAGTTGAAATAAGCTCCTAAGATCCCTATGTGCTTCTCCCCTTGAGAAAACAAAGCAAAGTCCATGGGTGCCAAAACATAGCATAGGTTCAGCCAAGGGAGGTTCTTATAGCTAGGGAGAGTTTTAAATTTTTCTAAACCCATTCTTGAGTCATATATGATGAATGAAAATGAGGGGGGCCTTGGGAAAAATTTAGAAACCATAGAAAGTGAGTTAGTACTTTATATTCCATATTATGACCTAAAGAAGCAATATGTAGTTCAACTCTTGTTTTTAATTGTGTGATGACTCCAAGAGGCTTAAAAGGAGTCAAGAATCATATTTGAAAGGAAAGGAAAGAATAAAGCTTAGAATTTATTTGAGGGGTGTTGCTTCATTAGGTGCAATTATGGAACTATAATGAGGTTTATAGATCAAGCTAGAGTTCAAGCAAGTGTGTGGCCTTAGAATTAATTTCATGAACCTAATTGGCTTCCATAAATTATGTTTAGGCCAAGAGAAATCATCCCCATACTTTTGTGCATGTGTGGCAGAAAAAAAGAGCTTGCCTTCAAGGGAAAAGTGTGTAATTGTATCCAAGGTAGCTCTCTCCACCTTCTTTCATGCATGGATGTGTGCTTAGCTTGTCTTGAATGAATGTACATGTATTTTTAAGCTATGAAAAGTGTTCTAGCATGACTTTAATTCCATGGTGCCATGATGTTACAATATGCTCTTATATGATATTTTTTATGTGTGCTTGGATTTACTTGAGTGTGGTGAGGCCAAGAACCCTTAGCCATGGTGAGGATGAGCTAAGAACCCTCGAGATTAGTTGAGACAAAGCAAAGAGCCTCCTAAAAGCAAGATGGGCTCCCAAGAGCATCATTGAGTCCAAGAATCTCTTAAAGAATGGGTGAGGCAAGTCTAATATCCACAAGAAATTGGATGAGACTAATCCACTTGTTTCATAAGCCTTTGTATGCTATGTATGACTTTCTTAAATGATAAAAATGCTTCTTGAATGTTTGCACATGTCAACATGACCATACATGTATTTATGAGACTTATTTGCATCCATTATGTATGATTGAATAGGAGATGAGCTATTGGGATTCTTTGAATCTCATTAACGATTGTGTCGCACAATCTCAAATAAAACTAGGTAGAAAAATAAATTTTTGTAGATAATGGTGCAACCTAGGTCATTTCCCAAGGAGTTTGTGCCTCTATTTGTTTATGAAAGAGTGTTCCAAGTATTACTAAATGAAAGTTGTTTAGGGGATTTTGAAATGCTAGAATTTAATTGAACTAAATTTGAATTGACAAGAATAAAAAACTTAAGACTAAGTGAAGTGAACAATTAAGAAAATGTGGTAGCTAGCTTTTAGATGGACTCCTTAGAATTCAATTATCCTTGCTCCCTTTTTAGTGTACCAAATTTAGATTTAAATTCTTGCTCATTAGTGTATTCCCCATAAAAACTCTTGAATGACCATCCAAGATTCAATTTATCAATTATTCAAGGAATTTGCAACCACAAGAAACCTTGAAAAATTAATCAATTGAATTAAGAACAAGAACACACTATAACCAATCCTAATTGATCAATAAAATCTGCTGCACAACCCACTTAAGATGCAAATTAACCAATTAGATTAATGAATTCCTCAAACAATTAATTGCACAAAAATTCCAGCCACATAATCCAACAACCATTACATCAATTGGCCTATAATAAAGAGGAAATTAAAAGTAAATTGCATAGCCAATAAATCTAGACTTTTCACAAACATGTAATGATCACAATTAAAATTCCAAATATCAAATTATACTCAATCCACAAATCAACTCAATCCAATAATTTCTAGCAATTAAATTCTTAAATTAATAAGTTAAACCTAGTCAAATTAATAAAAGAATTAATGCTGGAATTGAAAGAGTAAGCAAAGAAATTTTTATCCAATTTGGTGGGGAAATGTAGAGCTCAAATCTGCATTTGGGAGTCTCTAATCTTCAGCTAGCCACCAAGGATGATTCAAGCTGCCATGGAGAATTTAAATGGAAGAATATCGATGGAATGAGCAGCAGCCATGGAGAAACTGATGAAAAATCCTTTTTCATTCCCTCTCTGGAGCTCCAGCATTGTTTCCCATCTAATCGCATTGTTTCTTGCTTTAATCTCCAGCCCACATTATTTCTTCGTCTTTTTTTTCTTTTCATGCTTCTAGCTCGCTTCAAGTGTTTTCTTCCGTCATTATTCTCCAGCTCACACTTCATTAATACACATTAGCCCATAGCTCATGTTAATCTTTCACGTTCTACATGTTTTCCCATCTTTCCTCCCTCGATGAATGCCTCAGTATCCTCATTAAAGAAAATCACGTGCCTAGCTCCATATTCCATGTGCTGGCTCATTTTATTTCTTTTACCCGTAGCTAAATCCTTTTAGCTCATGCAAGCTTCATGAGCTCATGAATGACGTGGCTTTATCTCTTTTCTACGTAGCTTATTTCAAATTAACCCACAGTTCTTTCCTTCGTGTTATTTCATGTCTTCATTTAACCTTCAGCCCAAGCTTCCCACGTCAGATTTGCATGCTCCTTTATTTCTTTTTGTATCATGTATTCAGCCCAGTAACTCCTTTAGTTGAGCTCCTTTTCGAAAGCTCCTTCAACCAGTAGCTTCTTGTCTCACATGCACCTCTTCTTTTACGTATTCCACGTTCTGTCTCTTCTCCACACTAAATTGTAGCTACTTTTCAAATCTAGACGCAGCTTTTTCACATTAAAACATGCAGCTTCTTCCCTTTATAGACTAGAATCCACACTCTTCCATGTATTATTTTGCTGCCAGCTCTTACTTCATGTTGCTCATTATCTTTACAAGCTCCCAGCTCCTAGCTCATTTAGCTTCAACGATTCCTACATTGGCTACTTTTGTATGTTGCCTCTTGAACCCTTTACTTCTCTAATCATTCCTATGTGAAACTTTCTTTTCTTCAGCCCACGTTCTACTCTTGCCATGTCTTCATTTCTTATAGATGCTTATAAGACACGAGAGAAAGTTATGCACCCAAGCCTCCTTCATTTTCAGTTCATTCCAGCCCTTCATTCCACGTTGATTCTTCTTTTCATTTTGCCCAACCCGTAGCTTGCATGCTCTGTTTTGCTCTTCTCTTCATTTTCTTGCTCTGTTCCAGTGGGTAGAAGTGTAGTGGCTTCATGCATGTGAACAAGAAAATTGGATTCATATAGCTACCTCATTCTTCTTCATTCAGCTCACTCATTCAACTCGTGTTACTTTCTCTAACTTCTTCCCAGCTCATGCATCCAGCCCGTGGCTAGTGTGTGATGTGGATGAGTGTATCAACATGGTGAATGGGATGAAAGTGGTTCTATAGCTTGGAGTGTTTGAAGTCATAGCTAATCCATAAAGGTTTCAAATGAGTGTGACATGTTTATGTAGCTACGTGGAAGTGTATTAAAAGAGTGTGTTCAAGTGAAGCTTCGTATGTGTCTAACTTTATGAATGACTGTGAGTGTGTGTTAGTGTAGTGGCTAGTTCTAGGAGATTGAGTGTGAGTGTGGGCTAGCCATGCATATGAGTGTATATGGTGAGGTGCCACGTGAGAATGGAGGAAGAGTGGATGCACTAAGGATGAAGTGGCTTGTGGCATTTTTCTTCTCCAATTAATCTTTCATATTTTCTCCAACATTGAGATTTAATTTGCTCAAAGTCTGCATAAAAACAATGGAGACAATTTAGTAGGAAGAATCTTACAAAATTATTTAAAAAAATTTATGCATTAAAACCAATAATTTTGCAATTTAATTCCTCAAATACAAAAATGGCCAATAAACTTAATTATCCTCCAATTGAAGTCCTTTAAGCCAAAATTTATATGAAAATGTCTAATTAGAGGAGGAAAAATATATGAAAATTAGCAATTATCAAATTCCCCCACACTTAAGCTTTTGCACTCCCAGGCAAAAGAAAACTAAAGCTCTAAGAAAGAGATAATGGAAAGGAAATCAAGAAAAATGGAATTGTGTATGTCACTTAGCACAAGGAAGCTCAAAGCAAATCAATAACTCAATTCTCCAGGTCATATCACTTGCATCAATGCAACAAGTACCATGGCAATACACTTAATCAAAAATGAAATGCAATGAAAGTCCCTCACTTAGATTAGTGTTTATCACTCTACTCTTTAGTGTTTAAGATGAAGTGCTTGCTCTCAAATTCCATCTTATCTAAGTTCACTACCATAGGCTTGGCAATCATTTACATCTCCACCACCAAAATCAAATGTCAAAGAATGAATCAAAAGGTCTTTATTATGGTTGTAATGTAGGCCAAGGCATGAAACAAGTGATAAACAAAATAATGAAGGAAATTCAAAAAGCAAATTGGAGGCTTAAAAATCATCAAGAGCATTAAAATAAGAATAAGGATGGAATGCAAGTGCATCTCAAGGCCCTATTTACCACAAACAAAAATATGCACTAACATAACAACTTTTCTTTCCTTTTCCTTTTTTTCTCTTTTTTTTATTTATACATTTCAAAAACTTTTCTTTTGCTTTGCTTCTTTTCCTTTTATTATTATTATTATTATTATTATTATTATTATTATTATTATTATTTTCTTTCTCCTCTCTCTTTTTCTTAGAATATTTCCAAAGATGAATAAACAAACGACCTATAAATGATGTGAAAAATGCACCTCCACCCACCTTAACAAGATATAATGCACTTAATAATCAAAAGCATCCTAATCAAGGTAAGAAGAACATTTGTTTGGTTTTCATGGCTAAAAGGCTAAAAAGGAAACATATATGGCTCAAAAGGGGTAAAGCAAATGGATTAAACACAAGTAGGATAGCTTTTTGGCTCTAGCTAAAACAAAACAACAATGAACGCCTTAATCCTTTTCATGCATGGAAAATGAATAAATGTGGCCTTGAATAAGATTCAAGCCAAGTTCTAAAGTAAAAGCAAGATAAAGGATACACACTAGAAATGAATAGCAATAGGTTCAAAAATCTCATAAGGTAAATTGACCATCATCAAATTTCATTAAAGCAAAGCTAATTGCTACTTAACTTACATTCTTAACACAAGATCAATTCGTTATCACATCAAGATATATCAAAGCTATGATCCCCTCAATACCAACAACTTCCATAAGAGAATAGTTGTTTTTTTTTTCAAAAACTAGAAACTTCAACACTCCAAAAATAAAACAAAAGACTAAAAACTAAAAACCTAGAAACTAGAAAAATCAACTAACCGAAACAAAAATAAAAAGTTTATTTGTATCCCCCCTACACTTAAATATTGCATTGTCCTCAATGCCAGCACACAATCCAGTAAACAGATAAAGACAACACAATATAAAAGGGGAAATGGAAAGAATACGACTGGGGATCAGGATGGGTCATGAAGTTTGATCTCCTCCTTGTCATCCCTTGGAACTCCTTCATGAAAGGGCTTAAGCTGATGTCCATTAACTTTGAATTTAGCTCTCGTCTGCTCATCCAAAAGCTCAACTACACCAAAAGGGAAAACATAAAAAACTATGTATGGACCTTCCCATTTAGAACGAAATTTACCTGGCATAAGCTTTTAGCGGGATTTATAAAGTAAAAGTTTTTGGCCAACAACAAACTCCTTTCTTGCAACCATATTGTCATGGAATGCCTTTGTCTTTTCTTTATAGATCCTTGCATTATCATAGGCTTCCAACCTGATCTCTTCAAGCTCTTGGAGTTAGAATTTTCTGTGAGATCCCGCTCCATTCAAATCCAAATTGCATTTCTTTATAGCCCAGTAAGCCTTGTGCTCCACTTTTACTAGTAAGTGACAAGTGTAACGACCCTAACTTCCAATTATAGTAATTAAGGTTAAGTACATGATTAATAATCATATATCAAGGTTTGAAGTCATTAAAATTAATTACATCGGGAACAAGTGAGGGAATTTTAAAACCTTAATGTTGCTAGGGTCATTAGCTAGACAACCACAATTATTCGAACGCGTGAGCGAATTTAATTATTAATGAGGAGCCTTTGATACTCCCATCCATCATTTCCAACTCATAAAATTCTCCTACAAGTGTTTCTAAATCATTCCTTAGCATTACCTTAAGACAAACTAAGGTTTCTAGGTGAATATGAGAAATAGAGCACTTTCGCCGCGGCTAAATTCACTTGCGCCGCAGCCAATTACTCTCGGTTCAACTCCTTACGCCTTCATGAGTTTTTCACATTTAGCCGCGGCCAAATACCCCTTTCGCCGCGGCCAAATACCCTCTGGAACACCCCCAAAACTGCCTCTCAGGCTTAGCCGCGGCTAACGTCACCATTCGCCGCAGCCAATTGCTCTCTGTTTTCTTCCCTGGCAGGTTCGCCACATTTGGCCGAGGCCAATTAAATGTTGGCCGCGGCCAATTCTTCTCTGTTATGATTTGGCCTAGGCCAATTAAATGTTGGCCGCGGCCAATTCCCTTCTGTTCCTACAACTCCCAAGATTTCATCTTATGCTCTCCAATTCCCCTCCAATATCACTTTAGGGCCATTCTACCTTAATTTATGCAACTTTAGTGGTAATTATGTACCTTAATTACCCAACTAATCTATCATTACCCTTTTAGCATTTAGATGTGGATTTTCCTACTCATCTATAGGATTTTATGTCTACAAATTATAAATCTCCCACAATGGTCATTCAATCATATTTCATTGGGTATTTCTTGCATTAATAGTCAAGTGTATAAGGGACATATCATGGGATTACATTCTATGTTAACAAAATACAACTTCTACACTTGGCAATTCATGATGCAATGCAACAATGGTACAAAACTTGTAAACTAGTTACATTACATTTTGTCAAAGCTCCCAAACCTATGTGCTACCAAACCATTTAATGATCTTCCATTAATTTTCTCCTTGCCACTAAGAGGTCCGGTCCCTGAAAATGTTAGCCCACAACGGGGTGAGATATACAATCTCAGTAACAAAAGGGCGGATTCCATATACATGTACAAGTCAATCAATCCAATGCAATTTCATGCCATCAATATCAGAATCATCAATTTAATTCACAAATGAACCAGTTGAACTACCAATGACTACTGTCCCATACCAGCAATCATACACATGTTAATGGCCAATAACACCGGGAGAGGTCCGTCCACGGCACCTACTCCATAATGAGCACAACCAGGGCTCAGTGCATCTGGGGTCTGATCACAACCCGGTGCCCGATCAAAGCACATGCACGAGTGGCAGCCGCACCACAGCTCCACCATGGACTCACAAGGTCCAATTACAATAACAATCAAGTAGTCAACCAGACATTTAGCATTTCAAAATCAAGCATGTATAACAAATAGCAGATTAACATGAGCATGTACATGGAATTAGAAAAATAACCCAGTTACCTCAATGAAGCCAATTACTCATCCTCTAGCTACCATCCAATCCAAATGCACATCAAGCCTAACATAAGCATAATCATCATTATTTAACTACCATTAGTAAAGAATTTCCCTATCCACAGATTAATCTTAACAAGAGTACGTTAAGAACTTCTTACCTAAGCTTCCTAAGGGTCAATTGCACTAATGCAAGGTCAAGTCATCAAAGCTCACAATAGTTCACCCCCCATATTTCCATTTTCGCACATACATAAGCCATGCACCAAAAGTCAGTCCAAATGATGGAAATTCAGTATATATGCCATATAAGAGAAGTGGGATCACTTACCCATATACCTAAGGGGTTAAATGGACTGAGGTGAGCCTCAACTACCAAGAACACACCATGGGAAATTCCAAAATTCGGATTTCAGTCATCAAGCCCAGAAAATTCAGTTTTTCACCTCCCTCTCCTTGTAATTTCGCACAATAGCAGAACCCATTATGAAAATCAACCCTTGGGGGTATTTTCCAGCAAAATAATACACAAAATGAGAGGGAAATACTTACCCAATCACCCCTCTAGCTTTTAACTCTGAAAATCTTCCAAGGGAACCCCAAAACACCAAGGTTCAGATTTGAAAGGAGATGAAAATGCCCAAAACCAGAAATTAATCGGACCAAAATGAAGAGGAGGATGAGAGGGACAAGTTATATATAACTCACCTTGGCTAAATCATCCTCTAAGAGTCAAAAATGGAGCCTCCATGTTGGTAGAACCCTAGCCTCCCTTGAACCTCCGAATTTCCTCTCTTGAGTTTCAGCAAATGAAGGGGAGGCTAAAGAGTTAGGGTTTAGTTATGTGTGTGTTGGGTCCCAAGTGGGTTGTGGGTTGACCCATCAGCCCAAGGTCCAATTGGGCTCATTATTTCAAGTGGGCTGCAGAAAATTTAAGGCTAGAAGTGGGATGTGCTGACCCAATGGCCCAATTCATTGTGGGTTCAGATTTTCATACTTGTTGGGCCTTATTTCATGAGTTGGGTTGCAGAAATTTGATTGGGCTAGGCCAAATTCCAAGAGCCAATCCAACTTGGGTCTGCATAATGTGTGTTGGGCTAACTATAAGGGCTCATGTAAATTGGGTCTTGGGCCTCCATTCTACTAAATTAAATTGGGTTATTATTAGGTGATCTCTCTTGGCCCAAATTTTATGATAAGGAGTTGGACTTGCACCCAAAATCATTAGGCCTCCATAAATCCTTACCCATGGCTTATTTAAATTGATTTTGGGCCCAAATTAAGCTTTAACCCAAATGAAATCTTCAACCTAATTATCTCTCTATAAATTCTCGTTCATATTGCTTATCCAATTATTCCATAATAATTATCCTTAATTAGTCCAAATACATTATTAACACCTTAATTAATTTTAGGGTGTTACAACAAGCTTTTCCAAATACCAGCCGATAGGGTGACATGCCAATAGGAGTCTTGTAGGCAATCCTATAGGCCCAAAGTGCATCATCTAGCCTCTTGCTCCAATCTTTCCTATTCGGCTGCACTATTTTCTCTAAAATTTGCTTCACCTTCTAGTTAGAAATCTCTGCCTGGCCATTTATTTGAGGGTGGTACGGAGTAGCTACTTTATGCATAACACCATACTTGCTAAGCAAGCTGTGCATACTCCAGTTGCAAAAATGAGTGCCCTAGTCACTGATAATGGCTCTCGGGATACCAAACTTGTAGAAAATGTGAGAGTGAACAAACTCTACAACCATAGAAGAATCATCAGTCCTAGTGGGTTTTGCTTCCACTTACTTCGAAACATAATCAACAGCCAATAAGATGTATGCAAAGTCAAAAGAAGTAGGAAAAGGTCCCATAAAATCAATGCCCCACACATCAAAGACTTCACAAAACAAAATAGGATACTGTGGCATTTCATTTCTCCTAGTTATGCTACTTGTTTGTTTACACCTGACATATCTTTTACAAAAATCAAAGGCATCATGAAACAAAGTAGGCCAATACAATCCACTATCGAGAACCTTCCTAGCTGTGTGTTTTAGACTAAAGTGACCTCCACATGCAAGTGTGTGACAAAAATTTAAAACAGACTCAAATTCTATATCAGGCACACAACGTCTGATTACTTGGTCACTGCATAATCTCCACAAGTATGGATCATCCCAAATATAATACTTAGCTTCACTTCTAAACTTATTCAACTGATGTTTATTCAAATTAACAAGTAGTTTAGAAGCAACTAGATAATTCACTAAATCTGTATACCATGGGTAGAAACTATGCACAACACACAAATGCTCATCAAGGAAATCATCATCAATAGGTGATACAATACCAGTAGGCATACCCATTGGAGCACAACAAGTTCGAGAAACCCTCATTCATCAAAAACTTCAAAGAGTTCAAGTGGCCCAAATCATGCATTATGTCCAAAATTTTCAAAGAGTTCAAGATAATATCTATGTTGGACATCGGCCCAAGTTTAGAGCCCAAGATCCATATTTGATCAATTCAAAATATGCTGAATTGAACTTTGGACATGAGATCTCTTTAAAGATGCAAAAGTGGAAGTCCAAGTGAAAGCCCAATGTCCTAAGAAGGTCCATGGAGCAACTAAAGTTAATATCCAACATGTTAAAAGCCCAATGACAAGAGGAAGAGTTAAATGTCTACAAAGAGCAATTGGGCTTCAATTTGCTGAATTAGAAGCCCATAATGTTAGTGCATGCATTGAGGAAGCAAATAGAGCCTTAATCATGCTTATTCAAGCCCAAGTTGATGCTTAAAGAGCCCATTGAAGTTAGAGGACGTGAATAGTATTTCAAATACAAGATGTCCAGCCCATTAATATTAATTAGTTTTGACTAGAACTCTTTTTGAATTTCGTTTTTTTATTATTATATTATTTTTTGGACTTGGTCAAGGAGCTTATCTAGGAGATTAAGTTAAAGTTAATATCTTAATCTTATTCCTTGATTTTAGGCATTGTTTAAAATATTTCTAATTAGATTTTAAGAGTTTTAGTTTTAGTAGGATTTTAAGTCTTTTAGAAATTTTGCCTATAAAAGCCCCCTATTGTACTCTATTTTGGAAGATCATGAATGAATAAATTTGAGTATTATTCAATACTTTGTGAAGCTTTTGCTTCTTTGTGTTCTCTGAGAGTTCACGTGACTTATCAAAGGATTGGTCTTCCTTTGTGGCGTCTTGAGGCTAGGGTTCTAAGAGACAGGTTCTCTTAGGGTCTTTCCTTTGACCAACATTCTTGTTTTCTACCCGGTCCCGGGCAAAGTTTCAAATTGTTGAAGGTTCTCTAGGGCATGTTCCTAGTGGGTCTTGCATCATTTGCTCGATGCAAGACCCACTAGGAACATGCCCTAGAGAACCTTCAACAATTTGAAACTTTGCCCGGGACCGGGTAGAAAACAAGAATGTTGGTCAAAGGAAAGACCCTAAGAGAACCTGTCTCTTAGAACCCTAGCCTCAAGACGCCACAAAGGAAGACCAATCCTTTGATAAGTCACGTGAACTCTCAGAGAACACAAAGAAGCAAAAGCTTCACAAAGTATTGAATAATACTCAAATTTATTCGTTCATGATCTTCCAAAATAGAGTACAATAGCAACCTTCAACAATTTGAAACTTTGCCCGGGACCGGGTAGAAAACAAGAATGTTGGTCAAAGGAAAGACCCTAAGAGAACCTGTCTCTTAGAACCCTAGCCTCAAGACGCCACAAAGGAAGACCAATCCTTTGATAAGTCACGTGAACTCTCAGAGAACACAAAGAAGCAAAAGCTTCACAAAGTGTTGAATAATACTCAAATTTATTCGTTCATGATCTTCCAAAATAGAGTACAATAGGGGGCTTTTATAGGCAAAATTTCTAAAAGACTTAAAATCCTACTAAAACTAAAACTCTTAAAATCTAATTAGAAATATTTTAAACAATGCCTAAAATCAAGGAATAAGATTAAGATATTAACTTTAACTTAATCTCCTAGATAAGCTCCTTGACCAAGTCCAAAAAATAATATAATAATAAAAAAACAAAATTCAAAAAGAGTTCTAGTCAAAACTAGAGTTCTAGTCAAAACTAATTAATATTAATGGGCTGGACATCTTGTATTTGAAATACTATTCACGTCCTCTAACTTCAATGGGCTCTTTAAACATCAACTTGGGCTTGAATAAGCATGATTAAGGCTCTATTTGCTTCCTCAATGCATGCACTAACATTATGGGCTTCTAATTCAGCAAATTGAAGCCCAATTGCTCTTTGTAGACGCTTAACTCTTCCTCTTGTCATTGGGCTTTTAACATGTTGGATATTAACTTTAGTTGCTCCATGGACCTTCTTAGGACATTGGGCTTCCACTTGAACTTCCACTTTTGCATCTTTAAAGAGATCTCATGTCCAAAGTTCAATTCAGCATATTTTGAATTGATCAAATATGGATCTTGGGCTCTAAACTTGGGCCGACGTCCAACATAGATATTATCTTGAACTTTTTGAAAATTTTGGACATAATGCATGATTTGGGCCACTTGAACTCTTTGAAGTTTTTGATGAATGAGGGTTTCTCGAACTTGTTGTGCTCCAATGGGTATGCCTACTGGTATTGTATCAATAGGTAAGGAATCTACCTTTGGAGCCTCAATTTTGCTTAAGTGGTCTGCCACCAGGTTTTTAGCTCCACTTTTATCTCGGATGTTAATATCAAATTTTTGAAGTAGAAGCATCCATTTGATCAATCTTGGCTTTGCATCAAGCTTCTTCAGCAAGTACTTTAAGGTTACATGATCAGTAAAAACAATGACTTTAGTATCAAGCAAATAAGATCTAAATTTATCCAAAGCAAAAACAATAGCAAGAAACTCTTTTTCTATGGTTGTATAATTTGCTTGGGCCCCATCCAGAGTCTTGGACGTATAAGCTATCACATGGGACCTCTTATTCACTGTCTGGCTCAAAACTACACTTACAGCAAAATTAGAAGCGTCACATAAAAGCTCAAATGGGAGGTTCTAATCAGGGGGTTGAATAATAAGTGAGGAAGTCAATCTTTTCTTAAGATCATCAAAAGCTATTTTACATGCATCATTAAAATGGAAATCAATATCTTTTTGTAACAACTTAGACAATGGCAAAGCAATTTTACTAAAATCCTAAATAAATCTTCTATAAAAACCTGCATAACCTAGAAAAGACTAGACCTCCCAAACACATGTCAGGTATGGTAGAGAAATGACAATATCTATCTTAGCCTTATCAACCTTTATGCCCTATTCAGATATAATATGACCTAATATAATGCCTTTTCGAACCATAAAATGACACTTTTCAAAATTAAGTACAAGGTTCTTCTCTATGCATCTTGCTAGGACTCTATCTAGACTACACACGCAATCATCCAAAGAGTTCCCATATACAGTGAAATCATCCATAAAAATTTCTATACAGTGTTCCAGAAAATCACTAAAAATGGAAACCATGTATCGCTAAAAAGTTCCAAGGGCATTGCAAAGACCAAAAGGCATTCGTCTGTAGGCATATGTTCCAAATGGGCATGTGAACGTCATCTTCTCTTGATCCTCTAAGGCTATGCATATCTAGAAATAACTTGAAAATCCATCCAAAAAACAGTAATGAGATTTCCTGGCTAAACACTCAAGCATCTGATCAATAAAAGGAAGGGGGTAATAATCCTTTCTAGTGACTAAATTAAGTCTCCTATAATCAATGCAAACCCTCTAACTATTCTGTACACGAGTGGGCACCAACTCATTATTCTCATTCCAGACAACTGTGATCCCTAATTTCTTTGGAACCACCTGCACAGGACTAACCCACTGACTGTTAGAAATAGGATATATAATACCAGCAAATAAAAGTTTAGAAACTTCCTTTTTAATCACATCCAGAATAAGTGGGTTTAGTCGCCTTTGAGGTTACCTTACTGGCTTTGCCCCATCCTCTAATAGAATTCTGTGCATGCATGTATCAGGGCTAATGCCAGGTATGTCAGCCAAGGTCCACCCTAGTACTTGTCTTCTCCTTTTCAAGACCTCTAAAAGCTTTTCTTCCTCCTCTGGAATAATGTCACTAGCTACAATCATCGGAAGCTTATCATCTTTCTCCAAATAGGTATACTTGAGATTGTCTAGCAACGGTGTGAGCTCTAAGGTAGGAGCTTGCTCAATCGAAGGTATGAGTTATTTGATTTCAATCTCTTCCATGCCAAATACGTGTTCAGGCAACTCACAAATAGAAGAAACAACTTTCCCATCTTTAGGAATATCAGCAGAAGGAATATCAATAAGAGAACCAATAGCAATAGTAACATCAGTATCACTATTAGGTGAACTAGTCATACAATATCTAATACCACTATCAATAGGTAAGGTAAGAGTAGAAATCGATGAACTAGCACAATCAACATATCCAGAAGTGACATCAACATGCAACATATCTTGAGAATCAGTAAATCTAGTAACATCAGAACAATCAGGGAAAACAACAGCATGCACATAATTTCTCGAACAAAAGGATTGATCTAGACCAATATAATCATCTAAATCAGTCATAAGCTGACTAACAGTGAAATCATCATAAATAGAGGAGATCACCGAATCATGATAATCAATACATGTATGGTACTCACTATTCTCAATAAAAGCACTAATCTGGGTACATCTGTGACATATAGTAGTTCCAGAACATATACAATCAAGAGAATCATCTAAGTCAGTAATATCATAGGAATCAGTTAACAAACTATTCCTAAAATCAGCACTGGCATTATCAACTAGCATATTAATCAGGCTGATACTAAAAATAGAGTTATCATCATAAGGGTGTTTCATGGCATCAAATGTATAAAATTGTATCACATTGCCAGCAAACTCCATTTGAAGAGTACTCTCATGCACATTTATTATTGTCTTTGTAGTTTTTAAGAAAGGTCTACCTAGAATGAGTAGGGCATGTTCACTAGATCTATATCTATCATCCTCCATGTTAAGGACATAAAAATCAGCTGGAAAAATCAAATCTTTTACCTTAACCAGAACATCCTCCAACACTCCTGAAGGATAAGCAATACTCTTATTTGCCAACTACACAACCACTTCAGTAGGTTTCAGCTCTCCTATCTGCAAAGATAAATACACTGATTTAGACATAGCATTAATAGTAGCACTAAAATCAATCTAAGCATCAGAAAACTCAAAATTCCCAATAGTGCATAGGATTGTAAAAGTGCGCGGATCTTGACACTTAGTGGGCATTGTTGGCTGTATAAGTACTGAAACATTTTTGCCAAAATTTACTTTTCATTCCCTCTTAGCCATCTCTTATTAGTACATATTTCCTTGAGAAACTTGGCATACTTAGGGATGGTCTTGATTACATCCAACAAGGGTATATTGACCTCAACCTTCCTAAAAGTCTCAAGAATTTCTTTCTCAATATTTGCTTCAGTTTGTCTCTTTCCCAAGGTAAGTCTATGTGGGAAAGGCAAGATCTTCTTTGGCTCCTTTTCTTTGTTAGGCTTACCTGGTGTGATGTGTGTTTTTTTATGACATCGGCTTATCCATAATAATGGTATCTGAGGATGCTTGAACCTCTTTTCCACTCTTAAGAGTGATGGCACTAACATTGCTACTATTCCTTAGATTGACAACTGTCTGTGATGGTAATTAGCCTGATCCTTAGCTTTTTACCTTATTGAGAGAGTTAGCTAATTGACTAATCATATTCTCCACATGCCTGTTTTGAGTTTTCTTTTTATTTTCCATGTTATCCATTTCTTGTCTATGTTTAGCCTCACTCTGTTCCATCTTTTCCATGAGTTGCTTCATCAATAGCTCCATGCTGTTATCTTTTCTAGGTTCCTCTTGGATAGGAACAAATTACCTAATAGGTTGGGAGGACTGTGCACTACGTCCTGCAACATTGTATCAATTTTATTATTGCCCTCCCCCATATCTCAAGTTGGGGTGACCCTCCATCCTGGATTGTATGTATTAGAATAGGGATCATATTTTTTGTTGCCCTTGTTGCATTGGCCTAACTAGAAACATCCCAACACAAGTCTCTACCTTGTCCTCTAACATAGGGCACTGATAAGTACCATGTGTGGCCAAATAGCATATATCACACAGGGGTCCTACCAAGGTAGTAGAGGTAGATGTCTGCCCAGGTGCATAACACTGTGGATAGGAATGTGTCTGAGTAGGATAGGATTATGGTGTAAAAGTTTGAGATAGAGTAGAGGATGACTGTGGTTGCTTATGAGCTAAAGTAAGCTGACGAACTATAGTGGTTAGCTCATTAAACTGACTCTTAACTTCAGTATCATACTGTGGAATACCCAACTCATTTACTCCTCTTGCCATCTGCATTGATCTAGAACCAAATTGCTGAGCATTCTGAGCCACCTTATCAATCAACTCCCAGGCCTTTATAGGTGTCAGATCACCTAAAGCTCTACCGGAGGCAGTATCAATCATGTTTCTATCAATGTTCAACAGGCCCTCATAGAAGTACTGAATAAGTAGCTAATCATAAATTTGATAGTGAGGACAACTAGCTAGCAATCTCTTGAATCTCTCCTAGTACTCATACAAAGTCTCTCCACTATTCTGTCTAATCCCACATATTTCTTTCCTTATTGATGCAATGCGAGAAGTAGGAAAGAATTTTTCCAAGAAGAGCCTTTTCAGTTGGTCCCAAGAAGTGATGGCACCAGGGGGTAGATAGTACAACCAGTCCTTGGCTAAACCATCCAAGGAGAAAAGGAATGCTCTGAGCTTAATTTATTCTTCAGAGACTCCCTGTGGCTTCATTGTAGAGCAGACAACATGGAATTCCTTCAGATGCTTGTGAGGGTCATCTCCTACAAGTCCATGAAACTTAAGAAGTAAGTGAATTAGACTAGATTTAAGCTCAAAATTTACATCTAATTCTGGATATTGTATATAAAGATTTTGATAATGCACATTAAGAGCTGTCAATTCTCTAATGGTTTTGGCATGCATGTTATCATTCAAATTTGCATTTACATTCAAGTTAGCCTAAACATGCATATTCATGTTAGCATTCATTTGTTCTTGTTCAGCCATATTATCACCAGCAAATTGAAGTACAAAATCAATTCCTTGCACACAATCAAAAGCAGAAGAAATAGAACTACTGATTCCTACACTATTTGTATTTTTCTTAATCCTTACTTGTCTTCTAAAGGTTCTTTCAATTTTCGGATCTAAATCAATTAATTTTTCACCAGAGCTCCTTGTCATAAACTAATTAGACAAGCAAAAACTAAAAAGGAACACAAACAATCAACAAAGAAAAATTAAAACAATAAATCTAGAAAAATTAGAAAAATCCTAGAAAATTTAAAAAAAATACTAAAAAAATTAGAAAAAGTGCCTTAAATGTTGGAATTTGGCCAAAAAAATAGTGCACCTAATAGCCTTGCTATTATTTTTGCTTAAAACACCCAAAAACCTTGGAAAACAAAGTTTGAGAATTTTTTGGGCACTTTAAACAAAAATTCCAGCAACCAAGACAATTGATACGTAACACTGAAATGATCCAAATCCAAGCTTAAAACAGGGGAAAACAGAACCAAAACAGAGCAAAAATAGGGCAAAAATACTAAGAAACCTTTTCAAACAATTAAGAAACTAAACTCTCCGGTAATTGCGCCAAATTTAACGATTGTGTTGCGCAATCTCAAATAAAACTAGGTAGAAAAATAAATTTTTGTAGATAATGGTACGACCTAGGTCATTTCCCAAGGAGTTTTTGCCTCTATTTGTTTATGAAAGAGTGTTCCAAGTATTTCTAAATGAAAGTTGCTTAGGGGATTTTGAAATGCTAGAATTTAATTGAACTAAATTTGAATTGACAAGAATAAAAAACTTAAGACTAAGTGAAGTGAACAATTAAGAAAATGTGGTAGCTAACTTTTAGATGGACTCCTTAGAATTCAATTATCCTTGCTCCCTTTTTAGTATACCAAATTTAGATTTAAATTCTTGCTCATTAGTGTATTCCCCATAAAAACTCTTGAATGACCATCAAAGATTCAATTCATTAATTATTCAAGGAATTTGCAACCACAAGAAACTTTAAAAAATTAATCAATTGAATTAAGAACAAGAACACACTATAACCAATCCTAATTGATCAATAAAATCTGCTGCACAATCCACTTAAGATGCAAATTAACAAATTAGATTAATGAATTCCTTAAACAATTAATTACACAAAAATTCTAGCCATATAATCTAACAACCATTGCATCAATTGGCCTATAATAAAGAGGAAATTAAGAGTAAATTGCACAGCCAATAAATTTAGACTTTTCACAAACATGTAATGATCACAATTAAAAGTCCAAATATCAAATTATACTCAATCCACAAATCAACTCAATCCAGTAAATTTCCAGTAATTAAATTCCTAAATTAATAAGTTAAACCTAGTCAAATTAATAAAAGAATTAATGTTGGAATTGAAAAAGTAAGCAAAGAAATTTTTATCCAATTTGGTGGGGAAATGTGGAGCTCGAATCTACATCTAGGAGTCTCCAATCTTCAGCTAGCCACCAAGGATGATTCAAGCTACCATGGAGAATTTAAATGGAAGAAAATCGATGGAATGAGCAGTAGCCATGGAGAAACCGATGAAAAATCCTTCTTTGTTCCCTCTCTAGAGCTCCAGCATTTTTTCCCATCTAATCGCGTTGTTTCTTGCATTAATCTCTAGTCCACATTATTTCTCCATCTTTTTTTTCTTTTCATGCTTCCAGCTCGCTTCATGTGTTTTTGCTGTCATTATTCTCTAGCTCACACTTCATTAATACTGTAACACCTACTCTAATAATCATTAGGTTAGGGATTCCATCTCCTAAATATATGCCAAGCACTTAAATAATTATAAATTCTTGAGATTTCACCTCACGCTAGTTAATACTCACTTAAAAGGGCTTAGCCCTATTAAGCAACAATACCTGCTCAAGTTATTCTATAACAATAAGGGCTCCACCCATTTTATTCAATTCAAAACATAGGGACTCACAGTCCACATCTCGAGCATATATTAGAATATTTTAGGAAACTAAATTCAAAGATCTATAAGTATCAAACTACTAGCTAAATAATGTTTAAAATTTAAAATAGTAAAACCAAATAAAAATATCCTATGTCATGGCAAAAAGTAAATAATAACCCAGCATGAGCTCGAGGAGTATAAGAGCCAATAGCTCACTCCTCCGATAACTTCCCTTGCCTCTTATTCAGTCCTTCACCTGAAAATATTAAGAGAATGGGGTGAGCACTAATGTCTCAGTAACCCAAAGTCTTACCATGTGCATACAAACTAACAACTATGTCCAATAGGTCTCAATGCAAATCCAACATCACTATTATTAATTATTAACAGAAAAGATCATAAGGTAAAATTCAAAATAGTTATATGCAAAACATGATAAAATACAATATGTATAACCTCCCTTATTGCTCCGTCCAGCCTTATACCGTTGACTGAAGCCATAGGCTTATCCACGATCTAACCCACATATTGGACAGACCAAAGCTACTCTGGTGCTCGAGATGTACCCGGCCAAAGGTACAGAGCCCAAGCCCAGACTATGGCTTCCCTCTTTAAAAGACTAAACCAGGAGGTATCACTGTCCCGCGTTCCCCCTTTACAAACCCAGCTAGGTAAGTATTGAGGAATGGGGCCCTACAAAAAGCCAACCACTTTGCGCGAGGTGGAGGCAAACCACGTGGTCATCATATCATATATATCTTACCAACATCTCCTTAACCCATCATTTATGCATGTTGTCTTTATCCAAAATTCATACGAGCATGTTTGAAAAATTAAGAATCTCATATAGCATATCAAATAGGACTGACAAGCATGCTTGAAAGAAATATAATACTCTAAAATTTCACATCAATAATTTGAGCTCATAAGCATGCTTGAAAATAAAAATACTATGTTAAAATTTTATTATATCTACAAGCCTGCTTAAAAAGATTCTAGCAATTCTATTAATTTCACAATCATTTACTTTTACCGTTTCATAATCCCATACAGCTTATTTACCTGTATCACGCTCAACAAGATAAACTTATTTATTTGATTAAAATTATAATAATAAACCAACTTGCATACACATGGAAAAACTCTGAATTACCTGTTCTCTTTTGGCTTACAAGTAGTCACACGACAAGAAAATCTAAGCAGTAAGAGCTTTTAATAAAAATCTACAAAATTCACACATATATACAAAACATCAATATATAATTCAAAACTACTTATATATTATCCTAAACTACTCTAAAATTACTCTAAAATTACTTTGAAAACTTAAAAGCTATTGTAGAGAACCTAAAATTCTCTTTTAAATCTATATTTCTTTATATTTTAATTAATTTATTAGAATAGTCAATTTTATATCAACTTAAATTTACAAAAGTTCCTAAATTCCTAAATCTAAATTTTCTCATCCAAAATTTATAATTTACGTATATAAATATAAATTAAATTTATATTCCCAAATTCACACACACATATATATCTATGTATAAAAATTTATATTGAATTTATATTCATAAATTCATATTATATACATACCTACATATATATATATATATATATAATTATATATATATATATATATATGTATATTTATTTTAGAAAAATACAGGGATGAAAGGATGCATTTCTACATAAGAATTATATATATATATATTATGATAATATATATATATATAAGGGATGAAGATTATATATAGATATATATATATAATCATATGAGACAAAGAACAAAAACTACTCTTGTACTTGGTGTGGAGATGTATGTTCGATGAGGGATTGGAAGAACAAGTTAGAATTATTTGAAGAAAGGTTTTTGGCGGCGTGAGAGAGAGCAGACGGATGGGGGAGTGAAAAATAAGGAATAGGTTCGATTTTAGATGTATATATATATATCTTGTTAGTTATTATTATTATTATATTTTAAAATTCTATTAGATATTAAAACTAACTTTAAGTTATCTATCGGATAATTTGAAATATTAACTAAGGATATATATATCTTATTAGTTTTTATTATTATATTTTAAAATTTTATTAGCCATTAAAACTAACTTTAAGTTATCTATTGGGTAATTTGAAATAGATATATATATCTTATTAGTTTTTATTATTATTATATTTTAAAATTCTATTGGCTATTAAAACTAACTTTAAGTTATTTACTGGATAATTTGAAATAGATATATATATCTTATTAGTTTTTTATTATTATTATATTTTAAAATTTTATTAGTTATTAAAACTAACTTTAAGTTAACTCACGGATAATTTGAAATATTTTAAAATTAACTAAAGATATATATCTTATTAGTTTTCTTTTTACTTTTAAATCTTTGGCTCTTTAAATTATATATATATTAATAAATTTTTAAATAGGTGAAAATTTGACTTTTTCCTTATCCTATCATGTACCTTACTTTTTAAGCCTAATATTTAATCTTATATTCTTTCTTAAAGTCACTAATACTTTTTGGAGATGTTACAAATACACGTCAGGCCTCAGCTCATGTTAATCTTCCATGCTCTACATGTTTTCCCATCTTTCCTCCCTCGATGAATGCCTCAGCGTCTGCATTAAAGAAAATCACATGCCC
This sequence comes from Erythrophleum ivorense, assembly GCA_026724425.1. Taxonomy (NCBI): domain Eukaryota; kingdom Viridiplantae; phylum Streptophyta; class Magnoliopsida; order Fabales; family Fabaceae; genus Erythrophleum; species Erythrophleum ivorense. The sequence goes on from JAIUCV010000014.1 coordinate 15,538,504, forward strand.
AGCTCCATATTCCATGTGCTGCCTCATTTTATTTCTTTTGCCCATAGCTAAATCCTTTCAGCTCGTGCAAGCTTCGTGAGCTTATGAATGACGTGGCTTCATCTCTTTTCTATATAGTTCATTTCAAATTAACCTACAGCTCTTTCCTTCGCGTTATTTCACGTCTTTATTTAACCTTCAGCCTAAGCTTCCCACGTCAGCTTTGCATGCTCCTTCGTTTCTTTTTGTATCATGTATTCAGCCCAGTAACTCTTCCAGTTAAGCTTCTTTTCGAAAGCTCCTTCAATCCATAGCTTCTTGTTTCACATGCACCTCTTCTTTTACGTATTCCACGTTCTGTCTCTTTTCCACACTAAATTGTAGCTACTTTTCAAATCTAGACACAGCTTTTTCACGTTAAAACATGCAGCTTCTTCCCTTTAGAGACTAGAACCGACACTCTTCCATGTATTATTTTGTTGCCAGCTCTTACTTCATGTTGCTCATTATCTTTACAAGCTCCCAGCTCCCAACTCATTTAGCTTCAACGATTCCTACATTGGCTACTTTTGTATGTTGCCTCTTGAACCCTTTACTTCTCTAATCATTCCCATGTGAAACTTTCTTTTCTCCAGCCCACGTTCTACTCTTGCCATGTCTTCATTTCTTATAGCTGCTTACAAGACACGAGAGAAAGTTCTGCACCCAAGCCTCCTTCATTTTCAGCTCATTCTAGCCTTTCATTCCACATTGATTCTTCTTTTCATTCTGCCCAACTCGTAGCTTGCATGCTCTATTTTTCTCTTCTCTTCTTCATTTTCTTGCTTTGTTCCAATGGGTGGAAGTGTAGTGGCTTCATGCATGCGAACAAGAAAATTGGATTCATGTAGCTACCTCATTCTTCATTTAGCTCGCTCATTCAACTCGTGTTGCTTTCTCCAACTTCTTCCCAGCTTATGCATCCAGCCCATGGCCAGTGTGTGATGTGGATGAGTGTATCAACATGGTGAATAGGATGAAAGAGGTTTTGCAGCTTGGAGTGTTTGAAGTCATATCTAATCCATGGAGGTTGCAAATGAGTGCAACGTGTTTATGTAACTACGTGAAAGTGTATTAAAAGAGTGTGTTCAAGTGAAGCTTTGTGTGTGTGTGCAGCTTTATGAATGACTGTGATTGTGTGTAAGTGTAGTGGTTGGTTCTAGGAGATTGAGTGTGAGTTTGGGCCAGCCATGCATGTGAGTGTATATGGTGAGGTGCCATGTGTGAATGGAGGAAGAGTGGATGCACTAAGGATGAAGTAGCTTGTGGCATTTTTCTTCTCCAATTAATCTTCCATATTTTCTCCAACATTGAGATTTAATTTACTCAAAGTCTGCACAAAAACAATGGAGACAATTTGTAACACCTTACTTTCTAGCTCATACCCATCATGCCTTTCCTACTCATATACACATGCTAAGCATACAAGGGAGGTTATTTGCTCTACCTTATGCTTAATTTCTATGGCATTATGTATGGGTAGATTTCCACTGAAAGTCACATGGACCAGGTGAGCTCTTTCTCTACATCCTCATGCTTAATTATACTACTAAGACTCATTCCAATCCCAACAACATGCTTTAAACTCATGGAAAGCAAAAAGGGATTTGAGACATGTATTTTCGTTCTTGGCAGATTTTGCTTCATTTCTGGGCTAAGTTTGGAAATTCATAACTAAATGCAGAAAAATTGTATCTGCATGATCTTGGTCGTTCTAGAAATCTTAAGACGTCTGCTTCATGTTAAAAATATGTAGAAGTCTCAATATCTCACATATCCTGAGTTTGACATCAAAATCATTCACTGGTCAGAGGGGGCTCCTTTGCTGTCACAGTTTACTGATATGAACTTTGAAAATGTCTAACTAATTCCAAAAAAATCCAATACTTGTAAACGATATCAGTATGAAAGATGTGGATGTTAGCTAGAGGAGAAAAATATCTCCAGATCAGTTCACCAAGCCAAACTCCCGAAAACCGATGAAACAATACTTCGGGTCTGGTTGGGTGTCTGATACTGGGCTGGAACTTCGAAATTGCATATCTTCCTCTCTAGACCTCTAAATGAGGTGCTTCCAGCTCCTACAAGTCACTGTGACCATCTAGTTTCTGTGTATAAAATTTCGTAGCCATTGGACTACGTTTGCCCCTCGGATGACACGATTTCTAAACTGACCAAATGAACAGTATTTTCTGAAATCCAAATTTCTGATGTCAAACTTGAAAAATCATAGAGAATGCTATAGACCTCTAAATGACATGAACTCTAGCTTCCCAAAAAGCTCTAAACATGATCTAGTTACATGTCAAATTTCATAGCAAGAAGAGGTCATATGGTTACCTCTTGGCATCATGTGCAAAAAGCCACTTTCTTGGCTAAACATAGGGCTCATGGGATCCAATCTTGGTTCTTCTACCTCTATGACCCTTTGAGCACATGAGAAAGCATCTCTAGGGGCCATCAATCATGACTCAAGTGTCTGACAACTTAGATTGGATAAACTCACTACCCCATGCTCACTTATGCACCCATATAGCCTATACTAACATTGAGCATTTCACATCAAAATTGCCTCTTCATTCATAATAGGCCTCATTCTCATACATTCGTCATACATGCATTAGCTTACAATCATTCATAAAAGTTACATCATTACTTTACATCACTTGTCTCATGTACAATGTATTTTCAAGAAATTCCTTTACACTTTTCTTTAGTCTCCCTAGCCTCATGCTTGATGATGGTTCCCATCTCTTACCTCACTTGGTCCACCTGGCATGTTTGGATGGTGGAGAGGGAGGGTGAGATTCGAAGAATCTCAATAGTTCATCTCTCATTCAATCATACATATATAGCATGCAACCAAGTCTCATTGTGTATGTATGGCATATTAGCATATAAAATCATGATGAAAGCATTTAAAACATGTGAATTGGCCATGTATAAAGGAAAAACATTCTCAACATGTGAGTAGGCCATACATAACATTTAGAAGCTTGCTAAGTACTTGGATTAGCCTCACCCACTCACTTGTGGCTTTTGGACTTGCCTCACCCATTCTTAAGAGGTCCTTAGACTCAACCCTTACTCTTTGGGAGTCAACCTCACTTTTGGGAGACTCTTTACTTTGTCTCAACCAACTTAAGGGTTTGGCTCATCCTCACCTTGGCTATAGGGTTATTAGCTTTTCCTTTCCTCAAGCAAACCAAAATAAATCACATAAATCATCATTTCACTTCATAACATATCATCATGCTAACACACTTCTCATAACTCATATCATACATACATACAAGTAAGACAATGTAAACACACAATTATGCATGAAAGAAGGTGGCGAGAACTACCTTATTAGCTATTGACAACTTCCTCTTTTACTTGTCTCCTCCCTTGTGGATTTCACTACCACTTCTAGATGGGAGAACTGCTCTTGAGCCTAACCACATACTCTTAGGAAAGGAAAGCAAGAAAGAGAAGACTACATAACTTTTAACCTCTCTCAAGAGTGATTTCCCACTCTCTCTCTTCTGAACCAAACTCAAGACCTAACCATCTTTGCTATCTAAACCATGGAAAGAGAGGGGAAGGGGAGAAGGGCAACACGTAAAGAGAAAAGCTATGAGAATCCTTACCTTTCTTGTCCTTTCTTCTTCTCTTCAGCTTCTCTCTCTCTCCTCCGCCCTTTTCTCTCTCCTAAAGTGAGCTTGAGTCGGTTAGAAAAAGAAAGAAGGGATTTGGAAGCTTTTAAAAAGTCAAATTCTCTTTTTCTCGCTTTTCCGGACTAACCCTCACTATAGCGAGCCATAACCCTCGCTACGGCGAGCTCGAATAAGTCCCAGACCTCTGCCTTCGCTATGGCGTTCGTTACGGCGAGCAACTCCCTGGATTTTGTATGGGGGTGCCCGAACTCGCTATAGCTAGAAGTTTTCTCGCTATAGCTAAAAGGCAGTCTCGCTATAGCTAGACCATTTCTCGCTATAGTGAACAAGTACATTCGCTATAGCTAGGCTGTAGTTAGCAGACTTAGAAAATTTTCAGCTTCCAAAAATTTTCAGCTTTTCTTTTCCTTCCTTTTTCTTTTCCTTTTTCTTTTCTCTTTCTTTCTTTTTCCTGGTTGTTACACAATTAAGTAGGAATAATCTTACAAAATTATTTAAACAAATGTATGTATTAAAACCAATAATTTTGCAATTTAATTCCTAAAATACAGAAATGGCCAATAAACTTAGTTATCCTCTAATTGAAGTCCTTTAAGCCAAAATTTATAATCAAAATGCCTAATTAGAAGAGAAAAAGTATATGAAAATTAGAAATTATCACTCATCACCTCCTCTCCAATGTTTTTACATGCTAGGTGGACCAAGAGAGCAAGGAGATAGAAGCCAACCACTTGAGAGATGAGAATATGACATTGAAATGTATGAAATTTGCTTCTTTAAGGCCATCAAGGAGGCAAATGTTGTCATCTATGGTTGTATATGACCTATGACCTCTTGAACATGTGTAATTATGTTAATAAGTGATGTATGAATGAGTGTTAAAGTTATATGTATGAATATGCACATTTTGATTATGTATTGGCAAGTTTTCATTATGGAAGTATGTGTATAATTGTATGTGGCATAGCCAAAATGAGAGGCATGAAGTTTGGGACCATTTGAACAGCTCACAAAAGTCTTAATTATTCTTTTAGACTTGCCCAAGAGGTGCCAAACCCCAAGGAAAGCCATTTGGACATTTTGGTATCCCTTATGAAATCAAACTTGACCATAATGGAACTCTATATCACTTTTTGCCCAAATGAGCTCTTCTTGATCTAAGATTTGGCATGAAATTAGAACTTGTTGAGATATTTTTGAGAAGCTAAAGAACAGAATTTTTAGAGGTCTAGAGAATATTTGATGAATTTCCAAAGTTGAAAATTTTTCTGATTTTGGTCTGATGCACTGTTCACTTGGTCTGAAAATGAAATCTGTCACATAGGGCTCAAATGATGTTGAATTGCCACAAAATTTTATACAGAGACATTAGACATTATCGGTGACTTGTGCCAACTAGAAACACCTCATTTGGAGGTCTATAGAGGGAGATATGAATTTTTAAAGAATCTGTCCAGTATTAGGAACTTCACCCGACCTCAGTTACTGTTTGATTAGATTTAGAAGTCTGGGCATGCCTGAGCTGGTTTGGAATTATTTTTTCCCTCTAGCTAACATCCATAAATTTCCAAATCAATATCATTTGCATGGATTGAATTTTTTTGGAATTAATTGGATATTTTCAAATTTTGCTACAGAATTATGTGACAACACTAGTGGATAGCTTGACCTCTAGATCTTTTCGGATGTCAAAATTCCTTTGTGATAGATGTTATAATCTAGAAATAATTTTACTATGAAGTAGACATCTGTAAAATTTTAGAATGACCAAGAATGTATGATTTCAATTTTTCTAGAATTAGTTATGATTTTTCAAAGTTTGTGGCAGAAATGAGCCCAAGCTAGCCGAAAATGAATATCCATATTTTATGCTTCATTTCGGGTTTGTTGCGGTGTGGGCCACTTTTGATGATGCAAATGAGTTGTATTTATGTAATTAAATATGAGAATGTATTGTATGAGCTCACATGGTCCACGTGACATCAAATAAAATTTTTATATATGACGCAACGTAAAAAAATATATTATTTTAATGGATTTTCTTACTTCCCCTCATATAATGCACTATATGAGCATGCAAATGTGATAGAAATGAGCTAGAAATTATCGTATTACACCTATAGTCAATACAAAGCCTAAGGCTACGATCCTTCTTATTGACAAACAACATTAGTGCTCCCCAAAGAGATACACTTTGCCTAATAAACACTTTCTCAAGTAACTCATCTAATTGACTCTTCAACTCAACCAACTCGGCAGGTGCCATTCTATACGAGGCCTTAGAAATCAGACCTGTATTAGGTACCAAATCAATGAAAAATTTAAGCTCTCTCTTTAGAGGTAATCCACTAAACTCTTTAAGGAAAATCTCAGGGAACTCTCTAATCATAGGTATATCCTCCAACCCATTATCAACCTCAACATGTAATGAAAAGAATACTAGAAACCCTTGGCAACCATGCCTCAGGTACCTCTCGGCTTGGGTGACAGACATGTAAGCAAGCTCAGTCATAGGACAATCAGGTATATTGTAACACCATAATTACTAGCTCATTTCTATTACATTTGCATACTCATATAACACATTGCATGAGAGGAAGTAAGAAAAATTTATTAAAATACTACATTTCCTTGCGTTACGTCGTGGTCAAAAATTTCATTCTGTGTCACATGGATCATGTGAGCTCATACAATACATTCTAATATTTAATTATGTGAATAAAAATTATTTACATCATGAAATGTAACCCTCAACTCATAGAACTCAAAAGAAAGCTCAAAATAGTCATGTGCATTTTTGGCCAGAATTGGCCCCTTTTCTAATCCAACTTTTGAAAAATCATAACTAATTTTAGAAACATTGAAATCATACATTCTTTGCCATTATGGAAAGCTATGGATGTTTACTTCACAGTAAAAATATTTCTAGACCATAACATCCATCACAAAGGATGTTTGACATCTAAAAATGTCTATAGGTCAACTGCCCACTGGTATTGTCATAGATTTTTGTAGCAAACTTTGAAAATGTCCAATTAATTCCAAAAAAATCTAATCCATAAAAATGATACCAATCTGGAAATCTGTGGATGTTAGCTAGAAGAAAAAAATAGCTCTAGACTAGTTCAGCAGCCCAAACCTCAGAATCTGATGGAACAGTAACTCATGTTGGGTAAAACTCCTGATACTGGACATAATGTTTAAAAATTCATATCTCCCTCTCTAGACATCTAAATGAGGTGCTTCTAATTGGTACAAGTCACTGTGAATGTCAAGTTTTTATGTATAAATTTTGTGGCAATTGGGCCTCATTTGAGCCTTGTGTGATAGATTTCACTTTCGAACCAAATGAAGAGTGCAACAGACCAAAATCAGAAAAATTGCCAACTTTGAAAATTCATCAAATATTTTGTAGACCTCCAAAAATTATGTTCTTTAGCTTTCCAAAAATCTTTCAATATGTTCTAATTGCATACTAAATCTCATATCAAAAAGAGCTCATTTGGCCAAAAAGTGATATAAGGTTTCATTATAATCAATTTTGGCTCTATATGAAGTACCAAAGTGACCAATTAGCTTTCCCTAGGGTTTGGCACCTTTTGGGCAAGTTTAAAAGCATAATTAAGATTTGTGTAAGCTGCCCAAATGGTCCCAAACTCCATGCATCTCATTTTGGCCATCTCATCCACACTTATGCATAGTTCCATGTTGTCATTAAGGAAGCTACAATGCCATAACATGTCCAAATTCCATTCTAATTGTCACATAACATATTCTCTCATTCATACATGTCAAAATATCATAATTACATATGTTCATAATATTATACTACATATACATCCATTGAATACATCAATTGCCATTCTTATAGCTTTAAAGTGACAAAATTTCCACATTTCAATGTCATTACTTCATTTCTCATATGGTTGACTCCTATTGCCTTGCTCTTTGGGTTCACCTAGCATATTAGATCATTGGGGAGGAGGGAATGAGATTCAAAGAATCCCAATAGCTCATCTCCCATTCAATCACACATAACATATGCAAAGCAAGTCTTAAAAATGCATGCATGGATATCATGGACGTCATGAACATCCAAGAAGCAAGCTTGGCATGTGATTAAGTCATACAATACATTCAAGAGCTCACCAAGTGTTTGGATTGGCCTCACCCTTTTCCTCATGGATTTTGGATTTGCCTCACCCATTCTTTAAGAAATTTTTAGACTCAACCATACTCTTGGGAGCCCACTTTGCTTTTGGGAGACTCTTTGCTTTGTCTCAACCAATCTTAAAGGTTCTTGGCTCATCCTCACCATGGTTAAGAGTTCTTAGCCTCTCTAGAATCAAGCAAACTCAAACAAACATTATAGTATCATTTAAAAATATAATATGTCATCATAAAATCATGGCATATAAGATCATGCTAGCATACTTTCCATGGCTTAAAAATACACATACACATATTCTAAGACAAGCTAGACACACATCCATGTATGAGAGAAGGTGAAGAGAGCTACCTTGCACACAATCACACACTTTTTCTCTTAAAACTCCCTCCCTTGCTTCGGTCACACACCCACAAATGTGTGGGGAAGGTTTTTCTTAGCCTAGACACAATTTATGGGAACCAGTTAGGTTCATGAAATAATCTCTCAGGTCAGACAACTTGCTTTGACACTAGGTTGTTCTATAAACCCCATTATGGTCCATAAATGCACCTAATGAAGCAACACCCCTCAAATAATTTTTAGGCTCCATTATTTCCTTTCAAATATGATTCTTGACTCCTTTTAAGCCTCTTGGGGTCATCACACAATTAAAACAAAGAGCCTAGCTACATGTTTCTTTAGGTCATAATATGGAACCTAAAGCACTAACTCACTTTCTATGAGTTCCAAATTTTTTCCAAGGCCTCCCCTCATTTTCATTCATCATACATGACTCAAGAATGGCCTTTGAAAAATTTAAAACTCTCCCTAGGTACCCCAACCTTGCTTGGCCAAGACTATGTCCCTTTTTGGCCTTCTTGGAATTCTCTTTGTTTTCTTGAAGGAGGAAGCATGTGGGGAGCATCTTAGGGATCTTAAAAGCTCATTTAAACTTTTAATTAGACCTAAGAATTATCATATAAAATCAGATTTTGGAAGGTGCACACAAAACCCTAGAATTTGCATCTTGAAATCTAATAGTTACTTTGTTGTTTTCTTTGCATATTCTTGTTCTTCTCCCTCAAATACCTAAGATTCACCCTTGGTTTGGTTGAAAACTTAACTCCCTAAGGCTGACCTTACATAGGTCAAAATACCCATAAGAGAAAGGAGGAAGAAGATCAAGTGGAAGAATGGCATGATACCTTGATTTCCTTGGTTTTCTTGCTTGTTCTTTGCTTTCCTTGGCTTTCTCCCTTGAATTTCGAACTTTCCCTTCTGTTCTTCCTTCAAAACAGCCCTCAAAACTTCAGAGAAATCATGGAGAATAAGAGGGAAAAAGAGGAGAAGAGATTGGCTAAGAAAAAGTATGAAAAACAAGCAAATTTCCATACCTTAAGCTTGGATTTTCTCCTCCTTCTCTCCTTCCCTTGGTGCGCCACTCTCCCAGGGGTTTTCTTCTAATTTTGGGTAGAATAATCTGAAGCTAAATGAGGGAGAGTGTGAGGCGCCAACTATTTATAAGGGAGGAAGGAACACTTTTTCAAAAATTTCCATTTTGCCCTTCGTTCTTGGCATTTTCGTTTCTCCTTCGTTTTAGCTCCTTTTTTAGAACTGTCTTTTCCATTATAAAATTTAGGTTAGCAATTTAGTAAAATGCCTTTGAAATCACTCCAATTGGAGCTAAAACCTTCCCAAATGAATCAGTTAAAGTTTGAGTCAACTGATGTTAGAAAACGTCCACCAAAGGGGTTTTAACTATCCTGGGACTTTCCATGGTTTTCAGGGCCTTTGAGAACCTTGGAGAACTCAAAAATTTCATTAAAGCCCTTTTATGTGAATTCCAAAATTTGCTCAAAATTATGAAAATGCCATTACGTTTTGTAAGCTTTTCATAAGAAATTGTTTCTTCATTCTAGCTCCATTTTTCTTTCTATCTGAGCCTGGGATTCTCATTTTTAGGAGTCTGGAATGCTTCCCAAATTTTTTAGGACCTTAACTACATCATCTTGGGGGGCTTCCTTTTGTATCCGGTGGATTTCATTCATTTACGGAGAAACCGTACATTACGTTTCTCATATTTTCTCTGGTTTTCAGAGAACCAGATATTACATATATTGGAAGGTAAAGAAAGAGTCTTATGGTTATAGTCAAGTATCAAATTATTAGCTGACAACTAGTTTATGCCAATGATTGCATCAAAGTCACACAAAAGGATACAAATCAGGTTAAGGGTAGTATAATGGCTATCCAATTTTACAATGCAATTCAAACACACATCAAATGTAACCATAGAATATCCAATAGGGGTGGACACAGATAGCTCAAATGGCAACAGGCCAATTTTAAGACCTAGACATTGAATACAATCATAAGAGATGAATGAGTGGGTCGCACCTAAATCAAACAATGCATCTACAACATAATTATTGACAAGTAAAGTACCTCAGACTAGACTCCCAGATCTACTAGCCTCTTGTTACGTAAGTGCAAACACCCTTCCTTGTGTAGGTGGTTTAACAGATGAAGCCAACTTTTGTGACACTGAGCAAGTTCGTGTATAGTGTCTAGGCTTCCCATAATTATAGCACACCGGGCATGGTCTATTACCATGGTTCTTCCCACACTTGGCACAAGTTGGTGGAGCACTTACTGCACTTCTTGGGGGTCCCATGCTTCTTCATAGAGGGACATTCTTTGGGGGTAGTCTCCTACTCCAAGAGCCATTACCACTACTAGCTCCCTTTTTAATTCCACCCCTAAAAGGCTTAATGCCTCGGTCATGCTTACCCTCCATGATCTTCTTCCATTTGGCCTCACTTTCTCTCTGTTACTCTATACTTCTCCACCAATTCATTAAAATTATGGATCTGCAAAGATACAATTTTGTCCTTCAACTCCGGTTTCAAGCCTCTTTCAAAATTTTCAGCCTTCCGTGGCTCATCATCAAACCGTCTCAAGTAAGAGGAAAAGCGAGACAACTGGATGAACTTAGCTGCTTATTAATCCACATTCATGTCTCCTTGCTCAAGGAAGTTAAACTTAGTTTCCTTGTCAGCCCATACCGAAGGTGGGAAATACTTACCCTCAAAGGCAGTTTGGAAACTTTCCCAAGTCAAGGGTATCTCCCTTGAAGTCAACAGCCTGGAGGCACTCCTCCACCAATGCTTAGCCTTACCTTCCAACTTATATATAGCCAACTTTGCCTTTTGCTTTGTGGTGCATGTCATGACCTCAAAGATCTTCTCTAGTTGCATTAGCCACCTCTCAGCTTTCTTAATGTCCAACTCCTCTAAAACTGATGGAGGATCAACCTTTCTAAACTTGGCTAACATAATAGAGAGGTCACCATCCTCCCCTTGGTGTCCCACACCAAGGTTCTGACCACCACCAACACGGTTCTCCATTGGGACCTCTTGATTCTTCCTATTCATGGTTTCATGTAGATGCTGCAGCACTTGAATAATTGTTGCATAAGCCTCGGCTTGCTCCTGAAGCTAGTTAGTCATTACCCTAACTATAGCTTCATGGTCCTTAGCTTGTTCTCTCATTCGGTTGGCCATTGTAGTCGTGGCCTCTTGTATTTCTCTTACCATCTCAACAGTTTCTCTATGTGCAGCCATCTTACTCTCCAATGCCACAAGCACAACCACAAGCATCCTCATTAAACTATAATTAAAGGTAATCCAAACATAACTTCACCCATAGCAGGTGTATACAAGTATAAGAGTTATCACTACATCACAATGTTTCCATTCCTAACATGCATGCATCATGATTGCCAAGTTTACTGGCCACAAAGTTTTAAATCTAATATAATTTCCTGAACCATTGCTCTGATACCAAATCTAACAACTGTAACATCCCTAAAATTAGGATTTTCTAATTATTTAGTATTTTATGTAATGAATTTATTAAGATTTAATAAAAAGAATTTGAACAAAATAGCTTCGTATATGAGAAGCATAAGTTGAAAAGGACCCATAGGAATTTTTGAGATTTTAGGGGGCTCAGGGGCAAAATTGTCATTTATCACTTGGACGAACTTTGATAATTTTTCTAAAAGGAAGGGGAATTTAGAACTAGTCCAATATATATATCAATAAATAGGAAATAATGTGTAGAAAATTATAAAATTCGTTGCATGAAATTCTGGATTTGTTAGGGCCAGAAAATAGCCCAAAATGATTTTAAACTTATACAGAGACGAACTAAAACCTTAAACTCGTGTTAACTACCTCAGAAAATCTGATGCAGAAAAATCTACCAAGTAGTGGTGACAGAATCCAAAAATATGGAGTTACGGAGAAGATATAAGTGAAAAACGAACAGAGGTGCTTGTTTGTTACGTCACTACTAGGCGCAAAATGGTCATTTGGACCCTAAAAGAATAATATAATAGGGGAATAAATAATATTTAAATATATGATTGGAAACATTAAACGGGATCCACATATGGCTAAATAATATTAAAATATAGTAGAGAATTTAGAAAATACAGATTAAATAAGATATTATGGAAAACCTAAGAAAAGAGTAGCAATTTTGTAAGCTTAACTGGGGAAGAGTTGATGTGACACTAAGAAGTTAGGAAGGTGCTGATGTGGCACCATGTAGAAAGGAGAGAGATGATGTGGCACCATGTGTGAAGAAGAAGCTAGAAGTTGGAAGAGAATTCTGGAAACTGCACGACCTACGGAGTGATTACACAGGCTTATGTCAGCAAATCTTAGAAATATCACATTACGAAAATGTTACCGCTGACTTCAGCATGACATAGATGCTGACTTAAGTGGCATTAAATGCAATCTTATCTTCACATATTATGAAAAAGTAACCAGGGTAATCCAATAGTTGATATTTGTCCGTAAAACGTGATACGATCTAAACCGTTGATGCAATCTAATAGCTTAGATTTCTTCACCTTTTTAAGATCAAACCACCACCTTTGATCTAATCTAAAGGCCTTCATTTCATCTCTTATTTCAAGGTTAAATCTTGACCATTCATGTAATCTAAAGGCCAAGATCTTCCACCTTAAAGTTAATTAAATCTTAACCATTCATAACTAGTATATATATGAACCACACACACTTTCATGCCATTCTCTCACACAAAAATACACACCAAAATTCAGCCAAGACAAAGAAAAGGAGAAGGAGAAGGATCTCGGCCTAAGGAAGAAGAGAAGGGAGAAGGAAGAGAGAAGGAAAAGCCACCAGGGGAAAATCAAACACCAAGGAGCTAAGCTAACATAAATAGACTTTCTTCTTCTTGGTTTTTCTTCTATTTTTCTCCAAGAATTTTCTCTTCTCTTTTCTTTAATTTTCATCCATGGCAAGAGGGGATGGGAAATTTTGTTGTTTCCATGGATTCTAGCCAAGAAAAGATAGAGAAATTATATATATGGCTTATGGATTCAATTATATATATGGCTTATGGATTCATGTGATTCAAGAAAATTCCTATTCTTAGCAATTTCTCTTCGAATCAAGAAGCTTTGTATCTCAAGATGCCATGGGAGAAATTGAAGAGAAAATAAAGGGGGAAGTGATGGACGAAAGCCTAAGGAAGAGGAAGATTAATACAACTTTGATTTTCATGAAGAAAGTGGCAAGAAACCCTTGAACTTTAACTTGAGAAAAGTGTAGAATACATATGAAATCTCTAGAAATTGATTGAGGGCTTTTGTTTATCATCTTTGAATATGTATGTGTGGCTATTTGGTGACATGAAAATGAAGCAAAATCATATGTCTTCCACAATGTATAGGTTCAGCAACATATATACATATATTTAGGGAAGAGTTTTTCTTAAATCCAACTAAATTAGGTTAATCTATAAAAAAAATAGGTCTATGGTGAAATTTGGTGATTTATGGATCATTATATAAAAAGGTCAAATTTTTGAGAAAAAGTGTTGACCACGAAGTTCTTAAATTCTCCCTGATGTTATTTGATATGTTTGGATTATTGTTGTGGCCTAATATGTTCTACGTGCTGTCTAGATTATGCTGATATTTATTTTGTAAATTTTAGAGCTCATTTGTGATAGTTGGAAATTTATTCAATGTTATGTCAAGAATGAAATATGTGGTAACATGTGTTCTGGAATTGCACTGTTTGCTGTGTTAATATACTGTCTGATTACTTGGTATGAATAATATGTTGTTTATTGCCTGATTCTATAAGTATGGGTTATTTGGCAAAGGACTGACCAATATATATATGGCAGAGTAGCTTTATCCAGGGGATGAGCCCTGTGTGTGCCAGAGTTGGCCAGTGGGTAGCTGATGCTGTTGTGTTGGATGTCCAATCTTAAAGATACTTAAAATACCTAAACCACTAATTTTTAGACTCCAATACACTATTATGCTATCAAGATTATTTATGCACAGAGTTGTGCAAGGTAGTTCTTTCCCAAATATACCTATATGCCTTGATCAAATGATGGTTTGGATGACATATTATTGTGCTATTTTATATGACTTTCCTTGGGTACCCACTGGGGGATGCCTCAGTAAAGGAAGCAGGGGTAAGCCTGTTATGTCATGGCAGTGCAACATGATCTGGGTATTGAGCCTGGCAGTCTCCAAGGCCTAATGGTCAAGAGAGAATAAATATTGTTTGTGATATTTTCTATATTCTATATATGCAGAAATCTCATAAATGCCTTGCAACTGCTGAATATCAATTATGTTAAGACAATTCTTGTGTTCATCCATGTCTTATCTTTAGATATAATATGCCTATTCACTTTGCTATTTCATATTCACGTTAGATATTGCTAATAGGTATATTTCTATTTATATTGTTCAGTAAATTAACTGTCTTGCTATTAAATTACTTGCTGTCTGTTAAAATTTCTACTTGACTCTTCTTCATGGATATTATGTGGTATTAATCCTGTCTATGTTACTGAGAAAATTATTTCTCACTATATTGTGGTTTATACTTTTTTTAGATGCCAATTTATCAAGTGACCCTAGAACTCCAGGCATAGTGGATCTAGTTCCCATTCAAGGGATGGGTCTTTGTCATCCATAATATATGCATCAGGTCATGTGATGACGTTGTTCATGCTGTATTAATGTAATTTGTGTCCCCAGGAGAGTTGGAGTCCCACATATTCCCAATGGGTGGAGTTAACCCTCCTACTCCTCCGTTTGCATGAACAGGGGCCCAGTCACTGATACTAACCCTTTTGTTATTTGGGGATTTTCTTTTTGAATGGTTATAGATAGATTCCCTTTTGATGTGATATGACTTGAATGTCCCCATTCCCTTATGAGGGAACTCTTAAATTAACGAATTACAGTGTATTTCCATTATTGTTGTGGTCTGCTATGCCATTAATTAGATTCTATTGTGAAAGGATAATTACCATAGAAAAAGGTAATTAAACTCAAGTAAGGAATTCCTAAAAAATATATAGCTAAAGAATAGTATTTAGAAGAGGCGTTACAACAACCTTAACTTCTAATCATAGTAATTAAGCTTAAATAGTCGATCAAGAATCATAAACCAAGGCAAGGATCATTTATATCTTCAAATTAGGAAAAAGTAAGGAAATTTGAACCTTAATGTTATTAGAGTCATTAACCAAATAATCACAACCATTTAGGCACATAAGAGAATCAAACCCTTAATTTTAAGCCTTGAATTAATTTACCTATTAAATTCCAACTCATAAGAATCTCCTACCAGTGTTTCCAAGTCATCCCTTGATATTGCCATAAGAAAAACCAAGGTTTCTAGGTTAATATAAGAGTTTGAGAACTTTCATCACGACCAAATGTTTCGAGCCATGGCTAATTGCTTTCGACACTTCTCACATCTTCACAAATTTTGCTATCGCAAGCCTATGTGGCGCTGTGGCAAGAGGACCTCCTGAAACCTACCTCACTCGCCCCTCGCTATTGGTTGCAACCAATTTCCCTTTTCGTAGTGGCTAATTATTCTCTGGGTCACTCCCAGTTTAGCCTCTCGACTCTCATTGCAATGAGTTCCACTTCACGCTGCGGCAAATTACTCTTTGTTACCTTCCTTGGGGAATTTTGCCACTTTTTGCCTCGGCTTAGCCCCTTTTGGCCACGGCGAAATACCTCTTGTACCTAAAACTTCTATAATTTCATCCCATACACTCCAACTCTCCCTTTAAGAATACTCTAGGACCACACTCCCTCAATTTATGAGACTTTAATGGCATTTATCTACTTGATTTTCCTAACTAATCTAACATTACCTATTTCAAGATTTAAGTACTGATTCCTACTCTTCAATCTACCCTATATCAGCATGTACTATATGATATTAATGAACAACAAGAATCATAAACAACCAATATAGTCATTCAAATAGAAATCCTAATAGAGCACAATACATTATCTATCTAAGTCATCATACAAGTTAACATATGATTATAATTCCAGATAGTGAACCATATCATAGGATTAACTAAGTCCTATATAAGCTACTATAAGTTTATACATCATAAACTAGTTTAATATGATGCCTCACCCCTCAACAGATACAAATTAGGTTATCAAAGTGTAGGGCTCTACACTTGGCAACATGATTACATGGTGATGCTATGCAAAAGAATAACAAAATTAGCATCTATCCTAAGTTAGGTCAATCCAAATGTAGCTTCCCCACACATGGTTTCAGTTTATGGATGCTCATCCACTTGCTTACCTTTATCCTTACTAGAGGATCCTTCACCTGAAATAGTTAGCCCATGAAATGGGGTGAGATGCAAATCTTAGTAACCAAAGGCAAGTTCCATCTATTTATTCTAATTTAATTAATATATATGCATGAATTAAAATGAGTATCAAAGTTATATTAGTCATAATAGCAAATGAAATGATTAAACTTCTATGATTACCATCCCATACTAGCAATCACATTTCCACATGTTAAAAGGCCAATAACAGTCGGAAAGGCCTATCCATGACACCCACTCCCTAATGAGCACAACCAAGGCTTAGTGCATCTGAGATCTAATTATAACCCGATACCTAATCGCAGCATATGCACGAGTGGCAGTTGCACCATAACTCCACCATGGACTCACAAGGTCCAAACATAATATAACAGATAGCCAATCAATTCATTTAGCATTTCAAATCTTTCATGTATTGCAAATATAAAATTAAAGTAGATATATGCATGGAATTACATAATCCCCGGTTACCTCACTTTTAGACAATTTTTCAGAGAACCAACGATAATGTTATGTCAGCCTATGAACACAAAAATTAAACCATTATCATTCCCATTCATCAATAATGATAGCAACCCAGTAGTTAAAGAATTAATCCATCAATAATTACCTAAGGGACACTTACCCAACCACCAAAAGATTAAATTTCAGATTTTGCCTTCCTTAGACCAAAAACTTTAAAATATCACCGTACATTATGGATATTTTCACATAGAAATGGAGCCCATATCATAAGTCAGCTAATGGGGTCTCTAACTAGCAGAGAAAGCATTAAAATGAGGAGTTTATACTTATCAAACAACACCTCTAGCCTCAACCTACGAAATTTCAACATGAAAATACCAAATAACAAGTTTCAAATTTTGAGTGTGGGTGAAATGCTTTAAATGAAGCATTAATCGAGTTAAATTGAAGAGAAAGAAGAGAGAGTTAAGTTATTTAACAATTACCTTAGCTGATTTTGAGTCTAGAAGTGAAAAATGGTGGATTTCTTGCTAAGAACCCTAGCTTCCCTCTAAACCTCCAAAATTGTGTTGTGTGTTTTGTGTTTCTGCATAAGGGAGGGGAAAGGCTAAATATGTTTAAGGTTTTAGATGGGTTTAGGGTGACCCAAAGGCCTAAATCCAAGTGGGTTCAGACTTTGAGTTGATTTGGGCTAAGTTTCATGAGTTGGGCTACAGAATTATAGTTGGGTTAGGCTAAATTTCAATAGTTCACTTAGTTTAGGTCTGCATAAGGAATGTTGGGCCAATCAATTATAAAGGTTTGTATAAATAGGGTCTTGGGCCTCTATCTCACTAAACCCAATTGGGACAATGTTAAGTGGTCTTTCTCTTAGGTCAAGTCTTACAATAAGAAGTTGGGTCTGCACCTATAATCATTGGGCCTCCATAAATCTTTAACTATGGCCTACTTAATTTAATTTAGGGGCCTAGATGAAGTTTCTAACCCAATTAAATCTTAAATCCATATTAATAATTTATTTCTCTCTAGATTCCCATCACATGGTTTGCCTAATTATTCCATAATAATTATTCTTAATTATGTCTAATCTATGATTGACACCCTAATTAATTTTGGGCTGTTATATATGAGTTTGAATGCTAAATGAATGGTTAGCTATCTAAATTCTTGTGTTTGGACCTTGAGTGAGTCCTTGGTGAAAATGTGGTGCGACCGCTACCCGTGCATTGTGCTTTGATCAAGGTCTTGGTTGTGATCAGATCCCTGAATGCACTGAGCCCAAATTGTACTCATTGGGGAGTTGGTGCAATGAACAGGCCTCTCTCAGTGTTATTGGCAATTAACATGTTATATGTAATTGCTAGTATGGAATAGTAGTCACTGGTAGTCAAACTAATTCATTTGTTGATTATGTTAATGCCTCAGTATGTTTCTTTGTATATATGCATTATGATAGTTAATTTGTACATATATATGGAATTTGCCTCTTGTTATTGAGATTGTATATCTCACCCTAGTTGTGGGCTAACATTTTCTGGGACTGGACCTCTTAATAGCAAGAAGAAGTTAATAGAAGTCTACTGGGATGTTTTAGTAGTGTATGGGCTTGAATGCCTTATTTAAATGGGTTTGTATAGCATGTATTCTAGCATTGTTATTTGCATTGTATGATTGCCACTTTGCATCATGTATTGCCAAGTATAGGAATTGATTTTACAATATGAGACATCATAGAATTGGTACTTATGATTGTATCTAGAAGATTATTAATGAGTAAGCTGATATTCAATGACCTTTAAACAATTAGTATCTAAAATTGATGTTTGAGCTATTTGTATAAAAGATTTAGAGGTTTAGGCTAGTTTATATGTATTTTCTACATCTGCTTAAGGTATTTAGAGGAATTTAGAAGCCATCCTTTGGGTTTTGAGTTGTCACTTGAAAGTTTTAGAAGTAACTCTTTGTTGTTGCTGTCATTATAGTCATTTTGCTGTCATATAAGGTGTAGAGTGGACATCAACACTGGCTAATTGTGTTTCTAAGTTGGTTATGGTTTAGGAGCCTTGAAGGACATGATTAGGTTGTTTTGGTTATCATAGTTGTGAGTCAATCCGTCTCTTAGGCATACCTCAGCTCATTTTCCTATCATGAGAAGTCATTGGGTGATTTTGTAGATGTTGCATAGTCATATGTTGCATCTGAGGTTGTTCTGAGATTTTAGGGATATGGACATGTTTATTTGGTTCATTGAAGCTTGTTCAAAGTGGTTTAAGGTCAATTGGTAGGAAAAATACAATTTTGAAGTTGTCATTTGTGGCTTCATGTACCTTTTCTATTGTAATTGAAGTTAGAATGATTAGATTAGCTTTTAATCCCTGAGTTAGGTAAGAGAATTGAATGGAGATTTTAGGAATGTAAACCCTTTAATAACCTTGCCTTTTAGACATTAAAAGCCTTAGGATTGATCTTGAAGTGGTAGCAAGTTATTAGTTTATTTCTTTGAATGTTTGGGTGCAGTAGGTTTTCAAGTCATGGCCAAGTTTTTCCAAGTCACGACTAAAATGAGCAAATAATGTTCTAATAGCGATTTTGGCCATGGCGCACAAATTTTTTGCCATAGCACAAGCACTTCGCCGTCGCATAAAATCATCAATAGGCTAATTTGGTTGTAGCGCAAGTGGTTGGCTATGACATAAATATTGTTTACCATAGCGTAAATTGTATCTGTGTCACAATTTGATCCAAACCTAAGTTTAGTCGTGGTGTAAGTTCTTCAATTCGTTGCATAAGTGTAAAATTTAGCTTTTAAAGGTTCCAGAGGCCAAGTTGGCCATGGCACAACCATTCTAAGTTGCTGATTAAGTCTTGAAACCCCCAATTTAATTATAAATCCTCAATTTTCACTATGGTAGTGATGAGTTATAACTTTTAGTCCAACATATATAAGTTTTTAGGTTTCTTAAAGGTATTTTGGTTGAGAAAAAATTGTTAATGAGAGTTTTAAATAATTAGTAACAATAATCCTATTATACAACTTGATGGTGAATATGGATTATTTAAAGGTTCAAATTTTCCCATATTTTCATCCACTGCTAACTCATTAACTGAATTAGACCTTAAGTGCACTCAATTAAGAACACAATTATGCTAATTAACTTTATTAGTAGTTAGGGTTGCTACAAATGACATTAGCTTACATTAATAAATCTTAGTAAAAGATTGTAATCCTATGCTTTATGAAAAAGTTATTGTGGACATCACATTTAACATTAGATGACACAATTGCTTACTGAAGCAGTAATAAATGCAAATTTACTTTCACAAAAAACAAAGAAAGTAACCATGGTTAAAGTTTAACTATAGTTAAATCCAACAACTAATATTCATCTTTAAATCAAGATATGATCTCAACAATTGATGTAATCCAATGGCTTATATTCTTTATACTTTAAAAGATTAAATCAAAACCCTCCATTTAATCTAAAAGCTCACATCAAATCTCAAATTTCAAGACTTAATCTTAACTAACCATTTGATCCAAAGGCTTAAATATATTGAATCTTAACCATCCATTTAAAAATAAAACATCCATGAAACACACACATATAATTACACCACCTCTATACACAAACACATACTCACCTATTCGGCCATAACAAGAGAAGAAAGAGGAAGGAGAGCCATGGCCAAGGAGGAGGGAGAAGAAGGAAAAGACTACCGGGGGGAAAACAACACTGCGAATTCAAGGTAAAATAGATAAGTTCTCTTCTTCTTAGTTTTTCTTCTATTTTCTTCCATAAATTTTCTCTTCCCACTTCCCTTGAGTTTCAGCCATGGCAAGAATAAGATGGAAATTCTTATTGTCTTTTGAATCCATGGTAAGAAAAAATGGAGAATTCACATATGTAACTTATGGATTCATATACTTCAAGAAAATTCCTAATTTTGAAGGCTTGTCTCTAAATTATGGAAGTTTGATTTTCAATAAGCCATGGAAGAAATTGAAGAGGAAATATTGGAAGAATAATGGGAGAAAGCTTAAAGAAGAGAATGAATAATATAATCTTGATTTTTATGAAGATTATGGCAAGTTATCCCTTGAGTTTCATCTTGATGAAAGTATAGATATTTATGGAATTCTTAGAAATTGTTTTGGGGCTTTTATCTATCTCTCTTGATTATGTATTATTAGCTTATTAACAAGAGAAAATGGAAGAAAACAACACCTACACACACACCCCTTGGGTTCGGCCAAGCCTACTTGGAGTACTTAGGAAGGCGTTTTTCAAGAACCAACTAAATTAGGATAATCAACATTAAAAATAAGGCCTATGGGGAAAATTTGGTGAATTATGGATAACCATATAAAAAGTCAACTTTTAAGAGAAAGTTTTGACTATGAGCTTCTTAAATTTTTAATTATATGATTTGATGAATTTTGGATGATTCGTATGGTTTGATATGTTCTATATGCTAATTGGATTATGTTAATATTTGTTTTGTAATTGTTGGAGCCTATTTGTGAAAGTTAGAAATTTATAAAGAATTATATTGATATTTAAATATATGGTTAATATTTTTTTTGGTACCTTGCTAACTTGCTGTCTAATCTTATGATAAAATGGATAATATGCTGCTTACAATATGATTTCATGAATGTGGGCTATTTGGTAAATGTAACACCCTAAAATTAATTAAGGTGTTAATCATGGGTTAGATATAATTAAGAATAATTATTATGGAATAATTAGGCAAATCATATGAATGGGAATTTATAGAAGAATAAATTATTAATATGGGTTTGAGATTTAATTGGATTAGAAACCTCATCTAAGCTCAAATTAAATTAAGTAGGTCATGGTTAGAGACTAATAGAGGCCCAATAATTATAGGTGCAGGCCCAATTTCTTATCGTGAGACTTGGCCCAAGAGAGAGACCACTTAGCATTAGTCTAATTAGGTTTAGTGAGGTAGAAGCCCAATTATGCCATGAGCTTAGTAGGAAAGCCCAATACTAGTTTCCTTGTGAGTTTAACTTGAATTTTCTGAAAAGCCTAAAACTTATTAGTGAATTTAAGTGAGACAAGAGATCATTTAGCCTTAGCCCAAACTTGGGGAAGTGAAGCCAATTAGGTCTTGCGCTATTGGACCAACACACTCCACCCACAACATAAAAACGAAAAAATTCTGTAGCCCAAACCAAGGAACCTTGGTCCAATTCTGAAAATAAATTAGATCATGGGTAATGTTTGGGCTTTTAAGGCAGCCCAAAGCCACCATAAACCCTCCAACTTGTGACCTAATAAATTCCCACCATAATCTAAATGGATTTTTAGGCCTTTAAATCAACACACTTTCCCCAACCCTAAGAGTTTCTGCAGCCCATCTCTCCTAGCACCAACCCATTTGAAATAATGGGCCCATTGGACTAGCCCATCTTCACTAAAACCCTAAGAGGCCTTCTTCCCACCTATTTGGCTACTAAGACACTTATGCTCTGTAGAATTAGGAAGCCATTTTCGTACTTGAGAAGAGGGGCTAGGGTTTTTCTGTATTCTTCCATCATTTTTCACTTCTAAGGGAAGATTTAGCCAAGGTAATCTATATAAAACATGTCCCCCTCATTCTCTTCTTCATTTTAGTCTAATTAGTTTTTGGTTTTGGGCATTTTCATCTCCTTTTTAAATCTGAAAATTGGTGTTTGGGTGATTCTTTAAAGATTTTCAGAGTTTAGAGTTAATGGAACCATAAGGTAAGTGTTTGCTTTCATTTTGTGGTGTAATCTTGCTCAGATTTCATGTTATAAGCTGACTTTGGTATATGACTGATTCCATGTGCGAAAATCCAAGTTTTAAGGATAGCCCATAATGTGTTCTTGGTAGTTAAGGCTCAACTTGGTCCATTTGACCTCTTGGATGTATGGGTAAGTGTTCCCCTTTCTCTTGTGTGGTATATATATTGAATTTCTATCATTTGGACTGACTTTTGGTGCATGGCTTTTACATGTGCGAAAATGGAGATGTTATGAGTGATCCATTGTGAGTTCTTGCTACATGACCATGAATGGGTGTAGTAGACCCTTAGGGAGCTTAGGTAAAAAGTTAATGTACTCTTATTAAGATTAATCTGTGGATAGGGAAATTTCTTACTAATGGTAGTTGACTAATGATGATTATGCTTACGTTAGGCCTGGTGTGCTTTGAATCATGATAGTAGCTAGAAAAAGAGTAATTGGCTTCATTAAGGTAAACGAGGTTATTTTTCCTAATTCCATATATATGTTCATGTTAATTTGATATTTATTACACATGCTTGATTTTGAAATGCTAAATGATTGGTTGACTACTTGAATTACAATTGTGATTGGACCTTATGAGTCTATGGTGGAGCTATGGTGCAGCTGTCACCCCTGCATGTGCTTCAATTAAGCACTGAGTTGTGATCAGACCCTAGATGCACTGAGCCCTGGTTGTACTCATTATAGAGTAAGTGCCATGGACGGACCTCTCCCGGTGTTATTGGCCATTAACATGTTATGTGTGATTGTTGGTATCAGACAATAGTCATTGGTAGCTTAACTAGTTCATTTACAAATTGAATTGATGATTCTGGTATTAATTATATGAAATTGCATTGTATTGGATAATCTGTACATATATATGGAATTTTCCTCTTGTTACTGAGATTGTATATCTCACCCTAATCGTGGGCTAACATTTTCAGTGACTGGACCCCTTAGTGGCAAGGAGAAAATTAATGGAAACTTACTATATGGTTTAGTAGTATGTAGGTTTGGAAACCTTATCAGATTGTATTTGTATAATTAGACTACTATTTTTATGTAATTGCTGCATTACATCATGAATTGCCAAGCATATGGATTGTAATCATTTGATGCATCAGATGTCAACTTAAATTAGTGATGTATGGAATTTCTATTGAGATTTATGTTTGAATGGAAATGTGAGTAGTGTATGAACTCTTTGCTATCATTGATCTCTGAACTCACTAGTTTATGGTGGCTAGAGGGTTAAGGATCTACATTTGAGTTTTGAATGGGTAATGATAGATGTGTTAGGTAGATGAGGTAAAAAGAAAGACACTAAATCTTCACAAACTAAGTTAAAGTGGCCTAGAGTGTTACTAGAGGGAGAATTGGAGAGCATGGGATAAAATTTTGAGAGTTATAGGAACATAAGGCAATTGACTGTGGCCATAATTGAATTAGCCACCGCCAAAAGCGATGGAGTTGCCTAGGGAAGGAAATAGAAATGAATTCACCGTGACAAAATGTGAAAGGCAAGTCGGATGGTATTCTGGAGAGTAATTAGCCACGGCGAAATGTGCAAAATTTGTGAAGGTGCTCAATTTCTCATATTCACATAAAAACCTTAGTTTCTCTTATGGAAATGCTAAAGAATGATGTAGAAAAACTTGTAGGAGGTTTTTGTGAGTTGGAATTGATGGATGGAGGAATCAAGGACTCTTCATTGATATTTAAATTCACTTGCACATTCGAATAATTGTGGTTGTTTAGTTAATGACCCTAATAACATCAAGGTTCAAATTTTATTGCATTTTTCGAATGTAATTATTTGTAATGACTTTCAACCTTGATTTTTGATTATTAATCACATATTTAATGTAATACCATAATTTCTTAGCTCATTCCATGCTATCTTTATACCTCATATCAATCAATTCATATAAGAGGCAAGGAAATGGTATTAAAATATTGATTATTTTTGCATTGCGTCGCGTATAAAAATTTTGTTTGGTGTCACGTGAGCCGTGTGAGCTCATACAATGCATTCCCATATTTAATTACATGGATACAACTCATTTGGATCACCAAAAGTGGCCTACATCTCAAGAAACTCGAAATGAAGCATAAAATATGGACATTCATTTTTGGCCAGTTTTGGCTCATTTCTGTCACAAATTTTGGAAAATCATAACTAATTCTAGAAAAATTAAAATCATGCTATTAGCCATTCTAGAAAGTTGCACATGTCTATTTCATGATAAAAATATGTCTAGACCATGAAACACAACACAAAAGACTTTTGATATTCAAAAATGTCTAGAGGTCAGTTATCCACTAGTGCTATCACAGAATTCTGCAGCAAACTTTAAAAATATCCAATTAATTCCAAAAAAATCCAATCAGTGTAAATGATATCAATCTGGAAATTTGTGGATGTTAGCTAGAAGGAAAAAATAACTGCAGACCAGCTCAGGCATGCCAGCCCTCAAAATCCAATCAAACAGTAACTTAGTAGGGTAAAACTCCTGATATTGAACAGAATGTTTTAAAAATTCATATCTCCCTCTCTAGACCTCCAAATGGGGTGCCTTTAGTTGACACAAGTCACTGGGAATATCTAGTTTCTTTGTATAAAATTTTGTGACAATTGGACATCACTTTTCCTATGAGTGATAGAATTCTAATTTGGGACCAGTGCTATAGTACCAAGGACCAAAACCAGAAAAATTTTCAACTTCAACAATTTGCCAAATATTTTATAGACCTCTAAAAATTATCAACTTTAGCTTCTCAATAAGCTCTTAATAAGCTCTAGATTCATGCCAAATTTCAGACCAAGAAGAGTTCATTTGGATAAAAAGTGATATAGCCTCACGAAATGGTCATTTTTGCTCCCTATCAAGAGTCACTTTGGTCCAAATAGCCTCCTCTTGAGTTTGGCACCTCTTGGACAAGTTTAAAAGCATAATTATGACTTGTGGGAGCTGCCCAAATGGTCCCAAACCCCATACATCTAGATTTGGTCATCTCACATCTAAGAATGCATAGTTGCATCAAGCCATCCAAGAGCCAATTTGCATAATTCCATGGATTTAGTGTCACATAATGTCCATATCATATTCATACATCATTTTACATTTGATCATGGCCTTACATCACAAAAATAATATATACAAGCTCACTTTGACATTCAAATACACATAAGGTTACATAATATACAAAATGTAATCTCTCAAGGTCTTTGGCTTGCACTCCTTGTTTCTTGAACATCACCTAGACATTTCAAAATAATGGAGGGAAGGGGAGTGAGATTCCTAGAATCTCAATAGTTCACACACCCACTCACACATACATTTAAAACATACATACATCAAAATCTCAAGTGTGCAAACATTAAGTGTATAATACTACATTGCCATGCCACATTTCCACATCAAGCCATTTTCATGCTTTAGGGACTTTTGGTTTTGCCTCACCCCATTTCTAAGACTTTTGCATTTGCCTCACTCTTGGTCTTGGGACTTTTGACCTAGCCTCACCCATCCAAGAGACTTTTGGTCTAGTCTCACCCATGCCTTGAGACTTTTGGCACATCCTCACCCACTTTAAGGGACTTTTGGCATCACCTCACCCTTAAAAGCCATTCTCACAATGAATGGCATTCAAGACAACACATTGGTACCAATATAACCTTCAGACATCAAGTGGCATGTGTAACACCTCAAAATTAATTAAGGTACTAATCATAGTTTTGGGTTAATTAAGAATGATTAATATGGAATAATCGGGTAAGTTAAGTGAATGAAAATTTTGAGAGATAAATTTTTAATATCAGTTAAGAATTAATTGGGATAGAAACTTCATCTAGGCCCAAATTAATGTAGAAGATCATGATAAGAGACTAATGGAGACCCAATAAGTTAGGTGTAGACCCAATCTGATTTAATGAATTAAAGGCCCAAGACCCAACTTCCATAAGCTCTTATAAATGGCCCAATAAACGTTGTGCAAACCTAAAACAATAGAGTTCTTAAAACTAGGTCTGGCCCAATGAAATTCTGCAGCCCAACACCTTAAAGCTAGCCCAACAAAGCTAAAAATTTGAAGCCCATTTGGAGTTAGATCTGGGAGCAGCCCATAACCCATAGAAAACCCAACTTAAACCCTAAAAATTAACCTAACCTCCCCCCATTCTGCAGAACCACAAGAGACACACACAAAATTCGGAGTTCCAAAGGAGAGGCTAGGGTTCTTGGCATGTTTCCACATTTTTTCACTTCTAGAGCAAGATTCAGCCAAGGTAATAGTTATATAACTTAATCCTCTGATCTTTCTCTTTAATTTAACCTAATTAATGTTCCAATTAGAGCACTTTCACCTACACCCAAAATCTGAAGCTTGCCATTTGATGTTTTCATGGTGAAATTTCGTAGGTTGAGGCTAAGGCTAATATTAGGTAAGTGTAAACTTATCTTCTTGATGTATTTCTGCTGGTTTGAGACCCCAATGATTGGATTATAATATGGGTATTAATTTTTCACGAATTTGCTTAGGATTTAGGGTGATATATTGAAGTTTCTGGTAGAGGACACCTCCATTCTGAATTTTGGGACTTTGTAGTGTGGGGGAGGATTTTGTGCCGCTGGTGGCTTTTGCAATTTATCTACAAGTGAGGTAACCAGGACTATATTAATTCCATGCATATATCTATTTTAATTTCATATATTACTGTACATGAATGATTTAAAATGCTAAATGAATTGGTTGGCTATCTATTGTATTGTGTTTCGACCTTGTAAGTCCATGGTGGAGCTGTGGTGTGGCTGCCACCTATGCATGCGCTTTGATCCAGCACCAGGTTATGATCAAACCCCAGATGCACTGAGCCTTGGTTGTGCTCAATAGGGAGTAGGTACCATGGACGAGCCTCTCCCAGTGTTAATGGCCTTTAACATGTGGAATTATGATTGCTAGTATGGGATAGTAATCAAGATAGCCTAATTGTTTCATTTACTGATGTGACTAGTATATTTTTCTGATGCTTATATGGAATCATGCATGTATGTTAATTAAACTAGAATATATGATGGAATTTGCCTCAGTTATTGAGATTCGTATCTCACCCCGTTTCATGGGATTATACTTTCAGGTGAAGGCTCTTCGGGTAAGGATAAGGGGAAGCAAGTGGATGAAAATCCATGAGCTCTAACAATGTGGGGAGAAGGCTACACTTAGGCTGATTTGTTTAGTATAGATGCTAAATTTTATATTCCTTTTTGTATAGCATCATCATGTAATCATGTTGCCAAGTGTAGGCTCTTATATTTTGATTACTTAGGATGTATTTATTGAGGAGTTAAGCCCCATCTTAACTTGGTATTGGATGTATGAACTTATAGTATCTGATTTATGAACTTTATTGAATTTATGATATAGTTTACCATTTAGGAATTGTAATCATGTGATGCATTAGATATTGATATGAACCATTGATGTATGAAATCTCTAATAGAATGTATATCGAATGTTAATTGTCAATAGTGCATGAATTCTTGTTGTTATTACTCTATGGACTAGCTGATATAGGGTAGTTGGAGGAGTGAAAATTTACATTTAAGTTTTGAATTGGCAATGGTAGAATAGTTGGGTGATTAGGGTGGATAAATACTATTAGAGTTATATAAAATGAGAGGAAGTGGTCATAGGGTATTCCTAAGATAAGAATTAGAGTGTATGGGATGAAATTTTGGAGATGTAGTTACAAGAGAGAGTCACGTCGCGGCTAAGAAGGCCACGCTGCAGCCAAATGAATGACAAAGGCGAGGGGCGCCGTGGTATGAGGCATCTCGCTACAGCACAAGTGAAGAAAATTGGTCTGGGGAATAACAATGGTGAGGAACACCATGGCTTGAGGAATCTTGGTGCTGCTCAATATAAAAAAAATAGCCCAGGCGGGTGGCAGAATGAAACCTAACCACGGTGCAGCATGTACCGTTGAGGTGCTAGTCGAGGAAACAAAGTGAGGTGTTTCCAATAGCGCGTCTCGCCATGGCACGAGTGTATTCTGCCGAAGCAAGGATCGTGGGACTTAGAATAGCAGCTCTATGAGGCATTTCCACTGTGGCGCCATGTAGGCCGACCGCAGCAATGGTCCAACTCGCCGCGGTAAATTTCGTGAAAGTTGACCAGTGGTTCCCGAGAGTAACTTAGCCACAGCGCGAAAGGTCGGGGTTGAGGCTCAGGTCTCTAAACTCCTACCTTTAGCCTAGAAACCCTAGTTTCTTCAATGGTAATGTTAGGAAATAATATAGGAACACTTATAGGAGGTTTTTGTGTGTTGAAATTGATGGATGGATGAATCATAAACCCCTTATGATAGTATAATCTCTTTTATACATTCTCACGTTTGTGGTTGTTTAGTGATGACCCTAACATCAAGGTTCAAATTTTCCTATATTTTCATAATATAATAAATTGTAACGACTTCAAATCTTGATCATTAATTATTAATTGCCTATTTGACCATAATTACTAATGTAGAAGATAGGGTTGTCACAGCATGTTCTCAAATCACAAGAGCATACATAAGCACACAAAACCATACATATGCACACAAGAATGCAAGAGAATGAGGTGGAGAGCTACCTTTCAATTAATGCAAGCTTTACGTTGCTAATTCCTTCCCTTTTATGATTTCACAAGAGCACTTAGGTGGTAGATTGTTCTCTTGGCCTAGACATCACAAGGAGTACGCAATCATATAATTGAAGCAAGCCAAGACATTAAACTAAAGCTTAAACATGCACTTGGTTTCATACTTGGCATTATGGTTCCATAATTGGCCTAATGAAGCAACTCTTGCATTTCAAGTTCTAGGCTCCATTCTCTTGTTATTTCTAGGCTTCTTGGATTCATTTAAGGTCCTTGGAGCCATCACACATTCAATTGCACAATTGGAAAACCAAGTTGTTTCACAAAGCACCATTATGGACACCATTGTTCCATCTCCTAAATTTTTCCCAATGGTTTCTCCCATCTTCAAACATTATATAAAGTCCTAAACCAAGGCTAGAATAAATTAAAACATCCCCTAGTCTAATGAACCTAGCTTAGCCAAAATATGCACCATAATGGAGGTTTATAGACTTTGTGATTTTTTTTTATGGGAGAGCCACTTGGGAGGCTTTCTAGAGGTCTTAGGAGCTCAAGGGAACATTTAAATAGCCAAGGAAATATTCAAACAAAATCAGATTTTGCAAAACCCTAGAAAACACTACACTTTTCTAACTTGTTTTCTATTGTTTTTTTTTGGAATTTCTTGCCATATTCCATCTCCCTATGGCCTAAAACCCTTGTTCCTTCCTTGTATTTGGACAGAACATCCTCCCCTCCTTTGGTTCTATTCTTGGTCGAAATACACACAAAGGGAGGGGGAAGAGAAGATGCAACAAAAAGCAAGGATTACATAAGATTTAAGTGAGCTTTCAAGTGTCTTTCTCCTTAGTTCTCTTCTCCTTAGCAAATTCAAAATTCTCCCCTTGCCTCTGGACCTAAAACAGAACCAAAAAGCTCAACTAAACCATAGAAAGAGCGGAGGAAAGGAAAGGAATAAGATTGGAGGAAGATGGAGCATGAAATCTACAAATTTCCTTACCTTTTCCTTGACTTTTCTCTTCCTTTTCTTCCCCTTTTGATGCACCTAAGAGAGTAGATCAACTTCTATATTTTGGGCAGAAAATTTTGTGCTTAAGAAGGTGGAAGAAGAAAGGAGAAGTGTGTGGGAGTTTCTAGAAGCATACTTTTCCAAAAATTCGAATTTTGTCCTTCCATAATGGCAATTTTGTTTCGGCTTCATTTTAGCTCCTTTTTGAGAGCTGTCTTTTTCCATTATAAAATTTAGGCTCCCAATTTAATAAAATGCCTTTGGAATCACTCAATTTGGAGTTAAAATCTTACCGAACGAACTGGTCAAAGTTTAGGTCAACTGACGTTGAAAAACATACACCAGAGGGGCTTTACCAGTCCTGGGGCTTCCCATAGTTTTTGGAGCCTCTGAGAAACTTGGGCAACTCAAAATTTTCATTTAAAAAACCCTCCTATGTTGTTTTCCAAAAGTTGCACTTATTTACAAAAATGCCATTACGTTTCGTCAGTTTCCGTCGCAAATTATTTCTCCATCTTAACTCTATTTTTCTTTCTATCTGAACCTAGAATTATCATTTTTAGGAGTCTAGGACTCTACGCAAATGTTTTGGGACATTATCTAGGTCATTTTGAAGGACTTACATTTATATGAATCATTTTGTCATTTTACAGAAATTACGTTCATTACATTTAACCTTGATTACGATGATTAGAAGTTAAGGACGTTACATTTGGTATCAAAGCATTGGTTTAAGAAAACCATTTTAATTTAAATTTGGTTGTTAGAAACTTGGCAATCATGATGCATATTTGGCATAGTATTAGCTTATAAGAGTAACTAATCATGTGAACATGTTTTGTTGCTCTTTACCTCTAGGAAGAAAATATAAAGGAATGATGATGTGAGAGTCATAGTGATTGTTAAAACGAATGCTTCTTGAATTCTATTTAGAAGATCTCCCATCACAATAAGCATGCCTTGAGAATAATAGAGTGTAGTGCGATTATACCCTATAACACTTCAGTAATACTCATTTTGAGACTTAAGGTTGTTAATGCCAATGAAAAGACTAGAATTTTGTTCTTCTTTTTCTTTTGAGATTGGGTTACTGGTCTCAGACTAGGTAAACAACTGGTTGAGACTTGTTGCTGATTGGTTGACTAAATGAATGAGACCAAGTAACTGATGAGGATGATGAACAAAGCTACTAATAGTATTTGTGACCAGTTGACTGCCATTTACTAAGCAAGCCAACTAGTTACAACTAACCAATTGACTAGCCTATCAAAGTAGTCAACTGATCACAACAAGAGTAGTAATTCTTTACCTGAGCAAAGTTCTAAGCTTTTCAAGGGCCATCTAAAGTGATGTTGAGAACTTAAAAGGCAATGGTATAGAGTAAAACACCTGACTAGCTATAAAAAACCTTAGGAAGGGTAAGATGTAAACCTTACTTACGATTAGGAAATTGACAATGGAAGTTTAGGAACTAGTGTATAATAAATAAGTGTGATTGACTAAATATATGAAGTGATGTACAATCCATAATGAGTTAGAATTATGTAAACTTCAAAAGGTCCCTAAGGTTGAGGCTTTATAGGTATAGAGGTCCTAACCCACTTGATTGATCTCGGTTAATAAAGAATGCAATTACTTGATCCTAGCTACCATAACTTGGGCCTAATGAATAAAGGTGATAAGAGCTAAAGAACATTTCAAATAGTTTCATTCAAACTATTGGAGTGAGTAAGCTATCTTTAGTTAATGATGACAAGGAAGAAAGGTAAGAAACTCTTAGAATTGTGAAATCCATTTCTAATGGGGGATAGTGACTTTAAAGTAAGAGATTAAGGGAGATGATATTTTGGAAGGAATCTTGAGAGAGATTTAAGGCTCCTTCCTTAGTATACCTAAACAAGAGAGGAATTTGTGATAAGGGAGAGAATCCCTAGTGTGATAAGAGAAAGGTGTATAGGCATGTGGTACTTATGCATATGGTCTCTTTTGTATAATTCAGTTTGCTTATGTTATGTGTTGACGTGCATTTGGGTGGTGGTTAGAGGCACTTTATGTGCATGATACAGTGGGGGAGTATAAAGTAAGATTCTACAGCACTTAGTGCTAGAGGCATATAGGACGTGCTAATTTTTCAACACTTTAATCTTAAGGTGTGCAGGGCGTGCCACTTATCATATGATTTGATGAATTTCAACCACTAAATTGGTGTCAAACTAGACTAAGTAGACTTTCTACCTAGAAGGTAAAGAGGAGATCTTGATAGTAAGGATCCACCTAAAAAGAGAATAAAATAGTACCCGTGTGCATACAAGTGGTTGAGATACGATCATCATGGGATGATTAGCATGTGTATGGCCATAGAAAAGAATTGCCTGCTAATATTGAAGGCAAAGTTTGATTTTGCCATCAGTAATCTTATTGTCATGTATCACGTGTGGTGTGATTAAGGGAATAGAGACAACATTGGGAATTTAAGATGGACTGGAATTTATTCTAGTAGTAAAACTCTCTAATTTTGAAAGAGGACTCCCTGATCCAAAATAATAACTCAATGGAAATGAATGAGAGGTGGTAGTAATGCAATTAACTTATGTTATTACAATAAAACCTTAATATAATGACTGACGAGGAAGGGTGAAACACTAGTGGTAAATGATACTTGAGTTCTCTCACTGGGAATCCTTACTTGATCCACTGATATTTAGGGAATGCTTGATAATGAAAAGACTCACAAAGTCTACTTGTTATGTTAGTTTAACTCCCAATAGTAAGATATAAATGGAGGCCTAAGAAATTTTAGGAAGCGGAAGAATTAGTTGTGGTTAGGACAGACCATTGTACAAGGACCAAAAAAAACTATCATACCCTCACATACTATATGCTATAGTTTACTATTAAAAGACCTTATACTTACCATCAGAAAACCTTGTAAACAAGGTCTTGAATTTTCACACTACTAAATGTAAGTTCTTGTTAACAAGATCTTGGACTATCTCATTACTCTTTAGGGATTTTTATGAACCTCTAAATTGTAGCATATCACAAAAAAAAAACTTAGCTATATGTGAGGAAGTTAGAGGGAAATTGGTACATCTTGGAGAGGGTGAGTAGTATGCTAGTAGAAGTATGATTATACTTGTGTGAAAATACCTCAGTTGAGTGTAAAGGATACAAAGAAGTAGTCCTTTAGGACTATATAATGGCATAAGACCCAAAGAGATGTACAATTGACATCAAACGAGTATAGATGCCATTAAGTTGACTACTAATGCTAGTAGTAGTTGAAAACTAAGATGAAATACTTGGATCTATTGATCATGGTAGTTTTTAGAATCATATATATGTGATTGTAATGGTGCCTTTGCTAGTGCAAGACATCAAAATATAAAAAGAGAGAGAGAGAGAGAGAAAAGAGGTCTATTGAGGGTTTTCCTATATTGGTTACACCTATGGATGATGATTAGATTGCTTATAATGAACCAGAGAAAAACCTTAAGGAGTTAGGTGCACAAGAGGGAGAGGAAGAGAATGAAAAAGACAAGGCAAAAGGTATGGATTTTTGGTTATTTTTCATGCTTTTTGTCACACCTACACTTTACATACACTATAACTTACCATATGAAAGGATCTTGTACTACTAACAGAAGACCCTGTTGACAAGGTCTTAAGTTTTACAAGGCAAAATCCAACATCCTGTCGACAAGGTCTTTAATTTCCTTAGTGTGGAGTCCAAAATCCTGTCAACAAGATCCTAGACCTAAAAAGATAATGGTCATACTTAGACAACCTTCATCATTTTCACAAGAAAACCATAAGTTGATGATGCTAATGTGCTAGAACTACTTCCATGGTTATCATAATCAATTTCATGTAATGCAAACGTAGGAGTTTACTTGTACCGGGAGTTCAGTAGCCCTAATAAACATTACAGTTAACTTACGGTAGATATCTCATGTATAATATTTATACAAATCAAAAGAGAGATTTATACTACAATGTTACATCCTCACTAGAGTCAAACTTTACATTCAACCCTTGTTCAAAGGATTCATAAGACCAATTACGATCAATATGTAATCTATTGGTCAGTTTGTTCGTTCTCTATTTGTCTGGCTCCATTAGTAGCATAGTTAATACATGTAAAATAGTCAATTTGTGGTGAGATAAAATCTCAGTAGCTAACAATGTACTCAAGAAACACATATATAAATATAGCACGGATTACTATCTAGGATACATTCGATGCATACTTCAGTGTTGGAGCATGTAATATCTAGGTAGCAGCATATTCTCATTCGTTAGGCTACGTAGCAGCATTTTCTTATCATTAGGCTACGTAGCAGCATTTTCTTATCATTAGGCTACGTAGCAGCACATTCTCATTCGTTAGCTACGTAGCAGCATTTTCTTATCGTTAGGCTACGTAGCAGCATATTTTCATTCATTAGGCTACCTTGCTTCGGTTATTGGCCAATAATAGCAATCTGGTACTCATAAAGAGTCATATTAGTAGATATACATGCAACCAAACACAGCATAGGGACTTTGGGATTTCATCCAGTGCATTAACATAAACAACAAAGTGAGTACAGTGTTAACTACCTGTTTCGTCACTGTTGTTTGTCACGTTATTCCTTAGCCCTGGTTGTCCCAATGGCCTTCCTAAATTTCAATCATGCATTGTACTAATTAAGAATGAGTCATGGTTAATATTTACATTGCAATTAGATTACTAATCCCCCCATACGAAATTCCTAAATCCTTTTTGCTAATTAATTATTGGAATTCCTAATTGTAAACAATCACATCTTCATTTCCTTTTCCTTCTCATAATTAGTTACTGTCTAAGTTATCCATGTGTGATCCAGTGCTATAAAACTAAGTTCTTAGCCCTTATTTTCAAGTTGGATTCTTACATTTTCCATGCAAAGTCACACTACACAGCAAAAGAATGAAAACTACCACAGTCTCAATTGAACTACATTTTCGGACCTGTTTTTGTGAAATTTCTTTCCTCCACTAAATGACCTCCAAAAATCATAAAAATTGGCAGAGTGACCCCTCATTATGTTAATTACAAGCCACAGAAACAGTTTTCAAGAATTCCCAGGGATAACCCCTGAACTCCTACTGTTTTGGTCACTACTTCAGTTGAACTCGCTGTACACTGCCCTTGCTGTTTCTGGCTTTGTTATCCTACCAAATGAGCCCAGAAAATTCTAAGACTTTGTAAACCTGACGTGATACGTCTTAGCTACCTCTCCACCAAATTTCATGGACTAATTCCTACATTTACCCCTTTAACAAAATTCTTTATGAAATCAGCCCCAGGCTGTTCCGTACAGAAGCCAAATTGAATTAGTGGGTTGTTTCTCTCATTTACCTTGTTCCAAAAATTCTGTAATTTTCCAGA
This sequence comes from Erythrophleum ivorense, assembly GCA_026724425.1. NCBI lineage: Eukaryota > Viridiplantae > Streptophyta > Magnoliopsida > Fabales > Fabaceae > Erythrophleum > Erythrophleum ivorense. Next base: position 15,574,366 of record JAIUCV010000014.1, read on the forward strand.
TTTCAAGTATAAGGGATGGAAAACCTGTTATAAAAATTTGGCTTCAAAATCCTTTTCCAACTACTTCTACAAAGGCCAAAACATCCCAGTCCAGAACAAGGAAGCAACTCAGAGCTTACCTTTTATGGAGTCCTTGTACTTTGGTTTTTCTTCTCTTCTCTCCTCTTCTATGGCTGTCCGAAATTTCTTCCTTCTTTCCACTACTTCCCTCCGCCTAAGATGAGTTAAAGTGAGTGGTGATTAATGCAATGGACAGCTCCTGCTTTCCACCGCTATTAGGTGGCATGAAGGCAGATTACAATTTCATGAATCGGTGCAAGTGGCTAGGTGGCAGCAGCTATGTATCTTACCCTTATTTAATCTATATATTAAAGCAATATTTAACTCCCACTATCACAGCACAGACGGCACCAGCAAATCACAATGTAATTAGGTGTCATGAAGGCAAATCATCATTCCATGAATCGGTGCATGTGCTAGGTGGCAGCAGATGTGTCTTACTCTCATTTAATCTATATATATTAAAAGCACTACTTAGCTCCTACTGTCAAACCAAATACGGCATTAGCAAATCACAATTTAATATACATATATATGAAAGTGGGTGGAGCAAGCATGAGGTGTCTTCATCTTAGATTACTCAAGCCATTCATTACATGCAACCTCCCTTCTTAGCTCCACCACGGCTGAATATATTTCCTTAATGCAATCAAACATCATCTATCACACATACTCACATCTAAAGAAGAAGCAAGCCATAGTCAATTAATATATAGATATATATCACTTCCATCTAATACAAAAATTGTGTATGATCCCTAATCCTCACGGCAATGCAGATTATGCCAATCCCCATAACTAGACATAATTCCACGTACCCAAGTGAATGCTTATGCTTTTGTGTGGTGATGGTGTCAAATGGGTGTAACTATTTGACTGCGTGAATTAATATGGGTTATGTTAACAGTTACAGGAAGTTTGGAATGTGACACTTTCTCTTTAGTAAATCTCTTCTCCTCCATTTCCCTTTCCTTCCTATGGTTTTATTGAAGTTCATAGATCTGTTTTGAGGAAAAAACAGAGGGGAAAATTCGGATTTGAAGAGAGGAGGCCAAAGAAAGGGAGAATCAAGCAAGGAAACAAGGAAAAACAAGGTAAAACTTCCATCCCATGGTAGCCACTCCTCCTCCCTCTTCTTCCTTGGTTCGTCCCACTCAAGAAACTACAAGAGGACTTGGATTTTGGGTAGAACCAAGGATGAATCTTAGGAATTTAAGGGAGGAGAATAAGGATATGCAAAGAAAACAACCAAAGAACTATTAGATTACAAGATAGAAAACCTAGGGTTTCAAGTGTTCTTTGCAAAATCTGTTTTGATACAATGATTCCTAGGCCTAAATGAATGTTTAAATGAGCTTATAAGATCCCTAGAAGTCTCCCCATGTGCATCCTCCATCAAGAAAACAAAGCAAACTTCCATGGAGGCCAAATGGTACATAGTCTCAGCCTAAAGGGGATGAGGCACCTAGGGAGAGTTTTAAATTTTTTCAAGCCCATTTTTGAGTCATATATGATGAATGAAAATGAGGGGAAACCTTAGGAAAAATTTAGGAGGCCTAAAGAATGAATTGGTGTCTTAGGTTCCATAATATGACCTAAAGAAACAACATATAGTTAGGCGCTTTATTTTAGTTGTATAATGACTCCAAGAGGCTTAAAAGGAGTCAAGAATCATATATGAAATGAAAGAATGGAGACTAGAACTCACTTGATGGTTGTTGCTTTATTAGGTGCATTCTTGGAACCATAAAGGGGTTAATAGACTAAGTTAGTGTTTAAGGAAGATGTGTGGCCTTAGAATTAATTCCATAAACGTAATAGGCTTCCATAAATTGTGTTTAGGCCACAAGAAATCAATCCCACACCTTTGTGTGTGTAAAGCCGAGGAAGGAAGAGTAAATTCAAGGAGAAAAGTGTGTGGTTGCATCTAAGGTAGCTCACTCTTGCTTTTCTCATGCATGACTATATGCTTGGCTTGTCTTTGAATGTGTGTATGTGTATTTTAAGCTATGAAAAGTGTTTTAACATGAGCTCTTATTCTATAGTACCATAATGATGCATTATATTTTTAAATGATGTTTATTATGTTTGCTTGGGTTTGCTTGAGTGTGAAGAACCCAAGAACTCTTAGCCATGGTGAGAATGAGCCAAGAACCCTTAAAAATGGTTAAGATAAAGCAAAGTGTCTCCCATGAGTGAGGTTGAGCCAAAACCTCCTTGAGAAAATAGGTGAGGCAAGTCCAAAATCCATAAGTGAATGGGTGAGGCTAATCCACTTACTTGGCAAGCCTATGGATGCCTTGCATAACTTACTCATATGCCAAGATTGCTTCTTGAATGATCATATTATCCATTATGCTTATGCATGCATTTTTAAGACTTTTTTTGCATCCTTTATGTGTGATTGAAAGGGAGATGAGCTATTGGAATTTTTTGAATCTCATTCCTCCTCTCCAATGTTCTAACATGCTAGGTGGACCAAGTGGACAAGGTAATGGGAGCTAACAACTTGGAAGATAAGAGATTAACAACAATTTGTATAAATTTTGCTTCTTTACAGCCATATGAGTGGCAAATGTTATAATCCATTATTGTATATGTCCTATGACCTTATGAACATGTGTAATTATGCTAATGTATCATGTACAAATGAGAATTTATGTTATGTGAATGTTACAATGCAAATTGGGTATGGAATGGCAAGATTAGCAATATGTAAACTTGTGTATGGCATGGGATGAGAGTGTGAGTTTCTAAATTTTGGGTTTGTGCACCTTTGAAAAAAGTTTAAATTTTCATTTTGGTGTAATCCCACATGCTTAAGTGGCCACACAAGCTTGGGAAGCAAAATTGGACACTTTGATGCTAGTAGAGACCATAAAAATGACTAAACCTAAACCCTACCAGACAAACTAACCAAATGGATGAATCTTCTCATGAAATTTGGCAGAAATGTAGAGCTCATTAAGATATTTTTGGAAAGCTAAAGTTCAAAAAAATTGGAGCTCTATAGAATTAATTATGAATTTTCAAAGTTGGGATTTTTCTATTGTTCTAGTGCATGTACTCTTCATATGGTTAGTTTTATATTTTGTATCATCCAAGTATCAAATGGTGTCCAATAATTATGAAATTTTAGTGGCATAAAATAGAGGTTATAATCTTTCTTTGGCCATCAAGATCACTTATTTGGAGGTTTGAGCAGAGAGTTATGAATTTTTAAATTTTAATGTTAGTACCAGTAGTGCCACTTGACCTCCAGTATTGTTCCATCATAATTCAGTTCCTAAATGAATGTATCATGGTCTATAGATATTTTTTCCTTAATGTTAACATCTATAGCTTCTTAGAATGACTAAATTTGTATCATTTGGATTTTTCTATAATTAGTTATGAATTTCCAAAGTTTATGATAATAACCTATGATAGTAGCCCAGATAGCTGAGACCTTTGGTACTTTTCGAATGTCAAATGTCTTCTACTTGATGTTTTATGACCTGAAACTATTTTTAGCATAAATTAGATATCTGTAGCTTTCCAAAATGGTAAATAATGCATGATTTTGATTTTCCTAGAATTAGTTATGATATTTCAAATTTTGTGATAGAAAATTCTACTCGAGGCTACACTATGGTATTTTATGTGTTTCTTGTACTTACACGAGTTCTAGACCACTTTTGGTGATGGAATTGAATTATATCTATGTAATTAAATATGAGAATGTGATACATACATGGTCCACGAGACACCAAATGAAAAATTCATACGCTAGGCAATGCAAAAATACTCATTATTTTAATGTCACCTTCCTTGCTTTTTCATGAAATATATGATGTGAGACATGGAGATAGCATGAGATAAGCTAGAAAGTTATGGTGCTACAACCTTAGAGTATTTAAATGCCTTAAATGGATTATTTGTAAGATAAAACCTTACATTAGTTCCAACCTTTGGGAACCTTAGCAAATGAGGATAAGGAACCTTGGGTACTAATTGTAAATGAAAAGGGATTTTTCACGTCTACAAAAAAAAAGAATGATGATAAAGAAAAACGAAGGAAGAATAGACCTATTTTTGATGGGCAATAAATGGGGATAATGTGCAAAATAATTTTATGGGATAGTTGGACATGAGAACTAGAAACCTAGACTAGAAGATCCTATAAAGGAAAGACTTGCTTCAATTAAGAAGGTTTGGCTGGAGAAATGTGAGGATATTCTAAGTGAAGGATGAATGAAACTTTATTACAAAATAAGGCTACTTACCTATGTTGCTAGTAGTGGGATAAATATTATAAGGCTAACTAAGTGGAATTCCTTGTAGTTCTTGGTATCAACTATTAAGGAGAGTTAACCTTGAATATTTAGGAGTTATCTCTTAAATGGATTAAGAGTTAAGAAGGAAAGGAAGTTAACATGAACACTTAATGATTGACTGTTGGAACATAAAAAAAAATGAAAGAAGGGAGCAGGAGAAGAAAAAGAAAGTGCCAGAATAGAATAAAACAAATGCTACAAAGGGAGAGAGAGATTTTAAGATTTATTTGACCTAGGTGCCTAGACTTGCTATAAGGTGATCAAGTGTAACTTGGTCTAGATCTCTTTAGTTGTGGACAAGGGAAGAAGACAGAATATTTAGGTTAGTAGGTCATTTAACTTGGGTGGACAAAGAAGAAATAGAATTATAAATAATAAGTGAGGTAGTAACAGAATAAGGACATCTTCTATAGGAAAGTAGCAGGGAAAGGACCAGGTTCTTGTGAAATTTTGAGAAACCAAAGAGGAAGCTATAAGGATGGATTATCAAGCACTAATTAAGTGAGGTATGTCTAATTTTGAGGATAAAATTCTTAAAAGGAGGGGAGAATGTAACACCCTAAAATTAATTAAGGTATTAATCATGGGTTAGATATAATTAAGAATAATTATTACGGAATAATTAAGCAAACCACATGAATGGGAATTTATAGAAGAATAAATTATTAATATGGGTTTGAGATTTAATTGGGTTAGAAACCTCATCTAAACTCAAATTAAATTAAGTAGGCCATGGTTAAAGACTAATGGAGGCCTAATGATTATAGGTGTAGATCCAATTTCTTATCGTGAGACTTGGCCCAAGAGAGAGACCGCTTAGCATTGGTCCAATTGGGTTTAGTGAGGTAGAAGCCCAATTATGCCATGAGCTTAGTAGGAAAGCCCAATACTAGTCTCCTTGTGAGTTTAACTTAAATTTTCTAGAAAACCTAAAACTTATTAGTGAATTTAAGTGAGACAAGAGCTCATTTAGCCTTAGCCCAAACTTGGAGAAGTGAGGCCAATTAAGTCTTGCGCTATTGGATCAACACACTCCATCCCTAACACAAAAATAAAAAAAAATTCTACATCCTAAACCAAGGAATCTTGGTCCAATTCTGAAAATAAATAAGACCATGGGTAACATTTAGGCTCTTAAGGTAGCCCAAACCCACCATAAACCCTTCAACTTGTAGCCCAATAAATTTCCACCATAATCTAAATGGATTTTTAGGCCTTTAAATCAGCACACTTTCCCCAACCCTAAGAGTTTCTATAGCCCATCTCACCTAGTACCAACCTACTTGAAATAATGGGCCCATTGGACCAGCCCATCTTCACTAAAACCCTAAGAGACTTTCTCCCCACCTATGTGGTTGCTAAGACACTCATGTTCTATAGAATTAGGAAACCATTTTTGCACTTGAGAAGAGGGGCTAGGATTTTTCTGCATTCTTCCACCATTTCTCACTTCTAGGGGAAGATTTGACTAAGAAAATCTATATAAAACATGTCCCCCTCATTCTCCTTTTTATTTTAGTATGATTAGTTTCTAGTATTGGACATTTTCATCTCCTTATCAAATATAAAATTTGGTGTTTAGGTGATTCCTTGCAAGATTTTTGGAGTTTGGAGTTAATAGAACCATAAGGTAAGTATTTGCTTTCATTTTGTGGTGTAACCTTGCTCAGATTCCATGTTATAAGATAATTTTGGTATATGGCTGATTCCTTGTGTGAAAATCCAAGTTTTAAGGATGGCCTTGTAACACCATAAATTCTAGCTCATCTCATGCCTTTCAATGACTTACTATCATGGAGGATGTAGGTTTCTCATACAAGAGCAAGGGAAGATAATGAATATTTTTGCGTTGCGTCGTATCTAGCAATTCATTTTAGTGTCACGTGGACCGTGTGAGGTCATACTATGCCTCCTCATTTAATTGCATTATTACAACTCATTTGTATCATAAAAACTTGCTTACAACTCATGGAAACCGAAGGGGACATGGGACATGTATATTCATTCTCAATCAGACTTGGCCCCATTTTTGGGCAAATTTTGGAAAATCATAACTAAATCTATAAAAATCAAAAACATGAAATGTTGGATATTCTGGAAATCTTGAGATGTCTACTTCATGATAAAAATATGTACAAATGATAACATATCACACACAGGACATTTGACATACAAATTGGTCTAGAGGTCGGACTGGGTCCTGATGCTATCACAGTTTACTGATATGAACTTCAAAAATGTCCAAATAATTACAAAAAAATCCAAAACATGCAAATGATACCAATATGGAAATATGTGGATGTTAACTAGATAGAAAAAATATTTCCAAATCAGTTCATCAAGCTCGGCTCTCAGAAATCGATGGAATAGTACTTCTGATTAGGAAAGATGACTGATACTGGGCAGAAACTTCAAAAATTCATATGTTCCTCTCTAGATCTCCAAATGAGGTGCTTCCAGTTACTACAAGTCACTATAAACATCTAGTTTCTTTATCTAAAATTTTGTAGCCATTGGACCACATTTTCCCCTTAGATGACACAATTACACAACTGACCAAATAAACAGTACTTGTGCAAATATGAAATTCTAATACCAATTTTGAAAAATCATAAAAAATTCCATAGACCTCCAAATGACCTGATCTTTGCTTCCCAAAAAGCTCTAGGCAAGATCTAATCACATGCCAAATTTCTAGTCAAGAAGAGGTCGTTTGGTTAGACTTTGACATAATAGGGCAAAGTGTCAATTTTTTTTGTTAAAAGAGGGCTCCAAGGGTTCAAATTTGCTTCTCCTACTCCTAAGGCTCTATGAGCATGTGGAAAAGCATCAACATAGCTATCAAACATGGTTCAAATATCTAACAACCCAGATTTGAAAAGCTCACTCTCCCACACCAAAACATACACCATGTACATAATGCTAAGATTTTGCTATTCATACCAAAAACTTGCTACATCATGCACTATAGTTCTAATTCTCATACATATACAATAAGTACATCCATTTACAAGTATTCATAAGTGCACACCCCATGTACATCATTAGATTACATCTCTTAACAACAAAGTGGTGACAAAATGGCTATTTCACAAATCCTTTGCCAATTTCCCTAGCTTCAAGCTTGGTGGCTCCCATGTCTTTGTTCACTTGGTCCACATAGTATGTTAGGATAGTGGAGAGAAGGGAGTGAGATTCAAAGAATTCTAATAGCTCATCTCCCATTCAATCATACATAATATATGCAAAGCAAGCTTTTCAAATGTATGTATGGAAAAAATGGAAATCATGGACATTTTTAAAGCAACCTTGGCATGTGAATCAAGCATACAAGACATTCAAGGGCTCACCAAGTGTTTGGATTGGCCTCACACTTCTCCTCATGGATTTTGGACTTGCCTCACCCATTCTTGAGAACTTTGGACTCAACTATACTCTTGGGAGCCCACATTACTTTTGGGAGACCCTTTGCTTTGTCTTAACCAAGCTTGAGGGTTCTTGGCTCATCCTCACCCAAGGGAAGAGTTCTTGGCCTTTCCACACTCAAGCAAACTCATACAAACATTATGGATTCATTTAACACATAACATAGCATCAAGGATCATGACATGTAAAGGCATGCTAACATACTTTTCATAGCTTGAAAATACACATACACACATTCTAAAACAAGCTAAACACACATCCATGCATGAGAGAAGGGGGAGAGAGATACCTTATAGGCTAACACAAGCCTTCCCTTTCAATTTGTCTTCTCCCTTCCTGATTTCACAATCACAACTAGATGGCAGTGCTTCTCTTGAGCCTAGATACACAAAGAGCATGGAATTACTCTCTTATAACTTAACACTTATTCACAAAGCTAGGGGTTTCTTTATAGTAAACCCTACCAAGCATATAAGAAACTAGGGGTTCTTTCTCTCTCTAGAATTTCACCAACTCTTCCTCTCTCTCATGCTCTCAAGTTGGTAGAATCAACATACCTAGGGAAAACAAAGAAGTAAAGCTACATGAGTTCTAACCTTCTTCAAGAGTGGTTTTCCACTTTCCCTCTTTTGAACCAAGCCCAAAACCTAACTAATTCAATAACCAAAACCATAGAAAGAGAGGGCAAAGAGAGAAGAACAAGATTCTAAGAAGAAAACCTAGGGAAATCTCAAGCTCGCTTATCTTTTCCTTATTCTTCCTTCCTTCTCTTGGTCTCTCTCTCTCTCCATAGCCCTTTTCTCTCTTTTGGTCGATGGTTAGGTCAGTTAAAAGAAAAGGAATGGATTTGGATGCTTTAAGAAGTCAAATTCTCCCTTTTTCATGCTTTTCTAAACTAACCCTCGCTATAGTGAAGAATAACCTTCGCTACGACGAGCAGTATCAGTCCCAGACTCTTATTTTCGCTATGGGACACTCTATGGCGAGGAACCCCCTTGTTTTTGTATGGGATGCCCGCACTCGCTATAGCTAGAAGCATTCTCGCTATAGCTAAAAGGCACTCTCGCTATAGCGAATAGGTACATTTGCTATAGCTAGGCCATTTCTCGCTATAGCAAACAGACTTAGAAAATTTCAGGACTTCAAAATTTTTTTCAGCTTCTTCTTTTCTTCTTCTTTTTTTCTTTCTTTTTTTTTTGCTAGTTGTTATAGGCCCTTTGTGTGTTCTTAGTAGTTAAGGTTCAACTCAATCCATTTAACTTCTTAGGCGTATGGGTAAGTATTCGCCTTTCTCTTGTGGTATATATACTGAATTTTTATCATTTGGACTGACTTTTGGTGCATGGCTTTTACATGTGTGAAAGTAGAGATGTGAGGAGTGACCCATTGTGAGTTCTTGTTGTTGTGACCTTGAATGAGTGCAGTAGACCCTTAGGAAGCTTGGGTAAGAAGTTCTTAATGTACTCTTGTCAAAATTAATCTATGGATAGAAAAATTCCTATTAATGGTAGTTGAACAATAATGATTATGTTTATGTTAGGCCTGGTGTGTTTTGAATCATGATAGTAGCTAGAAAAAGTGTAACAACCGGAAAAAAAAAAAAGAAAAAAAAGAGGAAGCTGAAAAATTTTCGAATTGCTGAAAAATTTTCGAAGTCTGCTAGCTATAGCGAGAAATGGGCTAGCTATAGCGAATGTACCTGTTCGCTATAGCGAGAAAGGGTCTAGCTATAGCGATAGTGCCTTTTCACTATAGCGAAAATGCTTCTAGCTATAGCGAGTGCGGGCATTCCATATAAAACCAAGGAGCTGCTCGCCGTAGCACACACCATAGCGAAAACAGGGGTCTGGGACTGATACGTGCTTGTCGTAGCAAGGGTTATTCTTCGCTATAGCGAGGGTTAGTCTAGAAAAATGTGAAAAAAGAGAATTTGAGTTCTTAAAGCATCCAAACTCATCCTTTCTCCTTTAACTGGCCTAAGCTTCATCCAAGCACAGAAAAAAGGCTTGAGAGAGAGGGGGAAACTAAGAGAAACTAAGAGAGAAGGAAGGGAAGCTAAGGAAGAAAGGTAAGAACCTTTAAAGCTCTTCATGCTTCTTCTTCTTGATTTTATTCTTCTCCTTCTAAGTTTCCTTTACATAGGCTATTGAGTAAGAAAGCTTTGTTCTAGTCAAGAATGAGCAAGAAACTCATGTATCTTCACTTCTTCTTCTTTGCTTTCTTTCTTAAGAGCTTGAGAGAGGAAGGAGAGTTAGTGAAAGTCTAGAGAGAGAGACCCCTAGTTTCTTATACTTTATAGGGTTTGCTCTGAAGAAACCCCTAGCTTTGTGAATAATTGTTGATGAGAAAGTAATTCCATGTTCTTTGTTGTGTCTAGGCTCAAAAGAAGTAACTCCATCTAGTTGTGATTGTGAAACCAAGAAGGGAAAAGAGAAATTGAAAGAGAACGCTTGTGTTGGCCGATAAGGTAGCTCTCACCACTCTTTCTTATTGCATTCTTGGATGTATATAGTCATTGTATGCTTGTGTAAGTGCTTGTTGTGTGAGACATGCCATATGTTATTGCCTTGATGCATTGGTACTAATATGCTTGTGTTTTGAGATGTGAAAATTGCTCAGGTGAGATAGTGCCGAAAGTCCTTTGAGACGGGTGAGGTGCAGCCAAAAGTCCTTAAACCAAGGGTGAGGCCAATCCGAAAGTCCCAAAATCTCGGGTGAGACTAGACCAAAAGTCCCTAGAGCTTATTCTTGGTATTGATATGATATTCATGGCATGAAAGCATGTGTTGTGTAATTGTGAATGATTTGCATACTTTGACTTATTTATATGCCTTGATTGCTTCCTTGAATGAGTGTATGAGCTATTGAGATTCCCTGAATCTCACCCCCTTCCCTCTCCCATCTCATATGGTCCAGGTGGAGCTCAAGAGCCTAAGAGTGGAGGCCATGAGGCATAGAAGGCCTTTGTACTGTCACTTTTGCACACTCACACATAGTTTGATGTATAGGAAAGCTAAAGTGCTTATGTATACATATTATTTTTGAGATGTAAATATTTGAGCAAGTGTAGAAATATGTATAAATGATGTATGAACTATGTAGAGAGCCAAAGCAATGAAAATGTGGGATTTGCCCCTTTTGTGGATTGTATGCAATAGTGCATTTTAGCCTGTAACATAGTGAATTTGAAATGTATGATGATTTCGATCACTTAGGCATTTTATATATGCTATGTTTATAATTTAAAACTTACCCAAGAGGTGCTAGAATATGTAGGAGGCCATTTTGAACCATTTTGGGTGCCAAAACCGCCAAATTTGTGAGCTACATCAAAGTATAACCAAATGAGCTCTTCTTGATATGAAATTTGGCATGCCCCTAGAGCCTATTGAGAGCTTCTCGAGAAGCTAAAGTGGGTAATATTTGGAGTTCTAGGGAATATTTGGTGAATTGTTGAAGTTGGAGAATTTTCTGGTTTTGGTTATTATACTGTGCAACTAGGTCCAAAAATGAATCTGTGTCATTCGTGGACCAAACGGTGTCCTATTGTCATGAAATTTTATGAGGACAAACTAGATATCCATAGAAACCTATACCATCTAGAAGCACCTCAATTGGAGGTCTGTAGAGGGAGAATGAACTTTCTGAAGTTCTATGTCAGCATCAGGGAAGCCATCCGACCTTCATTACTGTTCCATTAGTTTTCGAGGTCCAAGGGCTACTAAAATTATCTAAACTTATTTTTTACCTCTAGTTAACATCAGTAGATTTCCAAATTGGTATATTTTGTCCATATTGGAGTTTTTTGGAATTAGTTACGAATTTTTGATGTTCATGACAGCAAGCTGCACTAGCACCAGGGACAGCCGGACCTCTGTCTATTTTTTGATGTCAAAAATGGTCCAAACACTAAGATTGTTATTGGGAGCTATTTTTAGTGTGAAGTTAACATCTAAAAATTTCTAGAGAGCTATGGTTTGCTTGATTCTCATTTTTCTAGAATTAGTTATGATTTTCTAAATTTAGAGCCAAAAATCTAATTTTTGGGCTCATTTGAGAAATTGCATTTTCTTGGTTTTTGGCTCCATATCCATGGTTTATGGATTTTTTATGCTATGTATGAGTTGTATAAATGGATTTTGAGTGGAGCATATGATTGATGGGTTCACGGGACCTACAGGGCAAATTATGAGTGTTTGAACCCCGTTTTATAGCATGAAAATGCCAGAGTTTATACTTGTTCTTTGGAAATCATATGGAGTCAAGCCTAGAGGGAGATTAGTTGGAGTTAAGTCGCTATGGTGTTACAGAAAGAGTAATTGGCTTCATTGAGATAACTGAGATTATTTTTCTTAATTCCATGTATATGTTCATGTTAATATGATATTTGTTACACATGCTTGATTTTGAAATACTAAATGATTGGTTGACTGCTTGAATTACGATTGTGATTGGACCTTGTGAGTTCATGGTAGAGCTATAGTGCAGCTACCACCCATGCATGTGCTTTGATTAGGCACTGGGTTGTGATCAGACCCTAGATGCACTGAGCCCTAATTGTGCTCATTATGGAGTAGGTGTCGTGGACGGACCTCTCCTGGTGTTATTGGCAATTAACATGTGTGTGATTGCTGGTATGGGATAATAGTCATTGGTAGCTCAACTAATTCATTTGCAAATTGAATTGATGATTCTGGTATTAATGATATAAAATTGCATTGTATTGGTTAATTTATACATATATATGAAATTTGCCTCTTGTTACTGAGATTGTATATCTCACCCCGATCGTGGGCTAACATTTTCAGCGATTGGACCTCTTAGTGGCAAGGAGAAAATTAATGGAAGCTTACTATGGGGTTTAACAGTATGTAGGTTTGGAAACCTTATCAGATTGTATTTGTATAATTAGACTACTAGTTTTATGTAATTGCTGCATTGCATCATGAATTGCTAAACATATGGATTGTAATCATTTAATGCATCAGATATCATCTTAAATTAGTGATGTATGGAGTTTCTATTGAGATTTATGTTTGAATAGAAATGTGAGTAGTGTATGAACTCTTTGTTATCATTGATCTATGAACTCACTGATTTATGGTGGCTGGAAGGTTAAGAATCTACATTTGAGTTTTGAATGGGTAATGATAGATGTGTTAGGTAGATGAGGTAAAAAAAAAGACACTAAATCTTCACAAACTAAGTTAAAGTGGCCTAGAGTGTTACTATAGGGAGAATTAAAGAGTATGAGATGAAATCTTGGGAGTTATAGGAACATAAAGGAATTGGCTATGGCCATAATTGAATTAGCCATAGCCAAAAGTGACAGAATTGCCTAGGGAAGGAAACAGAAAGGAATTCACCGCAGTGAAAGGTGCAGTTAGCCACAGTGAAATGTGAGAGGCAAGTCTGGTGGTGTTCTAGAGAGTAATTAGCCACGGCGAAATGTGTGAAATTTGTGAAGGTGCTCAATTCCTCATATTCACCTAGAAACCTTAGTTTCTCTTATAGCAATGCTAAGGAATGATGTAGAAATACTTGTAGGAGGTTTTTGTGAGTTGGAATTGATGGATGGAGGAATCAAAGGCTCTTTATTGATAATTAAATTCACTTGCACATTTGAATAATTGTGGTTGTTTAGTTAATGGCCCTAATGACATCAAGGTTCAAATTTCTCTGCATTTTCCAAATGTAATTAGTTGTAATGACTTTCAACCTTGATTTATGATTATTAATCACATATTTAACCTTGATTATGTTTATTAGAAGTTAGGGACGTTACAATAAATGACTAGCTTGTATATATTATGGCAAAGTTGCCTTGATCTGGGGATGACCCTTGTCTATACCAGAGTTAGCATTGGATAGTTGCTAATGTGTTGGATGTCCAATTTTAATTGAAAAGATACTTAAAATATCTAAAATAATTAATTAGGACTGGGGAGGGTCATTCAGATATTTAGGACCTATTTGGACTTATGGGGCTTTATTGAGCTTCCCTTATACCTGAATGAGTCTTTTTTAGCTATATTGGACCTTACTCTGTACCTTTACTTTAGACCCTAAATTTTATACATCAGATGGGCCCTAGGACAAATTTGGACATAGAAAAGTGAAAAGATAATTTTAAGTATTTAAATATAATTTTTCAGACTCCAGTACGCTATTATGTTATTAGGATTATTTGATTACACACAAAGTTGTGTAAGATTATTCTTTTCTAAATATACTTATTATGTCTTGATCAGATGATAGCTTAGATGACATATTATTATGATATTTTGATATGACTTTCTTTAGCTACTCACTAGGGGACACCTTAGTAAAGGAAACAGGGGTGAGCCTACTAAGTCATGGCAATGCAATACAATTTAGGTATTAAACCTGTAAATGCCAGTGGAACATGATCTGGGTATTGAGCTTAATAGTTTCTAAGGCCTAATTGGTAAGCTAAATAATATTTGTTGTTTGTTGTATTTTTTGTATTCTATGTATGTTGATTTTTTGTGGCATGTAAATTCTGAACCTACTAATATCTTATTCATTATCTGTATTTGGATCATGTTTTATTAATATGTGAGTAATCCTGGAATTTATATGATATTCTCTATTTATGTTATTCATATGATCTTTCATTCCATGTTTATATTAAATATTACATAAATAGCATAGTATTCACTATTTATGTTACACTGTAAATTAATTATTCTTCGTAAAGCCTTCTATTTATATTATTCACTGTCTACTTATTTTATACTTAACGTTTCTTCATGAATATTATATTGAATTAATTATATCTATGTAACAGAAAAAGTTATTTCTCACTTTGCTATAGTTTATATTTTTCTTAAATGTCACTTTATAAAGTGATGTTAGAATTGCAAGCAGAGTGGATGCAGTTCCCTCTTTGAGCATGGGTATAAGTGATACATAATATCTATATCATATCTTGTGATGATGTTGTATGGGCTGTTTTGATAATTTTTATGCCATTGGAAGAGTTGGAGACTCACTCATTTTCTATGAATGGATTCTCTTCCCTGTTTCCATAAAAATATGTAGCTACTAATAGTTGTTAGTTCATTTTGTAAATAGGGGATTGGCTTTGGTAGTTCTTTTTGTTACTCGGGGATTTCTTTTTTCTGAGTAGTTTAGACTGAATCCCTTATGACATACTCTAGTCTATACTTATAATGACCTTGCTCCCTTATGACTAGACTTTTTAACAATACATAGTAATGATAGTTTATTTTCTGTCATATTTCATATTTCGCTATGCTATATAGGTTTAGTTAATGTGAACTAAAGAATTTTCATAGTAAAGGAACAATTAAAAGGAAAGAGATAATTAGATACAAATTAATTAAAAATTATCTATAAAAAACATATAAATAATAATAACAAATAAAATTTTTACTTAAAATGGGTATCTTGAGAAGGTGTTACGAAAAGAAATCCCAAGTAACAAAAAATAACTACCAAATTCAGCCCTTTATTTACAAAAAGAACTAATAACTATCAGTAACTACATATTTTTATGGAAATGAGAGAGATGATCCACTCATGGAAATGATTGACTCTCCAACTCTTCTGGTGCCACAAAAATCACCAAAATAGCTCGTACAGCATTATCACAGGATACGATACAAATATTATGTATCACATATACCCATCCTTACAGGGGGAACTATATTCACTCTACCTGTAGTTCTAATGTCAATTTGTAAAGTGGCATCCAAGAAAAATATAAACCATAACAAAGTAAGAAATAACTTCCTCTGTAACATAGATGTAATTAATACAATATAATATTCATAAAGAGACATCAAGTATAAAATTAGTAGATAGTGAATGATATAAATGGGAGAATTTATAGAGAATAATTAATTTACAATATAACATAAATAAAGAATACCATGCTATTTACGTAATATTCAATATAAACATGGAATAACAAAAATGAATGATAATAGAGATTTTCATATGAATACATAAATAGAGAATGTCATATAAATTTAAGGATTACTTATATATTAACAAAACATAACTTAAATACAAATAATGAATACGATATTAGCAAGTTCAAAATTTACATGCCATAAGAAATCAACATACATAGAATACAAAAAAGACAACAAACAACAAATATTATTCAACTTGACAATTAGGCCTTGGAGACTTCCAGAATCAATATCCAAATCATGTTGCACTGGCATCGATAGGCTTAATACTTAGATCATATTACACTGCCATGACTTAGCAGGCTCGCCCCTGCTTTCTTTACGAGGCATCCCCTAGAGGGTACCCAAGGAAATTCATATCAAAATATCACAATAATATGTCATCTGAGCTATTATCTGATCAAGACATAATAGATATATTTGAAAAAAAAAACTATCTTGTACAACTTTGTGTATAATCAAATAATCCTATAAGCATAACAATGTACTAGGGTCTGAAAAAATTATATTTAAATACTTAAAATTATCTTTTGATTTTTCTAAGTCTAAATTTGTCTTAGGGCCCATCTGGTGTCCAAATAAGTCTAAAATTCAGCATCCAAAGTTAAGGTGTAGAGTAAGGTCCAGTATAGCTATAAAAAGGCTCATTCAGGTATATAGGAGGTTCAATAAAGCCCAATAAGTCCAACTAGGTCCAAAATATTCTAATGGCCCTTAGCAATCTTAATTAATTATTTTAGATATTTTAAATATTTTTCTTAATTCAAATTGGACATCTAGTACAACAGTAGCCATCCAGTGCCAACTCTAGCATATACAGGGCTCATCCCCTAATTAAGGCAATTCTGCAAGGATTTACTTCGGCTAGTCCTTTACCAAATAACGTGCAGCTATCCAGAGATGAAATCAGGTAGCATATTAATAGAGAAAAATTCTACCGTTTATTCAATAATTGATATAATACCTCATAACATTCTAACTTACACAAATAAGCTCTAAAAATTCAAAAATAAATATAAGCATTATCCAGACAACATGTAGAACATACTAAGCCATACTAGTCATTCAAAATACATCAAATAATTCCATTAAAAATTCAAGAAGTTCATGGTCAACACTTCCCCCTAAAAGTTCACTTTTTATATAGTTATTCATAATTTACCAAAATTTCACCATAGGCCTTATTTTTAGTGTAGACTAACCTAATTCAATTTTTTTTTTAAAAGCTCCATCCTAGGTATATTATGTGTGTGAGGTCGAGCCTAGGTATATGTGTGTAGGAGTGTGTTTTCTTCATTTTTCTCCTACAAATGGCCAAGAATACATAATCCAAGGAGATAAACAAAAGCCCCAAACCAATTTCTACAAAATCATAAGATTTCTCAAGCTTATACCAAGATGGAATTTAAGGAACACTTGCAATAATCTTCATGAAACTAAAATTATATTAATCAATCTCTTTAGGATCTCTTCGATCATTCTCCCATCTATTTTCTCTTCAATTTCTCCCATAGCATCTTAGAATTCAAAGTTACACAATTTATAGAGAAGTCACTAAGATTAGGAATTTTCTTAAATCATATGAATCTCTTAGTTACATATGTAAATTCCCCATCTTTTCCTAGGTATGGATTCATGAAACGACAAAATTCCTAACTTCTTGCCATGGCCAAAACTCAATGGAGGTGGGAAGAGAAAATTCATGAAAGAAAATAGAAGAAAAACTAAGAAGAAGAGAATATATCTATGTTACCTTGAATTCACGGTGTTGTTTTTCCCGTGGTTGTCTTTTCATTCTTCTTCCTCATCCTTGGCTATGGCTCTCCTTCCTCTTTCTTTTATTGTTATGGCCAAATGGGTGAGTGTGTGTTTGTGTGTGGAGGTGGCATGAATATGTGTGTATGTGTGTTTCATGTGAATTTTATTTTTAAATGAATAGTTAAGATGCAATATAGTTTTAAGATGGAAGATCTAAGCCTTTAGATCAAATGGATGGCTGAGATTAAGTCTTAAAATTGGAGATTATATGCAAGCCTTTAGATTAGATGGAGGATTGTGATTTAATCTTTAAAAATAAAGAAGATTCTAAATCATTAGATTGTTTTAATGGTTAAGATCATATCATTTGTTATGGGTCTATATATACCATTGGATCTTCTTTTTGGTTATAATCTGACATAGTTACTAGCTCGTTTGGTTAAAGTAACTAAGTTAGTTACTTGGCATTTATTATAGTTGATGTAAGTGATAAGGTCAGTGGTAACTTTTTTGTAAAACATGCGATTACAATCTTTTACCAAGATTTGCTAAAATAAGCTGATGTTATCGCTTTGTAACACATGTAGTCTCTAGAAAATTCCCTTGCACATGGCGGCACCTCATCATTTTCCCTGCATATGGTGCCACATCATCACCATCTCGATCAGATTTTATGCAAATGTCTCCGTTTCACTGATGTATCTTTTTTGTAAGTTCTTCGTAATATTTTATTTAGCCTATATTCTTTGAGTTCTTTGCTATATTTTAATATTATTTGTGCCCATGTGGGTCCCACTTAAGTTTTTTAGTCATATATTTTATTATTTATTTTCTTAACATTTTATTATTTTAGGGTCCGAATGACCATTTTGCCCTTGGTGGAAGACAAGCACATCTATTTATTTTTCGCTTATATCTCTGTTTTAACACCATATTTTTAGATTTGGTCACCACCATTTGATAGATCTTAATCGTTTGGGCTATTTCTAGTCCTAGCAATTTTAGAATTTTATAGAATAAATTTTATAATTTTTGTATATTATTTCCTAACTCGTAATATATATATATATATATATATCATGTCAATTCTTAATTGTTTATTTCTCTAAAAAAATTATCAAAGTTCATCCAGGTGAGAAATGACAATTTTGTCCCTAGACTACCTTAAAACCTCAAAAATTCTTATGGGTCCTATTTGTCTCATACTTTTCATATATGAAGTTATTTTATTCAAATTTATCTTATTAAAATTTAATAAATTCATTTCATAAAATACTAAATAATTAGAAAATCTTGATTTTTAGGGATGTTACAAAATACACCAAAAGCCTACCCTTTGTGTTCTTCTTCTTTGTCGATCTAGTGGTGTCATACCATCAAAGAAGAAGTAGCATATTATATACCATATCATGCTTATAACATTGATTTCCTATCTTTATTATTTTTAGTAGCAAAAAACACTAACATTAAAAGGCCCAATTTCTTTAAATACACAAAATTGTAGAACTTTAGCTTAAAAATCTCAAGATTCATTTTAAATAGGTTTGTCCAGCATGAAACATCATAAAAAGAACCATGAATCTCAGAACTTGAAGTATATGCATCAAAAGGTTATAGTTACACACTTTTACATAGGTTCTCATATTAGACCTTGACTTCAAAATCTCATATCTTAAGTTACAAAACTCCAATTCATGTAAATTAGAACTCTATGGAAAGCTCATGAATGAACTATATGCTGTAAAAATTTCAAGTCAAAACCATTGTATTGGGGTCACAAAAATCCAATGGAATACTAATTACAACTGTTCTCAGACATATATCAAAACTAGAATTTTGAATATGCATATCTTCGCCTACACAACTCCATTTTATGTAAACTTAGTGGCTATAGAAAGCTTATAATGCTAGTTGTATGCCTATAAAATTTTGTAAGTACTGGAGTTCATTTTTCCCCTCAAATATATGACAAACTAGATCTAACCAGATGAACAGTGTCCAATAAATTTTTCCATTTTTAGCCAATTTTGAAAAATCATAATAAATTCTATAGAGCTCCAAAAATTGTGTTCTTTAGCTCTTTAGAAACTCTAAATGAGTTCTAAATTCCTTCAAACTTTCATCCATAAATTCATTCATTTGACTTGTTTTTGGTTCAGGGATAAAATGTGGTTCAAAGTGGTGCATATGGGGGTCCAAATGGTTCAAAATGGACTATTTGAACTCATATGACCACTTGAACACATTTTAATCACAAAATACAGCATATATGATTGATTTATTATACCCCAAACCTCATGCAATTCAAATTCACCTATCCACTTGCTATTATATGTAACACTATATATTTCTAGCTTATTTCCAATCATTTCTAAGTCTTATGTCATGAATTACACAAGGGAGTAGGAAAAATGACATTAAAATAATGTATTTCTTTGCATTGCATTGCATATAAATTTTGTATTCAGTGTCTCATGGATCGTGTGAGCATATCACATTCTCAAATTTAATTACGTAGATATAACTCATTTCCATCATCAAAAGTGGCCTACAACTCGTGCAAGGCAAGAGAACACATGAATTTCATGATAGTTGCCTCGGCCAGAATTTTTTCATTTTTGTCACAAATTTTAAAAAATTATAACTAATTCTAAAAAAAGTGAAATCATGCATTCTTTACCATTCTAGGAAGCTACACATCTCTACTTTATGTTAAAAATATGTCCAGCTCATGAAACATAACATGGAACATGTTTGACATTCAAAAAGATGCAAATGTTTGACTGGCTACTGGTACTGATACAAGTTTCTGCAACAAATTTCAAAAATGTCTAATTAATTCCACAAAAATAAAATCCATACAAATGATACCAATTTGGAAGGCTACAGATGTTAGCTAAAGGAAAAAAAAAACTCCATACCAATTTAGTCAAGTCTAGGCATGAAAAACTAATCAAGCAGTAACTTAGGTCAGTCTGGATGCCTACTACTGGACAAAAATTTCAAAAATTTATATCTCCCTCTCTAGACATTTGGAGTGCTTCTACTTGCAAAAGTCACTAGAATGTCTAGTTTTTCCCTATAAAATTTTGTGGCAATTGGACATCATTTGCCCCCTAAGTGACAGAATTCATTTTCGGACCAGTGTGAACAGTACTATGAACCCAAATCAAAATTTTTTCCAACTTTAAAAATTCATCAAATATTCCATAGACCTCTAAAAATTCTATACTTTAGTTTCATAAAAAGATCTCAACAAGCTCTATTTTCATACCAAATCTTAGATCAAGAAGAGCCCATTTGGACAAAAAATGGTATAGGTATCCAATATGGTAAATTTTTGCTCCATATAAGATATCAAAGTGTCCAAATGACTTCCTTTGATGTTTGGCACCTCTTGGGTAAGTTTAAAAGCATGAATATGACTTGTATGAACTACCAAAGTGGTCCCAAAGTTCATGCATCTCAATTTAGCCATTCCACTTCCATTTATTCACTAATACATCAAGTCTTTAAGAAACTAAACTTGCCATTACATGCTCAATTGACATTCTAGTATTCACATAACATAATCTCTCATTTATTCATGAAACATTAACATAATTATACATGCTCAAGAGCTCATAGGTCATATACAATAATAGGTTACAACAATTATCATTCATAAAGCCTTAAAGTAATCAAATCAATGCACTTTAATGTCAAACTTTCATCTTCCAAGTTGTTGGGTACAATTTTCTTGCTCTCTTGGTCCACCTAGTATGTTAGAACATTGGAAAGAAGGGAATGAGATTCAAAGAATTCCAATAGCTCATCTCCCTTTCAATCACATATAAAAGATGCAAAACAAGTCTTACAAATGTATGCATGAGCATTATAAAGTGTGTAATCATTCAAAAAGTATTCTTGGCATTTAAACAAGTCATACATAACATACAAAGGCTTGCCAAGTAAGTAGATTAGCCTCACCCATTCACTTATGGATATTGGACTTGCCTCACCCATTCTTTAAGAGGTTTTCAGACTTAACTTTACTTTTGGAAGACTCTTTACTTTGTCTTAACCAATTCTAAGGGTTCTTGGCTCATCCTCACCATGGCTAAGGGCTCTTGGCCTCACCACACTCAAGCAAACCCAAGCAAGCAACATAAACATCATTTAGAAACATAATGCATCATCACGATACCATGGTATATGAAATCATGTTAGAATACTTTTCATGGCTTAAAACACACATACACACATTCAAAGACAAGCCAAGCATACATTCATGCATGAGAGAAGGAAAAGTGAGCTACCTTGGAAGCAACTACACACTTTTTCTCTTGAATCAATACTCCCTTCCTCAACCTCACACACACAAAGGTGTAGGAATGATTTTTCTTAGCCTAAACATAATTTATGGAAGCCAATTAGGTTCATGAAATTAATTCTAAGGCCACACATCTTCCTTAAACACTAACTTGACCTATAAACCCTTTTATGGTTCTAAGAATGCACCTAATGATGCAACACCCATCAAATAAATTCTAAGCTCCATTCTTTCTCCTCATACATGATTATTGATTCCTTTTAAGTCTCTTGGAGTCATCGCACAATTAAAATAAAGAGTTTAACTGCATGTTGCTTCTTTAGGTCATATTGTGGAACATATAAGGCTAACTCACTTTTTATGGTTTCTAAATTTTTCCTACGGATTCCCCTTATCTTCACTCATCATATATGATTCAAAAATGGGCTTAGAAAAATTTAAAACTCTCCCTAGGTACCTAAATCCCTCTTGCCCAAAACTAGGAAGCATTTAGGCATTCATGGACTTTGCTTTGTTTTCTTGATGGAGGAAGAACATGGGGAGACTTCTAAGGACCTTAGGAGCTCATTTAAACTCTCATTTAGATATAGAAATTAAGATATCAAATCAGATTTTATAAGGAACATGTGAAACCCTATAATTTACATCTTTAATTTCCATGGTTCGTTTGTTGTTTTCTTTGCATATTCTTATTCTTCACACTCTTTTTCCTAGATTCACCCTTGGTTCTGCCTAAAATCCAAGTCCTCTTATGAATTCTTGAGTGGGGCGAAATATGGAGAGAAGAGGAGCAAGGGGTAGCAACCATAGAAGAAGAAATTACCTTATTTTTTCTTGTTTTCTCACTTGAATCTTGTCTTCTTTGGCCTCCTTTCTTCAAATCCGAATTGTCCCCTCAATTTCTCTCTTAAAATAGATCCATATACTTCAATATAATCATAGGAAATAAAGAAGAATGGAGGAGAAGAGGTTTGGAAAGGAAAGAGCATGAAAAACTACAAAAAATCCATACCTTCAAACTTTGATTTCTCCTCCTCTTCCTCTTGTACTTTACTATCCTTGGGTTTTTTCTCTGGTATGGGGCAGAAACATATGAAGCTAAATGAGTGGGAGAGTGGGGCACCCTATATATATAGGTGGAGGAAGGAAGATTTTTCACAATTTTTCATTTTGCCCTTCATCCTTGGCATTTTCATTTCTAATTCATTTTAGCTCCTGTTTGAGAACCATCTTTTCCATTATAAAATTTAGGTTCCCAATTTAGTAAAATGCCTTGGGAATCACTCAAATCGAAGCTAAAACTTTCTTGAACGAATCTGTCAAAGTTCAGGTACATCGACATTAGAAAACGTCCACCAAAGGGGATTTAACTGTCCTATGGCTTCCCATGGTTTTTAGAGCCTTTGAGAAGCCCGAAAAACTCAAAAATTTCATTAAAAAAAATCCTCCTATGTGAATTCTAAAATTTGCTCAAAATTATAAAAATGCCATTATGTTTCATAAGTTTTTTGTTAAATTTTATTTCTTCATTCTAGCTCCATTTTTCTTTCCGTCTGAGCCCAAGATTCTCATTTTTAGGAGTCTATAATATTACTTAAATATTTTGGGACCTTAAATAATTCATTTCGGGAGATTTGCTTTGAAAATGTACCTATTTTCGTCATTGAACGAAAATCATATATTACATTATACATACACATTCCATGGCTCACATATAGTCAAATTGCATGATCTTGCATATAAACATTCAAAAATGACATTTACAACATCATCCATACTTTACATTTGAGGGAATGGTTACATCATAAAATAGTCATATACATTCTCTCATGTACAACAAAATACCTAAAATGCTAAATGGTTGTCAAAGTAAGACCACTCATGCTCTTTGATCTCCATCTTTGGCTCATTGAGAATTCTCTAGACATGGTTAGAAGTAATATAGAGGAGAGTAAAATTCTATGAATCCCAATAGCTTATTCACCCTTCAAGCATTCTTATAAGGCATATTTTCATGTCAAAGAGAGCAAGTGTAACACCATATTTACTAAGCTCATCTCACATCATTACTAGGCTTATCTCTTTGGATTACATAAGATTTCCAAGAAAAGCTATTAAAAATATTCCATTAAATTATATTACATCATGGATAAAAATTTTATTCAGTGTTCCATGGGCCATATGGACTCATCCATTTTATTCTCATATTTACATACACAAATAAAACTCAAAACCATCTTAAGAAAGTGGCCTATAACTCGAGCAAGTGAAGTATTCGCATAAAATTCAATGATGCAGCCTCGGGTAAAATTCTTAAATTTTGACATAAATTTTGAAAAATCATAATTAATTCTAGAGAAATAGAAATCATGCATACTTTACCATTATGGAAAGCTATAGATGTTTACTTTATGTTAAAAATAAATCCAAACCACAAAATGGGTTGCTCGCTACCAGAAATTGATGGAATAGTACTAGAGGTCGTTTGTCACTCCTAATACTATCCTTCAACTTCAAAAATTCATATCTCCCTGCTCAGATGTCAAATTGAGGTGATCTTAGTGGCCATGGAAAGTTTCTTATGTCTAGTGTATGCTTGTAACATTTCATGAGCCTTGGACACCATTTGGACCTGGAATGATATAGTCCAAGTTACTGATGATATGAATAGTGTCTGCATCAGTTCAACAAAAAAATATCAACTTTGAAAAATCATAATTAATTCCATAGAGCGCCAAATAATTTGGTCTTTAACTTTACAAAAAGATCTAGATGAGATCTATATGCATACCAAATTTCATGAGCAAAATCATTCATTTGGTTGAATCTTGACATTGGGTTGTGAAATGGCTCATTTTGTGTCATCAAAGGGGTCCAAATGGTCCAAAATTGCTTCTAAGACAACCATGGCCACTTGAGCATGTGGGAAAGCACCAAAATGATCTACTAAACTTGTTTCAAAGGAGCACAAACCTAGATTTCTCAAACTCACTCATCCACCCTAAGTTATACACAAGAATGCATATGTCAAGTCTTGCCATTCTATACCCAAATCATGCTATACCATGCATATTACCCCAAATCTCATTCATACATAATACATTTACATATTTACATGTGTTCATAAGGTCATAGAACATATATAATAAGATATTACATCATGTGCCACTCATATGGCTATAAATTTGCATTTTTACACACTTGATTGTCACACTTTCTTCTTCTAGCTTAGTGGCTCTCACTCTTTGGCTCCCTTGGTCCACTTAGACATGTTAAACATGTGGGGAGAAAAGAATGAGATTCTAGGAATCCCAATAACTCTTCTCCCTTTCAATCACACATAAAGAATGCAAATTTATGTCTAAAAGTGCATGCTTGACTATGATGGAACATGTGAGTACTCAAGAAGTATTCTTGGCACTTTAAAAAGTCATATATAGCATACATAGGCTTGCCAAGTAAGTGGATTAGCCTCACTCATTCTCTTCAATGATTTTGGACTTGTCTCACCCTTTTCTCAAAGCCTTGAACTAAGCCTTATTCTTGAAAGACTCTAAGCTTTGTCTCAATCATTCTTAAGGGTTCTTAGCTCATCCTCACCATGGCTAGAAGGTTCTTGGCTTCACCACACTCAAGCAAACCAAACCAAACATATTAAACATCATTTGAAAATATAATACAACATTATGGTTCCATGGGATATAGGCATATGCTAGAACACTTTTTATGGCTTAAAACACACATACACACATTCAAAGATGTAACACCATAATTATATAGCTCATTTCATTTCCAAGAATTTCATAAGTTTCCAAGGAAAGAGCAACAAAAATAATGAATAAATATACGCCATGTAGGGGGTGAATTTTTCATTCAGTGTCCCGTGAATCATATAAACTCATTCAACTCATTTTCATACTTAATTACACTAATACAACTTAATATCATCACCAAAAGTGTCCTAGAACTCATGCAAGTGAAAGAAACACACAAAATTCCATAGTGTAGTCTCGGCTAGAATTGCATGCTTTCGGTTACAAACTTTGAAAAATCATAACTAATTCTAAAAAAAATCAAAATTATGTATTTTTGCCATTCTGAAAAGCTACAGAAGTCTAATTTATGGTAAAAATAATTCTAGGTCATGGAACATCAAGTAGAAGACATTTGACATTTGAAAAGCACCCAAGGTCTCAACTATTTGGGCTACTATCATAAGTTGTTGTCATAAACTTTGGAAATTCATAACTAATTTTACAAAAATACAAATCATGCAAATTCAATCAATCTAAAAAGCTACAGATGTTAGCTTTAAGAGAAAAATATCTCCAAACCACGTCAAGACCATTGGGGAACTGAATTATGGTGGAATAGTACTAGAGGTCTAATGGCGCTACTAGTACTGACAGTAAACTTCAAAGATTCATAACTCTCTGCTTAGACCTTTAAATGAGGTGATCTTGGTGGCCACAGAAAGCTTATAACTTCTAATTTATTCTTGAAAAATTTCACAACCATTAGAAATCATTTGGCCATCAGATGACACAAAACACAAAACTGACTATATGAACAGTACAAGCACCAGAATAGCAGAACAATCCCAACTTTGAAAATTCATAATTAATTTTGTAGAGCTCTAATTTTTCTGCACTTTAGCTTCCCAATAAGCTCTCAATGAGCTCTACATGTTTGCTAAATTTCATGGGAAGATTCATCTATTGGTAAGTTTGTGTCATAGGGTTCCGATTTGGTCATTTTTATGGTCTTAACTAGCATCAAAGTGTTCGATTTTGCTTCCCAAGCTTGTGTGGCCACTTGAGCATGCGGGAATGCACCAAAATGACTCTCTATACTTGTTTCAAAGGTGCATAAACCTAAATTTCTCAAACTCACTCATCCACCCCATGATATACATAAGAATACACATGCTAGCTTTGGCCATCCAATACCTAAATCATGTTATCTCATACATTTGGCATCAAATTTCATTTATACATCCTACATTTGGGCAATTACATATAATCATATGATTACATAACAATTTCATCATAGGATTACATCATATGTGTTGTATTTTATAACACTTTTCCTACTACAATTACCTCATATAAAATTTAGAGGAGTCAACAGAAACCTGAACTGATAAAAATTTTTCATTTTAAAACTTCCTCATACAATTTCACTATTTATTTGGCCATTTCCAAATTCTATCTAACTTTAAAAATACATACTTAATTATAGAAAATCGTATGAGGTTAATTCAGGGCTCTACTTCAAGCTTTCTAAGCCCTTTACACAGGCAAAATACTTACTTAGCGGAACACATATAAATTCATATAAAGTTGTGTAATACCCCATAATTAATTAAGGTATTAATCATGGATTAGAGTTAATTAAGAGTAATTAATATGGGCTCATTGGGCAAATTAAGTGAATGGAGACTTTAGAGAGATAAATTATTGTTAATATGGGTTTGAGATTTAATTAGGATAGAAATTCTATCTAGGCCTAAATATATAGATCATGAGAAGAGGTTAATAGAGGCCCAATAGATTATGTGCAGACCTAACATAATTTAGTGGGATGGAGGCCCAAAATCTACCTTGTATAGACTCCTTTAAGTGGCCCAATAACCCTTGTGCAGACCTAAAATTCTTGAGCTTCTCAAACTTGGTCCAAGCTCAATTAAATTTCAGCAACCCAAATGCATAAAAACTGGCCCAGTAAATTCTGCAGCCCAACACCTCTAAACTGGCCCAACAAACTTAAAAATCTGAAGCCCAAGTGAAGATGGATCTTGGAGCAGCCCATGACCCATACTTGACCCAACTTAAACCCTAATACCCCACCCACTTACTCATTTGCTGAAACATAAGATTCAAGAGGCAAAATCGGAGGTGGAGAAGGAGGCTAGGGTTTGGGACCAAAATTCTGCATTTTCTCATACTTAGAGCAAGATTCAGCCAAGGTAATAGTTATACAACTTAATCCCCTCATCTTTCTCCTTAATTTGGTCCGATTAGTTTTTCATTTGGAGCATTTTCATCCTACCCAAAATCTGAAATGTGAGTGTTTGGGGTTTTTCTTGATGAAATTCGTAGGTTGGGATTAGGATTGACTTTGGGTGAGTTTAAACCCTTCATTTTGATGCTTTAATGGTTAATTTGAGACCCCCATAGCTAATTTATAAAATGGGTATAAATTATGTACGAATTTGCTTAGGATTTTGGGTGGAATATTGAATTTTCTGGTAGAGGAAACTTAAATCCGAAATTGGGACTTGTTGTGGCTGGGTAAATGATTCTTGGGTAGTCATTAGCATTTTAAATTCCTTGGGTACTGATTATGAATTATTAATGATGAATTAGAGTAGTAATTATGTGATGTTGTGGTTATAGGAGGAATTCCGCACCATTGGTGATTGTTACAAGTGTCTACAAGTGAGGTAACCGGGTTGATATCAATTCCATGTATATATTTGATTTAGTTTCATATGATGTTGTATATGATTGATTGAAAATGTTGAATGAATTGATTGGCTATCTGTTATATTGTATTGGACCTTGTGAGTCCATGGTGGAGCTGTGGTGCGGCTGCCACCCGTGCATGTGCTATGATCAAGCACCGGGTTATGATCAAACCCCAGATGCACTGAGCCCCGGTTGTGCTCAATGAGGAGTAGGTGCCGTGGACGGGCCTCTCCGGTGTTAATGGCCTTTAACATGTGATAATATGATTGCTAGTATGGGATAGTAATCATGATAGCCTAATTGTTTCATTTGCTGTTATAATGGATATGATTCTGATGTTGATTTTGATTTATGCATATATGGTAATTAAACTGGATATATGATGGAATTGCCTTGGTTACTGAGATTCATATCTCACCCCGTTTTATGGGATTAACGTTTCAGGTGAAAGTTCCTCGGGTAAGGATAAGGGTAAGCAAGTGGATGAACATCCATGAGCTGAGGCCGGGTGTGGGGAGCTACACTTGGTCTGAGTAGAATAGGATAGATGCAATTTTGTTATTAGTTACCTAGCATCATCATGTAATCATATTGCCAAGTGTAGGCATTTATATTTTGCTTGATTGAAATGTAACCGTTAAGGATTTAGAGCACATCATAGTGGGATATCAATGTATGAACGTATAGTAATATATATATGTATGTAATTCTACTGAAATTGTGATATGGATCACCTTATGGGAATTGTAGACATATGATGTCTTAGAGGTAAGCTAATATTGAATGGAATATTTATAAAATTTGCATGGGATGTAAATTGCTGATAATGTATGTGATCTTGCTACCATTTATTTATGAATTTGTTAGTATGAGTTAGTGGAACAAGTAGGAAGTGACATTTGAGTTTCACAATGGTAATGGATGGATTGATGGGTAAATAGGGTAGAATAACACCATTAGGATCACTTGAAACAAAGGTAGGTGGACCTAGAGTGTTGCTAAGGTGAGAATTTGAGTGTAGAGGGAGAAATTCGGGTAATATGGTCACAGAAGGGAATCCCGCCGCGGCCAAGAAGGCTTCGCCGCGGCCAAAGGGGAGACAGAGCCGAAAGGCGCCGCGGCTCAACAAACCTAGCCGCGGCGCGAAGCAAAAAATTCACCCATGGGGTAACAGAACCGAAACCCGCCGCAGCGCAATGTTTTCTGCCGCGGCGCGAGTCGAAAAATTAAAATTGGTGTTGGACAGAAGCAAAACTCGCCGCGGCGCGAATATATTGCGCCGAGGCGAGAATTCTGGGAGTCGAGTAGAGGTTCCAGGAAGCATTTCTGCCGCGGCGCCACATAGGTTGGCCGTGACGAAGGTCCAACTCGCCGCGGCTATCGCCGCGGCAAGATTTGTGAAATTTGGGGAATGATTTAAGAGTACAAGCCGAGAGGTTATTGAGTGTTGAATTTAATAGATGATTAAATCATGAGCCTCTTATGGTAGTAAGATTTCTTTTATGCACATTTTATTTTGCTAAGGTGGCATGGTGATGACCCTAACATCAAGGTTCAAATTCCCTCACATTTTCGTAAAACGGTAAAATATAATGACCTCAAACCTTTATCATTAACTAATAATCTTGTATTTAACCATAATTACAATGAGTAGAAGGTAGGGTTGTCACAAGTTGCCCCTACAACAAATTGGACAGTTTTACCCCTCGTTGGTCATATTATTATTGTTATTATTTTGCCTTTATATAAGCACAGACATTCTTGCATCTTAGGCACGCTAGTCATACTCTTTTTAGTTCAGGGTTAGGTATATACATAGCTTTCCATTTCATACCTGAGTACCTTATAATGTCATAATATAACTCATACACGTAGTAATCTAAAATATTTAATTACATGACAAAATGTGGTGCATAAAAGTAAGATCCTCGATTTATGTCTCCACATTCTTTGCTCTTTCTTTGCTTGAACTTGGACCTAGCATGGGTTATATTTGAGGTGAGATTATGAAATTTCAGTAGTAGTAAACCAATCTCATTCACAAGCAAGCATGTAAGTACATAACATAATGGCAGTCAAGATGCCACATATCGCATAGCAATACAAGGAATTTTATACAAGGCTAAGCACGATCTAAGCATATATGTCTCATCTTATAGCATAAATGACAACTTGATATAGCATAACACTTATCATTATACAAACATACAAGCTTAAAAAAGAGAGAGGAAAACTACTACCTTAGCAAACTTTGCTCTTCAATCCTTGGGACTCGGTTAACTTATTTTTGGAGTTCCCATAACAACATCAAACCCTATAATCATAATGATAATTCATTACAATCAGCACATAAACCTTAAATTTCAAAATAGGATGACCCTTTTAAACTTAATGGGACCATTAGAATTGGAAAAATCTAACTCCTTCCCTTCCTATTCACTATGGCTGAATAATGCGCATTTCTTGGCTAAAATTTAGGAATTTTATCCCATGAGTTTTAAGGGCTTTCCCATAGGTATTCCTAGCTAAAAACACCCTTTTGAATCCATTGGAATGGATAAAATTATGAAATTCCAGCCCCAACATCACGTTTTGGTCATAACATAATCTAGCTTCGTTTTAGGCTTAAAAGTGAGTTTCTTTGGTTCTAAAAATTCCATAGCCTTTTCCTTTATGTTTTAGGACTTGAAATTTGATATACATGACTTTAAGACATCAAGAAAATTCGGACAGCATCTCCCCATGATTTCTATTTTCTCAAAAATTACAATCTTTGTGTTTTTTAAAGTCCCAACACATAACAACAATAACTAAGCTCATATGGCCTTCATGTTCAACATATAAACTTCATTTCAAGGCCTTCATATTCAACATATAAACTCCATTTCTAATGATTCATATGCTATTAAAAAATGACTCATAGCTAGGGTTTAACAAAACTAGCTTAAAGCATGTGATTTGCAAGTATAAGATGGAGAAAACTTACTCTTTAAGCTTAATCCTTGCTTCTTTTGCTTTTCTCACACTAAAATCCTTTCTCTTCCCACTTAGAGCAACATTTCACCTTGAAGAAAAGATGAATATGCAACTACCCTTTGGAGGAAATGGTTGGAGGATGGAGAAGATGAAGAAATTTGGTGAAGAATGGTGGTAGTTTTGCTTGGTTTCACTTCTTCTTCCACTTTTTCTCCCTCCCTCTCTCTCTTCATGTTTTTCTCTCCTCCTCCCTTATATGTGTGGCATGAAAATGGTGGAATGGAGGTGAAGGAGATGAATTTGGATGAAGTTAAATGGTCATACTAAATTTGGACCCTTGAATCAACCTTTTCAAGATCAAATCTTAACCTTCCATTTCTTTTGATTTTCTAATTTCATAACTAAATATCTTCTTCCAAAAATTCTTGGCCACACGCTTGGATACCTTTTCTTAGCCCTTAAGTTATGAATAGTAACCATGGTTAATTTCTTAACTCAACCATAGTCAACCATAGTTAGTTTCTAACTTAACCATGGTTAATTCTTTAAAATGACTAAAATCCTTTTCTTCTTTCCCTTTTATTTTATATTTATCTTTGGGTTTCATCTTCTCTAAAACCCTAATTATATCTTCTCTTCTCTTTTAGGCCTTTAGAATCAGCTATTGGGCTTTACAACAGTCTAAAAATCAGTATCCGGGCACGATTAACGTTTTACGGTACAATACATATATTTAGACTTTCTACAATTTATAAATATTGTTTTCTCTACTTCTAGCCATACTGAGCTTCAAACATGGATCAGGGGCCCTTAACCTCAATCCTCATAAATTTCGATGTCAATCGAACACCCGAGTCTATAGGTGTAATTTTCACCATTTTGTATTATGATTGTGCTATAAAATTTTCATTTACTGCAATTTTATCTCTGAAACTCCTTCAGGGTTTCTTAGCCCTTTAGCTATTCCTATTTCTATAGCTGTTACAACTTTCTTTTTCTATTTTGCTCATGGCTATTGATTGGGATAACCAGATCCCAGACTGGATCCCACTTGGCCATCCGGACAACTTGGCATCATTAGACCCGTCTCATCAAACTCAATTTAACTGTGGGTCACAGATTTCTAAGATTCTTGTCCTATTTTTTGATATTCATGCCTAAAACCATGAATAGAGAGTAAAACTAGAGTTCCCTAAACTTTCAAGCAATTTATACATCTTGCCTTGCTCATAATTTTTTTTTACATTTTAGTCCCTGGCTCCTTTATACTTGACTTCGGAGGCTCTTTGGGACCTTTTTCTGATCCTTTTTTTTTCATCTATTTTGGCCTCAATTTTAGGGCATCTCTGGCCTTGACTCATCATTATTTGTAGTCTAGAATATTATTCTAATTTTATTAGACCTTAATTTACTCTATTTGGGGGACTTCCTTTTGTATCCAGTGAATTTCGTATGTTGATGGAGAAACCATATGTTATGTTTCTCACGTTTCCTTACATTTTCTTGGATTTTCAAAAATCAGATGTTACAATAAGTCATGTGTATGGCTATAAAAGAGGTAAAACTAGGCTGATTCATGCATTTTGATGTCAATATTCTTCTCATTGGCTTGGTGGCTTCCATTACCTTGGTCAATTGATTCACCTAGCATGTTAAGACATTGGAGAGGAGGGGATGTGTAATATCTGGTTTTCTAAAAATGAGAGAAAACGTGAGAAACGTAACGTATGATTTTTTTATCAACAAATAAAACTCATCAGATACAAAAGGAAGTCCCTCGAAATGATGTAGTTAAGGTCCCAAAAAATTTGGAAAGCATTCTAGACTCCTAAAAATGAGAATCCCAAGCTCAGACGGAAAGAAAAAAGGAGCTATAATGAAGAAATAATTTCTTATGAAAAGCTTACGACACGTAATGGCATTTTTTGTAATTTTGAGAAAATTTTGAAATTCACACAGGAGGGCTTTTTAAATGAAAGTTTTGAGTTCTTTGGGGTTCTCAGAGGCCCTGAAAACAATGGAAAGCCCCGAGACAGTTAAAATCCCTCCAGTGGATGTTTTTCAATGTTAGTGTATCTGAACTTTGACAGATTCATTCGGGAAGGTTTTAACTCTGATTTGAACGATTCCAAAGGCATTTTACTTAATTGGGAACCTAAATTTTATAATGGAGAAGACGGTTCTAAAAAAGGAGCTAAAACAAAGGAGAAACAAAAATGCAAAGTACGAAGGGCAAAATTAGAATTTTTGAAAAAGTTACTTTCCTATACCTATATATAGGTGGCGCCCCACTTTCCCCTTCATTTGAAATCAGAATTTTCTGCATAATTTCAGAAGAAGGGAGCTAGGGTTTGGGCGCACAAGAGAGGAAGAAGAAGAAGGAGAAAATCCAAGCTTAAGGTATGTTTCCATGGTGATTTTTCATGCTTTTCCTCATCCACACCTCCTCTCCTCCCTTCTCCTTTATTTCCTTTGATTAAAATGAAGTTTATAAATCTGCTTCAAGGGAGAAATTCAAGGGAAATTTCGGATTTGGAGAAAGGAGCTTGGAGAAAGCAAGATTCAAGCCAAAATAAGTAAGGAAACTAGGTAAAATTTCATCCTATGGTTGATGTCTTCACCCACCCTTCTTCTCCATTTTGCCTAACCCTAGGAGCTATAGGAGGATCTGATTTTTAAGCCCAATCAAGTATGAATCTTAGGTATTTGATGGCGAAGAACAAGAATATGCAAAGAAAACAACAAAATAACCATTAGATTTCAAGATGCAAATTCTAGGGTTTTGTGTGCACCTTTCAAATTCTGATATTGTGTGATGCTTCCTAGGTCTAATTAAGAGTTTAAATGAGTTCCTAAGACCCCTAAGATGCTCCCCACATGCTTCCTTCTTCAAGAAAACAAAGAAAACTCCAAGGAGCCCTAAACCATGCATAGGTCAGCTAAAGGGAGTTCTTATAGCTAAGGGGAGTTTAAAATTTTTCTAAGGCCATTCTTGAGGCATATTTGATGAATGAAAATGAAGGGAGGCCTTGAAAAAAATTTAAAACTCATAGAAAGTGATTTGGTGCTTTAGGTTCCATATTATGACCTAAAGAAGCAACATGATGTTAGGCCCTTTGTTTTAATTGAATGATGACTCCAAGAGGCTTAAAAGGAGTCAAGAGTCATATTTGAAAGGAAAGAATGGAGGCTAGAAATTATTTAAGGGATGTTGTTTCATTAGGTGCAAGTATGGACCATAAGGGTTTACGCAAGTTGTGTGACCTTAGAGTTTGTTTCATGAACCTAATTGGCTTCCATAAATTGTGTCTAGGCCAAGAGAAACCATCTCCACAAATTTGTGGATGTGTGGCTGAAAGAGGAGGCTTAAAATCTAAGGAAAAAGTGTGTGATTGTGTGCAAGGTAGCTATCTCCACCTTCTCTCATGCATGGATGTGTGTTTAGCTTGTTTTAGAATGTGTGTATGGGTACTTTCAAGTCATGAAAAGTATGCTAGCATAATTTTATATACCATGATTTCATGATATCATGTTATGTTTTTAAATGAATGTATGATGTTTGTTTGAGCTTGCTTGAGTGTGGAGAGGCCAAGAACTCTTGACCATGGTGAGGATGAACTAAAAACCCTTAAGATTGGTTGAGATAAAGAAAAGAGTCCCCAAAAGCAAAGTGGGCTCCCAAGAGAATGGTTGAGTTTAAGAATGCATTAAAGAATGGGTGAGGCAAGTCCAATATCCATAAGAAATTGGGTGAGGCCAATCCACTTGATTGGCAAGCCTTTGTATGCTATTTATAACTTTCTTGAATGATGAAAATGTTCCTTGAATGCTTGCACATGTCTACATGACCATACATACATCTATAAGACTTGTTTGCATATATTATGTATGATTGAATGGGAGATGAGCTATTGGGATTCTTTGAATCTCATTCCTTCCTCTCCAATGATCTCACATGCTAGGTGGACCAAGAGGACATGGTAATGGGAGCCAATTTCCTTGAAGAAAGAAGATTGAAAACCAAATGCTTAAGTTTTGCTACTTTAAAACCATAATTGTGTCATATGATGTATCCCTTTGATGTATATGGTCTATGAACCTTTAGACATATGTAATTATGATATTATGTGATGTATAAATGTATGGACATGATGTATGAACCCTAGAATGGAAATTGGGTATGTAATGTCAAAGAATGCATTTTGGAAAGTTTGATGTAATGTGCATGTGTGGATGGAAATGCCAAATGAGATGCATGGGATTTAGGCCCATTTGGGTAGCTCACACAAGTCCTAAATGTGCTTTTAGACTTGCCCAAAAGGTGCTAAAACCAAAGGAAAGCCATTTGGTAATTTTGGTATCCCATATGGAGCTAAAAATGACCAGAATGGAACCCTATATCATTTTTTAGCTAAATGAGTTATTCTTGGTCTGAGATTTGGCATGAAATTAGGTCTCATTAAGAGCTTTATGGAAAACTAAAGATCATAATTTTTGAAGGTCTACAGAATATTTGAGAATTTTTCAAAGTTGACAATTTTTCTAGTTTTAGTCTGCTGCACTATTCATTTGGTCCGAAAATGAATTCTGTCACACAAGGCCCAAATGATGTCCAATTGCCATGAACTTTTATACAGACAAACTAGATATTCACAGTGACTCATTCCAGCTAGAAATACCTCAATTGGAGGTCTAGAGAGGGAGATATGAATTTTTGAACATTCTATCCAGTATCAGGAATTTTGCCCGACCTAAGTTATTGTTCTATTAAATTTTGAGGTCTGGGCGGGATGAACTGGCCTGGAAATATTTTTTCCCTCTAGTTAACATTCATATATTTCCATATTGGTATCATTTACATGAATGGAATTTTTTTTGAAATTAATTGGATATTTTCAAAATTTGCTGCAGAATTGTGTGACAGTTCCAAAATGCAGTTTGACCTCTGGAAATCCTTGGGTGTCAAACGCCCTCTGTGATAGATGTTATGGTCTGGACATATTTTTAGTATCACGTAGACATCTGTAGCTTTCTAGAATGACTAAAAATGCATATTTTTGATTTTTTTAGAATTAGTTATGATTTTTCAAAGTTTGGTTAGAGTAAGGGCCAATTCTGGCTGAAAGTACACTTGATTATTTTGAGCTCTCCTTTGATTTCCATGAGTTGTGGGTATGATTTTATGATGTAAAAAAGTTGTATTGATGTAATTAATTATGAGAATGTAGAGTATGAGCTCACACGGTCCACGTGACACCGAATATAATTTTTGTACATGACACAACGTAGTTAAATACATGATTTGGAGAAACTTTTTCTATTTCCTTCATGGATTTAATGATGTAATGCATAAGGATGTCATGAAATGAGCTAGAATTTATGGTGTTATAGGATGAGACTCAAAGAATCTCAATAGCTCATTTCCCTTTCAATTACACATAAAGTATGCAATACAAGTCTTGAAAATGCATGCATGGGCATATTGAAATGTGTAGCATTTAAGAAACATTCTTAGCATTTGAACAAATTATGCATAGTATACATAGGCTTGCCAAGTGAGTGGATTAGTCTTACCCATTCACTTATGGATTTTGGACTTACCTCACCCATTTTCTCTAAGAGGTTTTGACTTAACCTTACTCTTGGTAGACTCTTTCTTTGTCTCAACCAAGTTTAAGGGTTCTTGGCTCATCCCCACCATGGCTAGAGGGTTCTTGGTTTCTCCACACTCAAGCAAAGTAAGGCAAGAATATAAAACATCATTTGAATGCATAAAATATCATCATGATACCATGGAATAAAAGCTCATGCTAAAATACTTTTCATAATTCAAAACATATATACACACATTCAAAGGCAATGTAAGCACACATTCATGCATGAGAGAAGGTGGAGAGAGCTACCTTGCTTGCATTCACACACTTTTTCCTTGAACTTTGAGTCCTCTCCCTTGACTTCACATACCCAAAAAGGTAGAGATCATTTCTCTTAGCCTAGACATATCATATGGAAGCTAATTACACTCTTAAATCACATTCTAAGGCCATACATTCACTAAAAAAGTTAGGTAACTCATAAGGCTCTTTTATGGTTCCATAATGCACTTAATGAAGCAATCTTAAAAGAACATTATCTTGGCTCCATTCACTTTATTCATTTATGATTCTTGACTCCATTGAAATCTCTTGGGGTCATCACACAATCAAATCAAGAAGCCTAGCTAGGTGTTACTTCTTTAAGCCATAATATGGAACCTATAATACCGTCTCACTATCCATGGCTTCTAAAACTTTTCCAAAGCTTCCTCTCATCCTCTTTCATCATACATGACTCAAAACTAAGCTTAGAACAAATTAAAACTACCCCTTAGTGCTTCATCTAGCCTAGGTTGAAATTATGCATTATATAAGCACCAAGTGAGTTTGCTTCATTCTTTTGATGGAAGATGCATATGATGAGCCTTCTATGAATCTCAAGAGCTCATCTAAACATTCATTTAGGCCTAGGAACAATTGCATCAAATCAGATTTTCAAGGGAGCTCATAAAACCCTAAGTTTGCTATCTTGAAAATCAATGGCTTTTACTTGAATTTCTTTGCATATTCTTACTCTCCTCCCTTAAATTCATAGAATTCACCCTTGGTTCTACCCAAAATTCAAGCCTTCTTGCAGCTACATATATAGGGCGAAATACGGAGAAGAAGGGGGGAGGAGTAGACACCATAGGATGAAGATTTTACCTTAGCTTTTCTTGCTTATTTCTCACTTTCCTTGGCTTCCTCTCTTCAAATGCGAATTTTCCCCTCTAGTCTTCCCTCAAAATAGATCCATATACTTCAATAAAACTATAGGAAAGAAAGGGAAATGGAGAAGAAGAGGTTTGCTAAAGAGAAAGCATGAAAAAACTAAGAAATTCCATATCTTTCTTGCCTTTTTATTCCTCTCTTGGTGGGCCTCAAGGAGTTGCTGTTTTTCTATAATTTGGATAGAGGAAGTCGTGCTTAAGAAGGTGGGAGAAAAAGGGAGAAGTGTGTGGGAGCTTTTAGAAACGCACTTTTTCAAAAATTCTAATTTCATCCTTCCATAATGCTAATTTCGTTTTGGCTTCGTTTTAGCTCCTTTTTGAGAGCCGTCTTTTCCACTATAAAATTTAGGTTTCCAACTTAATAAAATACCTTTGGAATCACTCAATTTGGAGCTAAAAATTTATTGAACGAATCCATCAAAGTTCGAGTTCACTGACATTGGAAAACATACACCGGAGGCGTTTTACTAGTCTCGGGGCTTCCCATGGTTTTTGGGGCCTCTGAGAACCTTGGGCAAATCAAATTTCTCATTTAAAAAGCCCTCCTATGTATTTTTCCAAAAGTTACACTTATTTACAAAAATGCCATTGCGTTTCATCATTTTTTGTCACAAATTGTTTCACCATCCTAGCTTTATTTTTCTTTCCATCTGAGCCTGAGATTCTTATTTTAGGAGTCTAAAATGTTTCCCAAATTTGTTGGGACCTTAACTATATCATTTTAAGGGACTTGCTTTTGTATCTAGTGAATTTTATTCGTTTATGGAGAAATCGTATGTTACGTTTCTCGTATTTTCTCTCATTTTCAGAGAACAAAATATTACAAAAGACAAGAAAACATTCATCCATGTATGAGAGAAAGGAGAGAGAGCTACCTTTGTTACAATTGCAAAATTTTTCTCTTGAATTTGGTTGCTCTTCTGCGGCCATACACACACAAGAAGGTGGAACTGTGACAACCCTATCTTGTAATCATTGTAATTATAGCTAAATACAAGGTTTATTAATTAATGATCAAGGTCTTAGGTCATTATATTTTACCGCATTACGAAAATGTGAGGGAATTTGAACCTTGATGTTAGGGTCGTCACCATGCCACCTCAACAAAATAAAATGTGCATAAAAGAAATCTTACTACCATAAAAGACTCATGATTCAACTGTCCGTTAGTTTCAACACTCAATGACCTCCCAGCTTGTAATCTTATATCATTTTCCTAATTTCACCAACCTATATGGCGCCACGGCGGAAATGCTTCCTGGAACTTCTACTCGACTCCCAGAATTCTTGCCTCGGCGCAATATATTCGCGCCGCGGCGAGTTTTGGTTCTGTTACCCCCCTGGGTGAATTTTTCGCTTTGCGCCGCGGCGAGGTTTGTTGCGCCGCGGCGCCTTTCGGTTCTGTCTCCCCTTTGGCCGCGGCGAAGCCTTCTTAGCCGCGGCGGGATTCCCTTCTGTGACCATATTACCCGAATTTCGCCCTTTACACTCCTATTCTCACCTTAGCAACACTCTAGGTCCACCTACCCTTGTTCTAAGTGGTCCTAATGGTGTTTATCTGCCCTATTTACTCATCAATCCATCCATTACCATTGTGAAACTCAAATGTCACTTCCTACTTGTTCCACTAACTCATACCAACAAATTCATAAATAAATGGTAGCAAGATCACATACATTATCAGCAATTTACATCCCATGCAAATTTCATAAAGATTCCATTCAACAATAGCTTACCTCTAAGGCATCATATGACTACAATCCTCATATAGTAATCCATATCATAATTCCAGTAAAACCACATATATATATTGCTATAGGTTCATACAATAAGGTTCAACTATAATGAAACTTGAATTCTTAGCGATTACATTCTAATCAAACAAAATATGAGCGCCTACACTTGGCAATATGAGTACATGATGATGCTAGGTAAACTAATTACAAAAATTGCATCTATCCTATTCTACTCAGACCAAGTGTAGCTCTCCACACCCAGCCTCAGTTTATGGATGTTCATCCACTTGCTTACCCTTATCCTTACCCGAGGAACTTTCACCTGAAATGTTAATCCCATAAAACGGGGTGAGATATGAATCTCAGTAACCAAGGCAATTCCATCATATACTCCATATTAATTCGCATACATGCATAATTTCACATAAACACCAGCAGTAGACCATTCATATCAGTAAATGAAATAATTAGGCTATCATGATTACTATCCCATACTAGTAATCACATTATCGCATGTTAAAGGCCATTAACACCGGAGAGGCCCGTCCACGGCACCTACTCCCCATTGAGCACAATCGGGGCTCAGTGCATCTGGGTTTGATCATAACCCGGTGCTCGATCGTAGCACATGCACGGGTGGCAGCCGCACCACATCTCCACCATGGACTCACAAGGTCCAATCACAATTCAACAGATAGCCAACCAATTCATTCAACATTTCAAATCATTCATGTATAGCAAAATATGAAATTAACACAGATATATGTATGGAATTAATGTAAACCCAGTTACCTCACTTGTAGATACTTGTAACAATCACCAATGGTGCAGAATTCCTCCTATAACCATAACATCACATAATTACTATTCTAATTCATCATTAATAATCAAAATCAGTACCCAAGGAATTTAAAATACCAATGACTACCCAAGAATCATTTACCCAGCCACAACAAGTCCCAATTTCGGATTTAAGCTTCCTCCACCAGGAAACTCAATATTTCACCCAAAATCCTAAGCAAATTTGTACATAATTAATACCCATTTTATAAATTAGCTATGAGGGTCTCAAATTAACCATTAAAGCATCAAAATGGAGGGTTTAAACTCACCCAAGGTCAGCCCTAATCCCAACCTACGAATTTCATCAAGAAAACCCCAAACACTTACATTTCAGATTTTTGGGTAGGATGAAAATGCTCCAAATGAAAAACTAATCGGGCCAAATTAAAGAGAAAGATGAGGGGATTAAGTTGTATAACTATTACCTTGGCTGAATCTTGCTCTAAGTATGAGAAAATGCCCAATCTTTGCCTCAAACCCTTGCCTCCTCTCAACCTCCGAATTTCCCTCTCAAGTTTCAGAAAAATGTGAGAGTGGCTGAAGCATTAGGGTTTCAAGTGGGCTTAAGTTGGGTTAAAGTGGGTCATGGGCTGCTCCAAGATCCATCTCCACTTGGGCTTCAGATTTTTAAGTTTGTTGGGCCAGTTTAGAGTTGTTGGGCTGCAGAATTTACTGGGCCAGTTTTTATGTATTTGGGTTGCTGAAGTTTAATTGAGTTTGGGCCAAGTTTGAAGAGCTCAAGAGTTTTAGGTCTGCACATAATCCATTGGGCCCCCATTAACCTCTTCTCATGATCTATTAATTTAGGCCTAGATAGAATTTCTATCCCAATTAAATCTTAAACCCATATTAATAATTTATCTCTCTAAAGTCTCCACTCACTTAACTTGCCCGATGAGCCCATATTAATTACTCTTAATTAATTCTAATCCATGATTAACACCTTGATTAATTATGGGGTGTTACAAGAACTTGTTTCTCTTGGCCTAGACACATTACATGGAAGCCAATTACACTCTTGAACCAAATTCTAAAGCCATACATTCATTAGAAGAGCTAGGTAGTTCATATGACTCCTTTATGGTTCCATAATCCACTTAATGAAGCAACCTTATGGAAACATGATCTTTGCTCCATTCTCTTCACTCATTTATGATTTTTGATGCCTTTTAGGCCTCTTGGAGTCATCACACAATCAATTCAAGGAGCCTAACTAGGTGTTGCTTTTCTAAGCCATAATATAGAACCTATGATATCATCTCACTATCCATGGCTTCTAAAATTTTTCTAAGGCTTTCTCTTATCCTCTTCCATCATATATGACTTAAAAATAAGCTTGGAACAAATTAAAACTATCCTTAGGTGTTCCAACCTCTCTAGGCCATGGCTATGGAGTATGTGAGCACCAAGTGAGTTTACTTTGTTTTCTTGATGGAAGATGCATATGAGGAGCCTTCTAGGGATCTCAAGAGCTCATCTAAACACTCATTTAAGCCTAGAAATTATTGTATCAAATCAAATTTTTAGTGAAACACTTGAAACCCTAGCTTTGCACTATCTTGAAATCTAATGGCTATTTGATTATTTCCTTTGCATATTCTTGTTGTCCTCCCTCATTTTCCTAAGATTTACCCTTGGTTTAGCTAGAAATCCAACCCCTCTTGGCTGGTCTCACAAAGGGTGAAATGGAGAGAAGAAGAGCAAGGAAGATTAAGTTGGAAAATGGCAAAATACCTTGGTTTTCTTGCTTGTTTCTCACTTTGCTTGGCCTCCTCTCAAATCTGAATTTTCCATCTCTATTTTTTCCTCCATACAGACCCAAAAACTTTAACAAAGTCACAAAAAGAAAGAAAGGAAAGAGAAGAGATTGGTGAAGGAGAAAGCATGAAAAACTATGAAATTTTTACACTTTTTGCTAGGTTTCTCTCTTCCTTCTTCCTTCCATCTTGTGTGCCATTCTTGTAATATCTGGTTTTTGTTAAATGACAGAAACGGGTGCATTTTCAAAGTAAGTCCCTCGAAATGACTTAGTTAAGGTCCCAAAAAATTTGAGTTACATTCCAGACTCCTAAAAATGAGAATCCTAGGCTCAGACGGAAAGAAAAATGGAGCTAAAATGAGGAAACAAAATTTAACGAAATACTTATGAAACATAATGACATTTTTGTAATTTTGAGAAAATTTTGGAATTCACATAGAAAGCCTTTTTAAATGAAAGTTTTGAGTTCTCCAGGGCTCTCAGAAGCCCTGAAAACCATGGGAAGCCTCAGGACAATTAAAACCCCTCTAATGGACATTTTCTAACGTTGGTGTACCCAAACTTTGAAGGATTCATTTAAGAAGGTTTTAGCTCTGATTTGAGTAATTCCAAAGGCATTTTAATAAATTGGGAACCTAAATTTTATAATGGAAAAGACGATTCTTGAAAAGGAGCTAAAACGAAAGAGAAACAAAAATGCCAAG
The DNA here is from genome assembly GCA_026724425.1 of Erythrophleum ivorense. Taxonomy (NCBI): domain Eukaryota; kingdom Viridiplantae; phylum Streptophyta; class Magnoliopsida; order Fabales; family Fabaceae; genus Erythrophleum; species Erythrophleum ivorense. The sequence goes on from JAIUCV010000014.1 coordinate 15,617,495, forward strand.
ACTAAAGAGCAAAATGATAATTTTTGAAAAGTGTTTCTTCCTCCCACCTATAAATAGATGGCGCCCCACCTCCTCACTCACATAGCTTTATATGTTTCTACCCTAAACCAGAGAGAAAACCCTAGGAGAGTGGGGCACAAGAGGAAGAGGAAGAGGAAGAGAAATCAAAGCTTAAAGGTATGGATTTTTGGTAGTTTTTCATGCTCTTTCCTTTCTAAACCTCTTCTCCTTCATTCTCCTTTATTTCCTATGATTATATTAAAGTGCATGGATCTATTTTAAGGGAGAAATTAAAGGGAAAATTCGGATTTGAAGAGAGGAGGCCAAAGAAGACAAGATTCAAGTGAGAAAACAGTAAAAACAAGGTAATTTCTTCTTCCATGGTTGCTACCATTTACTCCTCTTCTCTCCATATTTCACCCCACTCAAAAAGTCATAGGAGGGCTTGGATTTCAGGCAGAACCAAGGTTGAATCTTATGAAAAAGAGAGTGGAGAATAAGAATATGTAAAGAAAACTAACAAATAACCATGGAAATTCAAGATGCAAATTATAAGGTTTCATATATTATTTGTAAAATTTGATTTGATACCTTAATTTTTATGCTTAAATAAGAGTTTAAATGAGCTTCTAAGATCCCTAGAAGTCTCCCCATGTGCTTCCCCTATCAAGAAAACAAACCAAAGTCCAAGAAGGCCAATTTGCTTCCTAATCTCGGCCTAGATGGGTTTGAATACTTAGAAAGAGTTTTAAATTTTTCTAAGCCCATTTTTGAATCATATATGATGAATGAAAGTGAGGGGAAGCCTTAGGAAAAATTTAGAAACCATAGAAAATGAGTTGGCCTTACATGTTCCATAATATGACCCAAAGAAATAACATGTAGTTAGGCTCTTTGTTTTAATTGTATGATGACTCCAAGAGGCTTAAAAGGGGTCAAGAATCATATATGAAGGAAAGAATGGAGCCTAGAATTTATTTGATGGGTGTTGCTTTATTAGGTTCACTTTTGGAACCATAAAAGGCTTTATAAGTCAAGTTCGTATTTAAGGAAGTTGTATGGCCTTAGAATTAATTCCATGAACCTAATTGGCTTCCATAAATTGTGTCTAGGCCAAGAGAAATCATTCCCACACCTTTGTGTGTGTGAGGCCGAGGAAGGGAGCATTGATTCAAGGAGAAAAGTGTGTAGTTGCTTCCAAGGTAGCTCACTCCTCCTTCTCTCATGCATAAATGTATGTTTGGCTTGTCTTTGAATGTGTGTATGTGTTTTTAAGCCATAAAAAGTATTCTAGCATGATTTCATATGCCATGGTACCATAATAATGTATTATGTTTCTAAATGATGTTTATGTTGCTTACTTGGATTTGCTTGAGTGTGGTGAGGCGAAGAACCCTCAGCCATGGTAAGGATGAGCCAAGAATCCTTAGGATTGGTTGAGACAAAGTAAAAGGTCTCCTAAAAGTGAGGTTGACTCCCAATAGTTAGGTTGAGTCCAAAAACCTCTTAGAGAATAGGTGAGGCAAGTCCAAGATCCACAAGTGAATAGGTGAGGCTAATCCACTTACTTGGCAAGCCTTTGTATGCCATATATAACTTGCTCAAATGTTGAAAATGTCTCTTGACTGATTGTACATGTTAATATACCCATGCATGTATTTGTAAGACTTGTTTTGCATCTTTTATGTGTGCTTGAAAGGAAGATGAGCTATTGGGATTCTTTGAATCTCATTCCCTCTTCTCCAATGTTCTAACATGCTAGGTGGACAAAGAGAACAAGGAAATGAAAGCCAACCTCTTGAAAGATGAGAGTGTGCCATCAAAGTGCATGGAATTTGCTTCTTTAAGGCCATTTAAATGGCAATTGTTATAAACTATTATTGTATATGACCTATGACATCTTGAGCATGTATAATTATATTAATGTATCATATATAAATGAGAACTAAGGTTATATATATGGAAATATGCATTTTGAACACGTAATGGTAAATTTGCATTATAGAAATGTATGTATAAATATAAGTGAAATGGCCAAAGTGAGATGCATGATGTTTGGGATCACTTAGGCAGTTTATATAAGTTATATTCATGCTTTTAAACTTACCCAAGAGGTGCCAAACATCAAGGGAGGTCATTTGGATGCTTTGGTATCTTATATGGAGTAAAAATTTACCATATTGGAAACCTACACCACTTTTTATCCAAATAAGTTATTCTTGATTTGAGATTTGACATGCAATTAGAGCTTATTAAGAGCTTTTTGAGAAGCAAAAGTGCAAAATTTTCAAAGGTCTATGGAATATTTGATGAATGTTTAAAGTTGGAAAAAATTTCTAATTTTGGTTCATGGTACTATTCACATTGGTTCGAAAATGAATTATGTCACTCAGGGGGGAAATAATGTCCAATTGTGGCAAAATTTTATAGGGAGAAACTAGACACTCCAAGTGACATGTGTCAACTAAAAGCACCCCATTTGGATGTCTAGAAAGGAAAATATAAAATTTTGAAATTTCTATCTAGTGTCAGGCATCTAGACTGACCTAAGGTATTATTTGATTAGTTTTCAATGCTTGGACGTACCTAAACTGGTCTAGAGTTATTTTTTTCCTCTAGCTAACATCTGTAGTTTTCCATATTGGTATCATTTACATGGATTGAATTTTTTTGGAATTAATTAGAAATTTTTAAATTTTGTAGCAGAAGCTTATATCAGTACCAGTAGCCAGTCTGACCTCTACACCTTTTCAAATGTCAAACGTCTTCTACGTTATATTTCATGGCCTAGATATATTTTTACCATAAATTAGACATGTGTAGCTTCCTATAATGGTAAATGATGTATGATTTTGATTTTTTCTATAATTATTTATAATTTTCCAAAGTTTGTGACAGAAAAGAGAAAATTATGGCCGGAATGGAAACCATGAATTTTATGCATTCCCTTGCCTTGCATGATTTCTAGGACAATTTTGATGATAGAAATGAGTTGTATCTATGTAATTAAATATGGAAATGTGATATATGAGCTCACATGGTCCATGGTACATCAAAAGAAAAATTTATACGCGGTGTAACGCTAAAATACTCATTATTTTAATTGATTTTTCTTGCTTTTTCATGAAATGCATGATGTGAAGCATAAGAATAGCATGAGACAAGCTAAGGAATTATGGTGTTACAATTCTCCTCTGCCCTTGGTTTTTTTTTAGCCTAGAAAATTCATTCATAAGGAGTAGGGCAAAAGTGGGGACGTTTTTATAAGCCTAGGGATTCATTTAAGCAACTTTTAAAATTTGTAATTTAGTCCCTCTTCTTAGTTTTGTCTATTTGGGCTTATTTCAACTCCTTTTTTAGAACCTTTTTTCCATCATAAAATTTGGAACCTCTAATTCATAAAATGTCTTTGATTTCACCCAAATTAGATTTAAAATCATTCTTAACCGTTCGATCAAAAGTTTAGTCAACTAACTGTTGAAATTGCTTACCAGAGGGGTTTAAACTGTTTTAGGGATTCTTATTGTTTTCAAGGCCTCTGAGAACCCTGGAAAGACCAAATTTCTCATTTAAAAAGCCCTTTTATGATTTTTCTAAAATTTGCCCGAAATTACAAGAATGGCATTATATATCATTGCATTTTCGTTAAAATCTGCCTGGCTATTCTAGCTCCTGTTTCAAGGCACCTATAGCCTTGACTCATCATTATTTAAGGACTAGAACATTATTCTAATTTTATTGGACCTCAAATCATTCTATCTAGGGAAATTCCCTTTGTATTCGGTGAGTTTTGCTGTGTTTACAGAGAAACTATATGTTATGTTTCTCACGTTTCAAAGAATCGGATATTACAGCAAGTATGCATAATATGCATATAAATATCAAATATAATCATATATATGAAATCATATGAATCCATCAAGATAAAAACAAGCTCTATAGACTTTTGGTTTGGCTTTACCCAATTATTTGGAACTTTTGGATTAGCCTCACCCCATTTTTGAGGGACTTTTGACTTAGCCTCATTGACATTTGAGACTTTGGCTTCACCTCACCCAATTCGTGGGACTTTTGACACAACGCTTAACCATTAAGAGCCATTCCAAATTTCAAAGGCATTCAACTGTCACATAGTTGCATACAATCATCAAATCAATAGCAATAAGCATAATTCATAATCCATACACATATAAGCAATCAATGACACTTAAACAACTAATATAAGTATACAAGAATGGATGAAGAGCTACCTTTGTACAAAGAACCACCTTAATTCTCCTTGGATCCTTGGTTCCTCCTTTTGACCTCACACACACACTTGGAGAAACTTCACTTGCTTGGCTTAGACACATCAAACAAGACACAAATAGATCAATGGAACTATCTTTAGACTCACATAAGCTAGTTCTAGCTTTAAGCTTCCATATGGTTCCATTTAGTGGCATAATGAAGTAATTCATATAATTCATTATCTTGGCTCCAATTTTTCACCCAGTATAAGACATATGACTCCATTTAAACTCACTAGAGTCTTTACAAACTCAATTCAAGGAGCCTAACACCAAGTTGCTTCTTTATGCCTAATGGAACCTTAAAACTTTCACATTTCAAAATAAGGCTTCCTTTAGTACTTATAATTCATTTATAGACCAATTCTACCCTTAGCATTAAAGAAAACTCTCACTAGGTATTACATATAGCTCTTGGCCGAGACATACATGGTTGAAGGCACCCATAGAGTATCAATTCCCCCTAGAGAAATGGCACCTATGAAGCTTCTTTGATCTCTTTTTAACTCAATTATACTCTTACAAAAGGTGAATTATCATTCTTAAGTTTTATATTTCCTAAGGCGCAAGTGAAACCCTAGGTTCCATAATTTGCAACTAATAGCTTCCTATTTGATTCTTTTGGTTCCATGTTAATCTCCATGCTTTAAACCCCATTTCCTATCAAGTCTAAGCCAAAACCAAGCTCCCTCCATATTGCTCTTGGTCTAGTCAAACTGAAGAAGCCATGAAAGAACCAAGAAAAGAAAGTTTTACATGGAAAGCATACTTTATTTAATTCTTTGCCAAGAGAGGTTTCTTGTGTTGCTAAAGTTTGCTCCAAATTCTTCCTTTCCTCTACTGAACCAGCCATAAAATCCAACCATTCAAAATTCCAAAACCATGAAAAAAAAGAGGTTAAGGAGGAGAAGAATATTTACAAAGACAAGAGCATGAAAAGCACCATTTCTTACCCTTTTTTTGCTCATTTTCTTTCCTCCTTTCTCTTCCCTTTCATGTGCCACAAAGGGCTGGTCTTGGTTCTATTTCAAAGTAGGTTTAAGTTGGTTTAGGTGGGGCAAAGAGAGTGGCATGATATAAAAAGAAGAAAGAAGGTGTTTAAGACTTTTCAAAATTCCATTTATGTCCCTTATGTAATATCCAGTTACTTTAAAAGGCCTGAAACTAATCAGTTAAAAAAGGAAGCCTCTAGATGGAAAGAATTGAGGCCAAACAAAATTAAAGCAATGATCTAGACATAAAAAAATGAGAATACAAGGCAAAAGATGCCTAGAAATCAAATCCAGAATAGCTAAATAAAATTTGGCAAAAAAGCAGTGACATTTTTGTAAATTCAAGAAAATTTTAGAAAACTCAAAGGAAGAATTTTCAATGGGAAAATTGAGTTTTCCAAGATTCTCAAAGGCCCTAATAACCATAGAAACCCCTAGAATTGTCAAAACCCTCCGATTTGCATTTTAGAATGTTAGTTGATTAAACTTTGACCGATTCATTTGAGAAGGTTTTAACTCTAATTTGGATGAAACCAAGGGCATTTTATGAATTAGAGGACCTAAATTTTATGATGGAAGTTCTCAAAAAGAAGTTGGAATGAGCCCAAATGGAAAGAACCAAGATAAGGGAATAAATTATAATTTTAAAAAGTTGCATAACCTTAGCTACCCTTCTTAAAACATGTCCCTCTCTCCTCCCTTTTTCTAATCAACGTTCCATTTGCTTTAAATAGAACCTAAGGTAGTCTCAAGTGGTGCATAAGAAGGATGGAAGAAGAAGGATAGAAACCAAGCATAAGGAATAAGAATATACAATTAGATTTAAAAGAAAAGCAATAAAAATCAAGTTATGTGACTTAGGGGTTTCTGTTGCACCTAATCATTTTTGAAGCTTCCTAATGATAATTTAGTCTATGTAAGAGTATGTATGAGTTCTTAAGACATCTAGGAAGCTTCATAAGTGCCAATTCCCTAACAAAATTCACAAAACTCCATGGGTGGCAACCATGGTGTATGTCTCAGTGAAGGCATGGTTCAAGTACCTAGGGCAATTTTCTTTGATTCTAATAATAGAAATGGTCTAGATATAATTAATAAATATCAAAGAAACCATTCGTTTGAATTTAGAAGCCATGGTTTATGAGATAGAAGTTTAGGTTCCATTTTAAGGCATATAGAAGCAACTTGAGTTTAGGCTCCTTAAATTGAATTTGTGATGACTCTAAGGAGTTAAATGGAGTTAAAACACCTAGATGAAATGAGAAAATGGAGCCAAGATCATGAATTCTAGAGGTCGCTTCATTATGCTCATATATGGAACCATAACCATGTTATAAGATAAAGTAAGCTTATGAAGAGTTATGGATGTTAGAAATGATTCTAATGATGAATTTGTGTCTTATTTGATGTGTCTAGGCCAAGCAAACCAAGATCCCCTTTGGTATAGGTGTAAGGCCGAGAAGGGGAAGAAATAACCAAGGAAGAAAAGTTGCGTTCTTAGCATAAGGTTGCTCTTTAACCTTTATTGCATGCATTTCTTTGATGTTTGTTGTCATTGGATGCTTGTATGTATGTTTGAACCATGAGATATGTTTATAGACATTGATTACATGTTATGGTACCATTATGATTCTTGAAATGGGTTTTGAATGGAAAATGACTTGAATGGGTATGGTTATACCAAAAGTCCTTTGGAATGGGTGAGGAGGAGCTAAAAGTCCTTAAGAATAGGTGAGACAAAACCAAAAGTCTTAAGAAAGAGTAAGGCTAAGTCAAAAGTCCCTAAAAGTAGGTGAAGCAAATCTAAACGTCCTAAAGAAATTGGATGAGGCTAGACTAATATCCTTTAAAGCTTCTGTTTGATGTGTATGAGTTTATGTGACGTGGAAATATATTATATGACATAAAAATATATTCATGTATGTGTATTAGAAGCTTTTATGGTAGGCTTGCATTTTTTGACATGAAAATATACTATATATATATATGTTTGAAAGGTAAAGAGCTATTGGAATTCTTTGAATCTCACTCTTCCCCACATTATGTCTAACCATGTCTAGGTGAACTTCAAAAAGCAAGGATTGGAAGCTAAGGAGCTTGAATAATGAGACTTTGATAATAGGATAGGATTTTGTGTAATGTAATGTCAAAGTATATGAGATGTAAATTATTGAACGCGTATAAAAATATGTAAATATCATGTATAGATGGGATTTGGACCCAAATGTATGCTTATGTGAATTTTTGACATCCTAGTACCTTGATGTACATATGCATAATGACAACTACGAAGGTGGTTTTGAGATGTATGATGTTTTGGACTATTTGAGAAGCTTTTATATGTTGTATTTATGCTTTGGGACGTTCTCAAGTGGTTATGAAATGGCTAGAAGGCCATCTAATACCATTTAACCCCATTATGGTTGCAAATTGTGACATAATCTTAAGCTAAATCACAAACTAACCAAATAGATGATTTTGCGCATGAAATTTGGCAAGAATAGGTCTTATCTAGAGCTTTACATAAAGTCAAAGAGTACTATTTTTGGAGCTTTATAGAATTTATTATGAATTTTTAAAGTTGGGCAAATTATGCAGAATTATCCCAGTCATTGTTCATGTGGTAACTGTGTCATCCAGGGGTCAAAAAAAGTCCAATGCTCATGAACTTTTACAAGCATATAGCCAACATTATAAGCTTTCTAGGGCCACCATGTTTGCATGAAAAGTTGTACAGAGAGAGTTATAAATTTTTGAACTTAGAGGTCTAGTGGTGTCTGAATACTGTAGTAGTTTCTGATATATAATAGATTTCGTGGGCAATTGAAATCATATGCCCTTGAAAGTTTTACAATGATTAAGCCTCATCTTAAGCTTTTCATAGCAACTAAGAGTACTTATTTGGAGCTCTATAGAGGGAGATATGAATTTTTGAAGTTTAAGTTCAATTGCAGGATGCATCAGTGACCAGTGTTATTGTTCCATTGAATTTTGTAGGGCAAACTTTGTTGTTTTGATTTGAAATTTTTATGGTAGTTAGAGGATATCTTGAGCTTTTCAAAAAGGTATAGTATGCTTGATTTTGATTTTTTTAGAATGAATTATGATTTTCTAAAATTCATATCAGAATATGGAGTTTCATGAAAATTGCAAGTGTGATGTGTGTGACGACCCTAACTTCTAATCATAGTAATTAAGCTTGAACATATGGTTAGAGATCATGAATCAAGGTTTAACACCATTTAAATTAATCAATTTTAGGAAAAGGTGAGGAAATTTAAACCTTAATATTGTTAGAGTCATTAACTAAACATTCCTAAGCATTAGTGTACATAAGAGAACCTGACCCTTACATAAAAGTCTTTAAACTCATGCTCCCATTAGTTTCTAACTCTCAGAAATCTCCTTCCAATGTTTCCAAGTCATTCCCTAACGTAGGTATAGGAAAACTAAGGTTACTAGTTGTTATGAGGAATTGAGTGCCTTAGCTACAGCTAAATACCCTTCGCACCAAGGCCAATTATTCTCTAGATGGCTTACAGTTTAGTTGCTCACTTTTTGCCATGGCTAACTCTACGTGTAGCCACAGCCAATTACTCTCTGTTTCTTCCCCTAGACAACTTTGCCACTCTTGGTTGCGACTAATTCCATTTTGACTGTGGGAAATTCCCTCTGTTCTTAAAATTCTCAATCAATGACAAATATAGAGTAATCTGCTAATCTATCTTGCCTAAAAAATTTCCTAATTTTTCCATATTTCCAATTTAAGAAAATGGCAATCCACTATAGAAAATTTGATGTTAGTTTCCTCCTTTAACTATGTCCACAAGAGGCAAACGTTGGCTATCTCTAAAACACAGCAACACAACAATGTCGTATTACATACGTTTTGTTGTTTTTGTCCACTCAATAAGTCTCTATGCAACTCTAACACAATCTTTTCCACACTAGTTAAATACATACCATTATTCTAGAATTACTTTCAAAATTGTCATAATCAATTTCATGCAAACATAATTATGAGAAATTACTTATACATAAGGTTCAGTGGTTCTAATACACATTATCGTTATGCTACAGTAGATTTCTCATGTATGATATTTATATAGAAACCAAGAAGAGATGAGTAAGACACACTAAATACTCAACTAGAGTTAGAATTCAACATTTAACATTATTCGAGAATTTACAACCAACTACAGTCAGTACATAGTCCCTTAATTAGTTCAGTTATCCTCTATTGGTTGAACTCCGTCTATCATATGGATACTACCTGAAATAAATGGTTAACTTCATAATGAGATATAATCCCAGTAGATAACAATGTATTTATGGTATACACATATACGAAACACTGAATATTAAACAGGGTATAATCAATGCACATTTTGGTGTAAGAGCACGTAAATCCCATATAGCTAGGTACTTTTGTTTGTTAGGCTAATAAACTTTGATCATTGGCCAATAACAGTGAGCTAATACTCATAAGAGTCACATTAGTGGGCATATATGTAACCATACATAGCATAGAAAATCCAGGAATCATTCAATGCAATTATGTACATAAATAGACATAATACAATGTTTACCTATTTTGTTACCGCTGTTACGTAGAGTTATTCCTTGGTTCTCGTTACTCCACTTGCTTTTCCTAAAATTCCAATTACACAGTGTCTTAATGAAGAACAGTCCTGATTAATATTTGCATTTTAATTAAGCTACCAAATTTCCCATACAAAGTTCCTAATTCCCTTTTGTTAGTTAAAGATTGAAATTCCTAATCGTGAATAATTACATCTTTATTTTCTTTTCTTCTCATTAGTTAGTGGTTATCTAAATTATCCGTGTGTTGTCCAATGATTTGTATTTTAGTCCCTAATTCTACTTTGCATTGCAATTCAGTCCCTTAACAATAATTCCCCTAGCCTTGATATATCCATTTCAATTACAATACTACGTGAGCATGTATTTTGTATGTTAACTAATCACATGGTTTCCTTTTTGCCTCTAATCATTTCTCCTAGGTGTTGTTTTTGTACGCGGTCCTTTTATTCAAATTATGATGTTCCCATGGTGCTATTCCAACTACTAGCCAATTTCACAGAATTTTCTTCCTACTCCTTCACCTCATTCTTGGTTTTTCTCATTTCAAAAGGGGATTTGAATCACTCACCTTTAAGTGTTCATGGCTTTCCCTTGAGATTCTTTGATGTTTTTTCCTTCATGCTTTTATTGCTGTCCAACCATTACAAATTTTTCCAAATTAGAATTTCCATTAAGTAAAAGGAAGCAACTTATGAGCATGCTAAAATTCTATTCTCACCTTTGATGGAATCTTGGTACCTTGGTTTACCTCCTCGTTTCTCTTCTTCTATGGTTGTTTGAGTTTTCCTTCTATTCATATCACCATTTCTCCTCACCTTCTTGAAGTTAAGACAGATGATAAATTTTGCAACGAATAGCTCATACTTCCACCGAAATTTGGATGTCATCAAACCATTTACAACCTCATCTTCTCATCATTCATTCGGTGCAAGGTTAGGTGGCAGCATATAGGTGTATCATCTTCATCTAAGCCACATATTAGGTGTAATGTTTAGCTTCCATGGTCAAATCAAAATATGGTCCTAACCAAATGCAATTTTAGGCATCTATATATATATATACAGATTGTGGACGTGAAGCATGAGATGTAAGTGTAATTTGTTTTATAATATTCCTTTCTTCCTTGGCCCCCACATCACCGTCCTAATTATGTATCTTTATTTGATATTGTTTAAATTATCCAATTTTTTTGCAATTTCCTATCCCTTTCTATGTCTAAGTGGAGCATTATACATGTATGTCTTGAACAGTAAAGCATGAGGTGTCACCACCTTGATTTGATTCTCTTTTTTCATTCTATGTTCAATGCCAATCTATGTGGCAGCATCCCTTCCATCTTATTCCCACCTAATACATCTATTATATATATCATTTAACTTCCACGGTAATTATAAAACTTAGAGCACTAACTAATTACTAATTAAATATACATATATGTGGGTGGAGGGTGTAAGCATGAGGTGGCAAGGAGGTTTGTTTAATTTAATTCTTCCTACTTCAGTTCTTGTCCATTTACCATGGTAGATGTCCTCTCCTACAACGTTTAAGTCATCCCTTAGTTTTAATTAATTTAGGGTAGTTCTCTAACAATTTCCTTATTGTTATTTATTAGTTAGTCTGGTTACGTTGATAGTTACAGAAAATCTAGAATGTGACAATGTGCATTTCATGTTCTATGGCTTGAATCCAACTTTTGGGCTCTAAATTATGTTAGCCTTGGTTGAACAAATGTGTTAAGGATGAAAAATAATTTTGGTAAGCTCATATGGTCCATAAAAGCCAAGAAAGCATTATTTTAGCTTATAATGTTGGTTATTTCTGTTGCCAAAAGTGTGAATTTTTGTGAAAATGGATTTAAATTGATACTTTTAGCTAGTATTGGTATAAAATTGATGCTAAATAAATATGGTGTGACATCTTACACTTTGACTTCTCCATTTGAGCACATTTTAATTCCTTTTTAAGAACCATACCATCTTTTTCATCATAAAATGTAGGTCCTTTAATTTATTAAAAGCTTTTGGTTCCAACTTAATTGGAGTAAAACCTTACCAAACTATCTAGTCAAAATTTTAATCAATTGATGATCAAAATCGTATACTAATCTATGGCTTAAATCCAACTTTTGGGCTCTAAATTATGTTAGCCCTGGTTGAACAAATGTGTTAAGGATGAAAAATAATTTTGGTAAGTCATATGGTCCATAAAGCCAAGAAAGCATTATTTTAGCTTATAATGTTGGTTATTTCCGCTGCCAAAAGTGTGAATTTTTGTGAAAATGGATTTAAATTAATACTTTAGCTAGTATTGGTATAAAATTGATGCTAAATAAATATGGTGTGACAACTTACACTTTGACTTCTCCATTTAAGCACATTTTAATTCCTTTTTGAGAACCATACCATCTTTTTCATCATAAAATTTTAGTCCTTTAATTTATTAAAAGCTTTTGGTTCCAACTTAATTGGAGTTAAAACCTTACCAAACTATTCAGTTAAAGTTTTGATTAATTGACGATCAAAATCATATACTAAAAGGGTTTTAACTATGCTGATAGTTCCTATGATTTTCTAGGCCTCTGAAAATTCTAATGAGCTCAATTTTATTATTTAAAACTCCCTCCTTTGAGTTTTCAAAAAGTTACTTGAAATTATGATTTTGCCACTGGACTCTGATTTAATCTATTTAGTCATTTTGGCTCCGATTTCAGGTTATTCTTAGATTCTTAACCACTTCTTTAGAGGTTCTAATTATCATCCTATTCTTAATTATCCTCAATTTGCTTTGCTTTAAGGTCCTCTTGTATTACTATATTGATTTTGGTTTAGTTTCTAAAAAATCGATGATTACATTTCCCCCCCCCCCCAAAAATAAATTTTATCCTCAAAATTTGAATATATACCTTAGCTAACAACTATGGATGTTGTTTTTTCATATCATCCTTAAGTTCCTAGGTTACCTCATCAGAAGACAAGCCCTTCCAAACCACTTTCATTATAGGAATGCTCTTATTTCTCCACTGTTTGATTTTGGTATCAATAATTTTCTTTGGTGTTACCATATAGGAAAGGTTATCTTACGATTGAATATGCTCATATTCCATGACATGTGAAGGGTTTGGCAAATACTATTTTAGCTGGGAGACGTGAAACACATTGTAACAAATGTAATTTTTGTAAAATGACAAAATGAACCGTATAAAAGCAATTCCTTTGAAATGAGCTAGATAATATCCTAAAAAATTTGGGTAGAGTCATAGGCTCCTAAAAATGATAATTCTAGACTCTGACAGAAAGAAAAATGGAGCTAGGATGGTGAAATAATTTGTGACAAAAACTGACGAAATGTAATGGCATTTTTGTAAATAAGTGTAACTTTTAGAGAAACACATAAGAGGGCTTTTTAAATGGGAAATTTGAATTGCCCTGGGTTTTCAAAGGCTCTAAAAACTATAGGAAGCCTGGGACTAGTAAAGCCCCTTCGGTATATATTTTCCAACATCAATGAGCCCGAATGTAATGTCCAATTTTTGTTAAACGACAGAAACAAGTGCATTTTCAAAGCAAGTCCCCTAAAATGAATTAGTTAAAGTCTCAAAAAAATTAAGTAATATTCTAAAGTCCTAAAAATGAGAATATTAGCCTCAAACAGAAGGAAAAATGGAGTTAGAACAAAGAAACAAATTTTGATAGAAATCTTATGAAACGTAATGGCATTTTCATAATTTTGAGAAAATTTTGGAATTCACATAGGAGGGATTTTTAAATGAAATTTTTGAGTTCTCTGAGATTCTCAAAAGCTCTAGAAACTATGGGAAGCCCCGAAACAATTAAATCTCCTTTGGTGGACATTTTCTAATGTCAGTGTACTCGAACTTTGACGAATTCGTTCGGGAAGGTTTTAGCTCTGATTTGAGTGATTCCAAAGGCATTTTACTAAATTGGGAACCTAAATTTTATAATATAAAAGACGGTTCTAAAAAAGGAGCTAAAACAAAGGAGAAACAAAAATGCCAAAAATGAAGGGCAAAATAGAAATTTTTGAAAAATGCTTCATCCTCCCCCTATAAATAGGTGGTGCCCAACTATCTCCTTCATTTAGATTCAGAATTTTTTGCCCAATTTCAGATAAGAAGGCTAGGGTTTAGGCGCACCAAGGGAAGAGAAGAAGAAGGAGAAATCCAAGCTTTAAGGTATGGAAATTTGCTTGTTTTTCATGCTTTCTCTTAGCCAATCTCTTTTCCTCCTTTTCCCCCTTCTTTCCTATGATTTTGCTGAAGTTTAAGGTCTTTTTTGAAGGAAGAACAGAGGGAAATTTCAAATTTTAGGTGAGGAGGCCAAGGAAAGTAAAGAACAAGCAAGAAAAACTAAGGAAATCAAGGTATCATGCAATCCTTCCACTTGATCTTCTTCCTCCCTTCTCTTGTGAGCATTTTGACCTATATATAGTTAGCCTTAGGGAGTTAAGTTTTCAACCAAAACAAGAGTGAATCTTAGAAATTTGAGGGAGAAGAACAAGAATATGCAAAGAAAACAACAAACTAGCCATTAGATTTCAAGATGCAAAACCTAGGGTTTCAAGTGCACCTTGTAAAATATGATTTTGTATGATGATTCCTAGGCCTAAATAATAGTTTAAATGAGCTCCTAAGATCCCTAGAAGTGTGACTTTTTCAAATGCCAAGAATGCTCCTTGAATGATTGCACATGTCCACATGTCGTGCATGCAATTTATAAGGCTTATTTTGCATCCATTATGTATGATTGAATGGAAGATGAGATATTGGGATTCTCTGAATCTCATCCTCTCCTCTCCAATTATCTAACATGCTAGGTGGACCAAGTGGACAAGGTAATGGAAGCTAACCACCATGAAGAAAAGAACTTGACACCAATATGCATAGTTTTTGCTCTTTAAAGCCATATTGATGTTTAATGATGTAAATTATTATTGTATATGGTCTATGACCTTTGGAACATATGTAATTATGATAATGTGTCATGCATAATTTGAGAGAATATGTTATGAGACCATTTAAATACAATTTGAGTATGTATGGACAATGTAACTTCTTGAATGAGTTTATGGAATTGTGCATATATATGGATGAGATGGCCCAAATGAGATGCATAAGATTTGGGACCATTTGGGCAGCCTATACAAGTCTTAATTATGCTTTTAGACTTGCCCAAGAGGTGTCGAACCCCAAGGAAATCCATTTGAACATTTTGGTATCCCATATGGAGCTAAAATTGACCAATTTAGAACTTTACGTCACTTCTTGTTCAAATGAGCTCTTCTTGATCTAAAATTTGGCAGGAAATTAGAGCTTATCAAAATCTTTTTGGAAAGCTAAAGAATAGAATTTTTGGAGGTCTACAAAATATTTAATGAATTTTCAAAATTGGCAAATTTTCTAGTTTTGGTCATGTCACTGATCACTCAGGTCTGAAAATGAAATCTTTCACACAGGGACCAAATGCTGTCCAATTGTCATGAAATTTTATACAAAGAAACTAGACATTCCTAGTGACTTGTGCCAACTAGAAGCACCTCATTTGGATGTCTATAGAGAGAGATATGAATTTTCAAATAATCTGTCCAATATTAGGACCTCCAGTCGACCTTAGTTATTATTTGATTGAGTTTTGAGGTCTGGATATGCCTGAACCAGTTTGGAGTAATTTTTTCCCTCTAGCTAACATCCACAAATTTCTAGATTGGTATCATTTGCATAGATTGAATTTTTTTGAAATTAATTGAATATTTTTTAAATTTGCTGTAGAATTTTGTGGTATACCAGTGGACAACCTGACCTCCGGACCATTATAAATGTCAAACATCCTCTGTGTTGGATGTTATGGTCTAGACATATTTTTAGCATAAAGTAGACATGTATATCTTTCCTGAATGGCTCATAATGCATGATTTTAATTTTTCTAGAATTAGTTATGATTTTCCAAAGTTTGTGTCAGAAATGAGCAAAAATCTGGCCAAAAATGAATATGTATATTTCATGCTTCCCTTCAAGTTCCTTGAGATGTAGGCCACTTTTGATGATCCAAATGAGTTGTATTCATATAATTAAATATAGTAATGTGTTATATGAGCTTATATGGTCCACATGACACTGAATGAAATTTTCATACACAATGCAACGCAAAGAAATACATTATTTTAATTCCCTTTTCTTGTTCTTTCATGGAATCTATGAATGTAAAGCATGGAAATGTTGTAAAATGAGCTAGAAATATATACTGTTACATAAAACTTTGACAAATTCATTTGGAAAGGTTTTAACTCCAATTTGAGTGATTCCAAAGTCATTTTATTAAATTAGGAATCTAAATTTTATAATGGTAAAAATGTTCTAAAAAAGGAGCTAAAATGAAGCCGAAACAAAATTGCCATTACAGAAGCACAAAATTAAAATTTTTGAAAAGTTAGCTTCTTGAATGTTCCATAAGATTTTTGTCTCTTCTCCCATTTTCTTAAGCACGACCTTTTCTGCCCAAAATATGAAAATTTTTTGGCTCCTTTAGGTGCACCAAGAGAAGGAGAAAAAGAGGAAGAAAAAGGCAAGAAAGGTAAGGAAATCTAAGAAATTTCATGCTCCATCTTCTTCCAATTTTGTTCCTTTCCTCTCCTCTCCTCCTTTTTTTCCATGGTTTATTTGAGTGAATTGATTCTATTTTGAGTCCAGAACAAGGAGGAGCAATTTGAATTGCTTAAGGAGAAGAAAATCAAGGAGAAAAAGTCTTAAAACCAAGCTTGAATCTAAGGTATTCCATGGCTTTGTTGTTTCTCCTCTTTGCTTCTTCCTTGTGTATGATTTCAACCAAACCAGAACCATATGAGGGGAGATGTTCTATCTAAAAACAAGAGAGGAAGAGGAATATGGCAAGAAATTCCAAGAAAAACCAATAGAAATCAAGATAGAAAAGTGTAGGCTTCCTTAGGCTTTTGGAAAATCTAATTTTGTGTAAGTAATTCATTGGCTATTTGAATGTTTCCTTGAACTCCTAAGACCCTTAGAAACCTCCCCAAGTGGCTTTCCCATCAAGGAAAAATCAAGAAGCTCTTGAACCCCATTATTGCCCTATGTCTCGGCCAAGCAAGGTTTAATGGGTTAGGGAATGTTTTAATTTGTTCTAGCCTTATTTTGGGACTTTATATGATGTTAGACAATGGGAGAAATCATTTGGAAAAATTTAGGAGCCATGGATTGAGAAATGAAACAATGGTGCTTTGTGAAGAAACTTGGCTCTAAGCTTGTGTAAATGATTGTGTGAGGGCTCCAATGACTTTAAATGAGGCTAAGAAGCTTAGAGATGGAAAGAAATGGGAGCCTAGAGCTTGAATTGTGAAGGTTGTTTCAATAGGCCATTTATGGAACCAAGTGTGTTCAAGAGTGAGTCTAGTGTCTTAAGTTACTTCAAGTATGTAATTGTGTGTTGTTTATAGTGTTTAGGCCAAGAGAACATCCACCCACCTAGGTGCACTTGTTAGGTGAAAAGAGGAAAGGAAAAGATCAAGAAAAACTTGCATAAATCCAAGGTAGCTCTCCACCTCATTCTCCTTGCAAACTTATGTGCATATGTATGTCATTGTGTGCTTGTGTATGCTCTTATGCCTTGAGAATATGCCACTTGATGTCTTAACATTATATTGTTACCAATGTGTCTCATTGAATGGCTTTGGTTATGGTAATAGCTCATAAGGGTGAGGTGATGCTGAAAGTCTATTAATGAAGGTGGGGAGAAGCCAAAAGTCTCATGGCATGGGTGAGACAAGGCCAAAAGTCTCTTGGAAGGGTGAGGCCAAGTCAAAAGTCCCTAGGCCAAGAGTGAGGCAAATCCAAAAGTCTTAGAAATAGAGTGAGGAAAAACCAAAAGTCCCTAGAGCATGTTCTTGGCTTGAATATGAATAAGTGGCATGGAAATTGTGACTTTGCATACTTTATGGTTGCCAAACCTTTCATACATATGCCTTGATATGCATATCCCTTGAATGTGTGGGTGAGCTATTGAGATTCAAGGAATCTCACTCCCTTTCCCCCTTCCATCTTGATATGTCTAGGTGGCTCCCAAGATACAAGGAAAGCAAGCCAAGAGCCTTGAAGAGTTACAATTGGAATAATTTGTTGTTCTCTTTGTGTATAAATGTCAAAATGAACTTGTACAAGCTATTTTTGTAATTTAATACCTTGAGCAAATGTAATATGATGTATGAATGTTATGTAGCCCATGTGTGACATTAAATCAATGCAAATGTGGAATTCAGCTTCTTGAATGGCTTATGTATATAATGTATTCTTAGGTATGGAATAGCCAAATTAAGATGCATGAGATTTGTGACCACTTAGGCAGTTCACACCAGTCATAATTGTGCTTTTGAACTTGACCAAGAGGAGCCAAATCATCGGAGAGGCCATTTGAACAAAGTTGACCCCTCAAATGAAGCAAAATTGACGATTTGAGTGAGCTATATCACTTTCTGTCCAAATGAGCTCTTCTTGGTCTAAAATTTGGCATACATCTAGAGTTTGTTGAGAGATTTTTGGAAAGATAAAGTAGATATTATTTGGAGGTCTACAGAATATTTGGCAAATTTCTGAAATTGGCAAATTTTTTTTGTTTTTGTTGCTGCCACTATTCATTTGATCCGAATTGTATCTCTATCATTCATGAGGTAAATGATGTCTAATTGCCACAAAATTTTATAAGAAGAAACTAGACCTTCCCAGTGACTTGTACCAATTAGAAACACCTCATTTAGATGTCTAGAGAGGGAGATATTAATTTTTGAATTTGCTATCCAGTACTAGGTGTGTAGTCAGACCTATGGTATTGTTTGATTAAATTTCGGGGTCTGAATGCATCTGGATTGGTTTGGAATTATTTTTTTCCTTTAGTTAACATCTGTAAATTTCTAAATTAGTATAGATTGCATGGATTGGATGTTTTTAAAATTAATTATAAATTTTCAAAATTTATATCAGTAACCTAAATTAGTATCAGAGGGTAGCCAAACCTTCTTGCTTTTTCTATTGTCAAACATGATCCAAATGGAACTTTCATGGCTGAGAATTATGTTTAATGTAACATTAACACCTAGATCCTTCCAACAAGCTATAGTTTGCATGATTTCAATTTTTTTAGATTTAGTTATGATTTTTCAAAGTTGTACCTGAAATCTATCTTATGCTCTCCATGGGATGGAGTGAAAATCTAGGGTTTTTACCTTAAAGCCTGTGGATTGTGTGACATTTTGAGTTATGTATGATTTGTATAAGTGATAAATGACTAAATAATGTTGTTGGATAATCCACGGTGCCCACGTAACATGAATTGAAAAATTTTACCACGACGTAACACGATAAAAGTGCATTATTTTCATACTTTTTCTTACTTTTGTCTTATGAATGTGCACTAATTGCCCGAAATGGAAGAGTATGATAATAGAAATATAAGTTATGACACACATTATGGATTTAGGCTATGTTAGGAGGTAAGGCTATTTAGTAGGTAACATGTCCAATTCTTTCGAGGATTTCAAATGGACTAGTGTACCTAGGATTGA
This sequence comes from Erythrophleum ivorense, assembly GCA_026724425.1. Classification (NCBI taxonomy): domain Eukaryota; kingdom Viridiplantae; phylum Streptophyta; class Magnoliopsida; order Fabales; family Fabaceae; genus Erythrophleum; species Erythrophleum ivorense. The sequence goes on from JAIUCV010000014.1 coordinate 15,636,963, forward strand.
GCTTCCTTACCTTAATAGACTGACCCACACTAGTACTTGGAGATACCCAATTGAATACATGATCTCTAGTGTCAAAATCTAACAGCCTCCTTCTTTTATCAGCATAACTCTTTTGTCTACTTTAGGCTGTAAAAAGTTTCTTCGTAATTAACTTTATTTGCCTAGTGGTGTGGTCTACTATCTTAGGTCCTATTAGACTCCTCTCACCTAGCTCAACCTAACACAGAGGTGTTCTACACTTTTTGCTATGTAATGCCTCATATGGGGCTGTCTGAATACTAGAATAGTAACTATTATTATATGAAAACTCAACTAATGGTAAGTACACATCTAGTTCCCTTTCATTTCTGGTACATATGCCTTCAACATGTCTTCTAAGGTTTGGATGGTTCTTTCAGTTTGACCATATGTCTTAGGGTGATATGTAGTACTAAATCTTAGTTTGGTTCCTAAAGCTATATGTAATGACCTTTAGAAGTTTAATGTAAACTTAGGGTCTTTATCAGATACTATGTTATTGGATACTCCATGAAGTCAAACATCTTTTTTATGTATAATTGGGTTAACCTATCTAAGGTATGTGTAGCTCTAATAGCCAAAGAGTGTGCAAATTTCATCAATCTATCCATTATTATCCAAATAGCATCATGTCCAAAGGATGTCCTGGGTAACACCATAATAAAATCCATAACTATACTATCCCATTTCCATTTAGGGATGCCTAGGGGTTGTAATAACCTAGATGGTCTTTAATGCTTTATTTTTATCCTTTGGCACACCAAACACTTAGCCACATAATTGGCTATATTCGTTTTGATATCCAGCCACCAGAATAATCTTTTCAAGTCTTGATACATTTTGGTCACACCTCGAATGGTTGATATACTTAATTTTGTGTGCTTCCTCTAAAATCTTTTCTCTCAATTTAGTTTTATTTGGCACATAAATTCTATCACGATATACTACCATACTATCCTCAAACACCTAAACTCTAAAATTTTACCTTTAGGAGATTTCACTCCTAATCTATTTTAAAAAATCATTCTTTCTCTAAGCATTTATGATTTGGGTTCTCAAATCAGTTTTTATTCAGGTCTCACTTAATTTATTTATCCAACATCATATGGCAAGAGATATTCATGTCTCATAATTTCTCAATGGATTCTTGTTCTCTGATCATCATAAAGGCCACATGGATGGACTTTCTACTCAAGGCATCGGCCACCACATTAGCCTTATTTTAATGTGTAATTATAATCTTTTAGAAATTCCATCTATCTCCTTTGTCTCATATTCAATTCTTTTTTATCAAACAGGTATTTTAGACTTTTGTGGTCAATATAAATCTCTACTACAACATCATACAGGTAATGCCTCCAAATTTTGAGGGCAAACACCACTGCAGCTAACTCTAAATCATGATTAGGATAAATTTTCTCATAAGGTCTTAACTACTTAGAGGCATAAGCCACTACTTTATCTTGTTGCATTAACACACATCCTAACCCTTGTCTTGAGGCGTCATTATACACCTTAAATGGTTTACTAGGATTGGGTATAAACAATATAAGGGCAGTGATCGATTGAAGTTTCAACTCTTAAAAACTCCTTTCACATCTATCATTCCATATAAAAGGTGTTTCTTTCCTAGTTAGTCTCGTTAGTGGTAAGGTGATATAAGAAAAGTCTTATATAAATCTTCAGTAGTATCCTACAAAAGCTAGAAAACTCCTAACCTCGATGATGGTTTTAGGCCTATCCCATTATAACACAACTTCTACTTTATGGGGATTAACCGCAACTCTCGCCTGTGATATGACATGACCTAAAAATCTCATCTTGGTTAGCTAAAACTCATATTTACTAAGTTTAGCATATAACCTTTTATTTATTAAAGTTTCCAAGACTATTTTTAGATGTCTCTCATGATCCTCAAATGATCTGGAGTATACTAATATATCATCAATAAAGACCACTACAAATTTATCTAAATACGATTTGAATAGCCTATTCATATAGTTTATAAACATAGCTAGTGCATTTATTAGTCTGAATGGCATCACTAGGAACTCATTATGTCCATACCTAGTATTAAAGGCTGTCTTTAGGACGTCTTCAGCTCTAACCCTCAATTGATGGTACCCAAACCTAAGATTTATCTTAGAAAATACCGATGCCCTAACAAGTTAATCTAACAAGTCATCTTTTTTAGGGAGAGGATACTTATTCCTAATGGTAACCTTATTAAGTTCTCTATAATCTATATAAAATATTAAGCTACTATCTTTCTTTTTCACAAACAAACGCAGAAGCTCCCTAAGGTGACACATTAGGGCGTATAAACCCTTTCTTTAACAATTTCTCAATCTACTTTTTTAGCTCTGCTAGCTCAGTGGGGGCCATCCTATAAAGAGCCTTAGACACCAGTCTAGCCCCAGGCAATATATTAATAGGGAATCCTATCTCTCTCTCTAAATGAGGCTATTAAAATTAAATTCCTTAAGGAAAACCTTTAAGAATTTCCTAACTATAAGAATCTCCTCTATCCCTTCCTTTACTTCAATCTGAATGGAGAAAAAGACTAGAAACCCTTGACATCTATGCTCTAAATATCTTTCAGCTTGAACGGAGTCAAGAAAAATAATTCAGTTCCAGTACTAGGTATAGTCCCACAATCAGGTAAGGTAATGGTTTTGTGTTCACAATCAAGTACAACATCATTAGCAATCATTTAGTTCATGCTAACAATCGGATCAATATCATGGAAGGGCATACAAATCAAATCAATAGTAGTATAATAATGGTTAAATTGTACAGTGACATTCAAATATACGTGGAAAGTAATTACATGGCCTCCAGTAGGGGTGGTAATAGACAAATCATAAGGTAAAATACTAATTACCAGACCCAATTTTCTCACATAATCATAAGATATGAATGAGTGACTAGCATCCGAATCAAACATAGCAATCACAGGAAAACCATTCACTATAATCATACCTTTAATCAAAAAGGAGAATGAGATGAAGGGAATGTCATATGTTTCAATCTAATTTTTAATAGTTATTAAAAACTAAAATTAATAATCCACTAATTCATATTTATGGAATTAAAGTTTTACTTTAATAATTAAAATTAAAAAATCATATTTATTTAATTATTATTACTTATTTTATATTTTTATAAAATATATTTAAATTTTTTTAAAAAAATACCTTTTTTGGTGATCCCAAAAGGACACCACTAAATGGTTTTTTTTATGAGAACTATAATGTCCCTAGCTACTTATTAAGCTAAACCATGTAATTAATTTCTAAATTAATGGTAATGAATGCATAAGATTAGTTAATGAACTATAAAGATGCAAAAGTATGGGTAAATTAAAATTTTTATTCAACAAGGCACACTACTTAAACCAAATAAGGAACTGCATATTGACTAACTTCATAATCTTTATTATGTCTAATTTACCTTATTTATTACCCTTAAGGATGATTAAAACAAGTGTAAGTTAAGTCTCTATCCTATATCTAACAATAGTATAAGAGAAAACAAGCTCTAAGAAGTTACTTAAAGAATTTATGAATCAAGTTCCAACTCAAAAATGGTTGAATTGTGACTGAATTCATCTATGGAGTCTTATAAAACACTAACATGTCATTTGCACTGTGACCTAGGGAAAACATGATATAACTTGACGTAGGAATTAGGCAAAACTCCATAAAAATCATAATTTGCATTGTAGCATAAATTGTCTTTAGGCAACCATCTATAAAATTTCATGAATTATGCCATGGCTAAAAATACTTGCATTGTAGTGTGATTAGTCTTTAGACTAATCTTAAGTATTCACTACTCATTTTGACCATAATTTGAGGGACCAAGTCATGACTCAAATGCTCTCTGTCCTTTATAAGCTTAAATAAGCTATTCACCATGATGTTACCACCTCATAATTAATTCTAGAATCTCTTAAAGGTCAAAAGGCACTACTTTATAAGGGTCTACCTCCTTGTAACCATCACTCAATCATCTTATATGGCTTAAGGATTAAAAAGGAACCAAAACCAACCATACTCCTTTTATGATAGCAGTAGCACTTTTTTATGGCAGCACATGGAAGGGAATTAGCTTCAAGTTACAACTTAAACTTCACAAAACACCATATAAATTCATTTCACCATCTTAAGTAAGTTTTAATTTACAAATTAAGAACATCTAAGCATCCAAAGCCTTGAAACAATCTCAAACTCAATACAGATGATTGTATGAAAGGAGAAAATTTGCAAAATAAGGTGGAAGCCATTTTCAGTGAACAAAAAGAAAAAGGGAAATCAATTAATATTTTCTCTCATTTTGTTTCTTAGATTAGCCTAATCACTTATCTCACACATTTCACCATTTTCCTTTAATTTTCTATGGAGACCGATTATGAAAGAGAAAAATTATGCATGGGTTGCTAGACTTTGAAAATTGGTATATATTTTCAAGCTAAATTTCTTAAAGTTAGATCTATTGATTTTATTGTGGAATATGTACATTTTAGTTAGCTTAGATAATTCATTTAGGAGAAAAGGAACTAAAGGTATTGAAAAGGAAAGTATTTGGCAATTAAGGTAGCTAGTATTATCCTTTTACAAATGAGCTTAAGCATATATATGTGACTAGGTTGTTGTTGTTATGAATTTCTATTTGTGATTGGATCGAAAATTTGCATGTGCTTATGATAAAGGATGGAAGCCATAGTAGAGCTCTCCCTTGATATGGAAAATGACCCACAACAAAGCTTAAGTGGTAGAGTGGAGCACATCCACTTTTATGCAATAAGGGTTGAAGCCATAGAAGAGCTACTCTCAATTAGTTGGATTCTCCTTCATAAGTATGGGATTGTTGTGGAAAAGAAACCAATTCAAGGATCCAAGTAGATATTTTACACTTAGCATGATTTATGAAAATATAAGTCCATATTATGCTTAAGTTATTGTTGTACTCTCACATGAAAGAAATAATAGTTGTTGAGATTATATGTCTCATTATTGCGTGTAATCTTAAAAGTAACTTTCAAGGGGCTGGGCTGAGGATAGAACCTCATAAGGAGACAAGTTGAAGGTTGATATTTTGATGTAAAATGCTATTATATAGTCACTTAATTATGTATATTTTGGTATAGTGTTCATGTATGGTAATTAAAGAATGTAAATGTTATAGAATAACCTCTTTTAATATGTTAGAATCTAGTCTTTTGAAATTGTATATAAATCATGGGTAATATATAAATATGCTTGAAGTTAAGCATGTACATGACATCATTGAAACATGTACAAAACTAGTGATGTTGCTTTAGTAATGTTTCTTAAAAATTAATAATTTTTAGCAAAGACTTGGATAACATGCTTAAGGACTAGCATTTCTAATTTTAGAATTTTTTAAGGTCTTTAGGCAACTTGAATGAATCTTAAACATTGTTGTTCCATGGCTTAGGTTAAAATAGGACAATTTGGGAATCTAATAAATTGGAGACTAATGACTATTGTTGGATAGTTATAAATAACTTGGTTATAAAATAAATTTGTGAATAGTGCTGCAACTAAGATTGTCTCCCATAGAAATGGATTCCAATTACTAAAGAGAGTTTCCCAAATGTTAAATGCAACTTAAAAACTAATAATTCCATAAATCAATTGGGGTTTAATGAATAAATTTAAAAGCAGTTCAAGAAAGAAAATAAAAATAATAACTAAAATCAAAATAAGTGAGAACAATCAAGCAAATGAGTGTAGCTAACCTTGAATGAATTCCTTGAAGTTTGATTCTCATAATCCAAATTAGATTTCATTAAGAACTAAATCTAATCTTCTTTAGTGCATCCATAATTAATTTCCTCAAGTGACAACTTAAGATGCAAGAAATTAGCAAATTAATGACTCTAAAAACCTTAAGATTATACTAACTTGTTAATCCTTGAATTAATCTCCTTGAACACTCTAAAACAGAGATTAATTGACTCTTATAGGCTTTGCACTTTCATCCTAGATTCTTAATTAACCAATCAAATATTAAGATTCCTCAAATCAATAATTAAGCATAAACTTTCAACAATATTACACAACAACTATTGCATTAATCAAGTTGAAAATTTAGAGGAAGAGAAAATAAAATGTGCAGCCACTAAATAGAACAATTAATCCCCAGTTCATTCTCTAAAAATGTCAATCCAATAACTCAACAATTTAAGAATCTAATGCAAAATTTTAGCCACAATTCTCAAGTGATTACAAGCTAAACCTAGACTTATAAAATCATAAAATTAACATTAAAAGGAGAAGAAAATTAACTAATTCTTAGAGCATTTATCTTGGATTCAAATTTTCACTTCAAAGCTTTCATCCCAAACTAGCTACATGGTGGATTCAAGCTTCCATTGGAGAAAATTGATGGAGGAAGTGGTGGTAATGATCTTTAGCCATGGAGCTTCATGAATAGGGAGTGGATTATGGATCCTCTTATGCATTCTACTCTTTCTCTCCATCTAAAACCCATGGCTTTCCAATCATCAATTCTCCATCACGTTTTGCACACCTTCACTTTGAAGGACCTCAAACTCCCTACATTTTGGACACCTATTTCCTTTTCTTTTTTGCCACATGTGTTGTTGCCTCATGGTGAGAACCTAAGACTCCTTCATCCTTCCTCACAAATGCTTCTTCATTCTTGTGCCCTTTATGCCCTCTACGTGAATTGCATTTTTTTCTTCTATCAAACTCATGCCTCCCTCTTCGTGTGTGAATATGTGTGGGCTCCTCCAATCATTCGTGCATGTGATGTGTTACTAGATGTGGGTATGATATGGCTATGTATGTGAACCTTAAAGTGATGAATTTTGGTATGTGTATTCACATGAATGTTTTGTGTATCAGCATGAGCTGCTTATCTAGAGTCCCATGAGTGTGAATAAGTCATATTAATTAGAACCTCGTGCCTAGTAGTATGATGCTTCCATGCTAGGACTTGAGAGTCCACACATGTTTTCTCCTTCCATGGCTAATGCCTATATGAATATGTGTGTATGAGTGAATGGATGTGCCATGTGATAGAGCTCCCCCAGCCCATGTACATGTTAATATCATGGAGTGAATGGAGTGAGTTTCTCTACATGAAACAACCCCTGCATCTATGTGTGTGTGATTGTGTGTATCATAAAGTGGAAAGCAGCGTGGAATCCCCTGTACATATGGGTCTCCTGGACCTTGTGTTGCCTTGAATAAGCTGGACATGCATTTACATAAAACTTATGAGCCCATGGAGTGTGATGTGGATAGTGCTATGGTAAGTGAATGTACTATGTGAATGATGGATTTGGTGCCTTCAATCTCATGTATGAATATGAGTGACGTGGTGTGTGTAATTTGTGTGAAGACATGCGAGTGCCTAGAGGTGTGCAATGAGTGGGACTCGAGACATGTGTATCAATGTGAATGAGAGAATGCATGTGTGAATGTGAATGAAGTGTCTTGTATCTCTTAAACGTGTGAGGGCCTCCCTTTTGCAAGATTCTTATGCATATAAGTGACTTGGTGCTTCCATTATGCATGTGGAAATCAGGTGTAGAAGAGGTTTGTGGATGAATGAAGCTAATGGGCTATGAGTATGATCTGGTATCCTCTCTTCATATGAAGCCCCGAGAATGCATCTACCTTCCCTTCTCTTGTGTGAATGCCTACATTAAAAATATTAATTCTCACTTATAAACTTGTACAAAATCAAGAAAAACTAAGTGGGAAAAATTGCACAATAAAATTTTATGAATTTAAGAAATTAAAACCTAAGCTTTTTGCAAGATTTTTCATTAAAGTGCAAAATTGTCCTATAATCCAATTATAATCTAATAAGGCTCAATTAATAACAATTTGACACTTAAAACCTCAATTTAAGATGAATAAAAGAAGGTAAAATCACCAATTATCAATTCCCCCACACTTAAGCTTTTGCACTCCTAGGCAAAACTCAAGATCCAAAGTGAAAATAAATTGGCAAGTGGAAAATGGAAATGAAAAAGGAAAGTGTGAAAATCACAAGTTAAAGAATAATCACAACTCTTTAACACTTTAAAAATCGAAGTTACCTTCACTTGTATCGAGAAAGTAAGTTCCCATGGCAATTTCATTTGACAAGAACAAATCAAAATGCATACCCCTCACATAGGACAAGTGTTTACTCTCAACTCTCAAATGGCTAAGGGCAATGTGTACCACTCAAATTTCACCTATCAAAACCTCACTACCATAAGCTTATCTATCTTTTAAATCTCCACCACTTATCAATGTAATGCACAAATCAAAAGGACTTTATTCAAAGTTATAATGAGGTTAGGTATGAAATAAATGGGTATTGTAATACCCAGTTCTTTCTAAAATTGAAGTGAAACTGATGAGTTATAAAAGAAAGACCTTAGAATCAAAGGATTAAAGGCTAGAAAAAAATTAGAATAATATTTTAGACATCTAGAAATGAGGATACAAGGCTAAAGATGCCCTGAAATCGAAGCTCAAATGGCTAAATAAAATTATCTGAAAATGCAGTGGCATTTTTGTAATTTTGAGGAACCTTTTAGAAACTCGAAGGAGGGAGCTTTAGATGAAAAAAATTTAGTTTCTTAGGATTCTTAGAAGCCTAAAAACAATAGGAACCTTTAAAATGGTTAAAACTCCTCTTGTGTGCATTTTTTGATGTTAATTGATTCGAACTTTGACTAGATGATTCAGGATGGCTTTAAAGCCCATAAAATTGAAAGTTTATGTTTTTAATAAACTAGATGACTTAAATTTTCATATGGAAAAGATGGTTTTAAAAAAGGACCTAAAATGAGAGAAAACAGGAAAATGAATTTGAAGGGTAAAACAAGGATTATGAATAATGTTATAACTTCCTTCTTAAATCTATCTAACACAACCCAAACCCCTCAAAATAGAACCTATACCATCTAAACTACTAGCAAGAGGTGCACCAAGGAGAAGGGACAGAAGGAGGAAAATAAACCAAGAGGTATGAATTTTGGCACTTTTTCATACTTCTTCCTTCACTAAGATGATTCTCCTCCTTGAGATTTTTTCTCCTCATAGTTTTAGTTTCCTAAGAGGAGGATTTTCATGGCTAAATTTCTGAAACAAGGAAAGGATTTGAGGAAACCAAGCTTTGTACCAAATTCTTCTCTTCAAAAGATTTAAGATGATATATGAAACAAGGTGCAAAGTCCTTGCCTTCTCTCTCCCTCTCTTATTCAGCCACTATAAGGCCTGTCATACCTTCTTTTATAACCCTTTTCCTACTACAATTACCTCATATATTACTTAGAGAAGTCAATGAAAACCTAAACTGATAAAAAATTTTCATTTTAAAACTTCCTCATACAATTTCACTATTCATTTGGTCATTTCCAAATTCTTATCTAACTTTGAAAATACATACTTAATTATAGAAAAATCGTATAAGGTTAATTCAAGGCTCTACTTCAAGCTCTCTAAGCCCTTTACACGAGGAAAATACTTACTTAACAGAGTGCATATAAATTCATATAAAGCTACCTCTACAACAAATTGGACAGTTTTATCCCTCATTGGTCATATTATTATTATTATTATTATGTTGCCTTTATACAAGTACAGGCATTCTTGCATCTTATGCACGCTAGTCATACTCTTTTTACTTTAGGGTTAGATATATACATGGCTTTCCATTTCATACCTGAGTACCTTACAATACCATAACGTAACTCATGCACGCAGTAATCTAAAATATTTAATTACATAACAAAATGTGGTGCATAAAAGTAAGGTCCTTGATTTATGTCTCCACATTCTTTGCTCTTTCATTGCTTGAACTCGAACCAAGCATGGGTTATATTTGGGGTGAGATTATGAAATCTCAATAGCAGTAAACAAATCTCATTCACAAGCAAGCATGTAAGTACATAACATGATGCCAGTCAAGATGCCATATATCGCATAGCAATACAAGGAATTTCATACAAGGCCAAGCACAATCTAAGCATACATGTCTTATCTTATAGCATAAATGACAACTTGATATAGCATAACACTCATCATTATACAAACATACAAGCTTAAAGAAAGAGAGAAGAAAACTACTACCTTAGCAAACTTTGCTCCTCAATCCTTGGGACTCAGTTTACTTGCTTTTGGAGTTCCCAAAACAACATCAAACCCTATAATCATAATAATAATTCATTACAATCAACACATAAACCTTAACTTCTAAAATAGGATAACCCCTTTTAAACTTAATGGGACCATTGGAATTGGAAAAATCTAACTCCTTCCCTTCCCATTCACTATGGCCGAATAGTATGCATTTCTTAGCCAAAATTTAGGAATTTTATCCCATGAGCTTTAGGGGCTTTCCCATAGGTATTCCTAGCTAAAAACACCCTTTTGAATCCATTGGAATGGATAAAATCATCAAATTCCAGCCCCAACATCACGTTTTGGTCATCACATAATCTAGCTCTGTTTTAGACTCAAAGTGCATTTCTTTGGTTCTAAAAATTCCATAACCTTTTCCTTTATGTTTTAGGACTTGAAATTTGGTATAAATGACTTTAAGACATCAAGAAAACACCATAAAAATGTTGGGAAAATTCGGACAGCATCTCCCCATGCTTTTTATTTTCCCAAAAATTATAATCTTTGTGTTTTCCAAAGTTTCAACACATAACAACAATAACTAAGCTCATATGGCCTTCATGTTCAACATATAAACTTCATTTCAAGGCCTTTATATTCAACATATAAACTCCATTTCTAATGATTCATATGCTATCCAAAAATAACTCATAGCTAGGGTTTAACAAAACTAGCTTGAAGCATGTGATTTACAAGTATAAGATGGAGAAAACTTACTCTTTAAGCTTAAGCCTTGCTTCCTTTGCTTTTCTCACACTAAAATCCTTTCTCTTCCCACTTAGAGCAACATTTCACCTTGAAGAAAAGATGAATATGCAGCTGCCCTTTGGAGGAAAAGGTTGGAGGATGGAGAAGATGAAGAAATTTGGTGAAAAATGGTGGTAGTTTTGCTTGGTTTCACTTCATCTTCCACTTTTTCTCCCTCCCTCTCTCTCTTCACGTTTTTCTCTCCTCCTCCCTTGTGTGTGGTGTGAAAATGGTGGAATGGAGGTGAAGGAGATGAATTAGGATGAAGTTAAAGGGTCATACTAAATTTGGACCCTTAGATCAACCTTTTCAAGATCAAATCCTAGCCTTCCATTGCTTTTTCTTTTGATTTTCTAATTTTATAACTAAATATCTTCTTTCAAACATCCTTGGCCACACACTTGGATGCCTTTTCTTAGCCCTTAAGTTATGGATAGTAACCATGGTTAATTTCCTTAATTCATCTATGGTCTACTTTTAACTCAACCATAGTTAGTTTCTAACTTAACTATGGTGAATTCTTTAACATAACTAAAATCATTTTCTTCTCTCCCTTTCATTTTATATTTATATTTAGGTTTCATCTTGTCTAAAACCCTAATTATATCTTCTCTTCTCTTTTCGGGCCTTTAGAATCAGCTATTGGGCCTTACCGCAATCTAACATCAGTGTCTGTGCCTAATTAAGGTTTTACGGTACAATACATACCTTTAGACTTTCTAAAATTTACAAATATTATTTCCTCTACTTTGTGGCCATATTGAGCTTCAAACATAGTTCAGGGGCCCTTAACCTCAATCCTCACAAATTTTGGTGTCAATCGAACACTTAGGTCTATAGGTGTAATTTTCACTGTTCTGTATTATGATTGTGCTATAAACTTTTCATTTACTGCAATTCTGTCCCTAAAACTCCTTTAGGGTTTCTTAACCCTTTAGCTATTTTTATTTCTACAGTTGTTATAACTTTCTTTTTCTATTTTGCTCATGGCTACTGATCGGGATAACCAGATCCAGACCGGATTTTGCTCAGCCATCCAAACAACTTGGCATCATTGGACCCGTCTCATCAAACTGAGTTTAACCGTGGGTCATGGATTTCTGAGATTCTTGCCCAATTTTTTGATATTCGTGCTTAAAGCCACGAATGGAGGGTGAAACTAGGGTTCCTTAAACTTTAGGGCAATTTATACATTTTTCCCAGCATATAACTTTTCTTTGCATTTTAGTCCCTGGCTCCTTCATACTTGACTTTAGAGGCTCTTCGGGACCTTTTTCATCATCTATTTTAGCCCCAATTTTAGAGCACCTTTGGCCTTGACTCATTATTATTTACGGTCTAAAATATTATTCTAATTTTATTAGACCTCAATTTATTCTATTTAGGGGACTTCTTTTCATATCCGGTGAATTTTGTACGTTGACAGAGAAATCATATGTTACGTTTCTTGCGTTTCCTTAAGTTTTCTTGGATTCTCAAAAAGCTGGATGATACAAGGCCCATGAAGAATGAGAATGTTTTGGATGGTAACATGGTAGAATCATGGGTTTTAAAGTGTGAGGAATTGAATTATGCAATTAGATTCAAGAAAGGAGCATTAGGAAACAAGATATGGAAGTTAGGGTTTCAATTACACCTTAAGAGTTTTGGAACTTTAAGAAGATAACCCAAGCCATATTTGATCATGTCTAGACATTAGAGAAGCCAAGGAATATGGGTATGTATCAAACTCCCAAGAAAGACATGCAAAACTCCAAATAGCTTCCAAGGAAGTCAATGTTCGCCCAAGGGGTGTTATGGATAGATAGGGAGTTTTCTTTGAGTCCTAATGAATTCAGAGACTTAAATATGATGAATAAAGAATTATGGAAGCATTAGATTGAATTTAGGAGTCTTATAATGAAAATTGAAATTTTAAGAACCTAAATGAGGTTAATAAAGCAAGTTAGTTCTAAATCCTTCTAATGAGTTTATTGAGAATTATAAAACTAGTAGAAAGTAAGAGTTTGGGGTTAGGAAAGCAAGAACCAAAGGTTGCTTCATAATGGACCTAAACTAGTCATAATTGGCACCTTGAGTCCTAATAACATTAAGTAAGAATTATGAAGCCTAAAGTGAGTTTTATAGGATTAATTTGTCTTGTGATTGTCATATGTAGGTCAAGGTAATCCAAACTCAGTCAATTGTGAGTGCCAAGCCAAAGAAAGTAAAGGAAAAGAAAGCCAATAAGTGGGTTAATGGTAGATTCAAGTTCTTAGAATCACAATGTAGCTTTATCTCCTTTTCTTGCATACATATGAGTGCTTGAATGAGTTGAAATGCTTGTGTATGTTGTTGCTTGATGTTTTTATAAGAAATGATTTATTATGTTTTCCATATGAACTATATGAATGTTATAGGTATATGAAAGGTAATGAGATGGCTCTTAACTCCCCTAAGGCATAGAATTGAGTGCTATAGCTCTTCCTTGGCCCTGGGTTGAGAAGAGTTGAGATTAGTAAGTTTATGATGAAGCCATGGCTAGAGAATGAAGGAAATTTTATAATACATGATGCATTTGATTTACATGAGACATATGCATAGCATCCTTGTACCACATGCATGGCATACACTTATGACAATCTCATATGTAATGAATTGGTTGAGATGAGCTACTAAGACTTTCCTGAATCTCACCCTTATTCTCCCACTAACTCTTTTCAAGTTCACCAAGCAAAGAGAAGGATATTGATAGAGCTTAGATCATAGTTATTATGTATTAGGATGTTATTATGTATCACTTTTGATTTGTATACCAACTATGGCATGGATAACAAATTTAATGTACATTTATGATTACTTGATGTCTTATGATGTATAATATTATGTTCTAGAATGGAAATCTATGTATTAGCATGAGAATGTGCATATATGGTGGTTTATGACAAGTTATGGGCCTTATGTAAGTAAATGGAATATGATAAGCCATGTTGCATGTATGTATAATTGAGAGCGAAAAGGGTCAAAATTTGATCTAACCATTTTTGTATGTTATGGAATGGTTAGAAAAGCCATTGGACGAAATAAATGTGCTTAAAGTTGAAGAAAACCAATTGGATCCCAAATGGTCTAAATTGATACCAAAATTAGTCTTAAATTTTTCATAAACAACTCCTATATCAAAAGTGGTCTAAATGATCTAGTTTGAGTCTAAGATTTGGGATGCATTAAGACCCTTACTATAGCTTTTTGTCAAGTCAAAAACCATAATTTTTGAAGTTGTATAAAATATTTTACAAATTTTTGAAATTATGCAAAAATTTCAATTAGGTCTTCGTACTCTTCACATAGAATAGTTTTGATGTTTCAGGTTTTTTAGATGTCAAATGAAGTCCAATACTCATAAAATTTTATAAGCATATAGTTGACATTATAAGCTTTCTAGGCCCAGTAAGTTTACATAAAAAAGGTATTGTATAGAGGAAGTTATGAATTTTTTAAGTTAATGGTCTGGTTTTGTTCGAGTATTATAGTAACCACTAATATGAAAGGTTTTTCATTAGTTGAGCTCAGATACTTTTAAAATTTGTATAGCACGTAGGTCTCATCTCAAGTTTTTCATGGCCACTAGGAGTACCTAATTTGGAGTTGTGTAGCTCAAGATATGCAATTTCAAAGTTTAGGTCTGCTATATGTGTGACACCTTGACCTCTAGCTCATACCCAACGTGCTCTCTAGCCCATATGGCAATGCGGAACTCATAAGGGAGACACTTTCTCTACCTTATGCTTACTTTCTCTATAGCACTATGTGTGGGTAGAGCTCCACTTTGAAGTAACGTGGACCGGTTGAGCTCTCTCTGTCTACTTCCTCATTCTCAATTACCCCTTTGAGACTTATTTCAATCCCAACTATATGCTTCAAACTTGTGGAAAGCAAAGAGGGATTGGAGACATGCATTTTCGCTATGGGCAGATTTTGCTTCATTTCTGGGCTAACTTTGGAAATTCATAACTAAATGCAGAAAAATCGTATCTGCATGATCTGGGTCATTCTAGAGAGCTTGAGACGTCTAATTCATGCTAAAAATACTTAGAAGTCTCAATCTCTCACTCATTCTGCGTTTGACATCAAAATATTTCACTGGTCAGAGGGGACTTCTTTGCTGTCACAGTTTACTGATATGGACTTTGAAAACGTCTAACTAATTCCACAAAAATCCAATGCTCATAAACTATATCTCTATAGAAATATGTGGATGTTAGCTAGAGGATAAAAATATCACCAGATCAGTCCACCAAGCCAATTCTCCGGAAACCGATGAAACAGTACCTCGGGTCTGGTTGGGGGTCTGATTCTGGGCAGGAACTTCGAAATTGCATAACTTCCTCTCTGGACCTCTAAATGAGGTGCTTCCAGTTCCTACAAGTCACTGTGACCATCTAGTTTCTGTGTATAAAATTTCGTAGCCATTGGACTACGTTTGCCCCTCGGATGACATGATTTCAAAACTGACCAAATGAACAGTGATTTTCTGAAATCCGAATTTCTGATGTCAACTTTGATCAATCATAGAAAATGCTATAGACCTCTAAATGACATGAACTCTAGCTTCCCAGAAAGCTCAAATCATGATCTAGCTACATGTCAAATCTCATAACAAGAAGAGGTCATATGGCTATTCCATGACATCATGTTCAAAGAGGCCCTTTCTTGGCCAAAAGTGTGGCTAATGGGGTCCAATCTTAAGTTTTCTACTTCTATGACTCCTTGAGCACATGAGAAAGCATCTATAGGAGCTATCAATCATGCCTCAAGTGTCTAATAACTCAGATTGGGGAAACTCACTACCCCATGCCCACTTATGCACCCATATATACTAGGCTATCATGAGCATTTCATATCAAAATCTACTTTCTCATTCATCATAACCCTCATTCTCATACATACATCATTCATACATGGTCTTACAACATTTATAAATGTTACATCATATACAACATTTACATCTCATAGCTCATGTACAATGTATTACAAAACTTTACATTCTTCTTCATCTTTATCCCTAGCCTCATGCTTGTTGGTGGTTGCTCCCATCCCTAATCTCACTTGGGCCACCTGGCATGGTTGGGTGGTGGAGAGGGAGGGTGAGATTCGGGGAATCTCAGTAGTTCAACTCTCATTCAAACATACATATATTGCATGCAACAAGTCTCATTATGCATGTATGGCATGTTAGCATATAAAACATGATGAAAAACCTTTAAAACATGTGAAATGGCCATGGATAACATTCAAGAGCTCGCTGAGTACTTGGATCGGCCTCACCCCTTCCCTTATGGCTTTTGGATTTGCCTTCCCATACTTTAGAGGTACTTAGACTCACCCTTACTCTTTGGGAGTCTACCTCATTTTGGGAGACATGGCTCAACCAACTTAGGGCTTCGGCTCATCCTCACCTTGGCTATAGGGTTATTGGCTTTTCCATTCCCTCAAGCAAACCAAACAATCATTTAAAACATCATCACAATCATACATATAATCATGCTAACACACTTCTCATAGCTCATATCATTCATACACACAAGCAAGACAATGTAAACACACAATTATGCATGAGAGAAAGTAGAGAGAACTACCTTTATTGGCTATCTACTACTTGCTCTGTCAATGGCTTCCTCCCTTGTTGGTTTCACAACAACTTCTAGATGGGAGAGTTCCCTCTTGAGCCTAACCACACAAAAGCATGGAATTAATACCTCAATACTCAATTCTTAAGCTAGGGATCACTTTTAATCAGCTCTACTGAGCTTCTCACTCTAGGTTTCTTTTCTCCTCACTTTCTTCTCACTAGGGTCCATGAGCTATCCCTCTCTTTTCTCAACTCTTAAGAAAGGGGAAAAGCAAGAAAGAGAAGACTATCTACTTCTAATCTCTCTCAAGAATGGTTTCCCACTCTCTCTCCTCTGAACCAGTCTCAGACCTAACCATTTTCTACCATTTAAACCGTAGGAAAGAGGGGAAAAGGGGAGAAGGGCAACTTACTAAGAGGAAGCTATGAAAATTCATACCTTTCTTGTGCTTTCCTCTTCTCTTCAGCTTCTCACTCTCTCCTCCGCCCTTTTCTCTCTCCTAAGACGAGTTAGAGTCGGTTAGAAGAAGAAAGAAGAGATTTGGAAGCTTTTAAAAAGTCGAATTCTCTTTTTCTCGCTTTTCTGGACCGCTCTCGCTATAGCGAGTTAGTGACCTCGCTACGGTGAGCTCGTGTCTGTTCTAGACCTCTGCCTTCACTATGGCGTCGCTACGGCGAGATTGTGTTTGTTCCAGACCTCTGCCTTCGCTATAGCGCCGCTATGGTGAGCAACTCCCTGGTCTCTATATGGAATGCCATACTCGCTATAGCTAGGAACAATTTCGCTACGGCGAGCAACTCACTGGTCTCTATATGGAATGCCGCACTCGCTATAGCTAGGAACATATTCGCTACGGCGAAGAGGCATTCTCGCTATGGCGATTCCATATCTCGCTATGGCGAGAAGACTTAGAAAATTCTCAGCTCTTCGAAAATTTTCCAGCTTCTCTTTTCCTTCCTTTTTCTTTTCTCATTTTCTTTTCTATTTTCTTTTTCTTTTCTTGACTGTTACATTCTACCCTCCTTATAAAAATTTCGTCCCCAAAATTTAAACAACATACCTCATGGGAAGAGTTCTGGATGTTTCTTCCTCATATCCTCCTCCAATTCCCATGTGGCTTCTTCGGGTGACAAACCCTTCCAAACCACTTTCACCAACGGTATCGTCTTATGCCATAACTGCTTGAGTCTAGCATCTACGATCCGTTCTGGCGATACTATGTATGACAGATTCTCCTGTAACTGCACATTCTCATATTCTATGACATGTGAGGGGTCGGGCTGGTACTTTTTCAATTGGGAAACATGGAAGACATTATGAACTTGGTTTATATTTGGAGGAAGAGCTAGTCTGTATGCCACAGGTCCTACTTTATCTAGAATCTGGAAAGGACCTATGTACTTGGGACTGAGCTTCTTACTTTTAATGGATCGACCTATTCCTGTGGATGGAGATATCTTAATGAAAACATGGTCTCCAACCTCAAACTCTAACGGCCGCCTACGCTTATCTGCATAGCTTTTCTGTCTACTTTGGGCAGTCAAAAGTTTCTTTCTGATGATTTCTATCTGTCTAGAGGTCTGATCCACCAAGTCGGGGCCTATAAGGCTTCGCTCTCCTAGCTCAACCCAACACATTGGGGACCTACACTTCCTCCCATACAATGCCTCATACGGTGCCATCTGTATACTAGCATGATAACTATTATTGTAGGCAAACTCTGCTAGAGGCAAGTATGTATCCCAGTTCCCTTTCATTTCTAGCACACATGCCCTCAACATGTCTTCTAGGGTTTGGATGGTTCTTTCTGTCTGTCCATCTGTCTGAGGGTGGTAGGCTGTGCTAAATCTAAGTCTGGTACCCAGAGCATCTTGTAATGATCTCCAGAAATTCGATGTGAATCTGGGATCTCTATCTGAGACTATGCTCTTAGGCACACCATGCAGTCTAACTATCTCCCTGATGTACAGCTGGGCTAACTTATCTAGGGTATAAGTGGCTTTCATAGGTAAAAAGTGTGCTGACTTTGTTAACCTATCCACTATTACCCATACTGCATCATAGCTCGATAATGTCCTGGGCAAACCCATAACAAAATCCATAGCTATGCTATCCCACTTCTACTCTGGGATATCTAGAGGCTGAAGTAACCCTGCTGGTTTCTGATGCTCTATTTTCACTTTTTGACATACTAAACATCGGGAGACATAGTCTGCTATGTCTGCTTTCATTCCGGGCCACTAGAACAATCTTTTCAGATCCTGGTACATCTTATTGCTACCCGGATGAATGGTATACTTACTCTTATGTGCCTCATCTAGGATTTTCTCCTTGATCTCAGTGTTCTTAGGCACATACAGCCTATCTCTGTACCTCATTATATCATCCTCAGACAGATTGAACTCCTGAACATTACCTTGGGTCATCTGGGCTCTAACTTTCTTTACATGATCATCTAACTGCTGAGCCTTTCTTATCTGATCTCTCAGGTCACTTTCTATTCGGGTCTCACTCATTAATAACTTTTCCGAACACACCCTGCAGGAGAGACTCATGTCTCTGAACCTCTCAATCAATTCTTGCTCTCGGATCATCATACAGGCCACATGTATGGATTTTCTACTTAGGGCATCAGCTACCACGTTAGCCTTACTTGGATGGTATTTCAGTGTAAACTCATAATCTTTCAGAAATTCTAACCATCTTCTTTGCCTCATATTCAACTCTTTCTGCTCAAAGAGGTACTTAAGACTCTTGTGGTCGCTATACACTTCTATTGCTGCCCCATATAAGTAGTGTCTCCATATCTTTAGAGCGAATACCACTGCGGCTAACTCTAGGTCGTGTGTGGGGTAGTTTTCCTCATGAGGTTTTAACTGTCTAGAAGCATAAGCTACCACTCGGCCTTTCTGCATAAGCACGCATCCTAACCCTTTCTTAGAGGCATCACTGTATACTACAAACATTTCTCTAGGGTCGGGAAGTACTAAAACTGGTGCCGTGCCGTGGTCAACTTGTGCTTCAACTCTTGAAAACTACTCTCACATTTCTCATTCCACACAAAAGACACACTCTTTCTAGTAAGCCGGGTCAATGGCATTGCTATTTGAGAAAAGCCCTGAATGAACCTTCTATAGTACCCTGCTAAACCTAGAAAGCTCCTGATCTCTGTCACTGTCCTAGGTCTCTCCCACTGCAATACTGCCTCTACCTTATGGGGATCTACTGCGACCCCTGCCTGGGAGATCACATGACCCAGAAACTAAACTTTAGTGAGCCAGAAATCACATTTACTAAGTTTAGCGTACAACTGTCTTTCTCTTAAGGTCTCCAAGACTAATCTCAACTGCTGCTCATGTTCCTCTTTACTTTTTGAGTAGATAAGGATATCATCTATGAAGACTACTACAAACTTATCTAGATATGGCCTGAAAACTCTATTCATGTAATCCATAAAAACTGCAGGTGCATTCGTTAACCCGAAGGGCATAACCAGGAATTCATAATGCCCGTATCTGGTTCTAAAAGCTGTCTTAGGAATATCATTCGCCTTTACTCGGAGCTGGTGATATCTCGACCTGAGGTCTATCTTAGAAAATACTGACGCTCCTACTAATTGATCTAGGAGGTCATCTATGCGAGGGAGAGGGTACTTGTTCTTAATGGTAATCTTATTGAGTTCCCTGTAGTCTATACATAATCTAAGGCTCCCGTCTTTCTTCTTTACAAATAGAACTGGGGCTCCCCACGGTGAGACACTGGGTCTAACGAAACCCTTTTCTAAGAGTTCCTCTATCTGTTTCTTAAGCTCTGCTAACTCAGTGGGGGCCATTCTATACGGGGCCTTAAACACTGGACCTGCCCCAGGTACGATTTCTATGGGAAACTCGACCTCTCTCTCTGGGGGCAATCCACTCATCTCTTTAGGGAATACTTCTGGGAATTCCCTTACTACTGGGATCTCATCTATACCCTCTTCTACCTCAGCCTGTACTGAAAAAAAGACCAAATATCCCTGACAACCATGTCCTAGAGATCTCTCTGCTTAGGAAGTGGTCATGACAGACAGCTCAGTCCTAGTACTAGGCACAGTCCCACATTCAGGTAAAGTAACACATCTGTGGCTACAATCTAGTGTGGCATTATTGGTAGACATCCAATTCATACCAATGATCACATCTATTTCAATGAAGGGCATGCATATCAAATCAAGGGTGGTCAGGCAATAATTAAATTGGATCACACAATTCAAGCAAGCATGGGAAGTGATGGCTCGGTTTCCAGTGGGGGTAGATACATGCAACTCATATGGCAATGTATGCATACTCAGACCCAACCTCTTAACACAGTCATATGATATGAAAGAATGGCTAGCGCCCGAATCAAATAAGGCAGTTACTGAAAAATCATTTATCTTAATAGTACCTTGAATCAGACTCGGGGATTGACTAGCCTCTTGCTGTGATAGGGCAAAAACTCTACCCTGGGTCTGTGGTCTGGGAGGTGGAGCCATCTCTCTCTGCTGTGTGATCGGTACTGGGGCCTGTGGGGGAGCTTGCATACAATCTCTGGCTATATGCCCCGGCCTGCCACATCGATAGCACACGTTCTGCCCCGCATAACACGGCCTGGTACCGTGATTCCTGCCACACTGGGGACATGTGAGAGGTGGAGCGCTGCCTCTACTAGACTGAGCTTTCCTCTTCTTCCCTCTCTGGTTCCACTGACTCTTTCCTCCTCTACGGCTTGTCACTGCCGGCTGGGAACCATCTCTAGACCTCTTAGGCTCAGGGAGGGGAAGTAATGGTCTAGCGCTGGAGGTAGGTTGCATCATCCTGAGATTTGTCTCTGTTACTCTGCATACTTCTACTAGGGTATGGAAGTGCCTAATTTTCTGGGGCACTACCCTGTCTCTGATCTCAGGGAGCAAACCCTTCTCTAGCCTATCTGCCCTCCATTTCTCATCATCATGTCTCTGTAAGTATGAGGAGTATTTAGAGAGCTTGATGAACTTTGCTACATACTGGTCCACGGACATCCCCGGTGTCTGTCTCAACAGAATAAACTCTGACTCCTTCTCATCTCTGATGGAGTCGGGGAAATACTTCTCGTGGAATGCCTCGAGGAATGCCTCCCACGTGATCGGGACGTTCCTCGCTCTCAGTATCGGCTCAGTGCCCTTCCACCAATATATTGCTTCTTTTCTTAACTGGAAAGCCGCCATCTTGGCTCTCTGCTCAGATGTACACTCCATGACCTCGAAGATCTGCTCTAGTTCAATAATCCAGGCCTCGGCTCTGTCTGCACTCATCTCACCATCAAAGGTGGGAGGCCCGAACTTTCTGAACTGGGTAACTACTTTTCTGGTCGAGGGTTGCTGCTCAGCAGGAGGCATCTGAGCTGGTGGAATTGGGGCTACGGCCTGCATGTGTGGCTGTGCATCTGTAGGAGTCGCCCCTGAATGCTCAGGACGATCAGAGTGTGGAACTGGCTGAGGAGGGGGAGGTGTAGGACCTTGGCTATCTCTCTCAGCAAGCCGTTCTTGTAGCTGCATAATAACAGCTTGCTGCTGATCCAAGCGAGCCACTATACTCTGTAAGGCTCCAGCAACTGGATCGCTAGGCCCAGCCTCATCTGCCTGAGCCGCTCTGGAAGGCCTACCTCTTCCTCTACCTCTACCTCTGCCTCTGCTTTGGCGAGTGTCTACCATCTTTCTGAAACATATAACATGGCTTAGCATACATAAAAGGGAGACATGCCACTTTCATACACTCAATCATCCATAGCAAGCTCATAAACATCTTGGCAACTCACAAACATATGCCACAACTCACAATGAAAGCCTGAACCTTACTGCTCTTATGCTACATCTTACCATCAAAGCCTGAAACTTTTGCTCTGATATTCTAACTTATCATGAAAGCCTGAAACTTTTGCTCTGATACCACCAAATGTGACACCTTGACCTCTAGCTCATACCCAACGTGCTCTCTAGCCCATATGGCAATGCGGAACTCATAAGGGAGACACTTTCTCTACCTTATGCTTACTTTCTCTATAGCACTATGTGTGGGTAGAGCTCCACTTTGAAGTAACGTGGACCGGTTGAGCTCTCTCTGTCTACTTCCTCATTCTCAATTACCCCTTTGAGACTTATTTCAATCCCAACTATATGCTTCAAACTTGTGGAAAGCAAAGAGGGATTGGAGACATGCATTTTCGCTATGGGCAGATTTTGCTTCATTTCTGGGCTAACTTTGGAAATTCATAACTAAATGCAGAAAAATCGTATCTGCATGATCTGGGTCATTCTAGAGAGCTTGAGACGTCTAATTCATGCTAAAAATACTTAGAAGTCTCAATCTCTCACTCATTCTGCGTTTGACATCAAAATAGTTCACTGGTCAGAGGGGACTTCTTTGCTGTCACAGTTTACTGATATGGACTTTGAAAATGTCTAACTAATTCCACAAAAATCCAATGCTCATAAACTATATCTCTATGGAAATATGTGGATGTTAGCTAGAGGAGAAAAATATCCCGAGATCAGTCTACCAAGCCAATTCCCCGGAAACCGATGAAACAGTACCTCGGGTCTGGTTGGGGGTCTGATTCTGGGCAGGAACTTCGAAATTGCATAACTTCCTCTCTGGACCTCTAAATGAGGTGCTTCCAGTTCCTACAAGTCACTGTGACCATCTAGTTTCTGTGTATAAAATTTCGTAGCCATTGGACTACGTTTGCCCCTCGGATGACATGATTTCAAAACTGACCAAATGAACAGTGATTTTCTGAAATCCGAATTTTTGATGTCAACTTTGATCAATCATAGAAAATGCTATAGACCTCTAAATGACATGAACTCTAGCTTCCCAGAAATCTCAAATCATGATCTAGCTACATGTCAAATCTCATAACAAGAAGAGGTCATATGGCTATTCCATGACATCATGTGCAAAGAGGCCCTTTCTTGGCCAAAAGTGTGGCTAATGGGGTCCAATCTTAAGTTTTCTACTTCTATGACTCCTTGAGCACATGAGAAAGCATCTATAGGAGCTATCAATCATGCCTCAAGTGTCTAATAACTCAGATTGGGGAAACTCACTACCCCATGCCCACTTATGCACCCATATATACTAGGCTATCATGAGCATTTCATATCAAAATCTACTTTCTCATTCATCATAACCCTCATTCTCATACATACATCATTCATACATGGTCTTACAACATTTATAAATGTTACATCATATACAACATTTACATCTCATAGCTCATGTACAATGTATTACAAAACTTTACATTCTTCTTCATCTTTATCCCTAGCCTCATGTTTGTTGGTGGTTGCTCCCATCCCTAATCTCACTTGGGCCACCTGGCATGGTTGGGTGGTGGAGAGGGAGGGTGAGATTCGGGGAATCTCAGTAGTTCAACTCTCATTCAAACATACATATATTGCATGCAACAAGTCTCATTATACATGTATGGCATGTTAGCATATAAAACATGATGAAAAACCTTTAAAACATGTGAAATGGCCATGGATAACATTCAAGAGCTCGCTGAGTACTTGGATCGGCCTCACCCCTTCCCTTATGGCTTTTGGATTTGCCTTCCCATACTTTAGAGGTACTTAGACTCACCCTTACTCTTTGGGAGTCTACCTCATTTTGGGAGACATGGCTCAACCAACTTAGGGCTTCGGCTTATCCTCACCTTGGCTATAGGGTTATTGGCTTTTCCATTCCCTCAAGCAAACCAAACAATCATTTAAAACATCATCACAATCATACATATAATCATGCTAACACACTTCTCATAGCTCATATCATTCATACACACAAGCAAGACAATGTAAACACACAATTATGCATGAGAGAAAGTAGAGAGAACTACCTTTATTGGCTATCTACTACTTGCTCTGTCAATGGCTTCCTCCCTTGTTGGTTTCACAACAACTTCTAGATGGGAGAGTTCCCTCTTGAGCCTAACCACACAAAAGCATGGAATTAATACCTCAATACTCAATTCTTAAGCTAGGGATCACTTTTAATCAGCTCTACTGAGCTTCTCACTCTAGGTTTCTTTTCTCCTCACTTTCTTCTCACTAGGGTCCATGAGCTATCCCTCTCTTTTCTCAACTCTTAAGAAAGGGGAAAAGCAAGAAAGAGAAGACTATCTACTTCTAATCTCTCTCAAGAATGGTTTCCCACTCTCTCTCGTCTGAACCAGACTCAGACCTAACCATTTTCTACCATTTAAACCGTAGGAAAGAGGGGAAAAGGGGAGAAGGGAAACTTACTAAGAGGAAGCTATGAAAATTCATACCTTTCTTGTGCTTTCCTCTTCTCTTCAGCTTGTCACTCTCTCCTCCGCCCTTTTCTCTCTCCTAAGACGAGTTAGAGTCGGTTAGAAGAAGAAAGAAGAGATTTGGAAGCTTTTAAAAAGTCGAATTCTCTTTTTCTCGCTTTTCTGGACCGCTCTCGCTATAGCGAGTTAGTGACCTCGCTACGGCGAGCTCGTGTCTGTTCTAGACCTCTGCCTTCGCTATGGCGTCGCTATGGCGAGATCGTGTTTGTTCCAGACCTCTGCCTTCGCTATAGCGCCGCTATGGCGAGCAACTCCCTGGTCTCTATATGGAATGCCATACTCACTATAGCTAGGAACAATTTCGCTACGGCGAGCAACTCACTGGTCTCTATATGGAATGCCGCACTCGCTATAGCTAGGAACATATTCGCTACGGCGAAGAGGCATTCTCGCTATGGCGATTCCATATCTCGCTATGGCGAGAAGACTTAGAAAATTCTCAGCTCTTCGAAAATTTTCCAGCTTCTCTTTTCCTTCCTTTTTCTTTTCTCATTTTCTTTTCTATTTTCTTTTTCTTTTCTTGACTGTTACAATATGCCTCCAATTCTAACCTGTATTATTGTTCCATTACATTTGATTAGGCAAATGAACTCAAATTTGCCTGAAATATTTATAGCATGTAGTTCATATCCCAAGCTTTCCATAGACAATTTGCATGATTTGGTGTTGTATAGCTTAAGTTATGAATGCAGATTTTGTGTCTTTACTATCATTTCAGGTTTTAGCCATTTCTTAGATATTCCACAAGCTAAACATGATGAAATAGTTATTGACAAACTTGTTTATGATGAAGATAAATTAAGGAAAGAAAAGAATCAAGTTTGGACCTTTATAACTCAAAATGACTCATAAATAGCCTAATTTTAGTGTTAAAAATCCTATGTATGGATGTGAACTTTGCTATTGTAATACCTTAACATCTTAGCTCTTATACAATGGTCACATAAGCTATTCCAACATATATTTGGTATGTTGGTGCATATTTGCAAGGGAGCATGCATTTTCATCTATAAGAATTTGCATTGTTAGAAAGCCATATACATGATTCATAGCTTTAGGGACCATTTGAACTCATCCTTATCATTTTCTATCCATAACATATCCATACATATCATAAATATCACAATTCATTTCATACATTTCGAGTTTGGAACCATGCACTAGAAAAATAGGAAGTTGCTCTCGAGTTTGCTGTCACAACTTTCTAGTATGAATTTTGAAAATTCATAACTAATTTTTTAAAACTTAAAATCCTGCATATGATAACTTTTTGGAAAGCTATGAATATTAACTAATGACTAAAAATAGTTCTAGAGTAAGAAAACACCATCTAGACCACAAAAAATAATGGAACAATACCATAGGTGCCTGTTGCATCCTGATATTGACCATAAATTTCAAAATTTTGGTTCTCCCTCTACAGAGTTCCAAATGGGATGCTCTTAGTGTCTATGGAAAGTTTGTTATGTCTAGTTTATGTTTGAAAATTTTAATAAGCATTGAACTTCATTTGGCCCATGTATGACATAGAGAAGCAAACTAACCATATGAACAGTGCACATACCATTTTGGCATGATTTGGCCAATTTTGAAAAATCATAATAAATTCTCTAGAACTCTAAATCAAGTGCTATTTCACTCTATGAAACATTCTAGATAAGACCTACTTGCTGGCCAAATTTCATGCAAAAAACTTATCCATTTGGTCAGACTTTGGTTCAACACACAAATTGGTCAATTTTGAAGTCCAAAGTGGGTTCTTAAGGTACCAAAAAGTTTTCTTCTCATTCCATAGCCACTTGGGCATATCCAAAAGCACAATTATAGCCTAGGGAAGCATGCCAAATGGTTTGAATCATCATGGAGCTCATTCTCATCTCCCCACTTTCATTTATACACATACACATAAAGGTAAATGAGTGGCAAAAACACATATATTCATTCATATGGTTCCAAAATAGATACATACATCATATTTACATACATTTGAACTTGCTCAAAGGTCTACATCATATATACATCATGTGTTTACATATTTTGACATCAAAATGCTATTATAAAGCCTATTTTCCTATCCCATTGTCAAAGTCTTGGTTTTCAAGGTTGTTGGCCTCTATTATTTGGTTCACTTGGCTCAATTAAACATGGTTTGGCATTGGTGGGGGAAGAGTGAGATTCAAAGAATCTCAATAAATTTTAACCCTTTTAAACATACATAATGGATGCATATTCATGTCAAAAAATGCATGTATGACATTGAAGCTACTAGTGAACATACATAAAGCATTTTCCTTGTCATTCAAACTCATACATAGCAAACATAAGCTCTCAAAGGCATTGGTTTAGCCTCACCCAATTTCTTTGGGACTTTTGGATTTGCCTTGTAATGTTCGGCTTTTATTAAACAACAAAAATGGATGTGTTTTCAAAGCAAGTCCCTAGAAATGAATTAGTTAAGGTCCAAAAAAATTTGAGTAACATTCTAGACTCCTAAAAATGAGAATCTCATGCTCAGATAGAAAGAAAAATGGAGCTAGAATGAAGAAACAAATTTTGATGAAAAACTTACAAAACGTAATAGCATTTTTGCAATTTTAAGCAAATTTTGGAATTTACACAGGAAGACTTTTTCAATGAAAATTTTGAGTTCTCCGGGGTTCTCAGAGACCCTAAAAACCATGAGAAGCCTCGGGACAGTTAAATCCCCTTCGGTGAATGTTTTTTAATGTCGGTGTATCCAAACTTTGATGGATCTGTTCGAGAAGGTTTTAGCTCCAATTTGAGTGATTCTAAAGGTATTTTACTAAGTTGGGAACCTAAATTTTATAATGGAGGAGACCATTTTCAAAAAGGAGCTAAAATAAAGTAAAAATGAAAATGCCAAAAATAAAGGGCAAAACAGGAATTTTTGAAAAGTCATTCTTCCTCCACCTATATATATATGGTGCCCCACTTTCCCACTCACTTAGCCTCATGTTTTTCTACCCCAAACCAGAGAAGAAACCCTAGGAGAGTGGGGCACCAAGGGAAGAAGAAGAGGAGGAGAAATCAAGGCTTGAAGGTAAGGAATTTTCATTGTTTTTCATGCTTTCTTCTTTCCAAACCTTTTCTCCTCCATTTTCCTTTTGTTTTCTATAATTGTAATAAAGTTTTTAAATCTATTTTAAGGGAAAAATTTGGATATGAAGAGAAGAGCCCAATGAAGATAAGATTCAAGTGAGAAAATAAGGAAAAATAAGATAATTTCTTCTTCCATAGTTGCTACCCCTTGCTTCCCTTCTTCTTATGTTTCACCCCACTCAAGAAGTCTTAGGAGGGCTTGGTTTTTAGGCAAAACCAATGGTGATTCTTAGAAAAAAGGGTGTGGAGATTAAGAATATGCAAAGAGAATTAACAAATAACTATGAAAATTCAAGATGCAAATTCTAGGGTTTCATATGTTCCTTGTAAAATCTGATTTGATACTTTAATTCTTATGCCTAAATGAGAGGTTAAATGAGCTCTTAAGGTCCCTATAAGTTTCCCCATGTACTTCCTCCATCAAGGAAACAAACTAAAATCCATGAAGGCCAAATTCCTCCATAGATCCGGCCAAGTGAGTTCCATTACCTAGGGATAGTTTTAAATTTCTCTAAGCCTATTTTTGAGTCATATATGATGAGTGATGATGAGGGGAGGCCTTGGAAAAAATTTAGAAATCATAGAAAATGAGTTGGCCTTATATGTTCCATAAAATGACTTAAAGAAGTAATATGTAGTTAGGGTCTTTGTTTTAGTTGTGTGATGACTCCAAGAGGCTTAAAAAGAGTCAAGAATCATATTTGAAAGGAAAGAATAAAGCCTAGAATTTATTTGATAGGTGTTGCTTCATTAGGTACATTATTGGAAACATAAAGGGGTTAATGAGCCAAGCTAGTGTCTAACCAAGTTGTGTGGTCTTAGAATTAATTTCATGAACCTAATTGGCTTTCATAAATTGTGTTTAGGCTAAGAAAAATCATCCATACACCTTTGTGTGTGTGAGGCCAAAGAAGGGAGAGGAAATTCAAGAGATAAAGTGTGTGCTTGCTTCCAAGGTAGCTCACTCCTCCTTCTCTCATGCATGAATATATGCTTAGCTTATATTTGAATGTGTGTATGTGTGTTTTAAGCCATGAAAAGTATTCTAGCATGATTTCATATGCCATGGTACCATGATGATCCATTATTTTTTCAAATGATATTTACAATACTTGCTTTGGTTTGCTTGAGTGTGGGGGGGCCAAGAACCCTTAGCCATGGTGAAGATGAGCCAAGAACCCTTAGAATTAGTAGAGACAAAGTAAAGAGTCTCCCAAAAGTGAGCTTGACTCCCAAGAGTAAGGTTAAGTCCAAGAACCTTTTAAGGAATGGGTGAAGCAAGTCCAAAATCCACTAGTGAATAGGTGAGGCTAATCCACATACTTGGCAAGGCTATGTATACTATGTGTGACTCTTTCAATTGCTAAGATTGCTTCTTGATTGTTCATGTTATGAAATATGACCATGCATGCATTTTCAAGACTTATTTTGCATTTTTTATGTGTGATTGAAAGGGAAATGAGCTATTGGGATTCCTTGAATCTCATTTCCTCCTCTCCAATGTTCTAACATGCTAGGTGGACTAAGAGAACAAGGAAATAGGAGCTAACCATATGAGAAATAAGAGCTTGACATCAAAGTGTAAAGATTTTGTTCTTTAAGACCATATAGATGGCAAATGATGTAATACATAGTTGTATATGTCCTATGATGTTATGAACACGTGTAATTATGATAATATGTTATGTATAAATGAGAGAATATGTTATAAGACCATTAGAATGTATATTGAGTATGAAATGGCAATTTTTGCTTCTTGGAGGTTTAATGCATTAGTGTATAAGTAGAGGTAGAATGGCCAAAATGAGATGCATGAGGTTTGGGACCACTTGGACAGTTCATACAAGTCATATTCATGCTTTTAAACTTGCCCAAAAGGTGCCAAACATCAAGGGAAATCATTTGGACACTTTGGTATTCTATATGGAGCAAAAATTGACCATATTGGAAACTTATACCACTTTTTGTCCAAATGAACTCTTCTTGATCTGAGACTTGGCATGCAGTTATAGCTTGTTGAGATCTTTTTGGAGAGCTAAAGAACAAAATTTTTGGAGGTTTATGGAAGATTTGATGAATTTTTAAAGTTGGGAAAAATTGTGATTTTGTTCATGTTACTGTTCATACTGGTCCAAAAATAATTTCTATCACTTAGGGGTCAAATGATGTCTAGTTGCCATGATATTTTATGTCAAGAAGCTAGACTCCTAGTGATATGTGCCAAGTGGAATCACCCCATTTAGATGTCTAGAGAGAGAGATATGAATTTTTAAATATTCTTCCCAACATTAGGTGCTCAAAATGACCTTAGGTACTCTTTGATTAGGTTTCGAGGTCTGTATGTGCCTAAATTGGTCTAGAATTATTTTTTCCCTCTATATACCATCTGTATCTTTCCATATTAGTATCATTTGCATGGTTTGGACTTTTTTGGAATTAATTGGATATTTTTGAAGTTTGTAGCAAAAAATTGTGACAGTACCAGTAGATAGCCAAACCTCTGCACACTTTTGAATGTCAAACGTCTTTTGTATTTTGTTTCATGGTCTGGAAATATTTTTATCATAAAGTAGACATGTGCAACATTCCATAATGGCAAAGAAATCATGATTGAGATTTTTTTAGAATTAGTTATGATTTTTCAAAGTTTGTGATAGTAAAGGGGAATTTCTGGCAGAAAATGCATCTATGTATTTTATGCTTCTCATTGCCTTCAACGAGTGGTAGGCCATTTTTGGTAATGGATATGAGTTGTATCCATGTAATTAAATATGATAATATGATACATGAGTTCACATGGTCCACGTGACACCGAATGAAATTTTTATACGTGACGCAACGCTAAAATGTTCATTATTTTTATGCTATTTTCTTGGTTCTTCCATGAATTTCATAACATGAGACATGGAAGTAGCACAGAATGAGTTAGGAAATTATGGTGTTACATTTATTGGTATTAGAGCAAAGGTTCATGCTATTGATGTGGGTTGTGACTTGTGTTTATGAGTTGCCTAGATGTATATGAGCTTGTTTATGGATGAATTGAGTGTGTTAATAGTGGAAGTGTTCCCTTTCATGTTAAAGTTTGTTATGATGTTTCAGCAAGATGGTGAACACTAGGAGAGGTCAGCCCTCTAGAGAGACTTATGCAGATGATAGAGCCGAGCCCAGTGATCTAATTGCTAGAGCATTACAGTCCATTATGGCTCATCTGGATCAGTAACGGGTCATTATTATGCAATTACAGGAATGGCTTACTGAAAGAGACAGTCAGGGCCCTACACCTCCTCTGCCATAGTCACCTTACCACTCAGATCATCCCGAGCATTTAGGGGAAACTTATTCAAACCCACAGCCATACGTATAGATAGTTGCCCCTATCTCGCCAGCTCAAACGCCTCCAACCCAGGAGCAGCATTCTAGCAGCTAGGTTATCACTCAATTCAAGAAATTCGGGCCTCCCACCTTTGATGGTAAGATGAACATAGAGAAAGCTGAGACCTAGATTATACAGCTAGAGAAAATCTTTCGGGTGATGGAGTGTATGTCTAAGCAGAAAGCCTCTATGGCTATTTTCCAGTTGGAGAAAGAAGCAAATTTCTGGTGGAGGGACACTGAGCCTATCTTGCAAGTGAAGAACCTTCTTATCAAATGAGAGGCATTCCTTCAGGCCTTTTATGAGAGGTATTTCCCCAGTTCAGTTAAAGATGAGAAGGAGTCAGAATTCATACTCCTTAAACAGACAGAAGGGATATCCATGGACCAATATGTAGATAAATTCGTAGAGCTCTCCTAATATTCCTCTTACTTACAAAGACATGATGATAAGCGATGGAGAACAGATAGGCTAGAAAAAGGTTTGCTCCCTGAGATTAGAGACAGGGTAGTGCCACAAAGAATCAAGCACTTTAATACCCTAGTTGAGATATATAGAGTAACAGAGGCGAACCTCAGAATGATGCAGCCTACCACCAGTACAAGACCACCCCTCCTTAAGGCCAAGAGACCTAGAGAGGGATCACAGGCTGTAGTTACTAGCAGGAGAGGTGGCAGAAGCTAATGGAGCTGAAGAGGCAAGAAACAGAGGACTTAGTCTAGCACAGGTAGCTTTATACCTACCACATGTCCCCAGTGTACAAGAACCATAGAACCAGACCATGCTACAAGGGGAAAAATGTATGCTTTTGATATGGTAGGCCAAGACATATGGCTAGGGACTGCGCCCAGGCTCCTCCACAGTTCACACAACAAAGGGAGATGGCTCTTCCTCTTAGACCTCAGACTCAGGGTAGAATCTTTGCCTTATCACAGCAGGAGGCTAGTCAGTCCCCGAATCTGATCCAAGGTACTATTAGAATAAATGATTTTTCTATAACTACATTATTTGATTTGGGTGCTAGCCATTCTTTCATATCATATGACTGTGCTAAGAGGTTGGGTCTGAGTATGCATACACTGCCATATGACTTGCATGTATCTACCCTACCCCCACAGGAAATTGAGTCATTACCTTATATGCTTGTTTGAATTATTTGATTCAGTTTAATTACTGCCTTACCACCCTTGATCTAATTTGTATGCCCCTTATTGATATTGATGTGATCATTGGCATAAGCTGGGTGTCTACAAATAATACCACACTAGATTGTAGCCATAGATGTATTACTTTACCTGAGTGTGGGACTGTGCCTAGTATGAGGATTGAGTTATCTGTTATCACCACCTTCCAGGCTAAAAGGTCTCTAGGGCATGGTTGTCAGGAGTATCTAGTTTTCTTTTCAATTCAGACTCAGGTAAAAGAGGGTATAGATAAGATTCCTGTAGTGAGAGAGTTCCCCGAGGTATTCCTTAAAGAGATTAGCGGACTACCCCTAGAGAGAGAGGTTGAGTTTCCCATAAACATTGTACTTGGGGCAAGTCCAGTGTCTAAGGCCTCGTATAGGATGACTCCCATCGAGCTAGCTGAGCATAAGAAACAGATATAAGGGCTATTAGAGAAGGGTTTTATTAGACCCAGTGTATCATCGTAGGGAGCTCCAGTCTTATTTGTAAAGAAGAAAGATGAGAGCCTTAGGCTATGTATAGATTACAGGGAATTCAATAAGATAACCATTAAGAAAAAGTACCCTCTCCTTTGCATAGATGACCTCCTATATCAGTTAGTGGGAGCATCAATGTAACATCTCTAAAATTAGGATTTTCTAATTATTTAATATTTTATATGATGAATTTATTAAGCTTTAATAAAAAGAATTTGAATGAAATAGCTTCGTATATGAGAAGTATAAGTTTACTAGGATCTATAGGAATTTTTGAGATTTTAAAGGGTCTAGGGCGCCCAGGGGCAAAATTGTTATTTATCACTTGGACGAACTTTGATAATTTTTCTAGAAGGTAAGGGAGTTCAAAACTAGTCCTATATATATCAATAGTTAGAAAATAATGCATAAAAAATTATAAAATTCGTTGTATGAAATTCTGAATTCGTTAAGACCAGAAAATGGCCTGAAACGATTATAAGCTCATACAAAGACGAACTAAAACCCTAAATCCGTGTTAGCTATCTCAGGAAATTCTATGCAGAAAAATCTACCAGGTAGTGGTGACAGAATCCAGAAATATCGAGTTACGGAGAAGATATAAGTGAAAAACAAACAGAGGTACTTGTCTGTCACGTCACTACTAGAGACAAAACAGTCATTTTGACCCTAAAATAATAAAATATTTGGGGAATAAATAATATTTAAATATATGGTTGGAAACATTAAACAAGACCTACATAGGGCCAAATAATATTAAAATATGGCAGAGAACTTAGAAAATGCAGATTAAATAAGATATTATGGAAAACATAAGAAAATAGTGGCAATTTTATAAGTCTAACCGGAAGAGCTGATGTGGCACCATATGTGAAGAAGAAGCTAGAGGTTGGAAGAAAATTCTGGAAGCTGCATGAGCTATGAAGTGATTGCATAGGCTTGTGTCAGCAAATTTTAGAAATCTCACACATTACGAAAAAGTTACCACTGACTTCAACATGACATAGACGTTGACTTAAGCAGCATTAAATGCAATATTATCTTCACACATTACAAAAAAGTAACTAGAGTAATCCAATGGCTAATATTCGTCCGTAAAACATGATATGATCTAAACCATTGATGCAATCTAATGGCTTAGATTTCTACACCTTTTCAAGATCAAATCACAACCTTTAATCTAATCCAAAGGCCTACATTTTATCTCTTATTTCCAGGTTAAATCTTGACCATTCATGTAATTGAAAGGCCAAGATCTTCTACCTTAAAGTTAATTAAATCTTAATCATTTCTAACTAATATATATATGAACCACACACATACTTTCATGCCATTCTCACACATAAAATACACATCAAATTCAGCCATGACAAAGAGAAGGAGAAGGAGCTCGATATAAGGAAGAAGAAAAGGGAGAAGGAAGAAAGAAAGAAAAGCCACCAGGAAAAATCAAACACCGCAGAGCTAAGGTAACATAGATAGCCTTTCTTCTTCTTAGTCTTTCTTCTATTTTTCTCCAAGAATTCTTCTCTTCTCTTTCTCTTTAAATTTTGTCCATCGCATGAGGAAATGGGAAATTTTGTTGTTTCCATGGATTCTAGCCAAGAAAGATAGAGAAAAGATCGAGAAATCATATATATGGCTTTTAGATTCATGTGATTCAAGAAAATTCCTATTCTTGACAATTTTTCTACAAATCAAGAAGCTTTGTATCTCAAGATGCCATGGGAGAAATTGAAGAGAAAATAAAGGGAGAAGTGATGAAAGAAAGCCTAAGGAAGAGGAAGATTAATACAACTTTGATTTTCATGAAGAAAGTGGCAAGAAACCCTTGAACTTTAACTTGAGAAAATTGTAAAATATATATGAAATCTCTAGAAATTGATTGAGGGCTTCTATTTATCATCCTTGAATATGTATGTGTGGCTATTTGGTGACATGAAAATGAAGCAAAATCACATGTCTTCTTTGATGCATAGATTCGGCCAACACATGTACATATACCTAGGGAAGAGTTTTCTTGAATCCAACTAAATTAGGTTAATCTACATGAAAAATAAGGCCTATGGTGAAATTTTGGTGAATTATGGATCATTGTATAAAAAGTCAAATTTTTTAGAAAAAGTGTTGACTAAGATGTTTTTAAATTTTTCTCGATGTTATTTGACATGTTCTGGATAAAATTTAAGGCCTAATATATTATACATTCTGCTTGGATTATGCTTATATTTATTTTGTGAATTTTAGAACCCATTCTGAATTGTTAGAAAATTATGCAACGTTATGTCAGGAATAGAATATGTGATAACATATGTTATGAAATTGCACTGTTTGTTGTGCTGATATATTGCCTGATTTCTTGATATGGATAATATGCTATTTACTGCCTGATTATATGAGCATGGGTCATTTGGTAAAGAACTAGCCAATATATAGGGCAGACAGGGGGTGAGCCCTATGTATGTGCCAGAGTTGACCATTGGTAGCTGCTGTTGTATTGGATGTCTAATATCAAAGATACTTAAAAATATCTAAACCACTAATTTTCAGACTCTAGTACATAGTCATGCTACCAAGATTATTTATGCACAGAGTTATGCAAGGCAGTTCTTTCCCAAATATACTTATTACACCTTGATCAAATGATGGCTTGGATGACATCTTATTGTGATATTTTATATGACTTTCCTTGGGTACCCACTGGGGGACGCCTCAGTAAAAGAAGCAGGGGTGAGCTTGTTATGTCATGGTAGTGCAACATAATATGGGTATTGAGCTTGCCGAAGCTAGTGCAACATGATCTAGGTATTGAGCCTGGCGGTCTCCAAGGCCTAATGGTCAAGAGAGAATAAATATTGTTTGTGATATTTTTTATATTCTATATATGCAAAAATCTCATTAATGTCTTGCAACTGTTGAATATCAATTATGTTGAGACAATTCTTGTGTTCATTCATGTCTTAGCTTTAGATATAATATGTTGGTTCACTTTGCTATTTTATATTAATGTTAGACATTGCTAACAAATATATCTCTTCGTTGACATTGTTTAATAAATTTATTGTCTTGCCATTATATTGCTTGTTGTTTGTTAAAAGCACTTGACTCTTCTTCATTGATATTATGTGGTATTAATCCTGTCTATGTTACTGAGAAAAATATTTCTCACTGTATTGTGGTTTATACTTTTCTTAGATGCCGATTTATCGAGTGACTCTAGAACTCCAAACGAAGTAGATCCAGTTCCCACTTTGGGGATGGGTCTTTGTCATCCATAATATACGCATCATATCATGTGATTGTTCATGCTGTACCAGTGTACTTTATGTCCCTAGAGGAGCTAGAGTCCCACATTTCCCAGTGGGTGGAGTTGACCCTCCTACTTCGTCATTTGTATGAACAGAGGCCTAGTCGCTGACACTGACCCTTTTATGAATAAAGGGGACTGACCTTTTTAGTCTTTTGTTATCTGGAGATTTTCTTTCTAGATAGTCATAGGATAGATTCCCTTTTGATGTGATATGACTTGTATGACCCCATTCCCTTATGAGGGAACTCTTAAACTAGTTTATATGAATTACATTGTATTTCCATTATTATCATATTCCGCCACGCCATTAATTAGATTTTATTGTGAAGGAATAATTAAAATAGAAAAAGTAATTAAAATTAAATAAGGAATTCCTCACAAATATATAAAATAAAGAAGGGTATTAGAAGAGACGTTATAGTCAGTATTTTCTAAGATAGACCTCAGGTTGGGATACCATCAGCTTAGAATAAAGGCTGAGGATATTCCCAAAATAGTATTTAGAACTAGATACGAGCATTATGAATTTTTAGTTATGCCCTTCAGGTTAACGAATGAACCCATAGTATTCATGGATTATGTGAACAGAGTCTTTAGGCCATACTTAGACAAAATTATAGTTGTCTTCATAGATGACATCCTCATTTACCTAAAAAGTAGAGTGAAACATGAACAGCACTTGAGATTAGCCTTGGAAATCCTGAGAAAGAGATAATTGTATGCTAAACTTAGTAAATGTGATTTCTAGCTTACTGAAGTTCAATTTCTAAGTCATGTGATCTCCCAGGCAAGGGTCACAGTATATCCCCATAAAATAGAGGCAGTATTATAGTGGGAGAGACCTAGGACAATGACAGAGATTAGAAGCTTCCTAGTTTTAGCAGGCTATTATAGGAGGTTCATTCAGGGCTTTTCTTAGATAACGATGCCACTGACCCGGCTCACTAGAAAGAATGTGCCTTTTGTGTGGAATGAGAAATGTGAGGGCAGTTTTCAGCAGTTAAAGCACAAGTTAACCATGGCCTCAGTTTTAGTACTCCCTAACCCTAGAGAGACTAGTCTATAGTGATGCTTTTAAGAAAGGGTTAAGATGTGTGCTTATGCAGAAAGGCTGAGTGGTAGCTTATGCTTCTAAATAGCTAAAACCCCACAAAGAAAATTACTCCACACATGACCTAGAGTTAGTCGCAGTGGTGTTTGCTTTGAAAATATAGAGACACTACTTATACGAGGTAGTTATAGAACAGCGACCACAAGAGCCTTAAATATTTATTTGAACAGAAAGAGTTGAATATGAGACAGCGGAGATAGTTAGAATTTTTGAAAGACTATGATTTCACAATGAAATACCATCCCGGTAAGGCTAATGTAGTAGCTGATGCCTTAAGTAGAAAATCTGTAACACCATCATTTCTAGCTCATGCCCATCATGCCTTACATGCTCATATATATCTAGGAAGACTAAAGTGAGATCTCCCTTCCTTAGATGCTTACACTTTCTTTACATTGTGGCATGGTTAAAATGCATTTGAGTGTCACATGGACTGAGTGAGCTCATTCTATTTATTCTCATATTTAATTGCACCATTACAACTCATTTCAATCCCAAAAACATGCTTTAAACCCATGGAAAGTAAAAAGGGATATGAGACATGTAGATTCATTTTCGGCAGACTTGGCCTCATTTTTGGGCAAATTTTGGAAATTCACAACCAAATCTAGAAAAATTGAAAACATATAATCTTGGTCATTCTGGAAAGCTTAGGACGTCTACTTCATGATAAAAATATGTACAAGTCATAACATCCCACACACAGGGAGTTTGACATGCAAAATCATCTGGAGGTCGGAGGGGGCTCTGCTACTGTCACAATTTACTGATATGAATTTTAAAAATGTCTAACTAATTCCAAAAAAATCCAATGCTTGCAAAAGATATCACTATGGAAATATGTGGATGTTAACTAGAGAGGAAAAATATCTCCAGATCAGTTCATTAAGCCAAACTTCAGGAAACCGATGGAACAGTACCTCGGGT
This sequence comes from Erythrophleum ivorense, assembly GCA_026724425.1. Classification (NCBI taxonomy): domain Eukaryota; kingdom Viridiplantae; phylum Streptophyta; class Magnoliopsida; order Fabales; family Fabaceae; genus Erythrophleum; species Erythrophleum ivorense. Next base: position 15,675,398 of record JAIUCV010000014.1, read on the forward strand.
CTGGTAAGATGACTGATGCTGGGCAGGAACTTCGAAAATGCATATCTTCCTCTCTAGACCTCAAAATGATGTGCTTCCAGTTGATACAAGTCACTGTGACTGTCTAGTTTCTGCCTATAAAATTTCATAGTCATTGGATCACGTTTGCCCCTCGGAATGACACGATTTCACAACTGACCAAATGAACAGTGTTTATGAAACTCCGAATTTCTGATACCAACTTTGAAAAATCATAGAAAATTTTACAGATCTCCAAATGACCGGATCTTTAGCTTCCCAAAAAGCTCTAGACAAGATCTAGTCACATGCCAAATTTCAAGGTAAGGAGAGGTCATTTGGTCAGATTTTGACATAAAGGGGCAAAGTGCCACTTTCTTGTGTTAAAAGGGGGGTCCAAGGACTTGAATTGGCTTCTCCTACTTCTAGGGCTCTATAAGCACGTGAGATAGCATCAATATAGGCTATCAAACATGACTCATGTGTCTAATAAGCCAGATTTGAAAAACTCACTCTCCCACACCAACACATACACCCATAGGAGAATGATAGATCTTACCATTCATTGCAAAACTTGCTACATCATGCACCATGAATTCAATTCTCATATATATATACATTGAATACATTCATTTACAAGTATTCATAGGTGCTACCTCATATACATCATATTATTAGCTACATCATTTTGACTTAACTGCAAAATAAATACAAAAAGGCTCTTTTACAATTCTTCACTAAACTCCCTAGCTTCAAGCTTGGTGGCTCCCATCTTGGTGGCTCCCATCTCTTGCCTCACTTGGTCCACCTAGCATGTTGGGATGGTGGAGAGGGGGAGTGAGATTCAAAGAATCTCAATAGCTCATCTCTCATTCAAACATACATAAAGCATGCAAACAAGTCTCACAATGTATGCATGGGCATATTAGTATGTGAAATCATAAGAAAAGCATTTTCAACATTTGAGTAGGCTATACATATCATACAAAGGTTTACCAAGCTAATGGATTAGCTTCACCCATTCACTTGTGGATTTTGGACTTGCCTCACTTATTCTTTAAGAGGTCCTTAGACTCACCCCTTACTCTTGGGAGTCAACCTCACTTTTGGGAGACTCTTTACTTTATCTCAACCAACTTTAGGGTTCTTGGCTCATCCTCACCATGGCTAAAGGGTTGTTGGCTTTTCCATGCTCAAGCAAACCAAAGAAATCATATAAAGCATTATTGAAATTCATAAGGCATCATCATGCTAGCACACTTCTCATGGTTTAAAAACTTACATACACATATGTAAGACAATGTAAACACACATCTATGCATGAGAGAAGGTAGAGAGAGATACCTTATTGGCTATTCACAACTTTCCCTTTCAATTTGTCTCCTCCTTTGTGGGTTTCACAATCACCTCTAGATGGGAGTGCTTATCTTGAGCCTAACCACACAAGAAGCATGGAATTATTCTCTTAACACTTTAGTCATAAACTAGGGATTTCTTTCTAGCAAACCTTAATAAGCATTTAGAGCTAGGGGTTCTTTCTCTTTCTAGAAATCCACTAACTCTCCTTCCTCTCTCAAGCTCTCAAGAAAGGAAGGAAGAGAAGAAGTAAAGGTATGTGGGTTTTTGTCTTCTTCAAGAGGGGTTTTTCACTCTCCCTCTTCTGAACCAAGCTCAAAACCTAACTACTTCAATAATCAAAACCATAGGAAGAGATGGCAAGGAGAGAAGAACAATATTCTAAGGAGAAAAACCATGTAAATCTTACCTTTTCTTGTTCTTCCTTCCTCCTCTAGGTTTCTCTCTCTCTCCTCCGCCCTTTTCTCTATCTTAGAAGGAGCTTGAGTCGGTTAGAAGAAGAAAGGAGGGGTTGGGGTGCTTTAATAACTCAAATCCTCTTTTTTCACGCTTTTCCAGACTAACCCTCGCTATAGCGAGCCATAACCCTCGCTACGGCGAGCTCGTATCAGTCCCAGACCCCTGCCTTCGCTACAGCGTGCGCTACGGCGAGCAACGCCCTGGTTTTTGTATGGGGTGCCCGAACTCGCTATAGCTAGAAGTATTCTCGTTATAGCTAAAAGGTACTCTCGCTATAGCTTGACCATTTCTCGCTATAGCGAACAGGTACATTTGCTATAGCTAGCAGACTTAGAAAATTTTCAGCCCTTCAAAAATTTTCAGCTTTTCTTTCTTCCCTTTTTTTTCTTTTCTTTTCTTTTCTTCTTCTTTCTTTTTCCTAATTGTTTCAAAATCCATATACATGGCTTATATGATGATCCGAGAGCAAGAATTAATTGAGAGATTCAGATATATGAGTCTCTCATGTGAGATGCATTCGGGGAAGTTACTAATAAGTGAAACTCGAATAGAAAATGACCTAAGGGATCAAATAAGAAAGGCTCAGCGAGTAGATGACTATGTAAATAAGATTAAAACCTAGATAGCCCAGGATAGCATTTAAGAATTCAATCTGTCTGAGGATGATATAGTAAGATACAGGGATAAGCTGTATGTGCCTAGAGAAAAAGAAATCAAAGAGAGAATATTAGATGAGGCATATAAGAGTAAGTACATCGTTCATCCAAGCAATAATAAAATGTACCAAGATTTAAAGAAAATGTTCTGGTGGCCTGGAATGAAAATAGATATAGCAAAGCATGTCTCCCGATGTCTAGTATGTCAGAGAGTTAAGATAAAACACTAAAAACCAGCTGGATTACTTCAGCCCCTAAATATCCCAAAGTGGAAATGGGATAGTATAGCTATGGATTTTATCATGGGTTTTCCCAGGACATCATCGGGGCATGATGCAATATGGCTAATAGTGGATAGATTAACAAAGTCAGCACACTTTCTAGCCATGAAAGCCATTTATACCCTAGATAAGTTAGCTCAACTTTATATACAGGAGATAGTTAGATTACATGGTGTGCCTAAGAGCATAGTTTCAAATAGAGATCCCAAATTCACTTTGAATTTTTGGAGATCATTATAGGATGATCTAGGCACCAGGCTTAGATTTAGCACAGCCTATTACCTCCAAACAAATGGACAGACAGAGAGAACCATCCAAACCCTAGAAGACATGTTGAAGGCATGTGTGCTAGAGATACATACTTGCCTCTAGCAGAGTTTGCCTATAATAATAGCTATCATGCAAGTATACAGATGGCACCGTATGAGGCATTGTGTGGGAGGAGGTGTAGGTCTCTGATGTGTAGGATTGAGCTAGGAGAACAGAGCCTTATAGGCCCAGAGTTAGTGGACTAGACTTCCAGATAGGTTAAGACCATTAGAAAGAAACTACTGATGGCCCAGAGTAGACAGAAAAGTTATGCAGATAAACATAAACAACTGTTAAAGTTTGAGATTAGAGACCATGTCTTCATTAAAGTGTCTCTAGTCACAGGGATAGGTTAGTCCATTAAAAGTAAAAAGCCTAATCCAAAATACATAGGTCTATTCCAGATTCTTGATAAAGTAGGACCTATGGCTTACAGACTCCCTTTTCCTAAATTTGAGCTAAGTACATAATGTATTCCATGTTTCACAGCTCAAAAAGTACTAGTCTGACTCCTCACATGTCATAGAATATGAGAATGTGTAGTTATAGGATGATCTATCATATATAGTATCACCAGATCGGATAGTGGATGTTAGACTTAAGCAGTTACTGAATAAGATGTTACCGCTAATGAAAGTGGTTTAGAAGGGGTTATCTCTTAAAAAAGCTACCTTGGAGCTAGAGGATGATATGAGAAAGAAACATCCAGAGCTTTTCCCATGAGGTATGTTATCCAAATTTCGAGGACAAAATTTTTTAAAGAGGAGAGAATTATAATGTCCAATTTTCGTTAAACAACATAAACAAGAGCATTTTCAAAGTAAGTCCCCCGAAATGAATTAGTTAAGGTCCCAAAAAATTTGAGTAACATTCTAGACTCCTAAAAATGAGAATCCTAGGCTCAGAAGGAAAAAAAATAGAGCTAGAATGAAGAAATAAATTTTGACAAAAAACTTACGAAACATAATGGCATTTTTGTAATTTTGAGAAAATTTTAGAATTTACATAGAAGGACTTTTTAAATGAAAGTTTTGAGTTCTTCAGGGTTCTCAGAGGCTCTGAAAACCATGGGAAGCCCTGGAGTTAAATCCCCTCTGGCGGATGTTTTCCAATGTTAGTGTACCTAAACTTTGACAGATCCGTTCAGGAAGGTTTTAGCTCCGATTTGAGTGATTTAAAAGGAATTTTACTAAATTGGGAACCTACATTTTATAATGGAAGAGATAGTTCTCAAAAAGGAGCTAAAATGTAGTAGAAACGAAAATGCCAAAAATGAAGGGCAAAAAAGGAATTTTTGAAAAGTTATTCTTCCTCTACCTATATATATATGGCGCCCCACTCTTCCATTCACTTAGCCTCATATTTTTCTTCCCTAAACCAGAGAAGAAACCCTAGGAGAGTGGCACACTAAGGGAAGAAGAAGAGGAAGAGAAATTAAGGCTTGAAGGTAAGGAATTTTGGTAGTTTTTCATGCTTTCTTCTTTCCAAACCTCTTCTCCTCCATTCTCCTTTGTTTCCTATGATTGTAATAAAGTTTTTAAATCTATTTTAAGGGAGAAATTAAGTGGAAATTTGGATTTGAAGAGAGGAGCTCAAAGAAGATAAGATTCAAGTGAGAAAACAAGGAAAAACAAGGTGATTTATTTTTCCATGGTTGCTACCCCTTTCTTCCCTTCTTCCTATGTTTTGCCCCACTCAAGCAGTGCTAGAAGGGCTTGGTTTTTAGGTAGAACCAAGGGTGATTCTTAGGAAAAAGGGTGTGGAGATTAAGAATATGCAAAGAGAATTAACAAATAACCATGGAAATTCAAGATGTAAATTCTAGGGTTTCATATGTTCCTTGCAAAATCTGATTTGATAATTTAATTCCTATGCCTAAATGAGAGTTTAAATGAGCTCCTAAGATCCCTAGAGGTCTCCCCAAGTGCTTCCTCCATCAAGGAAACAAACTAAAATCCATGAAGGCGAAATTCCTCCATAAGTTCGGCCAAGTGAGTTCCATATACCAAGGGATAGTTTTGAATTTTTCTAAACCCATTTTTGAGTCATATATGATGAGTGAAGATGAGGCGAGGCCTTGGGAAAAATTTAGAAACGATAGAAAATGAGTTGGCCTTATATGTTCCATAAAATGATCTAAAGAAGCAACATATAGTTAGGCTTTTTATTTTAATTGTGTGATGACTCCAAAAGGCTTAAAAGGAGTCAAAAATCATATTTGAAAGGAAAGAATGGAGCCTAGAATTTATTTGATAGGTGTTGCTTCATTAGGTGCATTCTTGGAAACATAAAGGGGTTAATGAGCTAAGCTAGTGTCTAAGCAAGTTGTATGGCCTTAGAATTAATTCCATGAACCTCGTTGGTTTCCATAAATTGTATTTAGGCTAAGAGAAATCATTCCCACACCTTTATGTGCGTGAGGCCAAAGAAGGGAGAGGAAATTCAAGAGAAAATGTGTGTGCTTGCTTCCAAGGTAGCTCACTCCTCCTTCTCTCATGCATGAATGTATGCTTAGCTTGTCTTTGAATGTATATGTGTGTTTTAAGCCATGAAAAGCATTCTAGCATGATTTCATATATCATGGCACCATGATAATCCATTATGTTTTCAAATGATATTTATGATGCTTGCTTTGGTTTGCTTGAGTGTGATGAGACCAAGAACCCTTAGCTATGGTGTGGATGAGCCAAGAACCCTTAGAATTGGTTAAGATGAAGCAAAGAGTCTCCTAAAAGTGATGTTGGCTCCTAAGAGTAAGGTTGAGTCTAAGAACCTTTTAAAGAATGGGTGAGGCAAGTCCAAAATCTATAAGTGAATGGGTAGGGCTAATCCATATACTTGGCAAGCCTATGTATGCTATGTGTGACTCTTTCAAATGTTAAGATTGCTTCTTGAATGTTCATGTTATGAAATATGACCATGCATGCATTTTCAAAACTTGTTTTGCATTTTTTATATGTGATTGAAAGGGAGATGAGTTATTGGAATTCCTTAAATCTCATTCCCTCCTTTCCAATGTTCTAACATGCTAGGTGGACCAATAGAATAAGGAAATAGGAGCCAACCACATGAGAAATGAGAGTTTGACATCAAAGTGCAAAGATTTTGTTCTTCAAGACCATATAGATGGAAAATGATGTAATACATGATTGTATGTGTCCTATGATGTTATGAATATGTGTAATTATGATAATATGTTATGTATAAATGAGAGAATATGTTATGAGACCAATAGAATGTATATTGAGTATGAAATGGCAATTTTTGCTTCTTGGAGGTTTGATGCATTAGTGTATAAGTAGAAGTAGAATGGCCAAAATGAGATGCATGAGGTTTGGAACCACTTGGGCAGTTCATACAAGTCATATTTATGCTTTTAAACTTCTCAAAAGGTGCCAAATATCAAGGGAAATCATTTGGACGTTTTGGTATTCTATATGGAGCAAAAATTGATCATATTAGAAACCTATACCACTTTTTTTCCAAATGAACTCTTCTTGATCTGAGGCTTGGCATACAATTAGAGCTTGTTGAGAGCTTTTTGGGAAGTTAAAGAACAAAATTTTCAAAGGTCTATGGAATATTTGATAAATTTATAAAGTTGAAAAAAATTCTGATTTTGGTCATGTTACTATTCATACTGGTCCAAAAATGATTTCTATCACTTAGGGGCCAAATGATGTCCAATTGTCATGAAATTTTATAGAGAGAAACTAAACACTCCCAGTGACTTGTGCTAACTAGAAGCACCCCATTTGGATGTCTAGAGAGAGAGATATAAATTTTTAAAGATTCTACCCAGTATCAGGTGCTCAAACAGACCTTAGGTATTCTTTGATTGTGTTTCGAGGAATAGATGTGCCTAAACTGGTTTGGAGTTATTTTCTCCCTCTAGATAACATTTGTAACGTTCTATATTAGTATCATTTACATGGATTGAATTTTTGTGAAATTAATTGGATATTTTTGAAATTTGTAGCAGAAAGCTGTGATAATACTAGCAGACAACCAGACCTCTGCACCTTTTCTAATGTCAAACATCTTCTGTGTTATGTTTCATGGTCTGAAAATATTTTTAACATAAATTATACATATGTATCTTTCCATAATGGCAAAGAATACATGATTTTGGATTTTTCTAAAATTAGTTATAATTTTTCAAAATTTTTGACAGTAAAGGAAAATTTTTGGCCAAAAAAGCATCTATGTTTTTTATGCTTCTCTTTGCCTTCCATGAGTTGTAGGCCACTTTTGGTGATGGAAATGAGTTGTATCCATGTAATTAAATATGGGACATGTGACACTAATGAAATTTTCATATGCGACGTAACACTAAAATATTTATTATTTTTATGTTATTTTCTTGATTCTTCCATGAATTACATAACATGAGACATAGAAGTAGCATAGAATGAGTTAGGAAATTATGGTGTTACATGCCTCACCCACTTTTAAGGGACTTTTGACTTAGCCTTACTCCTCTTGAGACTTTTGACTTTGTCTCACCAATTCCTAAGGACTTTTGGCTTCTCCTCACCCATGCTAAGGGACTTTTGGCATCACTAAACTCATTCAAGCCATATTGCATGTATAAACATCTTTCAAGAAACATAATGGTACCATACATGTAAGTAATTGCTAGAAACACATTTCATAGTTTAATTCACACAAGTACTTAAAGACAAGTAAATATCTAAGCCATGCATGTGAGAAAGGTTAGAGAGCTACCTTAACAGCAAGATTCACACACTTTTCTCTTTAGTTATTCTTCCCTTCTCTTGGCTAAACACTTGCAATTAGATGGAGATTGATTCTTTTGGCTTAAACACATCAAATAGGACACAATTACATCATTGAAGCAAGCTCTAACATCACACACACTCTATGTAAGGCTACCACCTCCATCTCACAAGCCAAGGTCTCTAAATTTATTCCAAGGCTTCCTTTGATGTTCATCTATCATATTTAATCCATTTCTAGACTTAGAAAAATTTAAAACACTCCATAAGTGCATGAGGAGCTCTTGGCCAAGACAATGCAAGCCTAGGAGCACCCATGGATTTTGTAACTTTTCTTTAGGGAATTGGCATATGTGAGACTTCCTAAGTGTCTTGAGAACCCATACACACTCTTAGACAATTAAAATTATCACTAGGAAGCTTCATATTTGTCAAGGTGCAAAAAATTCCTTGGTTTTGTATCTTGAAATCCAATGCTTCTTTTTCAATTCTAATGGCATAATCTTGTTTGCCACACTAAAAAACTTAAGTTTCTTGCTTGGTCTTGGTCATAACTCACTCTCTTTTAGGTGTTCTCTATGTGGCTGAAACACAACCTATAACACCATAATTTTTGAGCTCATTTCATACTATCTCTATGCCTCATATCAAGCAACTCACAAAAGAGGCAAGAAAAATAGTATTAAATAATGCATTTCTTAGCGTTGCGTCGCATATAAAATTTTCATTCGATGTTTCATGGACCATGTAAGCTCATATATCATATTCTCATAAGTAATTACATGGATACAACTCATTTCCATCACTAAAAGTGGCCTACAACTCATGGAAGGCAGGGGAACACATAATATTCATGAATGCAATTTCAGCCAGAATTTTGCCATTTTTGTCATAAACTTCAAAAATTCATCACTAATTCTGAAAAAATCAAAATTATGCATTCTTTGCCATTCTAGAAAGCTAAACATGTCTAATTTATGCTAGAAATACTTCTTGGCCATGAAACGCAATACAGAGTATGTTTGACATTTGAAAAGGTGTAGAGGTTTGGCAATCCCTGGTACTCATACAGCTTACTGTCATAAACTTAAAAAATGTCCAATTACTTTCATAAAAATACAATCCATACAAATGATACTAATCTTGAAAGCTATAGATGTTAGCTAGAGGAAAACAATAACTTCAGACCAGTTCAAGTATGTCCAGGTGTAACACCATACTTCTAGGACTCAATTCATATAATTCACATGCCTCATCTTATGTTTATTCTATGGAAACAATATAGTGACATAGGGAGTTATGAATAAAAATGCATTTCTCTACAGGTAAAATTTTTCTTTTGGAGTCCCATAGGCCATATGAAAGCATCTATCACTTTCTCATACTTAAACACATGAATATAACTCATTTCCATCATCAAATTTGGCCTACAACTCGTAGAAAGCAAAGGAGCATATGAAATCTGTGTTTGCATTTTCGGCCAGGATTTCCTCTTTTCTGTCACAAACCTTGGAAAATTCATAAGTAAATCTAGAAAAATTGAAAACATGCACTCTTAGTCATTATGGAAAGCTTAGACTATCTAATTCATGGTAAAAATATATACAAGTCATAAAATCCCACACATAACGCGTTTGACATGTGAAATCAACTGCAGGTCGGAGGGATTCCTGATACTATCACAGTTTACTGATATAAATTTCAAAAATGTCTAACTAATTCCAAAAAAATCCAATGCTCACAAATGATACCACTATGGAAATATGTGGATGTTAACTATAGATAAAAAATATCTTCAGATCAGTTCATCAAGCAAAACTCCCGGAAATAGATGGAAGAGTACCTCGGGTCTGGCAAGATGTCTGATACTAGGCAGAACCTTCGAAAATACATATCTTCCTCTCTAGACCTCCAAATGAAGTGATTCCAGTTTCTACAAGTCACTGTGACTGTTTAGTTTCTGCCTATAAAATTTCGTAGCCATTGGACTATGTTTGCCCCTCGGATGACACAATTCCATAACTGACCAAATGAACAGTGTTTCTGAAAATCCGAAATTCTGATACCAACTTTGAAAAATCATAGAAAATTCTACAGACCTCCAAATGACTTGATCTTTAGCTTCCCAAAAAGCTCTTAATGAGACCTAAGGTCATGCCAATTTTCAGGGCAAGACTAACTCATTTGGATAAAAAATGATATAGGGTTCCATTATGGTCAATTTTGGCTCCATATTGGGTACCAAAATTGCCAAATGGATTTCCCTTGGTCTTGGCACCTTTTGGGCAAGTCTAAAAGTACATTTAAGACTTGTGTGAGCTACCCAAATGGTCCCAAATCTCATGCATCTCATTTTGGCCATTCAACCCACATTTATGCACACTTCCATCATACTTTCATATTGCATAATTTGGCATCTCATGCTCAAAATGTAGGCTAGAAGTCATACATCATATTCATACATTTAAACATCATATAATATTATATTTACATGTGTCTCAAGGGTCATGTGCTATTTACAATAATCATATACATCATTGAACATCATTATGGTTCAAAAAGAATACAAACTAGGCCTAGGCTTGTCAATCTCCTTCTTTCATGGTTGTTGGCTCCCTTCACCATAGCTACTTGGTCCACCTAGCATATTAGAGCATTGGAGAGGAGGGGATGAGATTCAAAGAATCCCAATAGCTCATCTCCTATTCAATCACACATAATATGTACAAAGTAAGCTTTTCAAATGCATGTATGGAAAAATGGAAGTCATGGACATTTTCAAAGCAACCTTGGCATGTGAATCAATCATACAAGACATTCAAGAGTTCTCCAAGTGTTTGGATTGGCCTCACACTTCTCCTCATGGATTTTGGACTTGCCTCACCCATTCTTTAAGCACTTTGGACTCAACCATACTCTTGGGAGCCCACTTTGCTTTTGGGAGACTCTTTACTTTATCTCAACCAAGCTCAAGGGTTCTTGGCTCATCCTCACCAAAGGGAAGAGTTCTTGGCCTTTCCACACTCAAGCAAACTCACACAAACATCATGTAATCATTTGAAAACATAACATAGCATCAAGCATCATGGCATATGAAGGCATGCTAGCATACTTTTCTTAGCTTGAAAATACACATACACACATTCTAAAATAAGCTAAACACACATCCATGCATGAGAGAAGGTGGAGAGAGCTACCTTGCATAATTTCACACACTTTTTTCTTAGCTTTCAAGCCTCCTCTTTTGGCCATACACCCACAATTTGGTGGAGATAGTTTCTCTTGGCCTAGATACAATTTATGGGAGCCAATTAGGTCTATGAAACATACGCTAAGGCTACATCACTTAATAAGACACTAGATTGCTCTATAGGCTCCATTATGGTCTATAAAGGCACCTAATGAAGCAACACCTATCAAATGACTTCTAGGCCTCATTCTTTCTTTTCAATTATGATTCTTGACTCCTTTTAAATCTCTTGGAGTCATCACATCATTAAAACAAAGGGCCTAGTATCATGTTGTTTCTTTAGGTCCTAATATGGAACCTATGGCACCAATTCACTTTCTTTGAGTTCTAAATTTTTTTCTAAGGCCTCTACTCATATTCACTCATCACATATGACTCAAGAATAGCCTTAGAAAAATTTAAAACTCTCCCTAGCTATAGGAACTTGCCTAGGCCGAGACTATGGGGGGAAGAAGAGTTCATGGCCTTCTTGATTTTTCCTTGATGGGAGACACACTTGGGAGGCTTCTTAGAGGTCTTAGGAGCTCAATCAAACACTCATATATGCTAGGGAATGCATGAATCAAATCAGTTTTTACAATCCCTTCAAATGCACTACACTTTTTCTACTTAGAGTTCATTAATTTTTCTTGCAATTTCTTTGCTTTCTTGGATGGGAGGTGCATGTGGGAAGCTCTCTAGGGGTCTTAGGAGCATGTTTAAACATTCAATTAAGTCTAAGAACATTCATATAAAATCAGATTTGCAAGGGAGCATTTGGATCCCTAATGGTTCTATCTTGTCTCTTAATGCTCCTTTCTTGATTCTATTGGTTCCTTCTTAATCCTTGCCATCTAAAACCTCTAATCTTTCCATAAATTGGATAGAAAACAGCCCCTAAAAATTGGGCTCATGATGCCCAAATTCGTGCAAGAGGAAAGGGGAGGGAGAAACTACCAAAGAATGGAAGTTTTACCTTGTTTTCTTGCTTCCTTTGGCTTGTTCTTCCACTTGGTTGGCTTACTCCCTCAATTTTTGAAATTTCCCTCTCTGTTCTGCCCCAAAAACAGCACCAAACTCTCCATTAAAATCATAGAAAGAAAGCTTGAGAGGAGAGGAGCAAGGTTCAAGAAGGAAGGATATGGAATTTCTTAAAGTTTCTTACCTTTTTCTTGAATCTCTTCCTCCAAAATCCTCCTCCTCTTGTGCGCCTAAGAAGCTGGAGTTTTCCTCTGAAATTGGGCAGAAGCAAGTCGGTCTTAGAGAGGAGAGAAAGAACGTGGATAAGAAGGAGCTAAAAGGCACTTTATGCAACTTTTTACTTTTGCATTTTAGTCCCTTTTCTTGGCTTTTTCATTTTAGACTCATATCAACTCCTTTTTGAAATCCGTATTTTCCATCATATTCCTTAGGCTCTTAATCATAAGAATTGCCTTTGGAATCACTCAAAAAGGATCTAAAATCATTCCGAACTGTTCAGTCAAAGTTTTGGTCAACCTTTGCCGAAATCGCTCACCGGAGGGGTTTCAACTGTTCTAGGGGTTCCCATGGTTTTTAGGGCCTCTGAGAACCCCAGAAAACTCAAATTTTCCATTTAAAAAGCTCTCTTGTAAGTTTTCAAAATTTTTCAAAAATTACAAAAATGCCCCTACTTTCTTCGACAAATTTTTTGAGCTCTTCTGGCTCTGGTTTTCAGGCATCTCAAACCTCAAATCTTCATTTTCTAATATTTAAAATTTTATCATAATTTTAGTTGACCCTAATTCTTTCTATTTTGAGGATTTCCTTTTATATTTAACCCATTTTTTACGTTTACAGAGAAACCGAACATCGTGTTTCTCACGTTTTGCATTTCTCATGTTTACGGAGGGACTGGATGTTACACCAGGCATCAAAAACTAATCAAACAATACCTGAGGTTAGTTTGGATGCCTGATACTGGGTAGAAAATTTAAAAATTCATATATCCCTCTCTAGACATCCAAATGGGGTGCTTCTAATTGGTACAAGTCACTGGAAATTTCTAGTTTCTCTCTATAAAATTTCATGGTAATTGGACATTATTTGGCCCTGAGTGACAGAATTCATTTTCAAACTAGTGCTATAGTACTAGTGACCAAAACTAGAAAATTTCTCAACTTCAACAATTTGCCAAATATTCCATAGACCTCCAAAAATTACCTACTTTAGCTTCTCAAAAATATCTCAATAAGCTCTAGATGCATGCCAAATTTTGGACCAAGAAGAGTTCATTTGGATAAAAAGTGACATGGCCCCATGAAATGGTCATTTTTGCTCCCTATCAAGAGTCACTTTGATCCAAATGGCCTCCCCTTAAGTTTGGCACCTCTCGGGCAAGTTTCAAAGCATAATTATGACTTAGGTAAGCTGTCAAGTGGTCTTAAATCCCATACATCTCATTTTGGGCATTCAACATCCATTAATACACTAAACATACATGCCATTCAAGGGTCCAAATCCACAATCTCATTGATTTAATATTACATAAAGTTTACATGGAATCCATACATCATATTACAAGTGCTCAAGGTCTTACATTACCAAAAATAATATATACAGAGCTTCTTTGACATTCCATTACAAGTTAGACTACAAAATGAACAAAGTGTAGCCATTCAATGTTCTTGGTTTGCATTTCCTTGGTTTTGAGTACCACCTAGACATTTCAAGAGTAAGAGGGAAAGGGGAGTCGGATTCCAAGAATCTTAATAGCTCACACATCCATTCACCCACACATTCAAGGCATACATACATCAAGAATACAATTATGCAAGTATAAAGTGTGCAAAGCCACATTTCCATGCCACATTAGTACATCAAAGCATTTCCATACCCTAGGGACTTTTGGTTTTATCTCACCCCATTTCTAGGACTTTTGGAAGTACCTCACCCTTGGCCTAAGGACTTTTGACTTAGCCTCACCCATTCAAGAGACTTTTGCCCTAGTCTCACCCATGCCTTGAGACTTTTGGCACATCCTTACCCATATTAAAGGACTTTTGGCATCACCTCACCCTTAAGAGCCAATCTCACATTCAAAGGCATTCAAGAGCACACATTGGTATCAATGCAATTTCAAGAGATCATGTGGCCTATTACCAAATCATAAGAACACATACAAGCACACTATGACATACATATGGATACAAGAAAGTATGAAGAATAAGATCGAGAGCTACCTTTCAATTTATGCAAGCTTACTTTGCTAATTCCCTCCCCTCCTTGATTCCACAAGAGCACTTAGGTGGTTGGTTGTTCTCTTAGCCTAGACATCACAAGGAACACACAATCACATACTTGAAGCAAGCCAAGACACTAAACTAAAGCTTAAACACACACTTGGTTTCATACTTGGCATTATGGTTCCATAATTAGTCTAATGAAGTAACTCTTGAAATTAAATTTTTAGGTTCTATTCTCTTGTTATTTCTAGACTTCTTGGACTCATTTAAGGTCCTTGGAGCCATCACACATTCACTTGCACAATTGGAAATCCAAGTTGCTTCATAAAGTACCATTATTGATACCATTGCTCCATCTCTCATTCTATAGTTCCTAAATTTTTCCTAATGGTTCCTCTTATCTTCTAATATCATATGAAGTCTCAAACCAAGGCTAGAACAAATTAAAACACTCCCTAGCCCTATGAACTATGCTTGGCCAAGGCATACCCATCAAAGGAGGTTCTTGGAGTTCAAAATTTTTCCTTGATGTGAGAGCCACTTGGGGAGGTTTCTAAGGGTCTTAGAAGTTCAAGGAAACATTCAAATGGCCAAGGGAATACTCATACAAAATTAGATTTTACAAAACCCTAGAAAACTCCACACTTTTCTATCTTATTTTCTATTAGTTTTCCTTGGAATTTCTTGCCATATTCCATCTCCCCATGGCCTAAAACCCTTGTTTCTCTCTTGCTTTTGGACAAAAATTCCCTTCCCCATATGGTTCTAGTTTAGGCCGAAAATCCACCAAGAAAGAAGCAACAAGGAGAAGCATCAACAACAAAAAATTACCTTGGTTTTAAGCTTCCTTTCAATGCTATTTTTCCTTGGTTTGCTTCCTTTTATAAAATTTGAATTTTCCCTTTGTCTTCTGACCCAAAAATAGAACCAATCATCTTAAGAAAACCATAGAAAGAAAGCTAAGAAGGAGAGGAAGAGAATTGGAAGAAGGAAGAGTATGAAATTCTACAAATTTCCTTACCTTTTTCTTAATTTTTCTCCTCCTTTTCTTCCCTTTCTTGTGTGCCTAAGAGAGCAGATCATATTCAGTGTTTTAGGCAGAAAATTTCAATCTTAAGAAGGTGGGAGAAGAAAGGAGAAGTGTGTGGGAGCTTCTAGAAGCATACTTTTCTAAAAATTTCAATTTCATCCTTGGCAATTTTGTTTCGGCTTTGTTTTAGCTCTTTTTTTAGAACTATATTTTCCATTATAAAATTTAGGTTCCAAATTTAATAAAATGCCTTTGGAATCACTCAATTTAGAGCTAAAACCTTACTGAATGAATTTGTCAAAGTTCAGGCTCACTGACGTTAGAAAACATACATTGGAGGGGCTTTACCAGTCTCAGGGCTTCCCATGATTTTTAGGGCCTTTGAGAACCCTAGGCAACTCAAAACTTTCATTTAAAAAGCCCTCCTATATGTTTTTCCAAAATTTGTACTTATTTATGAAAATGCCATTATGTTTCGTCAATTTTTGTCACAAATTGTTTCTCCATCTTAGCTCTATTTTTCTTTCTGTCAAAGCCTAGAATTATCATTTTTAGGAGCTTAGGATTCTATCCAATTTTTTTGGGACATTATCTAACTCGTTTTAGAGGACTTGCTCTTATACGTCTCATTTTGTTATTTTACGAAATTGCGTTCATTACACAACCCTTGAAGAGCAATAAAGGAGAAGTAACAAAAGCCATGATTCATACCTTGGTTACAAAGATTTTCAAGAGTACTTTCCCTTGCTTCAGGCTTTTACTTCAATTTCTAACTTCCTCCCTCTAAACAAGTCCCAAAAAAATCCAAAATCAAGCACTAAAACCATTGGAAAAGAGAGGAGAAGAAGGAGCATGAAAAACTAAAGATTTCTTACCTTTTTCTTAAGCTCCCTCCTCCTTAGCTCCTTCTTGTGCACCCTTCCTTACTAGTCTCTCCTATGGTTTTAGACAAAAATTAGATCAGTTAAATGGAGGGGAGAAGGAGGACATGACCTATATATAGAAAGGGTTCATTTAAAGCTTTTCAAAATTCTAATTTTGTCCTTCATTCTTGGTTTCTCCCATTTGGGTTCAATTTAACTCTTTTTTGAGAACCATCTTTTTTGTCATAAAATTTAGGTCCTTTAACTTATAAAATGCCTTTGGTTTTACTCAAATTGGATTTAAAATCTTCTCGAATGAACCAGTTAAAGTTTGGGTCAACTGATACTCTAAAACATAAATTGGAGGGGTTTGAATCATTCTAGGGATTCTTATAATTTTTAGAGCCTCTGAGAACCTCGAGGAACTCAATTTTTTCATTTAAAGATCCTTCTTTTGAGTTTCTAAAAAGTACCTAAAATTATGAAAATGCCAATACCTTTCATCTAATTTTATTTAATTACTCTACCTCTAGTTTCTAGGCATCCTAAGCCTTGGATCCTTATTTTTTATTATTTAAAATTTTATTCTAATTTTATTTGGCCTCAACTCATTCGTTTTAGAGGAGTCTCTTTTATAACCGACTTATATTTATCGTTTTTACAAAAATCGGGTGTTACAGCTATTATCTTCTTATATTGTATGACTAAACTAAGTCGGCTAGGTATGATATTTTACTTGGTATCAGAGCAATGGTTCAGGAATATTAGAGTTGGGTATGGCTTGAAGATGTGAATTTTTTGTTTTGACTTATATAGGGTGTCTTGAATGTTAAATTGTGGTATGTGTATATGTTTTACACTTAATTAAGTTTGAGTTGCCCTAGATAAGATGGTGGGAACTAGGAGAAGAATATCTCTTAGAGTTCCTAAAGTAGAGCCAGTTGATCTTATGGTTAAAGCTGTATAGGTTATTAAGGCTTACCTGGATTAACAACAGGTCATTATGTAACTACAAGAAAGATTGGCCAGGCAAGATAACGAATACTAGAATGGAAAGTTAGCTAGAGCAGAGCTTATATACTTAGGCTATTAGTTCTGCAAGGGTATTGTATTTTCCCTAGCATAATAACAACCCATGATATATCGTAATGGCTATAAGGTTGTAGCTATAAGAAGGTAGTTCAAAAGGAAACTAAAAAAGTTGCCCCCTTTACCACAACACTCAGTCACCTAGATAAATTAGAAAGCCTAAAAAATTAATTCCTTCGAGCCATAATCCACAAGTATCATTCCATGGAACCTTATCCAGCCCATTTCACCAGTTGACTAATGAATGATAAAAATGGAATGGAGAATCCTTAACCTTAATGGTGTATAGAATTCAAAGGTAGTTAAGGCTCGGAGTATGTAGTCAGAAAAGATGTACTAGGTATTAGGGTGTATTGCATGATAGGAGACCTTGTTGGCCATATTCAAGCTAATGAGAGCAACAAATTACTATGAGTAACATGAAGAGAAAAGGTCAGATACTTTTAGATAAAAAAAGGTGAGGCATATATGAATTATATATTTAATAGACCTACAGAGAGTAGATATGTACTAGAAGAATGATGGGCCTAGTATGTGAGTCCAAGGAAGAAATCGAGGTTGTTGAGCCTAAGAGTATTTATGACATAGTAGTAATTTAGTATAAAGAAGATGATGTTGTACAGGAGTAATAAAGGTTGTGGAGACTACTCTAAAGCATTGACTCCAACCTAAAATGCTATCTTATGTAATAGTAAGAAATAAGCCAACATGATAGGCATAAGACAGACAAAAAATACCATATTTCATATGAGAAGGATGAAGTAAGACTATTGAGAAGGTTATGAGTGTGCAAGTTAGATGTACTCTAAAGGTGTAGTTCCTTGAAAAAATTATGATAAATTTCATGTCAAATGTTAAGAAATTTAGACATTAAAGTTGCTAAGGTTCACTGATAGGCTCGGAAAAGAGAATGAGATTAAAGGCTTAAGAAAGTCTAATGATAATATATAGTAAGCTCAAGTAAGTGAGGTAGACCCATAATAAATTGCTACTTGGAGATTGCAAGAAATCCCTATTAAGGTAAGTGTCTTAAGCTAAGTTATAAATCATAGCCTAAAAACAACAATGAGTAGACACTCAAATACAAAATGAGATCAAAAAGTGAGAAACTCTCAATCTAAAAAGAGAAAAGTCTAGAAAGTTAAACAAAAGAGGATTTTCTCTATTGATGAGAAGAGAACAATGTAGAAAAGGGGGCAGAGTACCTGATTAAGGATCAATTACATTTTAAGAGATAAGGCCCATGAGTTAATGATTATGGGATCTTAGGAAATGTGAGAAAGAGTTAAGTAATTAGTACATGTAAGGGAATACCCTTGCTTTAGTATTGATCAAATGAGAGCTAATAAGATATGTATAGTAAAAGCTAGAACTTAATAAACGTAAAAGATGTGAATTCACTACTAGATGAGCTCCCTTAGCAGGAGTACATGTCATTTAAAACAACATGAATGATAAAATTAGTTATGGAGCACATATTGGTTAACAAAGTAAATTACAGTAGTTAAGTATGCATGGTCACCATAAAGAAAGAAATCGAGGTAAGTAATTAATGCCTTAGTGCTTCTAGAAGAAATTATCAAAAGTCAATAGTTAATTAAGGTAGTAAGTCTCAGCATAATGCTAAATAGCAAGGTATACTTGAGAGCTTTAAGAAAGATGAATTATGGGGTTCATATAGCATGGGACTCCTTCTCAAAGAAATAGTTTAATAGAGGACCAAGGATGAAATTGACCTAAATTAGACCCTCTCCATTTTTATAGATAATATTCTTGAATATTGATAAACAAAAAGAAAATGAAAAGTAACACGGATGTGAATACTAGAAAGTGTACTAAAGAGTATTGTTACTTTACTAGAGCTGCCTATATAGTATATCATGATGTAATGCCCTGAATGAGAATAATAGTGCAAAGGAAAATAGCTTGGGGTTAATATAATAGTTAATAGAAACGAATAGAGAAAGAGATTCTTATATCCATTAGTTTTTACATAATAACAAAAAGAAAGTAACAAAGAGGTATGAGAAGGGTGTTCTAGATTATTGAGAAACTCATAAAATACTAGCCATAGTGGCTTGAGCTCAATCATGATGTGCTTGTGTATTAATGTTTGATACCATGATTTGCTTGTTGTGGTGGTTACATAATAATTGGGTTTTGCCAACTCAATAGTAATGTAACCTAAGTGTATAGCAAATGATAATATCAATCATAAAATAATTGAAAAGTATCCTAGCTAGTTAAGATACATGATGAGTTAAAGAATAAAGAGAGTTCAAGGGATTTTAGAATAATTAGATATATAATAGAATATTTAGAAGAGATCCCCAATGTAGAATGATGAAAATTAAACATGCTGAGGGCATTAAAGTTATAAGACTCAATTAACATGATGTTTAGTATGTTTGATTTGAGTTCCTCATGTTCGAACTAAATGAAATGAAAAAGGGACCAATATGTAGTGCTTATCCTGCTAGAAAAGTTAGACACACTTGATGCATAATGTGTAATGCCTTATGGCATATGGATTATACTAGTGTTAGAGGTAATTGAATGTGCAATATGGGCAGAGACAGAAACTTGCAAGATAAGAGAAGGAAATTAGAATGAATACATGAAAAGTATGCATATGATTTTAGTTGCAAAATGAATAAAATAAGACAAGTAGAGTGAGTTAATAAAAGGAGGAAATAAAAAGAAGTATGATAAAACTAGAAGTGAGAATGTAATGATCCCATGGGAGTACTTAATAAATATTAAAACACTCTCGAGTATCATTATTATGGGATGACTATAGAAATGCAAATATATAGAACTCACTTCCCATGAAAAGTATAGTAGGCATCTAAGTTTTGCCATAGAAATTTTGAGTAATAGTGCCAGATTAGTGAGTATGAGTTTTATTCATTGGGATAGTGATCTTAGGCTTTGAAATCTCCCAAAATGGATCAGAATAGATTCTAGCACAATTTAGTGGGTCACATAGACCTTCGTAGGGCTCTGAGTGGTCACAGTAGACCTAGGGGATTACAGTAGATTCCATAGAGTTACTAAGAGCCCAGAGATACAGTGCAACAATTCTCTTGGGAGATATGACCTAGGATAATTTTTATAGATCAATTATTCTCAAAGATTGATATGATAATATACAATTTAGTCTTAGAGATTTGAATCTTCATAAATCTGGCATACTATTGTTATAGATTTATTAAGGCTTTACCCAGACAGCCAAGCCATTGACTAGATCCCCCTTGATAGATATGTATAGCATGTGGGATAAAAGAAGCAAGAAAGTAATTCCAGAGTCACAATTAGATGACCATAGATATTACACCTAGCCAAGGGAAGGAGGAGTTCTTATATACTAAAACTAAAAGAAAAAGTCAAGTGTAGTTTTTCTCGGTAGGGTAAATGGTAAAGTATGCCTTTAGAAGTTGAGGCTATGAGAAATCAGTATTTCCCATGAATATAGTATTAGTCAGCGGTAATTGCTTTTTAATAATAGCATAGAAGAGTTAAGGTTAAGGAAAGCAATAGTAAAATTGAGAATTTGAGTAATGCTCACTCTCAACTCACCAAAAGGAATAAAAGAAATTTTAAACTTAAAAAGAAAGTATAGTAGTGAATAAGCAAGTGAGGATAATTAAAATATGAGCTTATTAGAAGAGCTATAGCCCCAGTAATTAGACAAGATATAAGGTCTAAGATTGAAGAAGACATAAAAATTTATTACGGGATGAGCTAGGAAGTAAGAAAGTAAGAGTAAATAGTGGACTAAACATTTGAGCAAGATAAGTTAAATAAGAAAGAATCTTGGATAGCTCACAATGAACAGAGAAAGATAAGGGGATTTTACAAAAAGCTATTAGAAGGAGATATTGGAGATTAGATATTAGTAAGATATCTCTAATTACAAATGCAAGAAAGTCCACTAAATAGAATAACAAGATGAGGGCAAGTGATAGCATTAAAGATAGCCCTCTTATCATAACAGCTAAGAAAGCAAGTAATAAATTCATAATATACATCATGAGAAGAAAACTAGAGCAATAGAATACTTTCAACAAGCTATTCAAATTTTTTGCATAAAAGAATACTGGAGGAATTAGCCACAGAAAGTCTAAAGAATACGAAATGATGACTATACTCGCCAAATTTCGAGGACAAAATTTTATTTAAAGGGGGAAATATAATACCCAATCTTTCTAAAATTGAACAAAAACTGATGAGTTATAAAAGGAAGACCCTAGAATAAAAGGATCAAAGGCTAAAAAAATTAGAATAATATTTTAAACATTTAGAAATGAGGATACAAAGCTAAAGGAGCCTTAAAACTATAGCCCAGATGGCTCAATAAAATTATTTGACAACGTAATAGCATTTTCATTATTTTGAGTAACTTTTTAGAAACTCAAAAGAGGGAGCTTTAAATGGAAAATTTGAGTTTTTCATGGTTTTTAGAGGCCTTAAAAACTATAAGAATCCTTAGAATGGTTAAAAACCCTCAGGTGTGCATTTTAGGCTGTCGATTGACTTAAATTTTGAACAGATGATTTGGGATGGCTCTGAAGCCCATAAAATTGAACATTTATGTTTTTAATATACTAGAGGGTTTAAATTTTCATATGGAAAAGACAGTTCTAGAAAAGGAGCTAAAATGAGCAAAAACGAGAAAATTAAGGTTAAAGGAGAAAACAGGGATTATGAAAAATGTTATAACTTTACCCTTTTCTTCTTAAATCTATTCAGCATAACCCAAGCCCCTTAAAATAGAACCTAGACCATCTGAACTAGCAGCAAAAGTCACACTAAGGAGAAGGGAAAGAAGGAGGAAAACAAACCAAGAAAAGGTATGAATTTTGGCACTTTTTCATGTTTCTTCACTAAGATGATTCTCCTCTTCAAGCTCTCTTGGCTCATGGTTTTAGTTTCCTAAGAGGGGGATTTTCATGGCTGAACTTGTGGAAGAAGGAAAGGATTTAAGGAAACTAAATTTTGCACTGAATTCTTCTCCTCAAAATCTTCAAGATGATATATGAAGTGCAAAGTTGGCTTCTCCTTACCTTCTCTTTCCCTCTCTTGTTTGGCTATCATAAGGCTTATGAAGTGTAACGAACCTAATTTTCGTAAAATGATGAAATGAGCCATATAAAAGTAAGTCTATTGGAATGAGTTAGAAAATGTCCAAGAAAAATTGGGTAGAGTCGTAGGCTCCTCAAAATGATAATTTTAGGCTTAGACAGAAAGAAAAAAGGAGCTAGGACAGAGAAACAGAATTGTTACAAAATTTGAAAAAATGTAATGGCATTTTTATAAATAAGTGCAACTTTTGGAAAAAAAAAACACACAAGAGGGCTTTTTAAATGTAAAATTTGAGTTGCCCAAGGTTCTCAGAAGCCTCAAAAATCATGGGAAGCCTCAAGACTGGTAATAAAGCCCATCTGGTGTACTTTTTTCAACGACGGTGAGCCCGAATTTAATGGATTCATTTGGGAAGGTTTTAGCTCTAATTTAAGTGATTCTAAGGACATTTTATTAAATTAGGAATTTAAATTTTATAATAGAAAAGACGGTTCTCAAAAAGAAGCTAAAATGAAGCCAAAATAAAATTAGTATTACGGAAGGATGAAATTAGAATTTTTGAAAAAGCTAGTTTCTTGAATGTTCCACACACTTCACCCCCTTTTTCTCCCCTCATTTTGGTTGATGCTCTCTGCCCAAAATAAAGAAAAAAGAAGCTCTCTCTTAGGTGCACAAGAGAAGGAGAGAAAGGAGGAAGAAAGCTAAGGAAAGGTAGCCAATTTCAAGGAATTTTATGCCTCTTCTTCTTCCAATTTTGTTCTCCTCCCTTTAAGCTTTCTTTCCATGGTTTTATTAAGTGGTTTTAGTTCTATTTTGAGTCTAGAACAAGGGGGGATAATTCCAAATTTTTTAGGAGAAGCAAATCAAGGAGAAAGGCTTTTGAAAACAAGCTTGAATCCAAGGTAACTTTTGCCTTTTATTGTTTTCTTCTCTTGCTCTTCTCTTGGTGCAATTTCGGCCAAACCATAACCATGAGAGGGGAGGGAGTTCTATCCAAAAACAAGAGAGGAACTAGGGTTTTAGGCCATGGGGAAGTGGAATATGCTAAGAAATTGCAAGAAAAACGTATGGAAATCAAGTTAGGAAAGTGTAGGATTCTTTAGGATTTTATGAAATCTTATTTTATACATGAACTCCCTTGGCTATTTAAATGTTTCCTTGGGCCCCTAAGACCTCTAGAAAGCCTCTCAAGTGGCTCTCCCATCAAAGAAAAATCAAAAGGTCCATGAACATCCATTATGGTACATGGTTCGGCCAAGGCAAGAGCATAAGGCTAGGGGATGTTTTAAATTGTTCTAGCCTTGTTTTGGGACTTCATATGATATTAGAAGATGGGAAAAACCATTGGAAAAAATTTAAGAGTCATGGATTGGGAGATGGGACAATGGTGTCCATAATGGTGCCTTATGAAGCAACTTAGTTTTTTAATTGTGCAGATGAATGTGTAAGGGCTCCAAGGACCTTGAATGAGGTCAAGAGACCTAAAAATGAAAAGAGAATGGAGCTTAGAGCTTGAATGATGAGATTTTCTTCAATAGGCCATTTATGGAACCATTATGCCACTTGCAGAACCAAGTGTGTGTTTAAGAATAAGTTTGGTATCTTAACTTGCTTTAAGTGCATAATTGTGTGCTATTTGTGATGTTTAGGTCAAGAGAACCATACTCCACCTAAGTGCTCTTGTGTAACCAAAAAGGGGAAGGAATAAACAAAGTAAAGCTTGTCTAAGATTCAAGGTAGCTCTCCACCTCATTCTCCTTGTATTCTTGTGTATATGCATGTCCTTGTGTGCATGTATATGTCTATGTGATTAGAGAACATGCCACTTGATACTTTGAGATTGTATTAGTACCAATGTGTGCTCTTGAATGGCTTTGCTTGTGAAAATTACTCACAAGGGTAAGGTGATGCTAAAAGACCCTTGAGGTAGGTGAGGAGATACCAAAAGTCTTAAGGCAAGGGTGAGACTAGGCCAAAAGTCTCTTGAATGGGTGAGGTAATTCCAAAAGTCCTAGAAATAGGGTGAGGCAAAAACCAAAAGTCCTTAAAGCATGTTTTTAAATTGAAAATGAATTTGGTGGTATAAAAGTATCTTGCATGTTTATGTTGAGACATGTTCCAAAAGTGTGCCTTTGATATATGTAAGCCTTAAATGTATGTGTGAGCTATTCATATTCTAGGAATCTCACTCCCCTTCCCTCCTCTATCTTAACATGACTAGGTGGTGTAACATCTAGTTCTCTGAAAATAAGAGAAAACGTGAGAAACGTAATGTACGGCTTCTCTGTCAACGAACAAAACTCACCAGATACAAAAAGAAGTCCCCTGAAATGATGTAGTTAAGGTCCCAAACAATTTGGGAAGCATTCTAGACTCCTAAAAATAAAAATCCCAGGCTCAAATAGAAAGAAAAATAGAGCTAAAATGAAGAAACAATTTCTTACGAAAAGCTTACGAAACATAATAGCATTTTTGTAATTTTGAGCAAATTTTGGAATTTACATAGGAGGACTTTTTAAATGAAATTTTTGAGTTTCCCAGGGTTCTCAGAGGTCCTGAAAACCATGGGAAGCCCCGAACAATTAAATCTCCTCCGGTAGACGTTTTCTAATGTCAGTGCACCTAAGTTTTGACAGATTCGCTTGGGAAGGTTTTAGCTCCGATTTGAGTGATTCCAAAGGCATTTTACTAAATTAGGAACCTAAATTTTATAATGGAAATGATCGTTCTTAAAAAGGAGCTAAAATGAAGAAAAAACAAAAATACAAAGAACGAAAGGCAAAATGGAAATTTTTGAAAAAGTGCTTCCTCCTCCCTTATAAATAGGTGGTGCCTCACACTCTCCCCCATTTAGCTTCAGATTATTCTACCCCAAATTAGAAGAAAAACCCTAGGAGAGTGGCGTACCAAGGGAGAGAAAATCCAAGCTTAAGGTATGTTTCCATAGTAGTTCTTCATGCTTTTCTTCATCCACACCTCATCTCCTCCCTTCTCATTTGTTTTTTTTTAATTAAAATGGAGTTTATAAATCTAATTTAAGGGAGAAATTCAAGGGAATTTTCGGATTTGAAGAGAGGAGCTTGGAGAAAGCAAGATTCAAGCAAGGAAACTAGGTAAGTTTTCTTCCTATGGTTGATATCTTCACCCACCCTTCTTCTCCATTTCGCCTAACCTTAGGAGCCATAGGAGGATCTGATTTTTAAGCCAAACTAGGCGTCAATCTTAGGTATTTGAGGGAGAAGAACAAGAATATGCAAAGGAAATAACAAAATAACCATTAGATTTCAAGATGCAAATTTTAGGGTTTCAAGTGTTCCTTCTAAATTTTGATTTTGTGTGATGATTCCTAGGCCTAAATAAGAGTTTGAATGAGCTCCTGAAATCCCTAAGATGCTCCCCACATACTTCCTCCTTCAAGAAAACCAAACAAATTCCATGAAGCTCAATAAGCTCCATAGTCTTGGCCAAACAAGGTTGGAGTAGCTAGGAAGAGTTTTAAATTTTTCTAAGCCCATTTGTGTCATATATGATGAATGAATATGAGGGGAGGCCTTGGAAAAAATTTAGAACTCATAGAAAGTGAGTTAGTGCTTTAGGTTCCATGCTATAACCTAAAGAAGCAACATGTAGTTAGGCTCTTTGTTTTAATTATATGATGACTCTGAGAGGCTTAAAAGGAGTCAAGAATTATATTTGAAAAGAAAGAATAGAGTCTAGAATTTATTTAAAGGGTGTTGCTTCATTAGGTGCAATTATGGACCATAATGAAGTTATAGGGCAACCTAGTGTCTGAGCAAATTGTATGGTCTTCGAATTGAGTTCATGAACCTAATTGGCTTCTATAAATTTTGTCTAGGCCAAGAGAAACCATCTCCACAAGTTTTTGTGTGTGTGGCTGAAAGAGGAAGCTTTGATTCAAGAAGGGAAGTGTGTGATTAATGTCAAGGTAGCTCTCTCCATCTTCTCTCATGCATGGATGTATGCTTAGCTTGTCTTAGAATGTGTGTATGTGTATCTTCAAGTTATGAAAAGTATGATAGCATGATTTCCTATACCATGATTTTATGATGACATATTATGTTTATATGATGTTTTTGACGTGTGCTTGGGTTTTCTTGAGTGTGGTGAGGCCAAGAACCCTTAGCTACGATGAGGATGAGCCAAGAACCCTTAGGATTAGTTGAGACAAAGAAAAAAGTCTCCCAAAAGCAAAGTGGGCTCCCAAGAGCATGGTTGAGTCCAAGAATGCATTAAAGAATGGGTGAGGCAAGTCCAAATTTCATAAGAAATTAGGTGAGGCCAATCCACTGGCTTGGCAAGCCTTTGTATGCTATGTATGAATTTCTTGAATGATGAAAATGATTCTTGAATGTTTGCACATGTCCACATGCCATGCATGCATTTATGAGACTTGTTTACATCCATTATGTATGATTGAATGGGAAATGAGCTATTGGGATTCTTTGAATCTCATTCTCTCCTCTCCAATGTTCTAACATGCTAGGTGGATCAAGTGAACAAGGTGATGGAAGCCAAATTACCTTGAAGGAAAGAGTTTGACAATTAAATGCAAAGTTTTTAGTTCTTTAAGGCCATAATTGTGTCAAATGTTGTAACCCCTTGATGTATATGGTCTATGAGCTCTTAGACGTCTGTAATTATGATATTATGCCATGTATGAATAAGAGAATATGTTATGTAGCCACTAGAATATGAATTGAGTGTATGATGGCACATTAGCTTCATAAAAAACTTTATGGAAATATACATATGTGTGCATAAAATAGCCAAAATAAGATGCATGAGGTTTGGGACCATTTGGGTAGCTTACACAAGTCTTAATCATGCTTTTAGACTTGCCCAAAAGGTGTCAAACCCCATGGAAAGCCATTTGGTTACTTTGGTACCCTATATGGAGCCAAAATTGACCATAATGGAACCCTATATTACTTTTTGGCCAAATGAGTTCTTCTTGATCTAAGATTTGGCATAAAATTAGAGCTTGTTGAGAGCTTCTTGAGAAGCTAAAGAACATAATTTTTGGAGGTCTACAAAATATTTGATGAACTTTCAAAGTTGGCAATTTTTCTAATTTTGGTCTGCTGCATTATTCATTTGGTCCGAAAATAAAAATGAAATTTGTCACACAGGGCTCAAATGATGTCCAATTGCCACAAAATTTTATACAGAGAAACTAGACATTCACAGTAACTTGTGCCAACTAGAAGCACCTCATTTGGAGGTCTAGAGAGGGAGATACAAATTTTTAAAGATACCATCCAGTATCAGGACTCTTACCCGACTTCAGTTATTGTTCCATTGAATTCCATGGTCTAGATTGCTTGAAATGATCTAGAGCTATTTTTTTCCTCTAGCTAACATCCCCAGCTTTCCAGATTGGTATCATTTGCATGGATTGGATTTTTTTGGAATTAATTGGACATTTTCAAATTTGCTGCAAAAATCTGTGACAACATTAGTGGCAGTTTGACCTCTAGACCTTTTCAATGTCAAACATCCTTTGTGATAGATTTTGTGGTCTGAACATATTTTTAGTGTGAAGTAGACATCCTTAGTTTTCAGAATGACCAAGAATGCATGATTTTGATTTTTCTAGAATTAGTTATGATTTTTCAAAGTTTGGTTAGAAAAGGGGCTAATTCTAGTTGAAATTTGATAGACCTATTTTGAGCTTCCCCTCATGATTCTTAAGATGTTGACCACATTTTACGTTCCAAATGAGTTGTATTCATGTAATTAAATATGAGAATGCATAGTGTGAGCTCACTCGGTCCACGTGATATTGAATGAAATTTTTATACACGACGCAATGCAAAAAATTGTATTATTTTAACTCCTTTTCTTGCTCCTTCATGGAAATAATGAATGTGAGACATGTATAAATGTCGTGATATGAGCTAGAAACATATGGTGTTACAGGTGGTGCCCATGAAGCAAGGAATGCAAGCCAAAAGCCTTGAAAAGCCATACTCTGACTATTGTGTAGTTCTACTTGTAACTAAGTGTTAAAGTGGTTATGTAAATGTTATTTTTGAGATGTAAACCCATGAACAAATGTAATATGATGTATGAATATTGTATAGCTCTTATGTGGTATTAGACCAATAGGAATGTGAAATTTGACACTTTGATGGCTTGGTATAATTGTGTATTAATGGATGTGGGATAGCCAAATTAAGATGCATGGTATTTGGAACCACTTGGATAGTTTATACAAGTCATATTTATGCTTTTAAACTTGTCCAAGGGGTGCCAAACATTAAAGAAAGTTATTTGGACAAAGTTGGTACCTTATATGGAGCAAAATGGACCAAATCGGTGAGTTATGTTACTTTCTATCCAAATGAGATCTTCTTAGTTTGAAATTTGGCATGCATCTAGATCTTGTTGAGATATTTTTGGGAAGCTAAAGTAGGTATTATTTAGAGGTTTGTGGAATTTTTTGCAAATTTTTTAAGTTGGCCGAATTTTCAGATTTTGTTACTGGTATTGTTCATTTAGTCCAAAATGAAACTCTATCACTCAAGGGGAAAATGAAGTCCAATTTCCATGAAATTTTAAAGGGAGAAACTATGACTTCCCAATGACTTATGGCGACTAGAAACACCTCATTTGGATGTCTAGAAAGGGAGATATAAATTTTTGAAATTGCTATTCTATTCTAGGCACACCTTTAGACCTTCAGTATTGTTCCATCGATATTTAGGGTCTAAATGCTCTTGGATTGATTTGGAACTATTTTTTCTCTCTAGTTAACATCTTTAAATTTCCAAATTGGTACATTCTACATGAATTGTATTTTTGTAGAATTAATTATGAATTTACAAAATTTATATCAGTAATCTATATTAGTGTTTTTGGATAGCTTGACCTTTATGCCTTTTCTGATATCAAGCATATTCTAGATGAGACTTTTTTGGTTGGAAATTATTTTTAATGTAAATTTAGCATCCAAATCTTTCCAAAAAGCTATTTTTTGCTTGATTTCAATTTTTCTAGATTTATTTATGATTTTTCAAAGTTACTCCTAAAATCTACCACAAGCTATCTGCGGGAAATGAGTGAAAATTTGGGGTTTTTGAGTTGAATCCGTGGATTTTAGGTTGTTTTGGATTATTTATGATTTGTATGAGTGGTAAATGACTATAGAATGTTGTTTGAACATCCATGGAGCCCACGTAATGGGAATTGTAAATTGAACCCCAACTTAACGCAATACAAATGCATGATATTGTGGCTTTTCATTGATCATTTCCCAAGAACATGTACATAATTACCTAGAATGGAAGGGTATAACGATAGAAAGTATATGGTATGACATGAAGAATGAGAATGTTTTAGATAGTAACAAAGTAGAATCAAGGGTTTTAGAGTGTGAGAAATTGAATTATGCAATTAGATTTAAGAAAGGAGCATTAGGAGAAGATATGGAAGTTATGGTTTCAATTGCACCATGAGAGTTTTGAAACTTTAAGAGGATAACCCAAGCCATATTTGATCACTTCTAGACACTAAAGAAGCCAAGGAATATTGGTATGTATCAAACTCCTAAGAAAAATAAGCAAAATTCCATATAGCTTCTAAGGAAGTCAAGGTTCAACCAAGGGGTGGAATGGATAGCTAGTGTAAAACCATATATAGCTAGCATTTACTTTGTATTATAAGTGGCTAAAAGTATCAACTTATGCAAGAGAATTACTTTTAACAATAGAAATTACTGTTATTAAAAGCTAAACTAATTCATTCTTGGCTTAATGGACCATGTGAACTTACCGAACTTATTCTCCATCCCTAACACATTTGTTCAATAGAAAATAACACAAATTTAAACTCAAAACTTGGGTCCAAGGCATAGAACACAATTTCACATTACACTTGCATTTTTTCTGAGTTCCACATTCTAATATGGAATTTGGAAATTCATAACTAATTATAAAAAGATCCAAATCATGCAAATTATAGCTTTCTAAAAAGCTCAAGATGTCATCTAGCTACCATAAAAATTTTAGATCAAAATAACCATATTTGGCCTATGAAATTTGATGGAATAGTACTTCAGGTCTGGTGGTCATTCTGTAACAAACTTGGAACTTCAAAAATTCTTTTCTCCTTCTACAGAGCTCTAAATTAGGTGCTCTTAATGGCCATGAAAAGCTCAGGATGTCTACTATATAACAATAAAATTTCACAAGCATTAGACTCTATTTTACCCCTAAGTGACATAGAAAAGCAAACTAACTATATGAACAGTGTTTGTGACAATTTCTACATAATTTGACCAACTTTGAAAAATCATAATAAATTCTCTAGAGCTCCAATAAAAAGTCCTCTTTCACTTTATGAAAAGCTCTAGATGACCCTATTTGATTGCGAAATTTTATACAAAAATTCATCTATTTGGTTAGACTTTGGTTCAGAGCTTCAAAATGGTCAAATATGGAATCATAAAGGGTTCAAATGATGGCAAATGGTCTTCTAACCATACCATGGCCATTTGAGCATATCCAAAAACATAAACACATCATATAGAAACATCTCAAATGGTCCAAATCATCATGGATTTCAAAATCACCTTCCTAGTTGTTCATATAAACGTGTACATCAAAGTTCATGAATGTCAAAAACTCACATACTCATACATTTAGTACCAAAATTGATTCATATATCATAGTTACAACTTTTACTTGTGCTAAATGTCATACCTTATTTTATAACACTTTTCCTGCTACAATTACCTCATATAAAACTTAGAGGAGTCAATGGAAACCTGAACTAATTAAATTTTTTTTCCTTTTAAAAATTTCCTCATACAATTTCACTATTCATTTGGTCATTTTCAATTTCTTATCTAGCTTTGAAAATACATACTTAATTATAGAAAAATTGTATGAGGTCGGTTCATGGCTCTACTTCAAGCTCTCTAAGCCCTTTATAAGGGGAAAATACTTACTTAGCTGAGCACATATAATTCCATATAAAGTTGCCCTTACAACAAATTGGACAGTTTTACCCCTCATTGGTCATATTATTATTATTATTATTTTGCCTTTATAGAAGCACATGCATTCTTACATCTTAGGCACGCTAGTCATACTCTTTTTACTTCAAGGTTAGGTATATACATGGCTTTCCATTTCATACCTGTGAACACTGTATTTTGTCCGAACAAACTACACAAATAATAACAAAATCATATTAACAAAAATACAAAAAAAAAGAAAATAGAAAGAAAGAAAATAGAAAATTAGGAGAAAATGAAAAAAATGAAAAAATAAAAAAAATCTAAATCAAAAGCTCTAGAAAACGAAAAAAAAATGAAAAAATAAAAAAAAAACAAAGGGAAAAATCAAAACAAAAGAGAGAAGAGAAAAAGAAAATTAAAAAATATATATATCTATATATATATAAATTTAAAGGATTAAGAGAAAAGATTTAGGAAAAAAAAAGGTCCAAGTCCTTTTCTAAACACAAGCCCATTTTTATTAAATCTTGGCCCAAATTCAAAAAAAATTGCAACCCAACTCTTCTAAATCTGATTCATTAGCTTAAAAAAAAAAGCAGCAGATGCCTTTTTCAAAAAAAAAATGTTCAAAAAGGAAAGTTGGGTCAATCCAGTCCAAAAAATTCAAAAACCCACAACCTAGCTTTCTTACATTTGGCCCATTAATTCCAAGGCTGTAAAAAAAAAAGCAATAGAAGCCCCTAAAAATAATAATAATAAATTAAAAAAAATACATAGAAAAGGGCCAAAATCATTAACCCTGCATTTTGACCCAGTCCCCTTTAGGCATTGCATCCTCTGCCATAAATAGAAAGAGCGACATGAGAGAGGAAAGGGCAGAGATGCAGAGACCAGCAACGCTCAGAGAGAAGCATGAGAATGGCAAGGGTTTTCAGTGGGGCTTCCAAAGGGACTAGGGCAGAGGGCCAGCAGCACGCCCGGAGAGCTGACCCTATCTTCTTGTCCCCTTCATCGTCAAAGACTGATGAAAGGAAAAAGGTTCAAAAATCAGACGAAAGAAAAAGGAAGAGAGGGAGACCAAGAAAATCGAGGAAGAAGACTCGAATAAAAGGGCAAGAAAGAACAGAGATCAGGGGGAACGGTTTCTGGAGAAAAGGGGAGAAGGAGAGAGGCTTCTGATTGAGGGATTTGAGGGATCGAGGGATTTGAGAGCAAGAGAAGAAGCAAGCCTTCCGATTGAGGGATTTTGAATTGAGTGAGAGATCCAGAGAGATCGAGTGCGAGGAGAGCGCGAGCGAGAAAGAGGAATCGAAGGGGTGAGAAGTCGAGAAGGGAGATCAGAGGGAGAGAGGAACGGTTTCTGAAAAAAAAAAAGGGTTTTTGGGGAGGAAGAAAACAGAAGAAGGAGATTTTATTTTTGGGAGAAAGCAAATTTGAAAAAAACAGAGGATTGGGGTCAGAGGCTCTCGAGGACTAGTTTCTAGTCCGAGGGAATTGAGAGAGTTAGGGGGTCAGAGAGAAACTCATTAGGCATCGAGGGAAGGGTGCTGGAAGTCCTTCTGCAAGGGTTCTAAGGGATAGTAGTTCTGGGGCAGAGGCTTTAAACTCTGATTAAGGAAGGAACGACGGACATCTCCCCCTATGGTCGATGAATTTAGACTCGGAGCTGGTGCTTCCTTTTTTTTTCGGCTGTCCCTACAGGTAAGTTGTTGAGTTGCTTCCCTTTCTTACTTACCAATAGTGTCATGCTTGTGAAATTCTCTGGTGGTTGCTGATAGTGGTAGGCAAGAATAAAATACGGAACAACCATGTAACTAAGAATGTGAGCATGTATCCGACATTAGCTGCTATTTTTTTTTTATTTCTTTTATTTTTTTTGTATCTCCTGGAGTATGATGTAATGTGCTAATTCATACGTCTGAGAGGTCTGTAGTATTCTTACGCTGAGTGACCAAGGATGAAGGGTGAAATATCTTGTATCATGTAAGTCCTAAAGTGTGCTTACCAACTGTTCGATGGAATGCTTAAGAGTAGTCCGCAGTAAGCATAGGCATTTTACTGTTATGTTTCTATTAGTGCAGAATTGTCATCTGATCTATTGAATCTATTAGGGCTGTGTTGCTATAATCCCAATCTTCCTACTATTATAATTTGGGAGTAGATAGATGTATGTTGTGGACTGATGCTCAGGAGAGGGTTTTTTTTTTTAGAAGAGCAGAAGGCTCATGGATAGGGTTTGAATAACACGAGTATTAAGCTGTTAGAAATAACGATATTGTAGGGAGTTTCATTGATTCAGACGGGCGAGGTTTGCTACAAATATGGCATAATTGATTACTTCGGTTTGGGGCTAATTCCACTACGTACTTCTTCTTTGCTTTGAGTCACTGGTTGTGTATATGGAGTATCCATTCATAAAATAAAATAAAAAGAGAAGGAACAAAAAAAAATGAAAAAATAAAGGCAATAACAAAACAAAAACCTATCTGCTGAAGGAGAAGCCTAGCACCAAAGTCAAAATAAAAAAAAAGGGGCAAGCAAGTAAATGCAATCCTATATGCGCCTAATCTCGCCTTATTTTATTCACTTTATTTTCTTCTGATTTTACTTAGAGTTCGTTGTGCGGGATCTTGTATCCTCTCAGACGTGTATGAGTTTCCTGAGCCACTTTCTTACCCATTAGACCCCATTACAGTCCTGAGATATCCTCTCTTGCTAAGTGAATTTTGAGTATAGAGTTTTGTTAAAGCAAAAGGAGAAGGAGACTAATGGGAGACCCGATGGGGGTATTGTAATTCTTGAGCCTGATATCTTTTATTTCATAAACCTATTTACCAAAGCCACACTACAAGCATCAAAAGTCCTTATTGAGGTTTAGCTTGTTTGAAAAATAATGGGGCAGGTTTCCTCAAAAAGAACAATTAAAAGAAAAACCAGAATAATTGAAATTGGGGCAAAAAAAAATTTTGATTCAAAGCAAATTCTTTTAACTACATCCATTGTTTCTTTTAAAAGGAGTTTAAATCCATAAGTAAAGCTTCTTTCTATCCCATCATATCTATATTCTCAGCATTCCACATCTCCATTGTTCAAAGGCGAATACTTAAAGTGTAGAACTAGGGCATCTTTCCATTCTGTTATGTTATACCGAGCCATTGTCTATTCCATTTATCCACTCCCAAAAGATTTTACATGACCCCACTTCTCATTAGCCCTTGCCTCCTTCTAAAGTTAAGGGCTATTTTCGTCTTAAACTCATATGTTTGTATCCTTTAATGCATGATTGCATTGGCATTGTTAAATAAGGTAAGCATGGATTTAACTTATTGACCTTTCAAGTATTAACGATGAAGAGTTGAAGAGAGGAGATTGCCTTGTCAAGTTAATAGTTCAAGGTTGATGGCCAACAAATCACTCGGAGGAAAAATCATTTAGAAATAAGTCAAAGCAAGAGTCTGGGGTCTTCTTAGCTTGGAATACTTTTTCAGGGGGCATTTTTGGCTAGTCAAAAGCCATTAATATATTCTTTCATCCAAACAACAAATGACCAATTTGGTAGGATAATCAAAGGCCTAACTTTTCTCACCGAGGCAAGTGAAGGGTTAGTGTGAGAAATTTCTTCAAATACAAATGGCTAACAATCCTATATTTTGACAAACCTTGCGATTTTTCATGCATCGCGTACCTGTATTGAATTTGTACAAAGATGAAGTATTTTTTTTCTTTCTTTTTTTTTCCTTTTAAGTCAAATTGATAAAAAAAAAACTAAAAAAAAGGGGTTCACACTTAGTCTCATCAATTAAAAAAAAAACTAACTAAAAAAGAATCATATTTTTCTCATTAATTCATTTTCCAAAAAAGGGCTTATACTTGCCTACATCTCATAGCCCATAGTTTACACTGGGGCAAGCAAAAGGAAAATTTGCTTTTTATAACACAAAGCATCACATGTTTCATGCATTTTACACTTACATACATTACATAGCCTTTAGTTCACACTGGGACAAGAAAAAGGAAAATTTGCATTTCATAACACAACGCATCTCATGTTCCATGCATTCCACACTTGCATACACTACATAGACCCTAGTTTATACTGGGGCAAAGGAAAAAGAACTTCGTGCATTTTATAAAGCATCTTATATGCTTCTTGCATTTCACTTGGGCATACATTATGTGAACCTCAAGTTCATATTGGGGCAAGAAAAAAAAAACAAAAAAAAAGTGCATTTCATAAATTGTAGCATCCCACATACTTCATACTTCTAATACTTACAATAACCCAGATTTACGCTGGGGCAAGGGAAAGGAAAATCCACATTTCATGAAAGGAAGCATCACTCGTTTCATGCATTCTACATTTGCATACATTGCATAGGCCTTAGTTCATATCAGGGTAACTAAAAACAAAAATCTTGCATTTTTTTATCTCACACATGCACACATGGGAACCCTTGTTTACAGTGGGGCAAGCAAAATAAAAAAAAAAGAGTCAAATTTGGCACTTTATCAAATAAAGCATCTTTCGTGCATATTGCTTCACACCGGGGCAAGGCAAAAGCCAACATTTGCATTTTATGAAGCAAAATACCACGCTTGCTTTTTGCATTTCATACATGCATACATGCGAACCCTAAGCTCACATTAGGGCAATCAAAACAAGCATTTTGCATTTCATAAAACATCTCATGCACTTTGTATATTTTACATGTGCATTCATCATGTAGACTCAGATTTCCTACTGGGTCAAAAAAAAAAGGGTTTGAACTGTAGCATCTCACATGCTTCATGTTTCATGCTTCTTATGGCTGTACATATAAATTCTGATTTATATTAAGGCAAAAGTGTGTTACTAAGCTCAAAAGTCAAGCATTCTGTATGCATCACACATTTCATATAAGTGCATTACCTTGCATAAAACTTAGATAAACGAAATAAAATCTTCAAATTGAAGAAAAATTCATTAAAAAAATAGCACTCCCTTAAAGCCCTGCAAGCTAGGCACCCCTTACAAAGTCCTGCAAGTCAGGCATCCTCAAGCCCTACATATGCTAGGCACTTTTTTCAAGCCCTACATACACTAGGCACTTTTCAAGCCCTGCATACGCCAGGCACCTTTAAGCCCTGCACAGAACAGGCACCTTTTTCAAGTCCTACATACGTTAGGCACCTTTAAGCCTTGCACAGAACAGGCACCCTTTTCAAGCCCTACATACACTAGGCACCTTTAAGCCCTGCACAGAATAGGCACCTTTAAGCCTTGCACAAAATAGGCACCTTTAAGCCCTGCACAGAACAGGCACCTTTAAGCCCTGCACAGAACAGGCACCCAAGCCCTGCACAGAACAGGCATCAGGAACCGATAAAAGTCCTGCCTTAAAACAGGTATCATTTTCAGAATTACATTACCTCCTTTCTCTTTGATCAGATCACTTCTAGGTAAGTTAACTCATCTTAATCTAGTAGCTTTCCAAAGAAAATACATGTTTTCATCTTTACTTATTGTTAAGTTAGGGATATCCAAAATTGCATTTTTGCTCTCCTCACTTAAAGAATAAGTAAATAGAGGCAACCTGTAAACACCATATTTTGCTTGGGTCGCTTTCTCCTTTTGTTTATTGTCACAAGGTAATTAAATCATCCAAAACAAAATACGTGTTCTAATCTTTACTTGTTCCGTATACAAAAATATTAAAAATTACATTTTCAATCTCATTGTCTAAGAAACAAGTAAAGAGGGGCAACTGTGAACATCGTATTTTTTCCGGACAAGCTACACAAATAATAACAAAATTAGATTAACAAAAATACAAAAAAAAGAAAGAAAATAGAAAGAAAGAAAATAGAAAATTAGGAGAAAATGAAAAAAGTGAAAAAATAAAAAAATCTAAATCAAAAGCTCTAGAAAACGAAAAAAATGAAAAAATGAAAAAAAACAAAGGGAAAAATCAAAACAAAAGAGAGAAGAGAAAAAGAAAATTAAAAAATATATATATGTATCTATATATATATATAAATTTAAAGGATTGAGAGAAAATATTTAGAAAAAAAAAGGTCCAAGTCCTTTTCTCAACACAAGCCCATTTTTATTAAATCTTGGCCCAAATTCAAAAAAAAACTGCAACCCAACTCTTCTAAATCTGATCCATTAGCTTAAAAAAAAAAAGCAGCAGATACCTTTTTCAAAAAAAAATGTTCAAAAAGGAAAGTTGGGTCAATCCAGTCCGAAAAATTCAAAAACCCACAACCTAGCTTTCTTACATTTGGCCCATTAATTCCTAGGCCGTAAAAAAAAAAGCAGCAGAAGCCCCTAAAAAAATAATAATAATAAATTAAAAAATATATACACAGAAAAGGGCCAAAATGCAAGAACCCTGCGTTTTGACCCAGTCCCCTTCAGGCATTGCATCCTCTGCCACCAATAGAAAGAGCGACATGAGAGAGGAACGGGCAGAGAGGCAAAGACCAACAACACTCAGAGAGAAGCATGAGAATGGCAAGGGTTTTCGGCGGGGCTTCCAAAGGGACTAGGGCAGAGGGCCAGCAGCATGCCCAGAGAGCTGACCCTGTCCTTTTGTCCCCTTCATCGTCGAATACCGATGAAAGGAAAAAGGTTCAAAAATTGAATGAAAGAAAAAGGAAGAGAGGGAGACCGAGAAAATTGAGGAGGAAGACTCGAATAAAAGGGCGAGAAAGAACAGAGATCGGGGGGAACAGTTTCTGGAGAAAAGGGGAGAAGGAGAAAGGCTTCTGATTGAGGGATTTGAGGGATCGAGGGATTCGAGAGCAAGAGAGGAAGCAAGCCTTTTGATTGAGGGATTTCGAATTGAGGGAGAGATCCAGAGAGATCGAGTACAAGGAGAGCGCGAGCGAGAAAGAGGAATTGAAGGGGTGAGAAGTCGAGAAGGGAGATCGGAGGGAGAGAGGAATGGTTTCTGAAAAAAGAAAATGGGTTTTCGAGGAGGAAGAAAATAGAAGAAGGAGATTTTCTTTTTGGGAGAAAGCAAATTTGAAAAAAACTGAGGATTGGGGTCAGAGGCTCTCGAGGATTGGTTTCTAGTCCGAGGGAATTGAGAGAGTTAGGGGGTCGAAGAGAAACTTGTTAGGCATCGAGGGAAGGGTGCTGGAAGTCCTTCTGCAAGGGTTCTGAGGGATAGCAGTTCTGGGGCAGAGGCTTTAAACTCTGATTAAGGAAGGAACGATGGACATCTCCCCCTGTGGTTGATGAATTTAGACTCGAAGTTGGTGCTTCCTTTTTCTTTTGGGCTATCCCTACAGGTAAGTTGTTGAGTTGCTTCCCTTTCTTACTTACCAATAGTGTCATGCCTGTGAAATTCTCTGGTGGTTCCTGATAGTGGTAGGCAAGAATAAAATATAGAACAACCATGTAACTAAGAATGTGAGCATGTATCCGACATTAGCTACTATCTTTTTTTTATTTCTTTTATTTTTTTTGTATCTCCTGGAGTATGATGTTATGTGCTGATTCATACGTCTGAGAGGTCTGTAGTATTCTTACGCTGAGTGACCAAGGATGAAGGGTGAAATATCTTGTATCATGTAAGTCCTAAAGTGTGCTTACCAACTGTTCGATGGAATGCTTGAGAGTAGTCCGTAGTAAGCATAGGCATTTTTCTGTTATGTTTCTATTAGTGCAGAATTGTTGTCTGATCTGTTGAATCTGTTAGGGCTGTGTTGTTGTAATCCCAATCTTCCTACTATTATAATTTGGGAGTAGATAGATGTATGTTATGGACTGATGTCAGGAGAGGGTTTTTTTTTAGAAGAGCAGAAGGCTCGTTGATAGGGTTTGAATAACGCGAGTATTATGTTGTTAGAAATAACGATATTGTAAGGAGTTTCATTGATTCAGACGGGTGAGGTTTGCTACAAATATGGCATAATTGATTACTTCGATTTGGGGCTAATTCCACTACGTACTTCTTCTTTGCTTTGAGTCACTGGTTGTGTATATGGAGTATCCATTTATAAAATAAAAAAAAAGAGAAGGAACGAAAAAAAAATGAAAAAATAAAGGCAATAACAAAACAAAAACCTATCTGCTGAAGGAGTAGCCTAGCACCAAAGTCAAAATAAAAAAAAGGGGCAAGC
This sequence comes from Erythrophleum ivorense, assembly GCA_026724425.1. Lineage (NCBI taxonomy): Eukaryota > Viridiplantae > Streptophyta > Magnoliopsida > Fabales > Fabaceae > Erythrophleum > Erythrophleum ivorense. The sequence continues at coordinate 15,714,789 of JAIUCV010000014.1, forward strand.
AAGTAAATGCAATCCTATATGTGCCTAATCTCGCCTTATTTTATTCACTTTATTTTCTTCTGATTTTACTTAGAGTTCATCGTGTGGGATCTTGTATCCTCTCAGACGCGTACGAGTTTCCTAAGGACCATGTGGGGCAATAAGGTCCCTTGATGTTCGAGGGGTCTTGAATTCACAGTCTAATAAGTCTTGGGTTTCGACACCCCTTTTCAATTAATTTTGTTTTCAAAATTTCAAGAGGAAAAAGGGAGTACGAAATGGATTATTATCGAACTATGATTCCAAATAAAATCCCAAGAAAAAAATAAGGAGTGTTTCTCTATAAATAATAAGAGGTTTTCAAATATAAAATTTGACTTTTTTTTTCTCTTCTTAAAAGGTATGCCAGGCCAAAAGAAAATTAAAATACACTCCTAAAAAAAAACAAAAAGACAAAATAATAATAATAACAATAACAATGAAAAGGGGAAACAAAAAAATAAGAACTAAAATAAAAGAACAATAAGTAAAACAAACCAAACAACAAAAGATGTAGAAAGAATGATAAAAATCAAAAAGAGACAATAACAATAAATAAATAAATACAAAAAGAGACAATAATAAAAAAAAGAGAAAAAAACTTAAAAAAAAGTAATGATAATGAAAAAATTTGAAAATGCAAGAAAAGAAAGATTAATTTTTATCTTTAACAAATCAAAACACGTATGCCAAATTCAAAACTCATTTTATTTGTTAAAGAAAAAATGGATTTTTATTTTCTTGGCCTTTTCATCAAAAAAAAAAAAGAAAAAAAAAGAAAAAAGAAAAAAAATCAAGACGATTAAAAAAATGAAAAAAAAAATTTTTAAAAAGGAAAGAGATAAAAAAAGGAGAAAAAAAATAATACAACAAAACAAAAACAAAAAAAAACCATAACGAATCAGATAAAACTAAAAAAAAAGATGCAGAAAGAAAAAAAATCGAAAAAGGGAAAACACAAAATTGAAAATGCAAAGCAGGTAAAAATTAAATTCACTCTTGACAAATCAAAACATGCTAATCAACTTCTAAATTCGTTTTATTTGTAAAGGGGAAATTAAGTTTTATTTTCTTTATCTTTTCACCAAAAAATAACAATAAAAGCATGGTCACTTGAAATAGAAAACAAAAAAAAAACAAAAATAAAAATCGCAAAACCTAAACAAAAAAAATCACAAAACCTAGAGAAAACAAAAAAAACAAAAACAAAAAGAGAAGAGGAAAGTGTAAAATTAGTTCTGCCTTTTTGCAAATAAAAACACCTTAACCAACCTCAAATTTGTTTTGTTTGCAAGAGCTTAAATGATATTTTTTTACTCTTTCTCTCTCTAAAAAAAATCATCAAAAATAAAAAAATCAAACAAACAAAAAAACAACAACAAAACAATAAAAAAAAAAACAAATACTAAACACCTTCTAATCGAACTACGTGGACTTTGTAATTTCGTTTCTTCAATTTCTTTCTTCCTTTTTTTATTTCATTTCTTTCATTCCTATTCCTTATTTTGCATATAATTTGTTAAGGAGAATCAAAATAAATTAAAGGCCATGGTGATTTTGCACAACTAACTTAGGGTAACCGTTCTTAGTAACGGGTGTTGTGGGGTGCCTAATACCTTCCCACTCACAATCGACTCCTGAATCTATTTTCTGGTTCGTAGATTATTTTTCTTATTTTCCAAACTAAAAAGGTTTTTTTCCAAAAATTTTTCCTTTTTCAAAAATAAAAATTTGGTGGCGACTCTACTTTTTCTACTTTTATTTTCAATTTTAATTTCGGTTTGGCGCCATGCGGTCGCAATTTCGAGTGTGACAATACCTGAGTACCTTACAGTGTCATAATGTAACTCATACACGTAGTAATCTAAAATATTGAATTACATGACAAAATGTGGGGCATAAAGTAAGGTCCTCGATATATGTCTCCACATTCTTTGCTCTTTCTTTGCTTGAACTTGGACCTAGCATGGTTTATATTTGGGGTGAGATTATGAAATCTCAGTAGTAGTAAACCAATCTCATTCATAAGGAAGCATGTAAGTACATAATATAATGCCAATCAAGGTGCCACATACCATATAGGAATACAAAGAATTTCATACAAGGCCAAGCACAGTCTAAACATACATGTCTCATCTTATAGCATAAATAACAACTTGATATAGCATAACACTCATCATTATACAAACATACAAGCTTAAAGAAAGAGGGAGGAAAACTACTACCTTAGCAAACTTTGCTCCTCAATCCTTGGAACTCAGTTTACTTGTTTTTGGAGTTCCTAAAACAACATCAAACCCTATAATCATAATGATAATTCATCACAATCAACACATAAACCTTAACTTCTAAAGTAGTATGACCCTTTTAAACTCATTGGAACTATTGGAATTGGAAAAATCTAACTCCTTCCCTTCCAATTCACTATGGCCGAATAGTGCGCATTTCTTGGCCAAAATTTAGAAATTTTATTCCATGAGTTTTGGGGGCTTTCCCATAGGTATTCCTAACTAAAAACACCCTTTTGAATCCATTGGAATGGATAAAATTATGAAATTCCAGCCCCAACATCACGTTTTGGTCATAACATAATCTAGCTTTGTTTTAGGCTCAAAAGTGAGTTTCTTTGGTTCTAAAAATTCCATAGTCTCTTCCTTTATGTTTTAGGACTTGAAATTTTGGTATACATGACTTTAAGACATTAAGAAAACACCATAAAAATGTTGGTAAAATTCGGACAGCATCTCCCCATGATTTCTATTTTCCCAAAAATTACAATATTTGTGTTCTTCAAAGTCTCAGCACATAACAACAATAACTAAGTTCATATGGCCTTCATGTTCAACATATAAACTTCATTTCAAAGCCTTCATATTCAACATATAAACTTCATTTTTAATCATCCATATGCTATCCAAAGTGACTCATAGCTAGGGTTTAATAAAACTAACTCAAAGCATGTGATTTTCAAGTGCGAGGTGGAGAAAACTTACTCTCTAAGCTTAATCCTTGCTTCCTTTTCTTTTTTGACTCTAAAATCCCTTCTCTTCCCACTTAGAGCAACATTCCACCTTGAAGAAAAGATGAATATGCAGTTGCCCTTTGGAGAAGATGGTTAGAGGATGAAAAAGATGAAGAAATTTGGTGAAGAATTGTGATAATTTTGCTTGGTTTCACTTCTTCTTCCACTTTTTCTCCCTCTCTTTCGCTCTTCACGTTTTTCTTTCTTTCTCCCTTGTGTGTGGCGTGAAAATGGTGGAATGGAGGTGAAGGAGATGAATTTAGATGAAGTTAAATGATCATACTAAATTTGGACCCTTGGATCAACCTTTTCAAGATCAAATCTTAACCTTCCATTTCTTTTTCTTTTGATTTTCTAATTTCATAACTAAATATTTTCTTCCAAAAATTCTTAGCCACACACTTGGACACCTTTTCTTAGCCCTTAAGTCATGAATAGTAACCATGGTTAACTTCCTTAACTCAACCATGGTCAACTTTTAACTCAACCATAATTAATTTCTAACTTAACCATAGTTAATTCTTTAAAATAACTAAAATCATTTTCTCCTTTCTTTTTCATTTTAAATTTATACTTGGGTTTCATTTTCTCTAAAACCCTAATTATATCTTTTCTTCTCTTTTGGGCCTTTAGAATCCGCTATTGGGCCTTACAACAGTCTAAAAACTGGTATCCGAGCCCGATTAAGGTTTTACGGTACAATACATACCTTTAGACTTTCTACAATTTATAAATATTATTTCCTTTACTTTCTAGCCATCCTGAGCTTTAAACATGGATCAAGGGCTCTTAACCTCAATCCTCATAAATTTCGATGTCAATCGAACACCCGAGCCTATAGGTGTAATTTTCACTGTTTTGTATTATGATTGTGCTATAAAATTTTCATTTATTACAATTTAGTCCCTGAAACTCCTTCAGGGTTTCTTAGCCCTTTAGCTATTCCTATTTCTATAGTTGTTACAACTTTCTTTTTTTTGTTTTGCTCATGGATACTGATCAGGATAACCAGATCTCAGACTAGATCCCGCCCGGCCATCCAGACAACATGGCATCATTGGACCCGTCTCATCGAATTGAGTTTAACTATGGGTCATGGATTTATGAGATTCTTGCCTAATTTTTTGATATTCGTGCCTAAAGCCATGAATAGAGGGTGAAACTAGGGTTTCCTGAACTTTTGGGCAATTTATACATCATGCCCTACTCATAATTTTTCTTTGTATTTTGGTCCCTGACTTCTTCATACTTGACTTCTGAGGCTCTTCGAGACCTTTTTTTGATTCCTATTTTTTCATCTATTTTAGCCCTAATTTTAGGGCACATCTAGCTTTTACTCATCATTATTTGCAGTCTAGAATATTATTCTAATTTTATTAGACCTTAATTTACTCTATTTGGGAGACTTCTTTTGTATCTGGTGAATTTCGTACATTGATAGAGAAACCATATGTTACGTTTCTCACGTTTCCTTACGTTTTCTTGGATTTTCAGAAAACCGGATGTTACACTAAATGGTTTACATCTCATAGACTTCATATACATACAAACCTTAATATCAAAATGCATAAATTTCCTATTCTATTATCAAAGCCTTATCTTCAAGTTGCTAGGCTCCCATTTCTTGCTCCATGTGGCTCACCTAGACATGTTATGGGGAAAAGTGAGATTCAAAGAATACCAATAACTCTTTTACCCTTTCAAGCATACATATATGGCACATTTTCATGTCAAAGAATGTAAGCATGCAATGAAAGGTTCTAATAAACATATATAATCATTTTTCAAGTTATATAAACTTAATATGTTTGATTAATTTAAAATACATTATTTTAAATCAAATCTTAATTAAATATATTAGTTTAAATTTAAGTCTATATAATAGATTAAATTTAACCAATTATTTAATCTAAATCTAGAACTAAATTCAAATTCAATTTATCTCATAAATTGAATTTAAATTATCATATTAGTTTAAATTTAAATTTATCATATAGATTTGAATTTAAAAACTAATTGATTTAAATTAAAGAATATATATTTCAAAATATTAATATATATATTTCAAATTTTATAAATAATATATATATAATATTTATTTATTTATTTATAAAATTCTTTCACCCTAGATTGAACATGACATTCATTAAATCTAGATGCAATTTCAAATTCAATGAATTTGGACATTCTAACTTGAGTTGACTCATTCTTGTGTGCGACCTTATAGGCCCATATGACATTGGCAATGGGCTAATGACACTATTTGACTCACAAGTTATAACACCATAAATTTTAGCTCATCTCTATCATTTTTGCATGCTCATCTAATGTATTACATGAGGGGAAGCAAGAAAATCCATTTAAATTAATGCATTTCTTTGCATTGCATCGTATTTAAAAATTTCATTCGGTGCCATGTAGACCGTGTGAGCTTTTACAATGCATTCTCATATTTAATTATACAAATACAACTCATTTGGATCATGAGATGTGGCCCACAACTCATGGAACTCAAAGAAAAACTCAATACTCATGTATAATTTCGGCCAAAATTTGGCTCTTTTCTGACAAAACTTTGAAAATTCATAACTAATTCTAGAAAAATTAAAATCATACATTCTTGACCATTCTAGAAAGCTACGGATGCCTACATCATACTTAAAATATGTCCATCATAGAGGACGTTTGACATCCAAAAAGATCCAGAGGTCAAACTGTCACTCATGCTGTCACAGATTTCTGCAGCAAACTTTGAAAATGTCCAATTAATTCCACAAATATCCAATCCATCCAAATAATATCAATCTGGAAAGCTGTGGATGTTAGCTAGAGGGAAAAAATAGGTCCAAACCAGTTCAGGCAACCCAAACCTCGGAATTCAATAGAACAGTAACTATGGTCGGGTAAGGGTCTTGATATTGGATACTATCTTTAAAAATTTATATCTCCCTCTTTAGACCTTCAAATTAGGTGCTTCTAGCTGACACAAGTCACTGTGAATGTATAGTTTCTCTGTATAAATTTTCAAGGCAATTGGACATTAATTGAGCCCTATGTGACAGATTTCATTTTCGAACCAAATGAATAGTGCAACTGACCAAAATTAAAAAAATTGCCAACTTTGAAAATTCATCAAATATTCTGTAGACCTCCGAAAATTATGTTCTTTAGCTTCCCAAAAATCTCTCAACAAGCTCTAATTGCATGCCAAATATCAGATTACGAAGAGGTCATTTGGCTAAAAAGTGATATAGGGTTCCATTATGGTCAATTTTGGTTCCATATGAAGTACCAAAGTAACCAAATGGCTTTCCTTAGAGTTTGTCACCTTTTGGGCAAGTCTAAAAGCATAATTATGACTTTTGTAAGCTGTCCAAATGGTCCCAAACTCCATACTTCTCATTTTGGCCATCTCATTCACACTTATGCATAATTCCATGTTGTCATTAAGGAAGCTACGATGCCATAACATGTCCAAATTTGATTCTAATGGTCACATAGCATATTCTCTCATTCATACATATCATAATATCATAATTACATATGTTCATAACATTATACTACATATACATCCATTGAATACATCAATTGCCATTCTTATAGCCTTAAAGTGACAAAATTTCCACATTTCAATGTCATTGCTTCATCTCTCATATTAGATCATTGGAGAGGAGGGAATGAGATTCGAAGAATCCCAATAGCTCATTTCCCATTCAATCATACATAATATATGCAAAGCAAGTCTTGAAAATGCATGCATGGATATCATGGAAGTCATGAACATTCAAGAAGCAAACTTGGCATGTGAATAAGTCACACAAGACATTCAATTGCTCACCAAGTGTTTGAATTGGTCTCACCGCTTTTCCTCATGGATTTTGGACTTGCCTCACCCATTCTTTAAGAGATTTTTAGACTCAACTATGCTCTTGGGAGCCCACTTTGCTTTTAGGAGACTCCTTGCTTTGTTTCAACTAATCTCAAGGGTTCTTGGCTCATCCTCACAATGGTTAAGAGTTCTTGACCTCTCCACACTCAAGCAAACTCAAATAAACATCATACATTCATTTGAAAACATAATATGTCATCATGAAATTATGGCATATAAAATCATGCTAGCATACTTTTCATGGCTAGAAAATATACACACATACATTCTAAGACAAGCTAAACACACATCCATGCATGAGAGAAGGTGGAGAGAGCTACCTTGCACACAATCACACACTTTTTCTCTTGAAACTCCCTCCCTTGCTTCGGCCACACACCCACAAACATGTGGGCAAGGTTTCTCTTGGCCTAGACATAATTTATGAGAGCCAATTAGATTTATGAAATAATCTCTAAGGTCACACAACTTGCTTAGACACTAGGTTATTCTATAAACCCCATTATGGTCCATAAATGCACCTAATGAAGCAACACCCCTCAAATACTTTCTAGGCTCCATTCTTTCCTTTCAAATATGATTCTTGACTCCTTTTAAACCTCTTGAAGTCATCACACAGTTAAAATAAATGGCCTATCATCATGTTGCTTCTTTAGGTCATAATATGAAACCTAAAGCACCAAATCACTTTCTATGAGTTCTAAATTTTTTCCAAGGCCTCCCCTCATTTTCGTTCATCATACATGACTCGAGAATGGCCTTAGAAAAATTTAAAACTCTCCTTAGCTATTCCAACCTTTCTTGGCTGAGACCATGCCCCTTTTTGGCCTCCTTGGAATTCTCTTTGTTTTCTTGAAGGAGGAAGCATGTGGGAAGCATCTTAGGGATCTTAGGAGCTCATTTAAACTCTTGATTAGACCTAGAAATTATCATATAAAATCAGATTTTAGAAGGTGCACACAAAACCCTAGAATTTGCATCTTGAAATCTAATGGTTATTTTGTTGTTTCCTTTGCATATTCTTGTTCTTCTCCCTCAAATACCTAAGATTCACCCTTGGTTTGGTTGAAAACTTAACTCCCAAAGGCTGACCTTACATAGGTTAAAATACCCATAAGAGAAAAGAGGAAGAAGATCAAGTGGAAGAATTGCATGATACCTTGATTTCCTTGGTTTTCTTGCTTGTTCTTTTCTTTCCTTAGCTTCCTCCCTTGAATTTCAAACTTTCCCTTCCGCTCTTACTTCAAAACAGCCCTAAAAAATTCAGAGAAATCATGGGGAAGAAGAGGGAAAAAGAGGAGAAGAGATTGGCTAAGAGAAAGCATGAAAAACAAGCAAATTTCCATTCCTTTAGCTTGGATTTTCTCCTCCTTCTCTCCTTCCCTTGGTGCGCTACTCTCCTAGGGTTTTTCTTCTAATTTAAGGTAGAATAATCTGAAGCTAAATAAGGGAGAGTGTGGTGCGCCACCTATTTATAAAGGAGGAAGAAACCCTTTTTTAAAAATTTTCATTTTGCCCTTCGTTCTTGGCATTTTAGTTTCTCCTTCATTTTAGTTCCTTTTTGAGAACCATCTTTTCCATTACAAAATTTAGGTTCTCAATTTAGTAAAATGCCTTTAGAATCACTCAAATCAGAGCTAAAACCTTCTTGAATGAATCAGTCAAACTTTGGGTCAACTGACTTTAGAAAACGTCCACCAAAGGGGTTTTAACTGTCCTAGGGCTTTCTATGGTTTTCAGGGCCTCTGAGTACCCTGGAGAACTCAAAATTGTCATTTAAAAAGCCCTCCTATGTGAATTCCAAAATTTGCTCAAAATTACAAAAATGCCATTACTTTTCGTAAGAAATTGTTTCTTCATTCTAGATCCATTTTTCTTTCCGTCTGAGCCTGGAATTCTCATTTTTAGGAGTCTAGAATGCTTTCCAAATTTTTTGGGACCTTAACTATCTCATTTCAAGGGACTTTCTTTTGTATCCGGTGAATTTCATTCGTTTACAAAGAAACCATAAGTTACGTTTCTCATGTTCTCTCTGGTTTTCGGAGAACCAGATATTACACAAGTCACAAGCGGCCTCTAGCAAGACATTATAACTGCCCAAATCATATAAGAATCAGTGATTCGATGCAACCTGTCATATAAACTTATCACATCCCTTTTGTCACACGATATCTAGATCAAGTATGGGGCATGGAAATGCCATCCTCATCTTACTTGATTGTCGTTTTCTCGATCTACATGCAGACAAACAGTACAAATGGAAACACTTCTATTTGAGCACAACCATGCATTTCTTAGTCTCACTTATCGAGAGCCCCATATGTAACATCCAATTTTCTGAAAATCCAAGAAAACGTAAGGAAATGCGAGAAATGTAACATATGGTTTCTTTGTCAACATACAAAATTTACTAGATATAAAAGGAAGTCCCCCAAATAGAGTAAATTAAGGTCTAATAAAATTAGAATAATATTCTAGACTACAAATAATGATGAGTCAAGGCCAGAGGTGCCTTAAAATTGAAACTAAAATAGATGAAAAAAAGGAGATAAAGAAAAAAGGTCCCGAACAGCCTCCGAAGTCAAGTATGAAGGAGCTAGGGACTAAAATGCAAAGAAAAGTTATATGCCAGGAAAAATGTATAAATTGTTCGAAAGTTCAGGGAACTCTAATTTCACCCTTTATTCATGGCTTTAGGCACGAATATCAAAAAATTAGGCAAGAATCTCAAAAATCCGTGACCCATGGTTAAACTCAGTTTGATGAGACAGGTCCAATGATGCCAAGTTATCCGAATGGCGGGCAAGATCCGGTCCGGGATCTGGTTATTCCGATCAATAGCCATGAGCAAAATAGAAAAAGGAAGTTGTAACAACTATAGAAATAAAAATAGCTAAAGGGCTAAGAAACCCTAAAGAGTTTCAGGGACAGAATTGCAGTAAATGAAAATTTTATAGCACAATCATAATATAGAACGGTGAAAACTACACTTATAGACCCGGGTGTCCGATTGACACTGAAATTTATGAGGATTGAGGTTAAGGGCCCCTGAACCATGTTTGAAGCTCAGTATGGCTAGAAAGTAGAGGAAACAATATTTATGAATTGTATAAAGTCTAAAGGTATGTATTGTACCGTAAAACCTTAATCGGGCCCGAACACCGATTTTTAGACTGTTGTAAGGCCCAATAACCGATTCTAAATGCCCAATAAGAGAAAAAAAGATATAATTAGGGCTTTAAAGAAGATGAAACCCAAAGATAAATATAAAATAAAAGGGAAAGAAGAAAAGGATTTTAGTCATTTTAAAGAATTAACTATGGTTAAGTTAGAAACTAACTATGGTTGAGTTAAAAGTTGATCATGGATGAGTTAAGAAATTAACCATAGTTACTATTCATAACTTAAGGGCTAAGAAAAGGCTTCCAAGTGTGTGGCCAAGAATTTTTGGAAGAAGATATTTAGTTATGAAATTAGAAAATTAAAAGAAAAAAGAAATGGAAGGTTAAGATTTGATCTTGAAAAGGTTGATCCAAGGGTCCAAATTTAGTATGACCATTTAACTTCATCAAATTCATCTCCTTCACCTCCATTCCACCATTTTCACACCATACACAAGGGAGGAGGAGAGAAAAACGTGAAGAGAGAGAGGGAGGGAGAAAAAGTGGAAGAAAAAGTGAAACCAAGCAAAACTACCACCATTCTTTACTAAATTTCTTCATCTTCTCCATCCTCCAACCATTTCCTCCAAAGGGCAGCTGCATATTCACCTTTTTTTCAAGGTAAAATGTTGCTCTAAGTGGGAAGAGAAAGGATTTTAATGTGAGAAAAGCAAAGGAAGCAAGGATTAAGCTCAAAGAGTAAGTTTTCTCCATCTTATACTTACAAATCACATGCTTTAAGCTAGTTTTGTTAAATCCTAGCTGAGTCATTTTTGGACAGCATATGAATCATTAGAAATGGAGTTTATATGTTGAATATGAAGGCCTTGAAATGAAGTTTATATGTTGAACATGAAGGCCATATGAGATTAGTTATTCTTGTTATGTGCTGGAACTTTGAAAAACACAAAGATTGTAATTTTTGGGAAAATAGAAATCATGGGGAGATGCTGTCCGAATTTTCCCAAAATTTTTATAGTGTTTTCTTGATGTCTTAAAGTCATGTATACCGAATTTCAAGTCTTAAAACATAAAGAAAAAGGCTATGGAATTTTTAGAACCAAAGAAACGCACTTTTGAGCCTAAAATGGAGCTAGATTATGTGACAACCAAAACGTGATATTGGGGCTGGAATTTGATGATGTTATCCATTCCAATGGATTCAAAAGGGTGTTTCTAGCTAGGAATACCTATGAGAAAGCCCCAAAACTCATGGGATAAAATTCCTAAATTTTGGCCAAGAAATGCATACTATTCGGCCATAGTGAATGGGAAGGGAAGAAGTTAGATTTTTTCAATTCCAATGGTCCCATTAAGTTTAAAAGGGTCATCCTACTTTAGAAGTTAAGATTTATGTGTTGATTGTAATGAATTATCATTATGATTATAGGGTTTGATGTTGCTTTAGGAACTCCAAAAGCAAGTAAATCGAGTCCTAAGGATTAAGGAGCAAAGTTTGCTAAGGTAGTAGTGATGGAAGAACATGAGAGAAACCCATGGGAAAAATTTAGAAGCCATATTTTAAGCATTAGAGGCATAGGTTACATAACATGATCTATAGAAGCAACTTGTATCTAAACTCTTGGAATTGATATGGTGATGGCTTTAAGGATTTTAAATATAGGCAAGAAGCCTAGATATAGGAAGAGAATGAAGCCAAGAACTTGAATTATGGTAGTTGCTTCATTAGGCCTTTTATGGAACTAAAATGTAAGCATAAGACAAAGTATGCTTCTTTAATGTGTGTTTGATGCTAAGGCTTGTTTCAAGAGGGTAATTGGATGCTATTTGTTATGTCTAGGCCAAATAAATCAAGCTCCATCTAATTGTGGGTGTGTGATCGAAAAGAAAGAAGGGTAATCAAAAGGAAAGCTTGTGTAGCTCTCCATTCCTTGCTTGTGTGCATTTATGGTTCTATGAATGTCATTGGATGCTTGGATATGTGTTTGAATCTTGAGAATTGCCATATGCTATTATTTGATTACCATGGTACCATTAAGTTTCTTGATTGGCATTTGGTTGTGAAATTTTGCTCTATGGGTGAGGTTATGCCAAAAGTTCCTTGTGATAGATGAGGTGAAGCCAAAAGTCTTTAGGAATGGGTGAAACAAGGCCAAAAATCTTATGGATGAGTGAAGCTAAGTCAAAGGTCCTTAGAACAAGGGTGAGACTAATCCAAAAGTCCCAAGAATGGGGTGAGGCTAGACTAAGAGCCCTTTTAGCTTGTTTTTAGCCTTGATATGTTGCTATGGCATGGAATTTATGAATGTAATACCTCTTGAAAGTGTGTATGACATGCTTGTATCTTATGACATGATTACATACCTTATTTGCTTACTTGAAAGGATGTTTAAGCTATTGATATTATTTGAATCTCACCCCTTTCCCTCTCCCATCTCAACATGTCTAGGTAGAGCTCAAGGAGGCCAAAATGGAAGCCAAGGAGCTTAATGGATCATATTTTGACTTTAATGTAGTTGTTGATATATATGAATGTCAAATTTTGTATGTATATATTATTTTTGAAATGTAGATGCTTGAGCAAATGTAAAAGTATATGAATATATTGAACATACCAATGTTAGAGCCAAATCAAGGAGAATGCATAATTTCACCACTTGGTAGACCATTCTTGAATGTGTATTATGGCATGTGGTATAGTGAGTTTGAGTTGTATGATATTTTAGACCACTTGGGAGGCTCATATAGGTTGTGTTTATGCCTCCAAAAGTGCTCAAGTGGTTGTAGAATAATTAAGAAGCCATTTGGAACCAAATTGACCCTATATTGTTGTCAAAATTGCCATATTTTTTAGCTACATCAAGATTTAACCAAATGAGCTTGTCTTTGCATGAAATTTGTCATGCATATAAGCCTTACCTAGAGCTTTCCATGAAGTGAAAGAACATCCAAATTGGAGCTCTAGAGAATTTATTATGATTTTTCAAAATTAGCAAATTTTGACAGAATTAGCATTGTTATTATGCAAATGGTCAGATTTTTTGCTTATGTCACTCGTAGGCCAATTGTTGTCCAATGGCTATAAAATCTTTTAAACATAAACTAGACATGATAAGTTTTCTGTATCACTTAAGAGTACCTCATTTGGATTTATATAGAGAGAGAAACAAAAATTTGAAGTTCCATATCAGTATCAAGGATGTAACCAAACCTTTGTTACTATTCTACTAGTTTTTGGGGGCTAAGCACTTTTGTTTTAGTCTAGCATATTTTCAACTCAAGCTAACATTCATAGCTTTCTGGAATTGTATGGTTTGTCAGGTAATGATTTTTCTTGAATTAGTTATGAATTTTTTGAAATTTATATTAGTAACCTGTGATAACAAACCTAAGTAGCTAGACCTTTAGTGCTTTTCTGATATCAATCTTAGTCTAGCTAGGTTTTCCTAGCCTGGAATGATTTTTAGCCTTTAATGGACATCTAGAGCTTTCCATAAAGTTATCATTTACTTGATTTTTATTTTTTTTAGAATTAATTATGATTTTCCAAAGTTGGTATTAGAAATTTGTTAGCTAAACCTGAGAGCAAATTGCAAATTTTCTAGTTTTTAGTTCCAAATCCGTAGTTCATGGATTGTTTTATGATATGTATGAATTGTATGGATGGAGTATAAGTAGAGAATGCTATTGATGGATTCATGGGGTCCACAAGGTGAAGTATGAATTTTTAAATCCCGATATAACACAATAAATTGTAATATTTTTAATCACTTTTCTTTTAATTCATGTGAAATCAAGCTTGGATATGAGGATGTGGAGATTAATAAATTATGGTATTACATTAATCTCCCATGGTTGCGATAAAAGATTTAATGGATGAACTTAAAGACAAGGATGAATATGATTCTATTGTGAATGTTGATTATGATGATGATGACAAAGATGACAATGAGTCCAATGAGGAGACGAACATTGGTGGGGATGGTCTAACAAATCTTATAGTGAATGAAATTGCAAGTAAATATAATGACCCAGCAATTACCTTCTTTTCACAGGTTAATATAGAGTCGACAAGTGATCCTGAATTCCTTTGAAGGGGAGAACTTATGGATCTTAGTAACAACTAAGAGTTGAACGTCGATATGCAGTATGCATATATAAAGGCACTACACTGTGCGATTAAGTTGTACTCCATTTGAGTACACCACACATTGCATGTGTACCATTTTTTTGCAAAAAATAAAGAATATCAATGTATTGACTGTGGTTGCAATTGTAGTTAGAGGATTAAAGCATGGAAAAAAGCATAAGGAACACATTTAGAGATTACAGAAATGTGACATTGTCTAAAGATCACCTAAAGTTAGATTTTTTGTTATATTATCGTGTATTATGGCAATGTTGAGTGATCAACTATAAGTAAAAGTTTCCTAGATCAAGTGAATGTAAAGTTTTTTTAGCTATGCAGTGTCTTACAAGAAGGTATGAAGATAAAACATTGAGCCCTTGCCCTTATGTTTAATAACTAGAAGACTTGTATGCTTTATTGCCTAGGCGTTTGGCTATTGTTCATCATTTCATGCCTGGATCTGTCATACAATTTTCAAACAAACAATGTCAACAAACAATTTTGATGGACAACCCATGGAGATGTTTCGTCGAGTATTATGGGCATTCAAGCCATGCATTGACACATTTCAACACCTCAAATCAATTACCCAAGTCGATGGGAAATTCTTGTATGGAAAATACAAAGCCACACTATTGATGGTTGTATCACAAGATGGTGATAGGAAGGCCATAACCTTTGTATTTGCTATAGTGGAAGGAAAGACACGAGGAGCTTGGTCATGGTTTCTTTTCAATCTTCAAAAGGGGATTACTTGATATCAAATATACACCGTTTAATTTTATCTGCCGTCTTTGATTCAAAGGTTGGGTAGCAACCACCATTTGGGGATCATGTTTTTGTTTTCAGCATGTGGCTTGCAACTTGCACAAAGCACATGGACAAATTAGCTATAGGAGAAATTCATAAATATTGGGTTTGCATATCAGTGTCATGTTGTTGATGAGCAATTGGCTAAGCTAGCAATTTTACATGGCCTTACAACTGCTTGGATAGTTGACATTCACAAGGAGCAATGGTCACAAGCCTATGACATAGATGTTGGGAATTTCGGGACACGGAACGAAAAATTAAAATTTATAAACCCCGAATCCCTACTCGTGGATATGGATGTCATTTAAATCGAGTAGATCTAAAAATATTTACCTCTATTACGTGATACTTTTTTCATCGTCGGATTTCAAGAATTAATCTTTAGATCTCTCCCTCTATCGGTATCCACACGAATGGTTGCTCAACTTGAACGGCGTGCTAGCGCCTCTGACCAATGTCCATACATGATCTTGTTAGAGAAGACACTCTCCTCTTTCTCTCTCTAGGTGTCCGTACAGTGTTCATACGCTTTCTCTCTCTAGGGTTTTTTTTTCTTTTCTCTCTTAAAGTTGTGTTTTCTCTGTCGTTCTAGGAAACCCTAGCCCCTTTTTTTCTTAATAGAGGTATCTCATTAGGGTTTTTGATATATTTGATTGATTTAAAATATATTATTTTAAATCAAATCAAATCAAATCTTAATTAAAAAACTTAGTATAAATTTAAGTCTATCTAATAGATTAAATTTAACTAATTATTTAATTTAAATCTAGAACTAAATTTAAATTTAATTTATCTTATAAATTAAATTAAAATTGTTATATTAGTCTAAATTTAAATCTATCTATAGACTTAAATTTAAAACTAATTCATTTAAATTAATTAAAGGATATATAATACATATATATATTTTGAACATATAAATATATATGTTTTGAATTTTATAAACTATATATATATATTTATTTATAGAATTCTTCTATCTTAAATTGAACATGACATTCATTGAATCTAGAAGCAATTTCAGATTCAATGAATTTGGATATTCTAGCTCGAATTGATTTATTCTTGTGTGTGACCCTGCAGGCCCATATGATGTTGATAGTGGGCTAATGACACTATTTGAATCACAAGTCACAAGCAGCCTCTAGCAAGACATTGTGACTACCCAAATCATATAGGAACCAATGATCCGATACAACCTATTATATAACCTTATCACATCCCTTTTGTCACTTAATATCTAGATCAAGTATGAGGTATAGAAATGTCATCCTCATCTTACTCGATCGTCGTTTTCTCGATCTACGTACAAATTGATAGTACAAATGGAAACCCTTCTATTTGAGCATGGCCATGCATTTTTCAATCTCACTCATCGTGGGACCCAGAGATATCTCTCTATTAATCAAATGGATAAATTCTATCTTGATCACTCATCTTCTTCTACATGAATTTCACTATGCCCGATTATAGCCTTTATGATCAATCGGTTAAAGATTACTTTTAACTATGCCAAAACATAGTGTTCCTCATATTGGAAACTATGGTGATCTCAAGTCTAAGGGCTCGGTGATACAGTTATATATGAGATACGCTTATGATTTAATTCATGTAGCTATCTCACAACGGGTCGATCCAGCATCTTGTTCCCTAACAAGTGCCTATGATTTTGATTTGTTTCTATCTATATGATTAATATATAATTATCAATCAAAATCACACTAGTCTTAGTTCATCATCATTCCTATAATGATGATCGACTAGGGATATTTAAGATAATCAATATGATTTATCCAAAGATATTATTATATAAAAATGCAAACAATATAATAATGTAATAAAAGAAAACTCTTATTTCTTAATAAAGTACAATATTTGCGATAGAATAATTGGCCTAGGGCACAATCTCCATCAATAGAAGGTCAATGTGTAACATCCGATCCCTCCGTAAATGTGAGAAACGCAATGTTCGGTTTCTCCGTAAACGTAAAAAATGGGCCAAATATAAAAGGAAGTCCTCAAAATAGAAAGAATTGGGGCCAACTAAAATTATGATAAAATTTTAAATATTAAAAAATGAGGATTTGAGGTTTAAGATGCCCAAAAACCAGAGCCAGAAGAGCTCAAAAAATTTGCCGAAGAAAGTAGGGGCATTTTCGTAATTTTTGAAAAATTTAGAAAACTCATAGGAGGTCGTTTTAAAAGAAAATTTTGATCTTTTTGGGGTTCTCAGAGGCCCTGAATACTATAGAAACCCCTAGAACAGTTGAAACACCTCCGGTGAGCGATTTTGGCAGTCGGTTGACTAAAACTTTGATCGAATGGTTCGGAATGGTTTCAGATCCTTTTTGAGTGATTACAAAGGCAATTCTTATGATTACAAGCCTAAAGAATATGATGGAAAAGGTGAATTTCAAAAAGAAGTTGAAATGATCCTAACCAAACAAAACTATAAAGAGGGACTAAATTATAAATTTTAAAAGTTACTTAAATGAATCCCTAGCTTATAAACACACCCCTCCTCTGCTCAGATCTCCTCACCCACTCTCACACACGTTAAAATAGAATTAAGAAGGGCTAAGAGTGGTGCACAAGAGGGGAGGCCTGTAACACCATAATGACTTAACTCTAACTAATCTCCCTCTAGGCTTGTTTCCATATGATTTCTAATGAAAAGGACCAAAATTATGATATTTTCATGCTATAAATCGGGGTTTAAAGCTCATATTTTGCCCCGTGGGTCTTGTGAACCCATCATTCATATTATTTACTCAAACTCCATTTATACAACTCATATATAGCATCAAACAACCCATGAACCACGGATATAAAGCTAAAAACCAAGAAAATGCAATTTCACAAATGGGCCCAAAGTTAGATTTTTGTCTCTAATTTTGGAAAATCATAACTAATTCTAAAAAAATAGGAATCAAGAAAACCATAGATTTTTAAAAAATTCTGAATGTTAACTTTACACTAAAAATAATTTCAAACCACAATCTCAACATTGGACCATGTTTGGCATCGAAAAAGAGACAGAGGTCCAGCTGTCCTTGGTACTGATGCAGCTTACTATCATGAACTTCAAAATTTCATAACTAATTCTAAAAAAATCTAATCTAGGCAAAATATACTAATTTCTAAAGCTACAGATGTGAACTAGAGGATAAAATAATTCTAGATCATTTCAATAGCCTTTGGATGTTAAAAATGGATGGAACAATAACAAAGGTCGGATGGCTTCCCTGATGCTGACACAAAACTTTAGAAAGTTATTTCTCCCTCTACAGACCTCCAATCGAGGTGCTTCTAGTTGGTATAGGTCACTGTGGATATCTAGTTTATGTTCATAAAAATTCATGATAATTGGACACCGTTTGGTCCATGAATGACATAGATTCATTTTCTGACCTAGTTGCACAGTATAATAACCAAAACCAAAAAATGCTCCAATTTCAAAAATTCACCAAATATTTCCTAGACCTCCAAATATTACCCACTTTAGCTTTCCAAGAAACTCTCAACAAACTCTAGAGGCATGCCAAATTTCATATTGAGAAGAGCTCATTTGGTCATACTTTGACGAAACTCACAAATTTGGCAGTTTTGGCACCCAAAATGGTTCAAAGTGGGTCAAAATGACCTCCCACATGTTCTAGCACCTCTTAGGCAAGTTTTAAAGCATAAAAGTAGTATATATAAAATTTATAAGTGGTCCAAATCATCATACATTTCAAACTCACTATGCTACGGGCCAAAATGCACTATTGGATACAATCCACGAAAAGGGCAAATTCCACATTTTCATTGCTTTGACTCTCTACATAGTTCATACATCATTTATACATATTTCTACACTTTTTCAAATATTTACATTTCAAAAATAATAGGTACATATTCATTTTGGCACCTTTTTACATCAAAAGAACCAACATAGCTATACAACTCCCTAAGCATGCTCAATTAGGCTCCTTGATTTGCACTTTGATCTCTTTGAGCTCCACCTAACATGTTAAGATGGGAGAGGGAAGGGGATGAGATTCATGGAATCTCAATAGCTCATACACTCATTCAAAAAAGCAATCAAGATATATATATATATATAACTCAAAGCATGCAAACTATCCACAATTACACAACACATGATTTTCATGCCATGAATTTCATATCAATGCCAAGAATAAGCTCTAGGGACTTTCGGTCTAGCCTCACCTGAGTTTTGGGACTTTTGGATTGGCCTCACCCTTGATTTAGGGACTTTTGGCTCCACCTCACCCGTCTTAAGGGACTTTTGGCACTACCTCACCCGAGTAATTTTCACAACCCAAAACATAAGCATATTGGTACCAATGCATCAAGGCAACATCAAATGGAATGTCTCATAATATAAGCACATACACAAGCATACAATGACTATTACACATTCAAGAATGCAACAAGAAAGAGTAGAGAGTTACCTTATAAGCCAACACAAGCCTTCCCTTTCAAGTTCTCTTCTCCCTTCTTGGTTTCACAATCACAACTAGATGGAGTTACTTCTTTTGAGCCTAGACACAACAAAGAGCATAGAATTACTCTCTAATAACTTAACAATTATTTACAAAGCTAGGGGTTCTTTATAGCAAACCCTACAAAGCATATAAGAAACTAGGGGTTCTCTCTCTCTCTAGAATTTCACTAACTATTCTTCTCCTTTCTTTACATTTCTTAACTTATCACACTCTTTTTCAAGGGTTTCTTGCTCATTCTAGGTCAAAATAGAGCATTCTTACTCAACAACCCATGGAAAGGGAGCATAGAAGGAGAAGAATAAAATCAAGAAGAAGAAGCATGAAGATCTTTAAAGGTTCTTACCTTTCTTCCTTAACTTCCTCCCATCTCTCTTAGCTTCTCTTAGTTTCCCTCTCTTTCTCAAGCCTTTTTCTCTGCTTTGGATGAAGACTAAGTCGATTAAAAGGAAAGGAATGAATTTGGACTCTTTTAAGAAGTCAAATTCTCTTTTTTTACGCTTTTCCGGACTAACCCTCGTATAGCGAAGAATAACCCTCGCTACGATGAGCACGTATCAGTCCTAAACCCCTGTTTTCACTAAGGCATGCTCTATTGCGAGGAACCCTCTAGTTTTTGTATGGGATGCCCACACTCGCTATAGCTAGAAGCATTTTCGCTATAGCGAAAAGGCACTCTCGCTATAGCAAACAGGTATATTCACTTAGTTAGGTCATTTCTCGCTATAGCTAGCAGACTTAGAAAATTTCAGGACTTTAAAAATTTGTAGCTTCTTTTTTTTTGTCCCTTTTATTCTGGTTGTTACAAGGCTAAGAAAGTAAGAAGAAGCTTTGAAAAGTGTAAGTTTTAGCAACTTTTTCCTACTCTTTGCCTTGTTAAACTTCCCCTCTTCTTCCTCTTCCTTCTTTTGGTTTTGGCATTTAATTTGGTGCTATTGTGAAGGTAGAACAGAGGTGGAATTTTTGGATTTGGTGAGGAAAGGCTAGCCAAGTGAAGAACAAACCAAGAAAACTAAGAATCCAAGGTATTTTGCTACTTCTTAAGCTTAGGTCTCCTTACTCCTCTTCTCTTCAATTCCCCCCCATGTAAGACCAGCCATGAGGGATTAAATTTTTGCACCAAGAATGAATCACCTGAATTAGGGTGTGGGAATTGAGAATATGCAAAGGAAACTAAGTAAAAGCCATTGAATTTCAAGTTAGCAAAGTGTAGGATTCTTGAAGAGTTTGTAAAATTTGTTTTGATTCATGAATTTCCTAGGCTATGTAAGTGTTTAATTGAGCTTCTAAGACCTCTAGGAAGCCTCCCAAGTGACTCTCCCATCAAGGAAAAATTGGAAACCCCTTGAACTCCAAATGCTTCCATAATGTCGTCCTAGGCTAGAAAGAGTACCAAGGGAAAGTTTTAATTTGTTTCAAGCTTATTTTTGAGTCATGTAGGATGGAAGAGGATGAAAGGAAGCCTTGAAAAAATTTTAGAAGCTATAGATAGTGAGATGGAAGTATAGGCTCCATAATGTAGCATAATGAAGCAACTCCTAGCTAGGCTCTTTAAAATAATTGTGTGATGATTCCAAGGGGTCTAAATGGAGTCAAGAATCATAAATTAAAGAAGATAAGGGAGCCAAGATCATGAATTCTGGTAGTTGCTTCATTAAGTGCCTTATGGAAGCATAATGGAGCCATAAACCAAAGTAGCATCATGCAAAGTGTGTATAATGACAAGGTTTGTTCCCATGAGTAATTCATGTTTCTTCTAGTGTGTCTAGGCCAAGAGAAATGGTCTCCACCTTCTTGGGCGTGTGAGGTCAAGGGAAGGAGTCAAGGCCTAAGGAAAAAGTGTGTGAATGCAAGCAAGGTAGCTCTCTCCACCTTCTCTCATGCATGGATGTGTGTTTAGCTTATTTTAAAATATCTGTATGTGTATTTTCAAGCCATGAAAAGTATGCTAATATGATCTTGTTTGCCATGATTTCATGATGTCATGTTATGTTTTCAAGTGAATGTATGATGTTTCTTGAGTTTGCTTGAGTGTAGAGAGGCTAAGAACTCTTCACTATGATGAGGATGAGCTAAGAACCCTTGAGCTTGGTTGAGACAAAGTAATGAGTCTCTCAAAAGCAAAGTGGGCTCCCAAGAGTATGGTTGAGTCCAAAGTACTCAAAGAATGGGTGAGGCAAGTCCAAAATCCATGAAGAGAAGTGTGAGGCCAATCCAAACACTTAGTGAGCTCTTGAATGTCTTGTGTGACTTGTTCACATGCTAAGCTTGCTTCTTGAATGCTCATGAATTGTATTTTGTCCATGCATGCATTTTTAAGGCCTGCTTTACATATATTATGTATGACTGAATGGGAGATGAACTATTGGGATTCTCTGAATCACACTCCCTTCTCTCCAATGATCTAACATGCTAGGTGGACTAAGTAGTTATGGCAATGGGAGCCAACAACAATGAAGAAGGGAGATTGACAAGCTTATACCTTATTTTGTCTATTTTGGAATCATAATGATGGTTCATGATGTATATGATGTTGTAAATGTGTTTTGAACCTTGAGACATGTATAAATATGCAATTATGTGATATTTATAACTATGGATATGGTGTATGAGTTCTAGAATACAATTTGAGTATGTAATGCCAAATTATGCAATTTGGAAGTTTGATGTAAATGTGCATAAGTATGGGTGAGAAGGCCAAAATGAGATATATGAGGTTTGGGACCATTTGGACAGTTCACACAAGTCTTAAATGTACTTTTGGACTTGCCCAAAAGGTACCAAGACTAAGGGAAATCTATTTGGCAACTTTGGTACCCTATATGGAGACAAAATTGACCATTATGAAACCTTAAGTAACTTTTTAGCCAAATGAGTTAGTCTTGATCAAATATTTGGCATGCAATTAGGTCTCATTGAGAGCTTTTTGGAAAGTTAAAGAACATAATTTTCGGAGGTCTAGAGAATATTTGATGAATTTTTAAAGTTAGGATTTTCTATTGATTCTGGTATGTGCACTGTTCACACTGGCAGATTTGTATTCTATGTCATCTGATAAGCAAATGGTGTCCAATTCTTGTGAAATTTTATAGACATAAACTAGAGGTCATAATATTTCTGTGACCACTGAGATCACTTCATTTGGAGGTCTAAGCAAAGAGTTATATATTTTTGAAGTTGGCTGTCAGTAGCAGTGGCGCCCCAAGAGTCCAGTCATTGTTCCATAAATTTCTAATAGCTAACCGTATTGGTTTCATACTGGAATTATTTTTAGTGTCAATTTAACATTTTTATATTTCTAGAATGACTAAATATGTGTGATTTTTATTTTTATAGAATTAGTTACGAATTTTAGAAATTTGTATCAGTAATCTGAAATAGCAGCCCAAGCAGCAGCGACCTCTGGACCTTTTCAGATGTCAAACATCTTCTGTGATGGATTTTATGATCTTTGTTTATTTTTAGTGTGAAATAGACATCCATATCTTCCCAGAATGACTAAGATTGCATATTTCAATTTTTTTAGATTTAGTTATGATTTTTCAAAGTTTGGTCAGAAAGTGGAGTAATTCTGGCCGAGAATGAAACTCTTTATTCCACACTCCAATTCGGTTTCCATGAGTTGTAGGCATGTTTTTGTGATGCAAATGAGTTGTAATAATGTAATTAAATATGAGGATGCATAGCATGAGCTCACACGGTCCACGTGGCACCAATTGCAAAATTTTGAAGTATGACGTAATGCAAATAAGCCCATTATTTTCACTCCTTCTTTCATATACTCTCATAGGAATGATGATGTAAAGCCTATGAATAAAATAAAATGAGCTAGAATTTATGGTGTTACACAATGCTATGATCACATGATAACAAACATAGTTGAGACAATGAATGGGGTCTTTAAAGGCATTAGAAGTTTGCCTATAACTAGCCTCGTGAAGGTAACTATCTATAATGTTAATAAATATTTCATTGAATGGGCTTAACAGGTGTGTGCAAAACTAGTGACTAGCCAAGTATTTTGTGAGACTTTTAACAAGAATTTGGCTCCAATTACACAGGTTGCCTTTGCATGTGTTGCCTAAGCATTTCATAGAAGAACAGTGTCCTTTGAGGTTGAGGAGCCCTACGATGTCCAAAACTGTCAATTTGGTCAATGTTGCAAGGTTAACTTAGTTGAGCATAAATGTAACTATGGAAAGTTTCACATCAAAAAGTAACCATGTCAATATATTATTATAACTTGTGCTAATGTTGACCATGACCATTTTTAATTTGTCAACCACATTTTTTCACTTGGAAACAATGTATAGTGTATATAGCAATGAGTTCCCACCAGTAGGTGGCGAGGTTCATTGGCCACAAATAGATTCTCTAAAGTTAATTCCTAATCCATTGATGATTCAAGCAAAAAGTTACCCCCATTCAATGCGCATACACAATGAGATGGATTGGACTCTACCAGGTTAGTCATCACCATTCCACTTGTTCACACCATTGCTTTATTAGACAACATTAGTACTAACCTTTTACATGTTCATGTGTAAAGTCTTGGCTTGAATGTATATGGTTGAGACCTTGCTTTTGAATGTACTTTATCTTTGTGTACAAAAAACTAACTATTATTCTTGATGTGTATATGTATAGAAATTTGGCTTGAATGTATATGGGTGGAGACCTTGCTTTTAAGTGTACCTTACTTTTGTGTACAGAAACCAATTATTGTTGTCCTTGATGATTAAAAATTATTTTATATTGTCTATAACATAATGAGGTATTCAGGAAGGTTAGGGTAATGATGCGTCCACAACAAGTTATATAGCTCGGGCTAAAGGATAACTCCCTTTTAGACCTCCAAACATGACATGTGTCACAGGCTATATGACTTGGCCAGATAAGATAATCTCACACTCATATTGTTCTACATTCATTATGTTTTACCTTTACTTTATTTGATTCAATTATAATGATGTCAGCACAATGTTTTACACTTTTTTAAGGATGACCAAGTGTTTTAGTTGTGACATGTCATGCACAATGATCATCTACCTCTGCCATGGTTGACTATCCTCAATAAGTAAGATTTTATAGTGTTGCCCAACAAGGCCAATTTGAATATGATACATCACTTGTGTTTATGCTTGTGAAAAGATGGTGGCCTGAGATCCATGCTTTTCACACTACTTGCAGAGAATGCATGATCACTCTGAAAGATGTTGTTATGTAATTGTGCCTCTCGTGCATGAGGAGGCCTATCATTAGTTACACAAACCTCATATGGCCACAAGCATATAAGTGGCTACTTGGAATTACACCCCCAGATAACAAAATAACTAGTCAAAAGATTGTCATCAGCTAGTTGACAAAGCACTTTAATGAACTACCAGATGATACAAATGATGACAATGTGCAATTATTTGCTTATGCATATATATTGGGGTTCATCAGTGGTTATCCTATGCTAAATAGGTCTACTCACATGGGGTACTTGATGTATTTCCTATTGTTGTGGGATTTTGAACAAATAGGAAAATATATTTAGGAATTTACACTATTAGGTCACCTGTATAGAAAGCTTTGCAATGCAACTTACCCTATGGAATAGGGTATAGATATTTGTCTAACCTTAATTCACTTCTAGTCATAGGATAGATTCTTGATGTTAGTGCCATAGAGGCCTTCATAGCCAGATCCCTAAATAGATATCTATCCATTACTACCTCCTTTGTGGTTTATGTAGGACATAATAAATTATTTATATATATTAAATTATTTCAGAATATTATTTCTTCCTCTATTAGCATATTGTGATGTGTCTACTTGGAACTACAGATGGAAGAACATGGGATGACGTTCCTATCTTGGTGTCATGGCCTTATGGCAATATCGAATTTTGTTGGAAGTAATGTGAGACAATGCGGTTTGTTCATTTTACATGATTAATCTCTAGTAAATCAACTATTGTATATGATGTATTTAGTATGACACTTTCATGTTTTATGTATATATCATTAGGCAGCCATATGAATCAGAGAGTGTGCAAGAGCTCATCCCATAATATTGCTCGGCTTCTTGAGACATTTGGTTAACTTCAAATCCACTTATTTGTTTTCATATCATAAAGTGGCACCATTTAGATCATGTGTTATGCTAGTTTGGTAGGTAGCAGTTGTAACACCATAATGACTTAACTCTAACTAATCTCCCTTTAGGCTTGATTCCATATGATTTCCAATGACAAGGGCCAAAACCGTGGTATTTTCCTACTTTAAGTCGAGGTTTAATCAGTCATATTGTGCCCCATGGGTCCTGTGAACCCATCATTCATATTTTCTACTCAAACACCATTTATACAACTCGTACATAGCCTCAAACAACCCATAAACCACGGATATGAAGCCAAAAACCAAGAAAATGTAATTTCTCAAATAGGCCCAAAAGTCAGATTTTTGGCTCTAACTTTGGAAAATCATATCTAATTCTAGAAAAATGAGAATCAAGCAAACCCTAGCTCTTTGGAAAGCTCTGGATGTTAAATTTACATAAAAATAATTTCCAACCACAATCTCAGTGTTTGGACTATGTTTAACATAAAAAATAAGACAGAGGTCCGGCTATCCCTGGTACTGATGCAATTTGCTATCATGAACTTCAAAAATTCATAACTAATTCCACAAAACTCTAATCTAGGAAAACTATACCAATTTGGAAAGATAAATATGTTAAATAGAGGGAAAAAATAAGTTCAGATCATTTTAGAAGCATTTGGGCCTCTAAAATTAATGGAATAGTAATGAAGGTCGGATGGCTTTCCTGATACTGACATAGAACTTCAGAAAGTTCTTTCTCCCTCTACAGACCTCCAATCGAGGTTCTTCTAGTTGGTATAGGTCACTGTGGATATATATACCCATAAAATTTCATGACATTCAAACACCGTTTGGTCTATGAATGACATAGATTCATTTTTAGACCTAGTTGCACAATACAATAACCAAAATCAGAAAATTCTCCAAATTCAACAATTCACCAAATATTCTCTAGACCTCCAAATATTACCCACTTTAGCTTCCCAAGAAGCTTTCAAGGGTTTCATGCTCATTCTAGGTCAGAATAGAGCTTTCTTCCTCAATCACTCATGGAAAAGGAGCTTAGAAGGAGAAGAATAAAATCAAGAAGAAGAAGAAGCATGATCTTTAAAGGTTCTACCTTTCTTCCTTGGCTTCCTCCCTTCTCTCTTAGCTTCTTTTTGTTTTCCTCTCTCTCTTAAGCCTTTTTCTCTGCCTTGGATGAAGCCTAAGTTAGTCTCTTAAGCCTTTTTCTTTGCCTTGGATGAAGCCTAAGTTGGTTTAAAGAGAAAGAATGAATTTGGACACTTTAAGAGTCAAATTCTCTTTTTTCACGCTTTTCTAGACTAACCCTCACTACGGCGAGCACGTATAAGTCCCAGACCCCTATTTTCGTTACAGCGTGCTACGACGAGTAGCTTCTTGGTTTTTGTATGGGATGCCCACACTCGCTATAGCCAGAAGCATTTTCATTATAGCAAAAAGGCACTCTCGCTATAGCTAGACCCTTTCTCGATATAGCGAATAGGTACATTCGCTATATCTAGGCCATTTCTCACTATAGCTAGCAGACTTAGAAAAATTTCAGGACTTCAAAAATTTTCAGCTTCTTTTTTCTTTCTTTTTTTTTTGGTTGTTACAACAGCAAATCCTTGCTTCTTTAGTCAATTTGGGAGCTTGCCATGCATTACAATTATGAGAAAAAACCTCAATGAATTGGCAAGAAGAGCATATGGGCTTTATTAAGGTGTAGAATGCGTCGCAAGATGCTTTATCTCAAGTGCCCATAGTTATAACACCTGTGGATTGCACTTTCGAATACATTCAATGGTGTTGAACAAGTACTCATCAATGGATCCACCTCACTAGTAGTGCTACTAGTTTTGCGGCATTTTTTTTGGCTTTTCACCTTTACTAATTTTATCTTGTTAATACATAATATATTTTGTTTTACCAGCATAACTTATTCTCTAGGTCAATATTGCTAATGACATTTACATGTTGAGCATTCAAAAATATCCACAAATGAACCATTGTGACTATGAAGAGAGGGCGAGTCAAGACCAAATGAATACCTATTAGCTTTCGGGGAGCAACACTTCATGATGGTCCCCCAATCTTCTCCACCTCCACTTGATTTACCACAACAAAACTTCAAAAAAGTGGGTCAAGTAGGAGACGCGAGGATAACATGTCAACCTAATTGCCTATTGTTGACCACAATGAATAAAATCGTCATGGTATTAATGCTTTAATATTATCTGCACCAAATGGATGTGCTGTGACATAACAATGCATTATCATCTGATTCCTTTAATGCATTCTCCCATTTTTTATCTAAATTCTTCACTGATTGCTTCTATTAACAATCCACCGAATCAAGAACATGAAGCATATGAAAGCCTTGTAAGTCAAGGGCAACCACAACATAAAAGGCGAAGGGCTCGTTGTAGCACTAATAGCTACTACTTTTGATATACATGATCGAATAAATTATTTTTTATATATTGTAAAAAATATCCCATACTTAATAGCATATTATATTTTTATTAATTTTTGACACAATAATTTGTATTTTTAACTATATCTCCATACAATTTTCTTCATTTTTCTCTATATGAATTTATTTCATTTATTTAATACCTTCATAATTATTTTTTTATTACTACTTCATTAATAATTATTAGTATTTACTATCTAACTAAATTTATTAATTATTACATAACCAATGTTTATTATATATAGCACATTTTTAGTAAGTAACTCTAAAACAAATTAATTACTAACTTTAATTAATTAATCATATAATCATTATTATTTCTAATTGTTTCACTCACTCATCAAATAAATTAATGATAACTAACTTTAACTAATTAAACATACAATAATTATTACTTATTAATTACAGTATCGCAAAAATAATAATAATAACTAACCTTAACTACTAAATTATACAATAATCATTACTTTACTATACACTAATAATTGGCTAATCATGCATTAATTATTACCTCTTCATTATATCACAAAAATCAAACTTTTTTCTTTAAAAACTATGTCATAGGAAAATTGGCTTCATTGGATTCAATTTTAACCTCTTTATAGCATTTAGGGTAATTTTTTTTCCCACATGGATTTGACCAAATAATTAATCAAAAATTGAATTTTAATAAAAAACTATGCAAGAGTGCGATGGAGGAGAATGAAATCATGATTATGAATGAATAGACATGTGGTTATCTTCTAGTCTCTTCTACAAATAATCTCTAAAGGATCTATCAGCAAAAAAGGCCAGGGGTGAAAGAGAAATTCTAGATGTTGCAATTGGATTATTATGCAAAAATTGACGTTGTGGTGAGAAAGGAGAGGAATACAATGAGAGAAAGAAAAGTAATACTAATGGCCTTTCCAATTTTGGTGGGTTCTAAGGCAAACAATGCAAAGTTGTAGCAAGCTATGATTAGCTAATGTTTAGCTGCCCCTTTATTAAATTTTCTCTTGTTTTTTTACTAATTTTGTTTCAATTATATCATCATCATTGTTATTCTTTCAAATTTTTATCATTAAATTCTTAATTTATTGGGCATTATTATTATATGTTTTGTTTTTTTTTTCTATTTATTTATTTATTTTTAAATTTATTATGTTAAGTCATTCTTTTAATTAAATTGTTATTACTTAAATCTTAATTATTTATGTCTTTAACTTTAACAAGCATTACAAATTATGTCCACTAACTTAATTACTAAATATTAAAATTTGTTGTTTTTTCTGTCCCAGTATTTTGATTTTATTTTTTATTAGAATTATTAAAGGGCAAGAATGAGTATCTTGAAAAATTTAGATTGAAATATAAATGAGTAGGTTTTACATTTTAATTTTTTCCTTAACATATCAAAGTACTATTTTTATTTTAAAAACATCTATTTAAAATATTAAATTTTTGTAAGAGAAATTATTTTTAAAATTTTATTTAAGTTCAATAACATATTTTTGGTATGATAATTGATGACATCTTACATGTTATATACTTATAGTTCAATGTATTTATTAATAAATTTTATCTACTTATTAAATTTTTAAATATGCCATTTTAAATTTAAATAAATTATGTCTTATAAAATTATATTATTGTTAATATTTATAATATAATTTATGTCATTTATATATCTATTTATAATTTAAAGTTATAATATATTCATCTATAACCTACTAAGTACAAAATTATACATGCCCACAATAATGTCTTTATGATCAACTCTTTTACTTTCATTATATTATTTCACATGTAACAAACATAATTTTCATAAAATGACGAATTGAGCCGCATAAAAGTAAATCCTCTAAAAATGAGTTAGATAATGTCCTAGAAAATTTGGGTAGAGTCATAGATTCCTAAAAATGATAATTTCATGCTCAGACAAAAAGAAAAACAAAGTTAGGACGGTGAAACAATTTGTGATGAAAATTGACAAAACATAATGGCATTTTCGTAAATGTCACACCTACACTTTGCATACACTATAACTTACCATATGGAAGGATCTTGTACTACTAACAGCAGACCCTATTGACAAGGTCTTAAGTTTCACAAGGCATCCAAGATCCTGTCGATAAGGTCTTTAATTCCATAGTGTAGAGTCCAAAATCCTGTCAACAAGATCCTAGACCTAGAAGGATAATTGTCATACCTAGACAACCTTCATCAGTTTCATAAGAAAATCATAAGTTGATAATGTTAATATACTAGAACTACTTCCATGGTTATAATAATCAATTTCATGAAAATGCAAATATAAGAGTTTACTTGTACAGGGAGTTCGGTAGCCCTAATAAACATTACAGTTAATTTACGGTAAATTTCTCATGTGTAATATTTATACAAATCAAAAGAGAGATTAACACTACAATGTTACATCCTCACTGGAGTCAGACTTTACATTCAACCATTGTTCAAAGGATTCATAAGACCAATTACAGTCAATATGTAACCTATTAGTCGATTTGTTTGTTCTCTATTTGTCTGGCTCCATTCGTAGCATAGTTAATACCTGTAAAATGGTCAGTGTATAATGAGATAAAATCCTAATAGCTAACAATGTACTCAAGAAACACACATATAGATAGCACGGATTACTATCTAGGATACATTCGATGCATACTTTGGTGTCAGAGCATGTAATATCTAAGTAGCAGCATATTCTCATTTGTTAGGCTACCGTGTTTCAGTTATCGACCAATAACAGCAATCTAGTACTCATAAAGAGTCATCTTAGTAGATATACATGCAACCAAACACAGTATAGGGACTTTGGGATTTCATCCAGTGCATTAACATAAATAGCAAAATGAGTACAGCGTTAACTACTTGTTTTGTCACCGTCGTTCTGTCATGTTATTCCTAAGCTCTGGTTGTCCCAATGGCCTTCCTAAATTTCAATCATGCATTGTCTTAATTAAGAATGAGTTATGGTTAATATTTATATTGCAGTTAAATTACTAATCCCCCCGTACGAAATTCCTAAACCCCTTTCGTTAGTTAACTATTGGAATTCCTAATTGTAAACAATCACATCTTCGTTTTCTTTTCCTTCTCATTAATTAGTTACTATCTAAGTTATTCATGTGTGGTCCAGTGCTATAAAGCTAAGTCTTTAGTCCTTATTTTCAAGCTTGATTCTCTAATTCACCATACAAATTCACACTACACTAGTAAGAAACAAAAGCTACTCTAGTCTCAATCTAACTACATTTTCGGACCTGTTTTTGTGAAATTTCTTTCCTCAATTAAATGACCTCCAAAAATCATAAAAATTGGTAGAGGGACCTCTTATTATGTTAGTTATAAGCCACAGAAACAGTTTTCAAGAATTCCGAGGGCTAGCCCCTGAACTCCTACTGTTTTGATCACTACCTCAGTTGAGCTCGCTGTACACTGCCCTTGCTGTTTCTGGCTTTGTTATCCTATCAAATGAGCCCAGAAAATTCTAAAACTTTGCAGACCCAAAGCTATACGTCTTAGCTACCTCCCCACCAAATTTCATGCACTAATTCCTTCATTTACCCATTTCACAAAATTCTTTATGAAGTCAGCCCCAAGCTGTCCGTACAGAATAAATTGAGTTAGTGAGTTGTTTCTTTGATTTACCTTGTTCCAAAAATTCTATAATTTTCCAGATTTCAAGTATAAGGGAGGGGTAACCTATTATAAAAAAATTGGCTTGAAAATCCTTTTCTAACTAATTCTACAAAGGCAAAATATTTCAGTCCAGAACAAGGAAGCAACTTAGAACTTACCCTTTATGGAGTCCTTGTACTTTAGTTTATCTTCTCTTCTCTCCTCTTCTATGGCTGTCCGAATTTTCTCCCTTCTTCCCACTACTTCCCTTAGCCTAAAATGAGTTAAGGTGAATGGTAATTAATGCAACGGACAGCTCTTGCTTTTTCACCGCTATTAGGTGGCATGAAGGCAAATCACAATTCCTTGACTCAGTGCAATTGCTAGGTGGTAGCAGATGTGTCTTACTCTCATTTAAACTATATATTAAAGGCAATATTTAACTCCTGCTATCAAACCAAATACGGCATTAGCAAATCACAATTGAATATGTATATATGAAGGTGGGTGGTGCAAGCATGAGGTGTCCTCATTCTAACTTACTTAAGCTATTTATTTACATGGTGGTGCAAGCATGAGGTGTCCTCATTCTAAATTACTTAAGCCATTCATTTACATGCAACCTTTATCCCTAGCTCCTCCACTGCCGAATGTACTACCTAATGTAATCAAATATCATCTACCACATATACTCACACGCCTTACACATGGAAGCACAAGGTGGCATTGGTAGTAATTTCCCACATCCAAGGAAGAAGCAAGCCGTGGTCAATTAATATATATATACATATATATATATCACTTCCATCTAATATACAAGTTGTATATGATGCCTAATCCCCACGGAAATGCAGATTATGAGTAAGATTGGGGTATAATTTATGGACACACACACATATATATGTATATAGTGTAAGCATGAGGTGTAGGGGTTTTTATCCTTAATTTTCTCTCCCACTTACTTCTCCATCGAGTAGGATAGGTATCTCCATTTTAGATCATATAAGCTATTCCTTTACATGCAATTTCCATACTAATTCCCACAACCAAAGATAACACCAAATGCCACACATCTATATATGCTATGGTGTAAACATAATGGTTAGGTGCATGGGGTTTATTTATTTAGGAATTTCACAGGTTCTCCCCGATTGCTTGCTGGGTGTCTTTACTCTAGGTTATATAACCAAGAAGTCCAAGCAATCTATGCCAATTCCCACAACTAAACATAATTCCAAGTAACCAAATGAATGCTTATGCTCTTGTGTGGTGATGGTGTCAAATGAGTGTAATTAAAATAATTAAAATCCTTTCCTTCCATGCTGTTTGACTGAGTGAATTAACATGGGTTACGTTAACTGTTATGGAAAGTTCAGAATGTGATAGTAAATAAGTGCAACTTTTGAATAAACATATAGGAAGGCTTTTTAAATGGAAAATTTGAGTTGCTCAATGTTCCCAGAGGCCCCAAAAATCATGGGAAGCCCCGGGACTAGTAAAGCCCCTTCGATGTATATTTTCTAATGACGATGAGCTTGAACTTTGACAGACTCGTTCGAGAAGGTTTTAGCTTTAATTTGGATGATTCCAAAGGTATTTTATTAAATTACAAACCTAAATTTTATAATAGAAAAGACAGTTCTCAAAAAGGAGAAAAAATGAAGCTAAAACGAAATTGCCATTACGGAAGGACGAAATTAGAATTTTTGAAAAAGTGAGTTTCTTGAAGCTTCCACACACTTCTCCCTTTTTTTCCCACCTTCTTAAGCATGACTTTTTCTACCCAAAATATAGAAAAGGGGCAGCTCTTCTAGGTGCACAAGGAAAGGGAGAGAAAGAGGAGAAAAATCAAGAGAAAGGTAAGAAATTTAAGGAATTTCATGCTCCATTTTCCTCCAATTTTGTTCCTCTCTTTTCCTCCTCTCTTTCCATGATTTATTTGAGAAAATTGGTTCTGTTTTGATTCTAGAACAAGGAGGAGCAGTTCAAATTTCTTGAGGAGAAGAAAACCAAGGAGAAAAGGTCTTGAAACCAAGCTTGAATCTAAGGTATTTCATGGTTTTATTGTTTCTCCTTTTTGCTTCTTCCTTGTGTATAAATTTGGCCAAACCAGAACCATATGAGGGGGAGATATTCTATCCAAAAACAAGAGAGGAACTAGGGTTTTAGACCATGAGGAAGAGGAATATGGCAAGAAATTCCAAGAAAAACCAATAGAAATAAAGTTAGGAAAGTGTGGTGTTTTCTAGGGTTTTGGAAACTCTAATTTTGTGTGAGTAATTCCTTAGCTGTTTGAATGTTTCCTTGAGCTCCTAAGACCCTTAGAAACCCTCCCAAGTGGCTCTCCCATCAAGGAAAAATCAAGAACCTTGTGAACCTCTATTATGGTACTAGTTTCAGCCAAGGCAAGAATACTAGGTTAGGGAGTGTTTTAATGTTATAAGATGGGAGAAACCATTGAAAAAATTTAGGAGCCATGGATTGAAAGATGGGACAATGGTGCTTTGTGAAGCAACTTGATTCTAAACTTGTGCAAATAATTGTGTAAGGGCCCTAAGGACTTTGAATGAGGCAAAGAGGCCTAGAAATGGAAAGAGATGGGAGCCTAAATCTTGAATTGTGAAGGTTGCTTCAATAGGCCATTTATAAAAATATTATGCCACTTATGGAACCAAGTGTGTGTTCAAGAGTGAGTTTAGTGTCTTGGCTTGTTTCAAGTGTGTGATTGTGTGTTGTTTATTGTGTTTAGGCCAAAATGAACATACATCCACCTAGGTGTGCTTTTGGGACCAAAAAAAAGGGAAGGAAAAGGATCAAGAAAAGCTTGCATAAATCTAAGGTAGCTCTCCACCTCATTCTCCCATGGATTCTTGTGTGGATATGTATGTAATTGTGTGCTTGTGAATGCTCTTGTGACTTGAGAATATGGCACTTGATGCCTTGATATACATTAGTACCAATGTGTTTCCTTAAATGGCTTTCGTTGTGGAAATAACTCATAAGCGTGAGGTGATACCAAGAGTCCCTTAATGAAGGTGAGGAGATGCCAAAAGTCTTATGGCATAAGTGAGACAAGGCCAAAAGTCTCTTGAAAGGGTGAGGCCAAGTCAAAAGTCCCTAGGCCAAGAATTGAGACAAATTCAAAAGTCCTAGAAATGGGATGAGGTCAAACCAAAGTCCCTAGAGCATGTTCTTGACTTGATGTGAATAAGGTAGCATGAAAATTGTGACTTTGCATACTTTATGGTTGCCAAACCTTCCATACATATGCTTTGATGTGTATATGCCATGAATGTGTGTGTGAATGGGTGTGTGAGATATTGGAATTCAAGGAATCTCATTCCCCTTCCCCCTTCCATCTTGATATGTCTAGGTGGCTCCCAAGATACAAGGAAAGCAAGCCAAGAGCCTTGAAGAGTACAATTGGAATATTTTGTTGTTCTTTTTGTGTATAAATGTCAAAATGAACTTGTACAAGTTATTTTTGTAATGCAATACCTTGAGCAAATGTAGTTGGATGTATGATTTTTATGTAGCCCATGTGTGATGTTATATTAATGCAAATGTGGAATTTGGCTTCTTGAATGGTTTATGTGTGTAGTGCATTAATGGATGTGGGATAGCCAAATTAAGATGCATGAGATTTGAGACCACTTAGGTAATCCACACAAGTCATAATTGTACTTTTGGAACTTGCCCAAGAGGAGCCAAACTGTTGGAGAGGCCATTTAGACAAGGTTGACCCCTTACATGAAGTAAAATTGACCAATTAAGTGAGCTATGTCACTTTCTATCCAAATGAGCTCTTCTTGGTTTACAATTTGGAATAATTCTAAATTGTGTTGAGAGATTTTTAGAAAGCTAAAGTGGGTATTATTTGGAGGTCTGTGTAATATTTGACAAATTTTGAAGTTAGGAAAAATTTACTGGTTTGGCCACTGGTACTGTTCATATAGTTCAAATATTTTTCTCTATCATTCATGGGCCAAATGATTTCCAATTATCACAAAATTTTATAAAGAAAAAATAGACCCTCCCAGTGACTTTTTACCAATTTGAAGCACCTCATTTGGGATGTCCAGAGAGAGAGATATTAATTTTTGAAGTTGTTATCTAGTACCAAGAGCATTGTCAGACCCATGGTACTATTTGATTGCATTTAAGGGTCTAAATGCTCTTGCATTAGTTTGGCAATATTTTTTTTCCTCTATTTAACATTTGTAAATTTTCTAATTGGTATATATTGCATGGATTGGATTTTTTTAGAATTAATTATGAATTTCCAAAGTTTATATCAATAATCTGTATCAGTATCTGAGAGCAGCCAACCTTTCCTACATTTTCTATTGCCAAACGTGGTGCATATGAGATTTTCATTGCTGGAACTTATTTTTATGTAAATTTTATATCTAGAGCTTTCCAAAAAGCTATGGTTTGTGTGATTTTTATTTTTCTACATATAGTTATGATTTTTTCAAAGTTACCCCTAAAATCTGCCACATGCTATTTCAAAAAAAATAATGGAATTTTGGTGTTTTGAGCTTGAAACTGTGGAATTGTGTGATGTTTTAAGTTATGTGTGATTTGTTCCAATGATAAATGGCTAGAGAATGTTATTGAATAATCTATAGGGCCCACGTAACGTGAATTAAAAAATTTGACCCCATCGTAACGCGATAAAAGTGTATTATTTTCATACTTTTCTTTACTTTTTATCTTATGAATGTGCACCAATTGCCCTGAATGGAAGAGTACGATAATAGAAATATAAGGTATTACATAACATGTATTTAGAAATTTACTCTTTAATCCTTACAATGTTTTATGAACTATTTTCCCTACTACTTAAAATCATAGTCAAATTTTATATCTTGCAAGTATTCATTATTTCCCTCTTATAATATTTACATTTATAACTTTATCACTAATCAAGGAATAATGCATGTAACTATGGGTGCATTGAACATATATTGCACTAGTATGTGATTCTACAAGCTCAATTGTGTTTCTCTATTTTACATCCCAAAAATTTTGTTCTTTGTACAAGTTTTATGACAATTGTTCTAATAATTTAAATAGAATATATATATATTTAATAAATATTTAAAATTTTAATTTAAACTTAATTGTCAAGTGTAACACCTTAGCTTCTTAGTCTTCAAATTATATTACAAAGGCTCATTTTAATACATTTGCAAGAAAATCACACCTTTGGCAACGATTTTTACCGACATTAAAAGCCAAAATACTTTATATTCGGCTTAATATAGGGAAAATTATGTTTAAGGACCAAAAGATGAAGAAAATTATTCTTAAGGACTTTTACCACTAGGTTCAATGATTTGTTGCTAAACTCAGTGATAATCATCGAAAATAAGTGGTAACAGGTCCTTAAGAATAATTTTCTTCAAATTTGGGTCCTTTATTATAATTCTCCCCCTTAATAATTTTCCTCCCTAATTTATTTTCCATCCATAGCATACTCATTCATATTGTCATATTTTCTCAATTGCATTTAATACATCTATACAACTGCTAAAAGTATGAAATATGAAATAGGTTACATTAGGTACTTATTGTCATACTAAGCTATATAATGTTTTTCCTACTACAAATATATCACATAGAGCTTAAAGGAGTCAATGAAAACCTGAAATGATAAAAATTTTCCCTTTTAAAAACTTCCTCATACAATTTCACTATTCATTTAGTCATTTCCAAATTTTTGTCTAACTTTGAAAATACATAATTAATTATAAAAAAAAATCATATTTGGTTGGTTCAAGACTCTACTTCAAGCTCTCAAAGCCCTTTACAAGTGAAAAGTACTTCTTCAGCAGAATGTGTATAAATTCATATCAAAGTGTCCCTACAAAAACTAAACAATTTTACCCCTCACTTGACATATTATTATTATTTTGCCTTTATATAAGCAGATGCATTTTTGCATTTTAGGCACGCCAGTCATATTCTATTTACTCAAGGGTTGATTATATTCATGAATTTCCATTTCATACCTGAGTACCTTACAGTGTCATAACATAACTCATACACATAGTAATCTAAAATATTTAATTACATAACAAAATGTGGTACATAAAAGTAAGGTCCTTGATTTATGCCTCCACACTCTTTGTCCTTTCTTTGCTTGAACTCGGACCTAGCATAAGTTATATTTGAGGTGAGATTATAAAATCTCAATAGTAGTAAACCAATCTCATTCACAAGCAAGCATGTAAGTATATAACATAATACCAATCGAGGTGCCACATCAACATAGGAATACAAAGAATTACATACAAGGCCAAGCACAATCTAAGCATACATGTCTCATCTTATAACATAAATGATAACTTGATATAGCATAACACTCATTATTATACAGACATACAAGCTTAAAGAAAGAGAAAGGAAAACTACTACCTTAGCAAACTTTGCTCCTCAATCCTTGAAACTCGGTTTACTTATTTTTGGAGTTCCTAAAACAAATATCGAACCCTATAATCATAATAATAATTCATTACAATCAATACATAAACCTTAACTTCTAAAGTAGTATGACCCTTTTAAACTCATTGGAACCATTGGAATTGGAAAAATCTAACTCCTTCCCTTCTAATCCACTATGGTTGAATAGTGTGCATTTCTTGGCCAAAATTTAGAAATTTTATTCCATGAGTTTTGGGGGCTTTGCCATAGGTATTCCTAGCTAAAAACACCCTTTTGAATCCATTGGAATGGATAAAATTATCAAACTCCAGTCCCACCAACATGTTTTGTTCATAACATAATCTAGCTCCATTTTTGGG
Source organism: Erythrophleum ivorense (assembly GCA_026724425.1). Taxonomy (NCBI): domain Eukaryota; kingdom Viridiplantae; phylum Streptophyta; class Magnoliopsida; order Fabales; family Fabaceae; genus Erythrophleum; species Erythrophleum ivorense. Next base: position 15,753,285 of record JAIUCV010000014.1, read on the forward strand.
CCAAAAGTGAGTTTCTTTGGTTCTAAAAGTTTCATAGCCTCTTCCTTTATATTTTAGGACTTGAAATTTGGTATACATGATTTTAAGACATTAGGAAAATGCCATAAAAATTTTGTAAAAATTCAGACAGCATCTCCCTAACATTTTCATTTTTCCAAAAATTACAATCTTTGTGTTTTTCAAGGTTGCAACCTACAACAAAAATGGATGAGCTCATATGGCCTCCATAGCCAATATATAAACTCCATTCCTAGGCCTTCATATTCAACATATAAACTCCATTTCTAATGATCCATATGCTATCCAAAAGTGACTCATGGCTAGGGTTTAACAAAACTAACATAAACCATGTGATTTTCAAGTGCAAAATGGAGAAAACTTACTCTTTAAGCTTAATCCTTGCTTCCTTTGCTTTTCTCACACTAAAATCCCTTCTCTTCCCACTTAGAGCAACATTCCACCTTGAAGAAAAGATGAATATGCAGCTGCCCTTTGGAGAAAATGGTTGAAGGATGAAGAAGATGAAGAAATTTGGTGAAGAATGGTGGTAATTTTGCTTAATTTCACTTTTTCTCGCTCTCTCTGTCTCTTCACATTTTTCTCTCCTTCTCCCTTGTGTGTGGCGTGAAAATGGTAGAATGGAGGTGAAGGAGATGAATTTAAATGAAGTTAAATGGTCATACTAAATTTGGACCCTTGGATCAACTTTTTCAAGATCAAATCTTAACCTTCCATTCCTTTTTTCTTTTGATTTTCTAATTTCATAACTAAATATCTTCTTCCAAAAATTACTTGGCCACACACTTGGATGCCTTTTCTTAGCTCTTAATTTATGGATAGTAACCATGGTAAATTTCCTTAACTATGCTTAACTTTTAACTCAACTATAGTTAGTTTCTAACTTAACCATGGTTAATTCTTTAAAATAACTCAAATCTTTTTCTTCTTTCCTTTTCATTTATATTTATATTTGGGTTTCATGTTCTCTAAAACCCTAATTATATCTTCTCTTTTCTTTTGGGCCTTTAGAATCAGCTAGTGGGCCTTATAGCAGTCTAAAAATTAGTGCCTGGCCCGATTAAGGTTTTACAGTACAATACATACCTTTAGACTTTTTAAAATTTATAAATATTATTTTCTCTACTTTCTGGGCATACTGGGCTTCAAACATGGATCAAGGGCCCTTAACCTCAATCCTCATAAATTTTGGTGTGAATCGGACGTCGGGTCTATAGGTGTAATTTTCACCATTCTGTATTATGATTATGCTATAAAATTTTCATTTACTACAATTTAGTCCTTGAAACTCTTTCAGGGTTTCTTAGCCCTTTAGCTATTTCTATTTCTATAGTTGTTACAACTTTTTTTTTCTATTTTGCTCATGTCTACTGATCGGGGCTAATCAGATCCCAGATCCGATCCCGTTGGCCATCCGAACAACGTGGTGTCACTGGACCCATCTTATCAAACGGAGTTTAACCGTGGGTTAAGGATTTATGAGATTCTTACTTAATTTTTTGATATTCTTGCCTAAAGCCATGAATAAGAGGGTGAAACTAAGGTTCCCTGAACTATCAGGCAATTTATACATTTTGTCTTGCTCATAATTTTTCTTTGCATTTTGGTCCCTGACTTCTTCATACTTAACTTCGAAGACTCTTCAGAATCCTTTTTTTTTTCATCTATTTTGGTCCCAATTTTAAGGCACCTCTGACCTTGACTCATCATTATTTGTGATCTAGAATATTAATTTAATTTTATTGGACCTCAATTTACTTTATTTGGGGACTTCCTTTTATATCTGGTGAATTTCGTACATTGACGGAAAAATTGTATGTTACGTTTCTCGCATTTCCTTACATTTTCTTGCATTTTCAGGGGACCGGATATTACACTTATGGCTAAAAGTTTGAACATAAACTCCTATGCTTATAGCTTAGCTACCTAGATTTTCCAAATAGGTTACATTAGGTACTTATGGTCCAAATTTCAAACATAAACTCCGATGTTTGATACCTTAGCTACCTAGATTTTCCCTACTATTTTTGTTTTAGTCTTTATTCTTGTTGCTCACAGTTTTAATGCTTATTAGGTAACCAAACCTTCTTGGAAAATTATGAGACTCTTCATATCTTATTATTAAATCTTAACTTCCATGTAGAGGAATTTGAGATACAAAATTGCTCATTTGATGGCTTAATTGACCTAGTCTTCAAGATTATTTTGGTTGGGCTAGATATCGGTTTCTACTTTTTTGGTTATCATTTAGGCTATTTGTTCAGCACCTAAAATCATGAAATTCTTCGATATAAGGAGAGAAATATCAAGTACATTGTGGCAAAATTTTAGGTGAAAAAATCACTCATTTGACCCCTCAACTAACCTAATTTTTTAGGCTATCTTATTTTGATTTCAAGGATAATCCTATATTGTTTTAGGCATAATTAAGCTAGCAAATCAACATAGAAATTCATGAAACTTCCTATATTTCATCCAAAGGGTCTTAACTAAGCATCATTTAAATTCCATACAAAAATTCCATTAGGTCTCTGATAATTGGTGATTTTACCTACTTTTGCTCATCTTAAATTGAGCTTTTAAGTTTCAAATCATTATTAATTGAGCCTTATTAGATTATATTTGAATTATATGACAAGTTTGCACTCTAATGAAAATTCTTGCAAAAAGCTTGGGTTTTAATTTCTTAAATTCGTAATATTTTATTGTGTAATTTTCCCCACTTGGTTTTTCTCGATTTTGTAAAGGCTTTTAGATAAGAATCAATATTTTAAATGTAAGCATTCTGTAATATCCAGTTTTCATTAAAATGACAAAAACGAATATGTTTCCAAAGCAGGTCCTTTGGAATGAATTGGTTAAGGTGCAAAAAATTTAGAATAATAATCTAGATATTAAATAATGAATTTAGGAGGCCAGAGGTACCTTGAAACAGAGGCTAAAGTGGCTAGACAGAAATTAACAAAATAGTTATGAAACGTAATGGCATTTTTGTAATTTTGGAAAAATTTTAAAATTTTCACAAGAGGGCTTTTTAAATGGTAATTCGAATTCTCCTAGGTTCTCAGAAGTCCTAAAAATCATGGGAAGCCCTGGGACAGTTAAAACCCTTCCGATGTACGTTTTCCAACGTCGATTGACCCAAACTTTGACCCTTTCATTCGGGAAGGTTTTAGCTCCAATTTGAGTGATTTCAAAGGCATTTTATAAGATTGAGGACTTAAATTTTATGATGGAAAAGACGATTCTAAGAAAGGAGCTAAAACAATCTAGATACAAAAATACCAAGATTGAAGGATACAATTAGAATTTTTGGAAACAACTTCTTAAACCTACCTATATATAGGACCACGCCCCACTCTCCCCTTTACTTAGCTCATTTTATTTCTGCCATAAACTAGAGAAAGAACCAAGACAGTGAGGCGCACAAGGGAGAGAAGAAAGGAAGAAGAAAAAGCAAGGAAAAGGTATGGTTTTTCATGGATTTTCATGCTTTCTTTTAGTAAACTCCTTCTCCTCCATCTCCCATTCTTTCCTATGATTTTGTTCAAGCTTTTGGATCTATTTTGAGGGCAAAATAGAGGGGAGATTTTTGAATTCAAGGAAATGAAGCCAAGCAAGGAGAAAAACAAGCAAAGAGAACCAAGAAATTAAGGTATTTTTACCATCTTCAAGCTTGATGTTTCTTGTTCTTCCCCTTGCATGTTTCGCCCTATGTAAGACTAGCCAAGATGGGTTAGATTTCTAGCTAAACCAAGGATGAATTTTAGAAAAATGAGAGAGAAGAATAAGAATATGCAAAGGAAACAACACAATAACCATTAGATTTTGAGATAGAAAAGTTAGGGTTTCAAGTGTTCCTTTAAAATTTTGTTTTGCTACAAGAATTCCTAGGCCAAATTGAGTGTTTGGATGAGCTTTTAAGATCTCTAGAAGGCTTCTCATATGCATCTTCCATCAAGAAAACAAGACAAACCCATTTGGTGCTTCTTTGATCCATAACCACGGCCTAGAGAGGTTGGAGCATCAAGGGGTAGTTTTAATTTGTTCCACGCTTGATTTTGAGTCATGTATGATGGAAGAGGATGAGAGAAAGCCTTGAAAAAATTTTAGAAACCATAGATAGTGAGATGTAGTTATAAGTTCCATATTATGGCTTAAAGAACCAATACCTAGCTAGGCTCCTTGAATTAATTGTGTGATGACTCCAAAAGGCTTAAATGGAGTCAAGAATCTTAAATGGATGAAAAGAATGGAGCAAAGATCATGTTCTCATATGGTTTCTTCATTAAGTGCATTATGGAACCATAAAAGAGCCATATGAACTACCTAGCTTTTTCTAATGAATGTATAGCTTTAGAATTTAGTTCAAGAGTACAATTAGCTTCCACATGATGTGTCTAGACAAAAGGAAACAAGTCCCACCTTCTTGTGTATGTGTGGCCGAGGAAGAGCAGCCAAATTCAAGAGAAAAAGTGTGTTGTTATAATAAAGGTAGCTCTTTCTTTTTTCTTTCATGCATGAGTGGATGTTCACCTTGTCTTGAATGTGTGTATGTATGTTTTGAGCCATTAGAAATATTTTAGCATGCATCTATATGCCATGGTACCATGATGTTATATTATGTCTTCAAATGATGCTTTATGTATTTGCTTTAGTTTGCTTGAGTGTGGTAAAGCCAAGAACCCACTAGCCATGGTGAAGATGAGCCAATAACCCTCAAGAATGGTTGAGACAAAGCCAAGAGTCTCCCAAGAGTAAGGCTTAGTTCAAAGCCTTTAAGAAAAAGGGTGAGGTAAGTCCAAAATCCTTGAAGAGAATGGGTGAGGATAAACCACTTACTTGGTAAGCTTATGTATGTTTTGTATGACTTCTTGAATGATAAAAATGTTTCATGAATGACTACATGCTCCATGATGTTCATGCATGCATTTTTAAACATAGATTTGCATTCTTTATGTATGGTTGAAAGGGAGAAGAGCTATTGGGATTCTTAGAATCTTATCCGTTCCTCTCCACATGTCTAACATGTTTAGGTGGATCAAGTGAGCCAAGGAATGAAAGCCACCAAGCTTAAAGGAAGAAGATTGACAACAAAGTGTGGAAATTTGCCATTTTGTAGCCATGAGTGGCATATGATGTAATCCTTTATTGTATATATTATATGACTTCATAAACACCGGTAAATATGTAAATATATGATGTATGAGTGAGATTTGATGCCATATGTATAGTATTACATGAATTGGACATTGAATGGCAAGAACTAGTATATGTGCTTTTATGTATATCTTGGGGTGGACGAGTGAGTTTGTGAAATTTGGGTTTGTGCATCTTTGAGACATGTTCAGTAGATTATTTTGGTGCTTTCCCACCTGCTCAAGTGGCCATGGGAGCCTTGGAACCAAAATTGACCCTTTTGAGACCATTCAAGAAGCTTAAAAGAGTAATTTTGTAACCCAAATCTGACCAAATGAACGAATTTGCTTATGAAATTTTGCATGCATATAGATCTCATCCAAATATTTTTGGGAAACAAAGATTAGATTATTTGAAGCTTTGTGGAATTAATTATGATTTTTTAAAGTTGCCATTTTTCTGCTGATCTGGTATAAACACTATTTATATGGTTAGTTTCTTGTGTTGTGTCATTTGAGGGACAAATGGTGTCCAACGCTCATGAAATTTTACAAGTATAAACTAGAAATGATAATCTTTCTATGCCCACTAAGATCACCCTAATTGGACATCGAAGCAGGAAGATATAAATTTTTGAAATTCATAGATAGTACTAGTAGTGATAGGCGACCTTGGTTACTGTTCCATTGATTTCCAGTGGCTAGACATCCCGGTTGTGGTCTAGAATTATTTTTAGCATAAAGTATAGCTTTCCAAAATGGTATAGTGTGCTTGATTTTGATTTTTCTAGAATTAGTTATAATTTTTCAAAGTTCATAATAGAAAACTAAAATACCAATATGAGGCTGCACATAATTTTTTCATGTATATACTCTATTAGCTCGAGTTCTTGGCCACTTTTTGAGATGGTTTTGAGTTGCATTTGTGTATTTAAATATGAGAATGAGATGAATGAGTCCATATGGTCCACAGGACACGAAACAAAAAATTTATACATGATGTAACGCAATTTAATTGAATATTTTCTTACTTTTCTTGAATAAACATGGCATACCAAGGAAAAGGAGCTTAGAAATAACTTGAGATGAGCTTAGTAATTATGGTGTTACACATTCACACATGAAAAGGAAACGCAGATGCACTCTCTGGGTGTAACGCTCGGTATGTTGTAAAAACATCGAAACGGCCCAGTTTGAAAGCAAGCCCCCTAAGAAGAGTGATTCAAGGCCAAATAAAATTTGAATAAAATTTTAAATAATAGAAAATGAGGATTTGAGCCTTGAGTTGCCCAAAAACCAGGGTTGGAGTGATTCAAAAAATTTACTGAAAGTTTAGTGACATTTTCATAAATAAGTGCAATTGTAGAAAAATACCTAGGAGGACTTTTTGAATGAAAATTTTAAGTTGCCTAGGGTTCGTAGAGACTTTGAAAATCATGGGAAGCCCTGAGACTGGTAAAGCCCCTCTGGTGTACTTTTTTCAACGTTGGTTGACCCAAACTTTGACCGATTCATTCAAGAAGGTTTTTGCTTTGATTTGAGTGATTCCAAAGGTATTTTCTTAAATTGGGAAGTCAAATTTTATAATAGAAAAGATGGTTCTAAAAAAGGAGCTAAAACAAAGCCAAACCAAAAATGCCATTACGAAAGGGCAAAAATGGAAATAATTTTTTAAAAAAGAAGTTCTCGGTCCTTCTTAAGAGTCACGTTCCCTCTCCTCCAACTTAGACCGACTTTCCTTTTGCCTAAATCTCAAAAAAGGAGCTGCTGTCTTGGGCGCACAAAAAGGAGGAGAAGAAGGAGTAAGAAAAGCCAAGGAAGGTAAAGAATCTTGGAAATTTTCATGCTCTTGCTCCCCTCCTTCTATGCTCTTTTTCTATGGCTTTTTTCTAATGGTTGGTTCTATTTTTGGTCCAAAATTTAGAGGGGGAGTTTAAATTGTTTGAAGAAGGGAGAACCAAAAAGAAGAAGCCTTAGGAGTAAGCTTAAAACTAAGGTAAATCTTGTTCCTAGTTGCTTCTTCTTCTTCTTTTTCTCTTCCATGGTGGGATGCCTAAAACAGAACCATGAAGGGGGAAATGTTTCTATTTTATAACCAATAAGAATTCATTAAATTAGGGCATGGGAAGACGGAATACACTAAAGAATTGCATGAAAAGCTAGTAGAATTCAAGTTGGAAAAGTGTAGGGAACATAATCTGAAATCTGGGTTGATTTAAGAATTTTCTAGCATATGTGAGTATTTTTTTTGAGTTTCTAAGACTCCTAGGGAGCCTCCTAAGTGCTTCATTCATTAAGGAGAAATTTCAAACTCCATGGGTCCTTAATGAAGGCATATTTCGGCCAAGACCCATAGAAATAGCTAGGGGATGTTTTAAATTGTTCCAAACTTGATTTGGGACTTTATATGATAAAAGAAGATAGGAGAAACCCTTGGAAAAAATTTAGAAGCCTTAAGTTGGGAGATGAGGCAATGGCTGCCATAATGTAATCTTATGAAGCAACATGTACCTAGGTTTGTGAAAGTGAGTGTGTGATGGCTCTAAGGACCTTAAATGAGGTCAAGAGGCCTAGATATGGAAACAGAATGGAACTAAGAATTTGAATCATGGTAGTTTCTTCATTTGGTCACTAATAGAGCCATATTGTGACAAATAGAACAAAGTGTATTCTTAAGAGTGAGTTGCATGTGATAGCTTGTTCCAAGAGTATAATTGAGTGTTGTTTATTGTGAATAGGCCAAGGAAATCCAACCCTACCTCATTGCATTTATGGAACTGAAAAGAAGAAGGAACAAGCAAAGTAAAGCTTGGATTTTCACCAAGGTAGCTCTCTACCTTTCCTTGTTACATTTCTTGTTGCATATATGTCATTATGTGCTTGTGTGCATATTTATATTTTGAGACATACCACGTGATGCTATGTTGCTATTTTGGTACCAATATACATTCTTGAATGTCTTTGAATTGTGGAAATGGCTCATAAGGGTGAGGTAGTGCTAAAACTCCCTTAATATGGGTAAGGAGATGCCAAAAGTCTCATGGCATGGGTGAAACAAGGCCAAAAGTCTCTTGGATGGGTGAGGCTAAGTCAAAAGTCTCTAAACTAAGAGTGAGGCAAATCCAAAAGTCCTAAAAATAAGGTGAGGCCAAACCAAAAGTCCCTAGAGCTCATTCTTATGCTTGACATGAGTTTGTGACATAAGAATGTGAAAGTTGAATCCTTCATAGATGTTGGAGATTGTGCCCTAGGCCAATCATTGTATTGCGAACATTGTTTTTATTACGAAATAAGAGTTTTCTTTTTATAACATTATTATATTATTTGCATGTTTATATATAATAATATCCATGGATAAATCATTTTTTTTGAATTATCCAAAATATCCCTAATCAATCATCCTTGTGGGAACAACGATGAATTAAGATTAGTATGATTTTGATTAATTAAGTGTTAATCATGTATGATGATATGAATCAAAATCATAGGCGTGTGTTAGAGAACAGAACGTTGGATAGACCCATCATAAGATAAACTACATGGATTAGGTCATAAGTTTATCTCATATATAGCCATGTCATTGATCCTTTGGACCTGAGATTACCATAGATTCCTACATGAAGGACACTGTACTTTGGCATAGTCTAATGTCATCTTTGACTGGGTGATTATAAAGACTGTGATCAGGTATAATGGAATCCATGCAGAGGAAGATGAGTGGTCAAGATGGAATTTGTCCCTTTAATTAATAGAGAGATATCTCTGGGCCCCTCGATGAGTGTGATTGAGAAATGCATGGCCATACTCAGATGGAAAGGGTTCCATCTTATATCAGTCTGCTCAAAGATCGAGAAAGTTATGATCGAGCAAGTTGAGGATGACATTTCCATGCCTCATACTCGATCTAGATATCATGTGACAAAAGGGATATGATAGGGTTATAAAATAGGTTATATCGGATCACCGATTCGATATGATTTGGGTAGTCACAATGTCTTGCTAGAGGCCGCTTGTAATTTGTGGGTCAAACAATGCAGTTGACCCACTGCCAACATCATATGGGCCTGTAGGGTCGCACACAAGAACGGACCAACTCGGGCTAAAATGTCCACATTCATTGAATCAGAAATGTGTCTAAATTCAATGAATATCTAGGATGGAGGAATTATTTATATATATATAAATAATTAAATGTGAAATATATTATATATATATATATGTATATTATATTTGATATTATATATATATGTATATGAATTAAGTTACATTTGATTCTATTAGATAGATTTAAATTTAAACTAATCAGATAATTTAAATTTAATTCTATCAAATAGATTTAAATTTAAACTAATCAGATAATTTAAATTTAATTATATCAGATAGATTCAAATTTAAACTAATCAGATAATTTAAATTTAATTATATTAGATAGATTCAAATTTAAACTAATCAGATAATTTAAATTTAATTCTATCAGATAGATTTAAATTTAAACTAATCAGATAATTTAAATTTGATTCTATCAGATAGATTTAAATTTAAACTAATCAGATAATTTAAATTTAATTATATCAGATAGATTCAAATTTAAACTAATCAGATAATTTAAATTTAAATTATCTGATTAGTTTAAATTTAAATCTATCTGATAGAATCAAATTTAAATTATCTGATTAGTTTAAATTTAAATCTATCTGATAGAATTAATTTAAACTAATCAGATAATTTAAATTTAATTCTAATAGATAGATTTAAATTTAAACTAATCAGATAATTTAAATTTGATTCTATCAGATAGATTTAAATTTAAACTAATTAGATAATTTAAATTAAGCTCTAGATATTGTTAGTTTAAATTTAAACTATAAGATAGATATAAATTTAAACTAATAGATATATTTAATTAATTTTGATTAATTAAATATATTTGAAACTCTATAAATAGGGGTTTCCATATCAGAAGCTAAAAAAATAGAGTTGCCTCCAAAATCCTTAGAGAGAGAGAATCGTACGGACTGTACGGACACTACAAAAATCCTTAGAGAGTGACCCCGTACGGAAGTGCACGAACGTCGCACGGACACCGTACGGAAGTGTACGAATGTCGCACGGACACCGTACGGGGGATTGTACGGACAGGCTGCTAGCACACCGTTTGAGTTGCTGAACTCCGTTCGTGTGGATACCAGTAGAGGGAGCTGATTTGCGGTCAGTTCCTGTGATCCAAACAGAAGAAAATAACAAACTCAAACGACAGAAAAGGTAATTCTCTGAACCTATTCAGTTTAAGCGACTTTGACGGATCCTTGGTGGGAATTGGAATAAAATTTTTTTAAACGTTTTCGCTGTTTGCCTCTACTTAAATTCCCAACAGTGGTATCAGAGCCACGTCAAAAATTACTTAAATTGAGTACTTGTGTGTTCTAAGAATTTTATCTTATAATCAATTTTTCGCATGTGCTAATATAAGATATGTATGTGATATTGATTTGTTCAAATTATTTGAAAAGCATGAAATCTAAGCGTAGAGGTTCTTTTAATTCATTCATATATATGATATATGTATAGTTTTCAATGTGATTGGAAACATGATTATTAATCTGTTACATATATATATTTTATATTTTGTACAGATTATATTCTATTTTAATTTGAATTTGTTTCGCTATGTATAAATGAATCTGCCATTGCTATCTAATCCTAGCATAACATAATTTAAAATTAATTCACTAAATTTACAGTTTTTCATATGAGATGAGATGTTTGTAACGTGTGTTGTGATTTGCTTGGATGGGTATGGTGCATGATATGGCCCTAGGATGTTTATGGTTTGTAATTTTTTTTTAAAAAGAAATACGGCCTGCGTGTCGTGCCTCTCTCTATTCATTCTGAATGTACATTCTTTTTGTAACACCATACTTTTAGGACTCAATTCATACAATTCTCATGCCTCATCTTATGTTTATTCTATAGAAACAATATAGTGGCATAGGAAGTTATGAATAAAAGTACATTTTTCTACTGGTAAAATTTTTCTTTCGGAGTCCCGTAGGCCATATGAAAGCATATATCACTTTATCATACTTAAACACATGAATATAACTCATTTCCATCATCAAATTTGGCCTACAACTCGTAGAAAGCAAAGGAACATATGAAATCCATGTTTGTATTTTTGGCCAGAATTTCCTCTTTTCTGTCACAAACTTTGGAAATTCATAACTAAATCTATAAAAATAGAAAACATGTAATCTCAGTCATTCTGGAAATCTTAAGACGTCTACTTCATGCTAAAAATATTTATAAGTCTTAAAATCTCATATATAATGCGTTTGACACGCGAAATCATCTACTGGTCGGAGGGTTCCTGATACTGTCACAGTTTACTGATATAGACTTCAAAAATGTCTAACTAATTCCAAAAAAATCCAATGCTTGCAAATGATATCACTATGGAAAGATGTGGATGTTAAATAGAGAGGAAAATATCTCAAGATCAGTACATCAAGCCAAACTCCCGGAAATAGATGGAACAATACCTCGGGTCTGGCAAGAAGTCTGATACTGGGCAGAACCTTTGAAAATGCATATCTTCCTCTCTAGACCTCCAAATGAGGTCATCTCAGTGGCCACAGAAAGCTTATGACCTCTAGTTTATGCATATAAAATTTCATAAGCATTGGATACCATTTGGCCATCGAGTGACACAGAATTCAAAACTGCCAGTATGAACAGTACCCATACCAGAATCCATGAAAAATCCCAACTTTCAAAATTCCTCAAATATTCTCTAGGTCTCCGAAAATTATGATCTTTAACTTCCCAAAAAGCTCTTAATGATACCTAATTGCATGCCAAGTTTTAGGGCAAGACTAACTCATTTGGTCAAAAAATGGTATAGGGTTCCATTATGGTCAATTTTGGCTCCATATTGGGTACCAAATTTGCCAAATGGATTTCCCTTGGTCTTGGCACCTTTTGGGCAAGTTTAAAAGCATATTTAAGACTTGTGTGAGCTGCCCAAATGGTCCCAAACCTCATGCATCTCATTTTGGCCATTCAACCCTCACTTATACACATTTGCATCAAACTTCCAATTTGCATAACTTGACATTACATACCCAAATTCATTTCTAAAGTTCATACATCATATCCATACATGTATACATCACATAATATCATATTTACATGTATCTCAAGGGTCATGTGCCATTTACAATAATCATATACATCATTGAACATCATTATGGTTCAAAAAGAATACAAACTAGGCCTAGGCTTGTCAATCTCCTTCTTTCATGGTTGTTGGCTCCCTTCACCATAGCTACTTGGTCCACCTAGCATCTTAGAGCATTGGAGAGGAGGGGATGAGATTCAAAGAATCCCAATAGCTCACACACCCATTTACATCACATTCAAGGCATACACATACCAAATGCATAACCATACAAGCATAAAGTGTGTAATAAATTCCATTCCATGCCACATTCACATGTCAAGATTACTTTCATGCTCTAGGGACTTTTGGTTTAGCCTCACCCCATTTCTAGGACTTTTGGATTTGCCTCACTCTTGGTCTAGGGACTTTTGACTTTGCCTCACCCATTCAAGGGACTTTTGGCCTTGTCTCACCCATGCCATGAGACTTTTGGCATCTCCTCACCTTCATCAAGGGACTTTTGGCATCACCTCACCCTTATGGGCTCTTTCCACAACCATAGTCATTCAAGACAACACATTGGTACCAATACACAACAAGGATCAAGTGGCATATTATCAAGTATCAAGAATGCATGCAAGCACACTAAGACATACATATGCACACAAGAATGCAAAGAGAATGAGGTGGAGATCTACCTTGCACAATTTCACACACTTTTTCTTTAGCTTTCACGCCTCCTCTTTCGGCCACACACCCACAAATTGGTGGAGATGGTTTCTCTTGGCCTATATACAAATTATGGGAGCCAATTAGGTTCATGAAACACATTCTAAGGCTACATAACTTGATGAACCACTAGATTACTCTATTTACTTCATTATGGTCCATAATCACACCTAATGAAGCAACACCCATCAAATGACTTCTAGGCCTCATTCTTTCTTTTCAATTATGATTCTTGACTCCTTTTAAACCTCTTAGAGTCATCACATCATCAAAACAAAGGGCCTAACATCATGTTGCTTCTTTAGGTCCTAATATGGAACCTATGGCACCAATTTACTTTCTTTGAGTTCTAAATTTTTTCTAAGGCCTCTACTCATCTTCACTCATCACATGTGACTCAAGAATAGCCTTAGAAAAATTTAAAACTCTCCCTAGCTATAGGAACTTGCCTAGGCCAAGACTATGGGGGGAAGAAGAGTTCATGGCCTTCTTGATTTTTCCTTGATGGGAGACACACTTGGGAGACTTCCTAGAGGTCTTAGGAGCTCAATCAAATACTCACACATGCAAGGAAACTCATATATCAAATCAGTTTTTGCAAAATGTTCAAGAGCTCTACACTTTTTCTACTTAGAGTTCATTAATTTTTCTTGCAATTTCTTTGCTTTCTTGGATGGGAGGTGCATGTGGGAAGCTCTCTAGGGGTCTTAGGAGCATGTTTAAACATTCAATTAAGTCTAAGAACATTCATATAAAATCAGATTTGCAAGGGAGCATTTGGATCCCTAATGGTTCTATCTTGTCTCTTAATGCTCCTTTCTTGATTCTATTGGTTCCTTCTTAATCCTTGCCATCTAAAACCTCTAATCCTTCCATAAATTGGGCAGAAAACAGCCCCTAAAAATTGGGCTCATGATGCCAAATTCGTGCAAGAGAAAGGGGGAGGAAGGAACTACCAAAGAATGGAAGTTTTACCTTGTTTTCTTACTTTCTCTTGGTTGCTTTTCACTTGGCTAGCCTCCCCTCACCAAATCCGAAAATTCCACCTCTGTTCTGCCTTCAAAACAGCACCAAATTAAATGCCAAAACCATGAGAAGGAAGAGGAAGAAGAGGGGAAGAAGTTTAACAAGGCAAGGAGTAGGAAAAAGTGGCCAAAACTTACATTTTTCAAAGCTTCTTCCTTCCTTGGCCTCCCCTCTTGTGCGCCACTCTTAGCCCTTCTTAATTCTTTTTTAACGTGTGAGAGAGTGGGTGAGGAGATCTGAGCAGAGGAGGGACGTTTTTATAAGCTAGGGATTCATTTAAGCAACTTTATGAATTTGCAATTTAGTCCCTTTTTGTAGTTTTGTTCGTTTGGGCTCATTTCAACTCCTTTTTGAAATACGTATTTTCCATCATATTCCTTAGGCTCTTAATCATAATAATTGCCTTTGGAATCACTCAAAAAGGATTTAAAACCATTCCGAACCGTTCGGTCAAAGTTTCGGTCAACCAACGGCCGAAATCGCTCATCGGAGGGGTTTCAACTATTCTAGGGGTTCCCATGGTATTCGGGGCCTCTGAGAACCCCGAAAAGCTTAAATTTTCCATTTAGAAAGCCCTCCTATGAGATTTCAAAATTTTCCAAAAATTACATAAATGCCCCTACTTTCTTCGGCAAATTTTCTGAGCTCTTCTGGCTCTGGTTTCTGGGCATCTCAAATCTCAAATCCTCATTTTCTAATATTTAAATTTTTATCATAATTTTAGTTGACCCCAATTCCTTCTATTTCAAAGACTTCCTTTTATATTTGCCCCATTTCTTATGTTTACGGAGAAACCGGATGTTACACTTTTCTCATCTCACACTCCCCTCGAATGTTCAAACGAGGTTTCTCTTTGTATATATATATAGATTTTATCTTAGAGAAATCCTCTCATTGGCTTGGGAGGAGATAGGATAGATGGGCCATATTGTGTCACATTTATTTTAAGGCTTGTGATGAGATCATATGCATGTATGCTATCGTAGTATATAATTATGTGACAACTAGTTTTATAAAATAATGAAATAAAATCCCCCGTGTAAAATTTTAAGTTGCAATGCCGCCCACTAATAAAAATCTGCCAAAACTTTGATCACCTGACTATAGGTTTCACCAAAGTGGGATGTATTTAGGTTATCTTAGTAAGGCAGCTTGGGTAATGGTGATACTCATAAGTTTCATAGTGGTTTGACTTAATTGAAACTATCAAAATGGTTTTGAGTCTCAAGGCATCAGATGGGATTAAACATGACGAATCATATGATGAATGAATCCTATAAAAGATCTAAGAGTTACATGTAATGTAATTGGTAAACGAGTTACCTACCTAAATAGCTTAATTTTAAGCGTCTTGCCAAAGCAGACTTATAATTAAGTGAAATATGGGTCTTAGTCCGCTAAATTAAGATGAGGGTTATTTTTAGTGGAAAGTTATTAATTTGATTTTTTGCATATTTTGTTATAAAAAAAATGTCGACAAATAACTCTACTGCAATATCATTGCGATCCGTCCTTGAAAAGGACAAACTCAATAGGATAAACTTTTTTGACTGGTTTAGGAACTTAAGAATTGTTCTCAAACAGGAAAGAAAGCTATATGTCCTAGATGAGCCCATTCCTGAGGAGCCTGTAGCCAATGCTCCAAGAGCACAGAAGGATGCCCACACCAAACATCTCAATGATTTTGTGGATGTGGGATGCCTGATGTTAGCCACCATGGTCCTAGAACTTCAGAGAGATCTGGAACTTATGGAAGCTTATGAGATGATTGTGCATCTCAAGGAAATGTTCCAACAACAAGCAAGGCAGGAAAGGTTTGAAACCACTAAGGCCTTGCATTCCTGTAAAATGGCTAAAGGTGCATCAGTTAGCACTCATGTTTTGAAGATGAAAAGCTACCTTGATCTCCTTGAAAGGCTTGGATTTCCAATAAGTCAGGAGTTATCTACAGATTTGATCTTAAACTCACTTCCTGAAAGTTATGACCAGTTTGTCATAAACTACAATATGAACAACATGGAGAAATCTGTTTCTGAACTGCATGGGATGCTTAAAACTGCCGAGCAAAATATTAAGAAAAATCCAAGCTCTGTTTTAATGGTTCAGAAAAGTAAAGGATTGAAAAAGAAAGGCAAAGGCAAAGGCAAAGGAAAGGGCCCAAACAATAAGTTGAAAAACCAAAACAAGCCCAAACCCAAGCCTGAAGCTAAGAAGGCAAAAACCTCCTAAGGAAGGAGTTTGTTTCTTTTGCAATGAGCTCGGTCATTGGAAGAGAAACTGCAAGCTCTACCTGGAAGATCTAAAGAAAAAGATGAATAGCGGGACTATTCCTTTAGGTATCTATGTTATAGAAATTAATCTTTCTACTTCCTCTACGTGGGTATTAGATACTGCATGTGGAACTCACATTTGTACAAATGTGCAGGGTCTTAAAAGGAGTAGGAAGTTGAAAAAGGGCGAAGTAGACCTACGAGTTGGAAATAGAGCAAAATTTGCCCAGTAGACTTTTGTTAATTTTAAACAATTGCTATTATGTTCCTGCTTTGAGTAGTAACATTGTTTCACTTTCTTATTTGGATAAGGAAGGTTTTATTTCAATTATTGGGAATAATAAATGTTCTATTTATCGTAATAATATTTTTTATGCGGATGGTGATTTGCATAGTGGTCATTATTATTTAAATCTTAATGTTCCCAATAATCAAGATATCTATAACATAACTACCAAGAGGATCAAGACTAACGACTTGAATCCTGCCTATCTTTGGCACTGTCGTCTAGGCCACATAAATGAGAAACGCATTTCAAAACTCCATCAAGATGGACTTCTGAAATCATTTGATTTTGAATCATTTGACACATGCGAATCTTGTATTTTAGGAAAGATGACTAAGGCACCTTTCACTGGACATAGTGAGCGGGCCACTGACTTATTGGGCCTAGTACATACTGATGTATGTGGTCCACTAAGTACAACTGCTAGAGGAGGCTACTTGTACTTCATTACTTTTATAGATGACTATAGTAGATATGGTTCATTCCATGATGAGTCAAACGGATTTTCCACCATCCTTTTGGGGCTATGCATTAGAAACAGCTGCATTTACACTAAACCATGTTCCATCTAAGGCGGTTGAAAAGACACCATATGAGATATGGACTGGGAAAAAGCCTAGTTTATCTTTTCTCAAGATTTGGGGATGTGAGGTATATGTTAAGCAACATGCCTCAGATAAGTTAGTACCCAAATCTATAAAATGCCTTTTTGTGGGGTATCCTAAGGAAACAAAGGGATACTACTTCTATAACCCTAACGAGAATAAATTATTTATTGCTCGAAATGGTATCTTTCTAGAGAGAGAATTCATCTCCAAGAGAACCAGTGGGAGTAAAATACATCTTGAAGAAGTTCGAGAGCCACAAAATCGCATTAAACCGGAGATGGAAAATCGAGAAGACTCACAACAAGTTGTTGAGCCTACTCAAGTAACACAAGGCCCACAGAGGTCTGATAGGATACGATATCACCTCAAAGATATCGTGATATGTTGCTCATTGATCAAGATGAGCCAACCACCTATCAAGAGGCCATAATGGGATCAGACTCTGAGAAATAGCTAGAAGCTATGAAGTCTGAGATGCAATCCATGTATGACAATCAGGTATAGACCTTGATTGACCCACCTGAAGGTATAAAAGCCATAGGGTGCAAGTGGGTTTTTAAAAAGAAAACTGACATGGATGGCCAAGTGCATACCTTCAAGGCACGATTGGTTGCAAAAGGATTCAAACAAACACATGGTATAGACTATGATGAAACCTTTTCACCAGTCGCTATGATAAATCAATCAGGATCCTTCTCACCATTGCTGCATACTATGATTATGAGATTTGGCAAATGGACGTGAAAATAACATTCCTTAATGGAAAGCTGCTTGAGGATGTGTATATGACACAACCTGAAGGTTTTATGCGTCCAGAAGATTCTGGAAAGGTTTGCAAGCTTCAAAAATCCATTTATGGATTGAAGCAAGCATCTCGGAGTTGGAATCATCGTTTTGACGAAGTAGTCAAATATTTTGGTTTTATCCAAAATGTTGATGAACCTTGTGTTTACAAGAAGGTTAGTGGGAGCGCAATTGTATTTCTAGTGCTTTATGTTGATGACATCCTACTTATTGGAAATGACATTCCTACCTTGCAGATTGTCAAGTCTTGGTTAGGAAAATGTTTCTCAATGAAAGACTTTGGCGAGGCTAATTACATCCTTGGGATTAGGATCTATAGAGATAAATCTAAGAGGCTAATCGGTCTAAGTCAATGCACCTACATAGACAAGGTATTGCATAGATTTAGTATGCAAGATTCAAAAAGGGGTTTTGTACCTATGTCTCATGGCATCAATCTCAGCAAGACTCACTGTCCTGGTACACGTGATGAGCGAGAACGCATGAGTAAGATTCCATATGCCTCGGCTATTGGATTTATCATGTATGCCATGTTATGCACTTGACCAGATGTCTCATATGCCTTGAGTATGACTAGTAGATTTCAATCAGATCCAGGTGAGAATCACTGGACTGCTGTCAAGAATATCCTAAAGTACTTGAGAAGAACTAAGGATGTATTCTTGGTGTATGGAGGATTGGATGACGAGCTTGTTGTAAACGGTTACACAGATGCAAGTTTTCAATCTGACAAAGATGATTCTAGATCGCAATCAGGATTTGTATTCTGTTTGAATGGTGGCGCAGTAAGTTGGAAGAGCTCAAAGCAAAGAACTGTGGCTGATTCTACAATAGAAGCTGAGTACTTAGCAGCATCAGATGCAGCTAAGGAAGCTGTTTGGATTAAAAAGTTCATTACTGAGCTAGGGGTGGTGCCTACCATCTCAAATCCGATAGATTTGTTCTGTGACAACAATGGTGCAATAGCACAAGCTAAAGAGCCTAGATCACATCAAAGGACCAAACATATACTCAGGCGATATCACCTTATCAGAGAAATCATTGATAGAGGTGATATAAAGATATGCAAAGTACCAACTGATGACAATGTTGCTAATCCTCTTACTAAGCCGCTTGCACAGAATAAGCATGATCGTCATGTTAGGTCAATGGGTATTAGAAACATTAATGATTGAACCTAGTGTAAGTGGGAGTTGTTGGAGATTGTGCCCTAAACCAATCACTGTATTGCAAACATTGTTTTTATTACGAAATAAGAGTTTTCTTTTTATAACATTATTATATTATTTGCATGTTTATATATAATAATATCCATGGATAAATCATTTTTTTTGAATTATCCAAAATATCCCTAATCAATCATCCTTGTGGGAACAACGATGAATTAAGATTAGTATGCTTTTGATTAATTAAGTGTTAATCATGTATGATGATATGAATCAAAATCATAGGCGTGTGTTAGAGAACAGAACGTTGGATAGACCCATCATGAGATAAACTACATGTATTAGGTCATAAGTTTATCTCATATATAACCATGTCATTGATCCCTTGGACCTGAGATCAACATAGATTCCTACATGAAGGACACTGTACTTTGGCATAGTCTAATGTCACCTTTGACCGGGTGATTATAAAGACTGTGATAAGGTATAATGGAATCCATGCAGAGGAAGATGAGTGGTCAAGATGGAATTTGTCCCTTTAATTAATAGAGAGATATCTCTGGGCCCCTCGATGAGTGTGATTGAGAAATGCATGGCCATGCTCAGATGGAAAGGGTTCCATCTTATATCAGTCTGCTCGAAGATCGAGAAAGTTATGATCGAGCAAGTTGAGGATGACATTTCCATGCCTCATACTCGATCTAGATATCATGTGACAAAAGGGATATGATAAGGTTATAAGATAGGTTACATCGGATCACCGATTCCATATGATTTGGGTAGTCACAATGTCTTGCTAGAGGCCGCTTGTGATTTGTGGGTCAAACAGTGCAGTTGACCCACTGCCAACATCATATGGGCCTGCAGGGTCGCACACAAGAACGGACCAACTCGGGCTAAAATGTCCACATTCATTGAATCAGAAATGTGTCTAAATTCAATGAATATCTAGGATGGAGGAATTATATATATATATATAAATAATTAAATGTGAAATATATTATATATATGTATATTATATTTGATATTATATATATATGTATATGAATTAAGTTAAATTTGATTCTATTAAATAGATTTAAATTTAAACTAATCAAATAATCTAAATTTAATTCTATCAGATAGATTTAAATTTAAACTAATCAGATAATTTAAATTTAATTATATCAAATAGATTCAAATTTAAACTAATCAGATAATTTAAATTTAATTATATCAGATAGATTCAAATTTAAACTAATCAGATAATTTAAATTTAATTCTATCAGATAGATTCAAATTTAAACTAATCAGATAATTTAAATTTGATTCTATTAGATAGATTTAAATTTAAACTAATCAGATAATTTAAATTTGATTCTATCAGATAGATTCAAATTTAAACTAATCAGATAATTTAAATTTAATTCTATCAGATAGATTTAAATTTAAACTAATCAGATAATTTAAATTTGATTATATCAGATAGATTTAAATTTAAACTAATCAGATAATTTAAATTAAGCTCTAGATATTGTTAGTTTAAATTTAAACTATAAGATAGATATGAATTTAAACTAATAGATATATTTAATTAATTTTGATTAATTAAATATATCTGAAACTCTATAAATAGGGGTTTCCATATCAGAAGCTAAAAAAATAGAGATGCCTCCAAAATCCTTAGAGAGAGAGAATCGTACGGACTGTATGGACACTACAAAAATCCTTAGAGAGTGACACCGTACGGACCCCGTACGGAAGTGCACGGACACCGTACGGAAGTGTACGAACGTTGTACGGACACCGTACGGACTGTACGGGGGATTGTACGGACAGGCTACTAGCACACCGTTTGAGTTGCTGAACTCCGTTCTTGTGGATACCAGTAGAGGGAGCTGATTTGCGGTCAGTTCCTGTGATCCAAACAGAAGAAAATAACAAACTCAAACGACAGAAAAGGTAATTCTCTGAACCTATTTAGTTTAAGCGACTTTGACGGATCCTTGGTGGGAATTGGAATAAAATTTTTTTAAACGTTTCCGCTGTTTGCCTCTACTTAAATTCCTAACAATAGATTGATTAGTTGTATACTTGTACCCTTGACATGTTGTATGCCTTGAATAGGTGTATGAGCTATTGAGATTTAATGAATCTCACCTCCTCCTTTCTCTCATCTTATATGGTCTAAGTGGAGTTCAAGATCCAAAGGATGAAAGCCAAGGTGTAAATATCCATCCCTTAGCAAATCTTGCTATTTTTTATGTACTAGAATGTCCAAGTATATATGTATATGTTATTTTTGAGCCATGAAACCTTGAACAAGTGTAAAACTATATAAAGATAGTGTATGTATCAAGAATAGAGCTAAATGAATGGAAATGTGCAATTTGACCACTTGGGAGCCTACTTGTGCATGTATGTTTATGGATGTGTCATGATGAATTTGAGTTGCATGATGGTTCAAACCTTATGAGACACTTATTTATTCTATATTTATGCTTTCTAAGTTGCTCAAATGGGTATGGAATAATGTATGGCTCATTTGGACCAAATTTGCCCCCTTGTTGGAGCCAAAAGTGCCATAATCTTGAGATATGACAAAGTCTGACCAAATGACCTCTTCTTGACTTAAAATTTGGCATGCAATTAGATTGTGCCTAGAGCCTTTTGGGAAGCCAAAGACCAGGTCATTTGGCAGTCGGTGGACTTTTCTTTGATTTTTCAAAGTTGGTATCAGAATTTCATATCTACAAAATCACTGTTCATTTGGTCAGTTGTGAAATTGTATCATCCAAGGAGCAAATGTGGTCCAATGGCTACGAAATTTTATAGAAAGAAAGTAGACATTCATGGTGACTTGTAGCAACTAGAAACACCTCATTTGGAGGTCTGAGCTAAGAGTTATGGATTTTTAAAATTCTAGAGCAGCAATAGTAGTGCAGCACGACCTTGATCACTGTTCCATTCAATTCCAGTAGCTAAACGTGTTTTTTTTGTCTAAATTTATTTTTACCATAAAGCTAACATCCATAGATTTCTAGATTGATATCATTTACATGGATTGGATTTTTTTGGAATTAATTGGATATTTTTTAAGTTTATAGTAGACACTTGCATCAGTACCAATAGCTATTCGAACCTCTGCACCTTTTTGAATGTCAAACGTCTTTTATGTTATGCTTCATGACCTAGAAATATTTTTAATATAAATTATACATCTTTAACTTTCTAGAATGCCATAGTATGCTTGATTTTGATTTTTTTGTAATTAATTACGAATTTCCAAATTTTGTGATAGAAGTGAGAAAATTTTGGCCAAAAGTGTATTCATCAATTTTATGTATCCCCTTGCATACACGAGCTCTAGGCCAATTTTAGGGATGGAAATTAATTATATCTATATAATTAAATATGAGAATGTGATACATGAGCTCATATGGTCTGCGAGGCACTAAATGAAAATTTTATATGTAATGCAACGCTAAAATATTCCCTTTTTATAAGCTATTTTCTTGTGTTCTTGTGGAATGCATAACATGAGACTTGGAAATAACATGAAGCAAGGCTAGAAATATATGGTGTTACACAGGGCTTTATATGAAGAGAGGATACTAGATCATACTCATGGCCCATTAGCTTCATTCATTCCACGGCCCTTTTCTGCACTTGATTTCCACATGTATGATGGAAGTACCAAGTCACTAACGTGCATGGGAATCATGCAAAAGGGAGGCTCTCACATGTTCAAGGGACACAAGGAACTTCATTCACATTGACACATGCATTCTCCCATTCACATTGACACATATGTTTCAAGTCCCACTCATTACACACCTTTAAGCACTCACACATCCTCACATAGATTACACACAATATGTCTCATATTCACACACAGGATTGAAGGCACTAAATCCATCATTCATGTAATACATTCACTTGCCACGGTACTCTCCACTTCACACTCCATGGGCTCACAGGTTTCATGTAAATGCATGTCTAGCTCATTCAAGGTATCACAAGGTCTAGAAAACACATATGTACAGGGGATTCCATGTTTCTTTCCACTTTATGATACATATAATCACACACACATAGATGTAGGGGTTGTTCCAAGTAGAAAAACTCACTCCATTCACTCCATGGCATTAACACATACATAGGCTAGGAGAGCTCTATCACATGACATATCCACTCACTCATACACACACATTCATACAAGGATTAGCCATGGAAGGAGAAAACACATATGCACTCTCGAGTTCTAGCATGGAAGCATCACACTACTAGGCACAAGGTTCTTATTCACATGACTCATTCACACTCATGTGAACACACACCAAATTCATCCCTTTAGGGTTCACACATGTAGCCACTTCACACCCATATCCAGTGACACATCACATGCATGGATGAATAGAAGGGGCCACACATATTCATATAAGATGAGGGAGGCTTAGGTTTGAAGGAAGAAAAAATGTGATTTAGGTGGAGGGCATGAGGGGCACGAGAATGAAGAAGCATGTGTGAGGAAGGATGGGGGAGTCTAAGGTTCTTTCCATGAGGCAACAGCACATGTGGCAAAATAGAGAAGGAAAAAGGTGTCTAAAATGTAAAGAGTTTAGGGTTCTTTGGAGTGAGGGTATTTAGTGGAGGATTGATGATTGGAGAGCCACATGTTTTGGATGGAGAGAGAGTAGCATGCATCAAAGGATCCATCATCCACTCCCTATTCATGAAGCACTATAGCTGAAGATCATTACCACCATTTCCTCCATCAATTCTCTCCAATGAAAGCCAAATCCACCATGTAGCTAGTTTAGGATGAAGGCTTTGAAGTGCAGATTTAAATCCAAGACAAATGCTCCAAGAATTGGCTAATTTTCTTCTTTTTTTCTTCTCCTTTTAATGTTGCAATTTTCTGGCTTTATAAGTCTAGGTTTAGCTTATAATTACTTAAGAATTGTGGCTAAAATTTTGGATTGGATTCTTGAATTTGTTAAGTTATTGGATTAACATTTTTGGAGAATCAATTGGGGGATTAATTATTCTATTTAATGGCTCCACAGTTTATTCTCTCTTCCTCTACATTTTCAGCTTAATTAATTCAATGGTTATTGTGTAATCTTGTTGGAATTTTATGCTTAATTATTGATTTGAGAAATCTTGATGTTTGATTGGTTATTTAGGTATCCAGGTTGAAAGTACAAAACTTATAAGAATCAATTGATCTCTATTTTAGAGTGATCAAGGAGCTTAATTAAAGGATTAACCAGTTAGTGTAATCTTGACATTGGAAAAGTCATTAATTTACTAATTTTTTTCATCTTAAGTGGTCACTTAAGGAAATTAATTAGAAATACACTAAAGAAGATTAGGTCTAGTTCTTAGTGCAATATAATTTGGATGATGAGAATTAAACTTTAAAAAATTCACTCAAGGCTAGCTACATTCATTTGATTGATTGTTGTCACTTCTTTTGATTCTAGTTATTAGTTTTATTTTCTTTCTTGAATTGCTTTTAATTTTAGTCATTAAACCCCAATTGATTTCTAGAATTATTAGTTTTTAAGTTTCATTTGATATTTGGGAAACTCTCTTTAGTAATTGGAACCTATTTCCATGGGAGATGATCTTAGTTGCACCACTATTCACAAATTTACTTTACAACCAAGTTATTTGTAACTATTCGATAGTAGTTATCAAATTTGGTGCCATTGCTAGCAAAATTGAATTCTGAATTGTTTGAAAGAGTTTTCTAGGTGTCTTAGCTCTATTTTGGCTTTGTTTTTGTACAGTTTTACTTTGTTTTGAACTTGGTTTTTGGCCATTTTGGTGTTGTGGAATAATTACTCTGTTTATTGGAATTTTTATTTGACTCACCTAGATATGATTGAAACTTTGTATTCCAAGGTTTTTGGGTGTGCTGAGCAAAATTAATAGCAAAGCTATTAGGTACAGTATTTTTAGGCCAAATTCGAACATTTAATGTACTTTTTTCTAATTTTCTTATTATTTTATCGAATTTTCTAAGATTTTTTCAATTTTTCCATATTTAATTTGTTTATTTTTGAGTTTCTTTTATGTGGGTTTTCTCTGTTTTGAGTGTTTTTATATGTTACATAGTTGTTAGTTTAATTTGAATTTAATTCTCTTGCCTTTTGGTGTGTGGAATTGTGCTAATTCAGTCACTAATTTGATTTTTTGATGTACTTTGATTTTTCTCAAATCACCTATCTAGAAAATTTTGAAACTTGGTACTTTTTATATTTGGGGTGGTGTTGAGCAAAAGTCATAGCTTTAGTTATGTGGTAGCCTCTGGATTGGATAAATTCCATCATTTTCCTTGAGTTTCCTATTTTTCAAGTGTTTTTCTTATTTTAAAGACATTTTTTTCTATTTTTCTAGATTTATTTCTTTGATTTTTCTTGGTTAGTTCTTATGTTATTTCTTAATTCTTGCTTGCCTAATTGGTTTATGAAACAATCCTCTAGTAAAAAAAATTAATTGATTTGGACCCCGAGTGTAATTCCTAGCTATTCTAAAAAGACATGAAACTAATCAGTTATAAAAAGAAGTCCCTTAAATAGAAAGAATTGAGACTAAACAAAATTAGAGCAATAATCTAAATTTCAAAAAATGAGAATATGAAGTTTAAGATGTCCAAAAACCCGAACCAGAATAGTTAAGAAAAATTGGGAAAGAAAGTAGTGATATTTTTGTAATTTCGAGCACTTTTTAGAAAACTCAAAAGAGAGATCTTTAAATGGAAAGTGTGAGTTTCTTAGGGTTTTCAAGGGCCTTAAATACCATAAAAGCCCCTAGAATGGTTAAAACCCCTATGGTATGCATTTTAGAGTATCAGTTAACTAGAACTTTGATCGATTCATTCGGAAAGATTTTAAATCTAATTTGGGTGAAACCAATAGCATTTTATAAATTAGAGGACCTTAATTTCATGATGAAAAAGACAATTCTAAGAAAAGAGTTGAAATGAGCCCAAATGGAAAGAAGCAAGAAAATGGACTAAAATGTAATTTTGAGAAGTTGCATAAAAGGACTTTTGAGCTTCTTAAAAACATTCCTCTTCTGCCCTTTCTCTTGACCAATTCATTAGCACTCCAAAATATATTCAACAGCTGCTCTCTTAGGCGCACAAGTGGGGGAAGTAAAGGGAGGAAGAAGAAGCTTGGAAAAGGTGAGAAATCAACACTTTCTCATGCTTCTTCCTTTACTAACCTTGTTATCCTCCTTCTCCTTTCTTCTCCCATGGTTTTATTAATTTAATTAGTGTAACACCCCAAAATTAATAAAGACTAATTATGATGATTAGGTAATTAATCTAGGTAAGTGGTAAAACTAAATAAGTTGAAAGGGAGGGTGGAACTTATGGAGAAATAAATTATTGATATGGACTTAAAATTCAATTAGGATCGGGATTTATTTAGGCTCATAATTAATTTGAACAGTTACAATTAGGCCTCAAGATTAGCTTAATTATGCCTTGGGAAAAATGTTGAAGCCCAATCTTAGCCCTAGGGAGACCCTATTTGTGACACCTTAACCTCTAGCTCATACCCAACGTGCCCCTAGCCCATATGGGCGATGCGGAACTCACAAGGGAGATACTTTCTCTACCTTATGCTTGCTCACTTTATGGCACTATGTGTGGGTAGAGATCCACTTAGAATTAATATGGACCGGTTGAGCTCTCTCTAGTCATCCTCATGCTCAATTACACTATTGAGACTTATTTCAATCCCAACTATATGCTTCAAACTTATGGAAAGCAAAAAGGGATTGGAGACATGCATTTTCGCTATGGGCAGATTTTGCTTCATTTCTGGGCTAACTTTGAAAATCCATAACTAAATGCAGAAAAATCGTATCTGCATAATCTGGGTCATTCTAGGAAGCTTAAGACGTCTATTTCATGCTAAAAATACTCAGAAGTCTCAATCTCTCACATGCTCTGCGTTTGACATCGAAATAGTTTACTGGTCAAAGGGGGCCTCTTTGATGTCACAGTTTACTGATATGGACTTTGAAAATGTCTAACTAATCCCACAAAAATCCAATGCTCATAAACTATATCTCTATGGAAAGATGTGGATGTTGGCTAGAGGAAAAAAATATCTCCAGATCAGTTCACCAAGCCAATTCCCCGGAAATCGATGAAACAGTACCTCGGGTCTGGTTGGGGGTCTGATTCTGGGCAGGAACTTCAAAATTGCATAACTCACTCTCTGGACCTCTAAATGAGGTGCTTCCAGTTCCTACAAGTCTCTGTGACCATCTAGTTTCTGTTTATAAAATTTAGTAGCCATTGGACTACGTTTGCCCCTCGGATGACACGTTTCTCAAACTGACCAAATGAACAGTGATTTTCTGAATCCGAATTTCTGATGTCAACTTTGGATGATCATAGAAAATGCTATAGACCTCTAAACGAAATGCACTCTAGCTTCCCAGAAAGCTCTAAACATAATCTAGCTACATGTCAAATCTCATAGCAAGAAGAGGTCATATGGCTATTCTATAACATCATGTGCAAAAGGCCCTTTCTTGACCAAAAGTGGGGCTCATAGGGTCCAATCTTGGTTTTTCTACTTCTATGACTCCTTGAGCACATGAGAAAGCATCTGTAGGAGCTATCAATCATGCCTCAAGTGTCTCATAACTTAGATTGGGGAAACTCACTACCCCATGCCCACTTATGCACCCCTATAATCTATACTACTTTGAGCATTTCATAACAAAATCTACTTTCCCATTCATCATAAACCTCATTTTCATACATTCATCAGTCATGTGTACATTGTCTTGCAAAACTAAAATGTGCATAATCTACATCATTGCTTTACATTTACATCTCATATACAATGTATTACAAAAGTCTTTACACTCTTCATTAGCTTCTATCCCTAGCTTCATGCTTGGTGGTGGTTGCTCCCATCCCTAATCTCACTTGGCCCACCTGGCATGGTTGGATGGTGGAGAGAGAGGGTGAGATTCATGGAATCTCAGTAGTTCAACTCTCATTCAAACATACATAGCTTGCATGCAACAAGTCTCATTATGCATGTATGGCATGTTAGCATATAAACCCATGATGAAAACATTTAAAACATATGAAATGGCCATGCGTAACACTCAAAAGCTTGCTAAGTACTTGGATCGGCCTCACCCATTCCCTTATGGCTTTTGGATTTGCCTTCCCATACTTTAGAGATACTTAGACTCACCCTTACTCTTTGGGAGTCAACCTCACTTTTGGGAGACCTGGCTCAACCAACTTAGGGCTTCGGCTCATCCTCGCCTCGGCTATAGGGTTATTGGCTTTTCCATTTCCTCAAGCAAACCAAACAATCATTGAAAACATCATCTCAATCATAACACATAATCATGCTAACACACTTCTCATAGTTCATATCATTCATACACACAAGCAAGACAATGTAAACACACAATTATGCATGAGAGAAAGTAGAGAGAACTACCTTGCTGGCTATTCGCTACTTGCTCTTACACTTGACTCCTCCCTTGTTGGTTTCACAACAACTTCTAGATGGGAGAGCTTCTCATGAGCCTAACCACACAAAAGCATGGAATCAAGACCTCAATACTCAATTCTTAAGCTAGGGATCACTTCTAATCAGCTCTACTGAGCTTCTCACTCTAGGTTTCTTCCTCACTCTAGGGTCCATTAGCTATCCCCTCTCTTTCTCAACTCATAAGCTCTTAAAAATGGGGAAAAGCAAGAAAGAGAAGACTATCTACTTCTACTCTCTCTCAAGAATGGTTTCCCACTCTCTCTCCTCTGAACCAGACTCAAGACCTAACCATTTCTATCATCTAAACCGTAGGAAAGAGGGGAAAAGGGGAGAAGGGCAAAATACTAAGAGGAAGTCATGAGAATCCTTACCTTTCTTATGCTTTCCTCTTCTCTTCAGCTTCTCTCTCTCTCCTCCGCCCTTTTCTCTCTCCTAAGACGAGTTTGAGTCGGTTAGAAGAAGAAAGAAGAGATTTGGAAGCTTTTAAAAAGTCAAATTCTCTTTTTCTCGCTTTTCTGGACCGCTCTCGCTATAGCGAGTTAGTGCCCTCGCTACGGCGAGCTCGTGTCTGTTCCAGACTTCTGCCTTCGTTATGGCGTCGCTACGGCGAGATCGTGTCTATTCTCGACCTTCGCTATGGCGTCGCTATGGCGAGATCGTGTCTGTTCCAGACCTCTGCCTTCGCTATGGCGTCGTTATAGCGAGCAACTCTCTGGTCTCTATATGGAATGCCACACTCGCTATAGCTAGAAACAATTTCGCTACAGCGAGCAACTCACTGGTTTCTATATAGAATGCCACACTCGCTATAGCTAGGAACATCTTCGCTATTGCAAGGAGGCATTCTCGCTATGGCGATTCCATTTCTCGCTATGGCGAGAAGACTTAAAAAATTCTTAGCTCTTCGAAAATTTTTCAGCTTTCTCTTTTCTTTTTCTTTTCTCATTTCTTTTCTATTTTCTTTTTCTGGGTTGTTACACTATTTCATTTTCTTAAAAGCCTAATATTTATTTTGTGCAGGCCCAACTCACATTTAACCCATTTAACACCTAAACATTGGCCCAAACCAACCAAAAGTTTGAACCCACTTGGAATTGGGCCTTTAGATCAGCTCACAACCTAACTTAAACCCATTTAAACCCTAAATACACTCAGCCTCCTCCCCATTCCATAGAAAAAAAAAACACAAGAGGCAAAGCAAAATTCAGAGTTCTTGGAGAGGGGCTAGGGTTCTTGGCACAAATCTACCATTTCCTACTTATAGACTTAAAATCAGTCAAGGTAATTGTTATATAACTTAATCATCTCTTCTTTATCTTTAATTTGACCTAATTAGTTTTTCATTTGGAGCATTTCACCTACACCCAAAATCTGAAACTTATTGTTTGATGTTTCTATGGTGAAATTTCAAAGGTTGGAGCTAAATGTGTTGTTAGGTAAGTATAAACTCCTTATTTTGATGTTTTTTTCTACTAGATAGAGACCCTCATAGTTGATTTATTGTATAGGTATTAATTTTGTGTGAATTTACTTAGAGTTTGAGGTGATATTCTGAAGTTTCTAGTATAAGAACAATCAAATCCAAATTTGGTTCTTGTAGTAATTGGGTAAGTGTTCTCTAAGTAGTCCTTTGTAGTTTAACTCATTAAGTAATGGATTTGCTGATATAAATGATGATTAGGGATAGTAATGGTTTAGTTTTGTATCCATAGGTTGAAGTAGCATTTTGTTGGCTCTTAAAGAATTGTCTACAAGTGAGGTAACCAGGGTTATTGTTAATTCCATGCATATGTGTACTTTAATTGTATAATTGTTGCAAATGTATGATTTTGAATGCTAAATAAATGGTTAGCTATTTGATATATACATTATTTTTAGACCTTGTGAGTCCATGGTGGAGTTGTGGTACAGTTGCCACTCATGCATGTGCTTAGATCGGGCACGGGGTTAGATTAGACCCCAAATTCACTGAGCCTTGGTTGTGCTTATTAGAGAGTAGGTGTCGTGGACGGGCCTCTTGTAATATCCAATTTTTCAAAAACAAGAAATTATGTTATGTGACCATTAGAATGTATATTGAGGGTGAAGTATGGTAGTGGACTAAGTTAATTTAAGGGTTGAAATAAAATTTCATCACTTGTGTCGAAGATCTTGTCGACAAGATCCTGTACACTATAATTCAAATTCTGAGACCTTGTTGACAAGGTTTTCGCCAGCAAGTATAAGGTCTTCTTGTAAAATATGTTACAGCTTCTATGGTATGGAATTGGGTATAGAGGACTTTTTAAATGAAAGTTTTGAGTTCCTTAAGGTTCCCAGAGGCCCTGAAAACTATGGGAAGGCCCAGGATAAAGCCCCTCTAGTGGACGTTTTCCAACATTAGTTAGCTCGAACTTTGATTGATTCATTCAGAAAAGTTTTAGCTCTGATTCGAGTGATTCCAAAGGCATTTTACTAAATTGGGAACCTAAAATTTATAATGGAAAAGATGGTTCTAAAAAAAAAGCTAAAATGAGTTAGAAACAAAAATATCAAGAACAAAGGACAAAATGAGAATTTTTGAAAAAGTCCTTCTTAAACCTATATATATATGAAGCATCCTTTTGCTCTCCTCATTTAGATCGACCAAGCTCTACCCAAAAACCAAAGAAAGCTCAAGGGAAGAAGGCGTACAAGACTAAGACAAAGGAGAAGGAAAATGTTCTTAAAAGTATGGTGTTACACCTCTCCCAGTGTTATTGGCTTTTAACATGTGAAAATGTGATTGCTAGTATGGGATAGTAATTATAGATAGCCTAATTGTTTCATTTGTGGATATGATTGATATTTCTTATACTTAATGATTAAATGCACATGTGTCAATTAAATTAGAATATATGAATATAATTTCCCTTTGACCCCGTTTTATGGGCTAACTATTTTAGGTGAAGGATCTTCTGGTAAAGATAAAGGTAAGCAAGTGGATGAGCATTTATGAGTTTAAACCATGTGTCGGGAAGCTACACTTGGATTGATCTAACTTATGATAGATGCTAACTTTTGTTATTCTTTGGTATAACATCATCATATAATCATATTGCTAGGTATAGGAGTTTTGTGTTTTGGTGAACTATGATGTATCTAATAGGGAGATAGGCTTCATGAAACTTGGAATTTGATGTATGCGCTTATTTATATTTGATACAAAATCTTGCTAACTTAGAGATATGATTCATCACTTGAGATGTAATCATGTGATACGTTAATTATTGGCTTAAACTAGTAATACAAGGAACCTATATTGGAGTTTACAATTGGATGATAATTGTTAGTAGTTGAATCCTTCTTGCTGTCATTAATATATAAATTGCTGATGCATGATAGTTTGATGAGTAGGAGTCAACTCCTAAGTCTTAAAGTAGTAATGATGGTAGGTTAGATAAATCAGGTAGATTAATGCTATTAGAGCCTCACAAATTAATGTAGAGTGGCCTTGGAGTACTATTAGAGGGAGTGTTGGAGTATTTGGGATGAAATTTGGGAACTATAGGTGCAGTAGGGGGATGATCCATGGCCAAATATCGTAAGTCATGGCCAAGGGGTCAATCATAAGTGAATTCGCCGCTGTGTGAGGACATTTCGCTATGGCGTGAGGTGAAGTTCTACCTAAGAAGGGTAACAGAACTGAATTCACTGTGGCTTAGGAAGTATTTTGCCATGGCAAAATTTGTAGCATTTTAGGGCGAGTACTAGGAGGTAACTTGCCACAGTTCTACATAAGTTAGTCACAGGAAGATTGGAGTCACTAGCCAAGGCATAAGGGATGTTAGCCATCGCGAGAGTCCAACTCGCCACAACAAATCATGAAACATGAACAAAGGTCTTTAAACTCTTATTTTGACTTAGAAACATTAAGATTCATCATGACAATATTGTGTAATGACTTAGAAATATTTATAAGAGGTTTTGTGAGTTGAAATAAGTAGTAAGATGAATACAAGGCCTTAATTGCTATTTATGATCTCTTGTGGATTCAATTAATTGTGATTGTTTAGCTAATAACCTTAATGATATCAAGGTTTAAAATTTCTCACTTTTTCCTAATCTAATTAATTGTAACATGACTTGAAGCTTTGATTTATAATTATTAACCACATAATCAAGTTTAATCACAGTAATTAAAAATTAGGGTCATCACAATTAGGGCTATTTTGTAGTTGGTTCAGTAAGAAGAAGGGAGAGCTTGCAAGAGAGATTAGGAGCATTAGAAAGCCCTTTGGCAAAGCTTGCAAACAAGATAACCTTCCATAGATTTTATTGCTTCCTCTTGTCTTCGTTTCCTCGTATAGTTTTGGCCAGACCTAGGCCATCTAGGAAGAGATGATTTCCGGCCAAACCAAAGTGGGACTAGGGGTTTTAGAGTAAGAAAATTAAGATTGTGTAAGCAGAATTAAAAGAGAAACCTTAAACTTTAAGCCTTTTCACTTAGGCTTTCTTTCTTTACTCCTACTGGCTTACTGCACTTTACCTACACTCTTTCTGTTTTTCCTCTCATATCCCACAATTTCTAATCGTGCCTTTGTTTTGCTTTCATCTTTAGGAGCATAATCTATTAATTCTTGAGTTTTCTTGACCCAATCCTAAAGTCATTTACATTGCCTAGTTATCTTTACTTGGGGCATTATAGCTAGATGAACCACAGCCCAGCAGATATTGGACCTGACCAAGGGATAAAGAGATCCCTATATACCAGAGTTATATGTTTAGAAGTGGTCAGGTATAGCTTTTCTTGATAGGGTAAGTGGTAGACTATGTCTCCAGTAGCTGAGATTATGAAAAGTTAGTATCCCATAAGAATTCAGTAGTAGTCAACAGTAGTTACTCTTCAATGTTAGTACACGAAAAAGTAAGAGTCATGATGATCAATTAATTAAGCTAAAAGGTTAAATAAGACCCACTCTGAAGTGAATAAAGAGAGTAAAGCACAGTTTAAGCCTAAAATGGCAAGGGTCAAAGTAAGAAATGAGACTGGGATAATTGAGAATAACAACCCTTTTTAAAGGAAATATGATCCCAGTAAGTGATAAAAATATGAGGCCTATAATAGAAAGAAATATGAATGATAACCATGGGATAAGCTAGTAAGAAAATGAATAAGATTAAATAGTGGATTAAATATTTAAATAAGTTAAGTAAGCAAACAGAGGTCTCTAATAATGATTAGAGAAAGGTAATGAGACTTTATAGAAAGCCATTAAGAGATGATAAGGGAGATTTAATACTTAGTAAGTTATCTCCCAAGACATGTACAAATGAGTCCACTAAGTAGGTAAGTCACACACTACGAACGGGTTAAGGTTAATTAGATGTGACATAGTAAGCTCTCCCATCACATAGGCCAAAGTCATTAGAATATGTTCCAAAGATAGGGGTAATTTCCCTTATAATGAGAGCAAGTTATATGTTCTAATACAAAAAATGTAATACCTTAAACTCCTAGCCCTTCCATAGGATTATGTAGCTCAAGCTTATGCAATTTCCAAGAAAATGTAATATTTTTAATGAATTAAAATGCGTTATGTAAGATGCTTAGGGATTTTGTTGCACTTAGCCATTCTTGAAGCTTTCCAAGGGTAATTTAGCTTGTGTAAGAGTATGTATGAGTTCATAAGGCATATAGGAACTTTCACATGTGCCAATTCCCTAAGAAAAACAAATGACACTCCATGGGTTACAAGAATGCACTATGTCTTGGCCAAAGCTAAAAGTGACACCTAGGGAAGTTTTTCTTTGATTCTAAGGATGTGAATGGCTTAGATATGAATAAGAAATACTAAAGGAACCGTTGGTTTAAATTTAGAAACCATGGTTTATGAGATGAAAGTTTAGACTCCATTTTAAGATATAAAGAAACAACTTGAGTTTAGACTCCTTGAATTGAATTGGAGATAACTTTAATGAATTTAAATGGAGTCATATGACCAAGATTGAATGAGAAAGTAAAGCCAAGATCATGAATTCTAGAGGTTGCTTCATTGTGCTCTTATATGGAACCATATTGATGTCATAAGATAAAGTATGCTTGCATAGAGTTTATGTGAAGTTAGACTTAGTTCCAATGATGTAATTTGTAATACTTTAACCTCTTAGCTATTACCATGGTCTCATTATCCATCTCAATGCATTTCATATGGATTGGAGCATAAATGCAAGAAACCATGCACCTTACATGAAAAGGGTAATAAATTTAATAGTATTAATTTTGTTACATAAGATCTCATTTCATTAATTCATGCCCTATCATAACACATCCATACAAGTCATAACCATCACCAAATATCTCAAGAACCTCGGGTTTTAGGCTACATGTCACAAAATCAATGGTTTGCTCTTGGGTTCAAATTATAGCTTTTTGATACAAAATTTGAAAATTCATAACTAATTCTAAAAAAATTAAAATCGATCAAACCATACAATTATGGAAAGCTGTGGATGTATAATTTTGTCTAAAAATAATTATCGACCAATGCCATGGCCTTAGACCCACAAATATTGATGTAACAATAACTTAAATCAGGCTACATTATTAGTATTATCATGCAATTTCAAATATTAGTTTCTCCCTCCACAGAGCTCCAAATGAGGTGAACTCAGTGGCTACAGAAAGCTTATGATATCTAGTTTATGCTCATAAAATTTTGTGAGCCTTGAACTTCATTTGGCCCATATGTGACATAAAGAAGCAAACTAACCAAATAAACAGTAACTATACTATTTCTACATAATTTGGCCAACTTTGAAAAATCATAAGAAATTCTCTAGATCTCCAAATTGGGTGCTCTTTGGTGATGAGCCCTAGTTTCTAGCCAAATTTTATGGAAAAACTCACTCATTTGGTTAGGCTTTGGTTTAGCTCAAGAAAAGGTCAAACTGGAAGTCCACAATGGTTCATAATGCTACCAAATGACCTTCTTAACCATCCATAGCCACTTGGGCACGTCCCAAAACACCATTGCAGCCTAGGGAAGTATGCCAAATGGTTCAAATTGTCATGGAACTCAGTCTCACCTTGCCACTTGCAATCATACACATGTTTACACTAGCACATGGGTGGTAAAAATTCATATAAACATACATTTGGTTCTATTTTCATTCATACATAATATCCACATATTTTTATGCATGCTCAATAGTTTACAAGTTATAAACTACTCATACATACATACATTGACATTACATAACATTAAAAGCTATTCTATTGTCAAAGTACGGCAACTCATACTTCTTAGACTGCATTCTTGCTTCCTTGAACTTCACCTAGACATGGTTGGATGGAAAATGGGGAAGAGTGAGATTTAAAGAATCTCAATAGCTCTTAATCCTTTTAAACATATACAATGGATGCATATACATGTCAATAAATGCATGCATGACACTCAAGCTATTAATGAGCATACATAAGACATTTTCCTTGTCACATAAACTCATACATAGCAAACATAAGCTCTCAAGGGCATTGGTCTAGCTTCACCCACCTTTCTTAGGACTTTTGGATTTGCCTCACCCACTTTCAAGGGACTTTTGATTTAGCCTCACTCTTCTTGAGACTTTCGACTTTGTCTTACCCATTTTTAGGGACTTTTAGCTTATCCTCATCTATACTAAGTAACTTTTTGTACAACCAAACCTATTCAAGCCAAAACACATTCATAAAACACATTTTAAGATCAACATGGTACCATGGCATGTGGGCAATAGCTAGAAATATTTCTCATGGCATAAACACATACACAAGCACTCAAAGACAAGCAAACATCCAAGCCATACATGAGAGAAAGGTTAGAGAGCTACCTTGAATTAAGAACACAATACTTTCCTCTTGAGCTTTTCTCCCCTTTCTTGGGCAAGCTTTTCTATTAAGTGGCCCTTGGTTCTCTTGGCCTAGACATATTAAAAGAGACATAAATCACTATGGAAACAAGCTTTGGTATCATACACACTCTGTGTGAAGCTACTTTGTTCTATGGCTTCATTATGTTTCCATACAAGACGTTATGAAACAACTATGAGAATTCATGATCTTGGCTCCCATTTCTCATTCATTTTAAGTCTCTTGACTCCATTTAGACTTCTTGGAGTCACAAATTCATTCCCAAGAGCTTAGACACAAGTTGCTTCTTTAAGTCTCATTATGGAGCCTACACCTTTGTCTCACAAACCAAGGCTTCTAAATTTTTTTCAAGGCTTCCTTTGATATTATTCCATCATATTTAATCCCTTTCTAGCCTTAGAAAAATTTACAACTCTCCCTAGGTGCATGAAGAGCTATTGCCTGAGACTATGCAAGCATATAGCACCCATGGAGTTTGCTTGCTTTCTCTTAGGGAATTGGCACTTCCAAAGGCTTCCTAAATGTCTTGAGAACTCATATATAACCGTAGATAACTTAAATTAATACCAAGAAGCTTTATCTTGGCCTAGGTGCAATTAAATCTCTAGGTTCGCTAATTTATAATCTAATGCTTGTTATTCAATTTAAATGGCATTTTCATAATTCTCACACTCTATAACCCTTGGTTCCATTAAAAGCACATGAAGAAAAAATCCCCTTCTCACTTTCTCTCTCTAG
The DNA here is from genome assembly GCA_026724425.1 of Erythrophleum ivorense. NCBI lineage: Eukaryota > Viridiplantae > Streptophyta > Magnoliopsida > Fabales > Fabaceae > Erythrophleum > Erythrophleum ivorense. The sequence goes on from JAIUCV010000014.1 coordinate 15,790,630, forward strand.
GCCGAAGCTTAAATGGCTTAGAAATATAAGATTTTGTAAGTGTTTCAAGTAAAGTCTTACATCAAAACGAAACTCTCTTCACGTAAACTATTTTTTACTGATCGGTTTCTTGAAAAGAGTTCCTTTTTAGCTTGGGTCAGACCTAAATTTTTAAGTTTTCAAAAAAAGAAAACTACCATTAAAGAGCTCTTAGAAAGAGGAACAGCTTTCTTAACTGATACAGGATGAAACGGAGCTGTTTACTTCCCTAAATAAGAGCTTAAACTTCTCTCTTCCTTCCCTTAATGTCATGCCGTGGCTGCTCAAAATTCTGAAAATGGAAGCTTGGAGAAGGTGATAAGGTGAAATCTTACTTAAAAAGCCTCTTTTACAATTTTTCAAAATGACCATTTTGCCCCTATGCGCCTGTTTACTCCATTTAGGCTCATTTCAACTCCTTTTTAAGAACTAACTTTTCATTATAAAATTTAGGTCCACTAATTCATAAAATGCCTTTGGTTTCATCCAAATTGGATTTAAAACTTTCCTGAACAAATCAGTCAAAGTTTGGGTCAACTGATACTCTAAAACATAAATCGGAGGGATTTAAATTATTTTAGGGGTTCCTATAGTTTTTAAAGTCTTTCATAACCCCAAGAAATTTATTTTTTCCATTTAAAAATCTCTCATTTGAGTTTTCTAAAAAGTGCCCAAAATTATGAAAATGCCACTACATCTTCGTTAAATTTCTTATGGTTATTTTGGTTCCATTTTTAAGGCACCTCTGGCCTTGGATCCTCATTATTTAAGGTCTAGATTATTGCTATAATTTTATTGGACCTCAAATAATTCTATCTGGGGGACTTCCTTTTATATCCTGTGCGTTTTGTATGTTTACGGAGAAACTAGACATTACGTTTCTCATGTTTATGGAGGAACCAGATGTTACATAATTGAACCTTGTTTGATGTGTCTAGGCCAAGTGAATCAAGATTTCCCTAGGTGTATGTGTGAGGCTAAGAAGGGGAAGTGAAGAGCAAAGGAAAAAGTATGTGTTTCTTGGCATGAAGTAGCTCTTTAACCTTTCTTGCATGCATTCCTTGGATGCTTGTGTATATATTTGAACTATGAGATATGTTCATAGCCATTGATTACATGTTGTGGTACCATTATGCTTCTTGAAATATATTTTTGAATGCAAAGTGACTTGAATGGATATGGTTGTGCCAAAAGTCTCTTAGAATATGTGAGACAAAGCCAAAAGTCTCAAGAAAGAGTGAGGCTAAATCAAACATCCCTTAAAGTGGGTGAGACAAATCTAAAAGTCCCAAGGAAATTGGGTGAGGCTAGACCAATATCCTTTAGAGCCATGTTTGGTTGGTATGAACTTATATGACATGGAAATATGCTTATGTATGTTTTTTAGAAGCTTTTTTAACATGCTTGCATTCTTTGACTTGAAAGCATGCCATGTATGTATGCTTGAAAGGGCAAAAGAGCTATTAAGATTCTTTGAATTTCACTCTTCCTCACATATGTCTAACCATGTCTAGTTAAGGCTTAAGAAACAAGAAATGAAGGCCAAGCCATTTGAAGAGCAAAACTTTGATAATAGAATAGAAGTTTATGCATTTTGATATCAAATTTTGCAACCATATTATGTATATGTGATGTAAACCTTTGAACATGTTTAAATGTATGTAACTATGATGTGTGTATCAATTTGAGAGTTTAATGTATGGTTATGTAAATTTTTGACATCATAGAGCCCTTATGCATATGTGTATGGATTCAAATAGAAAGTTGATTTTAAGATATATGATAATTTAGACCATTTGGGAAGCTTTTATAGGTTGTATTTATACTATGGGACGTGCTCAAATGGTCATACATTGGTTAAAAGGCCATTTGGCACCATTTGACCCCTTTATGGTTGCAAAATTTGCTATATTCTTCACCTGAACCACAAACTGACCAAATGGACGAGTTTGTGTGTGAAATTTGGCATCAAGATAAGTGTCATCTAGAGCTTTTTTTAAGAGCTAAATAGCACCTAATTTGGAGCTCTAGATAATTTATTATGAATTTTCAAAGTTGGCCAAATTATGCAAAATTGTCAAGGTTACTATTCATATGGTTAGTTTACATTTCCTATGTCATTTGTGGGCCAAATGAAGTCCAATTCTTATGAAATTTTACAGAAATATAGCTAACATTATAAGATTTCTAGGACCACTAAGTTTGCATGAAAAAGGCTTGTATAGAGAGAGTTATGAATTTTTGAATTTAGAGGCCTGGTGATACCCAAATACTATAGCAGTATCTAATATGCGATGGATTTTGTGAGTCAAATGAATTGATATGCCCTTGAAATTTTTATAGCAATTAGGAAGCATCATAATCTTTCCATAGTCACTAAGAACACTTAATTTGGATTAGTATAGAGAGAAATATGAATTTTTAAAAATTAGGGTCTGTAGCAATCTAAGAGCATGACCTAATGTATTGTTCTATTAATTTTCATAGGTTACATGCTATTGTCTTGGCCTATAATTATCTTTATTCATTAGATAACATCTAAATATTTCCAAAAAGCTATCATTTGTATGATTTGGAGTTTTCTAAAATTAGTTATGAATTTCCAAAATTCATATCAGAAAAAGGGACCAAGCAACCCAAGAGCAACATGTGATTTTTGTGTTGTGTGGTTCTAGATCCTAGATATAAGCTTTAAATTATGATGTTTATGATATGAATGAGCATGTTATGGATGAAAAAAGTTTAGGTAAGCTTACATCCCTCACTTGGTCTTTAATGAATTGAAACTACTTTTTTTTAATGACGGATAAATCCGCTTCAAAAAGAGGTATCTTCATATAAATGGACTACAATAAGCCTTTGTGATATAATTTAAAGGCTAGGAAGCTAAGCTATTACATCGAGATTGAAAGAACCTTCTGAAGGCAAGTAAGGATCAAGAAAAATAGTGTTAGTGTAGGGAATAGTGATAGTACTTCGGCTTTTAATTGTGTGCAAGGACTTGATTGTGCATGTCAGTTTTCTGATTGTAATATGGCTGAACAAGAGCAAATAAATGCTAATATGAACATATATGCACAAGCTAACTTAAATGTTAATAAGAATTTTTGAATGGTAACATGCATGTTAGAATCATTAAAGAACTTGCAACTCCTTATACGCATTATTAGCATCTTTGTATTTAGTATCCTGAATTAGATGCAAATTTTGAGCTTAAGTCTGGATTGATTCATTTACTTCCTAAATTTCATGGACTTGTAGGAGATGATCCTTATAAAAATTTGAAAGAATTTCATGTTGTTTGCTCCACCATGAAACTACAAGGGGTTTTAGAAGAACAAATTAAGCTCAAGGCATTTCTTTTTTCTTTGGATGGCATAGCTAAGGATTGGTTGTATTATCTTCCTCTAGGTTTTATTAATTCTTAGGATAAGTTGAAATACCTTTTCTTAGAGAAATTCTTTCTTGCATCTTGTACAACTTCTATTAGAAAAGAAATTTGTGGGATCCATCATATGACAAGATAAAATCTCTATGAATATTGGGATAGATTCAAAAAACTTTGTGCTAGTTATCCCCACCACCAGATTACTGATCAATTATTGATTCAATACTTCTATGAAGGGCTTCTACCAATGGATAGGAATATGATTAATGCTGCATTAGGCGGTGCTTTAGTTGATCTGACTTTAGAGGCAGCCCATGATCTTATTTTTAAAATTGCTCAAAATGGTAAGCAATTTGGTACTAGGATGGTGCAGCCAGTGAGAGGCATTAATGAGATTTCTCTTCAGTATGATTAGACTTAGCAGAAGATGTAAAACACTTTAGATAAGCTTTCCTCCATGGTTAGATAGATGGCTTTGGTTTAGAAGCAAACTATTTCTTATCCTCCACAGCACGTCTTTACATCTATACCTTTTTATTGATCTTGTGTATGGTACATGCTCTCTAGCCATACATTCCACTGATCAGTGCCCCAGCTGGACAATAGGGTTGAGACTTATGATGGGATCTTTCCAAGGAAGCCAATAGAGCAAGGATAATAGAGATATGATCCATACTCCTACACTTATAATTTGGGGTGAAGAGATCACCCAAACTTGAGATATAGGGAAGATAACAACAACAAACGTACAATGTTGCAAGGCCATCTACATATCCTCCACAACCTATGAGACAGTCTATTCATAAGGAGTCTAGTAAGTGAAATAGCCTCAAGGATATGATGAAGCAATTCATGGATAGGCTTTAACAAAATGAAATTTAGCATAGATAGAAAATGTAGAGTATTCAAACACATATTAGTCAATTAGCAAGTCAGTGAATGAGATGAAAAGTCAAAGGTTAAAGAAATTACCTTTACAGACAATGATTAATTTCAAAAGTAGCAATGTTAGTGCTATCACCCTTAGGATTAAGAAGGAAGTTCATCAGTCCTCAAATACCAGTACTACAAATAAGTTAGCGTTAGCAAAAACACATGTTACATTAGATAAGCTTGAAAAGGAAAAGAAGCCAAAGAAGATTTTACCTTTCCCATATAGACCTACCTAGGGGAAGGGACAATGTGAAGGAAAACTTGAGAAAGAGATTCTTAAGACTTTCAAGAAAGTTAAAGTCAATATACCTTTGTTGGAAGCTATTAAGACCATTCCCAAGTATGCTGAATTTCTCACAGAAATGTGTGCCAACAAGAGGCAGATTAGAGAGAATGAGAAAATTAATTTTGGAAAAAATGTTTTAACACTTATATAGCCTGTAGTGCCTATTAAGTGTTAAGATCTTGGAACTTTTACAATACTTTGCACTGTTGGGAATTTTGAGTTTTCTTATGCATTAATTAATCTTGGTGCTACTATTAATGTAATGCCTAAATCAATATCTTCATCTTTACAGGTAGGAGAATTAAATCCAGCTAGAATGGTTATGTAGCTTGCAAACCAGAGTATGGTTTATCCTTTAAGAGTACTAGAAGATGTCTTAGTTAAAGTAAAAGATTTAATATTTCCAACTAATTTTTATGTTCTTAACAAGGAGGGTGATAGATATAGGTCTCATAGTCATGCACCGCTCATTCTAGTTAGACTTTCTTGAAGACAACCAAGACAATCATAAATGTGCATGAAGGAACTCTTTCTATGGAATTTGCTAGAAATGTAATACATTTTAATATTTTTGATGCGATGAAGCACCCATGTGATGATCATTCTGCTCTTGGTGTAAGTTTGATTGATATGCCAACTGATGATGCTAGTACTAAGTTTAAGGATAGTCTACTAACTGATTCTTATGATATTGCTAATCTTGATGATTCTTTCAGATATACTTGTGATGGTTCTCATTTTTGTGCTATATGTAGAGAGATTGATGAATTTTTAAGTTTGATGATAGTATTGATTCTAGAGAATGTAACATCCAGTTCTCTGAAAATGAAAGAAAACGTAAGAAAAGTAATGTACGATTTCTCTGTCAATGAACAAAATTCATCGGATACAAAAGGAAGTCTCCCGAAATGACTTAGTTAAGGTCCCAAAAAAATTAGGAAGCATTTTAAACTCCTAACAATGAGAATCCCAGGCTCAGCCGAAAAGAAAAACAAAGTTAGAATGAAGAAACGAATTGTGACGAAAGATTGACGAAATGTAAGGGCATTTTTGTCATTTTGAGAAAATTTTGGAATTCACATAGGAGGGCTTTTAAAATGAAATTTTTGAGTTCTTTGAGGTTCTCAGAAGCCCTAAAAATCACAAAAAGCCCCGAGACAATTAAAACCCCTCAGGTGGACCTTTTCTAATATCGGTTGACCCGAACTTTGATTGATTCATTCAGGAAGGTTTTAGCTACGATTTGAGTGATTCCAAAGGCATTTTACTAAATTATGAACCTAAATTTCATAATAAAAAAGATTATTCTTAAAAAGAAGCTAAAACGAGTTAGAAACGAAAATGCCAAAAATGAAGGGTAAAATTAAAATTTTTAAAAACAGTAGAAGCTTCTTGAACACTCTTTAAGTTTCTTATTTCTTCTCCCCATCATTTGCATGACCCATTCTGCCCAAAAACTAGAGAAAACACCAGCTCTCTTAGGCGCACCATGGAGGAGAAGAAAGGAGGAGAAAAAGTAAGAAAAAAGGTAAGGAATTTCATAGATTTTCATGCTCCTTCTTCTTCCAAACTTGTTCCTCTCCTCTTGAGCTTTCTTCCTATGGTTTTATTAAAGTTTTTGGATCTTTTCTGAGGCAAGAATGGAGGGGAAATTTTGAATTTGAAGAGAGAAGGCCAAAGAAGACAAGATTCAAGTGAGAAAAAGCAAGAAAACAAGGTAATTTCTTCTTCCATGGTTGCTACCCCTTGCTCCTCTTCCTCTACCATTTTGCCCCACTCAAGAAACCCTAGGAGGACTTGGTTTTTAGGCAGAACCAAGGGTGATTCTTAGGAAAAGGGTGCGGAGATTAAGAATATGCAAAGAGAATTAACAAATAACCATGGAATTTCAAGATGCAATTTCTAGGGTTTCAAGTGTTCCTTCCAAAATCTGATTTGATCTTTTAATTTCTATGCCTAAATAAGTGTTTGAATGAGCTCCTAAGATCCCTAGAAGTCTCCCTATGTGCTTCCTTCATCAAGAAAACAAAGTAAAGTCCATGAAGGCCACTAAGCTGCCTAGGTTCAACCAAGAGAGGTTAGGGTAGCTAAGGAGAGTTTTTAATTTTTCTAAGCCCATTTTTGAGTCATATATGATGAAGGAATAAGAGGGGATTTCTTGGAAAAAATTTAGGAAGCTTAAAGAATAAGTTAGTGCTTTATGTTCTATAATATGACCTAAAGAAGTAACATGTAGTTAGGCTTTTTATTTTAATTGTATGATGAGTCCAAGAGGCTTAAAAGGAGTCAAGAATCATATTTGAAAGGAAAGAATGGAGCCTAGAATTTATTTAATGAGTGTTGCTTCATTAGGTGCTTTCTTGGAAACATAAAGGGGTCAATGAGTCAAGCTAGAGTTTAAGCAAGTTGTGTGGCCTTAGAATTAATTTCATGAACCTAATTAGCTTCCATAAATTGTATTTAGGCCAAGCGAAATCATTCCCACACCATTGTGTGTGTGAGACCGAGAAAGGGAGCATTGATTCAAGAGAAAAAGTGTGTTTGCTTCCAAGGTAGCTCACTCCTCCTTCTTTCATACATGATTGCTTGCTTTACTTGTCTTTGAATGTGTGTATGTGTATTTCAAGCTATGAAAAATTTTCTAGCATGAGCTCTTACTCCATGGTACCATGATGAGGCCTTATGTTTTTAAATGATGATCATGATGTTTGTTTTGGTTTGCTTGAGTGTGGTGAGGCTAAGAATCCTTAGCCATGGTGAGGATGAGCCAAGAACCCATAAGATTGGTTGAGACAAAGTAAAGAGTCTCCCAAAAGTGAGGTTGACTCCCAAGAGCATGGTTGAATCCAAGAACCTCTTAAAGAATGGGTGAGACAAGTCCAAAATCCACAAGTAAATGGGTGAGGCCAATCCACTTGTTTGGCAAGCCTTTGTATGCTATGTATGATTTTTTTAAATGCCAAAAATGCTTCTTGAATGTTTACACATGACAACATGCTCATGCATGCATTTATAAGACTTATTTTGCATGCTGTATGTATGATTGAATAGGAGATGAGCTATTGGGATTCATTGAATATCATCCCCTCCTCTCTAATGTTCTAACATGCTAGGTGGACTAAGAGAGCAAGGTAATGGAAGCCAACCACCTTGAAGATGAGAGCATGACATCAAAGTGTCTTGAAATTGCTACTTTAAGGCCTTATGGATAACAATTGATGAAATCCCTAGTTGTATATGACCTATGATGTTATGAGCATGTATAATTATGTTAATGTATTGTGTATAAATGAGAGCTAGGGTTATATGTATAGAAATACTCATTTTGGTCACATAATGACAATTTTGCATTATGGAATTTCATGTATGAATGGAAGTGGAATAGCCAAAATGAGATGCATGAGGTTTAGGATCATTTGGGCAATCCATACAAGTTTTAATTATGCTTTTAGACTTGCCCAAGAGGTGCCAAACCCCAAGGAAAGCCATTTAGACATTCTGGTATCCTATATGGAGTTAAAATTGACTATAATGGAATCCTATATCACTTTTTATCCAAATGAGCTCTTCTTGATTTAAGATTTGGTACGTAATTAGATCTTATTGAGAGACTTTTAGAAAGCTAAAGAAAAAAATTTTCAGAGGTCTAGAGAATATTTGATGAATTTTCAAAGTTCTCAAGAATTCTGGTTTTGGTCATGTTACTGTTCACTCAGGTTTGAAAATGGAATCTGTCACACAGGGCCCAAATGATGTCCAATTGCTACAAAATTTTATATAGAGAAACTAGACATTCTCATTAACTTGTGTCAACTAGAAGCACCCACTTTGGATGTCTAAAGAGGGAGATATGAATTTTTAAAGATTATGTCCAGTATCAGGAGCTCCAACTGACCTCAGGTACTGTTTGATTGATTTTCGAGGTCCAAGTATGCCTAAGCTAGTCTAGAGTTATTTTTACCCTCTAACTAACATTCACAGCTTCCAGATTGGTATCAATTTCATGGATTGGAATTTTTTGGAATTAATTGGACATTTTTAAATTTACTACAGAATTTTGTGATAGCACCAGTGGACAGCCAGACCTCTAAACCTTTTCGGATGTCAAATGTCCTCTATGCTATGATTCATAGCCTGGTTATATTTTTATCATAGAGTAGACATGTGTAGCTTCCCAGAATGGTAAAGAATGCATGATTTTGAGTTTTCTATAATTAGTTATGATTTTTCAAAGTTTGTGACAGAGAAGAGGAAAATCTAGCCAAAAATATGCATATGCATTTTATGCTTCCCTTTGAATTCCATGAGATGTAGACCACTTTTGATGATGGAAATGAGTTGTATTCATGTAATTAAACATGAGAATGTGATGTATAAGCTCACACGGTCCACGTGACACTGAATGAAATTTTTATATGTGACGCAATGCTAGAAAAAGTCATTATTTTAATGCCTTTTTTTTTTAGAATTTACATGATTCTTGGAAATGAGTTATTCAAAAGTATGAAATGAGCTAAAAATATATGTTGTTATAGAGAACCTATTGCAAGTACTGATTAGGTTAATTCTATTATATCTAGAACCTTTGTTGATTATACTAGTTTTATTGATTTTTATAGTTTTGATGAGACTTTGCATGTTAATGTGGATTGTTTGGATAGCTATAGTATTGATATTCAGTTGATTGCTAATTCTTTTGATTCTTCTCATGTTACTGATGCCACCCATATTGGGAAAGATTCTACTATTTCTTGTGAGTTGTCTAGGTAGGTGTATGGTATGGAGGAGATAGTGCTTAACAAGCTCATACTCTTTGTTGAGCAAGCTCCTACCTTAAAGCTTAAGCCACTCCAAATGTCATACCTTACTATATAATGTCTTTCCTACTACTAATACCTCATATAGAACCTAGAAGAGTCAATGGAAACCTGAACTGATTAAAATTTTCTTTAAAAAAAAACTTTCTCATTCAATTTCACTATTTATTTGGCCATTCCCAAAATTTTGTCCAACTTTGAAAATACATAATTAATTATAGAAAAATCGTATGAGGTCGATTCGAGGCTCTAATTCAAGTTCTCTAAGTCCTTTACAAGGAAAAAATACTTACTCAATGGAATACATATAAATTCATATAAAAGTATCCCTACAAAAATTGGACAATGTTACCCCTAATTTGACATATTATTATTATTTTGCCTTTATATAAGCACATGCATCTTTACATTTTAGGCACGCTAGTCATATTCTTTTTACTTAAGAGTTTAGTATATACATGACTTTCTATTACATTCCCAAGTAACTTATAGTATCATAACATAACTCATACACACAGTAATCCAAAATGTTTAATTACATGACAAAATGTGATGCATGAAAGTAAAGTCCTCGATTTATGCCTCCACACCCTTTGCCCTTTCTTTGCTTGAACTTGGACCTATCATGGGTTATATTTAGGGTGAGATCATGAAATATTAGTAGTAGCAAACTAATCTCATTCATAAGCAAGCATGTAAGTACATAACATAATGCTAATCAAGGTGCCATATATCACATAGTAATGTAAGGAATTTCATACATGGTCAAGCACAATCCAAGCTTAAATGTCTCATCTTATAGCATAAATGACACTTGATATAGCATAACACTTATCATTATACAAACATACAAGTTTAAAGGAAGAGAAAGGAAAACTACTTCCTTAGCAAACTTTGCTCCTCAAGCCTTGGAACTCGGTCCACTTGCTCTTAGAGTTCCCAAACAAATATCAAACCCTACAATTATAATGATAATTCATTACAATCAATACATAGACCTTAACTCCTAAAGTAATATGACCCTTTTAAACTCATTGGAACCATTGGAATTGGAAAATCCAACTCCTTGCCTTCTGAACCTTTATGGCTAAAAAGTTTGCATTTCTTGGCCAAAATTAGTAATTTTATTCCATGAGTTTTGGGAGTTTTCCCATAGGTATTCTATAATACCATATTATTTCTAACATTAATCCCTCTCTTGCAAGTGGGAATATGCACTTTATCAATGAAATCTCAAGAAAATGCATTAAAAAATAATGAATTAAATTGTGTTGCGTAGCAGATAAATTTTTTATTTCATGTCTCTAGGACCCCCATGAGCTCATCAACAACATTCTCTAATTATTTTCCATACATACAAATCATGAAATTCTCAAAAAATGGTACAAACCATGGATCAAGGGTCAAAAACCCCAAAATTTTCTTCTTTTCTCGCTGCTGTACAGTGGTAAATTTCAGGGGCAATTTTGAAAAATCATAACTAAGTGTAAAAAAATCAAAATCACACAAACCATAGCTTTTTAGAAAGCTCTAGATGTTAACTTCACATAAAAATAAGTCCAAGACATGAATATAGCCTTTGGACCACATTTGACAATGAAATAGCTATAAAGATCCGACTGTCCTTGGTACTGATATAGATTATTGTCATAAATTTCAAAAATGTCCAATTAATTTCACAAAAATCCAATCTATGCAAATGATACCAATCAGGCAAGCTATAGATGTTAGCTAGAGGAAAAAAATAACTTCAAACTAGTCCAGGTACATCCAGGCCTCGAAAACTAATCAAACAGTGACACAGGTCTAACTAAATGCCTGATACTAGATAGCAACTTCAAAAATTAATATCTTCCTTTCTAGACATCCAAATGAGGTGTTTCCAACTGGCACAAGTCCCTAGAAGGTTTAGTTTCTCCCTGTAAAATTTTGTGGCAATTGTACATCATTTGTCTTATGAGTGACAGAGTTTCATTTTGAACTATAGCTACAGTAATAGTGACTAAATCAAAAAAATTTTCCAACTTCAAAAATTCACCAAATATTCTATAGACCTCCAAAAATTTTGTACTTTAACTTCCTAAAAATCTATTAATAAGCTCTAGATGAATACCAAATCTCAACCTAAGAAGAGTTCATTTGGGAAAAAAGTGACTTAGCCTTACAAAATGGTCACTTTTGCTCCATATGAGGTACCAACTTGGTTCAATTGGTCTTTTTTAGTATTTGGCACCCCTTGGGCAAGTTTAAAAGCATGATTATCACTTACAGGAACTGCCCAAGTGGTCCCAAATACCATGCATCTCATTTTGACCATCCCACACCAAAAAATACATACATTCAAGTGTGTTCAATTTCCATATTTCAATTGTTTTAGCACCATACAAGGTTCATACATCATTCATACATAATATTACATTTGTTCATGATCTTACATTACAAAAATAACATGTACAATATCACTCTCACATTGGTACACAAAGGAAACTACAAAAGGTTTAAAGTGTAGCCCTTCAAGGTTCTTGGCTTGCTTTCTTTGCTTCTTGTGAGCCACCTAGACAATTCAAGATGGAAGGGGAAAGGGGAGTGAGATTCTAAGAATCTCAATAACTCACACACTCATTCACACACACATTCAAGGCATATATACATCAAAGCATATGTATGGAAGGTATAGCAACCATAAAGTATGCAAAGTCACAATTCCCATGCCACTTACTCATATTCAAGCCAAGACCATGCTCTAAGGAATTTTGATTTTGCGTCACCCCCATTTCTAGGACTTTTGGATTCTCCTAACTCTTGGTCTAGGGACTTTTGACTTAGCCTCACTCTTCCAAGAGACTTTTAGCCTCATCTCACCTATGCCATGAGACTTTTGGCATCTCCTCACCTTCATTAAGGGACTTTTGGCATCACCTCACCCTTATGAGCCATTTCCACAACCATAGTCATTCAAGAAGACACATTGGTACCAATGTAATGTCAAGGCATAAAGTGACATATTCTCAAGTCACAAGAGCATACATAATCACACAATTACATACATATGCACATAAGAATGCAAGAAGAATGAGGTGGAGAGCTACCTTAGATTTATGTAAACTTTTCTTGATCTTTTCCTTCCTTCTTTTTGGCCTCACAAGTGCACCTAGGTGGGTGGATGTTCTCTTGGCCTAGGCACCATAAACAACACATACTCACACACTTGAAACAAGCCAAGACACCAAACTAAAGCTTGAATACATACTTGGTTTCAAAAGTGGCATAATGATTCCATAATTGACCTAATGAAGCAACTCTCATATTTCAAATTCTAGGCTCCATTTTCTTGTTTTTTATAGACTTTTTGGACTCATTTAAGGTCCTTGGAGCCCTCACACATTCACTTGCACAATTGGAAATACAAGTAGCTTCATAAGGCACCATTATGGACATCATTGCTCTATCTCTCATTCCATGGTTCCTAAATTTTTCTCAATGGTTTCTTCCATTTTCTAACATCATATAAAGTCCCAAACTAAGGTTAGAACAAATTAAAACACTCCCTAGCTCTATGAACTAGCCTAGGCCAAGATATGCACCAAGGAAGGAGTTCACAAGCTTCTTGATTTTTCCTTGATGGGAGAACCACTTGGGAGGGTTTCTAGAGGTCTTAGGAGCTCAAGAAAATATTCAAATAACCAAGGAAACATGCACACAAAATCAGATTTTACAAAACCCTAGAAAATTTCACACTTTCCTAACTTGATTTCTATTGGTTTTTCTTGGAATTTCTTACCATATTCCTCTTCCTCATGGTCTAAAACCCTAGTTCCTCTCTTGTTTTTGGGCAGAAAAACCTCCCCTTATACGGTTCTATTCTTGGCTGAAATCATACACATCCATGGAGCAAGGAGAAGAAGCAACAATAACAAGCATTTACCTCAGTTTCAAGCTTGTTTTTAAGACTTTCTCTCCTTGGTTTTCTTCTCCTCATGCAATTCGAGCTACTCCTCCTAATTTCTAGACCAAAATAGAACCATTCATCTCAAGAAAACCATAGAAAGAAAACATGGAAGGAGAGGAGAAAGGTTGAAGGAAGAAAGAGCATGAAATTCCATGAATTTACTTACCTTTTCCTTGATTTTTCTCCTCCTTTTCTTCCCTTTCTTGTGTGCCTAAGAGAGCAGATCATATTCTGTATTTTGGGCAGAAAATTTCATCCTTAAGAAGGTGGGAGAAGAAGGGAGAAGGTGTGCGGGAGCTTCTAGAAACACACTTTTTCAAAATTTCAATTTCATCCTTCTGTAATGGCAATTTCGTTTCAGTTTCGTTTTAGCTCCTTTTTTAGAATTGTCTTTTCCATTATAAAATTTAGGTTTCCCATTTAATAAAATGCTTTTGGGATCACTCAATTTGGAGCTAAAATTTTACCAACGAATCCGTCAAAGTTCAGGCTCACTAACATTGGAAAATGTACATTGGAGGGGCTTTACCAGTCTCGGGGCTTCCCATGGTTTTTAGGGCCTCTGAGAACCTTACAACTCAAATTTCTCATTTAAAAAGCCCCCCTATGTATTTTTCTAGAAGTTAAACTTATTTATGAAAATACTATTACGTTTTGTCAGTTTTTGTCACAAATTGTTTCTCTGTCCTAACTCTATTTTTCTTTCCGTCGGAGCCTAGAATTATCATTTTTAGGAGTTTAGGACTCTACCCAAATTTTTTAGGACATTATCTAGTTCATTTCAGAGGACTTCTTTTATATAGCTCATTTCGTTGTTTTACAGAAATTACGTTCGTTACATATTCCTAGCTAAAAACACCCTTTTGAATATATTGGAATGCTTAAAATTATCAAGTTCTAGCCCCAACAATACCTTTTGGTCATAACATAACCTAACTCCATTTTAGGCCAAAAATTGAGTTTCTTTGGTTCTAAAAATTTCATAACCTCTTCCTTTATGTTTTAGGACTTGAAATTTGGTATACATGACTCTAGGACATTAAGAAAATACCATAAAAATTTTGAGGAAATTCTGATAGCATCTCCCCATAATTTCTATTTTCCCAAAAATTATAATCTTTGAGTTTCTCTAAGTTCTAGCATATAACAATGATGAATAAGCTCATCTGGGCTTCATAGTCAATATATAAACTCCATTCCTAGGCCTTCATATTCAACATATGAACTCCATTTTTAATCATCCATATGCTGTCCAAGAGTGACCCATAACTAGGGTTTAACAAAATTAACTTAAACCATGTGATTTTCAAGTACAAAGTGGAGGAAACTTACTTTATAAGCTTAATCCTTGCTTCCTTTGCTTTTCTCACACTAAAATCCCTTCTTTTCCCACTTAGACTAACATGCCACCTTGAAGAAAGGATGAAGATATAGGTGCCCTTTGGAAAAAATGATTAGGGAATGAAGAAGATGAAGAATAGTGATGGTTTTACTTGCTTTCACTTCCTCTTCCACCTTTCCTCCCTCTCTCTCTCTTCACATTTTTCTCTCTCTTTTTCTTTTGTGTGGTATGAAAATGGCTGAATGGAGGGGAAGAAGATGAACTTAAATGAAGTTAAATGTTCATACCAAATTTGGGCCCTTAGATTAACCGTTTTCAAGATCAAATCTAACCTTCTATTCTTTTTCTTTTGATTTTCTAATTTCATGACTAAATATCTTCTTCATAAAATTTCTTGGCCACACACTTGGATATCCATTCTTAACCCTTAAGTTATGATGATTTGATGGTTAGTAACCATGGTTAATTTTTTAACTCAACCATGGTCAATTTCTAACCTAATCATGGTTAATCCTTTAAACTAACTAAAATCCTTTCTTTTCTTTCCTCTTTATTTTATATTTATATTTGGGTTTCATCTTCTCTAAAACCCTAATTATATCTTCTTTTCTCTTATTGGGCCTTTAGAATTGGCCTATCAGGCTTTACAGTAATCCAAAATCGATGTTCGGGGGCAAATTAGGTTTTACAATACAATGTATACCTTTAGACTTTCTAAAATTTATAAATATTATTTTCTTTACTTTTTGGCCATACTGAGCCTCAAACATGGATCAGGGCCCCTTAACCTCGATCCTCATGAATTTTGGTGTCAATCGGACATCTAGGTCTTTAGGTGTAATTTTTACCGTTCTGTATTATGATTGTGCTCTAAAATTTTCATTCATTGCAATTTAGTCCCTGAAACTCCTTCAAGGTTTCTTAGCCCTTTAGTTATTTTTATTTCTATGGGTGTTACAACTTCCTCTTTCAATTTTGCTCATGGCTACTGATTAGCCTAATTGAATCCCAGATTGGATCCCGCCTGGCAATCCGAATAACTTGGCGTCATCGGATTCGTCTTATCAAATAGAGTTTAATCATAGGTTACAGATTTCTAAAATTGTAGCTTGATTTTTTGATATTCGTGTCTAAAACCACGAATAAGGGGTGAAATTAGGGTTCCTTGAACTTTCAGGCAATCTATCCATTTTGCCTGGCTCACAACTTTTCTTTGTATTTTAACCTCTGGCTCCTTTATACTTAGCCTTTGAGACTCTTTGGGACCTTTTTTTGATCTTTTGTCTTTTCATCCATTTTGGCCCTATCATCTCAGTCTTAAGCCTTTTTTTTTTGTCCTAGCCTCTCTTTTTTACTATTTTTGGCTCTATTTTATCTAATTTTTAGCTTAAAAATGATCAATGTTACACCAGATACATTGAAATATGCTTACCTTAAAGAAAGAGAAAACTCCTTGTCATTATGGCTAGTGATATTACTCAAGATGAAAAGGAGAAACTTTTGGAGGTTTTAAGGAAGAGAAGACTAACAATAGGGTAGACCTTGGTAGATGTATCGAGTATTAGTCTTGAGATTTGTATGCATAAGATTTTGTTAGAAGATGGAGCTAAACTAGTAAGGCAACCTCAAAGGCAACTCAACCTTCTTATTTTTTATATGGTTAAAAAGGAAGTATCTAAACTCTTATCTGCTAGTATTATATATCTAATTTCTGATAGTCATTGGGTTAGTCCTATGCAGGTTGTTCCTAAAAAGATTGGGATGACAATGGTCCGGAATGAAAATAATAAGTTGGTGCTAAGTCATGTACAAAACAACTAGAGGGTTTGCATTGGTTAAAGACGTCTCACTATCCTTTTCCTTTTATTGATATAATACTTAAGCATTTAGCTAGGAAGTCTCACCATTGTTTTCTTGATGGATTTCTAGGCTATTTCCATATATGCATAGCCCTAGAGGACCAAGAAAAGACAGCATTCACTTTCCCATTTGGAACATTTGCATAAAGAAAGATGCCATTTGGTCTTTGTTATGTCCCTAGAACTTTCTAGCGGTGCATGGTTTCTATTTTTAGTGAATTTCTAGAAAATTGTATGAATAATTTCTTT